>OY997264.1:175350222-177750222 GCA_963921465.1 Triticum timopheevii | reverse complement strand
ATTATTCATTCGTAGTAGGGGGAGATATGGATGGATGGCGACGCGGCACCAAGAGCGTTAAAGCCTATGATTAGGATACAAGGGCAGCCCGGCAACGTGATGTTATGAATAGTGGCCGAGCCGGGCAGAGCCAAGCAGCGGCAGAGACTTACTTCACAGAGCCTCAAAGCGACTCCGTCTCTTCCCCCTCACGTCTCCTCCTCGTGTCCCTTCTACAAGATAGCTTGGCGTTGCTATTTCATCTCATCTCCCGGCTGGTCAGTGCACGAGCAGGGCGGCCGGGGGAGAGAGCTCGGCTGAGGGTCTCGTTCATGGGGTGGCTGCGGTCGCTCATGGCGCCCATCAAGAAGCTCTGGATTCGCGTGCATTCCGCGCAGAAGAAGAGTATGTTCGCTCGTCTCTCTCTCTGCGTGTCTCTCCGCGCTTTGCTCTGATCGTCTGGGCTTTCAGATTGCTCTTGTTTGCAAAATTCAGATGCTGATTGTTGCTTTTGGTTGTGTGGTGGTAACAGAGAGAGGGATCTACATCCTGTACGAGGACGTCAAGTCGTGCCCGTGCGAGGACGTGCAGATCCTCTGGTCCATCCTCGTCGAGTCCCACCCGCCGCCGCCGCTGCGGCTGAAGCAGTGATCGACCGGCCGGCCGGTCCCTGCCCCTGCCGCCGTCCGTCGATCGAGCACGGCGCTCCGACGTACCGATGGCCTCCCGGCGGCAGCCTACCGACCCCGGCATGCTTCGACAGACTGTCGGTGGCTCGGTGTAGTGTACATAAAGATGATCGAGCGAGCGGCAGTTCCGTGTCGCCATGATAGTAGAAAAAGTAGGTGCCCCCTCGGCCTCTCCCTTGTGAGCCACGGAAATGGCGTGCATGGCCGGTGAGCTGAGCTCCCCTCTCGCTAGCATCGCATGTGTCCTTCACCGACACTGCGATTCTACGAAGCAAGGTTTTTTTTTCTTTTTCTCTTCTTTCTTCTTTTCCTTTTTGGAAAAAAAGGGGAGGCACGTGTAAGGCTCGGTTGGTGGCCCGGGTCAATGGCCGCGCGTGCCTGTATTATCATCGTGTAAATACAAGAGAGGATACGGGAGAAAAGGCTGTAAGCACCAGACAAGAGTGATGATGGTGTTGAGGGAAAAGAATTGTGAGTGTGGCATTGAAAGATGGCCTGATTGATCCTGTGTTTCCTGTGGCTCGCGTGCAAGGGAGGTAGGCGTGGTTTGACCTGACCACCGCGCGCGCACGTAGTACGTGTGTGGGGGGGATGGGTGAGCGCGCGCACGAGTGGCGTGGTTAATGCCGGGGCCGGACCGGGGATTGTTTTCGTCGGCCCGTGCGGTTGCAGGTTCATTGGTCGACGTCGGGGTGGTTGGTTGGTTCCGAGGGTCCGTCGGCCGCCGTGTCCGCTGCTTCGAGCTGAGAGTGGGAGGAGCACGGCCCGATCATCCGTGTTTCTCTGCCTCCTGCCTATCTCGAATCCTGAGTGTGTAGTCTTTTCCGCCTGAGGTCCGCGACTTCACGCGTGCGCTCGGGCCCGCACGTCAGCCAGAGAAACCAGCCCACGCCCTTTTTTTTTGTAATGTCACACGTGTTGTGGGAGTCGCCAAGTCCACTTCCTCCCCGGTCCTCTTCCTCCTTTTGAGCTCAATCCGCTTGACAACCTTTTTTTTAAAACAAAGAAGGTGGCTGACTGCCGACCTTATATTTCAAAACAGGCCAGGGCCTGAAGAAAAATACAGTTACAACACAAAGCTTGTCCAATGCACCCAGGTGTAAGGCACAAGCGTACCCAGAGACGAGAGGAAAAGAAGAAGAAGAAGGGGAGGGAGAGAAGGGAGGTGTTACATCATGTGTACACAAAGACTAGCCGGCTATTTTTTTGGCTCCAAACCTGCAAATCATCCCTATCTCGTTGTCTTTAAGCTCTGTGACTCCAGAGACGAAGCAAATCCGCTGCATAGAAACAAAGATAGGTCGTCGTCCAAACTTTGGAATTGAAGACTCTGTCATTCCTTGCATGCCAAAGGGAAATGGCACAAGCAGCGAAAGCAACATTCCATTTGTGTTTGAAACTGAGTTGATGACCCGCTTGCTCCACAAACGTCAAAATGTCAGGAGATGAGCATGCCAAAAAGTTCATCCGCAACTTGTTCCACATAATAGAGGCTGTAGCGCATCATAGCAGTAGGTGGTCGATGGACTCAACAGCAGGGCAAGCATCACAATGTGCAAACGGAGCGATCACCGACCAACCCTTCTTCACCATATTATCCCTGGCGTTAAGACGTCCTCGAAAGGCAAGCCAAAGGAAGATCCTATGTTTAAGGGGGATCAAAGAGTCCCAAATCCAGTTGTCAAGGCTTGTCGTTACCCCTCAGAAGGTGAGCAACCTGTAAAAATAGCTGGTATTAAGCTGTCTGGAGCCCACAGAAGAAACGCGCTTGTCTTCGCGCAAAAAGGTTGGAGTTACATCTGACAGGAGCTGGTTCAGGCCGTCAACTCGACCGTAGCAGTTTGGGAAAGGTTGGGGTGGAGCTGTACAACCCACGCTCCATTAGAATGCTGAGAGAGCACCGAGCAGGTTGGATATACCGCGAAGGAATACAACGTATATAAACGGCCTCCTCAAGCCACTAATCCTTCCAGAAGGAGACCAAAGCTTCAAATCCCATCTCACACCTAGAGGAGTTAATGATCATAGGAAGGAGATCCTTGAAGCCTTTCCATATGGCTGTGTCTCTGCTGTTGGCCCCCTGAGGAATAACAACCCTACAGTAATGTGAGGCGAACCATTTGTGGCATGGTATATCAGAGGTTTGTAGGACTATGGAGACGAACTTACACATCATAGCCTAGTTATGAGCTTGTAGCCGTCGTATACCCAGACCAGCGTTAGCACGGGGTAGCATGACCGTATCCCAGGCCACTAGGCATTGACCACCCTTAACCTCGTTCTTGCCCTGCCAGAAGAAAGCACACAAGAGACTTTCCAACTTGCCTAGTGATTCCTTGGGCCAGGCAAAGCAAGACATGAAATAACTCGGTATACCAGCTAACATTGAGTTGATGAGGGTCAGCCTTCCTCCGTGGGATAAAAAAGTGGCTAACCAGCCAGAAAGTCCGCGGTCGACCTTGTGTATGACTGGCAGGAGCATACCATGCGTGATCTTGTGCAAAGAGAGGGACTGACCCAGGTATGTGCACGGGAAGGAGGAGATTGGGCATCCCAAAATTTGGGCAATAGCGGAGGCCGTGCCCGGATCCACGGAGACAGGTACGAGAGTGCTCTTGTGAAAATTTATTGTGAGCCCAGAGAACTCCGAGAAAGCCGTGAGGGCAGACTTGATTATTGTCGCCTGTTGTATATTGCCTTGAAAGAGGATTAGCGTGTCATTCGCATATTGCAGTGCCGGGAAAAAACTGTCAGAGCCGGGTGTTGCAACTTGCCTTCTTGGAAAAGCTGGCAACACATCCTCTGGAGCACATCTGCCACAAGGATGAAGAGGTACGGGGGGAGAGAGAGAGAGTCTCCTTGTCGAAAACCTCTCTTTGCCAGGATGGGAGCACCCAGCTCACCATTGATGAGTACTATGGAGCTGCCAGTTGACAGTAGTGTGTGAATCCAGTTCAGCCACGCTCGGGGAAAGCCTCTAGCTTCAAAGATTTTTTGCAGGCAGTACCAACTAACACTGTCAAAGGCTTTGTGGAAGTCCAACTTCATAGCAATGACTGGCATTTCCTTTTGTGAGCATACTGGATCATTTCAGCAGCCAAGGTAAAATTCTCAATGATCGATCGACCCTGCAAGAAACCTGACTGGAGGGAGTGGATCAAGGAGGGAATCCATAGCTACAGCCGATTTTCTAGAACCTTGGAAGCCAGCTTTGGTATACTATGCACAAGAGAAATTGGTTTGTAGTCTCGCAGTTCTAGGGGCGTGTCCTTTTTAGGCAGCAAGGTAATGAAAGCAAAGTTGATGCCAGCAAAGGCAACTTCATTCCTGTGAAGATCACCAAAGAATCAGAGAAGATCATCCTTTAGCAGAAGCTTAAAAGCCTTGTAAAATTCGTTAGTAAAGCCATTAGGGCCCGGACTTCTGTTGTTCGGTGATCTGTTAATGGCCTCCACTATTTCTGCCCAGGAGAATTCCTCCACAAGTTGAGATAAATCCATTGGAGTGTAGAGAGCACTCAGATCAACAGTATTCATAGAGGGAGTAGGCTGACCCAAAATTGCTTTAAAGTAATATGTAGCCAAACTTAATTTCTGACTGTTCTCAAAGTGCTCCACTCCATCCTGAACAATCACTTTAACCTTGTTGTGACGAGCTTGACAATTGGCCGCTGCATGGAAGAATTGACTGTTTTCATCCCCGGATACACACCACCGTACCTTGGCTCTATGTTGCCAAAGCGCAGTCTGCCAGAGAATCAATTGTTCCGCCTTGGTAGAAGCAAAAACTCTGAGCACAACCTCCACAGTAGAGAGCGGCCGTTTCTCCTCAACGGCATTCATATAGGAGACGACGTGCTTGTTGTTTTCCAGGAGAACCCTTAGGCTAGATTTCTTGCGGCACCAATGTCTCAAAGCAGCTTGGACTCGCCTCATTTTGAAGTTGATAAGAGACGCAGAGGAGCTAACGTCACGTGTGCCCCTGGCCCAGCACTCTGTTCTGATGTTCCTAGTCTCTTCCATCTCCAACCAGTGGTTCTCCATGCGGAACAACTTGCTTCTGACAGTATCCGTAGTGAAAGACACAAGAATAGGTGCATGGTCAGATGTCATCGTGGGTATGCAAGTAGCAGTTGACTGCAAGAAGCTGAGGTTCTAGGCTGCATTAACAAGCACCCGATCCAAACGAACTAGAGTAGGCAGATTGCGTTTGTTAGACCAAGTAAAAAAGGCTATTGTCGATCTGAATATCATCCAAACCATGGCCCCTAATCCATGAGTTAAAACTTTCCATCATATTCTAGTTGACTTGACCTCGAGATTTCTCGTGTGCAAACCTATACATGTTGAAATCGCCCAGCACCACCCATGGAAGATCAGGTGGTCCAGCAATATGATACGTCTCCAACGTATCTATAATTTATGAAGCATTCATGTTATTTTATTATCTGTTTTGAATGATTACGGGCTTTATTATACACTTTTATATTACTTTTGGGACTAACCTACTAACTGGAGGCCCAGCCCATATTGTTGTTTTATTGCCTGTTTTAGTATTTCGAAGAAAAGGAATATCAAACGGAGTCCAAACGGAATGAAACCTTCGGTAGCGTGATTTTTGGAACGAACATGATCCAGGGGACTTGGAGTACAAGCCAGGGAAGCTTCAAGGAGCCCAGGAGATAGGAGGGTGCGCCCACCCCCTGGGCGTGCCCCCTGCCTCGTGGGCCCCTCGAGGCTCCCCCGACCGACTTCTTTCGCCTATATATTCTCATATACCCTAAAACCATCGAACACGAAGATAGATCGGGAGTTCCGCCGCAACAAGCCTCTGTAGCCACCAAAAACCTCTTGGGAGCCCGTTCCAGCACCCTGCCGGAGGGGGAACCCATCAACGGTGGCCATCTTCATCATCTCGGCGCTCTCCATGACGAGGAGGGAGTAGTTCACCCTCGGGGCTGAGGGTATGTACCAGTAGCTATGTGTTTGATCTCTCTCTCTCTCTCTCTCTCTCTCTCTCTCTCTCTCTCGTGTTCTCTCTATGGCACGATCTTGATGTATCGCGAGCTTTGCTATTATAGTTGGATCTTATGATGTTTCTCCCCCTCTACTCTCTTGTGATGAATTGAGTTTTCCCTTTGAAGTTATCTTGTCGGATTGAGTCTTTAAGGATTTGAGAACACTTGATGTATGTCTTGCCGTGCTTATCTGTGGTGACAATGGGATATCACGTGATCCACTTGATGTATGTTTTGGTGATCAACTTGCGGGTTCCGCCCATGAACCTATGCATAGGGGTTGGCACACATTTTCGTCTTGACTCTCCGGTAGAAACTTTGGGGCACTCTTTGAAGTACTTTGTGTTGGTTGGATAGATGAATCTGAGATTGTGTGATGCATATCGTATAATCATGCCCATGGATACTTGAGGTGACAATGGAGTATCTAGGTGACATTAGGGTTTTGGTTGATTTGTGTCTTAAGGTGTTATTCTAGTATGAACTCTGTGATAGATTGAACGGAAAGAATAGCTTCATGTTATTTTACTACGAACTCTTGAATAGATAGAACAGAAAGGATAACTTTGAGGTGGTTTCGTACCCTACCATAATCTCTTTGTTTGTTCTCCGTTAGTGGCTTTGGAGTGACTCTTTGTTGCATGTTGAGGGATAGTTATATGATCTAGTGATGTTATTATTGTTGAGAGAACTTGCACTAGTGAAAGTATGAACCCTATGCCTTGTTTCCTAGCATTGCAATACCGTTTACGCTCACTTTTACCACTTGTTACCTTGCTGTTTTTATATTTTCAGATTACAAAAACCTATATCTACCATCCATATTGCACTTGTATCACCATCTCTTCGCCGAACTAGTGCACCTATATAATTTACCATTGTATTGGGTGTGTTGGGGACACAAGAGACTCTTTGTTATTTGGTTGCAGGGTTGCTTGAGAGAGACCATCTTCATCCTACGCCTCCTACAGATTGATAAACCTTAGGTCATCCACTTGAGGGGAATTTGCTACTGTCCTACAAACCACTGCACTTGGAGGCCCAACAACGTCTACAAGAAGAAGGTTGTGTAGTAGACATCACAATACTGTTGACTGCCTCAAAGAAACTTGATCGCTCATTGTTCAGACACGGAGCATATACAGCCGTAAGCTCAGGATTCGCGTGCATTCCGCGCAGAAGAAGAGTATGTTCGCTCATCTCTCTCTCCCCGTGTCTCTCCGCGCTTTGCTCTGATCGTATGTGCTTTCAGATTGCTCTTGTTTGCAAAATTCAGATGCTGATTGTTGCTTTTGGTTGTGTGGTGGTAACAGAGAGGGGGATCTACATCTTGTACGAGGACGTCAAGTCGTGCCCGTGTGAGGACGTGCAGATCCTCTGGTCCATCCTTGTCGAGTCCCACCCGCCGCCGCCGCTGCGGCTGAAGCTGTGATGGACCGGCCGACCGGTCCGTGCCGTCGTCCGTCGATCGAGCACGACGCTCCGATGTACCGATGGCCTCCCGGAGGCAGCCTACTGATCCCGACATGCTTCGACAGACTGTCGGTGGCTCGGTGTAGTGTACATAGTGATGATGGATTGAGCGGCAGTTCCGTGTCGCCATGATAGTAGAAAAAGTAGGTGTCCCCTCGCCGTCTCCCTTGTGAGCCACGGAAATGGCGTGCATGGCCAGTGAGCTCCCCTCGCGCTAGCATCGCATGTGTCCTTCACTGACACTGCGATTCTACGAAGCAAGGTTTTTTTATTTTTTTATTTTTCTATTCTTTCTTCTTTTCCTTTTTGGAAAAAAGGGAAGGCACGTGTAAGGCTCGGTTGGTGGCCCGGGTCAATGGCCGCGCGTGCCTGTTTTATCATCTTGTAAATACAAGAGAGGATTCGAGAGAGAAGGTTGTCAGCACCAGACACCAGCAATGATGGTGTTGAGGGAAAAGAATGGTGAGTGTGGCATTGAAAGATGGCCTCATTGATCCTGTGTTTCCTGTGGCTCGCGTGCAAGGGAGGTAGGCATGGTTTGACCTGACCACCACGCGCACACGTAGTATGTGTGTGTGGGGGGGGATGGGTGAGCGTGCGCATGGGTGGCGTGGTTAATGCCGGGGCCGGACCGGGGATTGTTTTCATTGGCCCGTGCGGGTGCAGGTTCATTGGTCGACGTCGGGGTGGTTGGTTGGTTCCGAGTGTCCGTCGGCCGCCATGTCCACTGCTTCGAGCTGACAGTGGGAGGAGCACGGCCCGATCATCCGTGTGTCTCTGCCTCCTGCCTGTCTAGAATCCTGAGTGTGTAGTCTTTTCCACATGAGGTCCACGATTCACGTGTGTGCTCGGGCCCGCATGTCAGCCAGAGAAACCAACCCACGCCCTTTTTTGTATGTCACACATGTTGTGGGAGTCGCCAAGTCCACTTCCTCCCCGGTCCTCTTCTTCCTTTTGAGCTCCATCCGCTTGACAACATAGCCCTAGCCGCCGCCACCTTAGGGTTCTGAAAGCGCGGCAAGCATGACCACAAGGTCAGCAGCTCATCGGGGCGACGCCGATAGACCAACTTTACCATGGCGCTGTCAGGTGCTGAGCTGCGACCACACTTCCGCATATACGTTCCGGCGCACTGCTGCCAGTACTTCTAGGAGCATAGTGTTCCGCTCTTTGTGCCTCTATATGCCACACAGGTGCCACCTAATTCCCGATAGGGTTCTGGAAGCGCGACAAGCATGCCCACGAGGCCAATAGCTCGTTGGGGTGAGGCCAACCGACCAACTTCACCATGGCATTGCCAGGTGCTGAGCCGCGACCACACTTCCATGTATACGTTCTGGTGCACCGCTGCCAGTACTTCTAGGAGCATTGCATTCCGCTCTTGTGGCCCGACTAAGCAGATGGCATTGTGACAGAGTAGAATGACAGTACTTGAATTTGAAAACATGTTACCATGAATGAAATAGGTACTGAAAAACAGGAAGGCATGACATATTTACATGTATGATCAGCAGGCTAAGCACATGGCATTGCAACAACGTAGATGCACTCCAACATATTATATGCATGATGTACCCATATCACGGGCCAAGTTAGAGCAAGGACCTTGTGGGGTGAATAGGATTCATCATCTTTCAGCAACTCTTCTGAAGAACTGCCTTTAACTGCTCCATCATATTGGATATCATTGACTTCAAGTTTGTTGGCTGTTACATTGCTCCGCGGGTTTCTTGTGGATTTGTTCCGATATTCAATATCATTGTGTGCAATTATATCTGACATGCATGGTAAAATACAACTAGTAGTGAGATTATGTAATGACTGCCTGCCGGAGACGACTTAAATAGTAGGACTGGACTTAACTAGCAGCAACAGGTCTCAAAAACTAAAGAGAGAACACAGATAAAAGCTATAGAATATGTATTGTTTGTACTCGAGATTAACTAGATGACACATAAAAGTATTAAAGAACAATAACATAGGTAATACTAGAAGTGGTATAATCACCAGCCTGCGGGATGGCATTGGTTGATGGATGATAACTATGGAACATCGTTAGCTCGTGAACAAGTTTCTTATCTGAAGTAAGACTCTTAAGAGATCAGTATGAATGTACAGTGACATGTGATAATCTATTTTTCATACTTCGATGAATACGAAGCCATAAATATTGCACACACGATGAGAGTACAACCTATCTGGCCACCATCCATAGGAGTGGGCATCATCTGTTGACTTGTCGATGTCACTGCAGTTGTTGTGGTTGTCCATGTCGGGCAGGCACATTCGAGGCAGGGAACTCTTGAGTGGGGACTATAGCTCCCTTCTGGTGTATGCTTCCCTTGTTGGAGCAGCTGTGGTGAGAAGGAAGACGGTGTGGCTGAAGATGCATAAAACACACAATATTAAGAATGACACATATCTCTGATATGAAAAAATACCCTAAGAGATCAACACTAAGGTACGTGACTGGTCACACGCCAGTTGACTGAAAACTAAAACGAGGTCACACACTTTTTTTGTGCTGTCTGATCTACACCGGATGGCTGGATGACAGTCTTGTGCCCCCGGCTGACACTGTCCAGGATCTTCCCTGAACAACGAGCAACCACCGGTATACCAGCCTGCCTCCGCTATCACTGGCCACAAAAGCTCCTACCACAAGCCCACCCCAGCACACCGCACTACCATGGTCGCGCCACCCCCAGCCAAACCTCAAAGACTCGCTGTCATCCAGATCCAGCAGCAGCAATACCTTCACCCCACTCAACACTAAGATAGGCACCTAAGCGCAGCTTTTGCGATGAACATGCGCCCCCGCACCCCTAAGATAGACACCGAGGCACTGCTGCCCCAGCCAACCAGCATCCTAGGAGCTCCGCCGCCTCGAAGGGTGCTGCTTCCGTTCATAGGGAATCAACTGACCCAGAATAAAAATTCAGGCGACTGACGGCTAAATAAAGTGATTTAAGATGAGTTTACAACCTATGTTGCGGCTCGTTGAAGTAGGCAGATCTGGCTGCCGAGTCGGTGAGGCCGGCGCGGTTGCGGTGGCTCTCTGTGGTGGGAAAGCAGATATGTGACAGCATTAGACGGCTACAGGGGAGAAGCGCAGGGGCCCTGGACGCGTCCAATGTTGGAGCCGCTCTAGCGCCGTGCACAACAGCGCGGGTGAATCGACTCCAGTACGGTTGATGCGATCGTCGTCGAGGCAGCTCCGGCAGCACGGCGTAAGAGGCACACGACCCAGTGCATGACGGCAAACGGACAGCGGCTCCGGCATTGGGCAGGAGGGCGGCGGTGAATTTGGCGCGGTGGGGGCGCTATGGAGGAGGGGTTGAGGTTTCACGGCTGGGGAGAAAGTGATTTGGCACCCATGGTGTATGAATGGGGAATTGGGAGGGGGGACCATGTCTTACGGATGCATTTGTCTAAAATGTGGGGGAAGTTACAGTTCTACCCATGCCTTTTGGCTTGTGCGCGTGTCTTGAGGGCCAGCGATTTTGGGCGAGGAGGGCGTGCTTTGAAATAGTGGGTGCGAGCAATTTCGGCTGAGGAGAGGGTGTTTTTTCGCCCATGGTTTATGAATTATTCGGCGCCTACCATTTCGGCAGAGGAGAGGGTGTTTTGCCGCCCATGGTTTATGAATTATTCTGCGCCAACCATTTCGACCGAGGAGAGGGTGTTTTGCCGCCCATGGTTTAAGAATTATTCGGCGCCTGTCATTTCGGCCAAGGAGAGGGCGCCCTTGGATGAAGTTACAAACCTACCCCTCATATACTACATGCCAATTGATGCAGCTCCCATATAGGCCAGTTGATACGTCTCCAATGTATCTATATTTTTTGATTGTTCCATGCAATTATATTATCTATCTTGGATGTTTTATATGCATTATTATGCTATTTTATATCATTTTTTGGGACTAACGTATTAACTTAGTGCCCAGTGCGAGTTGCTATTTTTTCCTTGTTTTTGACTTTTACAGAAAATCAATACCAAACGGAACGAAACTTTTTGACGATTTTTCTTGGACCAGAAGAAACCTAGAAAGCTTCGGGAGGTGGCCAGAAGGCCCACGGGTGAGCCACAAGCTCACTAGCTGCACCCTAGGTGGGGGGCGCGCCCTCTAAGATTGTGGCCCCCTATGGCTCCTCTAACCCTAATCTCAGCTCTATAAGTACCCAAATATTCTCCGTATACCCGGGGGCACACCAAAAACACTTTTCCGCCGCCGCAAGCTTCTGTTCTCGTGAGATCTCATCGTGCGGCCTTTTCTGGCACTCTGCCTGATGATGATATAGACCTAGGGTAGGGTCATGGGCCTGACCTATACGGCCTACCCAAGGTCACTACCCTAGAAGCAAAGACATCCAAGACACATCATTGAGTACCAATTTAAGGCGTCGAGTGCAATCCACTCGAACAGTCACCTCACTCGGGTACCCCTCCCTCTTAATATCATTCGACCATACAAGAAATCACTCGACCTATCGAAGACCAGGAGTCGACCAGAACAGCAACGGTCAGGCGTTCACTTCGTAGTCTTTAAGATCATTAATAGCACTTTATGGCTGGCGTTATCAGTAACACCCCATCTTTATGTACATTGAACTCCTTGTAACGGGGGATGGTTGGGGTCCTGGCGCACTCTATATAAGCCACCCCTCCTCTGGCACAAAGGGTTGGCACCCCCTGTAACACATACTCTCATATTCTAGTCGACCGCCTCAGGGCACCGAGACGTAGGGATTTTACCTCCTCCGAGAGGGGCCTGAACTCTTAAACACTTACGTACAATCTCACTGTAGCTAGGACCTTGCCTCTCCATTCGTACCCCCTATACTTACTATCAGACTTAGAACCACGACAGTTGGCGCCAACCGTGGGGCAAAGCGTCTTAGCGACTTCCGGCGAGGTTGCATTTTCTTCGATCTTCATCAGCATGGTTTCCGGTGGCGGTTTGGTCATGGGCCGCGAGTTCTGACTCGGCGCGCTCACTTTCATCGCCGACGACTCCGCCTGGCTCCAGGAGGCCCCACTCGACGTCGAGGCTCTCCCGGTTCATGGCTCATCACACTTTCACGCGAGTCCATGTGGTGTCCTCCTTCGGCAGCCGTCTTCCCCGCACCAGTCGGTCATCGCGTCGTCGTCTCACTCTACTGGACGATGTCGCAAGCATTCTGGGCGTTCGCGGCTCCAGCGGTGGGTGAGACACGCGGTGGCTCGTCAGGCGTTCACCCCCCAAGTCGCGGTGATCGAGCCCGACGTATTTCCCTGCGGTTCGGTCGACCTCTCGACTGATTTCACAGATACCTTTTTCGAGAGAGGGAGTTGTGACCTCGCGGCGGAGGTTCTCATGGTCGACTCCCATTGCGGTCCGCCTGGTTTTCGTCGCAGCGGCGACGAAAACCAGGCAGAAAGTTACTCGGTTTTCTCATTTGCGAACAAGGGATCGACGCAAATCCAAAAAAGATTAGCACAACCCTCTGAATGAAGCGCCCCATGTGCGTGCATGATGTTCAGAAGCTTACTGGTTGTTTGGCTGCATTGAGCCGATTCATCTTATGCCTCGGTGAAAAGGCACTGCCAATTTACTGACTGATGAAGAAGTCTGACAAATTCGAGTGGAATGACGAAACTGAAGCAGCGTTTGAAGAGCTCAAAGCCCTGCTTTCCACCCAGCTGGTGATTGTTGCTCTGGTTAGCAAGGAGCCTCTACTGCTTTACATCGCAGCCACGGGACAAGTTGTTAGCACAGTGCTCACAGTCGATCGGGAAGAAGAAGGCAAGGCCTTCAAAGTTCAGCGCCCCGTGTATTATATTTCAGAAGTCTTAACCCCATCCAAGAAGAGATATCCTCACTATCAGAAGCTTGTTTATGGGATTTACCTGACCACGAAGAAGGTTGCACACTATTTCTCTGATCACTCAATTTCAGTCGTCAGTGGCACTCCATTGTCAGAGATTCTGAATATCAGAGATGCAACTGGTCGAGTGGCAAAGTGGGCGATCGAACTTCTTCCTCTAGATATCAAGTTTGAGGCAAAGAAGGCCATTAAGTCACAAGCAATTGCAGATTTCCTCGCAGAGTGGACAGAACAACAACAACCGACTCAAATTCAATTGGAACATTGGACCATGTTCTTTGATGGATCCAAGATGTTAAATACTCTAGTGCAGGAGTGGTCTTAGTGTCCCCACGAGGAGACAAACTCAGTTATGTCCTCCAGATTCACTTTGATTCTTTGAACAATGAAGCTGAGTATGAGGAACTATTGTATGGGTTGCGTATGGCCATTTCACTCGGCGTCCGGCGGTTGATGGTTTATGGCGACTCAGACTTAGTGGTTAACCAAGTAATGAAGGAACGGGACGTTAGGAGTCCCGCAATGACAGGTTATTGCAATGTAGTGAGAAAGCTAGAGAAGAGGTTTGAGGGGTTAGAGCTCCACCACATACCACGAATCAAGAATCAAGTTGCTGATGATCTGGCAAAGATAGGTTCCACTCAGAAGCCTATTCCCGGCAATGTGTTCTTGAAGCATCTCTATACCCCGTCAGTGCAAGAAGATCCCTTCAAGGAAGAGCCCTCGATGATAAGTTCAATCGACCCGACTAAGATCGAGGTTCCAGCCATGGTCGACTTGATCATGGAAGTCTTGGTGGTCACGCCCGATTGGACAGTACCATACATCACGTACATTCTAAGAAAGGAACTCACAGATGATGAAGATGAGGCTCGCCAGATAGTCCGTCGATCGAAAGCTTTCACCGTGATGAAAGGGCAGCTTTACAGAGAAAGTGTCACAGGAGAGGCTCAACGTTGCATCACTCCGGAAGAAGGTCGAGTGATCTTAAATGATATCCACTCGGAGACCTGTGGTCACCATGCGTCCTCTCGGACCATCGTGGCCAAAGCATACCGAGTGGGATTCTATTGGCCTCGAGCAAATAAGATGGCGAAAGATATAGTTGACAAGTGCGCAGGTTGCCAGTTCTACTCCAACATGTCCCACAAACCTGCGTCTGCCCTGAAGACTATTCCACTTGTCTGGTCATTTGTAGTCTGGGGATTGGATATGGTTGGGCCCTTCAAGACCGGCGCGAGTGGTTTCACCCATTTGCTTGTAGCAGTCGAAAAGTTCACCAAGTGGATTGAAGCCAAGCCCATCAAAAACCTCGGCGCAGGCACTGCCGTCAGTTTCATCAAGGAATTGATATTCAGATATGGAGTACCTCACAGCATTATCACAGATAACAGCTCCAACTTTGATTCTGACGAGTTCAAGGTGTTCTACGCGTCCCAAGGCACTCGGGTCAATTATGCATCTGTCGCACACCCGCAGTCGAATGGACAAGTAGAAAGGGCGAATGGTTGATCCTTCAAGGGCTAAAGCCACGTCTTATGCGCGACCTTAAGCACGTTGCAGGAGCTTGGGTGACTGAATTACCGTCCATCCTATGGGGTCTGAGAACAACGCCAAACCGGTCAACTGACCGGACCCCTTTCTTTCTGGTGTACGGCACTGAGGCTGTGCTTCCGAGTGACTTGTTGCACAATGCCCCCTGAGTAAAACTATTCTCAGAAGCTAAATCTGAGCAGGCACGCGAAGATGTAGTTGATCTCCTGGAGGAAGAGTGTGAGATGGCTTTAGTTCGGTCGAACATGTATCAGCAAGATCCGCGTCGATTCCATGCTCGCAATGTCAGAGGTCGAGCATTTCAGGAAGGAGACCTTGTGCTCCGACTGGACTAGAAATGACCTCACAATCTTGCTCCGGCTTGGGAAGGACCCTTCATCATCACCAAGGTGCTTCACAATGGAGCGTACCACATCTACAACGTAGCCAAGAACATGGACGAGCCACGCGCATGGAACGCAGAGCTGCTTTGGCCTTTCTATACCTAAGATCACTCGACCCGACGAGTTGTAATAAAAGTACTTCAGTTTGTTTTCCAAAGACAAGATATTTATAGTATCTTAATGACTGGTTCTCCGCAATCACTTGTGTCCAAATCCCCCAGTGGGTGGCTTAGCCGCGAACCTGATTCGCCTAAGTTAAAAACATTCCGAGTGGAGAGCAATCCTCCCACTCGGAGGCTTAGCCGCGACCCGTAATCGCCTAAGTTAAAAACATTCTGAGTGGAGAGCAATCCTCCCACTCGGAGGCTTAGTTGCGACCCCGAAATCACCTAAGTTAAAAACATTCCGAGTGGAGAACAATCCTCCCACTCGGAGGCTTAGCTGCGACCCCGAAATCGTCTAAGTTAAAAACATTCCGAGTGGAGAGCAATCCTCCCACTCGGAGGCTTAGCCGTGACCCCGTAATCGCCTAAGTTAAAAACATTCCGAGTGGAGAGCAATCATCCCACTCGGGGGCTTAGCCGCGACCCTGTAATCACCTAAGTTAAAAACATTCTGAGTGGAGAGCAATCCTCCCACTTGGGGGCTTAGCCGCGACCCCGTAATCGCCTAAGTTAAAAATATTCCGAGTGGAGAGCAATTATCCCACTCGGAGGCTTAGCCGCGACCCCGTAATCGCCTAACTTAAAAACATTCCGAGTGGAGAGCAATCCTCCCACTCGGGGGCTTAGCTGCGACCCCATACTCGCCTAAGTTGAAAACATTCCGAGTGGAGAGCAATCCTCCCACTCGGGGGCTTAGTTGCGACCTCGTACTCGCCTAAGTTAAAAATATTCCGAGTGGAGAGCAATCCTCCCACTCGGGGGCTTAGCTGCGACCCCGTACCCGCCTAAGTTAAAAACATCCCGAGTGGAGAGCAATCTTCCCCCTCAGGGGCTTAGCTGCGACCCCATACTCGCCTAAGTCACAAATATCCTCTGAGCTATGCCACAAATACAACGTAAGCTCCATCCCGATTCGCAAGGACGACGAGGTGTCGATTGAACACCCCGTTTGAGCTGCATCACAAGTACAATGTACCATCCCGATCTGCAAGGACGACGAGGTGTCGACTGAGAACCATGTCTGGGCTGCGTCACAATGTACGCTCCCTCCTGATCCGCAAGGATGACGAGGTGTTGATTGAACACCCCGTCTGAGCTGCCTCACAAGTACAATGTACCATCCCAATCCGCAAGGACGACGAGGTGTCGACTGAACACCACGTCTGAGTTGCGTCACAAGTATAATGTACAATCCCAATCTACAAGGACGACGAGATGTCGACTTAACACCGCGTTTGAGCTGCGTCACAAGTACAATGTACACTTCACTCGACAAAAGGTGAAAAGATCAAGTTCACTCGGAATCGAAAGATAGTCAGAAATAGTTCAAAACCAAAACAAAAGCCATGATATTCAAGGAAATTCAAGTTGGGATAAATCCCGCAAAAGTTCAGGACCGCGGCATGCAGAAGAACTCAGACATCAAGCCTGAAAGAGTTTAACAGTTACATAATTACTCGGCATTCCGAGGCAAATAAAAGTGGGGCATAACATTTTGTTCACTCGTTAGGAGAAGGACTTGCTGGATCGCAGAAACTACCAAGGTCAAGGCTGTTTGCGATGCGAGTGGCGGCGTCAAGGAAAGTGTCCATGAAGGACTGGAAACTGTGCTTTTTGGTGTTCGCAACCTTGAGAGCCAGCAGCTTCTGACATCGTTGCAGTGCACTCGGACCAATGACATGGCAACGTCAGCGCCACAGCGAGCAGATGATTTCTTCCATTATTGCACTCGGTCAGGTATTTGATTCAGTCGAGTCACCAGAGACTCGAGATCTTGTGAGAGTTCCGCCCGAGGCCAGAGTTCAGCATCAACCCGCAACATCGCCGCCTTTAGTCGGGCAAGATAATCAACAACACTGTCCATGCGTGACTCCAACCGCACCACATTCATTGCAACATCAAGAAGGGGTGGAGGGGTATATATAGCCTCCACACAAAATCCAACCGTTATACACTGTTTACCCAACTCGGTCAGACTGAATGGAAGAACTCGGTGAGACCGATTTAGTTCAAAATGTGAACGTTACGACTCTTGGTGGGACCGATGAGATCAACTCGGTGGGACCGATGTGCTAGGGCTAGGGAAAAACCTCATCTCGGTGAGACTGATCGCATGAACTCGGTGAGACCGATTTCAGCAATAAGCAAACAGAGACTTGGTCAAGCAAACTCGATGGGACCGATCACTCATTTCGGTGAGACCGAAATGTTACGAAAAGGAAACAGAGACTTGGTCAAGCAAACTCGGTGGGACCGATCACTCATTTCGGTGAGACCGAAATGTTATGAAAAGGAAACAGAGAGTTTGCAATGCGAACTCGGTGGGACCGATCGCTCATTTCGGAGAGCAAAATGTTATGAAGGGAAACAGAGAGTTTGCAAAGCCATCTCGGTGAGACCGAGAGCATATCGGTGAGACCGAATTGATTAGGGTTTCTAGCTATGGCTATGTCAAATGAACTCGGTGGCACCGGATAGATCAAATCGGTGGGGTCGACTTTGACTTTAGATTTTGGACAAATGTGGAAATGAGAAAGTGGTTGAGGGTTCTGGAGCAATATCACTAAGCACTTTGAGCAAGTAGACCATTAAGCAACACCTCATCCCCTTTTAATAGTATTGTCTTTCCTATGGACTCAGTGTGATCTTGGATCACTAAAATGAAAATGAAGAGTCTTGAGCCTTTGCCAATCTTTGTCCTTAGCATTTTGAGGGGCCCACATCTCTAGTCCATGCCATGCCAATCATTGAGCTTACTGAAATATTTAACTTTAAAGGATATTAGTTCAATGAGCTATATGTTGTTATGAATTACCAAAACCACCCGGGGATTAGTTGCACTTTCAATCTAACCCCTTTTTGGTAATTGATGACAATATATAGATCAAAGCGTCGACAAATGATAATATTAAAGAAATACATCATCGCTTTGAGAAGTATGTGATAAGTAAGAGCTCCCTCTAAATTTGTGCATTATTTAAAATTTGCTTTTGAATGCAAATGCACAATCGGTTAGGATCATGGGTCACTCTTCCATGTCACATACATCTTGGTGGAGCGCTCAAAATGATAACAATAAGAAACATGCACTTATCACCAAGAACCAACATGATTGATCATACACAAGTGTAATGGATATCATCAAGCAAGCACACATTAAAGCATAGTATGATCAAACACATGATTATAAGAGTATCTCAAACACAAGCACAAATAATGTAGCATGCATCAAAAAGCAAATGATCAAAGTAGGAAGAGAGGCAACAAAAAGGCCAAACGCTCTCTCTCTCTCTCTCTCTCTCTAAGCCTAATGATCTATACACTTTATCCCCCTTTGGCAACAAGTTACCAAAAAGCATGAAAATGCATAGTGCTATACGGCACTCTAGGCACGATCTCCGAGAGCTCCTGAAGGGGTCTTCTGGCTGGTTGCTCCGGTGTGCGTAGATGGCGTGGAGAGGAGTCCGTCTGCAAAAGCTTCAGCTGATGTCTGTGGAGCTGGAGGAGTTGAAACTAGAGCAATCGCTGAGGTAGTTGCTGCAGGTGATGACAATGTAGTCCTAGTATCACTCAGAACTGGCATAGCTGAAGACCTTTGTGCCCTTGGCACTTGCTAAAATGCATTTGTGGTTGATTTGTCACTCCTTTCTTCAAGCTCTTCCTGGAGTCTCTCCATAGTTGATTGGATCTCTGTGACCTTCACATCTAGATCATGAATTTTGTCTCAATGATCCTCTCAAGACTCTCTTGATTCTGAGTCGGGGTGGCCAGTCCTTTGTCAACCCTCACAGTAGCCTCAAGCAAATAATTGAGTTGATCCTGCTTGGTCTTGAGCATGACCTGTGAAGCATCTGGAGCACTTTCTTCTTTGAGGTCACCTCCTCAACTTCAAGTCCTCATCCTATGAATATGAGGTTTTCTTCTTCCTTTGCCTAGTTGTGGCCTTAGGCAAGTTTCTTGGGGTGCTTGTGCTACCTTCCTCATAGCTGCTATTGGAGGGACTAGTGCCCTCACTGAGATTCATTTGCTCTTCTAATCGGTTCTCACTATCACTGCCCTCAGACATCTCTGAAACTGTCCCTGTGAATAGATAGGTATAGGTAGAGTGGATGAGCATCAGAAAACACATCTATTTTCAAAAATATTGAGTCAAAAACTTAATTTTAGTTTTCTACAGAAGGCATTTTAGAGCTGCCGATATGACTAACTCGATGACACCGAAGCAGCTACAGAGTCTAAACAAGCGATTTCAGTCAGACCGAAATGCAGTTCGGTGACTCTGAGATGCTAGGGTTTCACAAAGTGATTGATTTTGGTCACACCGACTTGTACGCTTCGGTCAGACCGAGTTGTACTTGTGCAATGGCCTGAGCCAAATTGGTGAGACCGAGATCTTCACATCGGCCGGTCTGAGATGAATTCGGCGGAAACCTAACCCTAAGTTTTGCATCAAATCTAATCTAAAGAAACTTTCGGTGGATAGATTGATCTAATATGTGGATAGAACAATGGCAGCAATCTCCGTGCAGGAATCGGAAAAAGGAACGCACAAAGAAATTAAGTTCGTACCCTAACTTGGCGATGAACTCGCTACAGCAGCAATTGCGGTGAGATTCTCGTTGACGGCGACGGAGTCAAGCAGCAGGAGGACGCTGGTGACGACGGAGACGATCCGGAGACCACGGGGGCGGCAGAGCTAGGAGGTGCAGATGAAGAGTTTGGAGTACTTTAAAAAATTTCAACTCGCGGATATATATACCCAGTCACTATCGGTGTGGCCGAGTGGAACGATTCGGTGGCACCGAGATGCAAAACTGTGAGCAGTTACTGCAACTCGGTGTGACCAAAATGTTCTAATCGGTTGCACCGAGGTGAAAACCTAGATCAACCTAATGATTTTAGTGAGACCGAGTATGGAGGATCGGTCTGACCAAGATGCATTAAGAGGTTTCGGAAGTTTAAGCCCTTGACTGATCGGTGGCTCCGAGTGCTCCTCACCCGGAGGGTACGAATCGACTTGTTCAAGCTTTGTGATGTAGCATGAATAGAGTTTGAGACGAGAAAAACATAGATAGCTAGAGGGAGTACTTAGGCATTCTTGTCCATCTATTTGGCAAAAAGAAAAGCCAAATAATCAAATAGCAAGAAATGGATGTCCTCGAATGGAGAAAATTATGCAATCAACATGCTCACACAATAAGATAGCAAATGAAATATGTGGCAAAGCATGCACAAACACTCTAGCATCTATCAAGCAATTAGCGATGACTAGGTCATCTATATATGAGTATATTGACTAAGGAGTCAAATGTTGGAGTCAAATGAGAACATTTGATCATAGGTCATACTCATCGTTTAAGCACAAGTGGGGTTACCACTTTTACATAAAACATTCTTGTGTTCACACCATTAGAGTTGTTTTAGCTCAAATCTTAGAGTAAAGCTCCCCCTAGATGTGATATCCCCCCTTAGAGGGATGAACTAACCTTGAGTTTTGTCGATGATGACTTCATGTAGATGTTGAATATGTGGATCCTCAATGTTGATGTAGATCATTTGGAGCAATCCATTGGAGTGAGTTGCACGTTCAATACCTACATGGGTTAGTCCCACAAGGAACAATAAGGATATCCATAGACATAGAGTGAAGTACATATATGATGATGTGCATGAAAGAATTTGGTTAGCTTGTCCCTTGACTTACCAACAAGAGGGTTGGTGACTCCTTGAACTAGTGCAATATATGGAAGTTGATTGCACTTGTCCTTGCCAAAATGAATATGAGTGAAGTATATCGGTGGAGTCACCCTCAAGAACTCTCTAGTTCTTATTCTTTGGGACCCACATCAACTTGATGGGAATCCTTGGAGTTGTGGTTGTACTTGATGAAGTAGAACTTGATGTAGTCTTGGGAATCCACTTGACCAAGGCCTTTGGAGCTTCTTCAAATGCATCAATCTCCTCTTGAAGCTTGTCCTTGCCTTTTAGCTTGTGGTCTTGTGGTGGAAGATAATCTTGAGCTTGTGTTCCCTTGAAGGAAGTAGGGTCATACTTCTCTTGTCGAGTAACAAAGTTTGTCTTTGGGTATTGATCTTCTTCCCACTCAACTCCATTGGCATTTAACTTTCATTCAAAACTAACACCTTGAATCTTCTGGTGCCTTCCTTGCTTGCGTACAATTTCCTCAAATTGCTTACTTCCGGCAAGGCTCTTGCAAACACCTTTCTCTATAATTCCCTTCAATAAGCTATTTTCTTGCTCAAGTGTAACTTGGCTAAGAGAATCATTAGTGGAATCAAGAGAACTACTAGGAGTAACAATATTGGATTTAGCTTGATTATTGTTACTACTAGAAGAAGAACCTTTCTTACTCTTGTTGCTAGATTTTACTTGTGGCATGTAAGTAGACAAGAGTAAACGCTTGGCAATGTAAGAAGAACTTTTATTCCGAAGATCATCATTGATTGCTTTTAAGAACTCATGCTCTTGCTCTAAATTGAGCTTTTCAAAGCGTAGCTTCTCGTCAGTTTTTAAAAGTTCTCGATGATCCTCCAAAGTAGTTTCATGAGCTAACTTAAGAGTGTTTAGTTATTTTAGTTAGACACTTAGTCTCCTTCTTATCATTGTCATTCTTTTCATCTTGATTAGCATGATGAATAGCAATTTCATCATAGTTTTCATCACTAGTATTGTTAACAAGCAAATCATCAGCACCTAGCAAATCATCTTCATCACTATTGAAATCAATATACTAAGGGTGTGATACCTTTGGGCCTTTAGCCATGAAGAATCTTCCAATTCCTTCATTTGGTGAGTCAAATATGTCGTAGGAGTTGGTTGACACAAGTGCAAGACCCGCAACACCTTCATCTTGAGTATATTCGGAGTCGGAGTGATAACTTCTCTCGGAGTAGTTGTCAGAGTTGGAACCGGATACACATTCACCAACATGAGCTTGATGTCTTCATCTTGTGTAGCTCCTTGATGACTTGTCCTTACTTTTCGAATCCTTGCTTCTACGAGGGGGTCTTCGTTCATAATGATCATCTCTACTCCTTCTCTCTCTTGGAGGTAATTCATCTCTTTTACTCCTCCTTTTTGGTGAGTCTTCTTTTCTTTTGTAGGGCGCCGTACACTCATTTGAGTAGTGTCTGGGTCTTCCACAATTGTAGCAATTTCGATCATGGATAGAAGATCTTTTGTCATTGTAGGACCTTGACTTGGAGCTTCTCTCTTTGCTTCTATTCTTGTAGAATTTGTTGAAGTTCTTCACCATTAAGCTCAATTCTTCATTGAAGACTTGTTTTTCACTTGATGTGGCAGGAGCATCACATGAAGCTTTATAAGCACCACTAGACTTGTTGTCAAGCTCTTCCTTATCCTTGAGTGACATCTCATGAGCAACAATTCTTCCAATGAGTTTCGTTGGCTTGAGATCTTTGTAATTGGGCATCATTTGGATCAAGGTGCACACGACATCATATTTTCCATCCAAGGCTCTCAGAATCTTCGTGATGATGAATCTGTCAGTCATCTCTTCGCTTCCTAAGCCGGCAATCTCATTTGTGATGAGAGCAAGCCTAGAGTACACTGATACGTCTCCAACGTATCTATAATTTTTGATTGCTCCATGCTACTTTATCTACTGTTTTGGACTATATTGGGCTTTATTTTCCACTTTTATATTACTTTTGGGACTAACCTATTAACCGGAGGCCCAGCCCAGAATTGCTGTTTTTTGCCTTTTTCAGTATTTTGAAGAAACAGAATATCAAACGGAGTCCAAATGGAATGAAACCTTCGGGATCGTGATTTTCCAACCGAACATGATCCAGGAGACTTGGACCCTACTCCAAGCAGTGCCAGAGGCGGTCATGAGGGTGGAGGGCGTGCCCCCCTGGGCGCGCCCCCCTACCTCGTGGGCCCCTCAATGCTCCACCGACATACTCCTTCCTCCTATATATACCTACGTATCCCCGAACGATTAGAACATAAGATAGATCGGGAGTTCCGCCGCCGCAAGCCTCTGTAGCCACCAAAAACCTCTCGGGAGCCCGTTCTGGCGCCCTGCCGGAGGGGGATCCCATCACCGGTGTCCATCTTCATCATCCCGGCGCTATCCATGACGAGGAGGGAGTAGTTCACCCTCGGGGCTGAGGGTATGTACCAGTAGCTATGTGTTTGATCTCTCTCTCTCTCGTGTTCTCGCTCATGGTCCTCTATGGCACGATCTTGATGTATCCCGAGCTTTGCTATTGTAGTTGGATCTTATGATGTTTCTCCCCCTCTACTCTCTTGTGATGAATTGAGTTTCCCCTTTGAAGTTATCTTATCGGATTGAGTCTTTTATGAGAACACTTCATGTATGTCTTGCCGTGATTATCTGTGGTGACAATGGGATATCATGTGCCACTTGATGTATGTTTTGGTGATCAACTTGTGGGTTTCGTGACATTGGGAACCTATGCATAGGGGTTGCCACACATTCTTGACTCTCTGATAGAAACTTTGGGGCACTCTTTGAAGTACTTTGTGTTGGTTGGATGAATCTGAGATTGTGTGATGCATATCGTATAATCATGCCCACGGATACTTGAGGTGACAATGGAGTATCTAGGTGATATTAGGGTTTTGGTTGATTTGTATCTTAAGGTGTTATTCTAGAACGAACTCTTTTATAGATTGATCCGAAAGAATAACTTTGAGGTGGTTTCGTACCCTACCATAATCTCTACATTTGTTCTCCGCTATTAGTGGCTTCGGAGTGACTCTTTGTTGCATGTTGAGGGATTGTTATTTGATCTATCTATGTTATTATTGTTGAGAGAACTTGCACTAGTGAAAGTATGAACCCTAGGCCTTGTTTCCTATCATTGTAGTACCATTTACGCTCACTTTTACCTTTAGTTACCTTGCTGTTTTTATTATTTCAGATTACAAAAACCTATATCTACTATCTATTTTGCACTTGTATCACCATCTCTTCGCCGACCTAGTGCACCTATACAATTTACCATTGTATTGGGTGTGTTGAGGACACAAGAGACTCTTTGTTATTTGGTTGCAGGGTTGTTTGAGAGAGACCATCTTCATCCTACGCCTCCTACGGATTAATAAACCTTAGGTCATCCACTTGAGGGAAATTTGCTACTGTCCTACAAACCTGTGCACTTGCAGGCCCAACAATGTCTACAAGAAGAAGGTTGTGTAGTAGACATCAAGCTCTTTTCTTGCGCCATTGGCGGGGGGGGGGGGGGGGGGTAGGTAAAAGGGCACTCACTCACACCCCGTCAACCAAGCTCTTTTCTGGCGCCGTTGCCGGGGAGGTGAGTGCTTGAAGGTATATCTTTAGATCTTGCAATCGAATCTTTTTGTTTCTTGTTTTATCACTAGTTTAGTCTATAAAAGAAAACTACCAAAAAAATGGAGATAAGTTTTTCTCATACGCTTCACCTTTTTAATATTTTTCGTGAGTATGATGGAAAGGATAATTGTGCTCAAGTGCTAGAAGAAGAAATCTCTAAATTGTTTGGCACTAAATCTTTGAATGATGAGCATGATTGCAATATTGTTAGTAAGAATTCCTTGAATATCCTTGATTCTAATGATATGAAAAGCTACAAGCTTGGGGAAGCTATGTTTGATGAACATGATATTTTTTGTCCCCCAAGCTTTGATGAGCAAATTTATTATGATGAAAGCATGCCTCCTATTTATGATGATTATTGTGATGATACATATGCCATAAAGAAGAAGCTTGCTTATGTGGAGAGTAGTAAAATTTCTATGCTAGTAGATCATGAAAAGAATGCTTTAGGTGCTGGTTACATTGTTGAATTCATTCATGATGCTACTGAAAATTATTATGAGGGAGGAACATATGCTTGTAGGAATTGCAATAATATCAAGTTTCCTCTCTATGTGCTTCAAAACTTGAAGCTATGCTTGTTTTACCTTCCTATTCTTGTTGATTATTGTTCCCATAAGTTGTTTTCTCACAAAATCCCTATGCATAGGAAGTGGGTTAGACTTAAATGTGCTAGTCATATGCTTCATGATGCTCCCGTTATGTTTCAATTCTTATCTTTTGTGTGAGCATCATTGTTATCATCATGCCTAGCTAGAAAGGCATTAATGAAAAGCGCTTGTTGGGAAACCCAATATTTATCCTTACTGTTTTTTGTGTGTCCACATGATTATGCTACTGTAGTAATCATGTTTTATAGCTTTTGTTTCAATAAAGTGCCAAGTAAGACCTTTAGGATAGCTTACGGTGATAGTTGTGTTGATCCTGCTGAAAATCAGAAACTTTTGCATCCAGTAAATTAGTTTTGTTAATTCACAGAAACGTGCTTATGATCTGATTCTTTTTGCTCTGGATTGATACAAGAATTGCTTAGGACTTCCTAATGTGGTAGAATTTTTTTAGTTCCATAAGTATACGTTTGATACAGATTACTACAGACTGTTCTGTTTTTGACAGATTCTGTTTTCTATGTGTTGTTTACTTATTTTGATGAATCTATGAGTAGTATCGGAGGGTATGAACCATAGATAAGTTGGAATACAGTAGATATTACACCAATATTAATTTAGAATGAGTTCATTACAGTACCTAAGTGGTGGTTTTATTTTCTTATACTAACGGAGCTTACGAGTTTTCTGTTGAGTTTTGTGTTGTGGAGTTTTCAAGTTTTGGGTAAGGATTCGATGGGCTATGGAAGAAGGAGTGCTAAGAGCCTAAGCTTGGGGATGCCCAAGGCACCCGAAGGATATATTCAAGGACAACCAAGAGCCTAAGCTTGGGGATGCCCCGGAAGGCATCCCCTCTTTCGTCTTCGTTCATCGGTAACTTTACTTGGAGCTATATTTTTATTCACCACATGATATGTGTTTTGCTTGGAGAGTCATTTTTTTGTTATTTTTTTCTTTCTGTTAGTTAGAATAATGTTTTGCATGTTTAGTTTCAATAAAAAAAGTCTAGGATAGCCTTTGCCATGCTTATTTTGCTAGTATACATGTTGCTGTTTGAAAACAGAAAGTTTACCGCTGTTGCAAAAATTCCCTAGAAAAGTAAGAGAGTGGTATAATGTTGAATATTTTTTCATATTGAGATTTGATAAATTTATTACAGTGGGAATTTTAGTTCATAATTTTTGGAGTTAGGTAAGTATGATGACTCTTGCATTCTTTACATACTGTACTATTTTGGCAGATTGCTGTTATGGTTGCATTGTTTGCATATGTTTGCTTGATTAATGATTCTATTTGAGGATAGGAGTATTAAATATGAAGAGGCATTTAGTATGCAATGTTGAATAATTATTTAAGTGATTTGTTACAGTAGAAAATGATATGGTTTTGCATTGGATTATACTAACCGATCTCACGAGTTCTTGTTGAGTTTGTTGTGAATGAAGCTTTTGATAAAAAGAGAAACCATGATATGAGAGGAATTAAGGAGACACAAAAGTTCAAGCTTGGGGATGCCCAAGGCACCCCAAGATAATATTTCAAGAAGTCTCAAGCATCTAAGCTTGGGGATGCCCCGGTAGGCATCCCACCTTTCTTCTTCAACAACTATCGCTTAGTATCGGTTGAGCCTAAGATTTTGCTTCTTCACATGAGTTGTGCTATCCTTGCAATGTAGTTTTCTTTAGCTTTGCTTGCTGTTTGAATAAAGTATCAAGATCCAAAATTATTAAATGAGAGAGAGTCTTCGCATAGTTGCATAATTATTTAGCTACTCATTGACCTTCACTTATATCTTTCGGAGTAGTTTGTCATTTGCTCTAGTACTTCACTTATATCTTTTAGAGCATGGTGGTAGTTTTATTTTGATTAAATAGATGAACTCTCATACTTCACTTAGATTATTTTGAGAGTCTTTAATAGCATTGTAATTTGCTTAATATTAATATACTTGGTATTCAAGATATGTGAAACTTTCTTATGAGTGTGTTGAATACTAAGATAATTTTGATGCTTGATAATCGTTTTGAGATATGAAGATGGTGATATTAGAGTCGTGCTAGTTGAGTAATTGTGAATTTGAGAAATGCTTGTGTTGAAGTTTGCAAGTCCCGTAGCATGCACGTATGGTTAAAGTTGTGTAACAAATTTGAAACATGAAGTGTACCTGGCTTGTGCATCCTTATGAGTGGCGGTCGGGGACGAGCGATGGTCTTTTCCTACCAATCTATCCCCCTAGGAGCATGCGTGTAGTACTTGATTTTTGATGACTTCTAAATTTTTACAATAAGTATATGAGTTCTTTTGACTAATGTTGAGTCCATGGATTATACGCACTCTCACCTTTCCGCCTTTGCTAGCCTCTTCGGTACCGTGCATTGCCCTTTCTCACCTTGAGAGTTGGTGCAAACTTCGCCGGTGCATCCAAACCCCGTGATACGATACGCTCTATCACACATAAAACTCCTTATATCTTCCTCAAAACAGCCACCATACCTACCTATCATGGCATTTCCATAGCCGTTCCGAGATATATTGCCATGCAACTTCCATCACCATCATGACATACATTACTTTTGTCATATTGCCATTGCATGATCATGTAGTTGACATCATATTTGTGGCTTAGCCACCATGCATTATTTTTCATACATCTCACTCTTGATTCATTGCACCATCCCTGTACACTGCCGGAGGCATTCATATAGAGTCATATCTTGTTCTAAGTTTTGAGTTGTAATCCTTATGTTGTAATCAATAGAAGTGTGATGATCATCATATTAGAGCATTTCCCAAACAAAAAAAAGGGCAGAAAGGCCAAAAAAAGCCCCCCCCCCCCCAAAAAAAAAAAGAAAAAGAAAATAAAGGGCAATGCTACTATCTCTTTTCCACACTTGTGCTTCAAAGTAGCACCTTGTTCTTCATGTAGTGAGTCTCATATATTGTGCTTCAAAGTAGAACCTTGTTCTTCATGTAGTGAGTCTCATAAGTTGTCTTTTTATACTAGTGGGAATCTTTCATTATAGAACTTGGCTTGTATATTCCTACAATGGGCTTCCTCAAATGCTCTAGGTCTTCATGAGCAAGCAAGTTGGATGCACACCCACTAGTTTTCTTTTGTTGAGCATTCATAGCTCTAGTGCATCCATTGCATGGCAATCCCTACTCTCCATGTTGACATCAATTAATGGGCATCTCCATAGCCGTTGATTATCCTCGTCAATTTGAGACTTTCTCCTTTTTTGTCTTCTCCACACAATCCCCATCATCATATTCTATTCCACCCATAGTGCTATATCCATGGCTCGCGCTCATGTATTGCGTGAAGGTTGAAAAAGTTTCAGATTATCTGAGTATGAAACAATTGCTTGGCTTGTCATCGGGGGTATAGAAGTTGGGAACATCTTTGTGTGACGAAAATGAAGCATGACCTAACTATATGATTTTGTAGGGATGAACTTTCTTTGGCCATGTTATTTTGAGAAGACATGATTGCTTCGATTAGTATGCTTGATGTATTATTATTTTTGTTTCAATATGAACTTTTGTCTTGAACCTTCGGATCTGAATATTCATATCACAATTAAGAAGATTTACATTGAAATTATGCCAAAGTATCACTCCGCATCAAAAATTCTTTTTTATCATTTACCTACTCGAGGACGAGCAGGAATTAAGCTTGGGGATGCCTGATACGTCTCCAACGTATCTATAATTTTTGATTGCTCCATGCTACTTTATCTACGGTTTTGGACTATATTGGGCTTTATTTTCCACTTTTATATTACTTTTGGGACTAACCTATTAACCGGAGGCCCAGCCCAGAATTGCTGTTTTTTTTGCCTTTTTTAGTATTTCAAAGAAACAGAATATCAAACGGAGTCCAAACGGAATGAAACCTTCGGGATCGTGATTTTCCAACCGAACGTGATCCAGGAGACTTGGACCCTACTCCAAGCAGTGCCAGAGGCGGTCACGAGGGTGGAGGGCGCGCCCCCCTGGGCGCGCCCCCTACCTCGTGGGCCCCTCGACGCTCCACCGACATACTCCTTCCTCCTATATATACCTACGTATCCCCGAACAATTAGAACAGAAGATAGATCGGGAGTTCCGCCGCCGCAAGCCTCTGTAGCCACCAAAAACCTCTCGGGAGCCCGTTCTGGCGCCCTGCCGGAGGTGGATCCCATCACCGGTGGCCATCTTCATCATCCCGGCACTATCCATGACGAGGAGGGAGTAGTTCACCCTCGGGGCTGAGGGTATGTACTAGTAGCTATGTGTTTGATCTCTCTCTCTCTCTCGTGGTCCTCTATGGCACGATCTTGATGTATCCCGAGCTTTGCTATTGTAGTTGGATCTTATGATGTTTCTCCCCCTCTACTCTCTTGTGATGAATTGAGTTTCCCCTTTGAAGTTATATTATCGGATTGAGTCTTTTATGAGAACACTTCATGTATGTCTTGCCGTGATTATGTGTGGTGACAATGGGATATCATGTGCCACTTGATGTATGTTTTGGTGATCAACTTGCGGGTTTCGTGACATTGGGAGCCTATGCATAGGGGTTGGCACACGTTCTTGACTCTCCGATAGAAACTTTGGGGCACTCTTTGAAGTACTTTGTGTTGGTTGGATGAATCTGAGATTGTGTGATGCATATCGTATAATCATGCCCACGGATACTTGAGGTGACAATGGAGTATCTAGGTGACATTAGGGTTTTGGTTGATTTGTATCTTAAGGTGTTATTCTAGTACGAACTCTTTTATAGATTGATCCGAAAGAATAACTTTGAGGTGGTTTCGTACCCTACCATAATCTCTATGTTTGTTCTCTGCTATTAGTGGCTTCGGAGTGACTCTTTGTTACATGTTGAGGGATTGTTATTTGATCTATCTATGTTATTATTGTTGAGAGAACTTGCACTAGTGAAAGTATGAACCCTAGTCCTTGTTTCCTTTCATTGCAATACCATTTACGCTCACTTTTACCTTTAGTTACCTTGCTGTTTTTATTATTTCAGATTACAAAAACCTATATCTACTATCTATTTTGCACTTGTATCACCATCTCTTCGCCGAACTAGTGCACCTATACAATTTACCATTGTATTGGCTGTGTTGGGGACACAAGAGACTCTTTGTTATTTGGTTGTAGGGTTGTTTGAGAGAGACCATCTTCATCCTACGCCTCCTATGGATTAATAAACCTTAGGTCATCCACTTGAGGGAAATTTGCTACCGTCCTACAAACCTGTGCACTTGCAGGCCCAACAATGCCTACAAGAAGAAGGTTGTGTAGTAGACATCATACACTTCAGCGACTCCTTCACCATCCTTCATTTTGAACTTGTCAAGTTGACTTTGAAGCACATCCAATTTGGATTCCTTGACGGACTCAATACCTTCGTGCATATCAACCAAAGTATCCCAAATTTCCTTTGCAATCTCAAGACAACTGATTTTGTTGAATTCTTTGGGGCACAATCCATTGAAGAGGATATCGCAAGCTGTGCGTTGTATTGCAACATCTTCAATTCTTCCGTAGTTGCTTCATGATTCGGTTCTCTTCCATCCTCAAAGAATTCACCTTGCAAATCAATGCAGACAATAGCCCAAACGGTGGGGTTATGACCAAGAATATGCAATTTTCATCTTATGCTTCCAACTAGCAAAACTAGTACCATCAAAGCAAGGACCTCTACGGTGGTAATTTCCCTCGCTAGACGCCATACTCTCCTAGGTTGTGAAACCAAGGCTATGATCACCAAAAGCTATGGAAATCAAGGAAAATGGAGACCAAAGCTCTGATACCACTTGTAGGATCAAAAGTAGCTCTAGAGGTGGGTGATTAGACTACTTGACCAAATAAAAATATAGCTTTTTCCCAATTTTAAGTCTTGGCAGATTTAGCAACTTAGCACAAGTCAAGCAATCAACCTACACATGCAATTCTAAGAGCGTAGCAGCCAAAAGTAAAACATTGCATATGAAGGTAAAGGGAAGGGTTTCGAGAAGGCAAACGCAATGTAGACACGGAGATTTTTGGCGTATTTTCGATAGGTGGTGCTATCGTACATCCACATTGATGGAGACTTCAACCCACGAAGGGTAACGGTTGCGCGAATCCATGCAGGGCTGTACCCACGAAGGGTCCACGAAGAAACAGCCTTGTCTATACCACCATGGCCACCGCCCACGAAGAACTTGCCTCACTTGGGTAGATCTTCACGAAGTAGGCGATCTCCTTGCCCTTACAAACTCCTTGGTTCAACTCCACAATCTTGACGGAGGCCCCCAAGTGACACCTAACCAATCTAGGAGACATCACTCTCCAAAAGGTAATAGATGGTGTGTTGATGATGAACTCCTTGCTCTTGTGCTTCAAATGATAGTCTCCCCAACACTCAACTCTCTCTCATAGATTTGGCTATGGTGGAAAGATGATTTGAGTGGAAAGCAACTTGGGGAAGGCTAGAGATCAAGATTCTTTTGGTTGGATTGGAATGTCTTGGTCTCAACACATGAGTAGGTGGTTCTCTCTCAAAAAATGAGTAGTGGAAGTGTAGGCACGTTCTTGAAGGAAATATGCCCTAGAGGCAATAATAAAGTTGTTATTTATTTCCTTATATCATGATAAATGTTTATTATTCATGCTAGAATTGTATTAACCGGAAACATAATACATGTGTGAATACATAGACAACATAATGTCAATAGTATGCCTCTACTTGACCAGCTCATTAATCAAAGATGGTTATGTTTCCTAACCATAGCCATGAGTTGTGATTTGATTAACGGGATCACATCATTAGGAGAATGATGTGATTGACTTGACCCATTCCGTTAGCTTAGCACTTGATCGTTTAGTATGTTGCTATTGCTTTCTTCATGACTTATACATGTTCCTACAACTATGAGATTATGCAACTCTCATTTACAGGAGGAACACTTTGTGTGCTACCAAACATCACAACGTAACTGGGTGATTATAAAGGAGCTCTACAGGTGTCTCCAAAGGTACATGTTGAGTTGGCGTATTTCGAGATTAGGTTTTGTCACTCCGATTGTCGGAGAGGTATCTCTGGGCCCTCTCAGTAATGCACATCACTATAAGCCTTGCAAGCAATGTAGCTAATGAGTTATTTATGTAATGATGCATTACATAACGAGTAAAGAGACTTGCCGGTAACGAGATTGAACTAGGTATTGGGATACCGACGACCGAATCTCGGGCAAGTAACATACCGATGACAAAGGGAACAATGTATGTTGTTATGCGGTTGGACCGATAAAGATCTTCGTAGAATATGTAGGAGCCAATATGAGCATCCAGGTTCCGCTATTGGTTATTGACCGGAGACGTGTCTCGGTCATGTCTACATAGTTCTCGAACCCGAAGGGTCCGCACGCTTAAAGTTTCAATGACGATTATATTATGAGTTTATGAGTTTTGATGTACCAAAGGTTGTTTGGAGTCCCGGAAGTGATCACGGACATGACGGGGAGTCTCGAAATGGTCGAGACATGAAAATTGATATATTGGAAGCCTATATTTGGATATCGGAAGTGTTCCGGGTGAAATCGAGATTTTACTGGAGTACCGAGGGGTTACCGGAACCCCCCGGGGGCTTAATGGGCCATAGTGGGCCTTAGTGGAGAAGAGGAGAGGAGGCCAGGGCAGGGCCGCACGCCCCTCCCCCCTAGTCTGAATAGGACAAGGAGAGGGGGGCGGCGCCCCCCTTTCCTTCCTCTCTTTCCCTCTTCTTTCGCCCTTCTCCTAATCCAACAAGGAAGGGAGGGAGTCCTACTCCCGGTGGGAGTAGGACTCCTCCTGGCGCGCCTTTATATACGGGGGCAGGGGCACCTCTAAACACAACAACAACAGATCATTGATCTCTTAGCCGTGTGCGGTGCCCCCCTCCACCATAGTCCTCCTCGATAATATCATAGCGGTGCTTAGGCGAAGCCCTGCGACGGTAGAACATCATCATCGTCACCACGCCATCGTGCTGATGGAACTCTCCCTCGACACTCGGCTGGATCGGAGTTCGAGGGACGTCATCAAGCTGAACGTGTGCTAGAACTCGGAGGTGCCGTGCTTTCGATGCTTGATCGGTCGAGCCGTGAAGACATACGACTACATCAACCGCGTTGTTCTAATGCTTCCGCTTTCGGTCTACGAGGGTACGTGGACACACTCTCCCCTCTCGTTGCTATGCATCACCATGATCTTGCGTGTACGTAGGATTTTTTTTGAAATTACTACGTTCCCCAATGGTGGTATCAGAGCCTGGTTTTATGCGTAGATGTTATATGCATGAGTAGAACACAAGTGAGTTGTGGGCGATACAAGTCATACTGCTTACCAGCATGTCATACTTTTGTTCAGCGGTATTGTTGGATGAAGTGGCCCGGACCGACATTACGCGTACGCTTACGCGAGACTGGTTCTACCGACATGATTTGCACATAGGTGGCTGGCGGGTGTCTTTTTCTCCAACTTTAGTTGAACTGAGTACGGCTACGCCCGGTCCTTGAGAAGGTTAAAACAACACTAACTTGACAAACTATCATTGTGGGTTTGATGCGTAGGTAAGAACGGTTCTTGCTCAGCCCGTAGCAGCCACGTAAAACTTGCAACAACAAAGTAGAGGACATCTAACTTGTTTTTGCAGGGGATGTTGTGATGTGATATGGTCAAGACATGATGCTATATTTTATTGTATGAGATGATCATGTTTTGTAACCGAGTTATTGACAACTGGCAGGAGCCATATGGTTGTCGCTTTATTGTATGTAATGCAATCACCATGTAATTGCTTTACTTTATCACTAAGCGGTAGCGATAGTCGTAGAAGCAATAGGTGGCGAAACGATAATGATACTACGATGAAGATCAAGGTGTCGCGCCGGTGACGATGGTGATCATGACGGTGCTTCAGAGATGGAGATCACAAGCACAAGATGATGATGGCCCATATCACTTATATTGATTGCATGTGATGTTTATCCTTTATGCATCTTATTTTGCTTTGTTTGATGGTAGCATTATAAGATGATCTCTCACTAAATTTCAAGGTATAAGTGTTCTCCCGGAGTATGCACCGTTGCGAAAGTTCTTCGTGCTGAGACACCACGTGATGATCGGGTGTGATAGGCTCTACGTTCAAATACAACGGGTGCAAACAGTTGCACACGCAGAATACTCAGGTTAAACTTGACGAGTCTAGCATATAGAGATATGGCCTCGGAACACTGAGACCGAAAGGTCGAGCGTGAATCATATAGTAGATATGATCAACATAGTGATGTTCACCATTGAAAACTAATCCATCTCACGTGATGGTCGGACATGGTTTAGTTGATTTGGATCACGTGATCACTTAGATGATTAGAGGGATGTCTGTGTAAGTGGGAGTTCTTTAGTAATATGATTAATTGAACTTAAATTTATCATGAACTTAGTACCTGATAGTATTTTGCTTGTCTATGTTTGTTGTAGATAGATGGCTCGTGTTGTTGTTCCGTTGAATTTTAATGCGTTCCTTTAGAAAGCTAAGTTGAAAGATGATGGTAGCAATTACACGGACTGGGTCCGTAACTTGAGGATTATCCTCATTGCTGCACGGAAGAATTTCATCCTGGAAGCACCGCTGGGTGCACGGCCTGCTGCAGATGCAATTGACGATGTTAAGAACGTCTGGCAGAGCAAAGCTGATGACTACTCGATAGTACAATGTGCCATGGTTTACGGCTTAGAACCGGGACTTCAACGACGTTCTGAACGTCATGGAGCATATGAGATGTTCCAGGAGTTGAAGTTAATATTTCAAGCAAATGCCCGGATTGAGAGATATGAAGTCTCCAATAAGTTCTATAGCTGCGAGATGGAAGAGAATAGTTCTCTCAGTGAACATATACTCAAAATGTCTGGGTATAATAATCACTTGATTCAACTGGGAGTTAATCTTCCTAATGATAGTGTCATTGACAGAATTGTTCAATCACTGCCACCAAGCTACAAGAGCTTCATGATGAACTATAATAGGCAAGGGATGGACAAGACTATTCCCGAGCTCTTCGCAATGCTAAAGGCTGCGGAGGTCGGAGCATCAAGTGTTGATGGTCAATAAGACCACCAGTTTCAAGAAAAAGGGTAAAGGGAATAAGAAGGGGAACTTCAAGAAGAACAACAAACAAGTTGCTGCTCAAGAGAAGAAACCCAAATCTGGACCTAAGCCTGAGACTGAGTGCTTCTACTGCAAGCAAACTGGTCACTGGAAGTGGAACTACCCCAAGTATTTGGCGGATAAGAAGCATGGCAAGGTGATATACATGTTATTGATGTATACCTTACTATTGCTCGCAGTAGCACCTAGGTATTTGATATTGGTTCTGTTGCTAATATTTGCAACTCGAAACAGGGACTACGGATTAAGCGAAGATTGGCTAAGGACGAGGTAACGATGCACGTGGGAAATGGTTCCAAAGTCGATGTGATCGCGGTCAGCACGCTACCTCTACATCTACCTTCGGGATTAGTTTTAGACCTGAATAATTGTTATTTGGTGCCAGCGTTGAGCATGAACATTATATCTGGATCTTGTTTGATGCGAGATGGTTATTCATTTAAATCAGAGAATAATGGTCGTTCTATTTATATGAGTAATATCTTTTATGGTCATGCACCCTTGAAGAGTGGTCTATTTTTATTAAATCTCGATAGTAGTGATACACATATTCATAATGTTGAAGCCAAAAGATGCAGAGTTGATAATGATAGTGCAACTTATTTGTGGCACTGTCGTTTGGGTCATATTGGTGTAAAGCGCATGAAGAAAATCCATACTGATGGACTTCTGGAATCACTTGATTATGAATCACTTGGTACTTGCGAACCGTGCCTCATGGGCAAGATGACTAAAACGCCGTTCTCCGGAACTATGGAGCGAGCAACTGATTTGCTGGAAATCATACATACTGATGTGTGTGGTCCAATGAATATTGAGGCTCGCGGCGGGTATCGTTATTTTCTCACCTTCACAGATGATTTAAGCAGATATGGGTATATCTACTTAATGAAACACAAATCTGAAACATTTGAAAAGTTCAAAGAATTTCAGAGTGAAGTAGAAAATCATCGTAACAAGAAAATAAAGTTTCTACGATCTGATCGTGGAGGAGAATATTTGAGTTACGAGTTTTGTTTACATTTAAAACAATGCGGAATAGTTTCGCAACTCACGCCACCCGGAACACCACAACGTAATGGTGTGTCCGAACATTGTAATCGTACTTTACTATATATATGGTGCGATCTATGATGTCTCTTACTGATTTACCGCTATCATTTTGGGGTTATGCTTTAGAGACGGCCGCATTCACGTTAAATAGGGCACCATCAAAATCCGTTGAGACGACGCCTTATGAACTGTGGTTTGGCAAGAAACCAAAGTTGTCGTTTCTTAAAGTTTTGGGCTGCAATGCTTATGTGAAGAAACTTCAACAAGATAAGCTCAAACCCAAATCGGAGAAATGTGTCTTCATAGGATACCCAAAAGAGACTATTGGGTACACCTTCTATCATAGATCTGAAGGCAAGACTTTTTGTTGCTAAATTTGAATCCTTTCTAGAGTAGGAGTTTCTCTCGAAAGAAGTGAGTGGGAGGAAAGTACAACTTGACGAGGTAATTGTACCTACTCCCTTATTGGAAAATAGTTCATCACAGAAACCGGTTCCTGTGATGACTACACCAATCAGTGAGGAAGCTAATGATATTGATCATGACACTTCAGATCAAGTTACTACAGAACCTCGTAGGTCAACCAGAGTAAGATCCGCTCCAGAGTGGTATGGTAATCCTATTCTAGAAGTCATGTTACTCGACCATGGCGAACCTACGAACTATGAGGAAGCGATGATGAGCCCAAATTCCGCAAAATGGCTTGAGGCCATGAAATCTAAGATGGGATCCATGTATGAGAACAAAGTATGGACTTTGGTTGACTTGCCCGATGATCAGTAAGCCATCGAGAATAAATGGATCTTCAAGAAGAAGACTGACGCTGATGGTAATGTAACTGTCTACAAAGCTCGACTTGTTGCAAACGGTTTTCGACAAGTTCAAGGAGTTGACTACGATGAGACTTTCTCACCTGTAGCAATGCTTAAGTCTGTCCGAATCATGTTATCCGCATTTTATAATTATGAAATATGGCAAATGGATGTCAAAACTGCATTCCTGAATGGATTTCTGGAAGAAGAGTTGTATATGATGCATCCAGAAGGTTTTGTCGATCCAAAAGGTGCTAACAAAGTGTGCAAGCTCCACCGATCCATTTATGGACTGGTGCAAGCCTCTCGGAGTTGGAATAAACGCTTTTATAGTGTGATCAAAGCATATGGTTTTATACAGACTTTTGGAGAAGCCTGTATTTACAAGAAAGTGAGTGGGAGCTCTGTAGCATTTCTGATATTATATGTAGACAACATATTGTTAATTGGAAATGGTATAGAATTTCTGGATAGCATAAAAGGATACTTAAATAAAAGTCTTTCAATGAAAGACCTCGGTGAAGCTGCTTACTTATTAGGCATCAAGATCTATAGAGATAGATCAAGACGCTTAATTGGACTTTCACAAAGCACATACCTTGATAAAGTTTTGAAAAAGTTCAAAATGGATCAAGCAAAGAAAGGGTTCTTGCCTGTATTACAAGGTGTGAAGTTGAGTCAGACTCAATGCCCGACCACAGCAGAAGATAGAGAGAAAATGAAAGATGTTCCCTATGCTTCAGCCATAGGCTCTATCATGTATGCAATGCTGTGTACCAGACCTGATGTATGCTTAGCAATAAGTTTAGCAGGGAGGTACCAAAGTAATCCAGGAGTGGATCACTGGACAGCAATCAAGAATATCCTGAAATACCTGAAAAGGGCTAAGGATATGTTTCTCGTTTATGGAGGTGACAAAGAGCTAGTCGTAAATGGTTACGTCGATGCAAGCTTTGACACTGATCCGGACGATTCTAAATCGCAAACCGGATACGTGTTTATATTGAACAGTGGAGCTGTCAGTTGATGCAGTTCTAAACAAAGCGTCGTGGCGGGATTTACATGCGAAGCGGAGTACATAGCTGCTTCGGAAGCAGCAAATGAAGGAGTCTGGATGCAGGAGTTCATATCCGATCTAGGTGTCATACCTAGTGCATTGGGACCAATGAAGATCTTCTGTGACAATACTAGTGCAATTGCCTTGGCAATGGAATCTAGATTTCACAAGAGGACCAAGCACATCAAGAGACGCTTCAATTCCATTCGGGACCAAGTCCAGGCGGGAGACATAGAGATTTGCAAGATACATACGGATCTGAATGTTGCAGACCCGTTGACTAAGCCTCTTCCACGAGCAAAACATGATCAACACCAAGGCTCCATGGGTGTTAGAACCATTACTGTGTATTCTAGATTATTGACTCTAGTGCAAGTGGGAGACTGAAGGAAATATGCCCTAGAGGCAATAATAAAATTATTATTTATTTCCTTATATCATGATAAATTTTTATTGTTCATGCTAGAATTGTATTAACCGGAAACATAATACATGTGTGAATACATAGACAAACATAATGTCACTAGTATGCCTCTACTTGACTAGCTCATTAACCAAAGATGGTTATGTCTCCTAACCATAGGCATGAGTTATCATTTGATTAACGGGATCACATCATTAGGAGAATGATGTGATTGACTTGACCCATTCCGTTAGCTTAGCACTTGATTGTTTAGTATGTTGCTATTACTTTCTTCATGACTTATACATGTTCCTACAACTATGAGATTATGCAACTCCCGTTTACCGGAGGAACACTTTGTGTGCTACCAAACGTCACAACATAACTGGATGATTATAAAGGAGCTCTACAGGTGTCTCCAAAGGTACATGTTGAGTTGGCGTATTTTGAGATTAGGTTTTGTCACTCTGATTGTCGGAGAGGTATCTCTGGGCCCTCTCGGTAATGCACATAACTATAAGCCTTACAAGCAATGTAGCTAATGAGTTAGTTATGGAATGATGCATTACATAACGAGTAAAGAGACTTGCCGGTAATGAGATTGAACTAGGTATTGGGATACCGACAATCAAATCTCGGGCAAGTAACATACCGATGACAAAGGGAACAACATATGTTGTTATGCGGTTTGACCGATAAAGATTTTCGTAGAATATGTAGGAGCCAATATGAGCATCCAGGTTCCGCTATTGGTTATTGACCGGAGACATGTCTCAGTCATGTCTACATAGTCTCGAACCTGTAGGGTCCGCACGCTTAAAGTTTCAATGACGATTATATTATGAGTTTTGATGTACCGAAGGTTGTTCGGAGTCCCGGATGTGATCATGGACATGACGGGGAGTCTCAAAATGGTTGAGACATGAAAATTGATATATTGGAAGCCTATATTTGGATATCGGAAGTGTTCCAAGTGAAATCGGGATTTTACCGGAGTATCGAGGGGTTACTGGAACCCCCCGGGGGCTTAATGGGCCATAGTGGGCCTTAGTGGAGAAGAGGAGAGGAGGCCACGGCAGGGCCGCGCGCCCCTCCCCCTATTCCGAATAGGACAAGGAGAGGGGGGCGGTGCCCCCCTTTCCTTCCTCTCTCTCCCTCCTCTCCCCCCTTCTCCTAATCCAACAAGGAAGGGAGGGAGTCCCACTCCCGGTGGGAGTAGGACTCCTCCTGACGCGCCTTTATATACTAGGGCAAGGGGGCACCTCTAGACACAACAACAATAGGTCATTGATCTCTTAGCCGTGTGTGGTGCCCCCCTCCACCATAGTCCTCGATAATATCATAGCGGTGCTTAGGCGAAGCCCTGCGACGGTAGAACATCATCATCGTCACCACGCCGTCGTGCTGATGGAACTCTCCCTCGACACTCGGCTGGATCGGAGTTCGAGGGACGTCATCGAGCTGAACGTGTTCTAGAACTTGGAGGTGCCGTGCTTTCGATGCTTGATCAGTCGGGCTGTGAAGACGTACGACTACATCAACTGCGTTGTTCTAACGCTTCCGCTTTCAGTCTACGAGGGTACGTGGACACACTCTCCCCTCTCGTTGCTATGCATCACCATGATCTTGCGTGTGCGTATGATTTTTTTTTGAAATTACTACGTTCCCCAACAGTTCTGATGGCTCTCTCTCTCAAATGGAGAAGGGGGTGGAGGGTATAGCCTCCACACAAAATCCAACCATTACACACTTTTTACCTGACTCGGTCAAACCGAATAGAAGTACTCAGTGAGACCGATTTATTTCAAAATGTGAATGTTAGGAATCTCGGTGGGACCGATGTGCTAGGGCTAGGGTAAAACCTCATCTCGGTGAGACCGATTGCATGAACTCGGTTAGACCGATTTCAGCAATAAGCAAACAGAGACTTGGTTAAGCAAAATCGGTGGGACCAATCGCTCATTTTGGTGAGATCGAAATGTTACGAAAAGGAAACAGAGAGTTTGCAATGAGAATTCGGTGGGACCAATCGCTCATTTCGGTTAGACCGAAATGTTACGAAGGGAAACAGAGAGTTTGCAAAGCCATCTCGGTGAGACCGAGAGCCGTATCGATGAGACCGAGAGCCGTATCAGTGAGACCGAATTGATTAGGGTTTCTGGCTATGACTATGTCAAATGAACTCGGTGATGCCGGATAGATTAAATCGGTGGGGTCGACTTTGACTTTATGTTTTGGACAAATGTGGAAATGACAAAGTGGTTGAGGGTTTTGGAGCAATATCACTAAGCACTTTGAGCAAGTAGACCATTAAGCAACACTTCATCCCATTTTAGTAGATTGGCTTTCCTATGGACTCAGTGTGATCTTGGATCAGTAAAATGAAAATGAAGAGTCTTGAGCCTTTGCCAATATTTGTCCTTAGCATTTTTAGGGGTCCACATCTCTAGTCCATGCCATGCCAATCATTGAACTTTCTGAAATATTTAACTTGAAGGATATTAGTTCAATGAGCTATGTGTTGTTATGAATTACCAAAACCACCCGGGGATTGGTTGCACTTTCAAAATATGAACAAGAGTCATATGGAGATATGATCGGCAAAAGATTTCCCACCGGTCAAAATTCTCGTCATCGGTGACGCACACATCAATGGTGAGAACTATACTTGGATCTTGAATCACTCACAATTAATTAAGAGAGATATTAATTTGAGTGGAGTGCACTTTATATTAAAACTTGTTTAAACAATAAGTTCTATAAATTAATTATGAATTATGTCTAAAATTATTTTTTTGTGTGTCATTGCGGATGGCTCGCAATATGTTCAACTTAGCCCCTATGCTTGGGGAAGAAAAGTGGGCTGCAAATGGTGGAAAGTATGTAGATTGGATCCAAAACCTGAGATTCGTTCTCAAGAGTGCTAAAAAGGAGTACGTGTTGGATTGATACGTCTCCGTCGTATCTACTTTTCCAAACACTTTTGCCCTTGTTTTGGACTCTAACTTGCATGATATGAATGGAACTAACCCGGACTGACGCTGTTTTCAGCAGAACTGCCATGGTGTTATTTTTGTGCAGAAATAATAGTTCTTGGAATGACCTAAAAATCCACGGAGCAACCTTTTGGATTTAATAAAAAATATTGGCAAAAGAATCAACACCAGGGGGGCCCACACCCTGTCCACGAGGGTGGGGGGTGCCCCCCCTAGGGCGCGCCCCCTGCCTCGTGGGCCCCTAGAGCTCCACCGACCTCAACTCCAACTCCATATATTCACGTTCGGGGAGAAAAAATCAGAGAGAAGGATCCATCACGTTTTATGATACGGAGCCGCCGCCAAGCCCTAAACTCTCTCGGGAGGGCTGATCTAGTGTCCGTTCGGGGATCCGGAGAGGGGAATCCGTCGTCGTCGTCATCATCAACCTTCCTCCATCACCAATTTCATGATGCTCACCATCGTGCGTGAGTAATTCCACCGTAGGCTTGCTGGACGGTGATGGGTTGGATGAGATTTACCATGTAATCGAGTTATTTTTGTTAGGGTTTGATCCCTAGTATCCACTGTGTTCTGAGATTGATGTTGCTATGACTTTGCTATGCTTAATGCTTGTCACTAGGGCCCGAGTGCCATGATTTCAGATCTGAATCTAGTATGTTTTCATGAATATATGTGAGTTCTTGATCCTATCTTGCAAGTCTATAGTCACCTATTATGTGTTATGATCCGTTAACCCCGAAGTGACAATAATCAGGATACTTACCGGTGATGACCATAGCTTGAGGAGTTCATGTATTCACTAAGTGTTAATGCTTTGGTCCGGTACTCTATTAAAAGGAGGCCTTAATATCCCTTAGTTTCCAATAGGACCCCGCTGCCACGGGAGGGTAGGACAAAAGATGTCATGCAAGTTCTTTTCATAAGCACGCATGACTATATTCGGAATACATGCCTACATTACATTGATGAACTGGAGCTAGTTCTGTGTCACCCTATGTTATAACTGTTACATGAGGAGCCGCATCCAACATAATTATCCATCACTGATCCAATGCCTACGAGCTTTTCACATATTGTTCTTTTCTTAGTTACTTTACCGTTGCTACTGTTACAATTACTACAAAACTGCTACTGTTACTTTTGCTACTATTACCGTTACTTCCATACTACTTTTCTACTAAATAATTTGCTATAGATATTAAGTTATCCAGGTGTGTTTGGATTGAAACTCAACAACTAATACTTGAGAATATTCTTTGGCTCCCCTTGTGTCGAATCAATAAATTTGGGTTGAATACTCTACCCTCGAAAACTGTTGCGATCCCCTATACTTGTGGGTTATCATGGATCAACCCATAGGTGAAGCTCCTTCAAAATATGCTGCACCAGTAGAAGTTGCTGCTTATGGTACTCATAGTGATGACTATAAGTCAGTCCAGCGCCTCATGTTAACTTGCATGGATGCTGAACTACAGAAGCGTTTTGAACGATCCACCACTCAAATTATAATTGGGTTACTGGAAGAGGCAAGGACCAAATGGTTTGAATTAACCAAGGCCCTAATAGAATGCAGGATGAAAGAGGGTTCCTCAATGAGTGAGCATATAGTGAAGCTTTCTAGCTATGTTGATAGGCTTGCTTCATTGGAATTTGAAATTCTGCCAACACTCGGTACATATATTGTGCTTGCTTCACTCCCCCCATCTTACGATGGTTTCATCATGAACTACAACATGAAAGGGATGGAGAAAAGTGCAAACGAGTTGTTTGCTATGCTCAAAATTGCGGAAGCTAGGATGCAGAAGAACAATGAAATGTTGATAGTCAACAAGACTACCATTTTCAAGAACAAGGGCAAGTCCAAGAAGAAATCTACTTGTGCCAGTAAGGCAGCTTCCCAGAAGAAGAACAAGGGCAGAGCCAACAAAGATATTGAATGTTTCTACTGCAAACAAAAGGGTCACTGGAAGCGGAACTTCAAAAAGTACTTAGCAGATAAGAAACGGTTCGTCAGACAAAGGTATAAAAGTTATACGATATTAATGTTGTTTTACTTGTTTCTATATGTCATAAGTATTTGATACTAATCGATTGCTTTTAATTTGCAATCTGATATAGGAACTATAGAAAGCTCACAAGTTGAGAAGAAATAAAGACAAGATGATAGGCAAGGATGGTGATGGGGTCGCTACTCAAGACTGATGGAGTCTACCTTCAAGATTTATCTTAGGATTGAATAATAGTTATTATGTTCCAGGGTTGTATAAAAAATTATGTTTTGGATTATGCAATGGGCATTCTTATGAAGTTTTGAACAATAGTTGTTGAAGTAATTATAAGAATATGTTTTGGATTTACCACAAGTTTTGATGGTTTATTCATGAAATCTTGATTTAAAGTATTACAACATTTATGCTAAACGTCTTAAGAAGACTGATGAGTTCCACATGGATATATCTCTGCTTGGATACATTGGGCATAATCTTCAGAAAGATGAAGCATTCGATCATCATGATCGATAAAATACATAATGATGTATAAAACCGATAGATAGAAACAGAGTATGGTGGATAATTTAACTTCATTAAAATAAGTAAAAAAATACTCAGACTGAAATATTTGAATAGTCAACAGAATTTCAGAATTTATTTGAAGAGTTCAAATATTTTAATGAAGATTAAGGATCATTATGACAATTGATATTGTGATTCTTCATTTGGAGAAATAGATCTAAAGCCATAAGTTTAGCAAGATCGTTTGAATGATCATGAAATTATTCTATCTGCTATTTATTATAGGGGTATAATTGAAACAGCAAAATATACACTAAAATAGAAAACCACGTATAGATCTTGTTAAATGAAATCATATGAGATGAACATTATTTAACTAGATGACAGTTGAATTGTAGGTTTATATGATTTCTCCCATTGAAATATCTGAAAGACAGAATGTTTGTCACGGAAAAGGGTTTTCTTGTCAAAAGAATAAGTGGGAGGATGTTATAGCTTGAAAGATTAGTGAATCTTTTAATGGTACAAAACTAATTGAAATTTGTTCTGATAAATTATTTACAAGATATACCGTTAGTTACTACATTAGATGTAGAAAATTCTAAAAGATAAAACATGATCAACAACATCGTTGAATTTATGGAATGACATGACAAAGTTCTTTTCATCTGGTAAGAAGATGAACATAAACACAACAAGGAAACAAAGGTGGTGCCTAGCTCATAAGGAATGGCCCTTGGCCATGCACACTTGAATGAAAATTCATGTACAATCAAGTTTGGAACTTAGTTGTTATCGTGAGTAAAAGAAGGATTTCGAAACAAGTTTCCTAAATTGGGAAAAGGATGTATGAATGATACAACCAAAAAAAGGTTTTGTCCTCAAGGTAACTGGATAAATGTGCAAACTTCAGAAACCGTTTGAAGATTTGAACTAGCATTAAGTTTTGGACTTGTCCAAAAGTATTTTTGTGAAAAAATCAGTGGGAGTTATATAATATTTCTAAGTCATATATATATATATATATTATATATATATATATATATATATGTGAGACAGATCATGAAATAGAAATAATATAAAGCTCCTAAGTACTAAGAAAGTAGTTTTGTAGAACTCAGTGGGAGCTGTATAAAGTTTTTAATCCTGTATGTATATGACATATTATGGAATAGAAACAATATAAAATTCCTAAAGCACATAAAAAATGATTTTGAAACACTTGTTCCATCAATGTGTAAAACAGAAAAAATTGGGCATGACAGAATTTATGAAGATAGATTAAGGTGTCTACTTAAGCTAAAACAAAGTTTATATATATATTGAAAATATTTTAAAAGAGCTTTAAAATAGAGATAATTGTTTTCTCTAAGTGTCATATAACTTGATGCTTATGAATGATAAGCTTGGAAGATAAAATTGTCTTGATAAGTTATGATATATATAATGGCCAAAGTATATTTACTAAAAGTTAGTGAATAAAATATCAAGGAACTCAAAAAAATAAAATGTTTATTCTAAGGTATTGAAGTTGAAATTCATTATTAATAATATATGAATATCAAACTTCATAGTTGCTATGATTGGGCTACAATAATTCAGAATTATTTGTGAACAAATGTGTTGAATATCTATAAACGATAAGGATATACGTCTTGAAAACATGAGATGTTTCAATTTTATCTGAATCAAGAAATGTTTTGTATGTATAAATATTGCAAGAGTTGTAAGTGACCCATAAAGGTTATGCAAGGAGAATCTTTAATTCAAGATATGATCAAGAAGAGTCTTGACATAAGATTATTATGATAATAAATCCAATAATATTTTATTTTGAATAAAATATTATGGTTGAAAAGCTATATGGATTAGGATCTAGGAATTAGATAACACTAGCACAAATATCACAAAGTTTTTGAGTGTGTCATACTAATGACGAAGGCTCTACCACAAGCAATGCATTAATAACACAAGATAAGTTGTTAAGTGTTATGCAACTAGATTATTGACTCTAGTGCAAGTGGGATACTATTGGAAGTATGCCTTGGAGGCAATAATATTGTATTATTCTATTTCCATTATTCATAATTAAGAGTTTATATTTCATGCTATAACTGCTATGATCCTAGAATATGCGGTTCAGTGGAAAACTCATATGCATGTGTGGAATGATAAACGGTCAAACAATAGGTCCTCGGTCCAGCCTCTAGGACTGCTCAAGTGTTGTTGGTGATCATGTTTTCCGGGTCTTAGGATATCGTTAGGCGCAATGATAGTCCTAAAAGAACATTGAGGGTATGATGTTAGAAGAACGATCATATTGAATCGACCCAATCTTGTATGTTTTACTTTGTGATCATATAATTTGGAATCATCTGTTATAACACAGAGTGTTAGCATGTGTACTTTAGTTCCTGAGACCATGAGAGTGTCTTGGTTACTTCTTACCAGACGGTGGACTTTGGGGTTGCTCAAACGTCATTTGTAACAAGGTGATCATAACGACAACTTTCAGGTTCACCAGAAAGTTTGACAAGTGAACGAACAGCTCGAGAGTGGGATTTGCTCCTTCGACGATGGATATATATTCTTAGTGACCTCTCGGTGTGATGGAATCCATCATCATTTGGCCAGACATAGGTGACTACCTCACGGGGATGCCGGAACATGTCAACGAGAAAGAAGAACAAAACGGGTAACGGGAGCAATGGTATAGTAGGCATGGTGATGACCCAAGAGGACACTGATGGACACCGGGTTTTGTAAAGTATCGTGAAGCAAAGTTCAAGTCACATGATAACCAAAGGTTCACTCGAATATCATTCTGTAATCATAGGGACCGATATGGATGTCCACGGTTCTGCTATCGGTCATTGAACGAAGGAGTTTTGTTCGTGTATATGCTTTACCGAACCTACGGGGTCACAAGCTTAAGGTAATCATGATCTGTTGAGTGTTAGTGGAACGGGAGTGATGAGAATACATTTATGAAATAGTTTCATTAATATCAGGAGTAGTTCCGAGAGGTTCCGGAAGCATTTCAGGGTCACCGGAAGGGTTTCAGTGAATATTGAGTAATACCGGATATTACCGATTAATTATATATAGGTGGAAAATGTTTCCGGAGATGTTAAATTATATATATAATGCTCTGAAAATGTTTAAGGTATTTTATATATTAATTAATATCAACGAGCCTTAAAATTCCAAGAGGGGATAGGAGACTTGGGGCATAAAGCCCCAAGTGGAGGTGGCGCCCCCCTTTCCTTCGGGGGGGGGGACGAATCCTACTAGGGGTGGGAGCTGGACTCCCCCACTAGGCTGGCGCACCAGGGGAGGGTTTCCCTTCCTTGGTGGCTGCCCTCTCCTCCCCCCTAAACCTATATATACTAGATGTTTTCCACCCATTTAAGACACAATTTTTGGGTGCCTCTTCTAGTTGATGTAGTTCTAGTTCTAGTTAGTCCTTGACTAATTAGAGATAGCCCTAGCCACCTCAAATACTCATAACTAGAAGCCCAATGTGGTTCTAATCTCCTCCCTCTAATTCTCCGGCGATGATTAGATCTGGACGGTGAAGCGCTGTCAGATCATGAAGACCGTACGCTTGCAACCAAGTAGAGAGGCCATGCTTTCGGTCTTCAGTTCGAGGGATCGTTCGAGGGCGGTTCACGGGATCATCATCAATGTTTGAGGGACTTCGAGCACGACCTATACAGACTCTTCTTCTTCTGTTGCACTCCGGAGTTGGTAACGATCATTGATCCCAACCCATCAGGCATCTTCATATTGATTTTGGTGATCGTAGGTGCGATTTTTTTGTTTTCTACTATGTTACCCAACAAGGAGCATGTGTATTAGTACTTTGTTTCGAGGGCTAATAAAATTTTGCAATAAGTATGTGAGTTCTTTATGACTAATGTTGAGTCCATGGATTATACGCACTCTCACCCTTCCACCTTTGCTAGCCACTCTAGTACCGCGCAATTTTCACCGGTGCATTAAACCCACCTTATACCTTTCCTCAAAATAGCCACCATACCTACCTATTATGTCATTTCCATAACCATTCCGAGATATATTACCATGCATCTTTCACCGTTCCATTTTATTATGACACACATCATCATTGTCATGTTGCTTTTCATGATCATGCATGAGGCATTCATATAGAGTCATATTTTTGTTCAAGTATCGAGTTGTAATTCTTGAGTTGTAAGTAAATAAAAGTGTGATGATCTCATTATTAGAGCATCGTCCCATGTGAGGAAAGGATGATGGAGGCTATGATTCCCCCACAAGTCGGGATGAGACTCCGTGCTTAAAATAAAAAAGAGGCCAAAGAGCCCAAAATTTAAAAATAAAATATAAAAAAGAGAGGCCAAAGAGCCCAAAAGAAAAAAATGATAGAAAACAAAAATAATAAACAAATGAGAGAAAAAGAGAGAAGGGACAATGTTACTATCCTCTTCCACACTTGTGCTTGAAAGTAACACCATGTTCTTCATGATAGAGAGCCTCCTATTTTGTCACTTTCATATATTACTAGTGAGAATTTTTCATTATAGAACTTGACTTGTATATTCCAATGATGGGCTTCCTCAAATTGCCCTAGGTCTTCATGAGCAAGCGAGTTGGATGCACACCCGCTTAGTTTTCTTTTAAGCTTTCATACACTTATAGCTCTAGTGCATCCTTTACATGGCAATCCCTAGTCACTCGCATCGATATCAATTGATGGGCATCTCAATAGCCCATTAATTTGCCTAGTTGATGCAAGACTTTCTCCTTTTTGTATTCTCCACACAACCTCCACCATCATATTCTATTCCACGTAAAGTGCTATATCCATGCCTCACACTCATGTATTGCGTGAGAGTTGAAAAAGCTTAAGAAATTCAAAAGTATGAACCAATTGCTTGGCTTCTCATCGTTGTTGTGCATGATAAATACTTTGTGTGATGAAGATAGAGCATGAGAAGACTATATGATTTTGTAGGGATAACTTTCTTTAACCATGATATTTTGAGAAGACATGATTACTTTGTTAGTATGCTTGAAGTATTATTGCTTTTATGTCAAAATTAAACTTTTGTTTTAAATATTATGAATCTGAATATTCATGCCACATAAAGAAAAGATTACGTGATAAACATGTTAGGTAGCATTCCACATCAAAAATTCTGTTTTTATCATTTACCCACTCGAGAACGAGCAGGAATTAAGCTTGGGGATGCTTGATACGTCTCCAACGGATCTATAATTTTTTTATTGTTCCATGCTATTATGTATCCATCTTGGATGTTTTATATGCATCATTATGCTATTTTATATCATTATTTGGGACTAACCTATTAACCTAGCGTCCAGTGCCAGTTGTTGTTTTTTCCTTGTTTTTGACTTCTACAAAAAATCAATACCAAACGGAACGAAATGTTTTGACTATTTTTCTTGGACCAGAAGAAACCTAGGAGGCTTCGGGAGGAGGCCAGAAGGCCCACGGGTGAGCCACAAGCTCACCAGGCACGCCCTAGGGGGGCACCCTCTGAGCTTATGGGCCCCCGTGGGTCCTCTAACCCTGATCCCAGCTCTATAAATACCCAAATATTCCCCGTATACCAGGGGCACACCAAAAATACTTTTCCGCCGCCGCAAGCTTCTGTTCTCGTGAGATCCCATCTTGGGGCCTTTTCTGGCACTCTGTCGGAGGGGCATTCGATCACGGACAGTACAAGAAAATACACTTCCATGATGACACGTGTTTGTCACAGTAGGTCACGTTTTCTGTCATGCATGTACATCTATGATGATTTTATGACAGAATCAAGATAGTCATACCTGTGCTGTTGTAGAACTGTTCCATGACATTACCAAAATTATCATCACGGAAGTGTCCACTTCCATGATGATAAATCGCGCGTCATAGAATTGCTTTCGTCAAGGGTGACCGACATGTGGCATCCACCTTAACTGCTCGCCGTTAAGCTATCGGGTCCGGTTTCGGATCCGATAGCCCGTTAACAGCCCAGACCAATGGGGATTTTCCACGTGTAAAATCAGCATTGGCTGGAGGAAACACGTGTCGGCTCACCGTTGGGACAGATGTCGTCCACTCATTGGACCGAAGGCGCATATGATACGTTGACACGTGGCACGACCCAATAGAGGCCCATTCCTGTGAAAAGGCTGGCCCATTTGACTTGTTCAAAAGGTGGCGGGCCGGCCCACGGAAAGCATGTTAATGGTCTGTTCGCATATAGCCCATTTACAGCCCGCTAACCCAGGGCCCGTTACGACCTACCGAATTAGGCCCAGTAGCGTCATCTGGGCCGTCCAGATTCCTGCCCGTTTTAACTTCCGGCCCATGTATGGCCCATGACGTCTTTCGGCCCATATGAGGCCCTTTGTAACTCTTGGCCCATTAAGGGCCCATGGTGAAACTGGCCCGTAATGAATAGTGTATCACTTTATGCCCATTAACGGCCCGTGGTGAAACTGGCCCGTAATGAACGGTGTATCACTTTATACACATTAATGGCTATTTTTCCATTGGGCCGTTTCCAGCCCATGTTATCTCTCGGCCTTCTCAGGGCCCATTTGTTCTTGGGCTCATTTCCAGCATTCGGTTACTTACGGCCCGTTATTATAATTTTCTGCTTGTGGGCCAAATTCAGCCCGTTGCTACAGTCGGCCTGTTTGTGGCCCGTTAATACGTTGGGCCGTTTTCATAGCGTCATCAAATACAGCCGATTAACGATGGCCCGTTATGGTCGGCCCATGAACGGACGATTCCAACTCTAGCCCGTTTACGGCCATAATGCGGTATGTTATTGGCCCATGTTTGGCCAATCGAAAATACAGCCCGTAGAAGGCCCATTGATGATACTGCCCATAGAAGGCCCATTGTGTCTACGGCCCATAGAAGGCCCATTGTTTTTTATGGCCCGTAGAAGGCCCATTGTTTCTACGGCCCGTAGAACGCCCATTGTTTCTACGGCCCGTAGGAGGCCCAGTGTCACTACAGTAAATATGTAGCCCATGGTTATTGTGGCCTAGTTATAAAAAATAGGTTATTGCGGCCACTAGCAAACCGCGAAAAAAGAACTGCACTCACTACAAGCAAAGAAATAAACAAGACAATAAGGAAATAAATAAGCAAGCAACTTACGCTAGGCTATCACGGCTATTACACATATTACATCCACTAGGCATCAAAGTTCTCCACCAGTGCAAATATAGTTAACAAAGCAGCATATTATATACACTGGTTGTCAAAGTTGGCGACCAATGCAAATAAACGCCGCAGCAAAACAAGTCCAGAACTGAAACCACTTCAGAAGATCTCAAGAAACAATATCCTGGGTACCCATAATGCTTGCAAGATGCTTAGCAAGCTTATTAACTTTCTCTTGTTTGGCGCTTAAATCCTCCAGCGCTTGCTGTTGCACCAGAAAGTATGCATCTGAATTCTGCAGGGACTTCCTCAGTCCTTCAGCTTCCTGTCGCAGCACACCTAATCGATGTCTTTCAACTTGAAGTTAAGACTCAAGAAGATGAACTGATTCAGGCAGCGAGTTCGAAGAGCTTATGCCAGCAGTAGTGGCCAGTAACTCGAACACTACATCAAGATAGGACTTTTGGGTTCTCTCACTGTCGTCAAGATAGTTTTTATCAGCTTTCTTGGAGACCAACAAGGATGTCTCACTATCTTGAACCTTATCTGCATTACTTCCTTTACCATTGCATAACGGGGTACTGCTCTCCAATATTTTGTCCGCATTCTAAAAGAAAAACAAGCAGACACATCACAGGTTTAGCATGTTGTATATGAAACTCATTTTGGTAAATCAGTTCAGTAGTAAAGTGGACAGGATAACAACATGAAACAAACATATATCTATGTACCATAGTCACTTTATGGTCTATATCATTCTAGTTTTTGTTGCCAAATCAAGATAGAGACACAGTTCAAATAATATTTGTTCAAGACAAAGCAGAATAGACAGAATATAAGTGTGGGAAACTATAGAGCAATAACAACACTTGTAATGTGCATGACATGAGAACATAATTGTTTATTCAATTGAAACTAAAATCAACATAGAGCAAGTTACAACAACAAACCAGTTAAAGAAACAGGTTTAAAACATACCTGTTACGCCATTGGAATTTCAATTCCATCCTTCAAATTTGAAAATATTTGGTATGAGTAAATACAATGACGCAAGAGCAAAGGAGTATGAACCATAGCTACAGAACCTGACCTGAGAACAAATCTTCTTCTCCTTTAAGCATTGAGTTGGGATTCAGAGTGGTGGTCCTCGTGCTTTGGGCACTGTAGTTCCCTTACTAACTGCTCGTGTTTGGGTGCTTTTTGGTGGAGATGATGTTGTATCAACTGGAAGTGGGTTACTATCTGCCGGGGTTGGGGTTAGAAGGGGTGTAGCTGGTTCTCTATCCAACTGGGTAGGGGTACAATCTGCGAGAGTCTGGGTTATGTGTGGTGGGGCTGGTTCTTGGGCAAGTACAACCGTGGTTCTATCTGCGTCAACTGGTAGCACTATCTTTTCTGAAGACCGTGTTGTTACTCCCTTAGATACTGCCATCACCCTCTCCAATTCAAATGGCTGATAAACAAGAAAAGTAATTGAAAGTACAGACATTGTATGATAGACAGGTGCAATGGATAGTGGGGAATAAAAGAGGGCATGAAATAATTCACATTTATGTTGTCTAACCAAACAGGATAGCATGACACAATTTCACATATATGATGGCTAACTAAACATGATAGCATGACACAATTTCACATTATGATGGCTAACTAAAAAATATGGAAAGACATAGTTCAAAATATGATGATTATGTAAACAGGACGACATGATATAACTATATAATGTGTTTATTAAATAGGTTGGCATGCCATAATTCACATAGATGCCGCCTATGGAAACATGATAGCATGGTATAATTCACGGATAGAATGACATAATTCAAAATATGATGACTGTAAACACAAAACATGATGAGATGATATAACTATATGATGTCTTTATTAAATGGGTTGCCATGCCATAATTCAGATAGATGTTGTGTATGTAAACATGATGGCATGATATAATTCAAATATATGATTTATATAGTAAGCAAGTAAGAAGATGGAAATCCATATATGATGTAAAAACTAAGCAATGCAAGACAACATGCATGACATGGGTAATATAACCCTGCCAAGTTTGAGCATAGACCTTAGGGGGGAAATATGACTGGTCATTAGTCTCTGAATCCTCCTTTGAGGAGCTCTGTGTAACCAGCAAGATGTTTGTTTCAGCAGTTAGCATTGTCTGCTCTGAATACCTTGTTTTCACTCCAGATACTTCCATCACCGCTTTCAAATGGATGATGCATAGGAACAGTAGTTAAATATATAAACGTCGTCGACAAATGGAACACATAATACAAAAAAATGATAGCATGATATAATTCACATACATGATGATTGGCTAAATGGCATGGCATTGCATAATTCACATATATAATGCCTTTGCAACAAGATAGCATTGCATAATTGTCGGCGTCCTGGATTTGGGGGTATCCAGCCCTGCCTGCCTGCGGCCCACCACGTGGCTCCATCGACGGCCTGGTACGGCCCAGCTTCAACACCAACACCGCAAGACCCTCCGAGGGGCGAAGCCTCGCGAGGCGGGCAACGCCAAGACCCCTGAAGGAATCGGCCTCCTCAGGCTGGCTCCTGAGGGGCGGAGAGTTCTATGCAGGTTACCTCACAAGGCTCAGCTGACGTGAGCCATGACGACCAAGGCCAGGCGGGCGCCAGGCGGGCACAGAGCGCAGGTTTCCTCTTCGGTGCAAAGGAGCAAGCCATAGGCGTGGAGTCCCGAGGTATCAGCCAAAGGTTTCCATTTCAATGCAACGAGACCAAGACCGCCAGGACGGCAGGGCGGAGGTCATCGACGAGCCCACCGCAGTGTCACGGCCAGAGGCTTTTCACAGGCGAAGACTACTTTTGTCAGGATAGACTGTACTACTTTTCCCATTTCCAATCCGACCGTTGTGGGATCCCTTCCCGCTCATATTTGGGAAGAGAACCAAGGCCACTATAAATAGGACTAGCCACCACCATAGAAGGGGGGAGGAGAACAAGTAGAACGAGCATACACCACACCAGCTCAAGAACACCTCACCTCCTGAGGCTTGTTCATCCACTGTACTAGCTCATCCTCAGCCCTTCGAGGCAATCCACCAAAACGCTGGAGTAGGGTATTACACCACAAGGGTGGCCCGGACAAGGATAAACTGTTGTGTCCCTTTGTCCCTTTGAGCTTGACGTGCTAGGCTTAGGAGGATCGCGAGTAGGCAGGCTGGGTAGGTTGAGATCTTCGCATGCACCCCAAAGTTCGAACCACTCAAGGGTTTGCGGATCCCATAATCCGATATTTCGTGCGCCAGGTAGGGGTACGTCGGATCCTCTCTTCTGTCGATCGATCCACCACCACTCTGACACCTCCATGGCCGATGTGCGCCAGGCTCGCACCGAGCGTCGGGCTGCAGTCGCCGCCCACGTCGCTCAGACGGCTCCGGCGGGTGACGGATGTGCCCGTTGCGCTCCTTCTCCGATGGCCAACGCCGCCACGGGCCCTGCCGGCCACGAGCAGCAAGCCTCATCACTGCACCCGTCGGTGCACCGTGATGGCCGCACCGCTACTCCGTCACTGACCCCAGCTGCTTCATCATCCTACGCGTGTCACAGCCAGGCGGATGCGCAGGCCGCTCTGCTCATGGCGCGGGAGCTCCTTCGCTACCGCCCGGTCGGCGACCTCTACGAGGTGTGGCTCGAGCAGATCACTGAGCTCGTCAGTGTTGCGCACGGGGGCTCCACCGAGCCAGCTCGCTCGCTGCCTTAGCAACCACCTGCAGCGGGCGATGTGGCGCACGGGGCTCCTCCACCACCTCCGTCCCAGGGCACCATCATCGGGCCAAGGCATGTGGCTCCGCGGCGCGACCCGCCGCGCCCTGCGCCAGCTGGGGATGACATGAGCTACCAGGTGGTGCAGCGGCCACAAGGGGAAGCCCGTGTGCTTCCAGCATTCCAGCACCAGGCCCGCGTACCGCCGCAGAAGGTGGTAGTGCGCGTGCACCAGGATCAGTTTCCACCCCTCGAAGGCCTCCGGTGGCCACGGCAGGATGCTGCGCGTTCACTCCGGCGCTCCGCAACGTCGTCTGGCCAAGCAAGTTCAAGCCTGACCTGCCTCCACGCTACAATGGCACCGCCGACCCCACTGAGTTCTTGTAGCTCTACGAGCTGAGCATCGAGGCGGCCAGCAGCGACAGAAGATCATGGCAAACTGGTTCCCGATGGCCCTCAAGGATGGCACACATTCTTGGCTCCTGAACCTGACCGAGGGGTCGGTTTCTTCATGGGAGTAGATGCGCGACCGCTTCATCGCCAACTTCTAGGGCACCCGCGATCGTCCGCCGGCCACGGGTGACCTGCACCGCATCAAGCAGCAACCTGGAGAGACCCTGCAGAAGTATATCCAGTGCGTCAACAATGTTTGCCTCAAGATTCCTAAGGTGTCGGACGAGGCCATCATCTCCGTGTTCACCGATGGCATCCGCGATGTCAAGATGAATGAGGAGCTCGACATCCACGAGGATCTCTGCACCGCTCTGGAGATGTTCAACATGGCAAACAAGTACGCAAGGGCTAAGGAGGGACACCTCTCCCCCCTCGAGCTCCCCGATGCTGATCCACAAGACAAGAAGACCAAGACCAAGGACGTGAAGCGCAAGGGGCCAGCCGTGCTTGCGGCCGAGCTAGAGACGAAGCGCGGCTGCGATCACCCCGAGTCATCCAAGAGCAACCGGCCGTTCTGCGTCTTCCACAATGTTCACAACCACAACACCAATGACTGCTAGGAGCTCAGGGCCCTCCGCGATGGGCGCCTCATTCGACGCCCCAAGCGCAATGATCGAGGCTACGGTCGTGGAGGCGGCCGAGGTGGAGGACGCTGGGATGGGCGCGGCCATTGTCAGGAGTGGTGCAACCAACCTTGTGAGGACCGCTGGCAGGGCCAGCCTCGCGAGGGAAACTGGAGGGAGCAGCCTCATGAGGATCGCCCTCAGGGCAATGCAGCTTTGCCTCCTCTGCCTCCACCACCAAGAAGGAATGAAGATCACCACCAGGACGAGGGGGCTGGGGGCTTCCAGGAGCCTCGAGCTATTGCTTGCATCTTGGGCGGCTCACAGGCGCCGGCTTCCCACCGCATCTTCAAGCAGTTCGCACGCAAGGTGAATGCAGCGCTCCCCAAGCCAAAAGAAACTCGCCCTCTCAAGTGGTCCAATTGCGCCATCACCTTCGAATCCTTAGACCGTCTCAAGTGTGCGTCCATCGCTAGCTCGCTCCCCATGCTCTGCTCCCCCGTCATCAGCAACGTGGTCATCACCAAGACTCTCATCGATGGAGGAGCGGGGCTCAATGTTCTATCTGTTCAGACGTACGACAGGCTCCAGGTGCCATACTACCAGCTTCACCCCACCAAGCCATTCTCAGGAGTAACCGACGGTTCGACACACCCGATCGGGCAGGTTTGCCTCCCTGTCACCTTCGGCGAGCGCAATAACTACCACACTGAGCTCATCTACTTCGACGTCACCGGCACCAGCCTGCCTTACAATGCCATCCTAGGGTACCCAGCACTGGCCACGTTCATGGAAGCCACACACCATGGCGACAACATCCTTACGAGGAAGCGGCAGCGTCATCACAGTCGCCTGTCAAGAGAAGGATGCGGTGTGCTCCCTCGAGCGCGCCTTCTAGGCTTCAGCGGTCGAGAACCCCGAAGACGAGGCCAGTGCCCTCCCTCCTGAGGTCGCCCCCAAGACAAAGAAGCTGCAGCTGGGACAGGGGTCTCGTGAGGAAGCATCACTCGAGGATGCAGCACTGAGCCTCGCATCTCCGGACGCGGCACCTTCACCCATCGCATAGGAAGGCGCGCCCGGCGCTCCTCTCAGGCTGGGCTCGAGGGCTCTCCTTTGGAGGGCCTCAGATCTAGCCAATGTTCCGAGAGAGGTGCTCTTTAGAGCATGCTTCCCAGGAGAAGGCAGTAGGCGTGAGGCACCAGGCGTTCAGGAGTATATCAGCAAAGCAATCGAGGAGATTTAGGAAGGAAGGGTTCTGCAAACGATCGTCGCCTGCCGCGTGGCGTAGCTCACTGCCCTGGCAAGGGTAAGGAGTTCCGCGTCTGCATCGACATCCTCAGGCTCAACAGGACCGCATCTCGGCAGCTCATGTGGCCGTCTCATGTCGGCCGATGCGAGGGTCCGCCTCACAGCTACGTCTGCATGCCATTCGTCCTGGCGGGTGCGGGTGCGGCGTTCCAACGCTGCATGAGGGACGCTCAGACGACCTGCGAGGCCAGGCACTAGGCGGTCCTTGCAAAGATGGAGGAGCACCTTCAGCAGCCTCTCGGTCCCTCCGAGTCTCCCGAGGCTTGGCACGAGAGCGGCTCATGAGGAACGGCTCCAGCGGCGCATGTTTTTTGGCTACTTCAACACCTCTTCAGCAATGGTACCAGGTGATATCTTTCTAGTTCACTTCAGTCTGGGGGAGCCCCTCGGGCTGCATCATCCCCAGGCCGTGTGGGTCTGGCCCTACGGCATGTATTGTTTTGCATTCGCCAGGACTATCTAATCATTTTTATGAGTTTATCTATGATTGTCACTCCATGACCACCGCATCACGACCCTTCATGTGTGCTGACTAATACCATTCCTACATCGCTGCATGATACTCACATCGTCACAGCGCTTGTGCTCAGGTCCATTCCTGCAACGCTGATAAACCCAGGGATCGAGCTCTGGTCCGCGGCCCGCTTCGCGTACACCAACTTTCCAGGTCCTCGGTGCCTTCGTCTCACGCCCCTTACTCTGGGCCCGCTCTGCAGGGGTCCCACCTTTCCTGTCATCCAACCTACATGTTCATCTGGCGGTTAGGGCCACAGGTCGGCTTGAACAACCACCGTCCAACCTCACGAGTCGCTTGCGCGTTAAAGGGGGGCCTCCTGAGCACCGCGTCTCGGGAGCTCCTACTGCCTCTCTAGCCCTCACCCACTGGCCTTGAGCACGGCATCACGACCTAGCATACTAGCGACGGCTGAAGCCTGCCTGGGGACTGGGTCTTGTCGGTGTAGAGCGCCATGCTGTCTAGGGAAAAGAAAAGCGAGGAACCGAGCCGAACTGGAATACGCGCATCCATCACGAAATCAAAAGAAACATCATTGATATTAAGTGTATTCCGATCCTTACAAACCCCACGGGGGCTGGTCTTCATCTCGCGCAGGAAAAGCAACTACAAGACCCTACGGTATCACCGACAACGTCGGGCGGCAGCCGCAGCTGCGCTGCGGCCTCGGCGGGAGCGCGTTGGAACGTAACTATCGTCGCTCGACTCCGGAGAATCACTGGGCTCAGGAGAATCGCTGGATTCCCAGGAGTCGCCACTGCTGCTGGACGAAGCGCCGAAGGGGACAGCAGCAGGTCCAGCACCCACTGCGGCGTCCCTCGAGCTGCCTCCTCTGGGGCAGCACTCCAGCCCCTTCGCCCTCCTCGTTGAAGACCTTGAAGAACAAGGTGGCCACGCTATCGTACTCGAAGTGGATTGCCAGGGCTCCCTCTGCGCGGCAAGCCCGTGCAATCTCTCCCCATCCTCGAGTCATGAAGACGTCTCCGGGCGGCACCACCTCGACTTCGGCTCCGGTTGCCGAGCTGTGGCACCCAGCGTGCAGCAGCCACAACTCGACCGGCCCCCTCGAAGGCAGCTCGTTGGCAAAGAACCGTGGGAGTCGGATCCAGGTGTCGGGGGGCATAGCCGCCCACACCACAAACTCGCGCGAGCTATCCTCGGCATGGGTCTGTGGTGCGGACGGCAAGGCAATGGCAGCCCTGCCACCTTCGTCAGGCAACACTCGTCGGCCCACTTCTCCGTCCTGGGCGCGAGCGTATATTGGAAGAGGGAAGCCAGGCGGAGGCCTCGATTGCCAAGGCCTGGTCACCTCTCGCCCCGCGCCGACATCGTGAGGAAGGCGGAGCCATTTCTTCGGCGGGAGAGGATCGTGCCCCTTCCGAGGGGCCTTCCCCTTCTCATCCACGGAATACCTTCTGATCGGTGCCATGGAGGCAAGATGGAGAAGAAGAGAAGCAGACGGGAGCAAGACGAAAGAAAGATGGGCAGAGGCTCCGGCCGCCCGCACATTTATAGCCAGGAGAAGGTAAATCGTTTGCCTCCCACGATCTCCAGTAATGATGATTCTCGCTGCATGCAGCATGCAGTTGTCAAGTCGAGCAGTTGCCGAGGCAGCATGGGGAAGCGAAGTCACCCATGTCCCATCAATCGCCACGCGTTATCAAGGCCGCATGCGGTTAGGGCCCGTGGCGCTCTGCACTTGCCCTTTGGCTTCGCCTGGAAGCCAAGTCCGAGTTTGCCTTGGGCCCGGGGGCTACTGTCGGCGTCCTAGATTTGGGGGTATCCAGCCCTGCCTGCCTGCAGCCCAGCACGTGGCCCCATCGACGGCCTGGTACGGCCCAGCTTCAACACCAACACCGCAAGACCCTTGCGAGGTGGGCAACGCCAAGACCCCCGAAGGAATCGGCCTCCTCAGGCTGGCTCCTAAGGGGCAGAGAGTTCTATGCAGGTTGCTACCTCTTGAGCATGCGTTGGTTTTTCCCTTGAAGAGGAAAGGGTGATGCAGCAAAGTAGCGTAAGTATTTCCCTCAGTTTTTGAGAACCAAGGTATCAATCCAGTAGGAGGCTCCTCAAAAGTCCAACACCTACACAAGCAAACAAGAACCTCGCAACCAACGCGATAAAGGGGTTGTCAATCCCTTCACGGTAACATGCGAAAGTGGGATCTGGTAGAGATAATAAGATAAATATTTTTGGTATTATTATGATATAGATTGGAAAGTAAAAGATGAAAATAAAAGTAGATGGAAAACTTATATGATAAAAGATAGACCCGAGGGCCATAGGTTTCACTAGTGGCTTCTCTCAAGATAGCATAAGTATTACGGTGGGTGAACAAATTACTGTCGAGCAATTGATAGAAAAGTGCATAGTTATGAGATTATCTAGGCATGATCATGTATATAGGCATCACGTCTGCAACAAGTAGATCGAAATGATTCTGCATCTACTACTATTACTCCACACATCGACCGACTCCTGCCTGCATCTAGAGTATTAAGTTCATGAAGAACAGAGTAACGCATTAAGAAAGATGACATGATGTAGAGGGATAAACTCATGCAATATGATATAAACCCCATCTTTTTATCCTCGATGGCAACAATACAATACGTGCCTTGCTGCCCCTGCTGTCACTGGGAAAGGACACCGCAAGATTGAACCCAAAGCTAAGCACTTCTCCCATTGCAAGAAAGATCAATCTAGTAGGCCAAACTAAACTGATAATTCGAAGAGACTTACTCACAACTCATCAGAGAGGCCTTGGAGATGATGTAGAGGCCCTCCCTGGTTGATTCCCCCTCCGATGGAGCGCCAGCGAAGGCTCCAAGATGGGATATCGCGGATACAGAAGGTTGCAGCGGTGGAATTAGGTTTTCGTGGTGCTCCTGGATGTTTTCAGGGTACGAGAGTATATATAGGCGAAGGAAGTACGTCGATGGAGCAACGAGGGGCCCACGAGGGTGGGGGCGCACTGGGCACCCTCGTGGCCGCCTCGTTTACAGCTTGACGTCCACTCCAAGTCACCTGGATTGCATTTGTTCCGAAAAGATTTCTCCCGAAGGTTTCATTCCGTTTGGACTCCGTTTGATATTCCTTTTCTTCGAAACACTGAATAGGCAAAAAAAATAGCAATTCGGGCTGGGCCTCCGGTTAGTAGGTTAGTCCCAAAAATGATATAAAAGTGTAAAGGAAAGCCCATAAACATCCAAAATGGGTAATATAATAGCATGGAACAATCAAAAATTATAGATACATTGGAGACATATCAAGCATCCCCAACCTTAATTCCTGCTCGTCCTCTAGTAGGTAAATGATAAAAACATAATTTTTGATGTGGAATGCTACCTAGCATAATTCTTAATGTAATTTTCTTTATTGTGGCATGAATGTTCAGATCCAAATGATTCAAAATAAAAGTTCATATTGACATAAGAAATAGTAATACTTCAATCATACTAACAAAGCAATCATGTCTTCTCAAAATAACATGGCTAAAGAAAGTTCATCCCTACAAAATCATATAGTTTGGTCATGCTCCATTTTCGTCACACAAGAATGCTCCTATCTTGCACCCCCCCCCCCCGATGACAAGCCAAGCAATTGTTTCATACGTAAGTAATCTCAATCTTTTTTCAACTTTCACGCAATACATGAGCGTGAGCCATGGATATAGCACTATGGGTGGAATAGAATATGATGATGGAGGTTGTGTGGAGAAGACAAAAAGGAGAAAGTCTCACATTGACGAGGATAATCAACGGGCTATGGAGATGCCCATCAATTGAAGTCAACATGAGGAGTAGGGATTGCCATGCAATGGATGCAGTAGAGCTATAAATGTATGAAAGCTCAACAAAAGAAACTAAGTGGGTGTGCATCCAACTTGCTTGCTCACGAAGACCTAGGGCATTTTGAGGAAGCCCATCGTTGGAATATACAAGCCAAGTTCTATAATGAAAAATTCCCAATAGTATATGAAAATGACAACAAATGAGACTCTCTATAGGAAGAACATGAATGGTGCTACTTTGAAGCACAAGCGTGGAAAAGGATAGTAACATTGTCCCCTTTTTTTGGGCCTTTCTTTTTTTATTTGGCCTTTCTTTTTTTGGCCTTTTTTATTTGGCCTTTCTTTTTTTATAAGGGACAATGCTCTAATAATGATGATCATCACACTTCTATTTATTTACAACTCATGAGTTACAACTCAAAACTAGAACAAGATATGACTCTATATGAATGCCTCCGGCGGTGTACCGGGATGGGCAATGAATCAAGAGTGACATGTATGAAAATTATGAAGGTGGCTTTGCCACAAATATGATGTCAACTACATATTCATGCAAGGCAATATGACAATGATGATGCGTGTCATGATAAATGGAACGGTGGAAAGTTGCATGGCAATATATCTCGGAATGGCTATGGAAATGCCATAATAGGTAGGTATGGTGGCTGTTTTGAGGAAGATATAAGGAGGTTTATGTGTGATACGACGTATCGTATCACGGAGTTTGGATGCACCGGCGAAGTTTGCACCAACTCTCAAGGTGAGAAAGGGCAATGCATGGTACCGAAGAGGCTAGCAATGATGGAAAGGTAAGAGTGCGTATAATCCATGGACTCAACACTCGTCATAAAGAAATCATATACTTATTGCAAAAATATACAAGTAATCAAAAACCAAGCACTACGCGCATGCTCCTAGGGGGATAAATTGGTAGGAAAAGACCATCACTCGTCCCCGACCGCCACTCATAAGGATGACAATCTAAGAACACCTCATATTTCAAATTTGTTACACAACTGTTACCGTACGTGCATGCTAAGTGACTTTCCAACTTCAACACAAGTAGTATTTAAATTCACGATTACCCAACTAGCATGACTCTAATATCACCATCTCCGTATCTCAAAACAGTTATCAAGTATCAAATTGATCATAGCATCCAATTCACTTCCTATGATAGTTTTTATTATATCCAACTTGGATGCCCATCATTCTAGGACCAATTTTATAACCATAGCAAATACCATGCTGTTCTAAAAGACTCTCAAAACAATATAAGTGAAGCATGAGAGATCAACAATTTCTACAAAATAAAGCCACCGCCGTGCTCTAGAAGATATAAGTGAAGTACTAGAGCAAAATTGTCTAGCTCAAAAGATATAAGTGAAGCACATAGAGTATTCTAATAAATTCCAAATCATGTGGGTTTCTCCCAAAAGGTTTGTACAGCAAGGATTATTGTGGTAATCTAAAAATCAAAGACTAATATCATACAAGATGCTCCAAGCAAAACACATATCATGTGGCGAATAAAAATATAGCTCCAAGTAAAGTTACTGATAGACGAAGACGAAAGAGGGGATGCCTTCCGGGGCATCCCCAAGCTTAGGCTTTTGGTTATCCTTGAATATCTTGGGGTGCCATGGGCATCTCCAAGCTTAGGCTCTTGCCACTCCTTATTCCATAGTCCATCAAATCTTTACCGAAAACTTGAAAACTTCACAACACAAAACTCAACAGGAAATCTCATAAGCTCCGTTAGTGCAAGAAGGAAAAACCACCACATAAGGTACTTTAATGAACTCATTCTTTATTTATATTGGTGTTAAACCTAATGTATTCCAACTTTTTTATGGTTCATACCCCCCGATACTAGCCATAGATGCATCAAAATAAGCAAACAACACACGAAAAACAGAATCTGTCAAAAACAGAACAGTCTGTAGCAATCTGTAACTTTCGAATACTTATGGAACTCTAAATATCCTACAAAAATAGGATGTCATGTGAAATTGGTATATTGATCTACAGCAAAAAGAATGAACGCAAAAGCACGTTTCTGTGATTTACTAAAATTATTTTCGTGCGTGCAAAAGTTTCTGTTTTTTAGCAGAATCAAATTAACTATCACCGTAGGTTATCCTATAGGTTCTACTTGGCACAAACACTAATTAAAACATGAAAACACATCTAAACAGAAGCTATATGAAATGTTTATTACTAAACAGAAACAAAAATAAAATTGGGTTGCCTCCCAACTAGCGCTATCGTTTAACGCCCCTAGCTAGGCATAAAAGCGAGGATACATCTAAGTAGTGCCATAATAATAAGATAGATCACGAAGACTCATTTCATATTCCCTACATTCAATAGCAAGTTTTCTTTGAGGCAAGCAAAAGTAATCAAAAAGGCAAAACTTAATAGGACAGAAGTCCCCAAGATCAATCTCGGGAGGTATGGGTTCCTCCTTTGGCCCTTCATATTGCACAACCAATTCATCATTATAAGCATTCTTTTGGCAGAACTTCGTAAGCCTATACTCAAGAGAATATCCTAACTCATTATTTCGAATAGCAAAATCATTATTAAGATCGGAAATTCTATCAACCAGAACATTGGTAGGAACCTTTTTTCTAAGGTTTTCATTAAAAGCAACATAGTCCAAAGATTGAAAACGCATTACTTCCTCTTGATCAAAGAGGATTGCCTCTATGGGAGGACGGCCAGCATCCACCCTATAGTGCGCAGAGATTTCTTTGGCCTCTTTCATTATAAATCTGAACTCATGTGCGAAAAAGATAGTAGCGGCACGCTTAACAGAAGAATGCTCAATATTAGAAAATTCTAAGAAAATCCTTTGTACGCAAGGGTGCATGTGCATAAACTGCCTTTCAAGTTCAACAATAAGCATGGCGATAGCATCCGCAAGACTACTAGTTCTATGAAGAATAGAACCAACCATAGAAGGTAAAGCACCGGCTCAAGTAAAGAAATCTGAATAACCCCTTTTCCAATAATATTACCACTACCGATTCAAAAAAAATTGTATGTAAGATAGTGGGTTCTTTAGCAGAGGCATCAAGATTTTCCATGTTATTATTATTGTCCATATCAATGATAATCTCCCCAGTTTTAGACATAACGGTAGAAAATGCGAGGGGCAAGCGAGAGAGAGAGAAGATTGGGAAAAAGAGGGCGAATAAAACAGCAAGGGTGAAGTGGGGGGAGAGGAAAACGAGAGGCAAATGTCGAATAATGTAATGTGTTGACTTGAGCGAAGACCTCCCCGGCAACGGCGCCAGAAATCTTTCTTGCTATCTCTTGAGCATGCGTTGGTTTTTCCCTTGAAGAGGAAAGGGTGTTGCAGCAAAGTAGCGTAAGTATTTCCCTCAGTTTTTGAGAACCAAGGTATCAATCCAGTAGGAGGCTCCTCAAAAGTCCCACGCACCTACACAAACAAACAAGAACCTCGCAACCAACGCGATAAAAAGGTTGTCAATCCCTTCATGGTAACATGCGAAAGTGAGATCTGATAGAGATAATAAGATAAGATAAATATTTTTGGTATTTTTATGATATAGATTGGAAAGTAAAAGATGCAAATAAAAGTAGATGGAAAACTTATATGATAAAAGATAAGACCCGAGGGCCATAGGTTTCACTAGTGGCTTCTCTCAAGATAGCATAAGTATTACAGTGGGTGAACAAATTACTGTCAAGCAATTGATAGAAAAGTGCATAGTTATGAGATTATCTAGGCATGATCATGTATATAGGCATCACGTCCGCAACAAGTAGATCGAAATGATTCTGCATCTACTACTATTACTCCACACATCGACCGACTCCTGCCTGCATCTAGAGTATTAAGTTCATGAAGAACAGAGTGACGCATTAAGAAAGATGACATGATGTAGAGGGATAAACTCATGCAATATGATATAAGCCCATCTTTTATCCTCGATGGCAATAATACAATACGTGCCTTGTGCCCCTGCTGTCACTGGGAAAGGACACCGCGAGATTGCCCAAAGCTAAGCACTTCTCCCATTGCAAGAAAGATCAATCTAGTAGGCCAAACCAAACTGATAATTTGAAGAGACTTGCAAAGATAACTAATCACACATAAAAGAATTCAGAGGAGATTCAAATATTTCTCATAGGTAAACTTGATCATGAACCCACAATTCATCGTATCTCGACAAACACTCCGCAAAACGAGTTACATCAAATAGATCTCCAAGAAGATCGAGGAGAACTTTGTATTGAGATTCAAAGAGAGAGAAGAAGCCATCTAGCTAATAACTATGGACCCGAAGGTCTGTGGTAAACTACTCACAACTCATCTGAGAGGCCTTGGAGATGATGTAGAGGCCCTCCATGGTCGATTCCCCCTCCGGCGGAGCACCGGCGAAGGCTCCAAGATGGGATCTCGCGGACACAGAAGGTTGCGATGGTGGAATTAGGTTTTCGTGGTGCTCCTGGATGTTTTCAGGGTACGGGGGTATATATAGGCGAAGGAAGTACATCGGTGGAGCAACGAGGGGCCCACGAGGGTGGGGGGCGCGCCCACCCCCTTAGGGCGCGCCGGGCACCCTCGTGGCCACCTAGTTTACAGCTTGACGTCCACTCCAAGTCTCCTAGATTGCGTTTGTTCCGAAAAGATCGCTCTCGAAGGTTTCATTCTGTTTGGACTCCGTTTGATATTCCTTTTCTTCCAAACACTGAAATAGCCAGAAAAACTGTAATTCGGGATGGGCCTCCGGTTAGTAGGTTAGTCCCAAAAATGATATAAAAGTGTAAAGTAAAGCCCATAAACATCCAAAACGGGTAATATAATAGCATGAAACAATCAAAAAATTATAGATATGTTGGAGACGTATCACAAGTTACCTCACGAGGCTCAGCTGACGTGAGCCATGATGACCAAGGCTAGGTGGGCGCCAGGCAGGCGCGGAGTACAGGTTTCCTCTTCGGTGCAAAGGAGGCAAGCCACACGCGCGGAGTCCCGAGGAATCAGCCAAAGGTTTCCATTTCGGTGCAACGAGACCAAGACCGCCAGGACGGCAGGACGAAGGTCATCGTCAAGCCCACCGCAGTGTCACGACTAGAGGCTTTTCGCAGGCGAAGACTATTGTTGTCAGGATAGACTGTATTACTTGTCCCCTTTCAAATCTGGCCATTGTGGGATCCCTTCCCACTCATATTTGGGAAGAGGACCAAGGCCACTATAAATAGGACTAGCCACCACCATACAGGGGGGGGAGGAGAACAAGTAGAATGAGCATACACCACACCAGCTCAAGAACACCTCACCTCCTGAGGCTTGTTCATCCACTGTACTAGCTCATCCTCAGCCCTTCGAGGCAATCCGCCAAAATGCTGGAGTAGGGTATTACACCACAAGGGTGGCCCGAACCAGGATAAACTGATGTGTCCCTTTGTACCTTTGAGCTTGACGCGCTAGGCTTAGGAGGATCGCGAGTAGGCAGGCTAGGTAGGTTGAGATCTTCGCACGCACCCTAGAGTTCGAACCTCTCAAGGGTTTGCGGATCCCATAATCCGACAATAATTCACATATATAATGTCTTGCAACAAGATGACAATGCATAATTCACATATATGGTAATTAGACACTAAACAAGTGGCATTCACACAAAGCATGTCTAAACTAATCAAATGACATAGCAATGCAAGACACCATACGCACGATATGAGCAACATAGCCCTGCCAAGTTAGAGCATACACCTCGGGGGGGATAGGACTGGTCATCTGTCTTTGAATCCTCCTCTGAGGAGCTATTCGTAACCAGCGAGATATGCGCTTCGTCAGATAGCATAGTCTGCTCTGAAGACCTTGTTTTCACTCCAGAATTTTCCATCACCATGTCAAATGGCTGATGCACACAAATAGTACTTGTATGTACTAACATTGTTGACAAATGTAATACGTACAAAAAAAGGATGGCCTGATATAATTCACATATAAGATGACTAGCTAAGCAGGATGGCATTGCAAAATTCACATATATGATGCCTGGCTAAACAAGATGGCGTTGCATAATTCACATAAACGATGAATAAAATAAATAGATGGCATTCACACAAAGCATGTCTAAACTAAGCAGATGACATATTTGATGTATCAAGTAAGCAATGCAAGGCACCATATGCATAATATAACAAACGTCAGCATGCCAAGTTAGAGCGAAGACCTCAGGGGGTAAATAGGAGTGCTCTTCTCCTTCTGAATCCCCCTCAGAATAGATATCTTCCTCTCGATTACAATCCAAAATGGGTGGAGGGGGGCTGCCTTTGCGCCTACCATGGAGCGAAGTCTGCATGAAATTTTATTGCCACGCAAGGCTCATCTCTTTTGCTTTACTTGTTCAGTTTCATTGTGTACAATAATTGTCGTGCATAGGAATAAAACATAGTGAGATTATGTATGGAGTGCATACAGAAATCCAAAGTGATGGTAGCAACCTGTGGATAGACCCAAAACTAATGATAGCAGGCAGATAATGGCTTCAGTTAAAAAATACAGATAATGGCTTCTTTACTATTTGTTTCCCACCCAACATGAAACTCATAGTAGACACCAGAGATTAACCAGATAGTAGATAGATAATATTGATTGCAGCCCTGATATGTACCCCACAACCATTTAAAAACTCAAGTTAGACCATTAGTTTGGAGCTGACTCAGAGTCTAATCGGTGAACAGGATGATAAAGTAGCATGTAATATTAAGCGACGCATAACGTAAGTAGACACGAAAGAGTGTGACCTCTCTTGCGGACCCATGTAGTCCTCGAGGTCATCTACTCGGTTGATGATGGTAATGAAGTTTTTATGGCTGCCGGCGGCGGGGAAGAAGATCTGAGGCGGCGAAAGACAGTCTGGAAGCAGACTAAGGCATAGCCTAGTGGTAGGAAGGGGCTGATGCCTTCCCACCCACCCAGGTTCAAGGCACGGTACTTGCAATTTGGGTTTGTGGCACCAATTATATTGTAGGAGGGTCCCTTACAGTCTTTCTGTCAAAAAAAGACAGTCTGGAGGCCAGATCCCTGCTGTGCTGGACCCTTCTATCATTGGAGCAGCGGAGCTGGGGTGGACGACGACGCAGCAGGAGCGAGACAAACCACACAAGGTTTTCTTTGACAACTATCTATAAGAGAAGTAATTTTGTAAGGGCTCGTTTGAATTGGAGGATTCTAACAACACAGGGATAGGAAATACACAGTAATAGGATAGGAATGCACGTGCAAAATAGAGAATTTAAAAACACAGGATTTCTGCCAATCTGGGTGTTTGGTTCACAAGAATTGGAAGATCACAGGATGTAAAGAAGCATGGTGAAATTAAGTTAAACCGCAAGAAAATGTACGGTTATAATGCTATTATGCTACTATCTCTTAGTATTGTGCTTCATGAATAGGAAATTGAAAAGGAGGACAAGTGGATATTAAAATTCCTACGGTTTTTCTTTCGAGGAGACACTAAAGGAACAAATCCTACAGTTTTCCTTTGCTCTATGTTTTTCCTTCACTTTTCCTTTCAAGCACTGGCGATTCTAGTAGGCAGGCTTGAGCAAGGAAAATCCTACACTCAAAAAATGTTTTTGTGCTACTTCTACTACTTTGGACCCCGGCCACTTCCCTACTAGCTCAACTCCCAGGCCCATCGACAAATGCATAACTCAAACGCGTAGAGATATATTAATGATGGCGTTCAAGAGAGTCCATCACGGATAGCTAAGTTGTTTGGTACCTCACTGCTTGTCATATAGTAGGAGAAACTAATCGTATTTCATGTTACTGTGTGTGCTCAGTGGACAATATATAACATGTAGAGTAAAAAAAGAGATGCAACAAGTGTACAATCTCTTTGGCGAAGCCATGTTGACCTCAGCATGATTGGGTTGGTCGGTGAGGATGATCCGGCTGACTTGGCTGTCGGAGGAGGGGAAGAAGATCTTAGTCATCTTGAGATGGAGCCCGTGGTACTGCTCCGCTGTGATGGAGGGTATCATCGTTGGAGCAGCTCCGGTGAGTTGTACGACACCGATGCTGAAGCAGGATAGGAGAGACAATGTTAACCTGAGTGGAATTCTGATAGCATCTCCAATAGATGACGTAAAATACATAACCACAAAGTGCTAGCTGTAAAATACATCAGCCGCTCATCTCTGAACTTAACTGTCGAAACTGAATTTTATTGTCGAAAGTGAACTTAACTGTCGAAACTGAATTTTGCTGTCGAAACTGAATTTTGCTGTCGAAATTGAACGCACTATAGGTGAGGCTACACGTCAGTCGACTGACTTTTTCATCTCTGGTCAGTCGATTTTCCAGCCATTGGATACAAAATCAAGGGCCTGTAGTTCATCTTCAACCTCCACCCCCTGAGCCGCAAGCCACCATCGGCCAAACAGCCGCCCCCCGCTGCCTGCGGCCAGCGGTGCGCCGCCCCGCCCGCCCCGAAACCACTCCTCACCACCGGTCCGCTGCCGCCCCGACCATCCCTCTAGCCCCCCCTGCCGAGATTTTTCTCTGGCGATCCCCATGCCACCGCCCCACCACCACCGGCGACCACCGCCCCCGCCCTGAACCCTAAAATAGATAGTGGGGTACCTCTCTGGCAAGCCCCCCTCCCCCTTGTGGTTGGTTCTTCCTTAACTCCGGCGAGCCCCCCCTGAAAATCAACTAACCCAAAAGTCGATTCAGTTGACTAAAGTGTAGCTAAATTGGAGCAGCATCACAAGCAAGAGCAAAAGCAAAAGCAGTAGCACGAGCAATAGCATGAGCAGACCAGGCAGGGGATCGAGAGCAAGAGCAGAGCAGCAGCGTGAGCGAGAGCTAAAGCAGCAACAACTCCTACTGATGTGGACGTCACCGCCGAGGGAGCGACACCATGGAGGAAGTTGCCGGTGATACTTCTCCATCGTATCTATATTTTTTTATTGTTCCATACCAATATTATACAACTTTCATATACTTTTGGCAACTTGTTATACTATTTTTGGGACTAACATATTGATCCAGTGCCCAGTGCCAGTTCCTGTTTGTTAAATGTTTTTTTCGCAGAAAACCCATATCAAATGGAGTCCAAACGGGATAAAAACTTACGGAGATTTTTTTTGGAATATTTATGATTTTTGGGAAGAAGAATCAACGCGAGACGATGCTCGAGGGGCCCACGAGGCAGGGGGCGCACCCCTGACCCTCATGGACACCCCGTAAGGCGCTTGGTGCCCTTCTTTCGCTGGAACAAAGCTAATATCCGGATAGAGATCGTGTCCAAATTTCAATCCAATCGGAGTTACAGATCTCCGGGAATATAAGGAACGGTGAAAGGCCAGAATCAAAAACGCAGAAACAGAGAGAGACAGAGAGACAGGTCCAATCTCGGAGGGGCTCTCGCCCCTCCAACGCCATGGAGACCATGTACTAGAGGGGAAACTCTTCTCCCATCTAGGGAGAAGGTCAAGGAAGAAGAAGAAGAAGAACGAGGGCTCTCTCCCCCTCTCTACCGGTGGCGTCGGAATGCCGTCGGGGCCATCATCATCACCATGATCTACACCAACACCTCTGTCATCTTCACCAACATCTCCATCACCTTCCCCCATCTATCTACAACGGTCCACTCTCCCGCAACCCGCTGTACCCTGAACATGGTGCTTTATGGTTCATATTATTATCCAATGATGTGTTGCCATCTTGTGATGTCTGAGTAGATTTTCGTTGTCCTATCGGTAATTGGTGAATTGCTATGATTGGTTTAATTTGCTTGTGGTTATGTTGTTGTCCTTTGGTGCCCATCATATGAGCGCGCATGTGGATCACACCATAGGGTTACTTGTATGTTGATAGGACTATGTATTGGAGGGCAAGAGTGAGAGAAGCTTCAACCTAGCATAGAAATTGATGCATACGAGATTGAAGGGGGACCAATATATCTTAATGCTATGGTTGGGTTTTACCTTAATGAACGTTAGTAGTTGCGGATGCTTGCTAGTAGTTCCAATCACAAGTGCATAGAATTCCAATTTAGGGATGACATGCTAACAGTGGCCTCTCCCACATAAAACTTGCTATCGGTCTAGTAAAGTAGTCAATTGCTTAGGGACAATTTCACAACTCCTACCACCACTTTTCCACACTCGCTATACTAACTTTATTGCATCTTTACATAAACAGCCCCTAGTTTTTATTTACGTGCTCTTTATTATCTTGCAAACCTATCCAACAACACCTACAAAGTCCTTCTAGTTTCATACTTGTTTTAGGTAAAGCGAACGTTAAGGGTGCGTAGAGTTGTATCGGTGGTCGATAGAACTTGAGGGAATATTTGTTCTACCTTTAGCTCCTCGTTGGGTTCGACACTCTTACTTTTCTAAAGAGGCTACAATTGATCCCCTATACTTGTGGGTTATCAAGACTTTTTTCTGGTGCAATTGTCATGGATTTATAGCGTGGGGTGAATATTCTCATGTGTTTGTTTGTTTGCTTTATCACTAAGTAACTTTCATTTGCTGTTCTTAGTTGTTTTCTATCTTTAGTTGTGGGTAGGAAACGTAAAATACCAAAAAAAAATAGTTGTACCTACTACACCAATGGTTGAAGAACCACTCAAAATCTATCACACTCCTGAAGCTTTTTACTTGGATCATCTTCGATCCCTAGGTGCTCGTGCTGAAACCCCAACTAGCTTAGTTGAGGTCAAATCTTTAGATGAGCATGCTTGTTATGTGCGACACCGCTTATCTCAAAAAGGGAAACTTTTACCGGATCAAATTCATCATTTGCAATGCTATGCTTGGAATTTATGTGAAATATATGATTTTATTTGTTGTTCTGAAGACCCTAAGAAACACCTTTCCTACCAATGTGAGTTTAGTGATAATGGAATCGTATCTTCGTATGCTAAGGGTGTTTATAATTACTATGATGTTCAACAAATTGAAGAATTTGTTGCTTTTAAGGGTGCTTATGAAATTGCTTCTTTGATTGGAAAGTATGATGCTACTCTTTACAAATCTAATTTTTTTGCCATACTTAAATATTGTTATGATAATTATGCTTCTAATAACTATGTTAAACCATATATTGAGGACTCCTCCGCTGTCCAAGAAGAGACTAATATTTTGTAGGAGTCTATGGAAGAAGGAATTGATGAAACTGTGGGCTCATTGGATGAAAAAGATGAGAAGGAGAGCGAAGAACAAAAGGAGGAAGAGCGGACTGATCACTCATGCCTACCTTCTAATGAGAGTAACTCTTCAACTCATACATTGTTTAATTTCCCTTTGTGCTTACCGAAGGATGATCGCTATGATGATTGTTATGATCCCGTTGATTCTCTTGAAATACCCCTTTTTGATGATGCTTGCTATGCTTGTGGCCATGATGCCAATATGAATGATGCCTATGGAGATGAACTTGCTATAGTTCCTTATGTTAAACATGAAATTGTTGCTATTGCACCCACACATAATAGTCCTATTATCTTTTTGAATTCTCCAAACTACACTATATCGGAGAAGTTTGCTCTTATTAAGGATTATGTTGATGGGTTGCATTTTACCGTTGCACATGATGACTTTGATAGATATAATATGCATGTGCTTGCTTCTCCAACTTGCAATTATTACGAGAGAGGAACTACATCTCCACCTCTGTATGTTTCCAACATGATAGAATTGCAAGAAACTGCTTATACTATGCATTGGCCTTTACTTGGTGTGCATGAATTGTTCTTTTATGACATGCCGATGCATAGGAAGAGAGTTAGACTTTGTTTTTGCATGATATATGTTAATTTGTGCTCACTACTAAATCACAAGTCATTGCTAATTAAAATTGGCTTTGATGTACCTTGGGATCCGGGTGGATCCATTACTTGAGCACTATATGCCTAGCTTAATGGTTTTAAAGAAAGCGCTGCCAGGGAGACAACCCGGAAGTTTTAGAGAGTCATTTATTTCTGTTATGTGCTTTTATAAAGTTTAAAAACAAAAAAAATAAAGAGGGAAACCCTAAACTTTTTCAAAAAGAAAAGCGAAAGTGAGAAAGACGAGCATTGTTAAAGTGGGAGCTAGCCTTGAACTTTGTTCATGCTCACGGAAACTTTGTGAATCTTGATTACAGAAACTTCTCAACAAAAATAATTATCCCCTTGTAAAATTCCATTATATAATAAAAATAATGTGCCAAGGTTTGCCTTTAGGATGTTTACAATGCTTGTTGGTTTGTGCGGTGCAGGACAGAAACTTTCGCTGTGATGCGCGATTTTACATTTTTTACTAGAACGTCAAACGGTTCTTAAACTTTTTGCACTGTCTTTCTATACAATTTTTTCCTAGTTTTTGCAGAATTTTTGGGATACCATAAGTATGGTGAATGTTCAGATTACTATAGACTTCCCTGCTTAAGACAGATTCTGTTTTTGATGCATAGTTTGCTTGTTTTGATGAAACTACCAATTTCTATCAGTGGATTAAGCCATGGAGAAGTTATATTACAGTAGCTACAATGAAAAACAAAATATGAATTGGTTTGCAATAGTACCTAGAGTGGTGATTTGTTTTATTATACTAACGGATCTTACCGAGCTTTCTATTGAAGTTTTGTGTGGATGAAGTGTTCGAAGATCGAGGAGGTCTCGATATGAGGAAAAGGAGGAGAGGAAAGAGCTCAAGCTTGGGGATTCCCAAGGCAACCCAAGTGAACATTCAAGGAGAATCAAGCGTCTAAGCTTGGGTATGCCCCGGAAGGCATCCCATCTTTCTTCAACAAGTATCGGTATGTTTTCGGATTCGTTTCATTCATGCGATATGTGCAAATCTTGGAGCGTCTTTTGCATTTAGTTTTCACTTTTCTTTTATGCACCATGCTGGTATGAGATAGTCCTTGGTTGATTTATATAATGCTCATTGCACTTCACTTATATCTTTTGAGTATGGCTTTATAGAATGCTTCATGTGCTTCACCTATATCATTTGAAGTTTCGATTGCATGTTTCTCTTCACACAGAAAACCGCCATTTGTAGAATGCTCGTTTGCTTCACTTATATTTGTTAGAGCATGGGCATATCTTTTGTGTAAAGAATTAAACTCTCTTGCTTCACTTATATCTATTTAGAGAGATGACAGGAATTGGTCGTTCACATGGTTAGTCATAAAATCCTACATAAAACTTCTAGATCATTGAATATAATATGTTTGATTCCTTGCAATAGTTTTGCGATATAGAGATGATAATATGTGGGAGGTTCTAGTAAATGGTTGTGTTTAGTAAGAATATTGGTGTTAAGGTTTGTGATTCCCGAAGCATGCACGTATGGTCTCCTAACTATGTAACCAAATTGGCGCGCTTGTATTTTGATTGTCTATCTTTGCGTGAAGGTCGGGGGCGCACGATGGTTAACTCATACCAACCTCCCCCTAGGAGCATGAATAGTAGTACTTTGCTTCGAGGGCTAATAAACTTTTGCAATAAGTATATGAGTTCTTTATGACTAATGTGAGTCCATGGATTATACGCACTCATCCATGATTGCTAGCCTCTTCGGTACCGTGCATTGCCTTTTCTCACCTCGAGAGTTGGTGCAAACTTTGCCGGTGCATCCAAACCCCGTGATACGATACGCTCTATCACACATAAGCCTCCTTATATCTTCCTCAAAACAGCCACCATACCTACCTATTATGGCATTTCCATAGCCATTCTGAGATATATTGCCATGCAACTTCCATCATCATCATATACATGACTTGAGAATTCATTGTCATATTGCTTTGCATGATCGTAAGACAGCTAGCATGATGTTTTCATGGCTTGTTCGTTTTTTCATATCTTTGCTATGCTAGATCATTGCACATCCCGGTACACCGCCAGAGGCATTCATATAGAGTCATATCTTTGTTCTAGATATCGAGTTGTAATATTGAGTTGTAAGTAAATAAAGTGTGATGATCATCATTATTAGAGCATTGTCCCATGTGAGGAAAGGATGAGGGAAGCAATGATTCCCTCACAAGTTGGGATGAGTCTCCGGACTTTATGAGAAATAAAAGAGGCCAAAGAAGCCCAAATAAAAAAAGGAGGCCAAAGAAGACCACCAAAAAATAAAAATAAAAAATAAAAAAGAGAAAAAATATGAGAGAAAAAGAGAGAAGGGGCAATGCTACTATCCTTTTACCACACTTGTGCTTCAGACTAGAACCATGTTCTTCATAGAGAGAGTCTCATATGCTTTCACTTTCATATACTAGTGGGAATTTTTAATTATAGAACTTGGCTTGTATATTCCGATGATGGGCTTCCTCAAATGCCCGAGGTATTCATGAGCAAGCAAGTTGGATGCACACCCACTTAGTTTCAGTTTGAGATTTCATACACTTATAGCTCATGTGCATCCGTTGCATGGCAATCCCTACTCCTCGCATTGACATCAATTGATGGGCATCTCCATAGCCCGTTGATTAGTCACGTCGATGTGATACTTTCTCCCTTTTGCTTCTCCACACAACCTCCACCATCATATTCTATTCCACCTGTAGTGCTATATCCATGGATTGCACTCATGTATTGCGTGAGGGTTGAAAAAGTTGAAGCGCGTTAAAAAGTATGAACCAATTGCTTGGCTGACACCGGGATGGGCATGAGGGGTACCTTGTGTTAAGAAAAGGGAGCATACAAGACTATATGATTTTGTAGGGATAGCGTTCTTTAGCATTGATATTTTGAAAGACATGATTGTTTGTTGGGATGCCCGAGTATTAATTCTTCTATGTCAAATGATAGACTATTGCTTTGAATCACTTATATCTTAATATTCATGCCATGATTAGATTACATGATCAAGATTATGCTAGGTAGCATTCCACATCAAAAACTATCTTTTTTATTATTTACCTACTCGAGGACGAGCAGGAATTAAGCTTGGGGATGCTGATACGTCTCCGTCGTATCTATAATGTTTGATTGTTCCATGCCAATATTATACAACTTTCATATACTTTTGGCAAGTTTTTATACTATTTTTGGGACTAACATATTGATCCAGTGCCCAATGCCAGTTCCTGTTTGTTGCATGTTTTTTGTTTCGCAGAAAACCCATATCAAACAGAGTCCAAACGGGATAAAAACTTATAGAGATTTTTTTTGGAATATTTATGATTTTGGGGAAGAAGAATCAACGCGAGACGATGCTCGAGGGGCCCATGAGGCAGGGGGTGGGCACGCCCCTGCCTCGTGGACACAGGCGGTTGGTGCCCTTCTATCGCCGCAAGAAGGCTAATATCCGGATAGAGATCGTGTCCAAATTTCAACCCAATTGGAGTTACGGATCTCCAGGAATATAAGAAACGGTGAAAGGCCAGAATCAAAAACGCAGAAACAGAGAGAGACAGAGAGACAGATCCACTCTCGGAGGGGCTCTCGCCCCTCCCACTCCATGGAGACCATGGACCAGAGGGGAAACCCTTCTCCCATCTAGGGAGAAGGTCAAGGAAGAAGAAGAAGGGGGGCTCTCTCCCCCTCTCTCCCGGTGGTGCCGGAATACCGTCGGGGCCATCATCATCACCGTGATCTACACCAACACCTCTGTCATCTTCACCAACATCTCCATCACCTTCCCCCATCTATCTACAATGGTCCAATATCCCACAACCCGTTGTACCCTCTACTTGAACATGGTGCTTTATGCTTCATATTATTATCCAATGATGTGTTGCCATCCTATGTTGTCGGAGTAGATTTTCGTTGTCCTATTGGTAATTGGTGAATTGCTATGATTGGTTTAATTTGCTTGTGGTTATGTTGTTGTCCTTTGGTGCCCATCATATGAGCGTGTGCGTGGATCACACCATAGGGTTAGTTGTATGTTGATAGGACTGTGTATTGGAGGGCAAGAGTGACAGAAGCTTCAACCTAGCATGGAAATTGATGCATACGGGATTGAAGGGGGACCAATATATCTTGATGCTATGGTTGGGTTTTACCTTAATGAACGTTAGTAGTTGCGGATGCTTGCTAATAGTTCCAATTATAAGTGCATAGAATTCCAAGTCAGGGATGACATGCTAGCAGTGGCCTCTCCCACATAAAACTTGCAATCAGTCTAGTAAAGTAGTCAATTGCTTAGGGACAATTTCACAACTCCTACCACCACTTTTCCACACTCGCTATACTAACTTTATTGTGTCTTTACATAAACAGCACCTAGTTTTTATTTACGTGATCTTCATTATCTTGCAAACCTATCCAACAACACCTACAGAGTCATTCTAGTTTCATACTTGTTTTAGGTAAAGCGAACGTTAAGCGTGCATAGAGTTGTATTGGTGGTCGATAGAACTTGAGGGAATATTTGTTCTACCTTTAGCTCCTCGTTGGGTTCGACACTCTTGCTTATCGAAAGAGGCTACAATTGATCCCCTATACTTGTGGGTTATCAGCCGACGCCGCCGCCGTGGATGGAGCCATACCGTGTCGGCTCGGGACCGAGCGCCAGCAACACCGTGAGATCGAATCAAGAAGAAAATGTGGCGATTAGTGTACAGCCTCTTTGGTGGCGCCAATTAGGCCGCAGCTTCATCCGAGGAAACGGTGATGATGATGCTCTTTCGGTGGTGCAGGTGAAGACGACGGTGTGGGAATGGAGGTGGCGCGAAAGATGAGGGGAACGTCGGGGCAGCTCCTTGGAGGTGGAGGACGGGGTGGCTGAACCAGCGGGACGACAAGATCAACGATGGATACTCATCTGGTACAATGGATGAGGGACAACAAGGTGTTGCTGTGGACGATATTGTCGGGGAAGAGGCTCCGGCTGGGTGGCGGACGGAGGAGGGTGTGGGGCTTCATGGGTTTTCGCGGCCTCGGTGTACGAATGGGTGGGAGGATGGGATGGGAGTGGGGAATCACTGCTTAGGGACGCGCTTGTCCGAAATGTGGGGTAATTTATGAAAGTACCCACACTGATTTGAGGCGGTTCTTTCGGTTCAGGGGTATCACGGGTATTTCGCGTGTCAGGATTTCACAGGAGGTGGGAGTTTTCACACACGTCGTAATTTTGGAATAGCAAGGCGCGGGTTGAGATGGAGGGAGTTGTTGGAGCACAATAAGACAAAGATATATCTTAAATATTTCGGACTAACAAGGCGCGGGTTGAAATTTCCGGACAAGCCTAACATGTATTATACCAAATCAATTCGCACTTCCGTCGACGAAAAAACAAAAAGAAATCAATTCGCAGCACACAAGAGAGTCTAGTCCCGTGTACTATACCAAATCAATTCGCACTACAAATGTCATTCAAAACTTTGAATTCATGTTATGTTCAATTAAAATATTTCGCTACGTGTATAATGCATGCAACCTACTACTCAAATGAACGTTTTAGTGACATATATACTAGCGCTTCAATATGAACTAAATTTGAATTTGTTTCTCTATTTGAATAAGATCTACAATAATGATTGTTGTGAAGTCAAACCATTTGAATTCATTTCTCTATGTTAATAAGATCTACAATCATCATTATTGTCAAGTTAAACCATTATTTGTGTATTATCTTCACATCACACCACATGATTACTCTCGAGTTAGATATAAACTATGTGTACTATATGAACTTCGATTTTTTTGAATCCACTTTATGTTGATTTCAAATCATGGTACATTTCAAGCTCTAGCTAGATCTTCATAATCTAAACCATGTCTCATATGTATAATGTGTTTATCACATAATGTATGGTGCCCCGCCCCCTACGCCTACAACTATTTAGATGTGAGTTGCAAACACCACACATCACCACAAATTCAAATAAAATGTGAGATTTTTTGATATATAGTATTGTTTAGATTGTTTGATATTTAGTTGTAAGCTGCAAACGCCACACATTATCACAAATTCAAATAAAATGTGAGATTGTTTGATGTATAGTATGGTTTAGATTGTTCGACATTTAGGTGTGAGTTGCAAACGCCATGCATTATCGCATTATGATATAACATGTGCAAAACCACAACACGTGTATCACCGCTATATTCATGCATGCATATGTTTATAACACTATGATCTCCTATTCAAATATATGAATCCACTTTCATATCAAATTATGATCTTTGTTAGTCTCTTACACCCACACAATACTCTAACCTTTGTAGCTAGCACTAACTTTCTCTCGTGCATGCAAACGGCCTCCTCGCCCTCCCCCTCCCTCAGCATTCTATCCATCGCGCACATTCATTTATTTCTTTAGATCGTTCTCCCACAGTCTCCACAACTCCTTTTCGACACACACCGATCGATAAACCTCTCCAGCGATGTCTGTCTACAACATACACACGAACCTTCCATATCCTCCTTTTTGTGTCCATGCCTCGTGTCTCTCATATCGTCCCACACACGTGTAAACTCTTGCCCCTCTTTTCATCGATCTCACAACCGCACACTCCTCCCCCTATCTAGCTAGTAGCTCGGCCTCTCGCACCACCTCCTAGCTCCATTCTCTCTATCTATCCGTCTCGCTGGGCCTTATTTACCTCTAACAAATGGATGTACACCGACTGATCCCCTACTATACATATAGCTAGCTAGGTCCTTATAACTCATTTTCCCCTAGGCGTCGATCGATCTACCACATTAGTTATGTCTCTCCCTTCCTCCAACAAACAACAATTGATCTACCGATCTAGTTAGGTTTGCTTACCAAACACATGGTTCCCCTTCATCATCCATGCATGCGTCCCGACAGATCTATCACACATAGGCACACACAGAAACACATCCCCACTCTTATTGATAATATTGCAGTTCTACCCTCAGTTTGTCTAGTAGGTGCAACATCCGAAATTTTCAATTTGGAATGTTATACATAGGTCATCATATGCATATCATATTTTATTTGCAATTTGGTTGATCCTAGAAATTCTAAGCAACTCAACGACCCACGGAGAGAGTTGGGGATTTCATTATTTTCATATTTGAATTTCTCCCGAATATTGAAAAGAGGATCATTTTGATTTTAATTATTTTTCTCTCCAAAATATTTCCAAAATAAAAATAAAAGAGAGGAGATAAAATGACTTCTCCAAAATAAAAGAAATATTGGAGGAAAAATGTTAAAAATCAAATGTGATTTTATTTGGATTTTATAGCTATTTTATTTGCATTAGAAAAATATAAATTTTTCAAAATTGCATTCTTAGGCGAGAAAAATGTTCACTTTGTTCTAAATATTCCATTTAGACGGTGAAAATTGTTTTTGGCATTTTATAGAATTTTTTTAATTTATTAGGATTTTTTTTCTGTTCGGGCAAAATTTATTTAAAAAAAAAGTTCGCGGACCACGCTGGGTGGCCCAACCGGCCCACAGCCGCCGCCGCCCTCACCGCGTGCCCGAGCCGGACTCCACTAGGAGTCCGAGCCACCGCCGTGCCTTGCCCCTCCGCCAAGGCAGCCCCTCCGCCCCTTTAAAAGCGCCGCCACCCCTACCTCCCCCCCACCGAGGCCCCGTCCTGCCCCACCGCCGCAGCCCCGCCTTCACAGCGCCGCCACCATCGCTCGCTGAAGCCACCGCCGTGCTGCTCCACTGCTGCCGCAGCCACCCACCGCCGCCCGCCTCGCCGGAGTCTCACCGGAGCCGCCGCCGGTCTTTTTGGGTTTAGGTATAAGAAACCGTTGTTTTTTTAAGAAAACCCTAGATCTGTTTTTTTTAATAGATCGGTTCGGTTTTTCGTCATTTTATTTATTTAGCGGACGTTCGTCCGTTCGTTCATTTTAACGAACGTTGTTCGTCGGTTAGGTTGAGACAGTGAACGATCGTTCGGTAGTCTGTTCGTTTCGTTTTATTTTCCAGGGTTTATCTGCGATTATTTTTTATCGCGATTTCTGCCCTCATCTTCAATCTAATATAGCTTTTTACTCGTTTATCCAAATTAGATGAAACCAGCGCCTAAATCTTTGTTTCGAAGCCCTCTTTCTGTTTAACCAACTTGAAAATGATTTTGGTACTGTAAAATTTGACTTTAGTCCAGATTAGTAAATGATCTTGTTTCGTTCGTATCTTGAGTTTCGTTGCTCCGTTTGAGTTGATTCTTTTTGCAAATCGAAGCTCTTGAGTTGAACTTTCTGTTTGGATCTTCTTATTTGAGTTTTATCCGTGCATATATGATGGAGTGCTTATGTATGCTATTGTTTGTTTGCGATAGAATTCTCGGAGTGCGAAGCGTGCTACTACGAGTCTCTAGGTTTTGCAGATCGTCAGCAAGGCAAGTAACACTTTGATCATACCCCTTTATTACCCATTTTTTATGCATTAGTTCCAATCCTCAAACATTGCATGGTTAGGATCTGATATAACATGTGAGTTTGGGAAGTAGATGATGAGGTAGAACCTATTGCCTTTTTATTATCAAACCTTTGGGAGTTACTTCTACGTTATGCTCAGGTTGCCATGCTATGCTCATAGACGTGGATTGGTTGAGTGTATCCATGACAGATGTGAGAGTTTTAAATTAATGGTTAACTTAAGGTGGCTACTTAAATACACATATGGATGGATTGGTTGCGGGCACCTGGAGAATCGAGTGTTGTCCTAGGATATCCCGGAGTACCCGTGTGATCATCCTACGGTTCGCCACCTAGGCTCAAAGGGATCATAAGATTATTCATGCTAGAAATTTCCATGTGCAGCCACAAGCTATTATGGGCTCTAGCATAGTTGAGTAGGTTGCATGACCTCTTTCAGTGGTGGGCTAGCATATGTAGGGGGTAGGTGTAGCTGTCCACCCAGAGTAAAGAGTTAGTGTTTCTGAAAGACTGTGTCTCGGTCATCCGTTTCTCAAACACCATGTAGTGCGAGAAATCCAACGGAGGAGATCGAGTCTTGTGGGGAAAAGTGCGCAAACCTCTGCAGAGTGTACAAACTAATCATGGTTAGTCGTGTCCCCGGTTATGGACATCTTGAGTATCTGGTTCTTGGATTAAAATGTTGATCTCATCACTCTAAATTAATATGTTGGGTTAAATGATATTGTTTAATTGGGATTGAGTTGGAGGAACCTTCTCAATGTTTAACAACCACCATGCTAGTTAAATTAAATTTATTCCTTTGTTGTAGGGAAAAATTGGCTTTATGCAAAACCATTAACCATAGAGCTTTTCCCCAGCCATATATGCATGTAGTGATAGCATTTATTCTGTTCATTGCTCGGTTGTGTTACATTGCCAGCAGATTCCATGTGCTGACCCATTTCGGGCTGCAACATATCATGTTGCAGACTTTTCAGACGACGAGTAAGGTGCGATACGTCATTGCCATTCACTCAGCTATGCCGTTGGAGTTGATGGACTCACTTTATCTTCCAAGCCTTCTGTTGTTATCTTATTTAGATGGCCCTAAGCCATATTATTGTGATAAGTTCTCTTTTTTTGATGTAATAAGTGTGTGATTGAGACTCTGTTATAAATCCTCGAGTGCTGTGCGTGTCAGCATTACCGATCCAGGGATGACACTGATGCACAGGGACTAGACTGCTTGAGGTCTGGTCGCTACAAGATGGTATCAGAGCACATGCTGATTGTAGGACATGACCACGAAGATAAACCATAGGTCACTCCTCTCTACTCATTTCTGACTCCTCTCCCTTTTCTACTCTATAGGATGGCAGACTCGATGAACAAGTTTACACAACCGATGAAGACACTCCTTTCGGACGACAGTTGAATGAAGTTACTAGGTACCTGAACATCAGAATACCAAGCTTCACTGGGACCTACATCGCCACTTTACTAGAAGAGGAGCGTTGGATGATTCGAGTTCAAGTTCCAGGAAGGACATTCATGCCAGTTACTGAGCCCATAGAGTTTTCCTTTGATGCACCAACTTGGAGTCTAGGAAAGAGCATGGAGGAAAGAGCATGGCAGCCCACATCACCATGGGACGCATCGGAGAAGTTTATCACAAGGATCTTAAGGACACTATCTAGCAGATATGTGGGCGCCGAGATGAGCAATGGGAGATGGTCAGCACCAGGAGGGACAGGTCCATTGCAGCTTTCATCCAGGAATTAACACTACTAGAATCAACTTCTTTGCCATCCGCCATGGCGGACGGCAAAGGCATACATGGCGGATGGCAAAGACCTTTGTCGTCCATCAGCTGATGGCAACAGGTCCGGCTGAATGGGCTACGACAAAGACTTCTTTGCCGTCAGCTGGCGGATGGCAAAGATGAAACGATCTTTGCCGTCAGCCGGCTGACGGCAACGGTCCTGGATGGCACATGTGACAACGTCCGACCGTTAGGGGGCTAACGGTGAGCTTTGTCGTCAGCTGGCGGACGGCAAAGTAACCAAGCAGGACAACCCCAGGTTGTACAGGGAGCTGCCACGTGGCATCTTCGCCATCCGCTGGCTGATGGGAAAATGCTTTGCCCTCAGCTGGTGGACAGCAAAGATCCTATATAGCCCCATTTTTTGTTTTTTCTGAAATTCATTCAATTTGAACACACAAGTTTCAACACACAAATTTCACAAAAGACATATCCAACACACAAGTTTCATCATATATACATACATAACCAACACGTACATAGTTCCATCCATACATATTACAAAAGTTTCACATTGTTCATCCAACACCGTTATCCATCCATCCATATAACAAGTTCCATCCATGCAAGTTCATCGATGGAAAATAAAAGCAGAAAGGGAAAAGAAGCACCCCATCCATGCAAGCTTCCGTGAATTAAATGAGATCTACAAAATGGGAAACAAGAAAGTTAGGAGAAGAAGAACATAAAAAAGAAGAAAACGAAGAAGAAGAAGACTGGAATAAGAAATAAGCATATAATTAGGTAAAATGGAGCTAACCTAGCTAATTATGCCATCTTTGAGTGAACTAGGTCATTTTGGAGCTAACCTAGGTAAACTAGGTCATTTTGGAGCTAACCTAGGTAAACTTGGTCATTTTGGAGCTAACCTAGGTAAACCGAGTCATTTTGGAGCTAACCTAGCTAAAATGGATCATATTGGAGCTAACATAGGTAAAGTTGGTCATTTTGGAGCAAACCTAGCTCGAATGGATCATATTGGAGCTAACCTAGGTAAACTTGATCATTTTGGAGCTAACCTAGCTAAAATGGATCATATTGGAGCTAACCTAGGTAAACTTGGTCATTTTGGAGCTAACCTAGGTAAAGTAGGTCATTTTGGAGCTAACCTAGCTAAAATGGATCAAATTGGAGCTAACCTAGGTAAACTTGGTCATTTTGGAGCTAACCTAGGTAAAATGGATCATATTGGAGCTAACCTAGGTTAAATGGGTCATTTTGGAGCTAACTTAACTAATTATGCCATTTTTGAGTTAACTAAGCATAATTATGCCATTTTTTACACAAGTAAGCCAAGTGTATATGTCATTATTGAGCAAACTAGGAAACTAAGCATATTAGAAATAACTTAGCATATTAGAGATAACTTATGTCATTCCGGAGGAAACAAAGCTAAGTATATATAGATCATTCTGGAGATCGGACATATCTGACATAGTTCACTCCTCATTCTTCTTCTCCTTCTCCTTCCTCATCCTGATGCGCCAAGAGCGGCGAGGCGGTGGAGGCAGTGGGATGTAGTCTTCTACTACAATTGGCATGGTCATGTCGCCCGGCTCTGGGATCGCCGGCGCCACCACCATCGCGAGGTCATTGTCAGGCACCACCACCATCGCGAGGCCATCTTCAGGCAGCACCAGCGCTAGGTCATCCTCAGCCACCACAATCTCTTGCCCATCATCAGCCACCACCGTCGCTACGTCATCCTCAGCCACCACCATCTGTTACCCATCATTAGCCTGCACCTCCTCATCCCCACTCTTCTCCTCTTCTTCCCCACTCCATTCCGGATCATCCTCGCTGCTGCTTTTGCTGCAGCCAGAGTCGCTGCTGCTTTGGCTGTTGCCAGAGTCGCTGCTGCTACTCCCATTGCCTGACCAAATGCAACAATGACCATTAACAATCGATGTGAGACAAAGCAAAATGTAGAGGAAGAAGAGGCAGAACGTACTTGCATCATCGTCGTCCTGGTAGTGCATGCGACACATAGTCATGTTGAACACCTTCACGGTGAGTATGGCATCGCCGTCGTACCTGAAGAGAAGGAAGTACCCGTGCCGCAGGTCGTAGGCACGGTAGAAATGCTCCCAGCCACGACACAGGTACATGTGGCCGTACCTGATCACCAACTCCACGTCCCAAAGCCTACGAAGCCCACTGTCGGCCTGTCGCAGCTTCACATTCTTTGACCGATGGCCGTCCAGCATCGTCATAAAAGTGTCAGGCAGCCTCTGTAGTTTGGGACAAGGAGTGATGTAGCAAACAGCAGAGTTATCATAATGAGATGGGTGAAGGGGAGATCTCTCCTTTTATATACCTGCCTCTTGGAGGAAGTCTCAAGTATGATACTGAAGAACTCGGAAGCATCCAACTCGTACTCCGGTGTGGCAGAGCAGAGCCTGCGGTGACGACCTCTCCCCATCTCTAATAAGCAGCAGAAGAGACCAATTAGTATCTAGAAGCATATCTATAAACATAGAGCCAAGTTTCTAGACATGAAAGTAAACTGAGAAAAAAGCAATGCATTTGTGCTCAACAACATCAACAACACTTAATTAATTTGGTAGGTTAGTTGGCAATGGCAATTGGCACCCTTCAAAACTAGGGATTTCTTTAGACGTGAAAGAAAAGTGAAAATGTTGAAAAAAAGAGCATAGTAATCTAAAAATAGGAAAAAAATACACTTCTTCTTCCTCCTCTTTAATTATCTTCTTCTTCTTCTTGATTGTCAATTCCTAAGGTGGAAGCAACTCTGGTTGACAATATATAGTTGAAGATACCAAGATCTTGTTATCACTTTCCGTGGAAAATTGGTGTCAACGGTACCAAAAACATACTTAATTATTTGTAATTATGAATTCACATCACATAAATCCAATCCCTCCCCTGTTTGCTTGCTTGCTTGCCACTTTACACTCGTTTGCATTACACTACACACTCACCCTCAGCTCATCACCACTGATGAATTGCAATCTAGCTCATCATGATCATCACACTCTCACACATTGTACTACTATATTCAACAGTTCATATCAACCTGGACATGGGGAATGCTCCCATTTGTATAGGACAAAGCTTAGGCTAACGTTTCTGGACTAGAGTCTACATACATGTTAAGCTCATGGTATGTTTTTACTAGTTAGGAATTTCCATTTGTGCAGTGTGAAGCAAGGGATTGCAGGATTTGGCTACTATATATGCAGATTTTGCAAGATTTGTTACTAGTTACTCTTCTGAACTTTGCAATGATGCAGCCTACTGAATCATAATCCCTGCACAATGTATTATGCAGAGTCAGAATTCCCGGGCCATTTTCCCCTAACCCTGGAGATTTGCAAGATGCGTGCAACATAGCCAAATCTAACTACCATTACTTCTTCAGAGTACATTACAGTGCAAGAAATTTTTGAAGAAATCGGGATGAAGGTGGGATGGAGCATTACCTGCCTGGGGAACGTGGAGGCGGCTACATGTACGACTCTGGGCGGCAATGCGGTTGCTAGTCGAACAAGCAGCATTGGGGAAGAGGGGCGAGCAGGGGGTACCACTACAAAAAAAAATACACTTCCGTGATGATACGTGTTTGCCACAGTAGGTCGCGTTTTTTGTCATGCATGTACATCCATGACGATTTTATGATAGAATCAAGATAGTCATACATGTGCTGTCGTAGAAGTGTTCCATGACATTACCAAAATTATCATCACGGAAGTGTCCACTTCCATGACGATAAATCGCGCGTCACAGAAGTTCTTTCGTCAAGGGTGACCGACACATGGCATCCACCGTAACAGAACTCCGTTAAGCTATCGGGTCCGGTTTTGGATCCGGTAACCCGTTAACAGCCCGGACCAATGGGGATTTTCCATGTGTAAAATCAACATTGGCCGCAGGAAACACGTGTTGCCTCACCGTTGGGAAAGATGTCATCCACTCATTGGATAGGAGGCGCCTATGATAGGTCGACACGTGGCACGGCCCAATAGTGGCCCATTCTGGTGAAAAAGGTCGGCCCAGTAAAAATTAGCAGGCTGGCCCATATAAGGCGTACTTGTGTCAGGTCCATTTAAGCCCACGGCCCATACGAGATGTGCCAATTCGGCCCATCAACGGCCCATTAAAGATTTGACACCATTGCAGCCCATCGTCAGTTCGAGCCCGTTAACAGCCCGCTATATATTTGGGCTCAATATCGGCCCGATGAGATTTCGGCCTGTTAACGGCCCATTCAATGGATGGGCCAATTTTCAGGATGTACATCTTTCGGCCTTTTAGCGACTCATTTAAATGTTGGGCTAATTTCCGGCCCGGTGTGTCTGCAGCCTGTTGACGGCCCATAAATCTGATGGGCCATTTTAGTCGAACCTAAGTTTCGGCCTTTTAGCGGCCCATTTAGTTGTTGGGCCAATTTCCGGCCCGGTGTCACTTTCAGCCTGTTGACGGCCCATAAATCAGTTCGGCCATTTGTAGTGGGACCTGTGTTTTGGCCTTTTAGCGACCCATTTAAGTGTTGGGCCAATTCCCAACCCTGTGTGCCTTTCGGCCTGTTAAAGGACCATAAATGAGTTGGGCCATTTGTAGTTGGACCTTAGTATTGGCCTTTTAACGGACCATGCCCTTCATGGTCCAATACCAGCCCAGTTTCTCTTTCGGCCTGCTAAAGTCCCACAACACAGTTGGGCCATTTACAATACGACCTGACTTTCGGCCTCTTAGCGGCCCATGCTCTTCATGGTCCAGTACAAGCCCGTTGTCTCTTTCGGCCTGCTAAAGGCCTACAGTATAGTTGGGCCATATGTAGCCCAAACTTAGTAACGGCCTGTTAACGGCCCGTGAAATAAATTGGGCCCACCTGTTGCCCGCTTCGATGTCGGCCTGTTAACGACCCGGGAGATAAGAGGGCCGACCATTAACTTTCGGCCTAGTAACGGCCCATTAACTTAATGGGCCCACTAAAGTTCGTACATGTCTTTAGGCCAAATTAGATAATTTGAGCCCATTACGACGAGCAATTATGCACAGGACCAAAACCGATCAAGCAAAGGTACGGCATACAGGGAATAACGTTGCACATCCAGCATATATTACAGGAAATTACATCCACTGGGCAATCAAAGATTGATGCTGGTGCAAATAAATGAGCAGAACCTAACCATCTACAACGTCACAATCTGCAACCTCAGCACAGATGACGCACATAAGCATGTGGGCAAGTTCTTGCTGCTTTGCTACACTGTCTCTGAAAACATTCATCAGTTGTTGTGTTGCACGACTCTACACCTCTAATTCATCCACCATTTCCATCATTGCTTCAGCCATTTATTGGTTCAGAAACATATATTTATTACGTTGCATTCGAGACAGAGGATACTGAACAAATTCAGATGGTGATTTTGGCAGGCTTGTATTATTGATAGTGGAGAGTGTCTCGACCACTGCATCATAACATAAATTAGGACGGGAACCAAACAGATTAATCATGAGTTATTGCCATATTACCTGGCCTAGATTTACTCTAAAGAAACAATGGGGTTGCCTTGCTGTTTTCAGAGTTTGTCTTCTTATCTTCAGCAGCCTGCACAAAATTAACACACTAGCATTGCTATCATTGGCCAAGTCAGATAATAGGAAAGCAACATTGACACAACGAACGTTTGGGCAACTAGCCTACACCAAATTAACACAATGTGGCATAGCTATCATCAGCCAGGTAAGGTAATACGAAAGCAACATTGACACAATGAATGAATGGGCAACCAGAGAAGCACTACAATTCAGTAATGTGCGTGATATGAGATAGTACACTCATGCAGCTCAGTATGCAAAACTACGAGACAGTTTTCCTTACAAAAATCAACATTGGTGCCTTTAACATTTTGCTACAACTATTTTAAATCAGATAAAGGTTAGATTCACGCTGATTAACAAAATACATGCTGATGTAAAAATATAGTGATATACAATAGGTACTTACATCAGCATTGGAGCACAAAGAATTCCCGCAAGATAATTTCCTCGAATACGATCCGAATGGAGGAAGTCTTCTATCGTTTAACCTTATTTTATAAAAGAGAGATGGGTAAGAAACATGTAGAAAATATGATCAGAATGCTATAAAATTTCATGATGCAAGGATACGCACACGCTTCTTAGAATGGAGTTGACCTTCTTTTGCTAGACTGGAGCGGACTAGTTCTTTGGCCACTGGAATCTGCTTATTATCAGTGGGAGTTGGGTTTCTCTGTGCTGGAGCAGTATCTATGAAAAATGGAGTTGGTTTATTATATCCTAGCGTTTGGATCTTTTGCAAAGACCTGGTTTGTAACCCTTCAGATTCTAACATAGCCGTCTTCCCCTTGCATGCCTTATATAGAAGAATGGTGATTCAGTTATAAAACATGCTACAGCAGAGATGGAATAGGTACTGAAGAATAGAAAGGCATGACATATTGACATGTAGTCCCTCCATCCGGAAATAAATGGATGGGTCTAGGCGTATTTCAGTTCTAGATACATCCACTTTTATCCGTTTCTGCGATATGTAATCCGGACGGAGGGAGTATGATGTAAGAGCTAGGGATACGACAGGACAACACAGTAAAAAAAACATCGAAAAACCCACTGCAGAACCAAAGTGTCGTAGGCTCAAACCCTAGGTGGGATCTTTTCACACTTGGAGGGGAAAAGGAGGAAAAACTCTCAAGAACACAAAGAACAAAACTCTCAAACAAACCCAAATATCACATCCACTAGAGTAGCATACATGAGATCCACAAGATTACAAGATCAATCCAAGGCTAATAGCACTAGGGTAAGGTTCTTCTCACTAGGTGAGGTCTTGCATCCAAAGAGGATCTTCTCCAAGAGGAGGGCTTGATCTCCAAGAGGAGCTTCTCCAAGTGGAGGTCTAGATCTCCTAAAGGAGGAAGATGAGCAAAGCCCTCTTTTGTGTTCTAATATCTTTGCTAACCCACAAATGACCTAGGAGGTGCACTTATATAGTCTAGGGACGAAACAAGTCAAGGGAGAGGGGTACAAAGGCCAAAAGGCCAAAACACGCGGCTGGACTGGAGGGGTCCGGGCACCCGGGCAACATGGGCCGGGCACCCGGCCTGCTCAGGGGGCGGCTATAGGAAGGCCGGGCACCCGGGGCCCCAAGGCCCGGGCACCCGGGGTTGCGCTGGAGGCCGGCTGGGGGGGAGGTGGCCGGGCACCCGGGGCCTCAGGCCCGGGCACCCGGGGCGACGCCCAGCGGCTGGAGGGGCAGGGGCCGGGCACCCGGCCAGCCAAGGCTTGATGTCTACTACACAACCTTCTTCTTGTAGACGTTGTTGGGCCTGCAAGTGCATAGGTTTGTAGGACAGTAGCAAATTTCCCTCAAGTGGATGACCTAAGGTTTATCAATCCGTAGGAGGCGTAGGATGAAGATGGTCTCTCTCAAGCAACCCTGCAACCAAATAACAAAGAGTCTCTTGTGTCCCCAACACACCCAATACAATGGTAAATTGTATAGGTGCACTAGTTTGGTGAAGATATGGTGATACAAATGCAAAATAGATAGTAGATATAGGTATTTGTAATCTGAAAATATAAAAACAGCAAGGTAACAAGTGGTAAAAGTGAGCGTAAACAGTATTGCAATGATAGGAAACAAGGCCTAGGGTTCATACTTTCACTAGTGCAAGTTCTCTCAACAATAATAACATAGATAGATCATATAACAAGCCCTCAACATGCAACGAAGAGTCACTCCAAAGCCACTAATAGCGGAGAACAAACATAGAGATTATGGTAGGGTACGAAACCACATCAAAGTTATTCTTTTGGATCAATCTATAAAAGAGTTCGTACTAGAATAACACCTTAAGACTCAAATCAACCAAAAGCCTAATGTCACCTAGATACTCCATTGTCACCTCAAGTATCCGTGGGCATGATTATACGATATGCATCCCACAATCTCAAATTCATCCAACAAACATAAAAGTACTTCAAAGAGTGCCCCAAAGTTTCTACCGGAGAGTCAAGAACGTGTGCCAACCCCTATGCATAGGTTCCCAATGTCACGAAACACGCAAGTTGATCACCAAAACATACATCAAGTGGCACATGATATCCCATTGTCACCACAGATAATCACGGCAAGACATACATCAAGTGTTCTCATAAAAGACTCAATCCGATAAGATAACTTCAAAGGGGAAACTCAATTCATCACAAGAGAGTAGAGGGGGAGAAACATCATAAGATCCAACTACAATAGCAAAGCTCGGGATACATCAAGATCGTGCCATAGAGGAACACAAGAGAGAACACGAGAGAGAGAGAGAGAGAGAGAGAGAGAGAGAGAGAGAGATCAAACACATAGCTACTGGTACAAACCCTCATCCCCGAGGGTGAACTACTCCCTCCTCGTCATGGATAGCACCGGGATGATGAAGATGGCCACCGGTGATGGGATCCCCCTCCGGCAGGGTGCCGGAACGGGCTCCCGAGAGGTTTTTGGTGGCTACAGACGCTTGCGACGGCGGAACTCCCGATCTATCTTCTGTTCTGGAAGTTTTAGGGTACGTAGGTATATATGGGTGCAAGGGGTACTTCGGTGGACCTCCGGGGTGCTCACGAGGCAGGGGGTGCGACCAGGGGGTGGGCGCGCCCCCCACCCTCGTGGGCAGCCCGGGATATGCACTCCAAGTCTATCAGGTTGCTTTCCTTCCAAAAATAACTTCTCCAGTTGATTTTGTTCCGTTTTGACTCCGTCTGATATTCCTTTTCCTCGAAACACTAAAATAGGCATAAGACAGCAAATCTGGGCTGGGCCTCTGGTTAATAGGTTAGTCCCAAAAATAATATAAAAGTGGATAATAAAGCCCAATATTGCCTAAAATAGTATATAAAGTACCATGGAGCAATCAAAAATTATATATACGTTGGAGACGTATCAAGGCCCGGGCACCCGGGAGGCGCGGCTGTAGGCGGGCAGGGGCCCGAGCACCCGGGGCTGCAGGTGCCGGGCACCCGGGGTGTCCAGGGGGTTTTGCCTCCCCTCCTCCTTCTTCACTCTTCTCAACCTCTCCTTCCTTCTCTTGATCCATGGAAGCTCGCAGCTCCGTCTTCTCCTTCTCGCGGTCAACTTCCTCGTACCTAAGAATGAGCAATGTTTCCATTTGAGGTAGAACCCAATCCTCACACGAATTCAAACGATACTTGAATAGGAAAGAGTTTGCCTCATTCTCGATGGCGCATGCACGTGCTCTTGTCATTGGTCCACTTGGTGCTTGCGGTAGTGATGGGGTGCCGGTGCGAGTAGTCGAGGGATGCTCCGCATGACAAAGTATTCAAACCCACTGATATGAGATAGTACACTCATGCAGCTCAGGATGCAAAACTACCAGGCAGTTTTCCTTACAAAAATCAACATTATGGCCTTTAATCATACATTTTGCTACAACTAAATTTAGATCAGATAAAGGTTGGATTCACGCCGATTAACAAAATATATGCTGATGTAAAAATATAGTGATATACAACATGTACTTACATCTACATTGGAGCACAGAGAATTCCTACAAGAATCTTTCCTCATAAACGATACCATTGCAGAAATTCTTCTATATGTTAAGCTTATTTTCTAAAAGAGATATGGGTAAGAAACATGTAGAAAATATGATCAGCATGCTATAAAATTTCATGATGCAAGGATACGCACACGCTTCTTAGAATGGAGTTGACATATATTTGCTGGACTGGAGCGGACTAGTTCTTTGGCCACTCGAATCTGCTTATTATCAGTACGAGTTGGGTTTCTCTGTGCTGGAGCAGTATCTATAAAAACTGGAGTTTGTAACCCTTCAGATTCTAACATGGTCGTCTTCCCCTTGCATGCCTTGTATAGAAGAATGGTGCTTTAATTATAAAGCATGCGACAGCAAAGAGATGGAATAGGTACTAAAGAATAGAAAGGCATGACATATTGACATGTATTCCCTCCATCCGGAAAAAATGGATGGGTCTAGGCGTATTTCAGTTCTAGATACATCCTTTTTTATCCATTTCGGCAGCATGTAATCCGGACGGAGGGAGTATGGTGTAAGAGCTAGGGATACGACAGGACAACACAGCAAAAAAAACACTAGTTGAATGTAAAACTGTATGCTAGCGGCATACATACAGAAATAACTAAGGCAACATGCACGTGTATGATTGGGAAACTAAGATGCCATTGCAACAGAGCACTAGAACATCACTTCAATGAAAAAAAACATGGTATGGTAGACAGATGAAGTACATACTGATGAATAACAATGCATAAGATATTTAGAAGCATGATGTCCAAATTAAGCAGATGGCATTGCGATAGAGTAGAATGACAGTACTTGAATTTGAAAACATGTTATCATGAATGGAATAGGTACTGAAAAACAGGAAGGCATAACATATTAACATGCATGATCAGCATGCTAAGCACATGGCATTGCAACAGAGTAGATATACTCCAGGACATTATATGCATGTTGTACCCATATCACAGGCCAAGTCAGAGCAAGGACCTTGTGGGGTGAAGAGGATTCATCATCTTTCTGCAAGTCTTCTGAAGAACTGCCTTTACATGTTCCATCATATTGGGTATCATTGACATCAAGTTTATTGGCCTTTACATTGCTCCGTGAGGTTCTTGTGGATATATCAGTGTGTGCAATTATATCTGACATGCATGGAAGACAACTAGTAGTTAGATTTATGTAATGAGTGCCTGTAGGAGACGACATAAATAGTAGGACTGGGGTTAACTAGCAGCAACAGGTCTAATAAACTAAAGGGAGAACATAGATGAAAGCTACAGAATATGTATCGTTTGTACTCGAGATTAACTAGATGGCACACAAAAAGTATTAAAGAACAACATAGGTAATACTAGAAGTGGTATAATACTATAATCACCAGCCTGTGGGATAGCATTGGCTGATGGATGATAACTATGGAACAACGTTACCTAAAGAACAAGTTTCTTAGCTGAACTATGGAACAACGTTAACTCCTGAACAAGACCCATAAGAGATCAGCATGAATATAGAGTGAAATGTGATGATCTATTTTCCATGCTTAGATGAATAACAAAGCCATAAATGTTGCACACAAGTAAGATGAGGGTACAACCTATCTGGCTGCCATCCATAGGAGTGAGCATCATGTGCTGACTTGTCGATGGCCCTGCAGTTGTTGTGGATGTCCATATCGGGCACACGCATTCGATGCAGGGAACTGTTGAGTGGGGACTATAGCTCCCTTCTGGTGTATGCTTCCCTTGTTGGAGCAGCTACGGTGAGTCGGAAGACGGTGTGTCTGAAGATGCAGATAACGCATAATATTAAGAATGACATATCTCTTTGATCTGAAGAAATACACTAAGAGATCAACAACAAGGTAAGAGAGTGGTCACACGTCTGTTGACTGAAGACTAAATTGGGGTCACACGAGTTTATTTTATTTTGGTACTGTCCGATCTACGTCGGATGGCTTGATGGCCGTCTTGTGCCTCCCGGCTAACACTGTTCGGAATCTTCCCCGAAGAGCCAGCGACCAACGGCAGAGCAGCCTGCCTCTACCATCCGTGGCCCCGGCCAAAACCCCGCTCCCCGCCCCACCGCACTGCCGTGGTTGCGCCGCCCCCAGGCCAATCCACAAAGACTCCCCGTCATCCAGATCCGGCAGCAATAGTACCTTCAACCCACGCAACTCTAAAAGATAGCCGTCTAAGCGCTGCTTCCGCGGTGAACTTGCGGCCCACACCCTTACGTTAGACACCAGCCAACCGGCAGCCTAGGAGCTTCGCCGCCTCGAGGGGTGCTGCTTCCCATTGGGAATCGATTGGCCCAGAATAAAAATTCAGACAACTGACGCCTAAATAAAGTGATTTGAGATGAGGGTGCGACCTATCAGGCGGCATGGTGAAGTAGGCAGGTCCAGCTGCCGAGTCGGTGAGGCCGGCGCAGTTGCGGTGGCGACCAGCGGCAGGGAAAGAGCAATGTCGCTATGGTCGACAACTACGGGGAAGCAGCGCCAGGACTCTGGATGAATCCGAAGTTGGAGCCGCTCCGGCGCCATGAACAACGGCGGGGGTGAATAGGCTCCGGTATGGTTCATGCGGCCATCGTCGAGGCAGCACCAGCAGCACGGAGTAAGAGGCACACGGCCCAGTGCATGACGGCAAATGGACAGCGTCTCCGGCATTAGGGAGGAGGGCAGCTGTGAAATTGGTATGGTGGGGGGCGCCATGGAGGTGGGGCTGAGGTTTCGCAGCTCGGGAGAAGGGAGCTTCCCGGGGAGAAGGTGATTTGGCGCCCACGAGGTATGAATGGGGGCGGGCGGGGGGCGGGCGGGGGGCGGGCGGGGGGCGGGTGGATTGGGAGGGGAGTGGAACCATGTCTTACGGACGCATTTGTCTGAAATGTGAGGGGGAGTTACAGTTCTACCCTTGCCTATAGGCTTCTCGGCTTGGGTCTGTGTACCATGGGTCGGGGATAGTAGAGTAACTTTGCTTCTCCCCAAATAGTGGGCGGGAGCGATTTCGGGCGAGGAGGGCGTGTGTTGAACTATAGTGGGCGCGAGCGATTTCGGGCGAGGAGAGCGTGTTTTGAAATAGTGGGCGCGAGCTATTTCGGGCGAGGAGACTGTGTTTTGCCGACCATGGTTTATGAATTATTCGGCACATGTCATTTCGGTTGAGGAGAAGGCGCGCTTGGATGAAGTTACGAACCTACCCTCGATGTACAACGGGCCAATTGATGCGTGTCCCACATAGGATGGTAATTTCGCGTCTCCCATTTATTTGCTCAGGCGAATTCCACCAAGCAAAGAGGATGTTTAACGGTTCGTTCAAATTTTGAAAGAACGAGCATCCATGTCTACCTTACCAAGTCTATTCGAATCATATTTCAAAATATTAACTTGCCACTTCTTTTTTAGATGGAGAGATGATGCTCAGGAGTAATGTGTTTTTACATGCTCGTTGCTAGCGATTTACTATATGACAAATAGTTGACCCACTCAAAAACGCGAATCAAAACCAAAATGAAATATCTCGATTCAATGAAATAGCTCGTTCACTAGGTCAAAATAGTGAACTAAATCCAAAATTGAACACCTCAATCGAGTAGCATGTTGTGCAGTATTATAGTACTCCATGAACATGTTGAAAGTCAAATTAATGAACTTGTTTGATACACGCATATATCCGTTCATGTGTGGATTGCAGACAACATGTTCTCTAATTTAAATATTTGAATGCAAGTTTATATCGAAACATGGTTTATATCAGTCTTTGATGCATAAAACGCGACCTCCCCCTCTTCCGGACTCCTTCTCTCTCTCTCTCTCTCTCTCTCTCTCTCTCTCTCTCTCTCTCTCTCTCTCTCTCTCTCTCTCTCTCTCTCTCTCTCTCTCCGACAATCTTCCATTCTGTCGCATGCATCCGACACAAAAACCTTGTTGGTCCCTCTCCCTTTCTCTCCATCTCTCTCTCTCTGTGTGTGTGTGGGGGGGGGTCTTTCTAGTTCGCATGCATATATACACCATCTATAGGTCTCTCTCGCACACTATGTATGATACTCTAGCTAGTCCAAGCTAGATATCTTGGGTGCACTCATCGTACGCACACAAATTCCTTGGCTCTTTGCCCGTAACTCTCTCACGCACCACTCTGACATATCGGAGCTCTCCCCCCCTCTCAAACTCTCCATCCACCCGGGTCACACATACACATGCATATCTCACTCGCACTCGATAGGCCCATCTAAAACTATCTCTCTCCCTCGTTCTCTCTCCATCTCACACGCACACACACACACAATCTCATGCCTAGCTAGCCAAGTATGATGGTCTCTCACTCAATTGTAGGCACACGCGGTCCCCCCTATATGTATATGACTAGCTAATCATAGTCTCCATCACAAACATGTGCATGGTCTATCTCGATTTCTCTCGGGGCATCTATCTATCGCGCACGCACGTCCCTCGATCTCCCACCCATATAGTCCCCTCACGATCTCGAGGGGATCTCTCTATCGCAAACACAACCTCTCTCCCTCCCCATGTGTACATGCCATCCATGTGTCCCTCTCGACCTTTGTTCCTTGTTTGCCAGACCTCTATTGGACATGTGCTACAGGGGTGTCTCTCTCCGTTGCAAAGAATCAAACACTAGCTATCTTCGTGTATCTCCTCGCCTCGCTTTTCCATCTCGGAGATGCATGCGTGATATGTTTGCATAAGAAACGAAAAAGCACACACTCTCTAATTTATCGTTTGTTGTCACTTTCTCTTTCACACACATACTCTTTTTGCACACTTACTCATTCTCCTTCACACGCACTAGATCTGTCTCGACTTAGGCACTGTCCTTGCTCCATAGCATATAGATTTATTGAAAAGTCAAACATCACAAAGTTTGACCATGTACGTGGAGAAAAACAATTACATCTAGTACGGCAAACATATACCATTAGATTCACCATGAGATGTAGTTTTGTATGATGTATCTTTGGTATTGTAGATATAAATAACATTTGCCTAAACCTGATCAAAGTTTCCAAAGTTTGACTTCTAAAAAATTTACATGCACTGCATTATCGAGCGGATGGAATATCTCTTTCCCCCTCTCAGCTATCTGACGCACCACTCAGCCTTATCGGGGCTCCTCAATGTCTCTCAAACTTTATTGCTCAGTTTGGTTCGCGACCTGGCCCTCATGCCTTGATGGCCAGTACTGCCTGGTGTGGACGTGAGATGTAAAATATTTCTGCCTGGCTAGGCTTGTGTGGTGCTGAAGCGTTTGGTTCATGCCTGGGCCAGGCAAAGCATCAATGTCCCATCAATCAATCCATGCAGCAATTATTTAATGCTAATATCCATCCATGTTGCTGTTAGCCTCGTGGCCGCACGACCAGGAATGGCCAGGCGTTCGAAATCGGTCGCCTGGGCCAGGCTACTTGCAGTGTCTAGAGTCCAGCCATGCTAATTAAAGTGCAAGGGAACCCAGGCCAGGCGGGCTTTCTTTTTCATAGGGTAGCAACCAAACAAGCGTGCATGAAATCCAGCCACAACCCCAGGCCAGGCAAAAGATGCTCAGCACGCAAGCCAAACTGACCTTATATCTCCCTGGTTCACACATACACATGTCTCTCTCACACTATACATATAGACCCATCCAACACTCTCCGCCCTTGTTCTCTGTCCATGTGACACGCACCCCCCTAAGTACCATAATCCCTCACTCCATCATAGGCGCAAGCACTCCCCCCCCCCCCCCTAAGTATGATTATCTCTTACTAGCCATTAGGAACACACGTATTGTCTCCTTCCATCCATATGTCTATCTCAATATCTCTCGGGGCATCTTCTATCGCGCACACACCTTGTCACTCGATCTCCCACCCATGTAGTCCCATCACGATCTCCAGGGGATCTCTCTATGACAAACATACACTCTCTCCTCCCCATGTCTGCATTTTTTCCGTACGTCTCTCTCGACCTCTCCCTTGTTTGTCAGACCCCTCTTGGCCACGTGCTAGGGGTCTTGCTCTCTCGTTCCAAACAACCACACATTATCTCCTCACCTTGCCTCCGTTGTTAAAGATGCATGTGTGATATGTTTGCATAAGACACGCACGCTTTTTGTCTACTTTTATCGTGTGTTGTCCATGTCTTTTTCACACACGCACACACACTTTTTTCACTCACTCTTTCTATCTCTCTCTCTCTCTCTCTATATATATATATATATATATATATATAGTTAGGGACTCTGTCACGCCCATAAGCATATGGATATTTTGAAAAGTCAAACCTCAGAAAAGTTTGACCAGGTATATGTGGAGAAAAACATTTACATCTGGAACGATCATTAGATTCATCACAACATGTACTTACTTCATACTATCACTTATCTTTGTTATTGTAGATATAAGTAATTTCTTTATAAACTTGGTCAGAGTTTCAAAAGTTTGACTTTAAAAAAATGTTGGAACTACGTTATCGAGCGGAGGGAGTAGCTCTTTCTCTCTCTCTCTCTCTCTCTCTCTCTCTCTCTCTCTCTCTCTCTCTCTCTCTCTCTCTCTCTGCTATCTCTCACGGGCCTCCCCTCTCACTCGAACTCTCTATACCGACGGATTATATGCTCACTATGTCAGCGTATAGCTCCATATATTGTTTAGTTGACCGGTCAACCAATCCACATGTTGCCTTGTCAGCTCGTGTTTTGTATCTTCGTGTGGTGGCCCATGTGGCAGTGGGTGAAAATAAGTAAACTAGAGGCCCACCTGACAGGCGGTGAAGTAAACAAAGTTGAAACCACTCAGGGTAGCACCCCGCACACTAGTAAATTGAGGGCGCATTGAGGACACACTTCTTGCACGTGAAGGACGCACTCACGCACAATTCACCACTGCGCGGTGGCATGCACAAAAGGACGCACTCGCGCACACCCAGCACACAACACACACCAGCACACGTGTACACCGGCGTCGCCGCCGGTTGAGATGGACGGCGAGGCAGCCAACAAGCGGAGGCGGCTCAAGCCAAAACCGCATCCGGCAAGCCTGGACTTCATCAGCAGCCTACCCGATGACTTGCTGCTCGTCATCATTGGCCTCCTCCCCACCAAATCTGCCATGCGGACCGCCCTGCTCTCCCAGCAGTGGCACCCCCTCTGGCGCTGCGTCCCCCTCAACCTCACCGTCGACAGCTGCCTCTGCGACGGGGATTGCAAACGCATGGCTGCAGTCTCCAAGATCCTTTCATCGCACCCTAGGCCAGCCAGATGCCTTGACATCCGCATGTTCAGTACCAACTGCAAGGTCCAACCCAAGTTCAACGAGTGGTTCTTATCCCCCGCCCTAGATCAGCTCGAGGAGCTCAGCTTTGAAGCTGGACGATGTCACTCTCTGCCGCCATCCGCGCTCCGCCTCACGCCAACGCTGCGTCGTGCCAGCTTCAGCTCCTGCTATCTTCCCCAGATTAATGCCGCACCCGCCCTTCTTCTCCCTCAAATCAAGCAGCTCGACCTCTTCAACGTTGTCATCTCGAAGAAGGCTATGGAGCACCTGCTCCGCAGCTGTACTGCGCTCGAGTACCTTCGTCTTGAGCAGATCCATGGGTTCATTAGCCTCCACATCGCCTCGACGAATCTCCGATGGATTTATGTGTCTTGCTGGCCCCGCAACAAGACATCAATTGGGAAGAGATCACTCCAGCTGGTCCACGTTATGGTCATTGAGAATGCGCCTTTCCTTGAGAGATTGCTTGTATCGGATCTAGAACGTCCAACAAAAATCAGGGTCATTGACGCGCCGAAATTGACAGCATTGGTGTACTCGTCTACCAAATTCTCCAAACTCTTTATTGGCTCTGTAATCGTTTAGGTACAACACTCATCTTCTTCTCCGTTTTCTTGAAATTCACATTTTTAAATTTCTTCTTGATGTATTTACGACCGTCTTCCAGAAAATGATTCCCACAAGCTTGACCCAGTCCATGCGCACAGTGAAGATCTTAGCACTAAAATCTATCGGCCCCAATCTAGATCAAGTTGTTGGATTCCTTACATGCTTTCCGTGCATGGAGAAGCTACTCATCGAGGTGAAACTTCTTTCCTATAAGTAAACGATAATCACAACGTAGCTCAATTTTTTCGTAATTCTCCCAAATTACGATGACAAGTGTAGTGTTCAAGACTGCATCTACGCACTGCACCGAAAGAAATGTTTTTAGTATTTTTTCTCACGTGATCACCTGCATCATTTTTATGTTGTACTACTATAGTAGCCTAGGCTAGTCATAGTGGAAAGTAACTTAGACTACTCCAGTAACTCTATGGTTACCCTAAGAGCAAGTACTACCTCCGTCCTGGTTTACTCTTCCAATTTTGTAGTATCAAAATTTGACCATAGATTTAACTGACAAAATCTTAATGCATGTCACTAAGAACTATATCGTTGGATTTGTATTTGAACATAATTTCAAATGGTGTAATTTTTAGTGACATGCATTGGCATTTTCTTAGGTAAATCTATGGTCAAAATTTTATACTAAATACGAGATAGTATTCCCTCCGTCCCAAAATTCTTGTCTTACATTTGTTTAGATATGGATGTATCTAACACTAAAATGTAACTAGATACATCCGTATTTAGACAAATTTAAGACAAGAATTTTGGGACGGAGGGAGTACAAAAGTGGGCTATGTAGGCCAAAACATGTACCAAATTCACTTGTGCTGCATTTGGATCGATGCCCCTCCATTGCTCACCTGGTGCCCCAATCTGGATCACCTACTTTGCTCTGGTGCCAAATTAACTCACGCAATGAAAAAACACTGTGTGGGAGAGAGATAGGACTGAGGCAATAAAAAAACACTTGTTTGGAGAGTGAGAGGCTGGTGTAGCTGGTTTGATTGATTTGTTTATACATGTGGGTCTGTGTGCACAGCGGTGCCAACTCTCTCACATCGCGAGAGCGGTGCCAAAATCTTTTGATTTGACATCGATGGGTATTATGTTGCATACTTTTGCGAAATATGGCATCGGCCACATAGTGGAAGGCAACAAATGCCCAAGCTCTTCACGTGCTCCTAGTTAAATGAGAGGAAACAGAGAGAGAGAGAGAGAGAGAGAGAGAGAGAGAGAGAGAGTATCACTAGCCAGCCAACCCTATCATATGAGCGAATGATATTGGTACCTCTTGATGACACGGTAATCTTATATAGCCAGCTGCTCTAATATGTTCTCTTCTTTTGCAGATAAAAAAAGACTCGAAAGTGAAAAATGTGCTGCACTATAACAATCTCATCGAATGCCTTGATCTCCATCTTAGAGAAATTGATTTGATCGACTACCAAGGCAGCACATCTGAGATTAAATTGGCCAGGTTCTTTGTTCTGGAGGCAAGTGTGCTCAAGGTAATGAGGTTTGGCGTTCTCTGGCGCAACAATGAATGGAGTGCTGATCACCGCAAGCGTCTAAGCCTAAATGACAAAGTCTTCACAGAAGCTGAATTTGTTTTTGAAACATCAAGTGGACAGAGACTCGAAAACTTATTTGCCCATTAGTGACTTGTCAGGGAGGTGGATTTTAGTTTGTACGATAATGCTGCATCCACCTAAAGTAACGAAAGTTCTTACGTAAACTTCCTAGTAATTCCCTCTTCGTAGGTGCAGCATTACTCCTAACATTTGTAATATCAGTTTGAAACTTGTAATATTGTCGTGTCCTATTCCTACGTTTTCAAAATCCTGCAAATCAAACAGGTCCTAAGTTGGTGATGATGTTGTGCCTCCCATCTTTCACCAATAGCCGTCGGATATCTGACGCATACAAACCGAGCTTATCATTTCTGCAAAAAGATGCCCGCACTTGTTCCCTACTTACGAACAACTCCTTGTCTCTCACAATCAGCCTTATCTCCTCCCCACCACATCTAGAAGGCCGCTATCGATGCCGTCCACCCCCAATCTTGGTGTTCCGTGCAATGCACGGGCATCTACGCACGTGAAATTATGTCAAACAGGGCAAGTTGTAAGCAGGCTAGCTCTACAGCCATGATGATAGTGACTACAGACAGTGAGGCTGACTATTGTATGCCGAACACGGCGCCTATACTCAGGTGTCATCTCCGGCGCAGGGTCTTGTCACTTCACTGTGAGGAGCAACACGTAATAATTTGACCAACGGGTAGTACACTGCTAGTACTCCTACTACATTGGTAGTACTGCTTGAGGCCGCCAGGGGCGAGAGGCCGCTTGGACGACAGCTTCGTCTCCTTGTTCGACGAGGTCTTCGTCGGTTTCCTCGACAAGTTCACCATCGTCAAGAAGCTCACGAACAACTTTGACGTACGCCTCCAGCCGACGCGCCCAGGCTCTACGATGCCTCCCCACCCTCAACAGCCACTATGGTGACAACCTCTTCGATGCACTAGTGGCCCTGCGACTGCCCGCCGTTGCACTGGAGAATGTCCACCCCGAGGTCGCGCTCGCCGCGCAGCGCCTGGCGCAGCAAGACACCATTGAAATAATCACCCACGTCTATGCGCAAATCGTCCACAAGGACTACTACATGCAAGAGGAGGACGATAGGACGCTGGCCTTCTTGGACCGCAGGGCAACCTTGGACGGCATTGTTCAGAAGCACGTTGAGCTCGCCGCCAACACCGCTGCTCCTCACACGTCGGTTGGTGACCCGGCGCACTAGGGCGTGAGGATGTCGTTGATGGATCCGTATGTATTTTTATCTTTCCGTCAAATCCATGTAGTAGTATATGATACTACTAGTAATTATCTTACCTTTCGCATCAACTTCATATTTTCGTGGGTACTCCATGCATGAACGGCGCCAGAACCAAACTTCTCATTACTCTAGGAAAAATCGTTATTTTCTATCTATCGGTCGCGCCATGGAGCAGAACCAAATTTTACAAGTTATGAGTTCAAAAGGAAAAGCCTGCTGTGTTCGCGTCGCACCCCCCACACGGTTGGTTCGGCACGCCGCTCAGGCGGGAATGCATGCGGTGTTGCATTTTCACTTACAAGTGGGACTGCAGTTGAGCAAACCGACTATCGGCAAACCCCCACCCCGCCCACCGCGTGATGGCTGAGAAAACAGGAGGGAGAAGAGATGGTTGTAGCACGGACTCCAAGAAAATTGGTGTCGAATGGGACTCGTGTGGGTGGCGTGTGCCATACTGCTAGACGTGAATGCTAGTTATCACGCATGCGACCCCACTATATCGAGCCTATATCGAGGTACGTAGAACAAATTTCCTGGAGTCCGTGCTCAGCCCTCCTCTATCTCTCTTCTCAGCCAGCCAGCGGATGCGCGGAGCCCATCGTCTGTTTGCTCACATGCGGTCCCACATGTCAGTGAAAACGCAGGAGGACCCACTGAACCTGCACATCTTTCACCTCGACATGTTGGTGATGAAAAACAAATCCAATAAAGATTTTCTGTGGCCGCTTTTGGAGTTACTCAAGAGTAGTAAGATTCTATTTACAGTTTAACCCAAGATGCACAACACGTGGCTTCAACTACCACTCTATTTTCTTGCATGACACGACCTGGATGCTGGATGTCCCACGTGTTGGCAAAAGGAGGAAGAACCTGACCAAATCTTCGGTTGTGCTCTCGGATTAGACTAGTTGTGCTAACTTCAAATTTTTATTGTGTACTCCCTTCGTTCCAAAATACTTGGCTTCCATTTGTCCAAAAATGGATGTACCTATATACTAAAACATGTCTAGATACATATATATTTTGACAAACAGAAGTCATGTATTGTGCAACGGAGGGAGTAGAATGGATGCAAGTTTTTGTATTGGGAAGAAGAGTACATCGATATATTGATAGAGCGCAATTTAGTAGATGTTCTAGCACTTTTAGCTAGCATAGAGGCTAGAGATGAGACTAGTGCACTTGTTGATACTCCTACTAGAATAGAGGCTATACATGAGACTAGATGTGAGGAAGCAACGTCTACTTCTTTACACTCGAAGAAGAAAGAAGCTCGCAAGATCGAGCCTCCGCAGATCAACAATGAATGCATCGAGAAGGCACTAATCCAACTTACAAGAGAAGTTATGCAAGTTGGATATCTTCTAGAGTAGTAAAATGTATTCTTGTGGTTCTTGTTTTCTTTGGTCTTGCTTTTCTAGTCAAAATTATCATTGGAGTTCACGCAAAACGGAGGTCCGTTTGGTGTCGTGCATTGGAGTTGGCCTTACAAAAGGGACAGCAGTTGAGGAAACCGACTATCGGCAATCCCCCACCTCGCCCGCCGCGTGATGGCTGAAGTTAGAGAAACGAGGAGGTTGAAGAGATTGCTCTAGCACGGACTCCAAGAAATAATATGGTGTCAGATGGATGTCGTGGTGGTGGCGTGTGCCGTACTCCTGGATGTGAATGCTTGTTCTGGCCCATGCCACCCTACTACTCCTACTACTTACTATATAGTACTAGTATCGAGGATTCGAGGTGCTGGTTACGTACAGCGAACACATTAACATATGGCTACAGTAAAAACACCCGCCCGACGCCCGAAGCATGTGAAGCTAGTACAAATAGTGTACTACTATTATTGATTGGCCTCATCCGATAACCTGTTGCAATGCACGTACAATTATGTATTCGGAAAAAAATTGCCTCGTCGCACCACTCACTCAAAGAAGTGACTCGAAAGCCATTCAAAAATTTAGTAAGTTTATCACAAGCATATCATTTTATTACATACAACAGGTCATCAACCCACATCGACAACAAGGATACATTATAAATACTAAAGTTTTCACCACACAACAAATAACAAGCAATGAAATGAACTTCAACTTAACCATTCATCGGCGTTGGAAACACTTGCTTTGAACCACAAGTGATTCTCTGGGACGGGCCATCCATTGTCGATCTGGAGACCAACGCAGAACTGATCATCCAGGCTAAAGCGGCCTACTATATTAGTACCAGGGTAGGGAACCACCCAAATGTCCGAGGTATAGACATAGTTGCTTCTCATAAATGGTAGTAAAGTTGTGTCAACAGCAGTTGGATCGCCTTTCACCATCATTGGATAGTTTTGTCCAAGGAAGAGTGAGTTTTCTCCAAGGCTATCAATTCTGTACAAGGGAGAAGGAGTTGGCGCTAGCACACTAGTATCCATCCCGAATACCATGCAACGGGTGTTGGAATAGGTCCGGAGAGTGTGACCATGGGAGACTACACCTACTTCCTTAGTAGTAACATCATCAGTAGGCTGTATACACACAGGAAGAGGTGATCCATCGGCATTAGTTGCTAGGCGCCACAGAGTATATGGGCGTTGCTCGTCCTCATGCTCGTGATCATTACCATCGTCATCTCCCCCTTGGTTATAAAAATTTTCAAGTATAGGTGGTGGAATGTTCACAGGACCTTGGAAACACAAGAAGAAGGTTAATTAGTAAAGGGAAACTTGCTAACCCGCATGCATGTGGATGAAACAATTATAATTACGGTGGAAGACAAACGTACCGAAATCATAAGGATTCCATGCAAAAACAGTGCCACGAGTGGTGGCAGCAAACACAAGGCCCTCGTATTGAATTGCATCACAGTACTCATCCGTGTACAGAAACTGATTTTTGAGCAATATCCATCCAGTCAAACCACGAAGGACGGCAACAAGCTTGTCGAAGATAGCAACAACTTCATAGTTGTTGTAATTCCAAGAGCGGTTGGGAAGTCGACAAATTGCTATCTTCCATAGAAAACAGTCACCATGATCGTATTTGAACGTGCATACAATACCGTTGTGCTCAACCTCTGGGCAGTATGCTGAGATTTTTGGAAGTGGAACCCGGTCACGAGTGTACACATTCACAAGTTCCCACTCGCAGTTGGGCCCAATGTAAACAACCCAATCTCCATTTGCGCCTGCCCAAGCCTTACCCTCAAGCGATGGCATCTTAACATCATACGTATCATTATCAAGTGGCATCAACTTGCACAAGGCGAGGCCTCGGTCGTCCCCGTGCCAGTCATCAGGGTCACGGTGAAGAAGATAGGGGAGATCAAACCGCTCCTTGACTCTTGGGTTCCTTGTAATGATGTTATTAGTTGAGTCGAGAATGGGCTTGAACGAACCTGCCATACTAGCCGAGGTGATGACGTCGCACCGATCAATGAGTTCCTCCACCACGTCATCTTTCATATCGGGGCAAGAATAACGGAGTCATTTCCGGCCTGTTCCCTCCATGGAGAAGACGATCGAAAAATGGTAGAAGAAAGGGTGAAGGGCTGAAGGAAAATGGAGGAGGGAGAGGAAGAGCGTGCGACGGCAGTTCCAAATCAAGAGGGAAAGGCGAAGAGTGGGTGGACGGTTGCCAGTTTGCCATGGTTCACGAAGAGGCGCCCCGGCCTACACGTCCGTTCGGAAATACTACTAGTAGAAAAGGACTCGCCGTCATCTCACTGATATGTTGGAACGGGACCACATGTCAACGAAACATGGTGTGTAATTTCTCGTGCAAAATGCGATCTAGCTGCGTTGGCCCGAGGTGCCGCATTAGTTATTGACCTTTATTTTTTTAATGGCGTGTCGTTCAGTTTTGAAGCACGACTAACTAGTACTGTACGCAGAGAAAATATAAACTACTCTACCACTACTCCACCTCCAGTACTAGTAGTATAAAAAAGATATATAGGCTGGAGCTTCAGCACTTTCTTGCTAAGGGCTGCCCACTTGCTTCTCACACTACCACCCTCTCTCCAGATCTAAAAAAGACAGCCTCTCTCTCTCTCCTCACCGGTGGTCACAGATCCCCCGGGGAAGAAAAGGACATGCAGCATTGACGCACTCGTCATCGGTGAGTGAGGTCACGCACTGACGACAAGGCCGTCCTCTTAGACCTAGCGCCTGCGCGGGATGGCCTCCATCCCCTAGCTCGTTGTGGTAGTGTGTGCGGAGGACGACGACCACGAGCGAAGCCACTTCCCGCCGACCCTCAGGTATGCTACCTCTTTTCGAACCATACCCTTGTTCTATTGCCCCATCTGCCATGTCGTTGCATGTGGATCTTTTTCCACTCCACCATCTTCCCAATTTGCTATCCTCTGCTCTGCTGGCCACGCAGACGAAAACCATAATTTACACTATTAAAGGAAACCCTACTTCATGGGGACTAATCCATGTCTGGGTTGAATAAGGAAAGGAAGGGACACTGTACTGTCCAAGAGAGTAGGCATCGAACCCGCATCTAGGTTGAAAAGGGGAAAAGCAGTAGCTAAGGAACGAGTCTCGTGTCTCTTGGTTGAAGAAGGGTAGAAAGGCATGACAACGCAAAAGAGAATGACCAGGTCGATCGGTTTGTTGTCCTCGCATAGGAAAAAGGTGGCTAAAGAGAACAAAAATGGGACGTGATCCACATATGCTGCCTGGATATTTGTTGCTCTGGGCAACCATACCTCCCTCACCACTCTGCGTTCGTGGAGGTACATCGTACTGGTGCGCCTACTATCCGAATGGGACTCCCATGCTCTTATTGCCACTTTTTTTGTTGTTAGTATAACGCCAGCAGTCAAGTCAAGCAATGCTACTGCTAAAGTGATGCCACATTTAACTAATGCCGCTCTCAGTCTAATGCCACCGATAAATTTAAGCAATGCCATTTAATGTCACTGGTTGATTGTGGATGTATTAAAGATTTTTCAGCTAAGGCATTCCAATGTTGTTGCACAGCCAGTATACCAACGATGAAACTTGTTACTACCTTCAGATTTTTGCACTGTTAATGCTTATAGATTACATACCTCACTTCCATGAGATAAGTTAATTTTTTTTGTACAGTGTCACCAAAATGCCAAGGTGCTGATGTCATTTTATTTTGGCTAAACTGCACAAAAAATTATGAAGACAAGAGGAAAGGTCAAGAGTGGGCACCTGCTCCTCCGGCTGTTCTCTTGATTCGTTCGATCAAGTTTTTATGTTTGATCGATTATCAAGATTGGGATAGCAATTTTTAAGGACCCCCCGAGTTCAAAATGATATTTACCTTGGAGGTACATGGTTTGCAATTTTTTTATACTGTCATTAGTTAATAATGCTAGTTACCTTCAGACTTTTGTATTTGGTTTAATGCTCATGCACAGCTAGTATACCAATGCTTAAACTTGTTACCTTTACATTTTGTATTGTTAATTCTTATAGAAATCTTCCAGTGCTAGATTTTATTGAAATCTGTTCAGTAAAACTATTGTACTGTATCCTGTAATAAACTAACTACTCTACTGTTGCACTAGCCACTGGATTAATGTATATTTGTAGTATTTGAATGGTGTTGCATTAGCGTATGGACATAAATAAAGTGTAGCAAGCTTTCCTAGATATGTGCTCAGGAAAACTACTACCTATTTTTCTAAATACTAGACGTTTGGGTACTTTAAATTGAACCGCGAAAACGTCTTATATTAAGGAACAGAGGGTGTAGAGTTCACTCAAATTATCCCGGTAAAGCTAGTCACACCTTTGTTAAAATTAATGTTCATTATGTTATCGGAGGAGGTTTGTATGTTTGTCTCTAATGCCTGTCGACTACATACCTGACATCATGATGTAATGTTAAGTCATTTCCTTTTGTACAGTGTCACTGAATTGTCAAGGCGGTGATGGCATTTTATTTTAGTTGAACTGCACAAAATATGCTTAAAAGAAGAGGAAAGGTCAGGAATGGCTCAATTTTTCGGAAAAAACTATGTATGCCTTCCTGACATCAGTCGTTGTTGCTCTTCAAACAGGTGGTTAGAAACAGTCTTGCTACCTTTTCCCATTAAGAAATTGGAATGCTTATATTTGTGAGTCTATGCTTCAACTATTGCCACTTTTATAGTAATCACACTTTCAATATCTATGCAAACAGGGATGCTCGATTTTAGTGGAACTGCACAAAAAGTCCAACTGGTTCAACATTAGGAGCATGTTTTTTACAAACCTTTATATCCAATTGGTGGCACTATGAGATGTTCATTATGAAGGTACACGGTTTGCTACTATCTTGCTACCCTTTTTGTACTATCATTAGATAGTAATACTAGTGGTTTGCATGTGAATTTATTGGCAGGGTGGACCTACATTGGAGGTGCAGGACAGGATTCAATGATTGGATGCTCAATTTCAGTTGTATTGATTTCACCTCTTCCATCACTGCGAACATGGATATCCTTGGTCTGATGAAGAATAGACGCTATATTTCTGCTCTGAACCAGCAAATCAATTCAGTATGAAATTGTCCAGGGCAAAACATAACTGTATCAGATTGTCCAGTGCAGAACATGACAGATGCTAAGCCGAAGAGACATGTTTAAACCGAAAATACATGGTGTGGTATGTGTTTACTAGCTGCTTGATATTTGTGCAGACAGAGATGTCTGCCCGTTGCTATTTGGCAAACAAACGAAGTGTCCGCAATTTTGGTTGAACTACACAAGAGAATAGTATAGTCACTGCATGCAGTGCCATTTGAAAATAGACACAGAAAGATTGGATAGTCACTTCATGGACTGCAGAAAAGTAGTATTGTACTATTTATTGGCCAACACTAGGTGCTTCATTGCTTTGGTCTGATTATACAATGGGCATCATTTTGCCTAAGTTAAATTTGTATTATGAAAATAGTCTCGCAGTGTGATCGAGAGAAGACCAAATCATATTGCAGTGGATGTTCCTCCATCATGTGTGGTTCGTTCTCATGGTTCCAGCTGTTGGTGAAACCACTTACATTTGCAAGAGGAATTGTAGACTTCACAAACAAATTTGTCTTTCAGTCTGTACTGAATGTTGGCCAAGAGAAGCATCCATGTTAGTAGGAAGAACAGATGTTTTTTCTAGATCTTTGCTTTTGGAGCTACATATTTGTATATGATCTGTGAATCATTGAGATGCATTAATAGGTTGATCTTATGTATGGGAATCGTACTAGTTAGTTTTAGTTGCGACGCAAGATCCGAATTGGCTGATCTTTGCTTTTGGAGCTACATATTTTTATATGATCTGTGAATCATTGAGATGCATTAACAGTTACTTACTTTTGTTCGCTCAGTGTTGACAAGTTACTGATCGATCACTAGCTAGCCTACAATGCGCTCCTGGCAGTTTTATTTGCGACGCAAGTTACGAAGTGGCAGTTTTTTGAATAAAAATGCCTACCTCTGAAGAAACTAACAAGCTACACTATCCTACCTACTCGATCCTACACGGATAAATAGCAGATCACACACGTACTACCTCCTTTCCGGTTTGTAGGGCTCAATTCAAGAAACGACCTACTCGATCCTACATGAATAAATAGCGGATCACACACGTACTTGTACCTCCTTTCCAGTTTGTAGGGCTTAATTCAAACCTCTCACCAACCAAGGTACTCCCTCCGTCCGGGTTTATTAGTCCCGTGAGCAAAGCAGCAAGACCAAGGCATGGAAATAATTAACGGCATGCATAAGTTTAAGCCTAATTAATTCCAGCGATTTAAGTGGCTGCATCCGTGCCCTCGGCTGCGACTCGTTGCATGCTGCTCCGCGTACTGGCTGCGAGCGATTCTGAGTGCCTGCATGCAGCCGGCCGTAATTAAGGCATCTAACTGATGCGAAAAAAGATGCGCTTTAATTGTTGCGGGCTTTTTAAATCCGTGGAATCATTATTGACAATGAGGGAGATGATTTGAGTGCACTCGTTTGACCGCCATGCCAGCGTGCGACCCAGACGGGACGGGACGGCACAATCATAATTTCAGTTTCTCTAGTTTTCCACGGCAAGCTCGCACGCTAAGCCATTATGCATTGAATTCTGATGACCGTCGCGCTACCTTCCGCCTATAAGTACTATTTCCCGGCCTTCTCCGGTGGCGCCGTGACCCAACTCGCTATATCCTCATAAGCCCCCACCGGCCCAACGTCGCTCGCCACGTCCGCCATGCTCCCGCTCGTCCGCGGTAGGCGACACCGGAGGTGGTCACCGCCAGAACTAGTGTTTGGTGTTTCACCGGAAGGCAGACGGAGGGAGGAGGCATTTTATATGTCTTTAGATGGCAATGCGGAGATCGAGGAGTTGTTGGAGCGCGACCGCCTGGTGGAGGAGCAGCGTATCACCGATTTGCGCTGCCAGCGGGACATGGAGCAGCAGCGCACCGATGCTCTGAGTCACGAGCAGAGCGCCCGCAATTGGGCTGACTACGTGGAGGACGGCGCCTGGCAAATAGCCCTGGAGGCTGTCGGGCATGCACGCGTTCGCGACGCTGATTTTTACTACCAGCTCGTCAAGTGGGTTTCCCGCTTGGAAGCCGAAGCTTCGGTGGACCACGCCGGCATGGAAAGGACCAACGCGCGCGAGCAATGCGCCCTATCGCACCTCTTGCAAGTCCGAGGCGAGGCGCAGGACGTCGGTGCCGGCGTTTAGCGTGTACCACAGATGGCGGCCGGCATCGTCTAGTTAGCTAAGAGTAAGTTAGTACTTGTACGCTACTAGAGTATTAGTGGGAGTAGATAGTTCACTTGGCTATGATGGTTGTCAACATGGAAGTTCAGTACTCTATATGTGGATCAGACCTGTTACTTTGCTCTGAATGTTGAACTTTCCGTTTGAACATATGGAATGGGTTGTTATTTTTTTAAATGGGTTGTATTTGTCCTCCACGGGTTTAGAGGCTGACTTGTGGGCCTACCAAGTTGACGCGTACACAATCAGGAGATGATTGTACATGCAGAGGATGACAACAGGGACCCACCAAGGTCATGGCAGTATGCAAGCAAGTGCCTCCTTATTTCAAGCCAATAAAAATGGTTCCTTCTAGTGGATTTCTGACATCTGGGTCCCATGCCATTGTCAACGTAGTCAATAAACGAGAGAATTGCACAACGAGCGGCTGACACCAGGGTCCCAGCAGCTCGCTCAGTTATTTTTGTTTTGGGTTAATTTGATAAATGCCACTCCAAATCTGGTGTATCTGAGAAATGCCACTGCAATTTCCAAACTTTGAAAAATGCCATTTCATGCCATTTCTAGTGGCATTTTTCGAAGCCTGCAGTGGCGTTTTTCAAAGTTTGCAAACTGCAATCGCGTTTTTTCAAAGTTTGCAAAAATTGCAGTGGCATTTTTCAAAGTTTGGAAATTGTAGTGGCATTTTTTATGAATCGCCATAATTGCAGTGGCATTTATCTAATTTGTTTTTGAGACGGAAACAGGGTGTCAACTGGGCTGTGCGGGACACTCTGGCCTGTCTAGACAGTCTTTTCTTTTATGTTTACCACAGACCAGCCCAGTAGTTTTTTTTTGTTTCTGAAAATGGCTAGCCCAGTTTTTTGTGATTTGTCAAGTAAGTCGCTTTATCAGGCTTGTTGGGCTGCAAATCTTTCAAGACAAGGAGAGCTTCATTCGGCTGGCTAAGAAAATGGCCTATCAGTAATGAGAAATGGGTTGTACATTTTTAAAACACATCAAACCGGCAATTAGTTTCAAATATCTTTTTTTTCATTTCGAGATTTTAAATTGCATTGATTTTTATGCGTGCACAATTTATTGGATTTTATATTGATATACATTTATTTTTAAAATCAGTCTGAATGTGACTCGAAATTTCGGGATTAAAAACAGTTCAGACCGCACCGACATATGCAAAATTTCGTATAATTTTTTAACCGTGGCCACAATATGGGCTGTAATGCTAACAAAAAGAATATGGGCTCCAAAAAAGACCGTAAGAATTAGCAAATGGGTTGTAAATATTTAAAATAATGGCAGATGGCATATATGCTGTTTTCCATAGATTTGAGGCTTTCCTAAAAAAAAGGTTGACGCACAAGCAGTGACTATTGGAGGTCCATCCAACGGCCGTCGTGCTTCTTCAATCTCTGCTCTTCCTGCTCCAGCCGCTCAAACAAGCGCCGGCGGGACTGCCTGCTCCCTCCTCCCCGTGGCTGGCTATGCTGCCGCGCATGCCTCGCCACCCCACCGTACTCCCATCGTTGGCCTAGCCATCCCTCTACTCCCACACCTACCGTTATTCTCCAGCGACGGCAGACGAACTAGTAAACCCTCATACAGTCGTACTCCCCTCCACATGGGAAACAACTGCCGAGTCTTCCCTGCTTCCGTGTCGTTCCCTTCCTAGGCCTCGCCGTCGTCCACCGCCCTGGTGCTCTCGATGTGGCGTGGTCAACGTGGTCAACGACTGACATGCATCTGAAGTGGATTGTACGTGGAGAGGCTGATAGCTGGGTCCAAGGCCACACGCAAGGAAATGCCTCCTTATTACGCGCAAAATAATGATTCCTCCACCTGACATCTGGGACCCACCGAAAGGGCCACTGTATTTCGCGAAAAAACGTTACCGCCGCTGACAGCTCGGACCCACCAGCTATATCTTCGCACGCAAGAAAGTGCCTCCTTATTACGCACACAAAAAATGAATACTCCCCCTGCTAGCTAGGACCCAGTATAGTGGGCCTACTAAGTTGAGGGGACGGGGGGCTTTGTCAACTTAGTCAATATGCACGATTCTAGCTCGACTGATGGTACGATGTCCATCCAACGGCCGTAGTGCTTCTTCAACCTCTGGTCTTCTTGCTCCAGCCGCCCAAAGCAGCGCCGATCGTGCCTCCTGCTCCTACCTCCCGTGGCCGACTGTGCTGCCGCGGAGGCCTCACCGCCCCCATTCTACTCCCACCGCTGGCCAGGCCATCCCTCCACTCCACTCACCCACACCCCTGTTATTCTGCGGCAACGGCAGCGCGGCCGAACCAATGAACCCTCGTACTCCTGTCCGCTTGGGCATCCACTGTCGCGTCTTCCCAGGCTCCGCGTCATCCCCTTCCTAGGCCTCACCGTCATCCGCCGCCATGGTGCTCTCGGCGCGGCGTGGTCAATGTGGTCAATGACCGAATTCCATCAGAAGAGTACTGTACGTGGCGAGGCTGACAGCTGGGTCCACGGCAGCCGCAAGGAAGTGCCTCCTTATTACGCGGAAAATAATTATTCCTCCACCTGACAGCAGGGACCCACCAGACGGGCCACCAGTATTTCGCGAAAAAAAAACGTTCCCCCCGCTGTTAGCTCGGACCCACCGGAAGTGCCTCCTTATTACGCACAAAAAATGAATACCCCCCTGCTAGCTGGGACCCACCTTGGTGGGAGGCTGACTTGTGGGCCTACTAAGTTGACGGGGACGGAGGGCTTTGTCAACTTGGTCAATATAAATGATTCTAGCTCCAGTGACCGTACGATATCCATCCAACGGCCGTAGTGCTTCTTCAACTTCTGGTCTTCTTGGTCCATGTATGGCCCAGGCCCGGGGGCTCCTGTCGGTGTACTAAAGTAGGGGTACCTTAGTACCCCGAACTTGTGCACGGGCGGTCGCAGCACCCCGCGGCAAGGCTCACCAGGCGTCCGCCAAGACCCTCCGTCATTTCCATTTACTGCCATTCAAGAACAAAGTATTAACTAAGCAGACAAAGCCCCGGCAAGAAGAGCTTGCCGGGAAGGACAAGGCCCCGGCAAGAGGAGCTTGCCAGGAAGGCCAACCAAGGCGATGAAAAACATGAAAGAGAGGATTACAAGTTTTAAATGCAGCTAGGGCCCGAAGGCTTACAAACTAAAAAGATAAGATGCCCATAATCCCTTTCCTGTCCCCCTTTTCAGGAGGTAGGTCAAGGAGGCGAAGAGGGCAAAAGGGGCGCCTAGGCGAACTATGGGTGCTAGAAGACACCAAGAGAACATCCCGGGGGCCAGCCGGGGGCTTGGCGGAGACGGAGGCGCCGGAAGCAGAGCTCGAAGACGGGGCGGCAGGACGTCAGCACGCTGTCGAGGGCACCACGCCCTCGTACTCCGACTTCACGGCCTTGCCGCCAACCCTCTTCCTCTTCCGCAGCCTCCCTACGCCAGCCGCCCAAGGAGACGACCCCGGGGAGTTCAGGAGGCCGGCGACCCGGATGATGGGGTCGCCGGTGGTGCGCGAGGCGACGCCCGACGCCTAGTTGGGCCCGCCGCTCTTGTCGTCGCTGTCGCTCTCCTCCTCGTCACTCTTGCTCGAGGGGGAGTCTTCGCTATCGGAGGAGCTGTCCACACAGCACCTCGCCCGGGTGCCGGAGTCCCCGAAGACCTTGACGGAGAGGAGGTCGCCCTCCATTAACTTAAAATGGAGGGTAAACCCCGCCGTCAAGCTGTGGATGCGGGCGAACGTCTTCCACCCTCGATCGAGATACATCACGCCGGGGGCTGGGGATACGACGCTGACTCGCGTGCCGCTGATCCCGCAGCCCCTCATGCGCAATCTCAGCGTCTCGGGCGGGTCCGGCTGCATCGCGCTCGCAAATGGAGCCGGAAGCCGGAGGCGACGACGAGGTGCCCGGCGCAGCTTGACGAAGAACTCCCAAGGGTCGTCCCCTGTGTGGACCGCCGGGAGGATAGGAGCCGCCGGCGGAGGCGAAGCCGACGCGCCGCCCCGTCCGCCTCTTCCCCGCGCGCCTCGGCCTCGCCCTCGACCTCGCCCTCGACCTCGCCCACGACCTCGCCCCCTCCCTCTCCCCCTTGGGGCCGGTTCTGCCACCACGGGCGCGGGATAGGGAGGGATGCGCTGCCTGGCAGCGACCCTCGCCGCCACCGATGAAGGGCCAGCGTTCCCTTCCTCCATTGCGGATGAGAGGAAGGGGAGCGGAAGTTGAAGAAAGGAGAAGATGAGGAAGTGTGGGATTTCTGCGCTCCCCCCCCCCCCCCTCGCCCTTCTTAAAGGAGCGGGGTGGGGGAACGGCCGCCCCGCTCGACGAATCAGAGCACGGGGAGGGCAGGGGATCGGGGCCGACCCGCTGCTTCCCCCCGTGACGGCTCGGTTTTCCGCCTTCACCGCCCACGTCCCCACGCGCATGGGAGCCGCGTGGCGTAGGTGCAGAGCCGAGGCGACAGAAGATGTGACCTTGCCCTACCCCGTGATCACGGGGTGGGCGCCTCGGAAATCGCGCACGCCACCCACGCCTCCCACGACGCCGCGATTGACGCGTGCCGTTATGGGAGGGCGCGGCGGATACGGAGTGGGTTTTGTGCGGACCTAGGCCGCGCGTGCCCGTGCACTGTTTGAGCCTGGCCCAACAGCGCTCGGCACCGTGTATGGCCCAGGCCCGGGGGCTCCTGTCGGTGTACTAAAGTAGGGGTACCTTAGTACCCCAAACTTGTGCACGGGCGGTCGCAGCACCCCGCGGCAAGGCTCACCAGGCATCCGCCAAGACCCTCCGTCATTTCCATTTACTACCATTCAAGAACAAAGTATTAACTAAGCAGACAAAGCCCCGGCAAGAAGAGCTTGCCGGGAAGGACAAGGCCCCGGCAAGAGGAGCTTGCCGGGAAGGCCAACCAAGGCGCTTCCAGAAGACTTGCCGCGACGCCCCGCACGTCCCGGCAAGGCCCGGCGACCGGCAAGCTTGCCGGCACGACAAGAGAAGGGCCGCGGCGAGGCGCTTGCCGCGGCAAGGCTGCCACCCTGCACCCAAGCTCCAGCGCATCCAACGACGTGTCACCCCAGGGCCATCCCAGGGGCACGTGGCGAGGCGCTGTGCGGCCATGCGGTGCGAGGTGGCAAGCGAAGCTGACAAGGAGGCCATCGTGGCGATCGGTGGCGCCCCTAACGGTCGTTTCCTTGCACTATTGGGGCGACCGGACGGGCATTAAATGCCCTTGTCCCCTGCCGTCAGAGTTAGGTAGGGGACACTGTTGGACACTGTTGTACCAACCTGCGTTTTTACTCTTTTACCCCCTCTCCCTACGCTGCCATCTGTCGGTGACCCCCTTAGACTATAAAAGGGAGGCCCATACGCACGTAGAAGGGGTTCGGTCCATTCGACGCATCCAACACCACTACACGCTCACGCTCTCGAGCAAGAACAAATACAAACACAAAGCAGCAGTAGGAGTTTTATCCTGTTCCCCCGCGCGCTCGACCTCGATCTGCTCTTTGTGCGCCCCTCCGCTCCCTGCCGGACCAGAAGGGGCTCCCTGCCCCATAGGTGATCGTGCTCCGTAGAACCCCACGACATCTTTGGCGCGCCAGGTAGGGGGCGTCGAGGTCGTACGAACCTGATCCGGTCTCCGCGTGCGCTACATCAGCATCTTCATCGACATGCCACCAAAGAAGAAGCCTTCGGAGGTGGCCGTTCCATCTACCTCGATTCCACCCCTGCCGCAGGAGCAAGCGGGCGGTGGGGTGGACGCCGGCGGAGGAGCGGGCGGCGACGGTGGGACTCACGTCGTCACTAGGTCCAAAAACAAGGCCCCGCAAGCGTCGGCAACCGTACAGACACCACACCCTTCCCAGGAGGTGCAGGGTCGACAACGCCCCGGTGCTCCTAGCACAGTGCTCGCGTTGGAGCAAGGCCAAGCTGGTGGGTCGCGGGACGTTCAAGACCAGCGTGCGCGCCAGCACGCTGGTGCGAGTGAGGTGCGGTCGCCCGGGCGGGGTACCGCTCCTTCCAATCTAGTTGGGAGCCCGAGCACGTCCCGCTCCTCGCGCCGCTCGTCGCCGCCGCCACCCAAGACTCCAGAGGAAGCGCTGGCCCGAGCCCAGCTGCTTCTAGACTACCCTCCGGCGCCAGACAAGATTGACGACTGGAGGATGGCCATTTATAGCCTCATCGGCTTCGCCAACGGCGACAAGCCCCGGCAACCGAGCGCATCGAAGCACCGGCAAGATGCCCAGGCGCGAGCTGACGCCGACAAGACCGCTGGGGGTGCCACCACCATGCACTCCCCGCCCCGAAGGCCGAGATCGTCGACTCACCGGGCCAACCTCGACGCCGACTCCACTGCGTCGTCGGACCCGCGAACTCGCCGCGATCAACGCCAAGTTATCCAAGAGCGGCGACACGAAGATGCTCGTACTCGCATAGAGCGCAGAAGAGAAGCGCGACGTCAACCTGACCAGCGTGCTGGGCCCACTGTCGATATGCATGCGCCAGGGGAGCCAGGCGACTTGCCGTACGCGGCAGGTTGCCCTGCGTTCACCCGTGAGCTGTGGCAAGTCCAGTGGCCCAGTACCAAGAACTTCAAGCCAGACGTGCCCGAGAAGTACGATGGCAGGATACATCCGTCGGAGTTCCTCAGCGTCTACACCATCGCGATACAGGCTGCCGGGGGGCGAGACGAGAAGATCCTCGCCAACTACTTCCCGCTGGTGCTCAAGCCCAACGTCAGATCTTGGCTCATGCACTTGCCGGACGGCTCCATCTCTTCATGGGCGGACCTGTGCCATCAGTTTGTCGGCGCCTTCACAGGCGGCCACAAGCCTCATGGCCAGGAGAGCGACCTTCACTGGCTCGTCCAGAAGGAGGGAGAACCCCTGCGCAAGTACATACAGAGATTCAGCCAGGTGCAGCGCAACATCCCAGACGTCCACCCTGCCGCAGTTATCAGCGCGTTCCATCAGAACGTGCGTAACCGCAGGATGAGGGAGGAGATGGCGATGTGCAAGATTAGAGATGTCAGCGAGCTGTACGCTCTGGCCGACAAGTGTGCACGGGCTGAGGAGGGGAGGAAAATCCCCAGAGAGACTGCAGGAGTAGAAGGATCTGACAGTGACGATGCCGCCCCGGCAAGGAAGAACCGGAGGCGGAACAACAGAAAAAGAAAGGCTAAGGATGTGCTAGTTGTCGAGCATTCCGGCGATGGAGGCGGCTCCGACAAGGCCAAAGCTAGTGAGTCCGGCGAGGCTGTGGTAGCCGCCGACAAGCAGGATGGCTCCGGCAAGCAATATTGCAAGATCCACCGCACCAAGGGCCATGACCTCCAAGCCTGCAAGAAAGTCGAGCAGATGGCGGAGCTACAGAAAGCTGAGTACGAGCGCCGCGACAAGGAGAGGGCCCAGGGAGGTGGCGGAGGATCCGGCAAGAAGCTTCCTGCCCGGGGAGGGCGCCGTGGCAAGGCCAAGCCGCGGCAAGGAGACATGCCTCCCCGTGGCCGCGAAGAGGACGAAGACGAAGATGAAGATGATGAAATGGAGGAAGATGAGACCGACGACCAAGAGTTTCAGAAGGCAACGGAGGTGTTGTGCATCGACGGTGGTGCCTCTCTGCACACCTCGCACCGCCAACTCAAACAGTGGGCACGAGAGGTGAGCGCAGCAGAACCATCCGTTGAATCGCGCAAGCCCCTGAAGTGGTCCAGCACGCCCATCATCTTCGATGTTGAGGATCACCCTGATCGCATCACTGCGGTCGGGTGCTTGCCAATGTTGGTCTCGCCAACAATCCGCAACCTCAAGGTCACGAAGATGTTGGTTGACGGCGGTACCGGCCTGAATCTGATCTCCTCCGCGGTGCTCAAGAAACTCCAGATCCCAGACAGCGAGCTTGAAGAGACTGGTACCTTTCAAGGAATAAATCCAGGAAGGAGCAAGCCGAAGGGGAAGATCACACTGCCAGTGACGTTTGGCAGTGAGCTGAATTTCAGGACAGAGAGAGTCACATTTGATGTTGCTGATTTCCCATTGCCCTACAATGGGATACTAGGCCGTCCAGTGCTTGCTAAGTTCATGGCAGCATCTCATTACGCCTACAATGTGCTCAAGATGCCTGGTCCGATAAGTGTCATTTTTGTCCAAGGCGACAAGAAGGATGCACTTATCTGTACCAACAAGATCTACCGGGAAGCAGCAGCCGCAGCAGAGCGCCAAACACTTGCCGCTGAAGCTCCCGGGGAGAAGAAGAAGAAGGCCAAGTCCGGCAAGAGTAGCTCTGATGCCTACTCCGGCAAGCGCACCTCTTCGGAGTGCTGCGCTACCGTCGAGGACGCACCATCGAGCTCCACCGGCAAGTGCAAGAAGGCAAAGACAGCTTCACCAGAGACCAAGAAAGTGGCCGCCAAGGAGGACGGCACTGGTGGTACTTTCACCATCAGTGCCACGCTTGATCCTAAATAGGAAAGCGCGCTCGTTGCCTTCCTCTGGGCGAATGTTGATGTGTTCGCATGGCAACCATCTGACATCCCCGGTGTTCCCAGGGAAGTAATTGAGCACCACCTTGCCGTCTGTCCCCATGCGCGGCCCGTCAAGCAGAGAGTCAGAAAACAAGCCGTGGAGAGACAAGAGTTCATTGCAGAAGAGATCAAGAAATTGGAAGCAGCGGGCCTGGTCCGAGGAGTGCTCCATCCGACGTGGTTAGCCAATCCAGTAGTCGTGCGCAAGGCAAACGGGAAGTGGAGGCTTTGTATTGACTTCACTGATGTCAATAAAGCTTGTCCCAAGGATCCTTTTCCCTTGCCGCGCATTGACCAGATTGTCGACTCCATAGCGGGATGTGATCTGCTTTCATTCCTTGATGCATACTCGGGATATCATCAGATTTTCATGACAGAAGAGGATGAAGAGAAAACCACATTCATTACTCCATGTGGCACGTACTACTTCGTACGGATGCCTTTCGGACTAAAGAATGCTGGTTCAACATTTGCGAGAGTAGTCAGCCATGCTTTTGAGCCACAGCTGCACAGAAATGTAGAAGCTTACATGGACGACATAGTGGTCAAGAGCAAGGACACAGAGACTCTGATCCAAGATTTGGATGAGACTTTTGCAAATCTGCGCAAGGTCAATCTCAAGCTGAACCCCGAGAAGTGTGTGTTCGGAGTTCCTTCCGGCAAGCTTCTCGGGTTCTTTGTGTCTTAGAGGGGGATTGAAGCCAATCCCGACAAGATCAAGGCCATTGAGCAAATTGAAGCTCCAAAGCGCGTCAAGGATGTGCGAAGGCTTGCCGGCTGCGTCGCTGCTCTTAGTAGATTCATTTCCAAGTCTGCTGAACGCGCCTTGCCATTTTTCAAAATCTTGGAAAAGGCGGGTCCCATGAAATGGACTCCGGAAGCGGAGGCTGCGCTACAAGACTTGAAGAAATATTTGTCCTCCACTCCAACACTTGTCGCACCTAAGCCACAAGAGAAGTTGCTGCTATACCTGGCGGCAACCAATCAAGTGGTTAGTGCTGCGTTAGTGGCGGAGAGGGAGGCGGATGATGAGCCAGCTGCCGCGACAAGCGAGTCCAGCGACAAGCAGGGGGCTGCTCCGACAAGCTCTGGCCCAGCAAACCCTGATCCGACAAGTTCTGGCTCCGCCAAGGATGGATCTGTGCAGTTGCCGGAAGAAAAACAGAAGAAGAAGGTGCAGCGCCCAGTTTACTTTGTCAGTTCCCTTTTGCAGGGGGCTAGATCAAGGTACTCTAGTGTGCAGAAGTTGCTTTTCGGCCTACTCATGGCCTCAAGGAAGCTGCGCCATTACTTTCAAGCACATGAGATCACGGTTGTCACTCGCTTTCCGCTGAAGAGGATACTGCAAAATCCAGAAGCAACAGGCAGGATTGTCGAGTGGGCACTGGAATTGTCGAGCTTTGGCCTCAAGTTTGAAAGTACTTCAACTATTCAGAGCCGAGCTTTGGCAGAATTTATAGCAGAATGGACGCCAACACCGGATGAAGAGACTCCAGAGAAGAGCATCCCCGTCAAGGAAGTTAGCAAAGAATGGATCATGAACTTTGATGGTGCCTTCTCGCTGCAAGGCGCCGGTGCGGGCGTACTACTTGTCGCCCCCACTGGAGAGCACCTCAAGTACGTGGTCCAAATGCACTTTCCCAAGGAGCAAGCAACAAATAATACTGCAGAGTATGAAGGCTTGCTTGCCGGACTCAGGATAGCAGCAGAACTTGGGATTAAGAAGCTTATTGTCAGGGGTGACTCACAGCTTGTCGTCCGCCAAGTCAACAAAGATTACCAGAGTCTGTTGATGGAAGCATACATTGATGAAGTGAGGAAGCTAGAGGAGCATTTTGATGGCCTGCAAATGGAACATGTTCCAAGTGCTCAGAATGACATTGCAGATGGCCTGTCAAAATGTGCCGCACTTAAATTGCCTGTGGAACCAGGGGTTTTTGTGCTCAAGCTGACTCAGCCATCCGTCACACCATCGACTGGACAGAGCAAGAAGAGAAAGTTGCCTGCCGGCGACCACTTTCCGGCAGAGCTCCCCGGAGCCGCCTCCAAGAAGGTTCCCAGGATAAACATAGAAAGTGCTGAGGAGCAGTCTGCTCCGACAAGCCCCAGGGCTTGCTTCATTGAAGCAGACACTCCCGACAAGTTGTGTCCCGACACGCTTGCCGGGGAGCATCACGCTCCGGCAGAATCCCAGATCCTTGCCGTAGAAGCGGATGTTCCCGCAGCAACATTTGCGCCTTTAGTCCTTGTCGTCGAGCCACAAGCTCCGGCATGGGCACAGCAGATCGTCCATTTCCTTCAGGCAGGGGAACTTCCCGAGGAACAAGAAGCAGCGGAGAAAGTAGCCCGGCAATCGAGTATGTACCAGTTTGTCGATGACATACTGTACAGAAGAAGATTCAACGGAGTGAAATTGAAGTGCATTTCCCGGGAAGAAGGACAAGAGCTGTTGGCAGAGATACATGGAGGCATATGTGGCCACCACATTGGCGCAAGAGCACTTGCCGGCAAGGCTTTCCGGCAAGGCTTCTTCTGGCCGACAGCCCTCCAGGATGCAACTGCACAAGTAACCAAGTGTGAAGCGTGCCAGTTCCATTCCAAACAGATTCATCAACCAGCTCAAGCTCTCCAAACAATCCCTTTATCCTGGCCATTTTCGGTCTGGGGGCTCGACATCCTCGGCCCCTTTCCCCGGGCTGTCGGGGGGGCTTTGAGTACTTGTACGTTGCAATCGACAAGTTCACAAAGTGGCCTGAAGTGGAACCAGTGAGGAAGGTGACAGCACAGTCAGCAGTCAAGTTCTTCAGGTCAATTGTTTGCCGTTTCGGGGTCCCTAACAGGATCATCACCGACAACGGCACGCAATTCACGAGCCGCACCTTCATGCAATACGTCCAAGATCTTGGCACCAAGATCTGCTTCGCTTCTGTTGCTCACCCGAGAAGCAACGGTCAAGCAGAGAGGGCAAACGCTGAAGTGCTGCGCGGGCTCAAGACCAGAACTTTCGACAGGCTACACAAGTGCGGAAGAAATTGGATCGAGCAGCTGCTAGTGGTTTTTTGGTCGATCAGGACGACGCCAAATCGAGCCACTGGCCAGACACCCTTTGCTCTTGTCTACGGAGCAGAGGCAGTTCTCCCCACGGAACTCGTATACGGATCACCACGAGTGCTCGCTTATGATGAGCTTGAGCAAGAGCAGCTGCGACAAGATGACGCGCTGCTCCTCGAGGAGGATCGTAGCTATCATAGCCGCAAAGTTAATGCCAGAAGCTTCGAGGAAGGCAACCTTGTTCTTCGGCGTGTTCAATCCGCCAAGAATTCAAACAAGTAGACGCCGAAGTGGGAAGGCCCTTATCGGGTGAAACGAGTCACTAGGCCCGGCGCTGTCCGCCTTGAGACCGAAGATGGCATTCCGGTGAGCAACTCCTGGAACATAGAGCATCTTCGCAAGTTTTACCCATAAGGCGCGGTTGCCGGACCCGTTCCGGCAACCACCTTTTTGTACAAGCCTTGCCGCTGTCGCATGTAACACTTTGTACAAAGCCGGGCGCAGCTCCCGTGCGTAAATAAAGTTTATGTGCCCCGCACATCTCGTCAAATTTAATGCATCTTTCTCTTTTGCATCTATATCTGACACTTTGTGCAGCACTTACCCCCGGTAAGCAATAGCGAACCTTAAGGTTCCGTATCATTATTTTCTCTTCTTTCTTCTCAAAAAGAAGACTCCTCTGCCCACAAGTTCTCCGGGGGGAAGGGAAGATAAAGATGTGGGAATCTAACCTTGCCGGGACACAGACGGCAGAAAAGCTAAGTTGCCAAAGTTCGAGCTTAGCCATTTTTAAATTTTTAAGTTATATTCCTTGAACGTTCGTACCTTATATGGAAAACCTGGCGCGCCAAAGATGTCGTGGGGTTCTACGGAGCACGATCACCTATGGGGCAGGGAGCCCCTTCTGGTCCGGCAGGGAGCGGAGGGGCGCACGAAGAGCAGATCGAGGTCGAGCGCGCGGGGGAACGGGCGATTTTTACCCAGCTTCGGAACTCTCCGGAGAGATAAAACTCCTACTGCTGCTTTGTGTTTGTATTTGTTCTTGCTCGAGAGCGTGAGCGTGTAGTGGTGTTGGATGCGTCGAATGGACCGAACCCCTTCTACGTGCGTATGGGCCTCTCTTTTATAGTCTAAGGGGGTCACCAACAGATGGCAGCGTAGGGAGAGGGGGTAAAAGAGTAAAAACGCAGGTTGGTACAACAGTGTCCAACAGTGTCCCCTACCTAACTCTGACGGCAGGGGACAAGGGCATTTAATGCCCGTCTGGTCGCCCCAATAGTGCAAGGAAACGACCGTTAGGGGCGCCACCGATCGCCACGATGGCCTCCTTGTCAGCTTCGCTTGCCACCTCGCACCGCATGGCTGCACAGCACCTCGCCACGTGCCCCTGGGATGGCCCTGGGGTGACACGTCGTTGGATGCACTAGAGCTTGGGTGCAGGGTGGCAGCCTTGCCGCGGCAAGCGCCTCGCTGCGGCCCTTCTCTTGTCGTGCCGGCAACCTTGCCGGTCGCCGGGCCTTGCCGGGACGTGCGGGGCGTCGCGGCAAGTCTTCTGGAAGCGCCTTGGTTGGCCTTCCCGGCAAGCTCCTCTTGCCGGGGCCTTGTCCTTCCCGGCAAGCTCTTCTTGCCGGGGCTTTGTCTGCTTAGTTAATACTTTGTTCTTGAATGGCAGTAAATGGAAATGATGGAGGGTCTTGGCGGACGCCTGGTGAGCCTTGCCGCGGGGTGCTGCGACCGCCCGTGCACAAGTTCGGGGTACTAAGGTACCCCTACTTTAGTACACCGACAGTCCAGCCGCCCAAAGCAGCGCCGGTCGTGCCGCATGCTCCTGCCTCCCGTGGCCGGCTGTGCTGCCGCGGAGGCCTCACTGCCCCCTACTATTCCCACCGCTGGCCAGGCCCTGCGATGACGGCAACCTCACACCACAGCCGAACCAGTGAACCCTCGTACTCCTCTCCACGCGGGCTTCCACTGTCGCGTCTTCCCCGGCTCCCCATCGTCCCCTTCCTAGGCCTCGCCATCGTCCACCGCCCTGGTGCTCTCGGCGCGGCATGGTCAACGTGGTCAAGGAACGACTTCCATCGGACGTGGACTGTACGTGGAGAGGCTGACAGCTGGGTCCATGGCCGCAGCAAGGAAGTGCCTCCTTATTACACGGAAAATAATGATTCCTCCACCTGACAGCAGGGACCCACCGGACGGGCCACCATATTTCGCGAAAAAAACGTCCCCCCTGACTGCTGGGACCCACCAGCTACACCTTCGCACGCACGGAAGTGCGTCCTGGCAAAAAAATGATTCGCCCCCCTGACTGCTGGGACCCACCAGCTACATCTTCGCACACAAGGAAGTGCCTGACAGTCGAGACCCACCTGGTCGAAGCGTACGTAGTGTTGTCATTCTGGTCGCGAACGTGTACGTACATATATATTGGTCGATGTAGAGGCGCGCACGTGTCGTAGTAGAGGCACGCACGTAGCATGTATAGGTACATACATCGGCCAGTGTGCAAGAAAGAAAATACGGCCACATATGTGTACATACAGGCGGGGTCTCGAATGCCTACTCGCGCATATGTACGGCCAGGGCTCGTTTACATGGCTGTGTCGGAACAGAGAAACAACGCCGTCATCGTGTTCATGGGGAGGCAACGAAATGCGTTGTGTTCATGGGGAGGCAACAAAATGTGTCGTGTTCATCGGGAGGCAATGGAACGCGCGTGAGCCAACCGGCTTGGACGGAACAGGCGATGGAAACAAGGCCTGACGTACCGCAGAACAGAGGAAACGGACTTGGGTTCGACTGGCCACGTTCGAAACGGGATCCTGTTCATCGGGAGGGGTCTGGCATACCGCAAAACGAAGGAAACGGACCTCCTACGGTCGAAACGGGGATCTTGTTGATCGGGAGGAGTGTGGCGTACCGCAAAACGGACTTGTGTTGGAGTGCTACGGTCGAAACGGGGGTCCTGTTCATCGGGAGGGGTGTGGCGTACCGCAAAAAGGGACTCCATGGGATACTGCTCATCTCCACCATCGACCTCCTCCAGCCTCCACGGGCTACCGTCGACCTCCTCCAGCCTCCACGGGCTCCTGTTCATCCAGCCTCCACCACGCGCTACTCCACTGGCTACTGTTCAACCACCCCTCCACGGGCACCCCTCCACCGTCTACTGTTCATCCAGCCCTCCACGGGATCGTCCTGTTCATCCAGAGGCAACGCCACGGGGTCCTGCATCCACCCACATCGCTCACTGTTCATCCACCCCCCCCCCCCCCCCCGCAACGCTCACTGTTCCTCCAAAGAGGCAGCATCGATCGGCTTCATTTAGCAGCAGTAGCGAAGGAATCCCTCGATCGGGTTCAGTTAACAGCCATCGACCAATCGCTCGGGTTCAATAACGCGTAGCCTGCAGTGCAATCGCTCGGGTTCAGTTAGAGCCCAACGCCTCACTTGGGTTTAGTTAGAGCCAACACCTCGCACACACGCGCGTACATGTACGAGAGAAACACACATCGCTCGGCCACCGACCGCCCACCGTAACCAGGAACTCCCCGAAATTTTCCTCGCCCTCGCTTCTACCACGGTTTTTTCTGTCATGGACGGCCCATAGAATGTCATGCAGTTGCGTCTCCGTCCCGCCCAGGAAGAAAAGCCCATTTTCTGTCAGGATTTTTTGTCATAGAAGTAGGAGCCCACCACATCCATGATGATACCGGGTTTTGTCACAATTATCATCATACAAGTGTCATATGTATGACAGAAAAAAGTTTCGTTCGGCCAAAAATGTCAAGGATGTGTCTTTTTTTGTAGTGTACACGGTGATGGAGAAGTGGGGCGGCGCCTTACTCTGGCGGCAGCGACGAGTCGAGCGTCGGGGCAGAGGAGGTACCTCGAATCCGGCAGCTTCAGGGGTGGGAGGGCGGAGGGGGGAGGCGAACTCGTCGGCCGGCGGTGGCAGCGGTCCGGCGGCCCCCAACCGTAGCAGTCCGGCGGCGGCTCGGGCATGAGGCGGGCCGGGGCGGCGCGGCACGATGACGGAGATGGCGCGGGGTGGGGAAGGGGGTCACCGGGGCTGCTGGGGCAGCGCGGCAACGGGGGTGGCGCGGGGTGGCGGCGGCACGGGGGTAGGGTGGCGCGGGACGGCGGCGGCTCAGGTGCGAGCGGAGAAAGAGAGGGGATAGATGGATGTAGGGCGCGGCCGGGCGGGCGCCGATCGATTTTAGTTAGGGCACGGTTCTTTGACGTCTGCTAGCAGTCGGCAAAGATCCTAGCTAACGGAGCTTAATTTGGTCACTTTCTTTGCCGTCTACTAGCGGACGGCAAAGAAAATGTCCATTAGGTGTTACTCGTTAGTGGGACACCCTCATTATTTGTCGTCCGCTAGCGGGCGGCAAATATGCTATGCCGTTAGCTAGCGGACGGCAAAGGGTTGACTGACGGCAAACATGATCTTTGCCGTCAGCAGGATCTTTGCCGTCAGTTTCTATTAAGTTGAGGGCAAAGACCTTCTTTGTCGTCAGCTAGCAGACATCAAAGATCTAGCTGACGGCAAAGATCCTGATTCCAGTAGTGTAAACTAGCACATTTATCGCCAGGAGAACCAGATGTGTGCAAGCATGATAGATCTAAAGAAGGTGATGACCAGTATCATGGAGCTAGAGGAGGATGTCAAGTCTACACGCGACGGATATGAGGAGGAAATGACGATACTAGGGGAGAAGAATGACGACTTGACGAGGAAGCTAGGAGTATTCATGGGAGACCCCACGCCAGGAGGAGATGACAACCATTCCAAGGACATTCATTCAGAGAACTACATCATCATCGACGACACCAATTCTGACCCCGACGATAGCGATGATGACTACGTTGATGAAGCTGGAGCAGATATCATGGAGTCTTCCACCGATCACAACTTCTAGTCGACCACCATACTATTAGTAGTATTCCCCCCATGTATATAGTAATAGTCCGAGCACTTTTGTAATGGTAGTTAGATCGATTGTATGCCCTTGTTTGAATTGATTGGTGTGATATGATTGTGTTTGTCTCATGAGCATATGGGTAGTGTTTTCTCTTTAGACCTCATTCTATTCTATTTTCTCACCTTTTCTAAACCCATCAGATGCCTCCGAGACGTGACAATGGATTTGCTTTCCCACTAGAGCTCACTCAGTTGATACAGTAGCAGAATACCTTGATGCAGCTACTAGTTCAGAATCAGAACCAAGGCAACAACAACAACAACAACAACAACAATAACCCACCACCACCACCTATTGATCACCTAGCCCATTTCCTAAGGCTTAATCCGCCGGTGTTCTCTAGTAGCACCGAGTCGATTGTTGCAGATGATTGGCTCCGCAAGATTGGAATGGAGCTGACCACTGCAGGATGCATAGATGCGGAGAGAGTGTGTTTTGCCACACATCAGCTTGATGGACTCGCAACATCATGGTGGGATAATTTCACAGCCACTTACCCCATTGACACTGTTACATGGGATCAGTTTCAGTAGGCTTTCCGCACTGCCCGTGTTTCAGCAGGAACTATGAACATGAAGAAGCACGAGTTTCGCAATTTGCGCCAAGGAGGACGCACAGTGGGCCAGTATGTGGATGAGTTTAGTAAGTTAGCATGTTATGCCCCTGATAACGTAGCAACTGATGTTGCTAAGCAGGAGAAGTTTCTGGAAGGACTAAATGATGAGCTGAGCATGCAGTTGATGGTGGCAACATTCAACAACTACCAAGAGTTGGTAGATAGAGCCCTTATGATTGAAGGGAAGCAGCAGCAGATAGAGAGCCGCAAGAGGAAGTATGGGCAAGGGAAGTGCAATTCAGGAGCTCAGCAGAGACCTCGTTTTACCCCGAACTCGGGAGGACATATTCACCATAACCATGGAGGCCATAATTCCAATGGAGGAAGTTCGCATAACCATAGTGGCCCCAAGAATGGGAATGGGAATGGGAATGGAGGAAGCAGCAGCCAGAACCGTTCCATACCAACAACACCCGCCAAGAAGGATCTAAGTCACATTACTTGTTTCAAGTGCGGGAAGAATGGACATTACGCCACCGAGTGTTCTAAAGCAAAGAATGGAAATGGCAATGGAAGCTCTGGGAAGAAGCCCAACCCTTTCAACAAGGGACAAGTGAACCACGTTAGCTTGGAGGAGGTTGAAAAGCAGCCATAGGCAGTTATAGGTAAGTTTTTGGTTAAGTCATTTACTGCAATCGTTCTTTTTGATACTGGTGCATCGCATTCATACATATCAAGGGGATTTGTGGATAAGTATAAGTTGCCCACCAAAGTTCTTAGGACACCTATGTTAGTAAGCTCGCCAGGAGCGGAGCATATGGCAAGCCAAGGATGTTTTCAGATGCCATTGACCATAGGTAGGCATGTTTTCCCCTCGGATTTTATAATTCTGGAGTCGCAAGGGTTGGATTTGATTTTGGGTATGGATTGGTTATCGATGTATGGAGGAAACATCGATTCCGCCAATAAGTCAATTATGCTCACCACCCTAGAAGGAAGAAGGATCAAGTATGTATCCCGGCATGTGCCGAGGAGGACTCAAGTGAATTCCTTATCGGGAGTTGTACAGGAGGAAGTACCAGTGGTGAAGGATTACCCGACGCATTTTCGGAGGAGTTACCAGGCATGCCACCAGATCGGGACATTGAGTTTTTGGTTGAGCTTTTGCCAGGCATCGGGCCAATATCAAAGAGACCATATCGGAAGTTATCAGACATGTTATATTCTTGGACATGTTATATTCTTGGACTCGCAGGATATTATCGGAGGTTCATTGAGAATTTCACCAGGATTGCTAAACCCATGACAGAGTTGCTGAAGAAGGACACCAAGTTCAAATGGACTGAGGAGTGTGAAGCTAGTTTTCAGGAGTTGAAGAAACCTTTGGTTACAGCCCCAGTGCTAATTCTTCCAGATCAACGAAAGGATTATCAAGTGTATTGTGACGCTTCTCGCCGAGGACTTGGAGCAGTACTTATGCAGGAGGGAAGAGTCGTTTCATATGCCTCACGACAACTTAAACCTCATGAGCTAAATTATGCTACACATGATTTGGAGTTAGCAGCCGTAGTGCATGCGTTGAAGACATGGAGACATTTTCTCATCGGAAACCATTGTGAGGTATACATGGATCATAAGAGTTTGAAATATATCTTCACGCAGAAGGAGTTGAATCTCAGGCAAAGGAGATGGTTGGAGCTCATTAAGGATTATGATATTAAATTGCATTATCATCCCGGAAAGGCTAATGTAGTAGCCGATGCGTTGAGTCGCAAGAGTTATGTTAATATGCTCATGACCGGAGGATTACCCAAGGAGTTAGCAAAGGATCTTTGCGAGCTATGTTTGGAAATAGTTCCGAGAGGTTATGTAGCAGCATTGGAATCAGTCCACTTTGATGGGTAAGATCAAAGAAGCCCAGAAGACTGACAAGGAGATTGCGGAGATAAAGGAAAGGATGGTTAAAGGAAAGGCTAAAGGATTTCGTGAGGATGAGCACGATACACTATGGTTTGAGGATCGCGTATATGTGCCTAATGACCCCGAGATCAGGAAGTTGATTCTGCAGGAGGCCCATGATTCGCCGTATTCGATTCACCCAGGAAACACTAAGATGTATCTGGATTTGAAGGAAATTTCTGGTGGACAGGAATGAAGAAGTATATTGCCGAGTATGTAGCAGTATGTGATATATGTTAGAGAGTTAAGGCAGAGTATCAGAAGCCAGCCGGATTGCTACAGCCATTGACGATACCCGGATGGAAGTGGGACAAGCTTGGCATGGATTTTATCACGGGATTTCCCAGGACTCGTTCAAGCTATGACTCTATAACCAGTGAAGATTCTCGAGTTTGCCAGCCGAGTCACGCGCAGCAAGGTTATCAAGTTTTGCAAAGTTCAGTGGAGCCACCATACCGAGGATGAAGCCACCTGGGAACGAGAGGAAGATCTACAGAAGGACCACCCACACCTATTTTCTAGCCAACCCGAATCTCGAGGGCGAGATTCATCTTAAGGGGGTAGGTTTGTAACATCCTAAATTTTCAATTTGGAATGTTATACATAGGTCATCATATGCATATCATATTTTATTTGCATTTTGGTTTGATCCTAGAAATTCTAAGCAACTCAAGGACCCACAGAGCTAGTTGGGGATTTCATTATTTCCATATTTGAATCCCTCTAATATTGAAAAGAGGATCATTTTGATTTTAATTATTTTCTCTCCAAAATATTTCCAAAATAAAAATAAAAGAGAGGAGATAAAATGACTTCTCCAAAATAAAAGAAATATTGGAGGAAAAAATTTAAAATCAAATAAATGGTTTTATTTGGATTTTATTGCTATTTTATTTGCATTAGAAAAATATACATTTTTCAAAATTGCATTCCTATGCCAAAAAATGTTCACTTTGTTCTAAATATTTCATTTAGACGGTGAAAATTGTTTTTGGCATTTTTTAGATTTTTTTAAATTTATTAGGATATTTTTCTGTTCAGGTGAAATTTATTTTTAAAAAAAGTTCACGGACCGCACTGGGCCAGCGGCCCAGCCAGCCCACAGCCGCCGCCCTCCGCCAAGGCAGCCCCTCTCCCCCCCTCCCGAGGCCCCGTCCCGCCCCGCCGCCGCAGCCCTACTGCTCACCGAAGCCGCCACCGCCGCAGCCACCCACCGCCGCCCGCGCCGACGCCCCGTCGCCTCGCACCGTCGCCCACGCCGCCACACGCCGCCCCGCCTCGCCAGAGTCTCGCTGGAGACGCCGCCGGTCTTTTTCGTTTAAGGTATAACAAACCGTAGGCTTTTTTAAGAAAACCCAAGATCTTTTTGTTAATAGATCGGTTCGGTTTTTCGTCGATTTATTTACTTAGCGTACATTCGTCTGTCGTTTGTTTTAACGAACGTTGTTCGCCGGTTTGGTTCAGACAGCGAACGTTCGTTCGTTAGTCTGTTCGTTTCATTTTATTTTCCAGGGTTTATCTGCGATTATTTTTTATCGCGATTTTTGCCCTAATCTTCAATCTAGTATAACTTTTTACTCGTTTATCCAAATTAGATCAAACCAGCGCGTAAATCTTCGTTTCGAAGCCCTCTTTCTGTTTAACAAACTTGAACATGATTTTGGTACTGTAAAATTTGACTTTAGTCCAGATTGGTAAACGATCTTGTTTCGTTCGTATCTTGAGTTTCGTTGCTCCGTTTGAGTTGATTCTTTTTGCAAATCGAAGCTCTTCAGTTAAACTTTCTGTTTGGAACTTCTTATTTGAGTTTTATCCAAGCATCTATGCTGGATTGCTTATGTATGCTATTGTTTGTTTGCGATAGAATTCCCGGAGTGCAAAGCGTGCTACTACGAGTCTCTAGGTTTTGCAGATCGTCAGCAAGGCAAGTAACACTTTGATCATATCCCTTTATTACCCAGTTTTTATGCATTAGTTCCAATCCTCAAACATTGCATGGTTAGGATCTGATATAACATGTGGGTTTGGGAAGTAGATGATGAGGTAGAACCTATCGCCTTTTATTATCAAACCTTTGGGAGTTACTTCTATGTTATGCTCAGGTTGCTACGCTATGCTCGTAGACGTGGATTGGTTGAGTGTATCCATGACAGATGTGCGAGTTGTAAAATAATGGTTAACTTAAGGTGGCTACTTAAATACACATCTGGGTGGATTGGTTGCGGGCACCTGGAGAATCCAGTGTTGTCCTAGGATATCCCGGAGTACCCGTGTGATCATCCTACGGTTCGCCACCCAGGCTCAAACGGATCATAAGATTATTCATGCTAAAAACTTCCATGTGCAGCCACAAGCTATTATGGGCTCTAGCATAGTTGAGTAGGTTGCATGACCTCTTTCAGTGGTGGGCTAGCAGATGTAGGGGAAGTAGGTGTAACTGTACACCCAGAGTAAAGAGTTAGTCTTTCTGAAAGACTGTGTCTCGGTCATCCGTTTCTCAAACACCATGTAGTGCGAGAAATCCAACGAAGGAGATCGAGTCTTGTGGGGAAAAGTGCGCAAACCTCTGCAGAGTGTACAAACTAATCATGGTTAGCCGTGTCCCCGGTTATGGACATCTTGAGTATCTGGTTCTTGGATTATCATGTTGATCTCATCACTCTAAATTAATTTGTTGGGTTAAATGATATTGTTTAATTGGGATTGAGTTGGAGGAACCTTCTCAATGTTTAACAACCACCATGATAGTTAAATTAAATTTATTCCTTTGTTGTAGGGAAAATTTGGCTTTATGCAAAACCATTAACCATAGAGCTTTCCACCAGCCATATATGCATGTAGTGATAGCATTTATTTTGTTCATTGCTCTTTTGTGTATTGCCAGCATATTCCATGTGCTGACCCATTTCGGGCTGCAACATATCATGTTGCATACTTTTCAGATGACGAGTAAGGTGCAATAGGTCGTTGTCGCTCACTCAGTTATGCCGTTGGAGTTGATGGAATCACTTTATCTTCCAAGCCTTCTGATGTTATCTTAATTAGATAGCCTTAAGCCATATTATTGTAATAAGTTCTCTTTTGAGACATTTCGATGTAATAAGTGTGTGATTGAGACACTGTTATAAATCCTTGAGTACTATGTGTGTCAGCATTACCGATCCAGGGACGACACTGATGCACAGAGACTAGACTGTTTGAGGTCTGGTCGCTATAGTAGGCCTCTCCCACCATCTTCGAGAAGCAACTCCATAACCCATATAGCACTCTACCCCTCTCCCTCCCTCTCTCTCTCTCTCCTCTCTCTCTCTCGCTCTGTCCCATCCTATTTCCCGTCCTTCAGATATGTATGGATGTCGACCAATCTCCCTCAAGACATAGCTGGGTCTCTCCTTCTCAACACATATACGAGTCATTCTACCTCTCTAGTTAGGCCTCTGCCTCCCCCTCCCCCTCCCCCCACACACACCGATACATCGAGCGCTCTAGTCATGTCTCCTTGCCACACACAAACTTGACCTGTGCCCTCTGACGTTTCGGTAGGTCAGTCGCCCTATATCTTTGACTTGCACACACACAATTTTGATGGCTCTCTTCATCGATCTCGCACCCACCCACTTGATCCTCTCTTCGACTCTATCGATATCTATGACCCCTCCCTCTCTTCTTGTGGATCGCCCGGCCCTCTATATATGATATGGATAGGCCTCCATTTCACACACATTGCATGCAAAATTTTGTTTGAGATGTCATCGACACATATTCCCACAAATACATTCACCCCCCCCCCCCAAACAAAAAACACTCACGAATGCTCACACCGTCTCTCTCACACACACCCACGTAGGTGGGGGATGTCCAAGAAGAGAAGAGGTGCACGCACGGCGCACGTACTCCTGTCTCTTTCCCAGCCACACCCGTGCGGGTACACGATGGAGCTCATTTTTGTAGAAAAGGCAGCCCGCGTGGTAATTTGACACGTGTACTGGTTGTCCACTTGATGGAGGCAGGATCGTCTACCACGGGTGAACAAACAAATTGTGACTTGACGCGTTATGTTAAAAAAGAGGCAAACCATGTGGGGCCTACCCTAGAGGCAAGGCTCTATACACTGGAGTACTTTTGATGTGTCCCGTCAACTCGCAGAATGAGGAGAAGCTTGCTTAGTATGCCGTCTCCCCCACCCACGGGCGCGGTGGCTCGCAGGATGAGATGAAGCTTGCTTACTATGCTCCCTCGCCCACGCGCGCGGTGGCTCGCAGGACGAGGAGAAAATTTTACTACTCCCTCCGTTTACTCCTCCTCCCTACCTTGGTTAGAGAGATTATCATATTGTTTGGAATATATGTCCTTTAGTACTCCCTCCATTTACTTATACAAGGCCACTATAAAAAAATACATTTTGCATATAGACGCATTTTAGAGTGTAGATTCACTCATTTTGCTCTGTATGTAGTCCATATTGAAACGGACATAATAGTACGCACTCTCCCTCGCCCTCGACCCTCGCCCACATGATGGGCGTGCAGCAATTCATTCGGTCTCATATAGCCAGAACAATATATACTGCAGTACCGTTATTGCTCGACTTGCCGAAGAGGCGAAGAGCCAATCGCAAGGTTAATATTTTGGAGATGCCAAGCACAAGGTTTATAGGAGAATGAGTAGTAGGTGTCGTGTCATTTATAAATAAAGTTTTTTTTCTTCAGTGGCACATACGTAATATAAATAGGTTCATATGAAGAGAAAAGGAAACCGCTCCACTATATACATAATCAGGGCGAGCCTACACGATTGCTTGTTGGGGTTGCTCTCTTCACACTCTCTCACACAAAACAACTGTGGCCACATCTCTAACATCCCGGCGGATCACGTCGCTGGGGGAAGGGGTGGATGCTTAGTGTAGATGCGGTCGCCGTCGCTGACGGTGAAAACCCACTGTCAGCACGTCCCGGTCAGGGGTCCCCGCCGTTCTCTCTCACAAAGCTAGTGAGGTTGCCTTCGTCCCTTGCTCACTGCCGCGACATGGGCAATTGCCGCCTCTCGCCGCCCTCCTCTAGGTTTAGCTAAGTCCCGACATCCCTCATGTACAACTCCCTTTACAGCCGGCTTGCACCACTGCTCCAGCTGCCCACATCACTCCATGTGGATATTTCTCTACTACTTTGCCCCGCACATACCTCTACTGGCTTCTATGTACTGTATTTGTGATGAGTTTATGTCTCATCAACTAGTCCCAGTAATCTTATTCTAATCACGCTTCTTCAATTTCTTTGCCACAGGGATGCTCATCTCGATTTTGGTGAAACTGCACAAAATGATCCGATGGTCAAAGGGTTGCAAACTTCATTTCTTGGGAAGCTCCAACGTTGCCAGCAAATTAAATCCTGGTTAGGGTTTACGGTTCAAGGGCTAGGGACTGCATGGATCATTTTTTTTTAGCTGTCTCTGTTCCAAAATAAGTGTCAACTTTAGTAGTAGTACAACTTTGTACTAAAGTTTGCATAAAGTTGAGACACTTATTTTGGAACGGAGGGAGTACATATTGTCTATGATCTGTCAATCATTGAGATGCAATAGCATGCATGTTAGTCTCCTTTGTATTTGATGAAATATTGCAACGGGCAACCTTGGATGCAAGATACATGAAACAGAAGCTGGAAGCTTCATAGCATTGTACAAATTTATCTCGCTGATAAATTACAGTACGTACTATACTAGTACTATGTAAAGAGTTAGGTGTCGCACAGTGTCCAGAAAATATGGTGATAGCGTGAGGTGGGCCATGTAATCACTGAGCATGCGTGTTTTCACTGCTCTCGCACTCCTCCGCTGTAAGAATGGAGAAAATTGTAATCTAGTAGTACCTCCTTTCACCGAAAGCATGGGACATCCAGCAGTCCTACCACCTTAGTAATAATGACCAATGAGCTATCAAATCACATAGACCCAGGAGTAAGTTGGACGGACGAAGCAACCATCACTCTTGAATCCGCTTCTCCCTTCAACGCAGGCGCCAGTGAGAGGTCGCGTCCGCTCTTCCCGGGCATGAATGCAACACCGATTCTTTGGAGCGACGTTGACCGTTTCGGGCGGAAAGCGCGCGCGGGTGATGGAGGGGCTTTGGGTGGGCCAGGCTGGTCAGGAGCGGGCGTGGCAGCTGTCCGCCTGTCCCGACCGGACGCCCGGAAACGAGAGGATGCACCGACTCTCGCGGCTAAATCATACACTACACACCATCTCTCTGTAGGCTCTCTCTAACACACATGATGTTAAACAAACACGCACGCACGCACACACACACACACGCACGCACGCACGCGCGTGCGCGCACGCACACGGATTCATAGAATAGAGTAGGTCGATGTGTGATGTTACCACCTGTGTTACTCCCACTGTGGATAGTCTTACCACCAAAGCCACATGATACGGTTATGATTTAAATCACAATGAATCCCACACAAAAAAATGGCATGCTTGTCACACGAATGTAGGAATGTATAAAAGGTTATTTTCCTCTCGTTGAACATCGGGAGGGTGGTGTAGCTGGTTAGCCTGTTCGCTCATCAAACTTAAGGTCTCGGGTTTGATAACTACACTTGAGCATGATTTTGTTGTTGTTCGACTTCTTTCTTCCACCCAATGACAGGTAGGCCCCGCATGATAGAGAGAGAAAGTGATCTGGGGCGGTGCCAGGAGGATTCTTTGACTGGTCAAAATGGATGGATAGGGAGCTATACGATCTCGTAATGACCGTATAATCACCTCATCACGTATACGCTGCAACCTCGACGCTTGTTTTCTACAATTTGCACTCTTCACACTCTCTCCAGTATATATATACATGCTGGAGCCTCAGCGCTTGTAGTTGCTCTCTTCACACACTCTCACCCTCTCTAGATCTAAACAAGACTTTGTTGGCCTCTCTCTCTCCCCTCACTGTTGGTCAAAGAGCCGGCAGGATCCGTCCGCCGGGAAGGGAAGGAGGCTTAACGCTGTCGCCGTCGGCAAGGGAGGGAATCCACTACCAGCACAGCTGCTCTATTTCACCCAGCGGCGGCGCGGGACGGCCTCCGACCCCTTCTTCTTCACCATTGTACATAGTGTGGGCCGAACGGCCTCAGGTCGCCCACCGAACCACACCCCAAGAACCTTAAGGTATAATTCACTTATTCCACATGCATTTCTCTAGCTGCATGTGGGCTTTTTCCGCTTCTGCACTCAAATCTAGGTGTTGGATCAAACAGGAAAGTAGTGGGGAAAGTTGTATAGCATGAATCTAGGGCGTGGTTCAAAGAGGAAAGGAATGGGGGGAAGTAGTGGGGAAAGTTGTATAGCATGAATCTAGGACGTGGTTCAAAAAGGAAAGGAAGGGGGAAAGAAGTGGGGAAAGTTGTATAGCATGAATCTAAGACGTGGTTCAAAGAGGAAAGGAATGGGGGGAAGTTGTGGGGAAAGTTGTATAGCATGAATCTAGGACGTGGTTCAAAGAGGAAAGGAAGGGGGGAAGTACTAGTACAGACTGGCTATCCAACACCTATGTTGGTCGAAAAGGGAAAACAGTGACAAACGTAGTACGCACATCTGTAATGAACTGATCTTTTGTTTGGGGGGACAAGGCTGTAGAGTTTGACCAGGACTAGATTTGTTGCGCTCACATAGGGAAAGGTGTCTAAAGATAACAAAACTGGGACCAACACAAATATGCTCCTTGGTTGTTTGTTCCTTTTTGCAACATACTATGCATCACCCCTTCATACATCGGTAGATGCACATGGTGCTGGTGCGTCCACTATCCCGTCCAACTCTTTAGCTATTGTTAATCTAAGGCCCTATTTGGTTAAAAACTCCCTAGTCCCTACCTGTTTGGTTCCAGGGACTAAACATGGACTAGAGGTTATTAAATGACATGCTAAAAGACCATGTTACCCCCTAGTAATGAACTAATAGAGATAAGGTGCAATGCGGGGCAGGGGCAACTGTTGGGAAAAGTCCCAAAAAGACTCTCCCTCGGGGTCTTCTTTCTTTAGTCCGAAATGCCCACTTTTAGTCCCTAAAAGTCCCTCCTGTTTGGTTTAGATGGGACTGACATGGAGTTTTTTTAGTCCCTACACCAAAATGTCCCTATAAACAAACACCCTCTAATAATGCCACTGGAAAATTGATGCAATACCACAGTTAAAAGCAAATTACATGTTTAACGAATTTTATTGTTAATATAATCTCTCTGTTAATATTAATCAATGCCACCGTTTGAGAAATGCTATTGTCTTGCTTTCTTTCCCATTTAGATAAGTTAGATGCTTCTTTTTGTTGGCTTCTGTGTCATCCACCGTTATTGACCACTAGTTGTTTCCTTTGCACCTCTGTGTAAACAAGGTTATCTACTTCACCTCGTTGCTATTGTGACCTTTTGTTACACTGCACAAAACACTTTTGTTTTAAGAGTGTTTTGTGCAGTTCAACCAAAATGTCACACCGACAATGTTGCTTGATTGCTTGATCTTAGTGGAACTGCACAAGAGGAGATCTTACTTCCTATCCGCGTTGGCAAATTTGGTTCAGATCTTCTTCTTATGAGTTGTTTGAATTCCGCGTCATGAGAGGTCAGTACTAGCCTTCTTTCACATGATTGTGCAGTGTGCTTTCATATGTTGTGCTACTTGTACGGTAATGTTGCTTGCTTTTAGTGAACTGCACAAATGGAGACAAGACTTCCAATCTGTATGTGCACCGTAATATCACACTGAGGTAAGATAAGGATATTTTACAACTGTTGGCCTGTATTTTGCCACTTCCATCAGAAAATCTATGTCGTTGTTTAGTGCTATACTTGTGCTCCCTAATTGACATGCCAAATCTTACATTAAAGGCGAAGCTTGTCTGTTATTGAACCAAGTGATGAAGGGGAAGAACAAGCGGAATAAAAACAAAAATCAACTCCCGGTGTTGTAATGAAGCACTGGAACTGTGATGACACAAGTAATGATATAGTTTTGCATCTTAATTTATTGCTATGGCTGGAACGAGCAATTGTTTTGCCACTGATTTGATGCCACTCTTAATGTAATATGTAATTATCTCTACTTGTGCAAATAGGGATCTTCTTTGAAGGTACCATATATTTTAGTGGAACTGCACAAGAAGATGTTGAAAACATTAAACTAATCGAGGAGTATATAGTAAGCATGGCAACCACAGTAGATAGCAACAGATGGTTATGGAGAAGTGCTTGATTTGTGTGCTCCACATAATAAGCCTCCTGGCAAAGGTTGGTACTCGCCCACGGATTTCATCCATATGATTGAGCTTTGTCATCTCTATTGGTGTTGTGCTACTGTTTAGATACTGTCATGAGAAAGTGGTATTGTCCTTGAGAAGTGCTTCATCTGTGTTGTTTTAAATATTTCCTTTCCTTTTAGCAAACAGGGATGCTAGAATTTAGTTGTCCTCTTGTATTTGCACAACAGGATCATCCACCTCTGAAGAAGAATATGGAATACGTGAAGTGACTAGTTTTGATTATGCCAGGATGAAGAAGCCCTGTCTATCTTCTCATCAGAAGGAGCAGTTGAAGGATGGTTACATTACTCCCCACAAGACCAAACTAACTTCAGCTCAGAAGGACTGACAGATCTCCATTTTGTTGCTGTGATGCGCAAGTACAATGTTGTTCTAGGATTCTTGAGTTCCATTTTTTTAAGTGTGCTCTACATGAATCATGTAGGTGCCTATTTAAACTGTCAATTTATAATACAGTTTGCTTTATACTAATCACTTTTTTTGTATTTTTGCAAACCGGGGTGCTCAGCTTGATTTCAATGGGAACTGCACAAAATGTTCATGAATACATTGAATCATTCATTTCCACCACAAGAAAGGAGGTGCCGATAAGTTCAAGGCGTTCCAACATATAAGGGCGAAATCTTACAAGCTAGGCATGAATTTGGTTGATTTTGGTGGAACTGCACACAAAGAACAGCTGGTTTATTTAGCACGAGGTGCCATGTCAATGTCCGAACTGATGGGAAACCATGCAAATTCCATAATCGCAGGCATTTGATATTTTGGAATGGGACAATCTTGTCAACTCATTGATGTTAGCAAGAAGACATGTGTTTGATATTTTCGAATGGGACGCCCTTTGCTGTCAGCAGCATCAATTGATTTTTATTTATTCTTTAGTTGTGAAGTAAATATTGGCTCTGAAATGTGAATCCCTGAGATGCATAATCATCGATTGTTTTGAATGTTGTCTATGAATTGCCAGGCTTGTGTGTTTGATTGCAATGTACAGGAACGCTAAAAATCTGCTCAAACTCTTTGTACTCCCTCTGTTCCTTTTTACTTCGCACACTGTGAAAGTTCATACTTTCTTCTATAAGATTGGTCAAAGTAGAGATACTTTGACTGCAGACAAAACTTGTATGCAGACTAACAAGGACCGGAGGGAGTACATGTGAAACTGCTACAAACGAGGTGATCACCCTGGGAATAATGCTAGTACGTATTATTTTGCATGTTCATCCAATGCCAGTGATACAAGAATTCGAACTAATCAAACTAAATTCATTCATACACGGTCAGATTTCATATAAACATGTCAGATTTCATTACATTTCATACATTCTTCAACTAAAAAGGGGTGCGCTGGAGGTATAATTAATTAACCGAAGCTACCCAACTATGTACGGCTGAGCCGAACAGAAGCTTCTTCTCCAGCGGACTGAGCTTCAGTGACTTAACTGCAGGTGTGCTACGTCTTGAGCTTGCGTTGGTTTTCCTCGAAGAGGAGAGGGTGATGCAGCGATAGTAGTGTAAGTATTTCCCTTAGTTTTTGAGAACCAAGGTATCAATCCAGTAGGAGGCTCCTCAAAAGTCCCACGCACCTACACAAACAAACTGAGAACTCGCAGCCAACGCAATAAAGGGGTTGTCAATCCCTTCACGGCCACTTGCGAAAGTGAGATCTAATAAAGATAGTATATTAAGATAAATATTTTTTTGGTATTTTATAATATAGATGCAAAAAGTAAAGATGCAAATAAAAGTAGATTGGAAGCAAATATGATAAGAGATAGACCCGGGGGCCATAGGTTTCACTAGTGGCTTCTCTCAAGATAGCATAAGTATTACGGTGGGTGAACAAATTACTGTCGAGCAATTGATAGAAAAGTGCATAGTTATGAGATTATCTAGGCATGATCATGTATATAGGCATCACGTCCATAACAAGTAGACCGACTCCTGTCTGCATCTACTACTATTACTCCACACATCGACCGACTCCTGCCTGCATCTAGAGTATTAAGTTCATAAGAACAGAGTAACGCATTAAGCAAGATGACATGATGTAGAGGGATAAACTCAAGCAATATGATATAAACCCCATCTTGTTATCCTTGGTGGCAACAATACAATATGTGCCTTGCAACCCTTTCTGTCACTGGGTAAGGACCACCGCAAGATTGAACCCAAAGCTAAGCACTTCTCCCATGGCAAGAAAGATCAATCTAGTAGGCCAAACCAAACTGATAATTCGAAGAGACTTGCAAAGATAACTCAATCATACATAAAAGAATTCAGAGAAGATTCAAATATTGTTCAAAGATAAACTTGATCATAAACCCACAATTCATCGGATCTCGACAAACACACCGCAAAAAGAGTTTACATCGAATAGATCTCCACAAGAGAGGGGGAGAACATTGTATTGAGATCCAAAAAGAGAGAAGAAGCCATATAGCTAATAACTATGGACCCGTAGGTCTGTGGTAAACTACTCACAACTCATTGGAGGGGCAAGGATGTTGATGTAGAAGCCCTCCGTGGTCGATTCCCCCTCCGGCAGACTGCCGGCGAAGGCTCCAAGATGAGATCTCGCGGATACAGAAGGTTACGGTGGTGGAAATTGTGTTTCGTCCTGCTCCTGGATGTTTTCGGGGTACGTAGGTATATATAGGAGGAAGAAATACGTCGGTGGCCGCCCGAGGGGCCCACGAGACAGGGGGCGCGCCCTACAGGGGGGGGGCGCGCCCTTCTATCTCGTGGGAGCCTCAACAGCTTCTTGGCTCACACTCCAAGTCCTATGGAACACGTTCGTTCCAAAAATCACGCTCCCGAAGGTTTCATTCCATTTGGACTCCGTTTGATATTCCTTTTCTTTGAAATACTGAAATTGGCAAAAAAAACAGCAATATGGGTTGGGCCTCCGGTTAGTAGGTTAGTCCCAAAAATGATATAAATGTGTAAAATAAAGCCCATAAACATCCAAAAGGGGTAATATAATAGCATGGAACAATAAAAAATTATAGATACGTTGGAGACGTATCAAGCATCCCCAAGCTTAATTCCTGCTCGTCCTCGAGTAGGTAAATGATAAAAAGAGAATTTTTGATGTGGAATGCTACCTAGCATAATTCATAATGTAATTTTCTTTATTGCGGCATGAATGTTCAGATCTAAATGATTCAAAATAAAAGTTCATATTGATAAAAGAAATAGTAACACTTCAAGCATACTAATCAAAGTAATCATGTCTTCTCAAAATAACATGGCAAAAGAAAGTTCATCCCTACAAAATCATATAGTTAGGCTATGCTTCATTTTCGTCACACAAAGATTTTCCCAACTTCTATACCCCCGATGACAAGCCAAGCAATTGTTTCATACTTAAATAATCTCAAAGTTTTTCAACCTTCATGCAATACATGAGCGTGAGCCATGGATATAGTACTATGGGTGGAATAGAATATGATGATGGGGATTGTGTGGAGAAGACAAAAAAGGAGAAAGTCTCATATTGACGAGGATAATCAACGGGCTATGGAGATGCCCATCAATTGATGTCAACATGAGGAGTAGGGATTGCCATGCAACGGATGCACTAGAGCTATATGAATGCTCAACAAAGAAAACTAGTGGGTGTGCATCCAACTTGCTTGCTCACGAAGACCTAGGGCATTTGAGGAAGCCCATCGTAGCAATATACAAGCCAAGTTCTATAATGAAAAATTCCCATTAGTATGAAAAAGACAACTTATGAGACTCACTATATGAAAAACATGGTGCTATTTTGAAGCACAATATATGAGACTCACTACATGAAGAACAAGGTGGTACTTTGAAGCACCAGTGTGGAAAAAGAGATAATAACAGTGCCCTTTTTATTTATTTTCTTTTCTTTTTCCTTTTTTTGGGCTTTTTTTGGCCTTTCTTTTTTTGGGGCAATGCTCTAATAATGATGATCATCACACTTCTATTGATTACAACATATGAATTACAACTCGAAACTAGAACAAGATATGACTCTACATGAATGCCTTCGGTGGTGTACCGGGATGGTGTAATGAATCAAGAGTGACATGTATGAAAAAATAATGCATGGTGAATTTGCCACAAATACGATGTCAACTACATGATCATGCAATGGCAATATGACAAAAGTAAAGTATGTCATGATGATGATAAACGGAACGGTGGAAAGTTGCATGGCAATATATCTCGGAATGGCTATGGAAATGTCATAATAGGTAGGTATGGTGGCTGTTTTGAGGAAGATGGATGCACCGGCAAAGTTTGTACCAACTCTCAAGGTGAGAAAGGGCAATGCACGGTACCGAAGAGGCTAGCAAAGGCGGAAAGGTAAAAGTGCGTATAATCCATGGACTCAACTTTAGTCAAAATAACTCATATACTTATTGCAAAAATTTAGAAGTAATCAAAAATCAAGTACTACGCGCATGCTCCTAGGGGGATAGATTGGTAGGAAAAGACCATCGCTCGTCCCCGACCGCCACTCATAAGGATGCACAAGCCAGGTACACTTCATGTTTCAAATTTGTTACACAACTCTAACCATACGTGCATGCTACGGGACTTGCTAACTTCAACACAAGTATTCTTTAAATACATAATCACCCAACTAGCATGACTTTAATGTCACTACCTCCATATCTCAAAACAATTATCAAGTATCAAATTGATCATAGCATCCAATTCACTTCCTATGATAGTTTTTATTATACCCAACTTGGATGCCTACCATTCTAGGACCAATTTTAAAACCATAGCAAATACCATGCTGTTCTAAAGACTCTCAAAATAATATAAGTGAATCATGAGAGACTAGTAGTTTCTAAAAAAAATCACCACCGTGCTCTAAAAGATATAAGTGAAGCACTAGAGCAAAAACTATCAAGCTCAAAAGATATAAGTGAAGCACATAGAGTATTCTAGCAAATTCTAATCAAATAGGCTTCTCCCAAAAGGTGTGTACATCAAGGATGATTGTGGTAAACTAAAAAGCAAAGACTAATATAATACACGATGCTCCAAGCAAAACACATATCATGTGGCGAATAAAAATATAGCTCCAAGTAAAGTTACCAATGAACGAAGACAAAAGAGGGGATGCCTCTCGGGGCATCCCCAAGCTTAGGCTTTTGGCTATTCTTGAATATCTTGGGGTGCCATGGGCATCCCCAAGCTTAGGCTCTTGCCACCCTTTATTCCATAGTCCATAAAGGCTTTACCCAAAACTTGAAAACTTCACAACACAAAACTCAACAGGAAATCTTATAAGCTCCGTTAGTGAAAGAAAACAAAACCACCACATAAGGTACTGTAATGAACTCATTCTTTATTTATATTTGTGTTAAACCTACTGTATTCCAACTTCTCTGTGGTTCATAAACTATTTAACTAGCCATAGATGCATCAAAATAAGCAAACACCACACAAAAAACAGAATCTTTCAAAAACAGAATAGTCTGTAGCAATCTGTAACTAACGCAAACTTCGGGAACTCTAAAAATCCTACCAAAATAGGAAGTCCTGTACAATTTGTTTATTTATCAGCAGCAAAAAGAATCAACGCAAAATCACGTTCCTGTGATTTAATAAAATTATATTCGTGCGCGCAAAGTTTCTGTTTTTCAGCAGAATCAAATCAACTATCATCGTAGGTTATCCTATAGGTTCTACTTGGCACAAACACTAATTAAAAGATAAAAACACATCTAAACAGAAGATAGATGCAAGATTTATTACTAAACAGGAGCAAAAACAAAAAACATAAAGAAAATTGGGTTGCTCCCAACTAGCGCTATCGTTTAACGCCCCTAGCTAGGCATAAAAGCGAAGATAGATCTAACGAGTGCCATCTTTGGCACTAAATTCATAAGTAGCCCGCATGATAGATTCATAAGGTAATTTGACTTTCTTTCTTGGAAAGTGCTCCATGCCTTTCTTTAATGGAAATTGGAATCTAATATTCCCTTCCTTCATATCAATAATCGTGCCAATCATTCTAAGGAAAGGTCTACCAAGAATAATAGGGCAAGAAAGATTGCAATCTATATCAAGAACAATAAAATCCACAGGCACCAAATTTCTATTTGCAACAATGAGAACATCATTGATCCTTCCCATTGGCTTTTTAATGGTGGAATCCGCAAGGTGCAAATTTAAAGAGCAATCATCAAGATCATGGAAACCTAGAATATCACATAAAGTTTTCGAAATCGTGGAAACACTAGCACCCAAATCACACAAAGCAAAACACTCATAATCTTTAATTCTAATCTTTATAGTAGGTTCCCACTCATCATTAAGTTTTCTAGGTATAGAAACTTCCAAATTAATTTTTTCATCATAAGATTGCATCAAGGCATCAACGATATGTTTGGTAAAAGCTTTATTTTGACTATAAACATGGGGAGAATTAACAACGGATTGCAACAAGGAAATACAACCTTTTAAAGAGCAACTATCATAATCAAATTCCTTGAAATCTGAGATAGTAGGTTCAATGTTATTAGAAGTTGAGGACTTTCCAATCTCACTTTTACCAAATTTAGCATCAAGATCTAAAGACTCTGAATTCTTGGGACGCCTTCTAGGCAAAGTTGAGTCATCATCAGTCCCATAATCATCAAAATTCATATTGCAAAACATAGATCTAATAGGAGACACATCAATAACTTTAAGATCCTCATCATTATTTTCATGGAAACTAGAAGAACACTCTTTTATAAAGCTATCTTTCTTAGCACGCAATCTAGCGGTTCTTTCCTTACACTCATCAATGGAAATTCTCATTACTTTGAGAGACTCATTGATATCATGCTTAGGAGGAGAAGATCTAAGTTTAAGAGAATCAACATCAAGCGAAAGTCTATCAACGTTCCTAGCCAAATCATCAACTTTGAGCAATTTTTCTTCAAGCAAAGCATTAAAATTCTTTTGAGAAATCATAAATTCTATCACACTATTCTCAAAATCAGAGGGCATCTTATTAAAATTACCATAAGAATTATTGTAGGAATTTCCATAATTATTAGAGGAATTACTAGGGAACGGTCTAGCATTAAAGTTTCCTCTATAAGCATTGTTTCCAAAACTATTCCTACCAACAAAATTCACATCCATAGATTCATTATTATTCTCAATCAAAGAAGACAAAGGCATATCATTGGGATCAAGAGGAGTATTTTTAGTAGCAAACAATTTCATAAGTTCATCCATCTTTCCACTCAAAACATTGATTTCTTCTATAGCATGCACTTTTTTACTGGAAGATCTTTCGATGTGCCATTGAGAATAATTAGCCATAATATTATCAAGAAGTTTTGTAGCATCTCCTAACGTGATTTCCATAAACGTGCCTCCCGCGGCCGAATCTAAAAGGTTTCTAGAAGCAAAGTTCAAACCGGCATAAATTTTTTGTATGATCATCCATAAATTCAAACCATGAGTAGGGCAATTGCGAAGCATCAATTTCATTCTTTCCCAAGATTGGGCAATATACTCATGATCAAGTTGTTTAAAATTCATGATATCGTTCCTAACAGTGATAATCTTAGCGGGAGGAAAATACTTAGAGATAAAAGCATCTTTGCACTTGTTCCAAGAATCAATACTATTTTTAGGCAAAGATGAAAACCAAACTTTAGCACGATCTCTAAGTGAAAATGGAAATAACTTCAATTTGACAATATTGTTATCCGTATCTTTCTTCTTTTGCATATCACACAAATCAACAAAATTGTTTAGATGAGTAGCGGCATCTTCACTAGGAAGGCCGGCGAATTGATCTTTCATAACAAGATTCAGCAAAGCGGTATTGATTTCACAAGACTCAACATCATTAAGAGGAGCAATCGGAGTACTAAGGAAATCATTATTATTGGTATTCGAGAAATCACACAATTTGGTATTATCTTGCACCATGGCAACAAGTAATCCAACACACAAGCAAACAGAAAAAGGCAAGCGAAAAGAGAGGAGGAGATTGGGAAAGAGAGGGCGAATAAAATGGCAAGGGTGAAGTGGGGGAGAGGAAAACGAGAGGCAAATGGCAAATAATGTAAATGCGAGGGAGATCGGTTTGTGATGGGTACTTGGTATGTCTTGACTTGAGCGAAGACCTCCCCGGCAACAACACCAGAAATCCTTCTTGCTATGTCTTGAGCTTGCGTTGGTTTTCCTCGAAGAGGAGAGGGTGATGCAGTGATAGTAGCGTAAGTATTTCCCTCAGTTTTTGAGAACCAAGGTATCAATCCAGTAGGAGGCTCCTCAAAAGTCCCACGCACCTACACAAACAAACTGAGAACTCACAACCAACGCAATAAAGGGGTTGTCAATCCCTTCACGGCCACTTGCGAAAGTGAGATCTAATAAAGATAGTATGATAAGATAAATATATTTTTGGTATTTTATAATATAGATGCAAAAAGTAAAGATGCAAATAAAAGTAGTTTGGAAGCAAATATGATTAGATATAGACCCGGGGGCCATGGGTTTCACTAGTGGCTTCTCTCAAGATAGCATAAGTATTACGGTGGGTGAACAAATTACTTTCGAGCAATTGATAGAAAAGCGCATAGTTATGAGATTATCTAGGCATGATCATGTATATAGGCATCACGTCCATAACAAGTAGACCGACTCCTGCCTACATCTACTACTATTACTCCACACATCGACCGACTCCTGCCTGCATCTAGAGTATTAAGTTCATAAGAACAGAGTAACGCATTAAGCAAGATAACATGATGTAGAGGGATAAACTCAAGCAATATGATATAAACCCCATCTTGTTATCCTCGGTGGCAACAATACAATATGTGCCTTGCAACCCTTTCTGTCACTGGGTAAGGACCACCGCAAGATTGAACCCAAAGCTAAGCACTTCTCCCATGGCAAGAAAGATCAATCTAGTAGGCCAAACCAAACTAATAATTCGAAGAGACTTGCAAAGATAACTCAATCATACATAAAAGAATTCAGAGAAGATTCAAATATTGTTCAAAGATAAACTTGATCATAAACCCACAATTCATCGGATCTCGACAAACACACCGCAAAAAGAGTTTACATCGAATAGATCTCCACAAGAGAGGGGGAGAACATTGTACTGAGATCCAAAAAGAGAGAAGAAGCCATATAGCTAATAACTATGGACCCGTAGGTCTGTGGTAAACTACTCACAACTCATTGGAGGGGCAAGGATGTTGATGTAGAAGCCCTCCATGGTCGATTCCCCCTCCGGCGGTGTGCCGGCGAAGGCTCCAAGATGAGATCTCGCAGATACAGAAGGTTACGGTGGTGGAAATTGTGTTTCGTCCTGCTCCTGGATGTTTTCGGGGTACGTAGGTATATATAGGAGGAAGAAGTACGTCGGTGGCCGCCCGAGGGACCCACGAGACTGGGGGGCGCGCCCTACAGGGGGGCGCCCTCCTATCTCGTGGGAGCCTCGGCAGCTTCTTGGCTTGCACTCCAAGTCCTCTGGATCACGTTCGTTCCAAAAATCACGCCCCCGAAGGTTTCATTCCGTTTGGACTCCGTTTGATATTCCTTTTCTTCGAAATACTGAAATAGGCAAAAAAACAGCAATATGGGTTGGGCCTCCGGTTAGTAGGTTAGTCCCAAAAATGATATAAATGTGTAAAATAAAGCCCATAAACATCCGAAAGGGGTAATATAATAGCATGGAACAATCAAAAATTATAGATACATTGGAGACGTATCAAGGTGCAGGTGCATAACTGACATGTGGCCCAAATGCATGTTGGGCCCACGTGTTAGTCAGCCAACTACACCAGCAGTTAAGTGGAAGCAGCGTCCTTCTCCAACATAGCTCTCCGACTCCACATCACCGCCAAGAAGCTAACCGGCCATCAATAGTCAACCCGCCTAGCTTGGCTTCAACCGGAGGGTAGCAGCGGTGGCCTTACTTGGACCCGAGCAGAGGCGGCCAACCGTGTTCTACTCTTCCTCGTTTTCTGTGTGGTGCGGCCTCGTTGGCAGTGGGGCGGGGATCGACGAAGCGGGCGATGTCCTCTGTCTCGTTGCCGACGGGGCGGTGCCTCGGCGGAGCAGGGGAAATCCTCCCCCTTGTTGCCGGCAGGGTGGGGCCTCGGCTGAGCCGGCGATGTCCTCTGCATCATTGTTGGTGGGGCAGGGCCTCGACGGAGTAGGGCCTCCGCCTTGGTGCCAGCGGGGTGGGGCCTCGGCGGAGCAGGTGATGTCCTCTATCTCATTGTCGGTGGGGCAGAGCCGGCGATGTCCTCTATCTGATTGTCGGCGGGGCGGCGCCTCAGCGGAGCGGGGGAAATCCCCCCTCGTTGCTGGTAGGGTGAGGCCTCGGCTGAGCCGGCGATGTCCTCTGCCTCGTTGTTGGCGGGGCGGGGCCTCAACAGAGCCGACGGTGTCCTCTGCCTCATTGTTGGCGCCACGGATCCTCGGTGGAGCAGGGCCTCGTCGACGCCAGCGGAGTGGGGACTCGTCGGAGTCGGCATTGTCCTCTGTCTCATCCTCGGTCTCGCGAAACAGTGCCTCGCCCGCTTCATCGCCCTCTTTGTAGGCGGCCACAGCCTCCGCCACCCGCATGCGGTATCGCCAGCGCTCGAGGCGGCCTTCGCGGGCGGAGCGGTACGAGTCAAGCAGCGCCTCCTGCTCAGCCCGCTCTATGGCCATCTGCTCCTCCGTCTGCAGGTGCTCCTGGAGGAGATGGTGGTTGTAGGCGGTGTCGGCCTGCGCCTCCCAGAACTGCTCCTCACGCTTCTGCCTTACCATGTCCATGTATAGGGCATGGGCCTCGCCCATGGTCATGGTGCAATGCACCGATGAGGATGGCGCGGAGAGGGGGTTCTCGCCGGATCGTCGACTACCATGTTCTCCATTGGGACGTCGTCGTCCTCCGGCTGCCTGCCGGCCGGCCAGTCGGAAACAATGGCTGCCATCTCCTTGTAGTCCGTCGTCTGCCCGTCTCAAAGAGTGCTGGAGCGCGAGGAAGCCATGGTGGGCAGTAGTGGTGTGGACAGGAGAAAGGGAACATAGGCGGATGACTGCGACTATGGCCGGCGCAGCAGTTTATATAGCAATGGTGGGCGGCGGTGGGACGGATCTGTGGCGCCGGAGTAGCCGCCTCGGCAACCGTGTATCATTAATGTGGGCGGAAGACGGATGGACAAACGACACTTGTGTCGTTTGAAGGCAGAGCAATCGCCTACACCGGGAAGCGGGGCGGGCGGCGCTGACCGTTTTGGGCGGAAAGCGCGTGCGGGTGAGGGAGGCGGTCTAGGTGGGGCCAGGGCAGTCAGACTCGTGCTTGGCAGCGGGTCGGTCTAGCAGCCGAACATGCTGGCTCGCCAGCGAGCTCGCCGAGCTGAGCAACGACAATCAGACGATGGACGTAGCTTCCGACCAGGAGCCAGCGCCATTGTCCAAGTCGGTTCATACTTTGTTCACCATAGAGCAGGTACGGCCGCACTTTGACGCCCTAATGGCGGAAGAGCTACCAGCGTAGGAGGACCTGTGCTGCAACCTCCGTCTCCTCAATGAGCACCAGTGAACAAGCGAACAACAATGCCGTCGCGGACATGTGTCCCTATGATCCTGGCTTCCCAAATGAGCAGCGGGCGCTGTATCAGACCATTTATAGGGCCCGTGAGGCCCTTTCCGTCATCCTTTAAGTTGTTGCGCTCGTCGTGGCGCCGTTGTCTCGCGTTGTTAACATGGTCAACAGACATGGGGAATGAGGAGATGACTTTACTTGGAGAGGATGACAGTGGGGACCCACCAGGGCCATAGCCGCACGTACGCAAGGGCCTCCTTATTATATACAACTGTAATTTTTTTTGCTTCCTCCTGGTTTCCTGACATCACGGTCCCACACAATTGTCAACCTATGTAGTTAATAAACGAGATAATTGCACAAGGAGCGGCCGACAGCTGGGACCAAGCAGCTTGACCAGCATTTGTGTTTTTGAGGTGTGAGCACTGCAAAGTGTTTCTTGACCGATGTTTTCATTGTTATTTAGAGGAGAGCAGTGTATTAACTGGGCGGGTTGTGGCCCGTCTAGCCCAGGCCAGATATCCAGCCCAGATATTAATTTTTTTTCAAGCTGAAAATGGCTAGCCCAATTATACTTTTTTCCTAGGAATACCCAGGCAAGGTCAACTTGTTATTCTCCGCCCCGCTAGGCTGCAAATCTTTCCTAGGAGGGATGCATTAGGCTTAACAAGAAAATGGGCTTTAAGAAATAATAAATTGGATGTAATTATAAAAACTTGGTAGTAACTATAAAAAAATGCACCAAACACGTAATTACTTTATAAAATATTGTTTTTGGATTTTGAAAATTTTAATTTCATTAATTGTTGCACGCGCAATGTTTCATTGGATTTTTACGTAATACAAATTTATATTGAAATTGTATTTAATCTGACTAGAAATTTCGGGATAAAACTATTTCGGATCTCATCAAAATGTGGGAAATTTTATTGAATTCTGTTTTGAACGGTTGGTTGAAATTATTAATTGTTGTCCTAGCTAGAAAATGGGTTGTACTTTTAACAAACTGTAAATGGGCTGTAGTAAATTTCATTAAAATTCAAAAATGGGTTGTACATTCTTACAAATCTCAAATGGGCTATAAGTTCTCTGCCACACACTTGTGGGCCTACTGAGTTGACGCGTCCCCTAGAAAAAAGTTGACGCGTATGCAAGGCTTTGTCAACTTACAGTCAACACAAGGTTCAAGCAGCAGTGGCCGTTGGATGTCCATCCAGCGGATGTCGTGCTTCTTCTTCAATCTCGGATATTCTTGCTTCAGCCGCCCAAAAAATGATTCATCCCCCTGACATCTGGGGCGCGCCATTTTGGAGGCTGACATGTGGGCCTACTAAGTTGACGCGTACCAAGGGCTTTGTTAACTTAGTCAATATAAACGATTCTAGCTGAATTGACCGTACGATGTCCATCCAACGGCCGTAGTGCTTTTTCAACCTCTGGTATTCTTGCTCCAGCTGCCCAAAGCAGCGCCGGTCGTGCCGCGTGCTCCTGCATCCCGTGGATGGCTGTGATGCCGCGGAGACCTCACCACCCCCTACTACTCCCACTGCTGGCTAGGCCATCCCTCTACTCACCCACACACCCTGTTATTCTGCGGCGACGACAGCCTCACACCGCAGCCGAACCAGTGAACCCTCGTACTCCTCTCCGCGTGGGTTTCCACTGCCGCGTCTTCCTCGGCTCTGCATTGTCCCCTTCCTAGGCCTCGCCGTCGTCCATCGCCTTGGTGCTCTCAGTGCGGCATGGTCAACATGGTCAAGGAACGACTTCCATCGGAAGAGTACTGTACATGGAGAGGCTGATAGCTGGGTCCACGGCAGCCGCAAGGAAGTGCCTCCTTATTATGCGAAAAATATTTATTCCTCCACCTGACATCAGAGACCCACCGGATGGGCCACCGTATTTCGCGAAAAAATGTTTCCTCCCTGACTGCTAGGACCCACCAGCTACATCTTCGCACGCAAGGAAGTGCGTCCATATTACGGGCAAAAAATGATTCGCCCCCCTGACTGCTGGGACCCACCAGCTACATCTTCGCACGCAAGGAAGTGCCTGACAGTCGGGACCCACCTGGTCGAAGCGTATGTAGCGTTGTCATTCTGGTCGCGAACGTGTACGTACATACTGGTCGATGTAGAGGCACGCACGTAGCATGTACACGTATGTACAATGGCCAGGGTGCAAGAAAGTAAATACGGCCACGTACATACATACGGGTGGGGTCTCGAACACCTACTCACGCATACGTACGGCTAGGGCTCATGTACATGGCTGGGTTGGGACGGAGGAACTGCGTCATCGTCGTGTTCATCGAGAGCCAATCGGCTGGGTCGGAATGGAATGCATCGTCGTGTTCATCAGGAGGGCTTGGACGGAGTAGCCGATGGAAACGAGGCCTGGCGTACTGCAGAACGGAGGAAGCATCCTTGTGTTCATCTGGCCACGGTCGAAACGGGATCATGTTCATCAAGAGGGGTCTGGCATACCGCAAAATGGAGGAAACGGACTTCTGCTAGACCTCCTATGGTCGAAACGGGGTCCTGTTGATCGGGAGGGGTGTGGCGTACTGCAAAACGTAGGAAACGGACTTGTGTTGGAGCGCTTCGGTCGACGCGGGGGTCCTTTTCATCGGGAGGGTTGTGGCGTACCGCAAAACGGGACTCCACGGGATACTGTTCATCTCCACCGTCGACCTTCTCTAGCCTCCACAGGCTACTGTTCATCCACCGTCGACCTCCTCCAGCCTCCACCTATGACTGTTCATCCACGGGCTCCTGTTCATCCAGCCTCCACCGCGCGCTCCTCCACCGGCTACTGTTCAACCAACCCTCTCCTCGGGGTGCTGTTCAACCACCCCTCCACGGGCTACTGTTCATCCAGCCCTCCACCGGCTATTGTTCAACCAGCCCTCCACCGGATACTGTTCAACCTTCCCTCCACGAGGTCCTGTTCATCCACGCCCAACCGGCTCGATCGATCGGGGTCATGTTCATCCAGCGGCAACACCACGGGGTCCTGTTCATCCAACCCCCCACCGGGAACTGTTCATCCAACCCCCCCAACAATGCTCACTGTTCATCAAGGGAAGCGAGGCAGCAGGTTCGATCGGCTTCAGTTAGCAGCAGTAGCGAACGAAGGAATCGCTCGATCGGGTTCAGTAAGCCTGCAGTGCAATCGCTCGGGTTCAGTAGGCAAATGCCTTGCTCGGGTTCAGTTAGAGCCCAACGCCTTGCACCCACGCGCGTATGTGTACGAGAGAAACGTGCATCGCTCGGCCCCCGATCACCCACCGTAACCGGTAAATCCCTGATACTTTCCTCACCCTCGCTTCTACCATGGTTTTTTCCGTCATGCATGGCCCAAAGAATGTCATGCAGCTGCGTCTCCGGCCCACCCAGGATGAAAAACCCATTTTCTGTCATGATTTTTTGTCATAAAAGTAGGAGCCCACCACATCTATGATGATACCAGGTTTTTTCACAATTATCGTTATAGAAGTGTCATAAGCATGACAGGAAAAAAAATCTTTCGGCCCAAAATGTCATGGATGTGTCTTTTTTTTGTAGTGGGAGGGCTTCTACATCAACCTTGCTGCCCTTCCGATGATGTGTGAGTAGTTTACCATAGACCTATAGGTCCATAGCTAGGAGCTAGATGGCTTCTTGTCTCTCTTTGATCTTCAATACAATGTTCTCCTCGATGTTCTTGGAGATCTATTCGATGTAATCTTCTTTTGCGGTGCGTTTGTTGAGATCCGATGAATTGTGGATTTATGATCAGATTATCCATGAATATTATTTGAGTCTTCTCTAAACTCTTTTATGTATGATTAAGATAGCTTTGTATCTCTCTCTGATCTAATTTCTTTTGGCCAACTAGATTGATTTATCTTGCAATGGTAGAGGTGCTTTGTGATGGGTTCAATCTTGCGGTGTCCTCACCCAGTGACAGTAGGGGTAGCGACTAGCAAGGCACATATTTGTATTGTTGCCATTAATGATAAAAAGATGGGGTTTATACCATATTGCTTGGATCTATCCCTCTACATCATGTCATCTTGCTTAAGGCGTTACTCTATTCTTGTTAACTTAATACACTAGATGCATGCTAGATAGCTGTCAATGTGTGGAGTAATAGTAGTAGATGCAGGCAGGAATCGGTCTACTTGTCACGGATGTGATGCCTATATTCATGATCATTGCCTTGGATATCGTCATAACTTTGCGCTTTTCTATCAATTGCTCAACAGTAATTTGTTTACCCACCATATGCATTCTTTCAAGAGAGAAGCCTCTAGTGAAAACTATGGCCCTCGAGTCTATTTCTTATCATATACTTTCGGATCTATAAAACCAAAAACACAAAAATACCTTGCTGCTATTTATTTACCTTTACTTCATTTTGCACTTTTATTTATCTTTTATACCTATCTCTATCATATCACATCCTTGCAATTAACCGTGAAGGGATTGACAACCCCTTTTTCGCGTTGGGTGCAAGTATTTGTTTGTTTGTGTAGGTGCGACTATTGGAGACATGGGTGTTCCTCCTACTGGATTGATACCTTGGTTATTAATTGAGGGAAATACTTATCTCTACTTTGGTGCATCACCCTTTCCTCTTCAAGGGAAAAACAACGTAAGCTCAAGATGTAGCACCAGTAATTTCGTGTCTCCCATTTATTTGCTCGGGTAAATTGCACCGAGCAGAGGGTGTCAGCGGTTCGTTCAAATTTTTGGAGAACAAGCATCCACGTCTACCTTACCAAGTCGACTCGAATCAAATTTTGAAATATTAGCTTGCCACTTATTTTTTAGATGGTAAGATGATGCTCGGGACTAATGTGTGTTACATGCTCGTTGCTACCGGTTTATTTGGAAAATAGTTGACCCACTCAAAAACGGGAATCAAACCCAAAATGAAATATCTCGATAAAATGAAATAGCTCGTTGACCCAGTCAAAATTGTGGACTAAATCCAAAATTGAACACCTCAGTTGAGTAGCATGTTGTATTATAGTACTCCATGAACATGCTGAAAGTCAAATTAATGAACTTGTTTGATATGCATATCTCTGTTCATGTGTGGATTGCAAACACCATGTTCTCCAATTCAAAGATTCGAATGCAAATTTATACTGAATCATGGTTTATATCAGTCTTCGATGCATAAACGCGACCTCTCCCCTCTCCCGGACTCCCGTTCTCTCTATCCGATAATCTTCGTTTATATCGCACGCATACAAACATAATCCTTGTCAGTCTCTCTCTCTCTCTCTCTCTCTCTCTCTCTCTCTCCCTCTCTCCCTCCCTCTCTCTCTCTCTCTCTCTCTCTCTCTTTTCTATCAATTGCCCAACAGTAATTTGTTTACCCACCATATTCTATCTTCAATAGAGAATCCTCTCGTGATAACTATGCCCCCCGGAGTCTATCTAAATCATATATTAAAATACAAAAATATATTGTTCCACTTTTATTTACTTTATTTTATTTTGTGTTTCTATTTATCCATCTATCACTACGAGATTTGACTATTGCAATTAACCACCAAGGAATTGACAACCCCTTGTTTGCGTTGGGTGCAAGTATTTGTTTTTTGTGTGTACGTGCTGCTAACGAGTTGTTGCGTGGTTCTCCTAGTGGATTGATAACCTAGGTTTCTAACCGAGGGAAATACTTATCTCTACTGTACTGCATCATCCCCTCCTCTCCAGGGAAATTCCAACATAGCCCACAAGTAGCAATGCCCAAGGCACCCCATGGGAATATTCAAGGGGCCAAGCGTCTAAGCTTGTGTATGCCCCGAATGGCATTCCCTCTTTCGCCTACAATCCATCGATAAATTACTTGGAGCTATATTTTTATTCATCACATGAGATGAGTTTTGCTTGGAGCGTCCTGTATTATAGTGATCTTTTCTTTGTTTGCTTTTTAGTTTGCCACGATCTTATTTTGTGGTACACACCTTTTGAGAGGGACACACATTTGTTCGTGATTTGTGAGAATACTCTATGTGCCTCACTTATATCTTTTGAGCTAGGCAGTTGCTCTAGTGCTTCACTTATATCTTTTAGAGCACGATGGTGGTTATATTTTAAAGAAATAATTGCACTCTCATGCTTCACTTATACCTTTTTGAGACTAATAAATAGTAATGACAATATGCATGGGTTATGAAATTAGTCCTAATATGATAGGTATTCAAGAGGGATATAATAAAAACTTTCATGTAGATCACGGAATATGATAAGTTTGATTCCTTGCAATATTTTTGCGATATTAAGATGGTAATATGTGGGAGGTGCTAGTAAATAATTGCGGTTTAGTATATGCACGTATGGTCTCTAGTTATGCTAACAAGTTGGAGCATCATTTATTATTGATTGTCTTCCTTATGAGTGGCGGTCAGGGATGAGCGATGGTCTTTTTCTACCAATCTATCCCCCTAGAGGCATGCGTAGTAGTACTTTGCTTCAAGGGCTAATAAACTTGTGCAATAAGATGTGAGTTCTTTATGACTAATGTGAGTCCATGGATTATACGCACTCTCACCTTTCCACAATTTGCTAGTCTATTCGGTACCGTGCGTTGCCCTTTATCACCTCGAGAGTTGGTGCAAACTTCGTTGGTGCATCCAAACTCCATGGTATGATATGCTCTATCACACAAAAGCCTCCTTGTATCTTCCTCAAAATAGCCACCGTACCTACCTATTATGCATTTCCATTGCCATTCCAAGATATATTGCCATGCAACTTCCACCATTTCATTTTTATGACACACATCATCATTGTCATATTGCTTTGCATGATCACATAGCTGACATAGTATTTGTGAGAGCCACCGTTCACCATTTTTATACGAGTTACGCTAGATCATTGCACATCCTGGTACACTTCCAGAGGCATTCATATAGAGTCATATGTTTTTCAGTTTTCTCAATTTGTAAGTAAATAGAAGTATGATGATCATCATTATTAGAGCATCGTCCTAGTGAGGAAATAAAAAAGGAAAAAATAGAGGCCAAAAAGAGCCCACAAAAAAGGGGAAAAAGGAGAGAAGCGGCAATGTTACTATCCTTTTCCATACTTGTGCTTAAAAGTAGCATCATGTGTTTCATATGGTGAGTCTCCTATGTAGTCACTTTCATATACTGGTGGGAATTTTTCATTATAGAACTTGGCTTGTATATTTCGATGATGTGCTTCCTCAAATGCCCTAGGTCTTCCTGAGCAAGCAAGTTGGATGCACACCCACTTAGCTTTCACTTTGAGCTTTCATATACTTACAGCTCTTAGTACATCAGCTGCATGGCAATCCCTACTCCTCGCATTGATATCAATTGGTGGGCATCTCCATAGCCTGTTGATTAGCCGCGTTGATGTGAGACTATCTTCCTTTTTGACTTCCCCTTATTAATCTCTACCATTGCATTCTATTTCACCCATATCATGGCTTGCGCTCATGTATTGCGTGGGGGTTGAAAAAGCTGAAGCGCGTTAAAAAGAATGAACCAATTGCTCGGTTTGTCTTCGGGGTTGTGCATGATAAATACTTTGTGTTAGAAAGATGGAGCATGACAAGACTATATGATTTTGTAGGAATAACACTCTTTAGACATGATTGTTTGTCAGTATGCCTGAGTATTGATGTCTTTATATCAAATTATAGATTATTGCTTTGAATCATTCAGATCTCAATATTCATACCATAAAAGAAAGATTACATGATGAATGATACGTCTCCATCGTATATATAATTTTTTTATTGTTCCATGCCAATATTATTCAACTTTCATATACTTTTGGCAACTTTTTATACTATTTTTGGGACTAACATAGTGATCCAGTGCCCAGTGCCAGTTCCTATTTGTTGCATGTTTTATGTTTCGCAGAAACCCAATATCAAACGGAGTCCAAACGGGATAAAAACGGACGGAGAATTATTTTGGAATATTTGTGATTTTTGGGAGGAAGAATTAACGCGAGACGGTGCCCGAGGGGGCCACGAGACAGGGGGCGCGCCCCAGGGAGGCAGGCGCGCCCTGGACTCTCCTGGGTACCCTGTAAGACGGTTGATGCTCTTCTTTTGCCACAATAAAGCTAATTTTATAGAAAAATCTGGGCAAAAGATTCACCCCAATCGGAGTTACGGATCTCCGGATATAAAAGAAACGATGAAAGGGCAGAATTAGGGAACACAGAAACAGAGAGAGACAGAGAGATAGATCCAATCTCGGAGGGGCTCTCGCCCCTCCCATGCCATGGGAGCCAAGGACCAGAGGGGAAACCCTTCTCCCATCTAGGGAGGAGGTCAAGGAAGAAGAAGAAGAAGAAGGGGGGCTCTCTCCCCCTTGCTTCCGGTGGCGCCGGAGCGCTGCCAGGGGCCATCATCATCACCGCGATCTTCACCAACACCTCCATCTTCTTCACCAACATCTCCATCACCTTCCCCCATCTATCTACAGCGGTCCACTCTCCCGCAACCCGCTGTACCCTCTACTTAAACATGGTGCTTTATGCTTCATATTATTATCCAATGATGTGTTGCCATCCTATGATGTCTGAGTAGATTTTCATTGTCCTACCGGTGATTGATGAATTGCTATGATTGGTTTGAATTGTATGTCTTATTATTGGTGCTGTCCTATTGTGCCCTCCGTGTCGCGCAAGCGTGAGGGATTCCCGCTGTAGGGTTTCCAATATGTTCATGATTTGCTTATGGTGGGTGGCGTGAGTGACAGAAGCACAGGCCCGAGTAAGTAGGTTGTTTGCGTATGGGATAAAGGGGACTTGATACTTTAATGATATGGTTGGGTTTTACCTTAATGATCTTTAGTAGTTGCGGATGCTTGCTAGAGTTCCAATCGTAAGTGCATATGATCCAAGAAGAGAATATGTTAGCTTATGCCTCTCCCTCAAATAGAATTGCAATAGTGATTACCGGTCTAGTAAAGTAGTCAATTGCTTAGGGACAATTCCACAACTCCTACCACCACTTTTCCACATTCGCTATATTTACTTTATTGATTCTTTATCTAAACAGCCCCTACTTTTTATTTACATGCTCTTTATTATCTTGCAAACCTATCTAGCAACACCTACAAAGTACTTCTAGTTTCATACTTGTTCTAGGTAAAGCGAACGTCAAGCGTGCGTAGAGTCGTATCAGTGGCAGATAGGACTTGAGAGAATATTTGTTCTACCTTTAGCTCCTCGTTGGGTTCGACACTCTAACTTATCGAAAGAGGCTACAACTATCCCATATACTTCCGGGTTATCAATGAACATGTTAGGTAGCATTCCATATAAAAAATTCTGTTTTTATCATTTACGTACTCAAGGACGAGCAGGAATTAAGCTTGGTGATTCTTGATACGTCTCAAACGTATCTATAATTTTTGATTGTTGCATGCTATTATAGTATCAATCTTGGATATTTTATATGCAATTATATATCATTTTTTGGGACTAACCTATAAACCTAGTGCCCAATGCAATTTGTTGTTGTTGCTTGTTTTTGGCTTTTCAGAAAGTCAATACCAAATGGAGTCGGAATGCTACGAAACTTTTTTACAATTTTTTTGGACAAGAGAGACCCTAGAAGGTTCAGAAAGACCAAAAGAGCTAAGAGGGAGCGACAAGCTCGCTAGACGCGTCCCAGGGGACGCCCCTGGCTTGTGGGTCCCTTGTGGCACCTCTTGACCTAATTCCACTTCCGTAAATTCTCAAATATTCCCAACATACCAGAGAGCACCCCGAAACACTTTTTCACCGCAGCAAGTCTCTGTTCTTCCACGATCCCATCTGGAGTCCTTTTCTGGTACTCCGCCGGAGGGGGAATCAATCATGGAGGGCTTCTACATCAACCTTGTCGCCCTTCCGATGATGCATGAGTAGTTTACCATAGATCTACGGGTCCATAGCTAGTAGCTAGATGGCTTCTTCTCTCTCTTTGATCTTCAATACCATGTTCTCCTCGATCTTCTTGGAGTTCTACAATGTATTCTTTTTTGCGGTGTGTTTTTTGGGATCCGATCAATTGTGGGTTTATGATCTGAATATTCAAGAGAAATATTTGAGTCTTCTCTAAACTTATTTATGCATGATTGTTATAGCTTTGTATTTCTCTCTGATCTATCTATTTAGTTTGGCTAACTAGATTTATTTATCTTGCAATGGGAGAGGTCCTTTGTGATGGGTTCAATCTTGCGGTGCTCCATCCTAGTGGCAGAAAGGGAATGTACACATATTTGTATTGTTGCCATTAAGGATAAAACGATGGGGTTTATTCATATTGATTGTTTTTACTTTCTCTACATCATGTCATCTTGCTTAAGGCGCTACTTTGTTTTTATTAACTTAATACCCTAGATACATGCTGGATAGCGGTCGATGGGTGGAGTAATAGTAGTAGATACAGGTAGGAGTCGGTCTACTTGTCTCAGACGTGATGCCTATATACATGATCATTGCCTTGAATATCGTCATAACTATGCCCTTTTCTATCAATTGCCCAACAGTAATTTGTTTGCCCACTGTATGCTACGTGTTCGAGAGAGAAGCCTCTAGTGAAAACTATGCCCCCTGTCTACTTTTATCATATATAAAATCCAAAAATACCTTGCTGAAATTGTATTTTATTTATTTTGTTTAGTATTTTATTTTATCTATCTACCACTACGAGATTTGATCCTTGCAAATAACCACCAAGGGGATTAACAACCCTCTTGTTTGCGTTTTTGGGTGCAAGTATTTGCTTTTGTGTGTGCAGGTGCTACTAACGAGGTTCTGTGCTACTGGAATGATAACCTTCATTCTTAACTGAGGGAAATACTTATCTCTGCTATATTGCACCATTCTCTCCTCTTCGAGGAAATCCCAACACATCTCACAAGTAGCACTCCTATAGTGTCGAATCGATAAATTTGGGTGAAATACTACCCTCGAAGACTGTCGCGATCCCTTATACTTGTGGGTTATCATGGTGGGGCGCGGAGGGTGCCTTATTTGATGAGACCCAGGAGGATGTAGCTTGCTAGTTCTTCTGGCCGCCGATGAGGAATGCGGTGGTTGGTCATGGCGCGATGACTTCGTGGGTGGTGTGCGGGGCGGCAGAGATGCGGTGAGTGGCGATGTACTATCGGCAGGTGATTCAGGTGAAAGCTTGTTGTGCTTTGGCTAGTCAACAATGTTGGTGTCCGTGGATGTTGTGTCACCTCCTTAGAGGCACCACCATGGAGTCCTCCCTTTTGCACACCCTTGGTTCTAGCTCTTCAGGTGAAAGCCTAAGGCCTGGTCGGGTGAGGTGACGTCATCGGCATTGTCGCTTCCCTCTTTAGGGCATCACCTTAAAGAGCACTAGCTCTGTTTGCGCCCTCCATGGGTTGTACACTCGCGTCATTGCAGTTGGTAGGTGTCCGTCCGGCGATATGGATGCTTGCGCGATTTCTTGCGTGGCAACAATGGCGGCTTCAGGCAGAGTTGGGTTGCAACTGCATTTTGGTAATCGGTCTCATCCGACTTGTTCGAGGGGGCGCCATGCCTCACTTTGTTTTCCTGAAATAGGAGCTACCGAGAAGGTGCCTTCGCGTAACGATGCCATGATACAGGTGACTGGTTCCAGTTTCGGCACCGGCTTGATGCTTTTTCTCCAGCAATCCTCGGCGACAAAGTCGGAGCTGCTGCTACTTGTGATCTGCATTGGGATTTCCCCAAAGAGGAGGGGGATGATGCAGTACAATAGAGATAAGAATTTCCCTCAGTTATGAAACCAAGGTTATAAATCCAGTAGCAGAACCAAGCAACACCTCGTTGGCAGCATCTGCACACAAACAACAAATCCTTGCAACCCAACGCAAACAAGGGGTTGTCAATTCCTTGACGGTTACGAGCAAGATTAAATTGTATGGTATTTGATAGATAGATCGGACCAAAATAAAAAATAAAAGAAAATTTGCAGAAAGGTATTTTTAGTATTTTTATATGATAAAAGATAGACCCGGGGCCATAGTTTTCACTATAGGCTTCTCTCAAGAAAATAGCATACGGTGGGTAGACAAATTACTGTTGGGTAATTGATAGAAAAAACAAATAATTATGACGATATCCAAGACAACAATCATGTATATAGGCATCATGCCCGAGACAAGTAGACTGACTCTTGCCTGCATCTACTACTATTACTCCACACGTCGGCCGCTACCAAGCATCCATCTAGAGTATTAAGTTCATAAAGAACGGAGTAACGCCTTAAGCAAGATGACATGATGTAGACAAGATAAACTCACGCATGAATAAACTCCATCTTTTTACCCTTAATAGCAATGATACATACGTGTCATGTCCCTTTCTGTCACTGGGATTGAGCACCGCAAGATCGAATCCATCACAAGCACCTCTTCTCATTGCAAGATAAATAAATCTAGTTGGCCAAACCAAATCAATCGATCGAAGAAGAAATACCAAGATATAATAATCATGCAAAGAGTTCAGAGAAAACTCAAATAATATTCATGGATAGGTTTGATGATAAACTCATAATTGATCGGATTCCAACAAACACACCGCAAAAAAGAATTACATCGGATAGAACTCCAAGAACATCAAGGAGAACATTGTATTGAAGAACATCGAGAGAGAAGAAGCCATCTACTCCCTATGTCCCAAAATATAAGAACGTTTTTGACACTTGTGTAGTGTTAAAAACATTTTTATATTATGGGACAGAGGGAGTAGCTACTAACTATGGACCCGTAGGTCTGTGGTAAACTACTCACGCATCATCAGAATGGCAACAAGGTTGATGTAGAGCCCCTCTGTAATTGAATTCCCCTTCAACGGATGCCAGAAAAGGTCCCCAGATGGGATCTCTCAAGAACAGAGGCTTGCGGTGGTGGAAAAAGTATTTCGTGGACTCCCCTGTTGGTTTCCTAATTTTTGAGAATTTATAGAGGCGGAGTTAGGTCAATCGAAGCCACGTGGGCCCCACAAGGTACCAGGACGCGCCCTGGTGCCTTGTGGGCTACTGCTTCGTCTTCTCGTCCCTTCCCGAAGCTTCCAGGGTTTCTTATTGCCAGAAAAAATTTCCAAAAAGTCTTGTGGCATTTGGACTTCATTTGGTACTGATATTCTGCAAAGCCAAAAACAAGCAAAAAATAACAACTGACACTCGGCATTAAGTTAGTAGGTTACTCCTAATAAATGATATAAAGTTGCTTGTCATTGTGTATAAAACATCCAAGATTGATACTATAATAGCATGAAATAATAAAAAAATATAGATACGTTGGAGACGTATCAGCTTCCTGGTCATCGTTGCATGCGGCAGATTGTTTGGCATTGGCCGATGCAGGTCTCGAAGCTTGTTTGCAGTGCAGGCTACATTGGTGGTCGGTCATCGTTGGAAGAGTCGGAGTCGCTGGCTCGCGGAGGAGTGATGACGGTGGCACCGAATGGCAAGCTCAACGTCGCTCTTCTTCTCGACGGCGTGTGTGCGTTCTTATGTGGGCTTTTAGGTCATCTAAGATGTCTTGTTTTTACGGGCATGTTGTGACGGTTTTCGGTCTGTTTTTCGCTAATTACCAGGCAACTCTCTTCTTTCTTGATGAATTTGAGATTTCCTGACTTTAAAAGAAAGAAGGATAACCTTAGATGTCAAAAAAAGAAAGAAGGATATGACCTTATGCTTTAGCAAAACTGTATATTTTTTACTATGTAATAATCATTGCATTTTTTGGGTTAAGAAGAGACATATCAGCTGCCTGGTCGTCGGTGCATGCGGCGGATTGTTTGGCATTGTCCGGTGCAGGTTTCGACGCTTGTTTGCGGTGCATACTACATTGGTGGTCGTCGATGGTAGAGCCAGGGTTGCTGGTTCGCGGAGGAGTGATGACGGTGGCACCGAATGGCAACCTCGACTTCGCTCTTCTCCACGACGGCGTGTGTGCATTCTTATATGGGCTTTTAGGTCACCTAAGACGCCCTTGCTTTTACGGGCATGTTGTGACAGTTTTCGATCGGTTTTCCGCTAATTATCAGGCAACTCTCTTCTTTCTTGATGAATTTGAGATCTCCCGACTTTTTAAAGAGAGAAGGATAACCTTAGATGTCAAAAAAAAAAAGATATGACCTTATGTTTTTTACTCTGTAATAATCATTGGCATTTTTTGGGTTATAAGAAGAGTCGGTTGGACTTGCTCTATCCATCTATCATCAGCTTGCCTAGTACGCGAAGGTAGACGACAGTCATCCCCACCGTTCGACGGTCACCGTCATCTACCCTCCATCTTTCCCACCCTTCTTCTCCCCAACATCACTCCACCCTCCCGCCCCGCCACTCCCACCCCACACCGACACTTCCCTATCCTCCGCCGCCATGGACCGCGAACCCTCCGTCTCCGACGAGGACGACGACCTCGAGACCCTCGTCCCCCAGAACCACACAAAGCCCCCTTCCCCCTCCTCCCGCTCCCGGGCCTCCTTCGGCATCTCCATCTCCGGCTTCCGCCCCGCGCTTCCCTCCTCGGCCACATCCCTCGGCCGCGTCCTCTGGTCCCGCCGATATCTCCTCATCTGCGTCTCCCTCCCCGTCCTCTTCATCGTCCTCTTCTTCTCCCTCGGCGGCGCCTCGTCTCTCCCCGCCTCCATCCGGCTACCCTCCGCCTCGCCCGCCGCCGACCTTGCCTCCTCCCGCATGCGCGAGGCCGAGCTCCACGCCCTCTACCTCCTCCGCTCCCAGCGCTCCGGCCTCCTCAGCCTCTTCAACCGCACTGCCGCCCCTGAGCCCACCAACAGCTCAACCACCGCCCCTGTCTCGCTGTCTGATCTCCAGGCTGCGCTCCTCAGCCAGATCAAGATCAACCGCGAGATCCAGGAGGCCCTCCTCTCAACGCACCACTCCGGGGCCGGCAATGCTACGGAGGATGCTTTGGATCTTGATCTGCCAGGTCCCGGGTGCAGGAGGAGGGAATTGCCGTACAACCGGCGGACGATAGAGTGGAATCCCAAGAAGAATCGGTACCTGTTCGCCGTCTGTCTCTCTGGGCAAATGTCGAACCACTTGATTTGCTTGGAGAAGCACATGTTCTTCGCGGCACTTCTGGGCCGGATCTTGGTGGTTCCCAGCCAGAAGGTGGATTATCAGTACGACAAGGTGCTTGATATCAACCACATTAATGATTGTATTGGAAGGAAGGTTGTGATTACTTATGAGGAATTTGTGGATAAAAGGAAGAAAGTGAGCATCGATCAATTTATATGTTACGTGGCGTCGCCCCCGTGTTACATGGATGAGGAGCATATTAAGAAGTTGAAGGCAGTGGGGATTTCAATGGGGAAAATTGAGGCTGCTTGGCCAGAGGATGCAAAACTGAAAGTGCCAAAGAAGAGATATGTAGCAGATATCACGGCAAAGTTCACGACAGACGCTGAGGTGCTTGCAGTCGGTGAGTTGTTCTATGCTGATGCTGAGGAAGAGTGGATTATGCAGCCTGGTGGTCCATTGGCTCACAAATGCAAGACTTTGATCCAACCAAGCAGGCTCATAATGCTTACCGCACAGCGATTTGTGCAGACTTTCTTGGGTGGAAACTACATTGCTTTGCATTTCCGTCGACATGGCTTTCTTAAGTTCTGGTAAGATATCATATCAGTTAATTAGTAAGCTATCACCTCAATATTTAGCAACATGCATGTATTAAGGTTGTTTGTGGAACTTGTGATCCAGCATGCTGACAGGGCTGCATTTTGTTTCTAGGCTCTAGTAGTAGTTGGCTTATCTCTGTTATAATTGTACCGTTCGGGTTGCTCATACATTATCCTCTTTTAGTCATTGCTTGTGCTTGGTTGATGTTGCTTTGGACATTGCAATTTTGGAAAATGAAACTTGTCTGCTTAGATAATTCGTCCACAACACCAGCCACTTATTTTGATAAAGAATGGCTCTTCATTTAGATCTAGGCAGTTAAATTTGTATAAGTCAAAGTCTGACTACTACACAGCTGACCAAATTTACTATAGGCGGTCTTGATGGGGCTTTTAATGAAGTGTCTGCTAATACTATAAATTAACCATATCTTCCTTATGATAGAGTAAGCTTCATGTAGAGCATATAGTTTCTCTTCTACCGGTCAAAGTTATTTCTGAAGAGTTATTTTTACTTTAGTTCCTGATACCTTACTGAGGGCGCACCAAAGTTCACGAGCGCTCTGCCTTTTGTTTTAATTAACTCGTCAGGCTCAGCTAAATGGTTTCACTTGATAACTTCATGAAACTTTGAGCTCGTTGCTGCTCTTGGTCTTGGTTCCTCACATTGTGGTCATATTTGGTTAGCATATGTCAAACCCATTATCATCCTGATACATCCATAATACACTTCTGCTAAGTGCTCAATACTTACCACCAGTCAGCACCTCGCAGGTTGGGGCAATTTTCTATGCAGTTTAACAAAATTATTTTTGTTAAAACATAAACTTAATCGTAATTTACTATTCAATATTTTAGTACAGCTGTGTCCAAAGAAAATCCTACAGAGATGAGCAATGCATTATGAGTTTCCTTGTCAACAGTTCCTGATAGTATGCATTATGAGTTTCCTTGTCAACAGTTCCTGATTGTATAATAAATTGTTTCTATCTATTTGGCTGACCATGTGAGTTCCGTGACCTCACTTGTTAACTGAACTAGTCCGTTATCTTTGGCTCATTGTTTCACCATGTCACAACATTTCAGAGAAACATATTTAGGTGAACTCTATTTTTTGCTTTTCCATCTTGGATATATCCACTGATATATATGCCAAAGAAACATGATGTTTGATTGTGAGTTTGTGACGAGACAGTTGTTATCTGCTTTCAGTTCATGCTAACACATCATTAGGTTCTTTGAGTTTGTGCTATAGCAATAGTGCTCCTGTGCTTGAAGGTTACAAGCTGTAAGAAATTAGTACCTACTCTATGACTACAAAGAAATAGTGCTCCTGTCCTTGGCGCAGTGGTAAAGCTGCTGCCTTGTGACCATGAGGTCACGGGTTTAAGTCCTGGAAACAGCCTCTTACAGAAATGTAGGGAAAGGCTAAGTATTATAGACCCAAAGTGGTGGGACCCTTCCCCGGACCCTGCGCAAGCGGGAGCTACATGCACTGGGCTGCCCTTTTTTTATGACTACAAAGAAATCATATATATAAAGCTGACACTTGGTTAGAGCTTGGATTGACACGAACTCTAGCACATACTTGTGTGAATTACTCCTTGCATTTTGTCATTGTAGTTATGGCACCTGTATGCATGGGCACCATATGTTTGAGGTTCTTTGGGGATTATTGATGAGAAAACAGCTCATTGCATGGAAAATCTGCCGAGACTTTCGGTTCATCACACACAAATATTATTGTAATTTGCAATTATCTTTTCCTGTGTGGCATTAATTGATATATTTTTTTTGTCTTTGTGCAGTAATGTGAAGAAAGAGAGCTGCTTCTTTCCCATCCCTCAGGCAGCAGGATGCATCTTGCGGATCATTGAGAAAGCTAATGCCCCAGTAATATATCTGTCAACTGATGCTGCTGGGAGCGAGACAAATCTTCTGCAGTCGTTGGTTGTTTTCAATGACCGGCAAGTACCTCTTGTGAGAAGACCAGAGCATGAAGGTTCGGAGAAATGGGATGCCTTGTTGTACAGAAAACACATGGGTGGAGATGATCAGGTATATATCAATCCCCATCCACTTTCTTTTGTCTTGGTTCTCGTGTTGAGACAATGGTTCAGTTAGCAAACCGTGTCGATTGCTTATGCAGGTCGAGGCCATGCTCGACAAGACAATCTGCGCTTTGTCGAACGTTTTCATAGGGTCATCAGGCTCCACCTTCACAGAGGATATCTTCCGGCTACGGAGGGGCTGGGGGTCGATGTCCTACTGTGACGAGTACCTCTGCCAGGGTGAGCTACCCAACTACATAGCGGAGCTAGAATGAGAAATTAGTACCACATGGTAGAGATTCATAGCGGCATTCTTTTTCCCTTGACGTGCTGGTGATATACATATATCCTGTAAATTGGCGTGTACAACTAAGTGTAAAAGAGTTGGTGATGTCTTCTGTATCAGCGTCGTCCACCGATTTGTCTGGGCGGCGTTCGTTATTCTTACACGGTTAGAGAATACAATGGGAGCCTTTGGGTTGTGCAGTGTTTTATTAACCATGTGTGGCAAGTGAAATGCCCATTCTCTGTACTACTACTTGGAATTGAATTTTAGTTTTCCTTCTGCACTCTGTTTCCATGAAATACATACTAGCATCACAGCGTGCAATATGAGGTGACAAAGTTTACATGGGTTGCCTCGAGCTACGGCTTCACACCCTTTGTGGTTTGTGCCCGTGCAAACCGCAGGAACCGCGCGTCAGGTCCTTCTAAGAAGAAGTGTCAGACAATCTACAGGAGGAATGGCTGGCCCAATAAATTCCAATAAGCTGCTAATGGATCCGTTTTCTGGTTTTAGGAACCCTCTAGAAGGTTCCGGTCCAATTTTTTGTTTTTTGTTTTTCGTTAGTTTCTTTAACAGTTTTCTTTTTCAGTTCTTTCCTTCATTTTCAGGTTTTTACCCTTTTCAAAAATTGTTCATAGTTTTATGATTTTTTCGTCATTTTAGAAAAAGCCTATAAAAATGTTCACAGCTAAAAAAAAGTGACCCTTTTTCATGCAAAAACTAAAAAATCTATAAAATAGAAAATATTTGATTAAATGTGTGCGACTAAAAATATTCAAATTTTCAAAAATAATGTTCACGTTTAAAAAGGAATGTTCAAAAAAAGTTTAAGAAATATTCATGATTTTAAAACAATGCTCTCAATTTTTTTACTTTTTCCACCATTATTTAAATACATAAGTATCTCTTGTTTTTCTGCAAAGAAAAAAAATGATAGAGAAATAGTAAAACACAAAGGAAAAAACACAACGCTTGCCCTAATGGCTAGGGATAATGGGTCGACCCGCCCGAGCGCCACATGTGCGGTAGGTGAACAATGGGAGCAACTAATTAGGGGTTGCCCCTTGGAGGGCTCCCTCAGAGGTCATCTTTTTGTGCTTGGGAGTGGAGCGTGCAAGTGATGCACTCGGCACTCACTATGTGTCGCGCTCTGGACATGCCCGTGGGATTTTTTTCATGCGTTATCGTTTTTTTGTTCTTTCAGCTTTTGCTTGGTTTCCTAGGTTTTGGCAAAAAATGTGCTTCCACGAGAAAGCACAATCTGTGCTTCTCGAAAAGGAAAAAAACATAGAGTGTGCTTACACGAGAACGGAAATGGAAAAGTATGGTCTATGTTTTCCTGTGTGCTTCTCGAGAAGGGAAAAAGCACAGTTGTGCTTTCCCCAAAATGTGAAAAGCACAACTGTACTTCTGAGCTCCTTTTTTTTTTCTTTCGGTGGTTTTTTTATTCAGTGTTATCTTTCCGTAAAAATCATTGAAATCTATTAACATGGGATCTAATTTCGAAGTTCTCAATGCACAAAATCCAATGGTGAAAACGGTTCGTGATTTAAACGCATGGTTTAAAAGATAAAATGTTTTGGAAAAATGAATCTATGAGAAAAGGGCAAAACTATTAGGTTGCAACAAGTGGTGCATATGTGCACCCGTTGTCACCACCAGAGAGGCGGGGGGGGGGGGGGGGGGGGGTGGCATTTGCAAAAGGGTATCCCTAACTGTAAGATTGAATAGAACTATTGTTGATTGATTATTGCTAGCCGCATATAGTAGTATATATAAGAGATTACAAACCAACTAGACCTATTACAATACGACTAGGACTAGATAACTTGAGAGCCAAGTAATAGTCTAACACCCCCCCGCACTATCAACGGGAGGCTCGACAACATTGAGACTGGATCGAATATTACAAAATGATGTTGATGGCAATCCCTTGGTAAATATATTAGCAAATTGAGTCGTAGAAGGAACATGCAGCACCCTAACTTGTCCAAGAGCCACCTTCTCGTGAACAAAATGGATATCAATCTCAATATATTTAGTCCGGTGATGTTGAACAGGATTCCCGGACATGTAAACAGCTGAGTTGTTATCACAATAAACAATGGTAGCATGTGCAAGCGGTCAATGCAACTCCGAGAGCAACTGACGAAGCCAGACCGTATCAGCCACAGCATGTGCAACCGCACGATATTCAGCTTCAGCAGACGAGCGGGAGACGGTTACCTGCCTTTTCGAGGACCAAGAAATCAAATTGTCACTAAGAAAAACACAGAAACCAGATGTAGATCGTCAAGTGTCGGGACAACCAGCCTAGTCTGCATCAGAATATGCGGTGAGAGAGGTAGGGGAAGAATTGTTTATGTGGAGACCATGATCGAGAGTACCTTTTAGATACCTAAGGATGCGCTTGATATGATTATAGTGAGGTATGCGAGGATCATGCATATAGAGACAAGCTTGTTGGACAACAAAAGAAATTTCAGGACGAGTAATGGTAAGATACTGAAGAGCGCCAACAAGACTATGATAAAGAGTAGGATCATGGAAAGGATCACCATTGGCAGAAAGTTTGAAACTAGTGTAGACAAGGAGTATGGGAAGGATGACAGTCTAGCATACCAACATGGTTGAGAAGATCGAGGATGTATTCACGTTGGGAAAGAAACATACCCGATGAATCACGAATCACTGCAATAGGATGGTACTCTTTCTCGCTACAAAGCACCATAGGAGTGAAACTTCTGACGAAACACCCACTTACCGGAGACAATGTTGGTGTTGAAGGACGAGGAACAACCTGCCAAGTATTATTTTCAGTAAGGGCCGAATATTCTCGCATAGCGGCAACCCAATTAGGATCAAGAAGCGCAGTTTTGTAAGATATGGGAACTTGAGACAAGGACATGGTGGAGTGAAGGTTGAGACGATCTATGGGTTGACGAAAACCTGATTTTGAACGAGTGCACATAGAATGGTCATTGACTGAGGGAATAGTGGAAACAGCGCGAATGGGAAGGGGAGCGACACGGATGTCCGGCGCAACGGATGATGCGGACAATGGAGGATCAGTATGTGTGGGTGATGGTGCTGGAGGGGATGGTGGCGCATCGGTATGTATGGGCGATGATGCGGGTGGAGAAGGTAGAGGGTTATGATTGGGTGTCGGCGGTGTAGAGGCGTTTGGTTGGGATGGTGGTGAAGATGTATTTGGAGATTGAGATGTCAGGAGAGGAGCATAAAAAGGAAAACGAGTAGGAGGGTGGGTAGGTGGGGAAGTAGTGGGGTGTGATGAAGAAGTACGTTGAGCAAATGGAAAGATGTGTTCGGCAAAGGTGACATGACGAGATACAAGAACCCCACCGGTGTATAAGTTAAGGCAGCGATAGCCTTTGTGTTCATCCGAAAAACCGAGGAGAACACACGGGAGAGAGCGGGGAGAGAGCTTATGAGCGGTGGTGGCGGAAGTGTTAGGAAAACAGAGGCAACCGAAAACACGAATGTCGGAGTAGTTTGGAGGACACATAAACAGAGAAAAGTAGGGGGTGATGTTGGGATTGGCTTTGGTAGGACGAATATTGAGAAGATATGTAGCGGTGTGGAGAGCCTCAGCCCAGTATTGGGAAGGCATGGAAGATTGAAGAAGAAGGGTACAAATGATATCATTTATAGTACGAAGAGAACGTTCAGCTTTGCCGTTTTGAGGAGAAGTGTAGGGACAAGGAAAACCGGAGAAGAATGTCGTGGTTAAGAAAGAAGGTACGATTTTTAACATTATCAAATTCACGACCATTATCACATTGTATGAAGTGAATAGGGATAAAGAAGTGCACGGAGGCGTATCGCTGAAAATTGAGAAAGAGAACATGAACGTCGGATTTGTTGCGGAGAGGAAAGGTCCAGACAAAGTGTGTAAAATCATCTAATATGACAAGATAGTATTTAAAACCAAAGACACTAGCAATAGGCGATGTCCAGAGATCACAATGTATTAACTCAAAGGGATAAGTGCTTGAAGAGCTAGACGAACTAAAAGGAAGATGCACATGCTTGCCTAATTGGCATGACTCACAAACGGAGGAATCGTGAGAATCTCTATTACAAGGTATAGTAAATTCACTAAGAACAGATGCTAAAACTGCAGGGTTGGGATGCCCTAGACGCCGATGCCAGAGATCAACAGATGCCATCATGGAGGTTGGAGATGCGACGGCAGGAACACCATTGAGAGAGTATAAGTCACTGAATCTATTGAACCGCGCGATCTCGACCTTGGTCTGATAATCCTTCACAGATAAGCCAAAGGGGTCAAATTCGACAGAAACAAGATTATCACATGTGAATTGACGAACAGAGATTAAATTTTTGATAAGGGCAGGAGCAACAAGTACACCACGAAGAAGAAGAGTTTTGGCGGTGGAGGGAAGTTGAGCCTGACCAACACAATAAATGGGTATAGAAGAACCGTCACCGAGGGTGATGGATTTAAATAGTGGTGAAGTGCAAGAGGAGAGAAACATACTAGATGCAAACATATGACTAGAAGCACCGGAATCGAAAATCCAATATGTACTTGTGTTACCTTGGGAGGCAAAATTGTTCATGGCCTGGATGAAGGCGGCTTGGTCCCAGCTTGGTGGTGTAGCAGATGTCGGTGTTGGCAGCAGGGCCAGCTGGTACGACAGCAAGGGCAGTAGAGCCGATGGTGGAGGCGATGGTAGCAGGGCCGACTGGTACGACGATGATGGAAGTAGGGCCGACGGTGGGGTGTATTAGTGGCCTCCGTCAGTGTAGTAGGGAGCGCCATATGATGGAGCAACATGGTAGGAATGAGTCGGCGGGCGAGGCGTGAGGAGTCCTGGGGCACCAGTATGGGGCCGCATGCTGGGCTGCCAGGCACCGGTGTAAGCCGGTGGAGCGCCGAGGGGAGCCGGAGCGGACCATGGCATGGGCCAAGCTTGGACGAGCCCCGTCCAGGGATCATGTGGAGGATGCCAAGGCGTAGCTGCTGGTGGTACACTTGGGGCCGGCGACGGTGAAGGAGTGGGCGCCGAGCGCATCGTAGGTTGTCGGTAGATGGGGTTCTTGCCGCGATAATTAGGGCTGGGATGCCAGCCTAGCGGTGGAGCGGGCGCGGTCGAGGAGGAAGACACCACTGGTGAAGGGAGCGCCGCAGGTGGTGCCGCGGGTCCCGGACCACGCGGAACAGCGGCGAGGAGCTGAGGGCGAGCGTTCTTGTTTGTTTGAGCACGGTCGGCCCACTGAAGGATGGAGCACACCTCGTCAAAGGTTGGCTGGGGCCGCATCATGGTTATGAAAGAAGCCTGCTTGTCGAACTGTTCACTGAGCCCGATGAGGAGGATGTTGATAAGCTGCCGGTCTTCAACGGGATCACCAAGTTCACGTAGTTCGTCGGCGATGGACCTGAGGCGTTGGCAGTAGACACTGAGGGAGGAGTCGCCTTGCACCATATTCCTGAGCTCGGTGTGGAGTAGATTGGTGTGAGTATCGACGTTGTCTTGGAACAACTGCTGAAGGGCCTCCCAGAGACCGGCGGCGGTGGTGGCTTCCTGGAAGACGAGATTGAAGATCTCGGTGGAGACGCGCATGTGGATCCATTGGATGATAGTGAGGTCATCCTTGACCCATTGGGGATCATGAGATTGCGGCACGGCGGTGGCGTCGACGTGGGAGCGAAGATTGCAGCGCCCGAGGTGAACTTCAAAGAGGTGGTGCCAATAGTAATAGTTGTGGGAGGTGAGATTGAGGGTAATGGGGATATAGGGACTAATATCGGAGATTGTATCAGTGAAGGAGAGCACTAGAGGCATAGGTGGTGGTGGTGGTAGAACTAGGGCAGAGGAGGAGGAAGCCGTGGCGGTGGCGTGAGCGAGGGTGGCGGCCCGGCGCTCGAAGTAGCTGGGCAGCGGCAGCGGTGGTGGGGTGGGCGGCGGAGCCATATCCTAGGACTAGAAACCCTAAGATACCATGTAAGATTGAATAGAACTATTGTTGATTGATTATTGCTAGCCGCACACAACAATATATATAAGAGATTACAAGCCAACTAGACCTATTACAATACGACTAGGACTAGATAACTTGAGAGCCAAGTAATAGTCTAACACTAACAACTGATTTCGGCGAGCAATTTGACGCAAAGCGCGTCATTATAGGACCCCGTTTGACGCTCTTCATTGCAAGATAGCTCTGTTTCGCACAAGGGCATCCCCAATAGGGCCGGCGCGCTCAAAAGATACCGTAGGGTCCAATCTTTACCTAGCGTTTATTTTAGGCTGCTGTTATATTCATTTGAAAGTAATTGTATTTTGATAAGTGAACATTTTTCAAAAATTACAGAATGTTATTTGAAAATATGAGCAATTTTTGGAAAACCTGAAGATTATTTAGAAGTTTTATTAACATAAAATCTTGTGAACAATTTTAAAACTTTTGAATATTTTTTGGAAAGCGTGAACATTTTTTAAAAGCGCAATCAATTTCCAAAAGTACTTTTTAAATGTTCAAGCATTTTTGTGAAAATAAGAACATATTTTTAGAAAATTGAAGAAAGTGAAAAAGAAAAGTCCTAGTAAAAGAAAAAAAAAATCAGAAAAATGGTAGAAACCCTCTGAAAGGTTCCCAAAGCCGGCAAACAACCTATGAGAAAAGATTCACAAAATCCTTATACTCTGTACGCTAGCTAAATGGGCCGGTCCACCCCGAGCATTCGCTTTCACTCCTCCGTGCAAAAGGTCATCTATTTTAACGCAGAATGTGACAAATAGGATTTGCCCCTTCTAACCCACAAATAACATAATATTGCTTATAACAATAAATATTCATATGGACCAGCCCATTTCCTGACGGTCTGTCTTCCGCCGGTTTCTCCGCTGGCTTTTTTTGTTCTTTATTTTCAAAAGGTTTTTGTCGGATTTCCTATTTCCCATGGTTTTCTACAATTTTCTTTTCTGATTTCACTTTTATTTTCTTTTGGAAAATTCTCGAAGATTTCTTAAAGTTGTGTACAGAAATTTAGTTGTGTGTCAACATTTTCTAAAGTGTATATATAAATTTAGTTGTGCATGAATATTTTCTTTCAAGTGTCTTAAAATTGTTTAAAAGGTATTTGTTTGTAAGCATGGTTTATTCCGTGGATTTTTTAAAATGTCCACGAACATTTTATATGTTTTTCAAATATTTGTATTTGAATTTCAGAATAAGAACAGTTTTCTAAACAAATATTACTACCATCCCAAATTAGTTCTCTTGGTTTTAGTATTAGGTACATTTGTATCTAGACAAGTTTAAGACAGTTAATTTGGGACCGAGGGTGTATATCTTAATAGAATTCGGAATAAATAATTTTACAAACACTAACTGGACCGGCCATGTAGCAAGCTTGGGCATGCCCAGGTAGTGGCTCAGTGTGTTATAGCTTCAATTTGAGCATGAAACGTTGCATATGAGCTACGCAGGAGATGAATCACTCAAAAAAAAAAAAACACACGCAGGGCATGATGTCAAGAAAAGAAAGAAAGAAAAAGAAACGTGAGAGCATCAGGCAAGCTGCACCGGAGGTCCAGTTCCTTTGCATACGAAACAACGCAGTAGTACAAGTTTCAGATGTTTTAGCTCTTGATTTTATCGAACTATCCAAGGAGAAGAAGCTAGCTTTTCTGTGTGTCTTTGGCCACGTACTCACCTGCGTAGTGAGGATCGAGACGGCGTCGTCGCATCGCAGGTGCCAAGCAGGCCACTGCACGAGATTAGGGGACAGCGCGGCTGCGTGGGACGCGTACGCGGCGACAAAACGAGGGGTCACGGTCTCGCAGATCGAAGGGTAAGCAACAAGGGACTGACTCCCTGTCGCAGCGAAATAACCACACATAAAAAATGTCACACGCAGGGACACGTACCATTTCGTACCCAATATGTTTTTCAAAGTTGTACCCAATATGTTACTACTGTGTATTTATTCAGCTGTGTTCCGATCGGTCCTTCGTTACAGCTGAACTGAAATGAAAGCCCGCATCGCCAAACTGTTGCTTCTAATATCTTGCGAAAAGTTCCAGAGGAAGCAACCTGTGTTGCAGTCAGGCACAAACGAGCAGTGCAGTGTTGCAGGTAGTGTTATACTTTTCGAAGAGTAGGTACGTAGTAGCACGTCGTCTCGTCGTGCGTCATTGCATACTGTTGACTTGACGGCAATGTATGCAGCCGTCAATGAGACCAGCTAAATGGCCAACGCCGTACGTGGACTAGTCTGCAAGATAAGAGCATCTACAACCGGGCGCCTAAAACCCGCCAAACACGTCCGGGCGGCCCGCCCGGTCATTGACCAGACATGATTTTTTGACTTAGACGGGTTCCTTAAACGTGGCCAGCACCCCTCATATCCAGTCCAAATATGGAACGGATATGGGGTTCCCGGGCACGCCCGCCACGTCGGATCCGACAACCCGACCTCACCGCAAATTGCATCAATTGCATCAAACCATTCCTTCTCCTCCCATTGCACTCCAACATTTCGTGCGCCCGGAGCCTCGCCTTCCTCCACTCTTACTCCCAATCCGTACCATCGGTCCTGATCCAGCGCCAGAGATGTTGCCCGGCCCGACCCAGACCGCAGCGACAGAGACACAGTCCTCCTTGTTCGTCGACGGGGTCCCTTTGTCGGCTACAACTTCGAAGGCGGAGAACGTCGCCGCAGACAGCGAGAGAGGGAGGTGGCGGCGGCGTCGCAGGGAGGTTCGAACATGGTGGAGCAGTTGTCTCCTCCGCCGTGCTCGGATCCCTGCACCCCTTCCATCCGAGCGCCGACGCGGATTACGCCGTCCGACCCCGTTGGGACAGAGGAGCATTCGACGGCCGGCAGGGCCATTCCGGAGAGCTTTTTGTCACGCCCAATATGCGACCCTATCCAAAAGGAACTCGAAGGTCCCACCAAGGATAGACCCGCATATTGAGACGCTTTTGCAAGGTGAATATCATTACATCAACATTACATAATACATAGGGATACATACATAAGGCATACAATGCCACACGAATACAACAATACAACATACATGAACAACATCCGACTACGGATGAATCATAAACAGAAACTCAAACAATATCCACCCTGCTAGCCCAGGCTGCCGACCTGGAACCTATCCCCTGATCGAAGAAGAAGCAGAAGAAGAACTCAACGCAATCAAGCATCGCTCTCGCGTCATGATCATCGCAAAACCTGTACCTGCAACTGTTGTTGTAGTAATATGTGAGCCACGAGGACTCAGCAATCCCATTATCATGGGTTTCAAGACTAGCAAAGCTTAATGGGAAAGGAAGGGGTAAAGTGGTGAGGTTGCAGCAGCGACTAAGCATGATATGGTGGCTAACATACGCAAATGAGAGCGAGAAGAGAAACAAGCGGAACGGTCGTGAAGCTAGCAATGATCAAGAGGTGATCCTGAACACCTACTTACGTCAAACATAACCTAGAAACCGTGTTCACTTCCCGGACTCCGCCGAGAAGAGACCATCACGGCTACACACATGGTTGATGCGTTTTAATTCGGATCAAGTGTCAAGTTATCTACAACCGAGCATTAAAAAATTCCCATCTGCCACATAACCGCGGGCACGGCTCTCAAAAGTTTATACCCTGCAGGGGTGTCCCAACTTAGCCCATGACAAGCTCTCGCGATCAACGAAGGAATAGACCTTCTCCCAGGAAGACCCGATCAGTCTCGGAATCCTGGTTTACAAGACATTTCGACAATGGTAAAACAAGACCAGCAAAGCCTCCCGGTGTGCCGACATCCTGATAGTAGCCGCGCGTATCTCGTCTCAGGCCACGACCGGATGAGCAATCCGTACAACTAAAACCAGACCTCAAGTTTCCCTGAGGGGGCGCTGCAAAGGGCTCTAGTTTGGACCAACACTTAGACAAGCATTGGCCCGGGGGGGCTTAATAAAGATGACCCTTGGGTTAATTACTCCCAAGGGAAATATAGGTGGTGGTGAGGCAAATGGTAAAACCAATGTTGGGCCTTGCTGGACAAGTTTTATTCAAAGCGAACTGTCAGGGGGGTCCCATAAATCACCCGACCGCGTTAGGAACGCAAAATCCGGGAACATAACACCGGTATGACGGAAACTAGGGCGGCAAGAGTGGAACAAAACACCAGGCATAAGGCCGAGCCTTCCACCCTTTACCAAGTATATAGATGCATTAATAATATAAGAGATATTGTGATATCCCAACAAAACCCTGTCCACCATGGAGAAATCTTCAACTTCACCTGCAACTAGCAACGCTATAAGAGGGGCTGAGCAAAACGGTAACATAGCCAATCAATGGTTTGCTAGGAATGGTGTCAAAGATTAGAGGTTCATGGCAATATGGGATGGCTTGATAAACAGGTAATAGGTAGCGCAACATAGCGATAGAACGAAGCAACTAGCATAGCAATGATAGTAGTGAGATCCAGGGTAGCGGTCATCTTGCCTGAAATCCCGCAAGGAAGAAGAACGAGTCCATGAAGAAGATGAAGCCACGAAGACGAACCACACATAGACAAACGAATCCTCACGATCGCAACAAAATGGGAACTATCGAGAAGAAGCACACAACATGGTAAACACACCACACATGAACAAGACATGATGCACAACAAGCATGATGCATGACCAAGCTACATGAAGCTACTCATGGCAAGAGATGATGCAAACAAGAACAACACATCAAGGCAAGTTTAAATGAGGCCGGGAACAACATATAACAATTCCGGTAAGTCCTCATATGCAAATTTCGAAATTGGTCCAGAACTGAATAAACATTAAGTTAAATTTGTTAAACAGCAAGTTAAAGATCACCAAGACGATCTACACGAAATTCTAGTCAAGTTACATATAAAGTTCATTAGATTCGGAGCTACGGCCTAGAAGATATGAGCAAAACAAGTTAGGCATGACATTGATGCAAAATGCACCCAAACATCAAGCAAACACCTCAAAACAAGGATGCAACATGATAATATGAAGCTACATGAAAAAACAAGCAAGTTTCATATAGAGCACACTCAAAACGGAGCAACGGTGCAACACATACACTCTATACAAGTCATAACAACAATCTGTCCATAACAGCAACTAGGCATCTTACAAGCATCAAAACAACAAGCTACAACACCCCAACATGATAACAAAAGACATGGGTATGAAGTACATGTAAAGCATAACAAAACATGAACACTGAGCTATCTCCAGAAACAAATAGAACATGCTCAAAAACACATGGGAAGATTGCAAATAATAACAGTTTCAGACTTTAGCAGAAATAACATCAGGTTGCAATGTTTAGAGCAAGCAAACAACATGTTATAGGAACATATCATGGCAAACAAAGGCATGGAATGAATCTACTAATTGCATAGATCAAAAGTCCCTTACTGATCATGAGCCAAAAAGGCATAGAAAATATGATGGCACCCACGTAAACATGGCAAGTTATATTACAGATTCATACATGGCAGGAACAACAATAAGTAGGCATGTTCGTGAGCTTGAATCACTCACTACAGAGCAATACATGGCATGGCAAGGCAACCAACAGTAAGAAGGCATGTTTATGAAGCTAATCATGGCAAGAGCAAGGTCATAGGGTACATGGATCACTAGCAAAACACATGGGAACAAGTGAACTTAATGTAAACAGGCTGACAGCAACATTTTCAAGCAACTTTAGAGCAAGATTACAACATGTTCCAGCAGGCTATAATTGCAACCAAGGGCATGAATGGATAGATCATGACATGTAGATCAAAACATGTTTATAGAGCATCTCCAGATTATGCATAGAATGATTAGTAGAAGCATGTTTACATAGCAACAAAATATAACAGAATCTGTCAGGAAAACAGCAACAGCAACTACCCTACTTAGCAAGCTTGATACACTCAGCACACAACTCACAAAAATACATGGTTGGCACCCCTGGAAAGATGGCATGGCATAGATCAACATTCATGTAGACATCAACCTCATAGGATGCACACATCAATCATGGCAAAAATGATAAAACAGCAAGTTATAACAGTTTCAGCAGGTTAACATCAACATGCACTCTTCAAACAGCATTTCGGGCACCAAGATAAGCTCAAATGAAAATGATGCAATAGAATGAAATGATCTACTCGTCGAGGCGAACAATTTGACATATTATACGCACAAAACGGAGCTGCGGATGCAGAGATGTAGCATGATGAATATGGCATGATAATGTTAACAGAAACGGGGACTTAGCAGATTTTCACCTCGCGAAAAACGGACGGGGATATCCCGGGACGGATCGGAGCGGGACGGCGGGGAGGCGGGAGCCCGTTTGGATCGGCGGGCTGGTGGATCTGGTCCAGCCCGGCCGGATCCGAACTCCGGCGAGGGTGGAGCTGTTGGCGGCGGAGGCGGCGAACGGCGGCGGCGACCGAAGAGGACGGACGCGGCGGAGGAGCAGGCGGCGGGGTCGACGGGGGCCGGCGCAGGGAGGCGCGGGCCGAGGTTGGCGGCGCCCGGTGGCGAGGTCCGGCGGGAGACGCGCGGGAGCGGCGGCTTCCGGCGGCGGGGCAGGGCGCGGCTGGCGCGGGGGGCGGCGGCGGAGCTCCGAGGCGGCGCGGAGGGACGCCGGCCGGGAGCGGCGGGGCGGCGCGGCCCGGCTCCGGTCGGGGCGGCGCGGCGCTGGTCGCCGGCGAGCACGGGGCACGGCGGCGGGGGAAGCGGGCGCGGCGGCGGCGGGGGTTCACGGGCGGCGGCGGCGCTGGTCGCCGGCGAGCGCGGGGCACGGCGGCCGGCGGTGGGGGCGCGGGCGCGCCGGCGGGCGGCGGGATCGGGCCCGCGCGGGCCCCGGATGGGCTCCGCGGGCCGCGGCGGCGGCGCCACGTGGCAAGCCACGATTGGCTGCGGGCGCGGGCGCGGACGTGTCCGGCGCGGTCGGACGCGTCCGGTGGTGGCGGAGGGCGATTTGCTAGGGTTTGGACCGGGATTTCGGGGAGGAAGACATATTTATAGGTAGAGGAAGCTAAGAGAGTCCAAATGAGGAGCGGTTTTCGGCCACGCGATCGTGATCGAACGACCGAAAGCATGGAGGGGAGTTAGGTGGGTTTTGGGCCAATTTGGAAGGGGTGTTGGGCTGCAACAAAAGAGGCCTTTACGGTTACCCGGTTAACCGTTGGAGTATCAAACGAACTCCAAATGGCATGAAACTTGACAGGCGGTCTACCGGTGTTATACCAAGGCCGCTTGGCAAACCTCGGGCCATTCCGAGAAAGTTTAATACCCGCTCACAAAAGGAGAGAAGAAGGGGACGCCGGGGGACATAGGAGTGCCGGATTGCAAAACGGACAACGGGGAAAAGGCTCGGATGCATGAGACGAACATGTATGCCAATGCGATGCACATGATGACATGATATGAAATGCATATGATGACATGGCAAAGAGCAACAAGCAAGCAAAAGACATGGCAATGACGGTGAATAACTGGCAGACACCTGGCGCAACGAATCCGGGGCGTTACAACACTCCTCCACTAACAAGAGATCTCGTCCCGAGATCTTAGGTCCGAGACGGAAGGAAAAAGGCATGACGTGAAACAAGAAATGAAGAGAAGAAGCAAAGAAATCGAGAGCACTCGAGAAGAAGATAGGAACGACGAGAATGACGGAACCGAAAACTCACGAATTCCGAAAGACTATGAAACAACTCCTGTTAGAACGAGTTAGAAACGAATAAGACTGAAAGGATTTAGGCAGCACTCCGGCTGAAACATGGGGGAATAGAACACGAGCTTGAGAGGATGGAATGATACTTTGATGAACTCTTGAAGAATGAATTAAATCATGACGATCCACCGTGAAGAACTCCGGTGACAAAAAGATGAAGAGATAGAATGAAGGATGAAAGAAAAAGATTAAATCTTACGATGATATAGATGGAGGTTCCGACAAGATGACCGAGAAACTTGAACTCCGGAAAATAAAAGATGAAAGCACTTGGAACTAGAATTTATTCATCAAGAACAAACTACGAAAGAAAAGGATTGAGAAGTGACATATCACAAACTTGAGAAGGTCTTCATGAACCACCGGTAGGATTGAAACGAACGAATGGATTAAAAAGATAATCAAGGAAAGAGGATCTTGAACGAACCACCGTAAGAATTTAAAATGACTGATGAAAGAGAATGAATCACCGGGAAGAATTAGAAAAACAAATATGCTTGAGGGGATTTAGATGCAAAAGAATAAAGAGATCATGAGCGGATTAAGGAACACTTGAACGAAGCACCGGGATAAATAGAGAACGAATCTGAAAAGTTAGAATGAAGGAATCTTCCGAAAAGATGGCCTCCGGATGATCGAGAGAGAAAGCAACTCCTGAAATACTCCGGATGGATGAAAAGAATTTGCATGACTAGAAACAATTTGATAGGATAACATCGAGCTAGAACCGCGAATCTCTGGGGAATGGACAAGATTTAGAGGAAACACTCTTCTTCTATCTTGAAATGACAACGAGGAACACCAACAAAATTACTGAGATACTCCGGGAGAATGAAAAAAAGTGAAGAGGTTGAGGCAACAATGAAAAGAATTTGAACGAGATCTTGGAGAAGCCATGTGACTGATGGGATCCATTCTTACGTCACACTTGAAACGAATTGAGAATAACTCCGGGGGAATTAGAAGAGTCAGGTAAGATCCTGGAAAAAGACCTGTGGGTTAGGGCCCACTAAAAGAAACACCGTTGAAGATGATTGTTGAACAGATAGATGATGCATCGGGATGATTGAAATATTTGAATTGTTCCGGTGCATCATACTCCGGAAGGATAAAATGGCGAGAGGCGAACGAGCAAAGGGAAAACACTTGAGCCGAGGGAAAAGAATATGATCAACCCGAAAAAGCTAGAATTGAATCCACCGGAGAGAAATGGATGAAGAATGACGAACGAGACGAGAATTCACCGGTTGAAATAATTGACGAAAGACTGAAGAGGCTCCGCATGAATGAAATCGATGCTCGAAACAGGCTCAGGCTCCGGGAAGAAGAGGGTGGGAGGGCGGGAAAACAAAGGCAACTGGAAGGGGGGAATCGATGACTAACTTGAAGAGAAAACACCGGTTGAAATCAAAAACTTCGCACGAGTAGAAAGGATACTCGATTACGGACTCCGGTTCCGAGAGGAAGAAGGGGAGGGCGGGTGGGAAAAGAAAGCAACTAAGGATTGAACTTGGCAAAGATGAAGAGGCTCGAGTCAACTTGACGAGAATTGCACCGGATAAAAGAGGATGGACAACTAACGAAAACTAACCGCGTGATCCTAAAGAAAAATTTGAACGGGAAGAGGAGTAATTCCAAAACACCTACGTCAAGATTCCTTACCAGAGCGACGAAGGGACTGAGGAGTAAAAAGAATTCCTACTCTCCGATATAACTAGACTCCGAAAACAGTTTTCTTCTAGACTCAACAACGGCCAAACTACACGATCAATCAAGGGGGCTCCTAAGGTCGGTCGAGGCTCTGGTACCAACTTGTCACGCCCAATATGCGACCCTATCCAAAAGGAACTCGAAGGTCCCACCAAGGATAGACCCGCATATTGAGACGCTTTTGCAAGGTGAATATCATTACATCAACATTACATAATACATAGGGATACATACATAAGGCATACAATGCCACACGAATACAACAATACAACATACATGAACAACATCCGACTATGGATGAATCATAAACAGAAACTCAAACAATATCCACCCTGCTAGCCCAGGCTGCCGACCTGGAACCTATCCCCTGATCGAAGAAGAAGCAGAAGAAGAACTCAACGCAATCAAGCATCGCTCTCGCATCATGATCATCGCAAAACCTGTACCTGCAACTGTTGTTGTAGTAATCTGTGAGCCACGAGGACTCAGCAATCCCATTACCATGGGTTTCAAGACTAGCAAAGCTTAATGGGAAAGGAAGGGGTAAAGTGGTGAGGTTGCAGCAGCGACTAAGCATGATATGGTGGCTAACATACGCAAATGAGAGCGAGAAGAGAAACAAGCGGAACGGTCGTGAAGCTAGAAATGATCAAGAGGTGATCCTGAACACCTACTTACGTCAAACATAACCCAGAAACCGTGTTCACTTCCCGGACTCCGCCGAGAAGAGACCATCACGGCTACACACACGGTTGATGCGTTTTAATTCGGATCAAGTGTCAAGTTATCTACAACCGAGCATTAACAAATTCCCATCTGCCACATAACCGCGGGCACGGCTCTCGAAAGTTTATACCCTGCAGGGGTGTCCCAACTTAGCCCATGACAAGCTCTCGCGATCAACGAAGGAATAGACCTTCTCCCAGGAAGACCCGATCAGTCTCGGAATCCTGGTTTACAAGACATTTCGACAATGGTAAAACAAGACCAGCAAAGCCTCCCGGTGTGCCGACATCCTGATAGTAGCCGCGCGTATCTCGTCTCAGGCCACGACCGGATGAGCAATCCGTACAACTAAAACCAGACCTCAAGTTTCCCTGAGGGGGCGCTGCAAAGGGCTCTAGTTTGGACCAACACTTAGACAAGCATTGGCCCGGGGGGGCTGAATAAAGATGACCCTTGGGTTAATTACTCCCAAGGGAAATATAGGTGGTGGTGAGGCAAATGGTAAAACCAATGTTGGGCCTTGCCGGACAAGTTTTATTCAAAGCGAACTGTCAGGGGGGTCCCATAAATCACCCGACCGCATTAGGAACGCAGAATCCGGGAACATAACACCGGTATGACGGAAACTAGGGCGGCAAGAGTGGAACAAAACACCAGGCATAAGGCCGAGCCTTCCACCCTTTACCAAGTATATAGATGCATTAATAATATAAGAGATATTGTGATATCCCAACAAAATCCTGTCCACCATGGAGAAATCTTCAACTTCACTTGCAACTAGCAACTCTATAAGAGGGGCTGAGCAAAGCGGTTACATAGCCAATCAATGGTTTGCTAGGAATGGTGTCAAAGGTTAGAGGTTCATGGCAATATGGGATGGCTTGATAAACAGGTAATAGGTAGCGCAGCATAGCGATAGAACGAAGCAACTAGCATAGCAATGATAGTAGTGAGATCCAGGGTAGCGGTCATCTTGCCTGAAATCCCGCAAGGAAGAAGAACGAGTCCATGAAGAAGATGAAGCCACGAAGACGAACCACACGTAGACGAACGAATCCTCACGATCGCAACGAAATGGGAACTATCGAGAAGAAGCACACAACATGGTAAACACACCACACATGAACAAGACATGATGCACAACAAGCATGATGCATGACCAAGCTACATGAAGCTACTCATGGCAAGAGATGATGCAAACAAGAACAACACATCAAGGCAAGTTTAAATGAGGCCGGGAACAACATATAACAATTCCGGTAAGTCCTCATATGCAAATTTCGAAATTGGTCCAGAACTGAATAAACATTAAGTTTAAGTTGTTAAACAGCAAGTTAAAGATCACCAAGACGATCTACACGAAATTCTAGTCAAGTTACATATAAAGTTCATTAGATTCGGAGCTACGGCCTAGAAGATATGAGCAAAACAAGTTAGGCATGGCATTGATGCAAAATGCACCCAAACATCAAGCAAACACCTCAAAACAAGGATGCAACATGATAATATGAAGCTACATGCAAAAACAAGCAAGTTTCATATAGAGCACACTCAAAACGGAGCAACGGTGCAACACATACACTCTATACAAGTCATAGCAACAATCTGTCCATAACAGCAACTAGGCATCTTACAAGCATCAAAACAACAAGCTACAACACCCCAACATAATAACAAAAGACATGGGCATGAAGTACATGTAAAGCATAACAAAACATGAACACTGAGCTATCTCCAGAAACAACTAGAACATGCTCAAAAACACATGGGAAGATTGCAAATAATAACAGTTCCAGACTTTAGCAGAAATAACATCAGGTTGCAATGTTTAGAGCAAGCAAACAACATGTTACAGGAACATATCATGGCAAACAAAGGCATGGCATGAATCTACTAATTGCATAGATCAAAAGTCCCTTACTGACCATGAGCCAAAAAGGCATAGAAAATATGATGGCACCCACGTAAACATGGCAAGTTATATTACAGATTCATACATGGCAGGAACAACAATAAGTAGGCATGTTCGTGAGCTTGAATCACTCACTACAGAGCAATACATGGCATGGCAAGGCAACCAACAGTAAGAAGGCATGTTTATGAAGCTAAGCATGGCAAGAGCAAGGTCATAGGGTACATGGATCACTAGCAAAACACATGGGAACAAGTGAACTTAATGTAAACAGGCTGACAGCAACATTTTCAAGCAAATTTAGAGCAAGATTACAACATGTTTCAGCAGGCTATAATTTCAACCAAGGGCATGAATGGATAGAGCATGACATGTAGATCAAAACATTTTTATAGAGCATCTCCAGATTATGCATAGAATGATTAGTAGAAGCATGTTTACATAGCAACAAAATATAACAGAATCTGTCAGGAAAACAGCAACAGCAACTACCCTACTTAGCAAGCTTGATACACTCAGCACACAACTCACAAAAATACATGGTTGGCACCCCTGGAAAGATGGCATGGCATAGATCAATATTCATGTAGACATCAACCTCATAGGATGCACACATCAATCATGGCAAAAATGATAAAACAGCAAGTTATAACAGTTTCAGCAGGTTAACATCAACATGCACTCTTCAAACAACATTTCGGGCACCAAGATGAGCTCAAATGAAAAAGATGCAACGGACTGAACTGATCTACTCGTCGAGGCGAACAATTTGACATATTATACGCACAAAACGGAGCTACGGATGCAGAGATGTAGCATGATGAATATGGCATGATAATGTTAACAGAAACGGGGACTTAGCAGATTTTCACCTCGCGAAAAACGGAAGGGGATATCCCGGGACGGATCGGAGCGGGACGGCGGGGACGCGGGAGCCCGTTTGGATCGGCGGGCTGGTGAATCTGGTCCAGCCCGGCCGGATCCGAACTCCGGCGAGATTGGAGCTGCTCCGGTGAGCTGGGACGCCGGCGACGGATGGCGGCGGAGGCGGCGAACGGCGGCGGCGACCGGAGAGGACGGACGCGGCGGAGGAGCAGGCGGCGGGGTCGACGGGGGCCGGCGCAGGGAGGCGCGGGCTGAGGTTGGCGGCGCCCGGCGGCGAGGTCCGGCGGGAGGCGCGCGGGGGCGGCGGCTTCCGGCGGCGGGGCAGGGCGCGGCCGGCGCGGGGGCGGCGGCGGAGCTCCGAGGCGGCGCGGAGGGACGCCGGCCGGGAGCGGCGGGGCGGCGCGGCCCGGCTCCGGTCGGGGCGGCGCGGCGCTGGTCGCCGGCGAGCACGGGGCACGACGGCGGGGGAAGCGGGCGCGGCGGCGGCGCGGGTTCACGGGCGGCGGCAGCGCTGGTCGCCGGCGAGCGCGGGGCACGGCGGCCAGCGGTGGGGGTGCGGGCGCGCCGGCGGGCGGCGGGATCGGGCCCGCGCGGGCCCCGGATGGGCTCCGCGGGCCGCGGCGGCGGAGGGACGGCGGCGGCGCCACGTGGCAAGCCATGATTGGCTGCGGGCGCGGGCACGGACGTGTCCGGCGCGGTCGGACGCGTCTGGTGGCGGCGGAGGGCGATTTGCTAGGGTTTGGACCGGGATATCGGGGAGGAAGACATATTTATAGGTAGAGGGAGCTAGGAGAGTCCAAATGAGGAGCGGTTTTCGGCCACGCGATCGTGATCGAACGACCGAAAGCATGGAGGGGAGTTAGGTGGGTTTTGGGCCACTTTGGAAGGGGTGTTGGGCTGCAACAAAAGAGGCCTTTACGGTTACCCGGTTAACCGTTGGAGTATCAAACGAACTCCAAATGGCACGAAACTTGACAGGCGGTCTACCAGTGTTATACCAAGGCCGCTTGGCAAACCTCGGGCCATTCCGAGAAAGTTTAATACCCGCTCACAAAAGGAGAGAAGAAGGGGACGCCGGGGGACATAGGAGCGCCGGATTGCAAAATGGACAACGGGGAAAAGGCTCGGATGCATGAGACGAACATGTATGCCAATGCGATGCACATGATGACATGATATGAAATGCATATTATGACATGGCAAAGAGCAACACGCAAGCAAAAGACATGGCAACGACAGTGAATAACTGGCAGACACCTGGCGCAACGAATCCGGGGCGTTACACTTTTCGCCCATGCAGATGTCGTCGGTCGACGTATGTGACTCGCCGCAGCTCGTTCGGGCGCGGATGAGCATGGGCACCGGCAGTGCCCGGGTTGCCCTCGACATGTTCGACAGAATGGCCGAACAAGAGTTGGTGCGTTTTCTTTGCTTCTGTCCGATCATATTTTTGCATAGACCACTAGTTCATTTCGCACATGATGAATGCTTGCAAACCATAATCATGTAGGAGGCATTCTTGTCAAACATGATCAATTACAATGAAGATCGACCAAAATGAAGTATGAATTGGAGGCCACCACCGCATTTAAAGTTGGGACAACATCCGATCCCAATCCGAGCAAGAAGAAGAAGAAGACCAAGAGGGCAAAGGCAAGATGTACAATATTCTTGAGATTTGAGGACATCTTGTTGGTCAAAACTTGGTGGGCCACAATGATGGATCCAATATGTGGCACCGAGCAAAAGGGGAACAAGTATTAGGAGAAAAAATGGAAGGAGTATCACAGACAAAAAGGAGTATGTGGAGCTGCATCCTATCGTGATCACCCGCAATGTGGCATCTCTCCAACATCGTTGGGGGATCATCCAAGGGGAAGTGAACAAGTGCTTCGGCTACTACTCATAAGTGACCAAATGCCCTCAAAGTGGGATGGGAGTGCAAACTCACGTAAACTCAATTGCTTCATCTTGTCGTCATTCACATATGCTTCTTGTGTTTGCATTCTCATGCTCATACATATGTTGTTTGCTAGACGGTGGTGGCGGACACTTTGTATCACCGGGTGGGGAAGAAGCCCTTTGCTTTTAGGCATTGTTGGATCATATTGAATGGCAAGCCGAAATGGAACCAACTTGTGTCCGATCTCAAGTCCGGCAAGAAGAGGAATGATGGCTCAAGCTCCAACCAATCAATTGGGTTGGACGATGAAGAGTGCTATGTTGTCGTGACGAATGGAAAAGCCACTGTGCCAAAGGATAGCCGCCAAGCCATGGGAAACAAGTGGGAGAAGGCACATGCCTCCCATGATGCCGCGGCTACAAAAACATCATCCACATGGACGGGCATTTTTTCGGTGAGGGAGAACAAGAAGGAGAAGAGGTACAAGCTCATGTTGGATGAGCAAAAGGAAAGGATGGAGTGGGACCGGAAGAGGGCGGAGAAGAAGCTCGAAACTGAGAGGGGGAAGAACGAGTTGGAGAAGCAACAAGCGCCGATCAAATGGGAACTCGAGAAGGCCAAGACATTTGGTGGCATAGAGCTTGAGAAGGAGAGGTTGCAACTCGCACGGACGTGGAGGATGCACAGATCATGTTGGCGGACAAAGCCCTCTTGGATGAGCATGCGAAGAAGTGTCTTACGGACAGGAATAAGAAGATCAACGATCGTAGAGAGTACTACCAGGTGGCCCCCCTCCTTCTTCTTCCTTGACCTCCCTGGTATGTCCATTTTGCATCATGATTTCCTACTGTTATTTATAATGTTTTTATGCATAATAATGCTTTTTAGAGTATTTGTAATGCATTTTCTCTCATAATATGCAAGGTTTACACAAAGACGGAGAATACTGGCAGCTGGAATTCCGGACCTGAAAAAGCTACTTTAGAGTTACCTATTCCGCACATCTCCAAATGAGCTAAAACTTCATGGAGAATTATTTGGAATACTGAAGAATTATTGGAGAAAATAACTACCGGAGGGGGGCCACCTGGTGAGCACAAGAGACCAAGGCGCGCCAGGCCCACCAGGCGCGCCCTGGTGGGTTGTGCTCAGCCCAGCCCACCTTCAGTGCCCATCTTCTGGTGTATAGGTCATTTTGACCTAGAAAAATAAATACGAGGAGGACTTTCGGGACGAAGCGCCGCCGTCTCGAGGCGGAACTTGGGCAGGAGCACTTTTACCCACCAGCGGAGCGATTCCGCAGGGGGAACTTCCCTCCCGTAGGGGGAAATCGAAGCTATCGTCATCACCAACAAGCCTCTCATCTTTGGGAGGGCCATATCCATCAACATCTTCAACATCACCATCCCCTCTCAAACCCTAGTTCATCTCTTGTGTTCAATCTTCGTACTGGAACCTCAGATTGGTACCTGTGGGTGACTAGTAGTGTTGATTACATCTTGTAGTTGCTGTATGGTTTATTTGGTGGAAGATTATATGTTCAGATCCATTATGCTATTTAATACCCCTCTGATCTTGAGCATGATTATCATTTGTGAGTAGTTACTTTTGTTCTTGAGCTCACGTGAGAACTCATGTTGCAAGTAATCATGTGAACTTGATATGTGTTCGATATTTTGATGATATGTATGTTGTGATTCCCTTAGTGGTGTCATGTGAACGTCAACTACATGGCACTTCACCATATTTGGGCCTAAGGGAGTGCATTGTGGAGTAGTTATTAGATGATGGGTTTCTAGAGTGACAAAATCTTAAACCCTAGTTTATGCGCTACTTCGTAAGGGACCGATTTGGATCCAAAAGTTTAATGCTATTGTTAGATTTTATCTTAATACTTTTCTCGTATTTGCGGATGTTTGCTAGGGGGTTAATCATAAGTAGGAGGTTTGTTCAAGTAAGAACAACACATAAGCACTGTTCCACCCACATATCAAATTATCAAAATAGTGAACACGAACCAAACCAACATAATGAAAGCGACATGATGAAATTCCCGTGTACCCTCAAGAACGCTTTGCTTATCATAAGAGACCGTTTTGGCATGTCCTTTGCCACAAAAGGATTGGGCTACCTTGCTGCAGTTTATTTACCATTACCATTACTTGTCCGTTACAAATTATCTTGCTATCAAACTACCTGTTGCCGACTATTTTAGTGCTTGCAGAAAACACCTTGCTAAAAGCCACTTGTCATTTCCTTCTGCTCCTTGTTGGGTTCGACACTCGTACTTATCAAATGGACTATGATTGATCCCCTATACTTGTGGGTCATCAAGTCTCTTTTCTAGCACCGTTGTCGGGGAGTGAAACACTCTTGGTAAGTGGAAATTGGTAAGGAAAAATTATTACTACGTCCTGAAATTTATTGTCATTTGTTACTACGGACGGGGTATCTTCACCTCGATTGGAAGCAAAATTAGTTACCCCTCATCCTATTGCACCTACTGAAAATATTGGTTATGAAATTCCTGCGTGTATGATAGAACAACTGCTAGCTAATCCTTATGCAGGAGATGGGACCGAAAATCCTGATATGCACTTGATCTATGTGAATGAAATTTGTGGATTATTTAAGCTTGCAGGTTTACCCTGAGATGAAGCTAAGAAGAAGGTTTTTCCTTTATCTTTGAAGGTAAAAGCACTGACATGGTATAGGCTATGCGAAGATATTGGATCTTGGAACTGGAATTGATTGAAATTGGAATTTCACCCAAAAAATCCCATGCATCTGTTCATCGTGATCGGAACTATATATATAATTTTTGTCCTCGTGAAGGAGAAAGTATCGCTCTAGCTTGGGGGAGGCTTAAGTAAAAATTATTCATGCCCCAATCATGAGCTCTCAAGATAAATTATTATTCAAATTTTTATGCTCGGCTTTCTCATGATGATCGATCCATGCTCGATATTTCCTGTACTGGCTCTATTATGAAGAAGACTATTGAATTCAGGTGGGATCTTTTAGAAATAATTAAATGCAACTCTGAAGATTGGTAACTCGATGAAGGTAAAGAGTTAGGTATTAAGCTTGAATTTGATTGTGTTCAATCTTTTATGAATATCGGTGTTTTTTACAAGTGTAGCACCAAATATGGACTTGACTCTGAGATAGTAGCCTCGTTTTGTGAATCATTTGCTACTCAGGTTGATCCACCTATCAAAGAAGAAATTAAAGAACCGGTCAGAGTCAAAGAAGAAACTATTATTTGTTGATCCAGTTGTGCCTACTGCCTATATTGAAAAACCACCTTTCCTTGTTAGGATAAAGGAACATGCTATGGTATCAACTATGGTTCGAAAAATTAATATTAAAGCACCTAAAACTGCTAAGAAAATTAAAGTAGAACCTAGTGTTGCTATAGTTACAGATATCCTGGTAGAAAATATTGACGGGCATGTTATTTACTTATGTGATGAAGCTGCTAGAATTGCCAAACCCGATGAAAAATATAAACATAGACCTGTGTTGTTGGCATGCATGTTGTCTTAGTTAAAATAGGAGATTATTGTTATCATGGTTTATGTGACTTAGGTGCTAGCGTGAGTGATATTTCTTTTACCTTATACAAAGAAATTATGAATGACATAGCACCCGCTGAAATAGAAGACATATATGTTACTATTAAACTTGCTAATAGAGACACCATCACACCACCTGGAATTGTTAGAGATGTTGAAGTCTTGTGTGGGAAAATAAAATATCCTACTGATTTTATAGTTCTTGATTCCCCACAAGATGATTTTTGTCCCATTATCTTTGGCAGACCTTTCTTGAACATCGCTAATGCTAAAATAGATTGCAAAAAACAAACTGTCGGTATTAGCTTTGGTGATGTGTCTCCTGAGTTTAATTTCTCCAAGTTTAATAGACAACCTCATAAGAAAAAAATATCTAGTAAGGATGAAATAATTGGTATCGCTTCTATTGTCGTGCCTCCTACTGATCCACTAGAACGATATTTCCTATACCATGAAAATGATATCCATATGCATGAATGAAATGAAATAGATAAAATTTTCTTTGAACAATGACCCCTGCTCAAACACAATTTGCCTATTGAAACTTTAGGAGGTCCTCCTCCACCTAAAGTGATCCTATGTTCGAATTAAAACCTTTGTCTGACACTTTGAAATATGCTTATCTTGATGAGAAAAAGATATATCCTATTATTATTACTGCTAACCTTTCAGAACATGAAGACGAAAGATTATTGAAAACTTTGAGGAAGCACCGTGATGCTTGATGTCTGCTAGAACTACGTCGGTATTTTCCCAAAGAGGAAGAGATGAGACCAAGGTAATTGATGTTGGGGAACGTAGTAATTTCAAAAAATTTCCTACGCACACACAAGATCATGGTGATGCATAGCAACGAGAGGGGGGAGTGTTGTCCACGTACCCTCGTAGACCGAAAGTGGACGCGTTAGAACAACGCGGTTGATGTAGTCGTACGTCTTCATGGCCCGACCAATCAAGCACCAAAACTACGGCACCTCAGAGTTCTAGCACACGTTCAGCTCGATGACATCCCTCGTACTCCGATCCAGCCGAGTGTCAAGGGAGAGTTTTCGTCAGCACGACGGTGTGGTGACGATCTTGATGTTCTACCGTCGCAGGGCTTCGCCTAAGCACCGCTATAGTATTATCGAGGTGGACTATGGTGGAGGGGGCACCGCACACGGCTAAAAGATCAAACAGATCAATTATTGTTGTGTCTAGAGGTGCCCCTGCCCCCGTATATAAAGGAGCAAGGGGGGAGGGGGCGGCCGGCCAAGAGGGCCGCGCCAGGATGAGTCCTACTCCCACTGGGAGTAGGACTCCCTCCTTTCCTTGTCCAACTAGGAGAGGGGAAGGAAGGGAAGGATAAGGAGAAGGAAGGAGAGGGAGGAAAAGGAGGAAAGAGGGGCCGGCCCCCTAGTCCAATTCGGTTTGGGCTAGGGGGGGCCGCGCGCCTTGTCTCCTCTCTTCCACCACTTGGCCCATGAGGCCCATTGCTTCTTCCTCGTATTCCCTAACTCCCCGGTACCCCCGAAAATACCCGAATCACTCGGAACCTTTCCGATGACCGAATATAGTCGTCCAATATATTGATCTTTACGTCTCGGCCATTTCGAGACTCCTTGTCATGTCCCCGATCTCATACTCCAAACTCCTTCGGTACATCAAAACTCATAAACTCATAATAAAACTGTCATCGAAACCTTAAGCGTGCGGACCATACGGGTTCAAGAACTATGTAGACATGACCGAGACACGTCTCCGGTCAATAACCAATAGCGTAACCTGGATGCTCATATTGGCTCCCACATATTCTACGAAGATCTTTATCGGTCAAACCGCATAACAACATACGTTGTTCCCTTTGTCATCGGTATGTTACTTGCCCGAGATTTGATCGTCGGTATCTCAATACCTAGTTCAATCTCGTTACCGGCAAGTCTCTTTACTCATTATGTAATGCATCATTCTGTAACTAACTCATTAGCTACATTGCTTGCAAGGCTTATAGTGATGTGCATTACCGAGAGGGCCCAGAGATACCTCTCCGACAATCGGAGTGACATATCCTAATCTCGAAATACGTCAACTCAACAAGTACCTTCGGAGACACCTGTACAGAACCTTTATAATCACCCAGTTATGTTGTGACGTTTGGTAGCACACAAAGTGTTCCTCCGGTAAACGGGAGTTACATAATCTCATAGTCATAGGAACATGTATATGTCATGAAGAAAGCAATGGCAACATACTAAACGATCAAGTGCTAAGCTAACGGAATGGGTCAAGTCAATCACATCATTCTCCTAATGATGTGATCCCGTTAATCAAATGACAACTCATGTCTATGGTTAGGAAACTTAACCATCTTTGATTCACGAGCTAGTCAAGTAGAGGCATACTAGTGACACTCTGTTTGTCTATGTATTCACACATGTTTTATGTTTTCGGTTAATACAATTCTAGCATGAATAATAAACATTTATCATGATATAAGGAAATAAATAATAACTTTATTATTGCCTCTAGGGCATATTTCCTTCAATTGAACCAGTAGGAGAACCTCCTCAAACCACACAAAGAACACCTGCACACAAATAACAAATACTCGCAACCCTACGTGTTAAAGGGGTTGTCAATCCCTTTCGGGTACAACGCCTCAAGATAGGCAAATAACATGAGGTAAAAGTGGTAGATAGGATAAATAGATCGCGGAACAAATAAACTACAACAAGGTATTTTTGTATTTTTGGTTTAATAGATCTGAAAATAAATGCAAGAGAAAATAGATCGCAAAGGCAAATATGATGAAAAGAGACCCGGGGGCCATAGGTTTCACTAGTGGCTTCTCTCGAGAAAAATAGCAAACGGTGGGAAAACAATTACTGTTGGGCAATTGATAGAACTTCAAATAATCAGGACGATATCCAGGCAATGATCATTATATAGGCATCACGTCCAAGATTAGTAGACCGACTCCTGCCTGCATCTACTACTATTACTCCACACATCGACCGCTATCCAGCATGCATCTAGTGTATTAAGTTCATGAGAAAACAGAGTAATGCAATAAGAACGATGACATGATGTAGACAGGATCTGTTTATCTACTGCAGAGATATAGATCCCATCTTGTTATCCTTAGTAGAGACGATACATGTGTGTCGGTTCCCCTTCTGTCACTGGGATCAAGCACCGTAAGATCGAACCCACTACAAAGCACCCCTTCCCATTGCAAGATAAATAGATCAAGTTGGCCAAACAAAATCCAAAATCGGAGAAGAAATACGAGGCTATAAGCAATCATGCATATAAGAGATCAAAGAAGACTCAAATAACTTTCTTGGATAAAAACATAGATCTGATCATAAACTCAAAGTTCATCGGATAGATCTCCAAGAGACCATTGTATTGATAATCAAGAGAGAGAGAGGAAGCCATCTAGATACTAACTCCGGACCCGTAGGTCTACAAAGAACTACTCACGCATCATAGGAGAGGCACCAATGGAAGTGGTGAACCCCTCCATGTCGGTGTCTAGATTGGAACTGGTGGTTCTGGACTCTGCGGCGGCTGGAATTGATTTTCGACTCCTCTAGGGTTTCTGGAATATTGTGGTATTTATAGAGGCAAGAGGCGGTTTAGGGGGCACCCGAGGTGGGCAGCACCCACCAGGGCGCCCCCGGGCCTCCTGGCGCGCCCTGGTGGGTGCTGCTCCCCTCAAGCAGCCCCCAGGTGCTTCCTTAGCCCATTGGCTTTCATCTGACCCAAAAAATCCAGCAGGAGTTTCGTTGCGTTTGGACTCCGTTTGATATTGATTTCCTGCCATGTAAAAAACATGCAGAAAATAGCAACTGGCAATGGGCACTATGTCAATAGGTTAGTACCAAAAAATGATATAAAATTACTATAAAATTATTGTAAAACATCCAAGAATGATAATATAACAGCATGGAACAATAAAAAATTATAGATACATCGGAGACGTATCAACATCCCCAAGCTTAATTCCTGCTCGTCCTCGAGTAGGTAAATGATAAAAACAGAATTTTTGATGTGGAATGCTGCCTAACATTTTCATCATATTTCTTTTCATTATAGCATGGACATATGGACTTTTATATGATTCAAAGCAATAATCTAGTTTTGACATGAAGACTTTAATACTCCAGCATACCAACAAGCAACCATGTCTTTCAAAATATCAACACTAAAGCAAGTTATCCCTAGCCCATCATGCTCAATCATTGATCCATTCATGAAACAAACTCGGATATTAGCTACACCCAATACTCAAATATGATCATAATGCCCCTTAGTTGGTGCTTTATAAGAGAATATGGAGACTCAATTTGAAAATAAAAACTGCATAAGTAAAAGAAAAGGCCCTTCGCGGAGGGAAGTAGGGATTTGTAGAGATGCCAGAGCTCAAAGCTTAAATTGAGATATAAAAAATTATTTTTGAGAGGCATACTTTTCCTACCAACGAAAACGACTTGGAGCATCCAACACTTTCCATGCTAGATACATCATAGGCGGTTCCCTAACAAAAAATAAAGTTTATTCCTTTTGCACCATAACTTTCACTTTCCATGGCTAACCGTATCCACAGGTGCCCTCCATACCAACACTTTCCAAGGAATTTATTATTTGACAACATAAAGTAAATTCATTTATTCATTTTGAGACTGGGCATCCCTAGTACCTTTGTCGTACTCTCGTGCAATGACAAGTGAATAAACACTGATCGTGAGAATAACACATCTAGCATGGAAAATATTGGCTACCCTTTACCGCTTCACGAGTAGTAGAGCACACAAAAGAGAAATTTATTTTGAACATTAGAGATGGCACATGCAAATTTGCTTAGAACGACATGGAAAACCGCATATAGGTAGGTATAGTGGACTCATAAGGCAAAACTGGTTTAAAGAGTATTGGATGCACAAGTAGTGACATAGTGCAAAATGAAGCCTAGCAAAAAGATTGAGAAGCGACCAACCAAAAAGCAAAAAATCTCATACCCAAGCATTAAGCATAAGTAACACCGAATAATGCACCATAAGTAGGATATAAGTTTCATTGCATAACTATTGTTTCGTGCTTGCATAGGGAAGCACAAACCTTAACATCAATATTCTTCCTAAAGCACAATTACTCATCAACATGACTCACATATCATATCATCATATCTCAAAACCATTACTAAGAATCAAGTTTATTTTGTCCAATGATCTTCATGAAAGTTTTTATTATATCCTCCTTGGATATCTATCACTTTGGGACTATTTTCATATGTTGCTTTTGATAAGCTCAAACAAATATAAGTGAAGATCATGAGCATAATTTTTTCTTTCTCTCAAAATAATCTAAGTGAAGCAAGAGAGAATTTCTTAAAATTTTACTAACTCCCAAATAAATCTAAGTGAAGCACGAGATCATCTCTTCAAAAATAACAAAGCACACCGTGCTCAAAAAGATATAAGTGAAGTACTAGAGCAAGTCCATGGCTCTAAAAATTTAAGTGAAGCATAGGAGCAAGCATAGCATGATTTTTTTTGGCTCTCTCAAAAGGTGTGCCCAGCAAGGATTCAACACCTAAAACACAAAGCAAAACAAGCAAAGAATCATATCATACAAGACGCTCCAAGCAAAACTCATATTATGTGACGAATAAAAATATAGTTTCAAGTAAAATACCGATGGTTGTTAGAAGAAAGCGGGGATGCCATTCGGGGGCATCCCCAAGCTTAGTTGCTTGCTACTTCTTTGAATATTATCTTGGGGTGCCTCGGACATCCCCAAGCTTAGCCTTTTTCTTATCCTTATTCTTTCATCCATCATAAGATAACCCAAAACTTGAAAACTTCAATCACACATAACTCAAACAAAACCTTCGTGAGATCCGTTAGTATAAGAAACCAAACCACTACTATAAGTACTATACCAAACCTATTCTTATTTTGCTTTTGCATTATATCTACTGTATTCCAACTTTTCTATGGTAAAAACTCATCAAAGAAAACCATAGAATCATCAAAACAAGCACACAACACAAAGAAAATGAAATCTGTCAAAAATAGAACAATCTATAGAAATCTGAATATTTTGAATACTTCTGTAACTCCATAAATTTTGACATAAATTGGTGGTCGTGAGGAATTTGTCTATTAATCTTCTTCAAAAATAATCAACTCAAAATCACTCTTCTAATCAAAATGACAAATAATCCCGTGAGCACAAAAGTTTCTGTTTTTCAGCAAGATCAAATAAACTTTCACCCAAATCTTCCCAAAGGCCTTGCTTGGCACAAACACTAATTAAAACACAAAACACTCAATCATAACAGTATCATAATTGTGCTAACACACAAGAACAGAAAGCAAAAAGCAAAAATAATTTTTTATTCATTGGGTTGCCTCCCAACAAGCTCTATCGTTTTACGCCCCTAGCTAGGCATATTGATTTTATTGATGCTCACATAAAATATATTAATTGCAATGCAAAGAGAGCATCATGGGACCAACCTATTTAAGTCTAACATACTTCCTATGCATAGGAATTTTATAGAAAAACAAATTATCAAGGCAAGCAAAAACTAGCATATTCAAGGAAAAAGAAAGAGACAATAGCAATCTCGACATGAAGAGAGGTAATTTAGTAACATGAAAATTTCTACAACCATATTTTCCTCTCTCACAATAATTACATGTAGGATCATAAGAAAATTCAACAAAATATCTATCACATAACATATTCTCAATACGATCCACATGCATGCAAAGTTGACACTCTTCCAAAATAGTGGGATTAACATTAACTAAAGTCATGACCTCTCCAAACCCACTTTTATCAAAAATTTCATAAGATTAAACATTCTCCAAACCCACTTTTAATATTATTGAAAACATTGTTTTCAATCTCATATTCATCATGGGACTTAAATAAATTTGCAAGATCATAAGAAGAATCACCCCAATCATGATCAGTGCAACAAGTAGTAGACATAGTAAAATTAGCATCCCCAAGCTTAGGATTTTGCATATCATTAATATAATTGACATTAATAGAATCATTGAAATCATGCTTTTCATTCAAGGAGCTATCATAAATCACTTTATAATTTTCTTCTTTCAACACTACATCACAATTTTCAGATTCACGAATTTCAAGCAAAACCTCATAAAGATAATATAGTGCACACAAATCACTAGCAATTGGTTCATCATAGTTGGATCTCTTAAAAAGATCAGCTAGTGGATAAGGATCCATATCAATATATTATTAGCAAGCAAAGATGCAAGCAAATAGAAGGCACATGGTAACATAAGTGGAGATGGCAAACAAGAGATCTGACGAGAAAAAGGCGAACGAAAAAGAGGGCGAATAAAACGGCAATTTTTTTTGTGAAGTGGAGGAGAGGAAAACGAGAGGCAAATGGCAAATAATGTAAATTGTGAGGAGACGAGATTTGTGATTAGGAACCTGGTTGATGTTGAAGATCCTCCCATGCAACGGCGCTAGAAATTCCTTTTGATGTCTGCTAGAACTACGTCGGTATTTCCACAAAGAGGAAGGGATGATGCAGTATAGCGACGAGAGGTATTTCCCTCAGTGATGATACCAAGGTTATCGAACCAGTAGGAGAATCTCCTCACACCACGTAAACAACACCTGCACACAAAAAACAAAAACTCGCAACCCGACGTGTTAAAGGGGTTGTCAATCCCTTTCAGGTACGATGCCTCAAGATAGGCAAATAATGTGAGGTAAAAGTGGTAGATATGATAAATAGATCGCGGAACAAATAAATTGCAGCAAGGTACTTTTGTATTTTTTGGTTTAATAGATCTGAAAATAAATGCAAGAGAAAATAGATCGCAAAGGCAATTATGATGAAAAGAGACCCGGGGGCTGTAGGTTACACTTGTGGCTTCTCTCGAGAAAAATAGCAAACGGTGGGAAAATAATTAATGTTGGGCAATTGATAGAACTTCAAATAATCATGACGATATCCAGGCAACGATCATTATATAGGCATCATGTCCAAGATTGGTAGACCGACTCCTGCCTGCATCTAGTACTATTACTCCACACATCGACCGCTATCCAGCATGCATCTAGTGTATTAAGTCCATGAGAAAACGGAGTAATGCAATAAGAACTATGACATGATGTAGACGGGATCCGTTTATCTATTGCGGAGACATAGATCCCATCTTGTTATCCTTAGTAGCAACGATACATACCTGTCGATTCCCCTTCTGTCACTGGGGTCAAGCACCGTAAGATCGAACCCACTACAAAGCACCTCTTCCCATTGCAAGATAAACTAGAACATAAATGCACGCGTTGCCATGCTCGTCATCTTAGCAACAAAAATAATAAAATATTAGAGAAAAAATGGAATGATAGACGCATTTGATTGTTTGAAAGGAAAAATTACAAAGTCTTATAGGGGGGCATGTCTGACAAATAGGTTGCAGATGACCTAGAAGTGTTGTCCCACACTTCTTTTGATCTGATTTGGTCTATTTGATGGTTCTAACTAATTTCTTCTCCTTTCTGGTATTTTGTCAAATCATGCAATTCTCGATTTTCTAATCTGCGGTTGGTCTGTAAGATGTTCTTGATTCTAGTACTTTGGAAACCTATGTCAAGAAATAGCGTACTTGCCATTGTCAAGAAAATTTATAGCTTCCCACGATAACAACATAAAATAATCTACCGAGATAAAAGGCATTAGGAGCTGCAATGTTCAGGGAAATTTTAGTAAGTAAAAACAAAGCAACGGCTACATACTCGACTGGCAAGGCGAAACTTGGTAATTTTCAAGAAGGTGAGGATCAAACACGGAAGGGTGGCATGTAGTATCTGCAACAATCTGCAGCAAAGCAATTGGTAGCCTGAGATGCATAAGTAAAGAATCTTCACAATTGCTCTTACAATCCATAAAACTGCCTTAACGCTTCCTGGGACCAGAGCATCAGAACAACATCCTATAAGAAAGCTTAAATGATAACAACTCCCAGCTAATGATGTACTATTAAAATAACCAAAGTAGAAACTGTGTGTCACCTGCTCAAGAAAAGCATGATGTTGTGAATGAACTTTGTAGGCACTTAGAGCACCATAAGCGGCATATGCATTGGACCTCATTTTTTGTATTCCCAGATATCTGCAATAGGGAAGTTACAGAATGTCACGAGTCACGACCCTAGGCTGTGTGTAGGGTCATCATCTGAAAAATACAGAAACAGACTGCATGAGTGAAAAGGGAGATGATCTAAAACAATCTCATATGAAAAAAGGTATGCAAGAAAAGTAGGCAAACAGACAACAAATAACGTCAACCACCAGCAGAACTTATAGAAGGGTGTGTCAAGCTTCGTCGCCATGATTCTGCCGCTGCTTCCCCAGTACAGGGTGATCATCTTTAGGTACAGAATGGGAAGGGACGTGCGTTACAGCTACAAGGGCAATAAGGCAGAAGCGGGAGGAAGAAAGCGGTGATGGACGCCGACGGCGCGTGTGTCCACCGCAGCCGCCATGGAAGAACACTGCAGGACGCGACATTAAAAAAGAGATAAAGAAGAGATCCACTGTGGGGGCCTTCATAGGGGGAGTGGAGGGCATAGAGGCAGAAGCAAACCTAGCTCGACGGCGAGACGGATGACTGCAGCGGCTGAGTGTCGAGGAATAGAGGAGCAGTTTGCAGCTCGGGGACGGGGATTGCGTCGCCGAACGAAAACCTGGACGAATCAGGATATGGGACTCGACTAGGCCTTCTACCTTACGGCCCGACTACGGACGGAAACCGCAGCTCATTCTGCGGAGTAGCGGCCCGCGAAACGGTGTGCTCTACATGCGGTGCATAATTATAGCGTAACGATGTGGAGTGCTGGGACGACCAACTGATCCAGAGCATCGATGAGCATGATCGGATGGCTGACGAGCCAAAATCGCTGTGGAGGCTCCTAGGTGGCTCCGTTTTACTGTTTCTCAATAGATCAAGTTGGCCAAACAAAACCCAAATATCGGAGAAGAAATATGAGGCTATAAGCAATCATGCATATAAGAGATCAAAGAAGACTCAAATAACTTTCTTGGATAAAAACATTGATCTGGTCATAAACTCAAAGTTCATCGGATCCCAACAAACACATCGCAAAATGACTTACATCATCTGGATCTCCAAAGAGACCATTGTATTGATAATCAAGAGAGAGAGAGAGAGAGAGAGAGAGAGAGAGAGAGAGAGAGAGGAAGCCATCTAGCTACTAACTATGGACCCGTAGGTCTTCAAAGAACTACTCTCGCATCATAGGAGAGGCACCAATGGAAGTGGTGAACCCCTCCATGACGGTGTCTAGATTGGATCTTGTTGTTCTGGACTCCGTGGTGTCTGGAATTGATTTTCGTTGACTCCTCTAGCGTTTCTGGTATATTATGGTATTTATAGAGCGAAGAGGCAGTTCAGGGGGCACCCGAGGTGGGCAGCACCCACCAGGGCGCGCTGTGACGCCCGGATAATCATGCTACAGTAATCCCACGCTAATCATTCCACGTCACCTCGGTTATTGTTGCTAACCTCACAATGATTCGAAACCGTTTCAAAATTTAAATTCTAAATATGTCAAACAACAAACGTTTTCAAAGTTGAAACAAAAATGTTCGGTGGCTGCCGAATATTACAAGGGTAATTATAATAAAGAAAACACATTTTTTTGAAAGTGCCTGAATATTTTAAAATGAATTAAAATAGAAAAGAGAAATAATAAAAGAAAATGCAAAACAGAAAACAAAATAGAAAAAAAAGGAAGAACTCCCCCCCCACTGGGCCACGACCCAGCTAACCGGCCCAATTTCCCCCTGGCCTATAACCACCCCACCCCCGTTACCTAACCCTAACCGGTCCATCCCCCCCGATCCACCTCTCCTCTTCCCCCCGATCTGGATCGGGATTGGCTCCTATCCCGCCACCCCATCGCCCGAACCCCCACCGACGCCGTGCCGCCGCCCGTAGGCCTCCCGTCGCCGGAGCCACCACGCCGGCCCGCCTTCCTTCTCTCCCCGTGGCGCCCCAAGCCCCGACGTTGCGCCGCCGCTGCTGCTCGTCAACGCCGCCCGGAGCTCCTCCGCCTCGTTTGTCGCCCTTCCTCGTCTCGCCCTCGACGGCTCCACCAAGCCACGCCGACCCCCTGCCCACCAACGCTGGTGAGGGCCACGCCCTCCCCTCTCTCCCCTGTCCTGCACGCGCACCGGTGCCGTACTTCACCGCGCCCAGCGCATGCTCACAGCGCCCGGCGACCCCCCTGCGACTCTCTGCAACCAGTCGCACACGCTCCCCGCGAGCCCCCATCCGCAACCACCCGCGCGTGGCCGTCCCTGCCCGATAGCGCTCCGGGCCGCACCGGCCGCGTCTCGCGCTCCCCTGCCCACAGCCATTCGCTCCTCGTCGTGCCGAACCCCCTCCCCAATGGAGGCCTGGCCGCGCCCACGCCATGGCGCTGCTTGGCCGCCCCGCTGCCTGCTGTGGTGCTGCTGCCCCAGCCCTGCTTGGGTCGCCGCCCGTGCGGCCCCTGGCCGCCGGCGCTCGCGCCCGCGAGCCCCGTGGCTTTGCTCCACTCCACCCCCCGTTAACCCACGCCCATTAGCGCCCGCGCCTGCTAAGCCCCCCTGCCAAAATGACAAGGGCCCCCACCCCAGAACGAATTTTAAAAAAAAGTGTTAAAATAAATAAATTAGTAATTAACTAATTAATTGGTTAATTAAGTTAACTAATCCTATTTAACTAATCTAATTAAAATTAATCAACCTAATCACTTAGTTAAACTAAATAACCCTGTTTAGTTAGTCTTAGTCTACGAGGAATGGGACCCACCGTCAAATTGACCCAGTCAACACCTGTTGACTGCTGACGTCAGCATGACATCATGCTGATGTCATAAATCCAAATTTCAAAATAAAATAATTAGATAAATGCTAAAAATGATTTAAATCTCTTAAAATCAATATAAAATAAACCATAGCTCGGATGGGAAAACTTTGTACATGAAAGTTGCTCAGAACGACGAGACGAACCCAAACACGCAACTCGTTCGTCCGCCACGCGTCCCTACCATAGCGAACCTGCAACATTTCACCTCCGGTTCATTTGTCCGAAAACGCGAAACACCGGGAATACTTTCTCGGATGTTTCCCCCTTTTGCCGGTATCACCTACTACCGCGATTGGGCACACCTAGCATCGTTACTTGTCATGTCATGCATCGATATGCATCTGTTTGCATGGTATTCATTGTTTCTTCCCCCTCTTCTCTCCGGTAGACTACGAGACCGACGCTGCTGCTGCCCAGTTCGACTATGGAGTTGACGACCCCTCCTTCTTGCCAGAGCAATCAGGCAAGCCCCCCTTGATCACCAGATATCGCCTATTCTCCTCTATACTGCTTGCATTAGAGTAGTGTAGCATGTTACTGCTTTCCGTTGATCCTATTCTGATGCATAGTCTGACATTGTTGCTACATCTGTTGATACCTTACCCGCAATCCTAAATGCTTAGTATAGGATGCTAGTTTATCATCATTGGCCCTACATTCTTGTCAGTCTGCCTTGCTATACTATCGGGCCGTGATCACTCGGGAGGTGACCACGGGTATATACTATACATACATAGATACTACAGATGGTGACTAAAGTCGAGTCCGCTCGAAGAGTACCCGCGAGTGATTCACGGATTGGGGGCTGAAAGGACCTTTGTCCCGACGGCCCTCTGTGTGGATCTTTGTGGCGGAGCGACAGGGCAGGTTGAGACCACCTAGGCGAGAGGTGGGCCTGGCCCTGGTCGGCGTCCGCGGTTGCTTCATAATAACACGCTTAACGAGATCTTGGTATTTGATCTGAGTCTGGCCATTTGGTCTATACGCACTAACCATCTACGCGGGAGTAGTTATGGGTATCCCGGCGTCGTGGTATCAGCCGAAGCCTTCATGACGTCAGCGACTGAGTGGCGCGCGCCGGATTGGACTGGAATGCCACTAGGCTAGGTCTGCTTCCGGCCGCGTTCGCAACGTGCAGGTGTGCAAAGGGCGATGGGCCCAGACCCCTGCGCCATAGGAGTTAGACCGGCATGCTGACCTCTCTGTTGTGCCTAGGTGGGGCTGCGACGTGTTGATCTTCCGAGACCGGGCATGACCCAGGAAAGTGTGTCCGGCCAAATGGGATCGAGCGTGTTGGGTTATGTGGTGCACCCCTGCAGGGAAGTTTATCTATTCGAATAGCCGTGTCCCTCGGTAAACGGACGACCCAGAGTTGTACCTTGACCTTATGACAACTAGAACCAGATACTTAATAAAACACACCCTTCCAAGTGCCAGATACAACCCGGTGATCGCTCTCTAACAGGGCGACGAGGAGAGGATTGCCGGGTAGGATTATGCTATGCGATGCTACTTGGAGGACTTCAATCTAGTCTCTTCTACATGCTGCAAGACGGAGGCTGCCAGAAGCGTAGTCTTTGACAGGATTAGCTATCCCCCTCTTATTCTGGCATTCTGCAGTTCAGTCCACTGATATGACCCTTTACACATATACCCATGCATATGTAGTGTAGCTTCTTGCTTGCGAGTACTTTGGATGAGTACTCATGGTTGCTTTCTCCCCCTTTTCCCCCTTTCCTTTCTTTCTGGTTGTCGCAACTAGATGCTGGAGTCCAGGAGCCAGACGCCACCGTCGATGACGACTACTACACTGGAGGTGCCTACTACTACGTGCAGGCTGCTGACGACGACCAGGAGTAGTTTAGGAGGATCCCAGGCAGGAGGCCTGCGCCTCTTTCGATCTATATCCCAGTTTGTGCTAGCCTTTTTAAGGCAAACTTGTTTAACTTATGTCTGTACTCAGATATTGTTGCTTCCGCTGACTCGTCTATGATCGAGCATTTGTATTCGAGCCCTCGAGGCCCCTGGCTTGTATTATGATGCTTGTATGACTTATTTATGTTTTTAGAGTTGTGTTGTGATATCTTCCCATGAGTCCCTGATCTTGATCGTACACGTTTGCGTGCATGATTAGTGTACGATTGAATCGGGGGCGTCACAAGTTGGTATCAGAGCCGACTGCCTGTAGGAATCCCCCTTTCAAACTCCTTGGCCGAAGTTGAGTCTAGTGATTGAAAAAGTTTTTACTAATTTGGCTGTGACGCCCGGATAATCATGCTACAGTAATCCCACGCTAATCATTCCAGGTCACCTCGGTTACTGTTGCTAACCTCACAATGATTCGAAACCGTTTCAAAATTTAAATTCTAAATATGTCAAACAACAAACGTTTTCAAAGTTGAAACAAAAATGTTCGGTGGTTGCCGAATATTACAAGGGTAATTATAATAAAGAAAACACATTTTTTTGAAAGTGCCTGAATATTTTAAAATGAATTAAAACAGAAAAGAGAAATAATAAAAGAAAATGAAAAACAGAAAACAAAATAGAAAAAAGGAAGACTCCCCCCCACTGGGCCACGACCCAGCTAACCGGCCCAATTTCCCCCTGGCCTATAACCACTCCACCCCCGTAACCTAACCCTAACCGGTCCATTCCCCCCGATCCACCTCTCCTCTTCCCCCCGATCTGGATCGGGATTGGCCCCGATCCCGCTACCCCGTCGCCCGAACCCCCACCGACGCCGTGCCGCCGCCCGCAGGCCTCCCATCGCCGGAGCCACCACGCCGGCCCGCCTTCCGTCTCTCCCCGCGGCGCCCCAAGCCCCGACGTTGCACCGCCGCCGCTGCTCGTCAACGCCGCCCGGAGCTCCTCCGCCTCGTTCGTCGCCCTTCCTCGTCTCCCCCTCGACGGCTTCACCGAACCACGCCGACCCCCTTCCCGCCAACGCTGGTGAGGTCCACGCCCTCCCCTCTCTCCCCTGTCCTCCACGCGCACCGGCGCCGTACTTCACCGTGCCCAGCGCATGCTCACAACGCCCGGCGACCCCCCTGCGACTCTCTGCAACCAGTCGCACACGCTCCCCGCGAGCCCCCGTCCGCAACCACCCGCGCGTGGCCGTCCCTGCCCGACAGCGCTCCGCCCCGCACCGCCGCGTCTCGCGCTCCCCTGCCCACAGCCATTCGCTTCTCGTCGTGCCGAACCCCCTCCCCAATGGTGGCCTGGCCGCGCCCGCGCCATGGCGCTGCTTGGCCGCCCCGCTGCCTGCTGTGGTGCTGCTGCCCCAACCCTGCTTGGGTCGCCGCCCGCGCGGCCCCTGGCCGCCGGCGCTCGCGCCCGCGAGCACCGTGGCTTTGCTCCACTCCACCCCCCGTTAACCCACGCCCATTAGCGCCCGCGCCTGCTAAGCCCCCCTGCCAAAATGACAAGGGCCGCCACCCGAGAACGAATTTAAAAAAAAAGTGTTAAAATAAATAAATTAGTAATTAATTAATTAATTGGTTAATTAAGTTAACTAATCCTATTTAACTAATCTAATTAAAATTAATTACCCTAATCACTTAGTTAAACTAAATAACCCTGTTTAGTTAGTCTTAGTCTATGACGAATGGGACCCACCATCAGATTGACCCAGTCAACACCTGTTGACTGCTGACGTCAGCATGACATCATGCTGATGTCATAAATCCAAATTTCGAAATAAAATAATTAGATAAATGCTAAAAATGATTTAAATCTCTTAAAATCAATATAAAATAAACCATAGCTCGGATGGAAAAACTTTGTACATGAAAGTTGCTCAGAACGACGAGACGAACCCGAACACGCAACTCGTTCGTCCGCCACGCGTCCCTAGCATAGCGAACATGCAACATTTCACCTCCGGTTCATCTGTCCGAAAACGCGAAACATCGGGAATACTTTCCCGGATGTTTCCCCCTTTTGCCGGTATCACCTACTACCGCGAGTGGACACACCTAGCATCGTTACTTGTCATGTCATGCATCAATATGCATCTGTTTGCATGGTATTCATTGTTTCTTCCCCCTCTTCTCTCCGGTAGACTACGAGACCGACGCTGCTGCTGCCCAGTTCGACTACGGAGTTGATGACCCCTCCTTCTTGCCAGAGCAATCAGGCAAGCCCCCCCCCCTTGATCACCAGATATCGCCTATTCTCCTCTATACTGCTCGCATTAGAGTAGTGTAGCATGTTACTGCTTTCCGTTGATCCTATTTTGATGCATAGTCTGACATTGTTGCTACATCTGTTGATACCTTACCTGCAATCCTAAATGCTTAGTATAGGATGCTAGTTTATCATCATTGGCCCTACATTCTTGTCAGTTTGCCTTGCTATACTATCGGGCCGTGATCACTCAGGAGGTGATCACGGGTATATACTATACATACATACATACTACAGATGGTGACTAAAGTCGGGTCCGCTCGAAGAGTACCCGCGAGTGATTCATGGGTTGGGGGCTGAAAGGACCTTTGTCCCGACGACCCTCTGTGTGGATCTTTGTGGCGGAGCGACAGGGCAGGTTGAGACCACCTAGGCGAGAGGTGGGCCTGGCCCTGGTCGGCGTCCGCGGTTGCTTCATAATAACACGCTTAACGAGATCTTGGTATTTGATCTGAGTCTGGCCATTTGGTCTATACGCACTAACCATCTACGCGGGAGTAGTTATGGGTATCCCGGCGTCGTGGTATCAGCCGAAGCCTTCGTGACGTCAGCGACTGAGTGGCGCACGCCGGATTGGACTGGAACGCCACTAGGCTAGGTCTGCTTCCGGCCGCGTTCGCAACGTGCAGGTGTGCAAAGGGCGATGGGCCTAGACCCCTGCGCCATAGGAGTTAGACCGGCATGCTGACCTCTCTGTTGTGCCTAGGTGGGGCTGCAACGTGTTGATCTTCCGAGGCTGGGCATGACCCAAGAAAGTGTGTCCGGCCAAATGGGATCGAGCGTGTTGGGTTATGTGGTGCACCCCTGCAGGGAAGTTTATCTATTCGAATAGCCGTGTCCCTCGGTAAAGGACGACCCGGAGTTGTACCTTGACCTTATGACAACTAGAACTGGATACTTAATGAAACACACCCTTCCAAGTGCCAGATACAACCCGGTGATCGCTCTCTAACAGGGCGACGAGGAGAGGATTGCCGGGTAGGATTATGCTATGCGATGCTACTTGGAGGACTTCAATCTACTCTCTTCTACATGCTACAAGACGGAGGCTGCCAGAAGCGTAGTCTTCGACAGGATTAGCTATCCCCCTCTTATTCTGGCATTCTGCAGTTCAGTCCACTGATATGACCCTTTACACATATACCCATGCATATGTAGTGTAGCTCCTTGCTTGCGAGTACTTTGGATGAGTACTCACGGTTGCTTTCTCCTCCCTTTTCCCCCTTTCCTTTCTTTCTGGTTGTCGCAACCAGATGCTGGAGTCCAGGAGCCAGACGCCACTGTCGATGACGACTACTACACTGGAGGTGCCTACTACTACGTGCAGGCTGCTGACGACGACCATGAGTAGTTTAGGAGGATCCCAGGCAGGAGGCCTGCGCCTCTTTCGATCTGTATCCCAGTTTGTGCTAGCCTTTTTAAGGCAAACTTCTTTAACTTATGTCTGTACTCAGATATTGTTGCTTCCGCTGACTCGTCTATGATCGAGCATTTGTATTCGAGCCCTCGAGGCCCCTAGCTTGTATTATGATGCTTGTATGACTTATTTATCTTTTTAGAGTTGTGTTGTGATATCTTCCCGTGAGTCCCTGATCTTGATCGTACACGTTTGCGTGCATGATTAGTGTACGATTGAATCGGGGGCGTCACAAGTTGGTTTCAGAGCCGACTGCCTGTAGGAATCCCCCTTTCAAACTCCTTGGCCGAAGTTGAGTCTAGTCATTGAAAAAGTTTTTACTAATTTGGCTGTGCGGCTTACGGGCCCACGTCGCCATTGGGTGGTATTAGGATCTTTTATTCCTCGTCTATACTCTGGGACTCTGATCTCTCTTCTATTCGGGTTAAATGATTTTGCTAAAAACAAAACTAACTTTAGGTTCTCGAAAATACTTTTTCCCGGAGAGCCCCTCACTCCCGATGATCGTTTGTTACACCAGAAGATTCCGAAGGTACTCGCTGAAGTTCTCTCGAGACTTTGTGCCCACTTCTTGTGCAATTCCCTACCACCAATAAATCCTTATGGATAACTTATTAACCTTGCCATTCTTACATTCATCCCTAGCTGCTCTTGTTATTACAAGATGCATCGAATTGTTCTTTGACTTTTAAGAATCTTTTGAGCCATTGCATTGCAGATCTTTGCCACATGAATACCCCCTATGGATAATTCCTCACACTTACCGAGGATCCGTTCTTCTCAATTGTTCATGTGCCTCACAAAATTCTTCGGAGTACTTTTCGATCTTACGATAATCCTCTGCAGCCTGTTACTCTTGAAACTCTTGCCTGCTTGCATTATGGATAATCCTATAAGTTTCGTAATCTTATTGGCATCCCTTGTCTCTATCATTTTAAGTCCCTTGATTCAATATGTTGATGATGCTCGCATTCCTCAGTCGAATCCTAGGATTCATCCTTCCGGCTCAGGCGTCATTTGGATATGAGCTGGTTCTTGACCAATCAATGCCTTGATCGTTTATGCTTCCAAGTCTATTGAACTTATTCATTTTCGATCAGAACGATTGCTTCTGATCCCTTGATTTGGAAATCATAAAATTTCTTTGCATTAAGCTTTGAATTAGTCAGTTGTTTCTATAATCCGATGCCTTGGCATTCCTTCTTCCTTTGATTGAGTTCCGATACACACATCAGCCCCGTTGTGGACCGCCATAACCATTGCTGGGTTATTATCCGACATTGTCCGTCGCAACCAAAATTCTTGTGAGTTCTTTACCTGATACATAATGCCCTTGGTACATTGTATCATCTGCTTGGCCAACCATGCTCTGCTTTCGAGCTGGTCGTATTTGCTATTGAAGCTTGTGGTATATGTTTCCACGATACCCTGACGGGTTGAACCTATGCCTTCCTTTATATGTGTGAACTCGGAAGTTTTCACGAGTCTTACTCATCTGGTATTTCACCAGATAAAACTTTCATCACTAATGCTTTTATCAAAGCGAAAAGTGAATGGAAGGTTATACATTGAAGAAGTGGGAGTCGACCTTGAACCTTGCGTTCATGCCCAGGACACGATGTATAACTTATCATGGAAGCTGCTCGTAAAAATAATTACCCCCTTGTTATAAGTTCATCTTGTATCCGTGGTTCGATCCTTTATGATCGTGCATTCCGACCATGTTCCCCTTTAAATACCATTTCTCGTGCAAGTGTAAGTACTTGTCTTCTGCAGAGCATTACCCCAGTCCAACCTCTACTTTGATCTGTCGTCGAGTATTACCCCCTGGTATCGCGAGATTATCACAGAACTGCATAACTTCTTATGAGTTCTTCATCAAGTACTACATTCTCACTGATTCCAAATTTTTCACGGGCTCTGAGTTTTTAAACACTCAAAGACACCGATAACTGAATCGAGTCTGCACCGCGATTAAACAACTCTTGGAACCTTCATTACCTACAACTTTGAACTCGATCACGTCATTCCTAGCCTGCTCGGCTATATCATTATCGTGCCGATTTTAACTGTGCTACCTGGTCCTTAATCCCGGAGCACAACTTTCGATGATGAGCTAAGCTTACATCGATCTTCCTCATCATATCATTTGTCCTTGAACAACAAGCTTGATTTTTGTGTCGTACCCATGGTTTCAATAACTTTTCGCTTCATCATTCGTTTGACTTGATGTCATTGCCGATCGGTTACATCTTCTTGAAACCTCTCGACAAATGTGTCGTGATCATCATCAACATTCTGAGGTCTTCCAAGAAATCAATTGAATTCATGATGAGAAATAACATCCTTGCCCTTGATGATTGGTGCTATCATCGACCACTTTATTGCCTTCCGTTTAACACAAACTTGTTCATGCTTTGTGTATACCTTGAGTTCCGTGCTATCCAACAATTGTTCTTCTTTACCTTGGAGTATTACCATCTGTCATGTCAAGAATGTCATGAGACTTTCACCACCTCTTATGAATTATTGATGCAAGTAATACTTCTCACCATAACCTTCCCTTCTTGGTTCTCGTGTTGATTCTAACCGGGATTCCAACAAGTGAACGGTGCTGTTTGGATTATGCCCTTCTAGCAACCCTATTGCTTTGAAGCTAATGGTCAGCCATTCGTTGTTAGACTATTGACTACTGAATCGTCATTCTGACATTGGTCGTGCAACCCAACCCATATTTCGGGTGCACCTTTCAACCATTGTTAAATTGTGTATGTTTTCCTCAAGCATACATCAATATATCATTTTGATCTGACAAATGTTATCTCCTTGTTCACATAATTGTGGAAATCCATTCTTTGGAAATTTTGATGAATTGTCGCTGAGTTCATCAGCCACCCCCTTGTCCTCTCCTTGGGTTAATGATGAACTCTTGTTAACGGAAATCACTTCATAGTTCATTTCCCGAGGATCTTACAGTGTCATCCCGTCAATTTGTGTTGCACCTTTCTTCTCAGGCATCCTGAGTCTGAGGTATCCTGACACCAATCGTATCTGAATCTCGGTCAAATATGATGGTTGGAACATGTTTCCAAGAGTTATAACATTGGTCTTTTATGACCCGGTAAGGTGATGTCTTTCCTGGCACACCTGGCCGAAGGACCTAGTGTTATAGTTTCCTTTTTGACAAGGTTAACCATTTTTCCATGAGGAAATTGAATGCCTTGTTTAATAAGTTTATCCTGATGGATCCTTTGTGTATCCAAAGTCCGACCTTTGCTTGAAGACCATGTCAATGCTATCTCGAAGCATGTCTATGGTACTTCGATTTTCAACAAAAACATTTGAAGCCCAAAGCTAAATGTTTCTTGCCTAGTTATCCAAACACCGTTGTATTGGTAACATCTTGATTAATCCTTGCCTCTTATCTGAATGGTTGGGTACTTGCTCTCCTACCCTGTATGCCATGTTCTGCTTGTACATGGAAAGGATATTGTCCTAATAATTGTGTGTAATCACAATTTTCCTTTCCATTGTTCTGTTTAATCTGATAATCGCGTTTTCCTTTCCATTCTTTGCTTAATCTTTCCTGAATCTGACTTAACTAAGCAGAGATAATTCCCTGCTTAGGTAGGCACCTTGTTGTACCACTCTGTTTGTAAGATCCTGTTACTATTGTTGATGACATTCCGGTAACCATTGATGGGTGATAACTCTGCCAATTGGTCCGCCTCGTTCAACAAGCAGGAAAATGGTTCTCTTCGTCCCCCGCCCTTGGTACCAACGATGCTGTCAACATAACTGACCGGTTATTCTCTGACATGCCTTGCTTACATGATCGTGCAAGATGTCACTGCTCCTTCTACTTTTAAACCACATGGTGGGCCCATAACCCACAGTTCCACAGGATCGAACCCAACTCTCCTGTAGACCCCCTGTTCCCAAGGTTGTTCCTCGCGTGTGGCCTCGTGCGTAATTCATGAGCCACTTTCTGAGAGATCATCAATTCTGGAATCAGACACAATACTTATTCCCGTTGCTTTGAACCCCTTTCACACCCTGTTTCAGGAATCGAACGGTTGCCTACCCATTTGAAACTTTGGTACAATCGTATATTGCACTCAACGAATTCACTGAAATACAACTCGTGGGGTACCTTGTGTATTTCCCATTGAGTTCACCGTCAGATGCCCAACTTTGTGCAAATGCATTCTTCCGGAGTTTTTCCCCTTGGTCGCGCTCGTAGGACGATGGAGATCCCGAAGAAAGGATGACGACTTGATCATGGTGACTTGAAGCAGAGAAATGAAGACATCAATGAAAGGGATCAACCTCTTCGAAAGGGCAGCCAAGACCGAGAAGACTCGTTAGGTTTTTCGCTACCAGCATCTCCCCCCCCTTACTCCACCGCTTAAATCTCGGGACGAGATTTCTTGTAGTGGAGGAGAATTGTGACGCCCGGATAATCATGCTACAGTAATCCCACGCTAATCATTCCACGTCACCTTGGTTACTTTTGCTAACCTCACAATGATTCGAAACCGTTTCAAAATTTAAATTCTAAATATGTCAAACAACAAACATTTTCAAAGTTGAAACAAAAATGTTCGGTGGTTGCCGAATATTACAAGGGTAATTATAATAAAGAAAACACATTTTTTTGAAAGTGCCTGAATATTTTAAAATGAATTAAAACAGAAAAGAGAAATAATAAAAGAAAATGCAAAACAGAAAACAAAATAGAAAAAAAGGAAGAACTCCCCCCTACTCGGCCACGACCCAGCTAACCGGCCCAATTTCCCCTGGCCTATAACCACCCCACCCCCGTAACCTAACCCTAACCGGTCCATTCCCCCCGATCCACCTCTCCTCTTCCCCCCGATCTGGATCGGGATTGGCGCCGATCCCGCCACCCCGTCGCCCGAACCCCCACCGACGCCGTGCCGCCGCCCGCAGGCCTCCCGTCGCCGGAGCCACCACGCCGGCCCGCCTTCCGTCTCTCCCCGCGACGCCCCAAGCCCCGATGTTGCGCCTCCGCCGCTGCTCGTCAACGCCGCCCGGAGCTCCTCCGCCTTGTTCATCGCCCTTCCTCGTCTCCCCCTCGACGGCTCCACCGAGCCACGCCAACCCCCTGCCCGCCAACGCTGGTGAGGGCCACGCCCTCCCCTCTCTCTCCTGTCCTGCACGCGCACCGGCGCCGTACTTCACCGCGCCCAGCGCATGCTCACAGCGCCCGGGGACCACCCTGCGACTCTGTGCAACCAGTCGCACACGCTCCCCGCGAGCCCCCGTCCGCAACCACCCGCGCGTGGCCGTCCCTGCCCGACAACGCTCCGCGCCGCACCGGCCGCGTCTCGCGCTCCCCTACCCACAGCCATTCGCTCCTCGTCGTGCCGAACCCCCTCCCCAACGGTGGCCTGGCCGCGCCCGCGCCATGGCGCTGCTTGGCCGCCCCGCCGCCTGCTGTGGTGCTGCTGCCCCAGCCCTGCTTGGGTCGCCGCCCGCGCGGCCCTTGGCCGCCGACGCTCGCGCCCGCGAGCCCTGTGGCTTTGCGCCACTCCACCCCCCGTTAACCCACGCCCATTAGCGCCCGCGCCTGCTAAGCCCCCCGCCAAAATGACAAGGGCCCCCACCCCAGAACAAATTTTTAAAAAAAGTGTTAAAATAAATAAATTAGTAATTAATTAATTAATTGGTTAATTAAGTTAACTAATCCTATTTAACTAATCTAATTAAAATTAATTAACCTAATCACTTAGTTAAACTAAATAACCCTGTTTAGTTAGCCTTAGTCTATGACGAATGGGACCCACCATCAGATTGACCCAGTCAACACCTGTTGACTGCTAACGTCAGCATGACATCATGCTGATGTCATAAATCCAAATTTCGAATAAAATAATTAGATAAATGCTAAAAATGATTTAAATCTCTTAAAATCAATATAAAATAAACCATAGCTCGGATGGAAAAACTTTGTACATGAAAGTTGCTCAGAACGACGAGACGAACCCGAACACGCAACTCGTTCGTCCGCCACACGTCCCTAGCATAGCGAACCTGCAACATTTCACCTCGGGTTCATCTGTCCGAAAACACGAAACACCGGGAATACTTTCCCGGATGTTTCCGTTTTTGCCGGTATCACCTACTACCGTGATTGGGCACACCTAGCATCGTTACTTGTCATGTCATGCATCGATATGCATCTGTTTGCATGGTATTCATTGTTTCTTCCCCCTCTTCTCTCCGGTAGACTACGAGACCGACGCTGCTGCTGCCCAGTTCGACTACGGAGTTGACGACCCCTCCTTCTTGCTAGAGCAATCAGGCAAGCCCCCCCCCTTGATCACCAGATATCGCCTATTCTCCTCTATACTGCTTGCATTAGAGTAGTATAGCATGTTACTGCTTTCCGTTGATCCTATTCTGATGCATAGTCTGACATTGTTGCTACATCTGTTGATACCTTACCTGCAATCCTAAATGCTTAGTATAGGATGCTAGTTTATCATCATTGGCCCTACATTCTTGTCAGTCTGCCTTGCTATACTATCGGGCCGTGATCACTCGGGAGGTGATCACGGGTATATACTATACATACATACATACTACAGATGGTGACTAAAGTCGGGTCCGCTCGAAGAGTACCCGCGAGTGATTCACGGATTGGGGGCTGAAAGGACCTTTGTCCCGACGGCCCTCTGTGTGGATATTTGTGGCGGAGCGACAGGGCAAGTTGAGATCACCTAGGCGAGAGGTGGGCCTGGCCCTGGTCGGCGTCCGTGGTTGCTTCATAATAACACGCTTAACGAGATCTTGGTATTTGATCTGAGTCTGGCCATTTGGTCTATACGCACTAACCATCTACGCGGGAGTAGTTATGGGTATCCCGGCGTCGTGGTATCAGCCGAAGCCTTCGTGACGTCAGCGACTGAGTGGCGCGCGCCGGATTGGACTGGAACGCCATTAGGCTAGGTCTGCTTCCGGCCGCGTTCGCAACGTGCAGGTGTGCAAAGGGAGATGGGCCCAGACCCCTGCGCCATAGGAGTTAGACCGGCGTGCTGACCTCTCTGTTGTGCCTAGGTGGGGCTACGACGTGTTGATCTTCCGAGGCCAGGCATGACCCAGGAAAGTGTGTCCGGCCAAATGGGATCGAGTGTGTTGGGTTATGTGGTGCACCCCTGCAGGGAAGTTTATCTATTCGAATAGCCGTGTCCCTCGGTAAACGGACGACCCAGAGTTGTACCTTGACCTTATGACAACTAGAACCAGATACTTAATAAAACACACCCTTCCAAGTGCCAGATACAACCCGGTGATCGCTCTCTAACAGGGCGACGAGGAGAGGATTGCCGGGTAGGATTATGCTATGCGATGCTACTTGGAGGACTTCAATCTACTCTCTTCTACATGCTGCAAGATGGAGGCTGCCAGAAGCGTAGTCTTCGACAGGATTAGCTATCCCCCTCTTATTCTGGCATTCTGCAGTTCAGTCCACTGATATGACCCTTTACACATATACCCATGCATATGTAGTGTAGCTCCTTGCTTGCGAGTACTTTGGATGAGTACTCACGGTTGCTTTCTCCCCCCTTTCCCCCCTTTCCTTTCTTTCTGGTTGTCGCAACCAGATGCTGGAGTCCAAGAGCCAGACGCCACCGTCGATGACGACTACTACACTGGAGGTGCCTACTACTACATGCAGGCTGCTGAAGACGACCAGGAGTAGTTTAGGAGGATCCCAGGCAGGAGGCCTGCACCTCTTTCGATCTGTATCCCAGTTTGTGCTAGCCTTTTTAAGGCAAACTTGTTTAACTTATGTCTGTACTCAGATATTGTTGCTTCTGCTGACTCGTCTATGATCGAGCATTTGTATTCGAGCCCTCGAGGCCCCTGGCTTGTATTATGATGCTTGTATGACTTATTTATGTTTTTAGAGTTGTGTTGTGATATCTTCCCGTGAGTCCCTGATCTTGATCGTACACGTTTGCGTGCATGATTAGTGTACGATTGAATCAGGGGCGTCACACGCGCCTGGCCTCCTGGCGCGCCCTGGTGGGTGCTGCTCCCCCTAGCAGCCCCCCATGTGCTTCCTTAGCCCATTGGCTTTCTTCTGGCCCGAAAAATCCTCCAGGAGTTTCGTTGCGTTTGGACTCTGTTTGATATTGATTTCCTGCAATGTAAAAAACATGCACAAAGCAACAACTGGCTCTGGGCACTACGTCAATAGGTTAGTACCAAAAAATGATATAAAATGACTATAAAATGACTATAAAATGACTATAAAATGATTGTAAAACATCCAAGAATGGTAGTATAACAGCATGGAACAATCAAAAATTATAGATACGTTGGAGACATATCAATGCTATTGGACATACTCTTGATGTTCTTTAGGGCATTAGCCTCACTCTCTGTCAGCACAAGATTAATATGGAAGCTGATGCTAAACTCGTTGTTGATCATCAACGACGTTTGAGTCCTAAGATGGCAGAAATGGTAAGAACTGAAATACTAAAGCTTCTAGAAGCAGGTATAATCTATCCCATAGATGATAGTAGATGGCTAAGTCCCGTTCATTGTGTCCCTAAGAAGGGAGGTATTACTGTTGTTCCCAATGATAAAAATGAATTTATTCCACAAAGAATTGTCACTAGCTATAGAATGATAATTGATTTTAGAAAATTAAATAAAGCAACTAGAAAAGATCATCACCCTCTGCCTTTTATTGATCAAATGTTTGGAAGATTATGTAAGCACACACACTTTTGCTTTCTTGATGGATATTCTGGTTTTTCTCAAATACCTGTTTCACAACCTGATCAAGAGAAAACTATCTTTACTTGCCCTTTTGGAACTTATGCTTATAGATGTATGCCTTTTGGTATATGCAATGAAACCGCTACCTTTCAAAGATGTATGACTGTTATATTCTCTGATTTTTGTGAAAAGATTGTTGTGATTTTCATGGATGATTTTTCTATTTATGAGACTTCTTTTGATGATTGCTTAAGCAACCTTGATCGAGTTTTGCAGAGATGTGAGCAAACTAATCTTGTCCTGAATTAGGAGAAGTGCCACTTATGGTTAATGAAGGTATTGTCTAGGGGCATAAAAATTTTGAACAAGGTATTGAGGTGGATAAAGCTAAAGTTGATGCAATTGAGAAAATGCCATGTCCTAGAGATATTAAAGGTATTCGTAGTTTCCTTGGTCATACTGGTTTTTATAGGAGGTTTATTAAAGACTTCTTTAAAATTTCTAGGCCTCTTACTAATCTTTTACAAAAGGATGTTCCATTTGTTTTTGATGATGATTGTGTAGAAGCCTTTGAAACACTTAAGAAAGCCTTAACTTCTACACCTATTGTTCAACCACCTGATTGGAACTTTCCCTTTGAAATTATGTGTGATGCTAGTGATTAAGTTGTTGGTGTTGTTCTAGGACAAAGCATTGATAGCAAATTGAATGTTATTCATTATGCATGTCTTACTGCCCCTTCTCTTACTGGGAAAGAACACCGCACGATCGAACCCATCACAAAGCACCTCTTCCCATGGCAAGAAAAATTGATCTAGTTGGCCTAACTAAACCAAAGATTCGAAGAAGAAATACGAGGCTATAAGTAATCATGCATATAAGAGATCAAAAACTCAAATAACGTTCATGGTTATATAGATCATAAACTAAAAATTCATCGGATCCCAACAAACACACCGCAAAAAGAGTTACATCAAATAGATATCCAAGGGACCATTGTATTAAGAATTAAAAATAGAGAAGAAGCCATCTAGCTACTGACTACGGACTCGTAGGTCTTTGATGAACTACTCACACATCATGGGAGAGGCACCAATGAGGATGATTGACCCCTCCATGATGGTGTCTAGATTGGATCTCATGGTTCTGGAACTTGTGGCAGCTGGAATTGTTTTTCGTCGACTCCCCTAGGGTTTTTGGAATATTTTGGTATTTATAGAGCAAAAAGGCGGTGCGGGAGGCCACTGAGGTGGGCACAACCCATCAGGGCTCGCCTAGGCTCCTGGGCACGCCCTGGGGGGTTGTGTTCCCCTCGGGCCCCCTCTCCGGTACTTCTTTGCCCCATCTTGTGTCTTTTGGTCCAAAAAAATTATCCAAAAAGTTTCCCTGCCTTTGGACTCCGTTTGGTACTGATAATCTGTGAAGTAAAAAAACAAGCAAAAAACAACAACTGGCATAGGGCATTATGTCAATAGGTTAGTCCCAAAAATGATATAAAGCTACTATAAAATGATTGTAAAACATCCAAGAATGATAACATAACATCATGGAATAATAAAAAATTATAGATACATTGGAGATGTATCAGCATCCCCAAGCTTAATTCCTGCTCGTCCTCAAGTAGGTAAATGATAGAAACAATTTTTTGATGTGGAATGCTGCCTAACATGTTCATCACATATCCTTTTCTTTTGTTGCTGGACATTTGGAATTTTATATGGTTTGAAGCAATAGTCTAGTTTTGACATGAAGATTTAAATACTCAAGCATATCAACAAGCAACCATGTCTTTTAAAATATCAAATACTAAAACAAGTTATCCCTATCCCATCATGCTCAATCATTGATCCAATCATGAAGCACACTCACATATTTGCTACATCCAATGCTCAAGTATGATCATAGTTCCCCTTAGTTGGTGCTTTATAAGAGAAGACGGAGACTCAAATAAAAATAAAAATTGCATAAAGTAAATAGAATGGCCCTTTGCAGAGGGAAGTAGGGATTTGTAGAGGTGCCACAGATCAAAGCTTAAATTGAGAGATAAATTTTTTTGTAGGCATACTTTTCTCGTCAACGAAAATGACCAAGTAATTCCCAACACTTTCCATGCTAGATATGTTATAGGCGGTTCCCAAACAAAAAAAGTTTATTCCTTTTTCCACCATTCTTTCACAATACATGGCTAGCCGTATCCATGGGTGCCTCCCATACTAACACTTTCCAAGGAATTTATTATTTGACAACATAAAGTAAATTTATTTTTCATTTCGGGACTGAGCATCCCTATTACCACTGTACTCTCATGCAATGAAAAGTGAATAATCACTCATCTTGAGGATAACACATCTAGCATGGGTAACCCTCAAAAACACATCTATCATGGAAAATATTGGCCACCCCCTGCCACTTCATGAGCGGTACGAGCACTCAAAAAGGAAATTCATTTTGAAAATTAGAGATGACACATACAAATTTGCTTAGAATGGCATGGGAATACCGCATATAGCTAGGTATGGTGGACTCATATGGCGAAACTGGGTTTAAGGTTTTCGGATGCACAAGTAGTATTTCTACTTAGTACAAGTGGAGGCTAGCAAAAGATTGAGAAGCAACCAACCAAGAAACGAAAAATCACATAAACGAGCATTAAGCATAACTAACACCGAATAATGCACCACAAGTAGGATGTAATTTCATCGCCTAACTATTGACTTTTGTGCTTGCATAGGGAATCACAAACCTTGACACTAATATTCTTACTAAAGCATAATTACTCACCAACATGACTCACATATCACTATCATCGTATCTCAAAACTATTACAAAGAATCAAGTTTATTTTGTCCAATGATCTTCATGAAAGTTTTTATTATATCCCTCTTGAATATCTATCACTTTGGGACTAATTTCATATGTTGCTTTTGATAAGCTCAAACAAATTTAAGTGAAGAAAATGTGCATAAATTTTTCGTCTCTCAAAATGATATAAGTGAAGCATGAGAGAATTTCTTCAAAATTACAAACTCTCAAATAAATCTAAGTGAAGCGTGAGACCGTTTCTTCAAAACATATTAAAGCACACCGTGCTCAAAAAGATAAAAGTGAAGCACTTGTAGCGACCCAACCCGAAATCGGTCAAGTCTCTGTGTATCTGTACAATCCCAAGATCATGCTGGCACACACACTACATTGATGAAAAGATTCAAAGTCTAGTCACACCTAATTTTTTTACATGATTCTCATATCGAGTCTTTATTACATCATGATAAATTCGGCCGAAGGCCAACTCATGAGAAATAAACTAAAATAAAGCTGCAGGAGCGTAGACGATAAGCGAGTCCATCTGACTCCATAGGGCAATCACCGAGCGTGGATCGTAGCCTCACTCCTGGTCGGAAAAATCCTCTACAACATAAGACGTTGCAGCCGTGTAGGTGAGCACTTTGAATATGCCAGCAAGTCATGAAGAGAGAACAACAAATATTCCTAACACTATATGCAATTTAGCTGTGGGGCTCTAAGTTTTATGTTTTTGTGAAAAGGCCAATTTTCCCTACAATAAAGGACTTGCTTGTGCTTACTACAAAATGTTGGTTGTTATTGAGATGGTTCCGCAAGCCAATGTCTCATTCCCGAAATTGTTAATAACCCCTCGATTAAATAATTTATTTTGTTCGGTGTTGAGATTTCCGAATAACTCCAATTCTAGAATCTCAGTTGTCCGTAACCGGGGACACGGCTAATCGATTAGATTTCTACTCTGCAGAGTCTCGTGCACTTTACCCGCAAGGATCGTTCCCTCCTTTGAGTCTTCACACTGCATGATGTTTGAAGACGGGACGAACAAAATAGGGTCTTCCGTAGAGTTCCTCTGGGCCACTGCCGGTGGCCATCCATTTGCTACTGTTCTTCTACATCTGCTGGCACCGTCCGTCTAGAGTCACGCCTAGGGTAGACCAAGCCAGAGTCCATAATGGCTTGCGGCTGCACAGGTAACCTTCTGGTCAAGGTGTATCCATCCGTCTCTTTGTGGCTAGGTGAAGCTTTTCGCAAGATGTCGTGGCGCTTCTCCATGCATCCCGGCCATCCGCTAGTTGCTCCAGGGTGCCCATCAATTCCGTCCTCCACCCAGTAGTGAATTCGAAGTCCATCTTGAGCATCTTGAAGTCATGGGGTTGTCATCAACTTGATTCTCATTTCTCCCATATGAATCACTCAACCAACCCCGTCTACGATAGCATAGCAATTTACTACAACGTCCCGGGCAATAGTAACATAGGGATTTGGGTCAACCTACCACATGGAACTACTCAAGAACATAACTTAAAATTCTCCTACTGCATGCATGGTGGGGAGGAATAATTCTAATGCAACAAATCATAAGTATTGAAATACATGGTCAAATGACTTGCCTTGCTAACGGTCTTTGAACGCTAGTGACTCGTGATAGCAAGCTTCGCACTCCGAAAATTCTATCAAAGCAAACAATAATCATACAAGCATACAAACATACAATTATATTAGCATAACAACAAGCTAACATAAATCACACAAAAGCAATCAAACCAAAACCAAAGAAAAATGAAGAACTCAAAACAAGGTTTTCATTACTTTAAGCAAACAACTAGAAAGTAGTTTTATCCTACTAAAAGTTTCTTTAACAGAACAAAAACAAAAGTTTTGTTAACTAACAGAAGGGAAAACAGTATGAAAACTTTGTGAAAAAAGAATTACAGTAAAAGCTATTTTAAAACTCTACTTATGCCTAAAACAAAAATAGTAAGAAAATAAAATAAAACATTTTATTTCTATGTAAATTAAATTCACCTTCTAACTCTACTAGAACTAATCTGACTAAAACTAAAACAATAGAAAATAAATAAATTTTAAAGTAATTAAAACAACAGAAAACATCAACAAAGTAAAAGAAACTAAAATAGTGCTGTTTTGGTGTAAAACTAATTTTAATAAAATCTAAAAATACCCAAATTAATCCTACTGCTAGGCAAGGTCAAAACAAAGAAGTGGAAAAAAGAATCACTAAAATTTTTAATCATAGCTCAATTTATAGCAGAAATACCAATCTGAATAAAACTCATATGAATCAATTTTTAAAAACTAAAACATGGCCGAAATTATTTCCTACAAAAAATATAGGAAATTTACAGACTAGGAAAAAATAATCACAATAAAATAATAAATAACATAAGAGTTATTGATTTTACAAAAACAGAACTATTCTGTTCTAGAAACAGAAACGAAAATACTAAAATAAACTAAACAAGCGCTATTGGGCTTAGGGGGTGGGCGGTCTGAAACTAAACAGTGCACGGGCATTAAATAACTAAACATGGCGCGTTTAATAAAATAAAATCTATCAGTTCGTTTTAACTAACTAAACTGAATTAAACCATAAACAAACCGGATTAAACCGATCCACTAAAAAAATATACCTAACCCTTCACTAGTTCTAACCTAAGCCGTAGGTAGCAGATCAGACAGTGGAGGGAGGTGGCGGCTTACATCAGCGATGGTCGATGGCGAATAGAGGATGACGGCGGTCGGCGTCGTGTGGGGTGGCATCTCCAGCGGTGTTCAGCGTCAGTAAAGGTGTCGGGGAGGTGCGGCAGGTCGAGGCTGGGTCGGTGGTGGTCGAGGATGATGAGAACAGCGGGGGCATTGATGGCAGCGCCCTGGTGAGCTGCAGCTCCGGTGGTCCGCGGACGAGCTCGGGGCAGCGGCTTCGGGAGTTACTGGCAACAAAAGAATGTCACAGGGGTGCGTCTGGTCGAGGGGGTTCGGATGGATGAGCTTGGATACTGGGGAACTTGCTCATAAGTGGCGATGCAGCGATGAACTGCGGTGGCAGTAGCGAGATACGAACGGAGGAGGCGATGGGTGTGGTGAAGTTGGGGTTGGGTTTTAGGGGGGGTCGATGGAGGAGACCGAGGGCTTTATATAGGGCACCTTCTTGGACGAGGGGGCGAAGCGCGAGCGTGATCCCGCGAGGATCGGAACCGCAGCGGCGCTCTTGACGTGCTCCGACTCGGGGTTGAGCGAGGCATGGGTGAGGGGTCAGGGATAGGGTGGGGCCAGCGGGTCAGTGAGGGAGAGAGATAGAGAGAGAAGGAGAGCGAGCGGGCGAGGCTGGGCTGGCCGGCTCGGCCGCGCTGGTGGGCTGCGGCTCTGCTGGCTGGGCCGGTTGGCCTTGTCAGCTCGGGGGTTTCCTTTTTTTTTGAATTTCTACAGAGGGAGAAAATAAATATAGAGAAAATAAAATATAACTCTATATAGGACATATATATATATATATCAAAATTTTCAAGAAAAACATAACCTCTAAGATGAACTATTTTTCAGAGGAAAAATAAAAACTTTATAAAAAACATTTTTTTTGAAAATTCCAAATAAAACTCAAATTTGAATTCAAAAATTTTGGCATTAATTTCTTCTAGCATTTTGGAGTGTCATGTTAGCTCCTCTCATACTTTTGCACAAGTATTCATCAAGGATCTTTTTTTTTGAAATAAATTTCAAATGCAAATTTGAATTCAAAGTCAAATAAAATTCAAATTCCTCTGAAATTTCCAAATGCCACTCAATTCAAACAAAATGCTTAGCTAATAATTGTAAAACATTTCAAATTGAAAATTTGGGATGTTATAGCACTAGAGCAATTCCATAGCTCAAAAGATATATTTAAGTGAACCATAAAGAGCAATTCTAATAAATCATAGCATAATTTTGGCTCTCTCAAATAGGTGTGTCTAGCAAGGATACTTATGACAGACTAAAAGGCCAAACAAGCAAAGACTCATATAATACAAGTTTCTCCAAGCAAAACTCATGATATGTGATGAATAAAAATATAGCTCCAAGTAAAATACCGATGGTCGTTTAAAGAAAGAGGGGATGCCACTGAGGGCATCCCCAAGCTTAGTTGCTTGTTTCTCCTTGAATATTATCTTTGGGTGCCATGGGGCATCCCCAAGCTTAGGCTCTTGCTACTCCTTATTCCTTCATACATCGTGATCTCACCCAAAACTTGAAAACTTCAATCACACAAAACTTAACAAAACCTTCGTGAGATCCGTTAGTATAATAAAGCAAACCACTACTCTAGGTATTGTTGCAAACCCATTCCTATTTTATTATTGCATTATTTATACTGTACTCTAACTTTACCATGGCTTATACCCTCCGATGCAATCCATAGATTCATCAAATTAAGAATACAACGCAAAGAAAACAGAATCTGTCAAAAATAGAACAGTCTGTAGTAATTAGGGAACTTCGTATACTTCTGTAAGTCCAAAAATTCTGAAAAATTATGAAAATATGGAAAATATGTATATCAATATTGTGTAAAACTTTAGAGAAAAATCAGGTTTCTTTGATTTATGAAAATTATTTTACTGGACGCAAAAGTTTCTGTTTTTCAACAAGATAAAATCAACTATCAATCAACATGATCCCAAAGGCTTGGCCTGGCACACAAACTAATTAAAACATAAAATAATAATTAAACAGTAGAATAATTGTGCAAAGACTCAAAAATAGAAAGAAAAAAGCTAAAAATAATTTTTATTCATTGGGGTGCCTCCCAGCAAGCGCTATCATTTTACGCCCCTAGCTAGGCATAATGCATAAATTCAAGTATTGTCATCTTTAGTTTTTGATCCATAGGTTGACCTCATGATTGATTCATATGGTGGCCTAATTCTTGTTCTAGGGAAGTGTTCCATACCCATTCTTAGTGGAAATTGAAACTTAATATTGCCTTCTTTCATATCAGTCACGACACCTATAATGCGTAAAAACAGTCTACCAAGAATAATTGGACAAGACGGATTGCATTCAGTATCAATAACAATAAAATCTATGGGCACATAATTCCTATTTGCAATAATAAGAACATCATTAATTCTTCCCAAAGGCTTTTTAATAGTAGAATCCGCGAGAGTGCAAATTTAAAGAACACTCTTCAATATCGGTAACACCAAGCACATCACATAAAGAGTTCTAAATTGTGGAAACACTGGCATCCAAATCACATAAAGAAAAACACTCATAAATTTTAATCTTGACTTTAATGGTAGGTTCCTATTCATCATGTAATTTTCTAGGAATTGAAACTTTGAATTCCAACTTTTCTTCAAAAGCTTTCATCATGGCATCGACAATATGTTTAGTAAAAGCTTTATAATGTTCATAGGCATGAGGTGAATTTATCATGGATTGAAACAAAGAAATATATTCAATCAAAGAGCAACTATCATAATTAAAGTCTTTGTAATCGAAAAGAGTGGGCACATCACTAGTTATAGTTTGACCTCTGCAAACCCACTTTTATCAATTTTTTCATCTAGATTTTCACCCTTCGAAAAATCGGGACGCCCACTAGCTAAAGTTGACTCTTCTCTAGTCCCTTTATCATCAATTTTAATTTTTCTAAACAAGGAATCAATAGAAGAAACACCAATTACTTTAAGATCTTCATCATTTTTATGAAAGCAACCACTAGAAAACGCTCTTTCTACAAATTCTCTTTTGGCTCTGAGCATAGCGGTTCTTGTCTTACTTTCATCCATAGAAAAAAATAAAGCTTTACTTGATTCATCAACCTTGGGCACAAAAAATTTTAACTTGAGATTTTCTACACCGTGATAAATTCTATCAATGCTTCTAGACATATCCTCAATCTTATTCAACTTTTCTTCTATCATAGCATTGAAAACCTTTTGAGTATTGATAAATTCTATAATATTATTCTCAAGACCAGAGGAGTTCCTATTATTATTGTAGTAAGAATTACCATAATTATTAGAGGAATTTCCAGGAAAAGGCCTAGGATTAAAGTTACCTCTATAAGCATTGTTATTGAAATTGTTTCGCGAGATAAAATTCACATCTACGGCATCACTATTTTGCTTTATATGTTCATCATCATTAGCTTCCTCTCTAGTTGGTGTAGGCATCACGGGAATGGATTTCCCTGATGAGCTACTTTCCAAATTGAGAGAAGGTACAATTACCTCATCAAGTTCTACTTTCCTCCAACTCACTTCTTTTGAGAGAAACTCCTTCTCTAGAAAGGTTCCATTCTTGCCAACAAAGATCTTGCCTTCAGATCTTTGGTAGAAGGTGTACCCAATTGCTTCCTTAGGGTATCCATATGAAGATGCACTTCTCCGATTTGGGTTCAGCTTATCAGGCTGAAGCCTTTTGACATAAGTCTCGCAACCCCAAACTTTAAGAAATGACAACTTAGGTTTATTGCCAAACCACGGTTCATACGGTGTTGTCTCAACGGATTTAGATGGTGCCCTATTTAACGTGAATGCATCTGTCTCTAATGCATAACCCCAAAATGATAGTGGTAAATCGGTAAGAGACATCATATATCGCACTATATCTAATAAAGTACGACTACGACGTTCGGACATACCATTACACTGTGGTGTTCCAGGTGGCGTGAGTTGTGAAACTATTCCACATTGTTTTAAATGAAGGCCAAACTCATAACTCAAATATTCACCTCCATGATCAAATCGTAGAAACTTTATTTTCTTGTTACGATGATTCTCCACTTCATTCTGAAATTCTTTGAACTTTTCAAATGTTTTAGACTTGTGTTTCATTAAGTAGATATACCCATATCTTCTCAAGTCATCTGTGAAGGTCAGAAAATAACGATACCTGCCACAAGCCTCAACACTCATCGGACCGCATACATCGGTATGTATTATTTCAAATAAGTCATTGGCTCGTTCCATTGTTCTAGAGAATGGAGTTTTAGTCATCTTGTCCATGAGGCATGGTTCACAAATATCAAATGATTCATAATCAAGTGATTCCAAAAGCCCATCTGCATCTGTGAAGGTTAGAAAATAACAATACTCGTCGCATGCCTCAACACTCATCTTACTGCATACATCGGTATGTATTATTTCCAATAAGTCAGTGGCTCGCTCCATTGTTCTGGAGAACGGAGTTAGTCATCTTGCCCATGAGGCATGGTTCGCAAGTATCAAATGATTCATAATCAAGTGATTCCAAAAGTCTATCTGCATGGAGTTTCTTCATGTGCTTTACAGCGATATGACTTAAACGGTAGTGCCACAAATATGTTGCACTATCATTATCAACTTTGCATCTTTTGGCATCATTATTATGAATATGTGTATCACCACGATCAAGATTCAACAGAAATAGACCACTCTTCAAGGGTGCATGACCATAAAAGATATTATTAATATAAATAGAACAACCATTATTCTCTGATTTAAATGAATAACCGTCTCGCACTAAACAAGATCCAGATATAATGTTCAGGCTCAATGCTGGCACCAAATAACAATTATTCAGGTCTAAAACTAATCTCGAAGGTAGATGTAGAAGTAGCGTGCCGACGGCGACCACATCGTCCTTGGAACCATTTCCGACGAGTATCGTGACCTCGTCCTTAGCTAATCTTTGTTTAATCTGTAGCTCCTATTTCGAGTTACAAATATGAGCAACCAAACCAGTATCAAATACCCAGGCGCTACGACGAGCATTAGTAAGGTACACATCAATAACAAGTATATCAAATTGACCTTTGTTCACTTTGCCATCCTTCTTATCCGCCAAATACTTGGGGCAGTTCCGCTTCCAGTGACCAGTCGCTTTGCAGTAGAAGCACTCAGTTTCACGTTTGGGTCGAGCTTTGTGCTTCTTCCCGGGAGTGGCAACTTGTTTGCCATTTCTTGAAGTTCCCTTTCTTTCCCTTGCCCTTTTTATTGAAACTAGTGGTCTTGTTGACCATCAACACTTGATGCTCCTACTTGATTTCTACCTCTGCAGCTTTGAGCGTTGCTAAGAGCTCGGGAATAGTCTTCTCCATCCCTTGCATATTATAGTTCATCACGAAGCCTTTGTAGCTTGGTGGAAGTGATTGGAGAACTCTGTCAATAACACTATCAACTGGAAGATTAACTCCCAGCTGAGTCAAGTGATTATGATATCTAGACATTCTGAGTATGTGTTCACTGACAGAACTATTCTCGTCCATCTTGCAGCTATAGAACTTGTTGGAGACTTCATATCTCTCAACTCGGGCATTTGCTTGAAATATTAACTTCAACTCTTGGAACATCTCATATGCTCCATGACGTTCAAAACGTATTTGAAGTCCCGATTCTAAGCCGAAAGCATGGCACACTGGACTATCGAGTAGCCATTAGATCGAGCTTGCCAGATGTTCAAAATATCAGCATCTGCTCCTGCAGCAGGCCTTTCACCTAGCGGTGCATCAAGGACATAATTCTTCTATGCAGCAATGAGGATAAGCCTCAAGTTATGGACCAAGTACGTGTAGTTGCTACCATCATATTTCAACTTAGCTTTCTCTAGGAACGCATAAAATTCAGGGGAACAGTAGCACGGGCCATTGATCTACAACATAGATATGCAAATACTATCAGGACTAAGTTCACGATAAATTAAGTTGAATTAATAAAATTACTTAAGAACTCCCACTTAGATAGACACCCCTCAAGTCATCTAAATAATACGTGACCCAAATCAATTAAACCATGTCCGATCATCACGTGAGATGGAGTAGTCATCAATGGTGAACATCTCTATGTTGATCATATCTACTATATGATTCATGTTCGACCTTTTGGTTTCTAGTGTTCCAAGGCCATGTCTGTACATGCTAGGCTCGTCAAGTTTAACCCGAGTATTCTACATGTGCAAAACTGTCTTGCACATGTTGTATGTGAACGTAGATCCTATCACACCCGATCATCATGTGGTGTCTTAGCACGACAAACTGTCGCAACGGTGCATACTCAGGGAGAACACTTATACCTTGAAATTTAGTTAAGGGATCATCTTATAATGCTACTGCCGTACTAAGCAAAATAAGATGCATAAAGATAAACATCACATGCAATCAAAATATGTGACATGATATGGCCATCCTCATCTTGTGCTTTTGATCTCCATCTCCAAAGCATTGTCATGATCTCCATTGTCACCGGCTCGACACCTTGATATCCATCATTGTGTTGTGGTTGTCTCGCCAACTATTGCTTCTACAACCACTACAAAAGAATACACTTCCGTGATGATACGTGTTTGTCACTGTAGGTCGCGTTTTTTGTCATGCATGTACATCCATGACAAATTTATGACAGAATCAAGATAGTCATACCTGTGCTGTCGTAGAAGTGTTCCATGGCATTACCAAAATTATCATCACGGAAGTGTCCACTTCCATGACGATAAATCGCGCGTCACAGAAGTGCTTTCATCAAGGGTGACCGACACGTGGCATCCACCGTAACGGAACGCCATTAAGCTATCGGGTCGGGTTTTGGATCCGATAACCCGTTAACAGCCCCGACCAATGGGAAATTTCCATGTGTAAAATTCTTATTGGCCGGACGAAACACATGTCAGCTCGTCAGTGGGTCAGATAGGCGTCTATGATATGTCGACACGTGCCCGGCCCACCACTAGCCCATTTAGCTTACAAAGCTGGCCCGTTTGACTTGGTCAAAAGTTAACGGGCTGGCCCAAGAAAAGCCTGTTAACGGTCTCTTCGCAAATAGCCCATTTTACGGCCCGTTAACTCACGGCCCGTTAGGCACTAAAGGAAATCAGCCCAACAACGTCATGTGGGCCGTCGAATATAACACCATCCCATTTCACTTTCGGCCCATGTATGGCCCATGATGTCTTTCGACCCATATGAGGCCTTCGTATCTTTCGGCCCTTTACAGGCCCACGGTGACTCTAGCCCATAATGAACAGTAATTTTCTTTGTACCCATTAACGGCCCGTGATTTACATGGGCCGTTTCCAGCCCGGGTTAGCTTTCGGCCTATTGACGGCCCATACGTTCTTGGGCTCCTTTTCGGCCCTCGATTACTTCCGGCCCGTTACTGGCCTGTTCCCCAAATGGTCCAAATTCGGCCCATGGCAAGAGTCGGCCCGTTACTGGCCTGTTACCCTAATGGGCCAAATTCGGCCCATGGCAAGAGTCTGCCCGTTTTTGGCTAGCCCGTCCTATATTCTGGCCCATTAACGACCCGTTATGCCTGTGACAGAATTAAGCTTTTGCAGTCCTACGGCCTGTTAACGGCCCATTACCGTGCTGGGCCGATATCAATTACGCCCGATTACGGCCCATGTAGACCCATTTATCCGACGGCCCGAGGCCTACCGATTACATGCCCATTTATCGACGGCCCGTAGGAGACCCATGGATCCTAGGCCCGTATATGGCCCATGGGTAGTTGCGGCCACTAGCAAACCAAGGAAAAAGAAGACTAGGAAATAAATAAGGCCGAAACTAATGCTAGGCTATTAAGGCGATTGCACAGATTACATCCACTCGGCATCAAAGATGGAATCCCATCAAAGATCACCACCAGTGCAAATATAGGGAACACCGTACACTATACAAAAATGGCTTGCTGTTTTCTTCAGCCGGTGGCTGCACGTTAAGAATAAATTTTGTATCGCACCAAAACAAATTACAACTATATAACAAAAGGAAGGTTGGCATAAAACTTAACAGTCTAGCAGATAAATGCACCACTAGAAGTTCAGAAGCTTGGTTCATTTGACCTGACTGTTACGTTTTCATGCTGTATTGTCCGATGGAGCACCATAACCCTCGCCTTCATTTCCCCTAGGCTCCTGAACAACATAGCAAATGTCTGATAGTCTGGTTTCAAAACCATGCATATCTTGACGACATTGAGCAATGTTTCTCCTTGTTTCACAAAGGGCCTCTGTTAGGGAATGGACTTGTGTCTGGAGCGCAGATACAACATTGCTTTGAGCTTGCATATCTTGATCATGAGGCAGTTTGGACGATATTGCCTTAACAACCAACCCAGTATTACGCAGGAATGTGCTTTTGGCACTGTTAGTGGACATGTACTGACCCACTGCAGCAAGAGCTGACATTGCGGTTATAGTTGCCTCGCCACCTTCAGAAGGTGGCGGTTCCACCATTTTTTCCATAGCTCGCTGAAAAGTTGAGGTTTTACATTAGTAGTACCAGAGCAGAAGATATTAAGGAGGCAGCAAAACCAAACAAAATTGCTTTGGTCTATATACAGAACTTATTCTTGTGAACCCATGTAAAATATTAGTTGTATTTTATTGCAAAGTACATAATAAAACCAGGTTCCAAACATATGACCATGTACCATCGCTAATGTATTGTCTATTTCTTCACATTGTATTGAGGGCTAAGGATAAAGAGATGAAGTTTATAATACGATAAGCATAGTATGACATCATTCATATCACAAAACAACTGAGAACAGACAAACAGGCAATTGTAACGTTGTGTGGGAAAGTCCAGCACGGAACTAGATTACGGTCAAGATCAAAGAAACATCACTCCTCCCTTTTAAACCTTGTAAGGTGCAATGATATGCTAAGACAATTGTGTATAAAATTGAAAAGAGTAATAGACATTGGCTGCAAACCATGCAGTTCAAGGCACAAGTCAGAGTAAGTAGTAGTTAAAAGGCATGAGGATTAAGGACTTACAACAGCGGCTTTGACTGGTGTAGTCATGCCCTTCCTCTTGCTGGTGTGACAGTCCTTGAAGATTTCCACATCATTTGGTTCAGGTACTTTTTGGTCCTTGCGGGCTTTCCTCTGCATTTCGAAAAAGTCAATATAGATCTGATAATATGGTACAGCAAAAAGAGTGAAACAACAGCTAATTACAAGAGCCTCGCAGTGTGCAATATAGCTATGAGATCCTGTCGTCTATTGGAATTTCACTTTCGTACGGTTGGCCTTGTTCTTTGAACAGTTCACCTACAAGAAGATAGATTTGTGTGGCACATGCGTTAATAGGACTTCAACATGTGATCTGATCACACATATATAATGTACCTGATACTTTGGATCAGACCAGTGTTTAACAAGGCCCCTCCAGTCTTCATCCGATATATTTTCCACTGGAGATGTTTGGGAAAGCTCACTGTTAGCCTTGCCTTCAAAGTGAGTTTTCCTCAAGTTATACTGATACTGTCACAGAGTAGACTTGAAAACATGGGTGCAAGCTTGTCTAGTTGCATCATCTTGGTTATCCAACTTGAACCTCATTTGTTGAAAATTATGGGAGTCTCATTATCAGCAACCTAGAAAGTGTGGGATAGAGCAAGACAATATTACTAGTTTCCATACATAACCATACTTACAGATAAATGGTCGAGGAAGGTGTTGAACTGGGTTTCGTCTTTGTCATTCCTGTACTGAATCCATGTTGGGAGGATACGTACATGACACCTAACGGCAACCGCTGCCTCTGATACTAACTTGGTTGACTCTGTAGCATCACGTGGCCTTTTTAAACCTGCCTCAAAACGGATCTCCATTCTTCCTCCTCTAGATTTAGTTAACCTATCGAGCATTATCCCTGATGTTTGTTTCCTCTTGCGCCTAGGTGCTAGTCCAACAACGAACATAGGAAGTGTTAGTGTACATCAAACTGTGAGATTACATATAAATAAGCATGCAACTGTAACTTGACTCCAGCAACTACCTTCTTGCTGTTGAAGCTCACAAGGTTCATCTGATATTGCCAACTCATCTTGTGTCAAGAGTGCTTGGGAAGTAGTGTCAGGTGGCAAGGGAGCTTGGGAACGTGCTGCTAGCTCAGTTGACGCACGAGTACGTCGTGCAACTGGTAGTACTATTGTAGGTGTGCAAGAACTAGGGCTGTCTCTGCTTGTTTGGTGGCAGCTATTTGTTTCTGTTTGGCTTTTTTGCAGCTCGTGTAGCATGGGATGCCGTGTTTGTAGAATTTTCTGCTGGACTTTCACCTTCTATTGCACCATCAGTACCAGTAGAATCTGCAGGATTCATCCGCTTCTCATTCCCTGCCATTCCGTGTTTCTTCCTCTTTCTCTGTGCCATGTTAAGTCAAGCCGACAAGAAAAACGAATAACAATTTAGTTCTTCAGAACAAATTGATGCGTGATGCAGACGAACTGAACTTTGATGTTAGAAAACCACATGATAGGAGGATGTAATATGTATGAAAAACAGGACGGAAGAGATAACCAGAACTATGATAGTAAACTAAGTAGAAGACATTTCACCAAATTAGAAGCAATGCAATGGAAGGTAGACACCATATGAAAGGTGCTACTAATATCGCTCTGCCAAGTTAATAGTGTCTCAGCATAAATGGCGTTTAAACAAATGTGAAGCAGTACAAGAAATAAATCATATGCAAGATGCAAACAACATCACACTACCATGTTAGAGGTCTCTCGTCATTAGTGCCATTGCATATTCACAACATTGCATATTCACAGCTTATGATGTGTAAACTAAGGAGGAGGCATTTCAACAAATTAGAAGCAATGAGAGCTAGACACCATATGAAAGATGCAACAAATATCACTCTACCAAGTTAAAACTGTCTCGTCATAAATGCCATTTCAACAAATTAGTAGTACAAGCTAGAAAAGAATGTGAGATGTAACCTATATCACACTCCGAAGTCAAACGTGTCTTATGATAAGTGATTGTTGCAGGTTACACAACAGTAGTAATTTGATGTAAGAACATGGTGTGATAGACAGATATTGTACGTTCTAGAAATAGGAACATGTGTCTTATTCAAGTATAATGTGTAAAGTAAGCAGATGGAATTCAACAAAATTAGAAGCAATACAAGCTAGACATCACACATAACATGCAACCACATATAACAGTGCCAAGTTAGAGGGAGCACCAGTGATGCTGCACTAGGGGAGACGTGCTCATCATAAACACAGCTTTGTTGAGTGTCTATGCATGTTTTGTCTTGGAAACCATCTTGGGGGTGTGGAGGAGTAGAAACTGTAGAGGCCCTCCGTTTGGAAGGAGCACCTTTATCCGCTGCCTTGCTAACTTCCTTCCACTTTATTGATTTTGAATTGTCAAGTAAAACCGACAAGAAAAAGCAATAAAATTCTCTCTTCAGAACTCATTCATGCATGATACTGACAATCACTACTTTGATGTAAGGCAAACACATGATACCAGGATGGAATATGTACGAAAAACAGGACGGCGTGGCATGTTCACAATTGTTTGTGTAAACTAAGCAGAAACCACTCCAGCAAATAAGAAGCAATGCAAGCTAGGCACCACATGAAAGATGCAACCAATATGACTCTACCAAGTTAAAAGCGTCCCATCATAAATGGAATTTCAATAAATTAGAAGCAGCGCATGCTATAAATCATATGAAAGATGCAACTAATATCGCACTGCATATACTAAAGGTGTCTCGTCATATTGATTGATGCGGGATACAAAAAAACAATAGTTTTATGTAAGGACATGCTTAATAGACAGATATACTATGTACTAAATACAGGAAGGCATGTCACATTAACAGGTATAATGTCACATTTACAGGAGTATAAGCTAAGCAGACTAGTACATGCAGTTTAACCAGATTGGAAGAATTACAATCTAGACACCATATGCAATATGCAACCACATATCATGCTGCCAAGTTAGAGCAAGCACCTACAATGCTAGTGTAGGGGCAATGCTGTAATCAACTACAGAGCTACGTTTACTATCTTCATCTAGCATTTTTGTTTCTTGAGAATCATGTCGGGAGGCTGACGCTGCATTCTTTAAATGAGGAGTAGTCCCATTGCCTGCCTGCCTCGTCATAAGTGATTGATGAGGGATACACAAGAACATTAGTTTGATGTAAGAACATGGTTAATACACAGATGTACTACTATGTACCAAAAACAGAAAGGCATGTCATATTCAAAGGTATAATGTGTAAGCTAAGCAGATGCAATTTAACCAAATTGGAAGCAATACAAGCTAGACATCCGGCTGGAGTGGTGAACATGATCATCTAGGACCTAAGAGCCTGGTGGGAGGCGGGCTGCTTCGCCACCATCGCGGCTTTTTAGTTGGCTTCCAGGTGATGCCTGTATTTGCTGGGCTTGTCACTGGCTCGGCCAGTGCCCTGACTAGCTATTTGTCTTCTGGTGCTCACGGGATGGTGGTTCACGTAAAAAATATCTTTCCTTATCTTAATAAAGACCGACTTCGGCCTTTCGAATACAAGCTAGACACCATATGGAACATGCAACCACATATGACACCGCGAAGTTAAAGCAAGCAACTGGGATGGTGGTTCATTGCGAGCGAGGTCATCAACTCCAGAGCAATGTTTATCGTCTCCATCTGCTAACACTGCACCCTTTAAAGTGTTGTAACGTGCCGCGCCTAGCCGCATAGAAAGCTGGCACGACTTGTCTCTTTTCTTTTTTGCTTCGCTTTCAGCAGACTCTGAAATACCCTTGCATAAAAACACAATAGTGAGAGTATGGATGAAGTGTGTGCAGAACTAGTGCACTGTAAAAGTAGCAGATAGCAGGTGGCTGAAAAATAAATGACAGGAGACATATGATAGCTCTACAACATTGCATGGCAAACAAAATTAGATTCTACTTTGTATGATTTTGTAATATATGAGCACAGGAAATGCAGGTACTCCTCTAGCACACCACCACATGTGGTCATATCTAAGATAACAGTCGACTGAAAATAAATAGGTCAGTCGATTTTTTTAATGAACCGTCTGATCTATAAGGAACGGGCAGATGGCCTTCGTCTACCTCCCGCCAGTCACTGTTGATGATCTTTCTCGAACAACCAGCGACCACCGGCCCAGACCCGTGCCTCCGCCGCCCCGCCCTCCCATCGACCTCACACCACCGCCGTGCTTGGCAGCGCCCCCAAGCCATCCCTTTAATCCCGTCCGACCTCCAGATCGGGCGCCAGTAGCTCTAGGCCGCACACGCCCCTAAGATAAACACCAAGGCGCTGCTTCCCCGGCGTAATATTCGTACTAGCGCCTGTTACGCTGGGGAATGCTTCCTTTAATTGGGAATCAACTGGCCAGAAATTGAAATTCAGGGGGGCGACGGACCTCTAGCTAAGGTGAAATAGTATATGAGGAGAAACCTTGTGCATCGTGAGTTACTAGGAACATCTAGTATCAAGAAGAAGCGGTCAACTAGTGTCTTCTGTGGGATGAATATCGTGCAAGTAGAGACGTAAGATTTGCACGAATAAGGGAACATGAGTACCTTCTTTGGTTGACGGTGTGATCACCTCCACATGTCGCGCCGGTCTTCTTCTTTTTACCGGGGAACTGATGTTCTGGAGGGTGCAGGCTTGGACGAACCCATGGCCAAATTGTTGACTGTGTTGTCGGCGGAGGGGAAGCAGATCCGAGGCGGCGAAGGACGGCGTAGCAGGAACAACTCCGATGCGGTGGAGGGTGGTGAAGTTGGAGCGGCAGCGGTGAGGCGCATGATGGCGTGGTTGAACTGGCTCGGGTACGGACGGCTCGGCCTCGACTTCAACTACTAGCCGTGGAGGGCGTTGCGGTTGAGGTTGCGGTGGACGACGACGTCGGGGTATCGGCTCCAGTGTGATGGAGGAGGGCGGCGGTTGATGGGTGGGATGGTGTGGCGGACAGAGGACGCCGGGGTTTCGCGGCTGGTGGAGAGGTAGTTTTGGCGCCCACGGAGTACGAATGGGGAATCGGATGGGGGGGACCATGTTTCAGTCTGGGACGCGCTTGTTTTTGGCTTTTTTTGAACAGAAGATGGGACGCCCTTGTTTGAAATTTGGGGCAAGTACAAACTTTGCCCCCTCTTAAATTTCGGACCTACTGCGGGTCGGGCGTAGGATGGTAATCCCAGGTGTCCCAAATAGTGGGCGGGAGCGATTTCGGCCGCGCGCATGTGTGCTTAGGCTGCCGTTGTGTATGAATGTTTTTCAGAGGCGGTTGCATGGCGTCTAGATGAAGCTACAAACCTACCCCGGTTTAGACCTCTCTAGGCGGTTGCATTTCGGGCCGGTAGGTTTCACAGGTCGGAGTTATTAGAAAAGTAGTTTCTTTGTACTGCCAAACATTGGTGTCACGCGGTTTCGGGCGAGTAAAGGCTCTTTTGGCGCTTCGTTCGAAATTTTGAAACACAAGCATTCAGGTTTAGAGTACTCTTGAACTATGAGGATTCACCTAAATAGACAACGTCATATTTGACCTTGTATGTTTGAAAACCTCATTAAATTATCCGCTTCCTTTTGAAATTTTGACACTTGAAAATCCTATAACTATGATTATTTTGGAATGGAGGAGCTAAATTTGAATCTATTTTGTACACGACTACATATGCTATTATGTACAAAATCAGAGCAAAGATTGGTACCCCCATAGTTTAGGTATGGTTTACAAATGCCATGATATCAAATTCAAATAATTGAATGGACTTCATGTTGAATTCGATTTTTTTAAACCACCTTAGGTTGAATTCAAATGCATGCTAGTTCATAGGTAGCTATTTATAAATGTCCATTGTGTAACTTTCGTATGTATAATGTGTTCTACACACACAACATGAACTATACTCACGTTTATATTCGATTGCTAAAGCGATGCATTGTCTGGAGTTCAAAATACTAACTATGTGGATCAATTGTGTCGAATAATAACACAGACATGCTCAAATTCGATAGAATCTAGATGTTTGATGGATCAATGGCCGCTCCTTACGTGAATTGCAAATATCATGATCCCATCCTAATATTTGGATATAATTTATATCTTTAATCAATGTGTAGAGCAATCTTTTATGTGTAGTTTCACTCTCCATCGGTGGTCTCTCACACATGCTCACACACTCTCTCCCGAGGTGTCTTTCTCGCACACATGCTCTAGATATAACCCTCCCTCCCTCTTGTAACCTTTTACAACTGTTTTCACTAAACTTTATCACAAGCACTCTTCCTCTCGCAAACATACACACGCACAATCCTCATCGACCCTTTCTATATACATGGACCTGCCTACATGTCTCATGTACGCACATTATCTTTATGCTTGTCTCTCACGCATTATCTCACACATCTCTTCCTAATCGACAAGTATGATTCTAGCAGAGCATTCTGTAGGATGCCCCTTAAAGTTAGGTTGGATGAATAGTAATATCAGAGATAAAGGGGTTACCTTAGTCCGAGAACCTAGGGTTACAAATCCTAGCCGGCTTCGTCAGTGGACACAGAGTCCTTCACAATTCTGCTATCTTTGTCTTGTACAACTAGTCATCCATGGGTCTTCCTAAATGTGTCATGGGCTGACCAATGTGGCGCAGGACGGAACCGAACGAAGGGCCTCACCTCGACCCACCGGACATCATGCGGTGACACACCCTCTGCCCCCACGTCTCATTATCTTATCACACCCACACATATTAACACAAACACCACACACACAGAAAATTTCTCCTGGTGCCTCTATTCCCTCCCCCCTTGCATATACACGCTCAAGGGAATGGAATCTCTTGTCGTGACGTCATATTCGTCTCTCTCTCTCTAGACCACTCTCATTTCTCGTGCTATCTCTCACACGCCCCCCCTGTCGGCCCCTCTCTCGAATACGTAATACACACACATACCTCTCTAGGCCCCGCCAAATGCATCAACTACACATTCACACATGTTACATCACGTAGCCCATTGATCTAAAAAGCCCTCTCTTCACGTTTATTTTGCATACAACATTCCTTTTGAATAAAGTGTGGCCAAAAAAATATTTTAGAGTTTCTACATATATACAACATTACAAAGTTATATGGAGGAGTACAAACGCTAATTTGCATTGCATTGTGCCCACAATGATATTTATTCTACACTGTGAATTTGTATATTTTTATACTATATACAAAGTTAGTCATAATAAAGAGAAACGAAGAGCATCTCTCTCTCCATCGCATACCCCCCTTGTACGCCCCTTTCACGTATGCACACAAAACTATCTCTAGGTCCTCTAAAAGTAAGCCCCCAGAAAACTCACGCGTGTTTCATCTTTCTCTCGCGATATATGCAATGACGATCATTGTATTTGAAGCGAAAGCACGATACATACATTGGACTTCACAATCCACTCATTACGGTCACTGTTTACGTTTAGTGGTTATTATATAGTCACGGGCTCACCGTACAACTTTGTATTTGCTCATGACATGACTAGTTGACCAGTTAAACGCTCGACGTGGCACCTCTAGTGTTGCATAACATTATCTCGCTAACATCGTGCCCACCTGTCGACTTGTATCTACTCTACATCTACACTATTATAAAATACATAAAATACTCTTATAACAAACAGAGTTGGTGATGATGGTGTGCCTGCCATCCTGCAATATAGGCCATCCGATTTATATCTGACGGATAGGAAAGAAACTATGGCAATTTTGCAAAAAGGTACCCACACACCTCTCCACATTTGCAAATAAGGCCTTCCCTCGTTCATCCTTTTCTCTCACAAGATAAACAAGTCATACAAATGAAGGAAATATGCCCTAGAGGCAATAATAAAGTTATTATTTATTTCCTCATATCATGATAAATGTTTATTATTCATGCTAGAATTGTATTAACCGGAAACATGATACATGTGTGAATACATAGAAAAACATATAGTCACTAGTATGCCTCTACTTGACTAGCTCATTAATCAAAGATGGTTATGTTTCCTAACCATAGACATGTGTTGTCATTTGATTAATGGGATCACATCATTAGGAGAATGATGTGATTGACATGACCCATTCCGTTAGCCTAGCACTTGATCATTTAGTATACTGCTATTGCATTCTTCATGACTTATACATGTTCCTGTAACTATGAGAAATATGCAACTCCCGTTTACCAGAGGAACACTTTGGGTACTACCAAACGTCACAACGTAATTGGGTGATCATAAAGGAGTACTACAGGTGTCTCCGAAGGTACATGTTGAGTTGGCGTATTTCGAGATTAGGTTTTGTCACTCCGATAGTCGGAGAGGTATCTCTAGGCCCTCTCGGTAATGCACATCACTATAAGCCTTGCAAGCAATGTGATCAATGAGTTGATTACGAGATGATGCATTACGTAACGAGTAAAGAGACTTGCCGGTAACGAGATTGAACTAGGTATTGGATATCGACGATCGAATCTCGGGCAAGTAACATACCGATGACAAATGGAACTGAAGGAAATATGCCCTAGAGGCAATAATAAAGTTATTATTTATTTACTCATATCATGATAAATGTTTATTATTCATGCTAGAATTGTATTAACCGGAAACATGATACATGTGTGAATACATAGACAACATATTGTCACTAGTATGCCTCTACTTGACTAGCTCATTAATCAAAGATGGTTATGTTTCCTAACCATAGACATGTGTTGTCATTTGATTAGTGGGATCACATCATTAGAATAATGATGTGATTGACATGACCCATCCCGTTAGCCTAGCACTTGATCATTTAGTATTCTGCTATTGCTTTCTTCATGACTTGTACATGTTCCTGTAACTATGAGAATTATGCAACTCTCATTTACCGGAGGAACACTTTGGGTACTACCAAACGTCACAACGTAACTGGGTGATTATAAAGGAGTACTACAGGTGTCTCCGAAGGTACATGTTGAGTTGGCGTATTTCGAGATTAGGTTTTGTCACTCCGATTGTCGGAGAGGTATCTCTGGGCCCTCTCGGTAATGCACATTACTATAAGCCTTGCAAGCAATGTAGCTAATGAGTTAGTTACGGAATGATGCATTACGTAATGAGTAAAGAGACTTGCTGGTAACGAGATTGAACTAGGTATTAGATACCGACGATCAAATCTCGGGCAAGTAACATAACGATGTCAAAGGGAACAACGTATGTTGTTATGCAGTTTGACCGATAAAGATATTCGTAGAATATGTAGGAACCAATATGGGCATCCAGGTCCCGCTACTGGTTATTGACCGAGAATGGTTTTAGGTAATGTCTACATAGTTCTCGAACCCGTAGGGTCCGCACGCTTAACGTTTCGATGACAGTTTTATTATGAGTTTATAAGTTTTGATGTACCGAAGTTTGTTCGGAGTCCCGGATGTGATCACGGACATGACGAGGAGTCTCGGAATGGTCGAGACATAAAGATTGATATATTGGAAGCCTATGTTTGGACATCGGAATGGTTCCGGGTGAAATCGGCATTTTACCGGAGTACCGGGAGGTTACCGGAACCCCCCGGGGGGTTATTGGGCCTACATGGGCCTCGAGGGAGAAGAGGGAAGGAGGCAGGAGGGGGCCGCGCCCCCTCCCCTTTCTAGTCCGAATAGGACAAGGGAAGGGGGGCGGCGCCCCCCTTTCCTTCTCCTCTTCCTCCTCTTTCCCCCTTCTCCTACTCCTACTTGGAAAGCGGGAGTCCTACTCCCGGTGGGAGTAGGACTACCCCCTTGGCGCGCCCTCTTGGCCGGCCGCCTCCTCCCCCCTATCTCCTTTATATACGGGGGCGGGGGGGGGGGGCACCCCAAAGACACACAAGTTGATCTACGGATCGTTCCTTAGCCGTGTGCGGTGCCCCCCTCCACCATATTCCACCTCAGTCATATCGTTGCGGAGTTTAGGCGAAGCCCTGCGCCGGTAGAACATCATCATCGTCACCACGCCGTCGTGCTGACGGAACTCATCTCCAGAGCTTGGCTGGATCGGAGGCCGGAGATCGTCATTGAGCTGAACGTCTGATGAACTCGGAGGCCCCGTACGTTCGGTGCTTGGATCGGTCGGATAGTGAAGACGTACGACTACATCAACCACGTTGTGCTAACGCTTCCGCTTATGGTCTACGAGGGTACGTGGACGAACACTCTCCCCTCTCGTTGCTATATCATCACCATGATCTTGCGTGTGCGTAGGAAATTTTTTGAAATTACTATCTTCCCCAACAGTGGCATCCGAGCCTAGGTTTTATGCGTTGATGTTATATGCACGAGTAGAACACAAGTGAGTTGTGGGCGATACAAGTCATACTGCTTACCAGCATGTCATACTTTGGTTCGGCGGTATTGTGAGATGAAGCGCCCGGACCGACATTACGCGTACGCTTACGCGAGACTGGTTTCACCGTTATGAGCACTCGTGCTTAAAGGTGGCTGGCGGGTGTCTGTCTCTCTCACTTTAGCTGAATCGAGTGTGGCTACGCCCGATCCTTGCGAAGGTTAAAACAGCACCAACTTGACGAATTATCGTTGTGGTTTTTGATGCATAGGTAAGAACGGTTCTTGCTAAGCCCGTAGCAGCCACGTAAAATTTGCAACAACAAAGTAGAGGACGTCTAACTTGTTTTTGCAGGGCATGTTGTGATGTGATATGGTCAAGACGTGATGCTATATTTTATTGTATGAGATGATCATGTTTTGTAACCGAAGTTATCGGCAACTGGCAGGAGCCATATGGTTGTCGCTTTATTGTATGAAATGCAAATGCCCTGTAATTGCTTTACTTTATCACTAAGCGGTAGCGATAGTCGTAGAAGCAATAGATGGCGTAACGACAACGATGCTACGATGGAGATCAATGTGTCACGCCGGTGACGATGGTGATCATGACGGTGCTTCGAAGATGGAGATCACAAGCACAAGATGATGATGGCCATATCATATCACTTATATTGATTGCATGTGATTTTTATCCTTTATGCATCTTATCTTGCTTTGATTGACGGTAGCATTTTAAGATGATCTCTCACTAATAATCAAGAAGTGTTCTCCCTGGGTATGCACCGTTGCGAAAGTTCTTCGTGCTGAGACACCACGTGATGATCGGGTGTGATAGGCTCTACGTTCAAATACAACGGGTGCAAAACAGTTGCACACGCGGAATACTCAGGTCATACTTGACGAGCCTAGCATATACAGATATGGCCTCGGAACATGGAGACCGAAAGGTCGAACGTGAATCATATAGTAGATATGATCAACATAGTGATGTTCACCATTGAAACTACTCCATCTCACGTGATGATCGGATATGGTTTAGTTGATTTGGATCATGTGATCACTTAGATGACTAGAGAGATGTCTGTCTAAGTGGGAGTTCTTAAGTAATATGATTAATTGAACTTAATTTATCATGAACTTAGTACCTGATAGTATTTTGCTTGTCTATGTTTGTTTGTAGATAGATGGCTTGTGCTGTTGTTCCGTTGAATTTTAATGCGTTCCTTGAGAAAGCAAAGTTGAAAGATGATGGTAGCAATTACACGGACTGGGTCCGTAACCTGAGGATTATCCTCATTGCTGCACAGAAAAGTTACGTCCTGGAAGCACCGCTGGGTGCCAGGCCTGCTGCTGATGCAACTGACGACGTTAAGAACGTCTGGCAGAGCAAAGCTGATGACTACTCGATAGTTCAGTGTGCCATGCTTTACGGCTTAGAACCGGGTCTTCAACGACGTTTTGAACGTCATGGAGCATATGAGATGTTCCAGGAGTTGAAGTTAATATTTCAAGCAAATGCCCGGATTGAGAGATATGAAGTCTCCAATAAGTTCTACAGCTGCAAGATGGAGGAGAATAGTTCTGTCAGTGAACACATACTCAAAATGTCTGGGTATCATAATCACTTGATTCAACTGGGAGTTAATCTTCCTGATGATAGTGTCATTGACAGAATTCTTCAATCACTACCACCAAGCTACAAGAGCTTCGTGATGAACTATAATATGCAAGGGATGAACAAGACTATTCCCGAGCTCTTCGCAATGCTGAAAGCTGCGGAGGTAGAAATCAAGAAGGAGCATCAAGTGTTGATGGTTAACAAGACCACCAGTTTCAAGAAAAAGGGCAAAGGGAGGAAGAAGGGGAACTTCAAAAAGAACGGCAAGCAAGTTGCTGCTCAAGAGAAGAAACCCAAGTCTGGACCTAAGCCTGAAACTGAGTGCTTCTACTGCAAGCAGACTGGACACTGGAAGCGGAACTACCCCAAGTATTTGGCGGATAAGAAGGATGACAAAGTGAACAAAGGTATATGTGATATACATGTTATTGATGTGTACCTTACTAATGCTCGAAGTAGCACCTGGGTATTTGATACTGGTTCTATTGCTAATATTTGCAACTCGAAACAGGGACTACAGATTAAGCGAAGATTGGCTAAGGACGAGGTGACGATGCGCGTGGGAAATGGTTCCAAAGTCGATGTGATCGCGGTCGGCACGCTACCTCTACATCTACCATCGGGATTAGTTTTAGACCTAAATAATTGTTATTTGGTTCCAGCGTTGAGCATGAACATTATATCTGGATCTTGTTTGATGCGAGACGGTTATTCAATTAAATCAGAGAATAACGGTTTTTCTATTTATATGAGTAATATCTTTTATGGTCATGCACCCTTGAAGAGTGGTCTATTTTTATTGAATCTCGATAGTAGTGATACACATATTCATAGTGTTGAAACCAAAAGATGCAGAGTTGATAACGATAGTGCAACTTATTTGTGGCACTGCCGTTTAGGTCATATCGGTGTAAAGCGCATGAAGAAACTCCATACTGATGGGCTTTTGGAATCACTTGATTATGAATCACTTGGTACTTGCGAACCGTGCCTTATGGGCAAGATGACTAAAACGCCGTTCTCCGGAACTATGGAGCGGGCAACTGATTTGTTGGAAATCATACATACTGATGTTTGTGGTCCAATGAATGTTGAGGCTCGCGGCGGGTATCGTTATTTTCTCACCTTCACATATGATTTGAGCAGATATGGGTATATCTACTTAACGAAACACAAGTCTGAAACATTTGAAAAGTTCAAAGAATTTCAGAGTGGAGTAGAAATCATCGTAACAAGAAAATAAAGTTTCTACAATCTGATCGTGGAGGAGAATATTTGAGTTACGAGTTTGGCCTACACTTGAAACAATGCGGAATAGTTTCGCAACTCACGCCACCCGGAACACCACAACGAAATGGTGTGTCCGAACGTCGTAATCGTACTTTACTAGATATGGTGCGATCTATGATGTCTCTTACTGATTTACCACTATCGTTCTGGGGTTATGCTTTAGAGACGACCGCATTCACGTTAAATAGGGCACCATCAAAATCCGTTAAGACAACGCCTTATGAACTATGGTTTGGCAAGAAACCAAAGTTGTCGTTTCTTAAAGTTTGGGGCTGCGATGCTTATGTGAAGAAACTTTAACCAGATAAGCTTGAACCCAAATCGGAGAAATGTGTCTTCATAGGATATCCAAAAGAGACTATTGGGTACACCTTCTATCACAGATCTGAAGGCCAGATTTTCGTTGCTAAAATCGGATCCTTTCTAGAGAAGGAGTTTCTCTCGAAAGAAGTGAGTGGGAGGAAAGTAGAACTTGATGAGATAACTGTATCTACTCCCTGATTGGAAAGTAGTTCATCACAAGAACCGGTTCCTGTGACAACTACACCAATCAGTAAGGAAGCAAATGATATTGATCATGAAATTTCAGATCAAGTTTCTACTGAACCTCATAGGTCTACCAGAGTAAGATCCGCACCAGAGTGGTACGGTAATCCTATTCTGGAAGTCATGTTACTTGACCATGATGAACCTACGAACTATGATGAAGCGATGATGAGCCAGATTCCGCAAAATGGCTAGAAGCCATGAAATCTGAGACGGGATCCATGTATGAAAACAAAGTATGGACTTTGGTTGACTTGCCCGATGATCGGCAAGCCATTGAGAATAAATGGATCTTTAAGAAGAAGACTGACGCTGATGGTAATATAACTGTCTATAAAGCTCGACTTGTTGTGAAAGGTTTTTGACAAGTTCAAGGGGTTGACTACGATGAGACTTTCTCACCCATAGCGATGCTTAAGTCTGTCCGAATCATGTTAGCTATTGCTGCATTTCATAATTATGAAATTTGGCAAATGGATGTCAAAACTGCATTCTTGAATGGATTTCTGGAAGAAGAGTTGTATATGATGCAACGAGAAGGTTTTGTTGATCCAAAAGGTGCTAACAAAGTGTGCAAGCTCCAGCGATCCATTTATGGACTGGTGCAAGCATCTCGGAGTTGGAATAAACGTTTTGATAGTGTGATCAAAGCATATGGTTTTATACAGACTTTTGGAGAAGCCTGTATTTACAAGAAAGTGAGTGGGAGCTCTGTAGCATTTCTGATATTATATGTGGATGACATATTATTAATTGGAAATGATATAGAATTTCTGGATAGCATAAAGGGATACTTGAATAAAAGTTTTTCAATGAAAGACCTCAGTGAAGCTGCTTACATATTGGGCATCAAGAACTATAGATATAGATCAAGACGCTTAATAGGACTTTCACAAAGCACATACCTTGATAAAATTTTGAAAAGGTTCAAAATGGATCAGGCAAAGAAAGGGTTCTTGCCCGTGCTTCAAGGTGTGAAGTTGAGTCAAACTCAATGCCCGACCACAGCAGAAGATAGAGAGAAAATGAAAGATGTTCCCTATTCTTCAGCCATAGGCTCTATCATGTATGCAATGCTGTGTACCAGACCTGACGTATGCTTAGCAATAAGCTTGGCAGGAAGGTACCAAAGTAATCCAGGAGTGGATCACTGGACAGTGGTCAAGAACATCCTGAAATACCTGAAAAGGACTAAGGATATCTTTCTCGTATATGGAGGTGACAAAGAGCTAGTCGTAAATGGTTACGTCGATGCAAGCTTTGACACTGATCCGGACGATTCTAAATCGCAAACTAGATACGTGTTTTTATTAAACGGTGGAGCTGTAAGTTGGTGCAGTTCTAAACAAAGCATCGTGCGGGATCTACATGTGAAGCGGAGTACATAGCTGCTTCTGAAGCAGCAAATGAAGGAGTCTGGATGAAGGAGTTCATTTCCGATCTAGGTGTCATACCTAGTGCATCGGGACCAATAAAGATATTCTGTGACAATACTGGTGCAATTGCCTTGGCAAAGGAATCCAGATTTCACAAGAGGACCAAGCACATCAAGAGACGCTTCAATTCCATTCGGGACCAAGTCCAAGTGGGAGACATAGAGATTTGCAAGATACATACGGATCTGAATGTTGCGGACCCGTTGACGAAGCCTCTCTCACGAGGAAAACATGATCAGCACCAAGACTCCATGGGTGTTAGGATCATTACTATGTAATCTACATTATTGACTCTAGTGCAAGTGGGAGACTGAAGGAAATATGCCCTAGAGGCAATAATAAAGTTATTATTTATTTCCTCATATCATGATAAATGTTATTATTCATGCTAGAATTGTATTAACCAAAAACATGATACATGTGTGAATACATAGACAAACATATAGTCACTAGTATGCCTCTACTTGACTAGCTCATTAATCAAAGATGGTTATGTTTCCTAACCATAGGCATGTGTTGTCATTTGATTAATGGGATCACATCATTAGGAGAACGATGTGATTGACATGACCCATTCCGTTAGCCTAGCACTTGATCGTTTAGTATACTGCTATTGCTTTCTTCATGACTTATACATGTTCCTGTAACAATGAGAAATATGTAACTCCCGTTTACCGGAGGAACACTTTGGGTACTACCAAACGTCACAACGTAACTGGGTGATCATAAAGGAGTAATACAGGTGTCTCCGAAGGTACATGTTGAGTTGGCGTATTTCGAGATTAGGTTTTGTCACTCCGATAGTCGGAGAGGTATCTCTGGGCCCTCTCGGTAATGCACATCACTATAAGCCTTGCAAGCAATGTGATCAATGAGTTGATTACGAGATGATGCATTACGTAACGAGTAAAGAGACTTGCCGGTAACGAGATTGAACTAGGTATTGGATACCGACGATCGAATCTCGGGCAAGTAACATATCGATGACAAAGGGAACAACGTATGTTGTTATGCGGTTTGACCGATAAAAGATCTTCGTAGAATATGTAGGAACCAATATGGGCATCCAAGTCCCGCTATTGGTTATTGACCGAGAATAGTTCTAGGTCATGTCTACATAGTTCTCGAACCCGTAGGGTCCGCACGCTTAACGTTACGATGACAGTTTTATTATGAGTTTATAAGTTTTGATGTACCGAAGTTTGTTCGGAGTCCCGGATGTGATCACGGACATGACGAGGAGTCTCGAAATGGTCGAGACATAAAGATCGATATATTAGAAGCCTATATTTGGAACCCGGAATCGTTCCGGGTGAAATCGACATTTTACCGGAGTACCGGGAGGTTACCGGAACCCCCCGGGGGGTTATTGGGCCTACATGGGCCTCGAGGGAGAAGAGGGAAGGAGGCAGGAGGGGGCCGCGCGCCCCTCCCCTTCCTAGTCCGAATAGGACAAGGGAAGGGGGGCGGCACCCCCTTTCCTTCTCCTCTTCCTCCTCTTTCCCGCTTCTCCTACTCCAACTTGGAAAGAAGGGAGTCCTGCTCCCGGTGGGAGGAGGACTCCCCCCTTGGCGCGCCCTCCTTGGCCGGCCGACTCCTCCCCCCTGGCTCCTTTATATACGGGGGGGGGGGGGGCACCCCATAGACACACAAGTTGATCTATGGATCGTTCCTTAGCCATGTGCGGTGCCCCCCTCCACCATATTCCACCTCGGTCATATCGTCGCGGAGTTTAGGCGAAGCCCTGCGCCGGTAGAACATCATCACCGTCACCACGCCGTCGTGCTGACGGAACTCATCTCTGGAGCTTTGCTGGATCGGAGCCCAGAGATCGTCATCGAGCTGAACGTGTGCTGAACTCGAAGGTGCCGTACGTTCGGTACTTGGATCGGTCGGATCGTGAAGACGTACGACTACATCAACCGCGTTGTGCTAACGCTTCCGCTTACGGTCTACGAGGGTACGTGGACGAATACTCTCCCCTCTCGTTGCTATGCCATCACCATGATCTTGCGTGTGCGTAGGAAATTTTTTGAAATTACTACATTCCCCAACAACAAATGCATCTTGATGTTACGTGCAACGCACGGGCATCTTGCTAGTAAGAATGAAAACAAACGATAAAAAATATTTTGACGGTGGCTCGAAGTCATGACCGCAGGCACAGCGGACAAGGTGGCCTTGTATTGGTATGCTGAGCCATCTGTTTTAACACACAGGAGCTGGTGTGGTGATTATACACACACGCATGCATGCACACGAACTCCATCCATGCAACACTCACACAAACACATGCACCCACGCACACACACAACACTCACACATACACACGCAGCCACGCACGCACGCAACACTCACACGCACACACGCACGCATGCATGCACACACCAGTACACCACACGACCAACACACACTCTCACGCTCAAGTGCTCAACCTACACGTGCATGCGCACACATCAGGCCCTGACAGACACATACACAACTAGGTGATTCCCGCGCAGGGGTTGGAGCCTTGTCGCGCCTACGTAAATTTGTGTTTATCTGACCTTTTCCCTATGCGAACTGACAGGTGGGACCCACAAGGAACATGGTCAATTTAACTAGTCAACATGGCGCCACGCAGACTATTTGGCCGGTCAACAGAGTGCAATCTGATGCTGAACTGTGAGCAAGTGACCGGATAATCACCGCAAAACGTATATAGTGACCATAATCAGCTTATTCTGAAGTTCGGTGACCATATTACGCTTTTCTCTCAGTAGGCCCTCGAAAACTACATCTCTACACGTTCTCGCATGTTACATCTAACAACTATGCAATACAGCACTACTACTACACTCTAACACAATAAATCATATGTGTTTTAGTTTTACTAGATATCATATTGTTACTTATAATTATTCAGTTTGCATACATTAAAATTGCCTTTGAAATGTATGGCCAGTATCATCTACCGCGCGGGAAAAATCCTGCCCTTTCCTGTTTAATCGGGTTTGTATCGATGGATCGTGCGAAACAACAAAACTATAGTACTATACAGTACAAGTGATAGTTCACTCGGCCGTCGTGTCGTCTACTCCTTCGTCGTAAGAGTGGAGCACTCGCTTTCATAAATCTTCTAGTCTCTTTCGCCGACATGTGGGACATCAAGATACCGGGTCCATGTGCCATACCAGAATACAGTGCAGAGCAGCCGGGGTGAAGCACCCTAGTCATGGCGCTGGTGTAGTAATGAGCAATGAGGCATCAAATCACAAAGCTGCACCTTTCCCGCAGTTAAGTTGGAGGGACGAAGTAATAATGCTAAAAAAATAAGTTGGAGGGACGAAGCGACCATCATTTCACTCGTTGCTGAATCCGCTTCTCCCTCATCTTCTTCAACTTAACCACGTGTTGCTTCTACCGTTGTTCTGCCTCATGTGGGACGCGGATCAGCTTGGTAAAGCACTAACACGTGGGACCGCATGTTAGCAAACCGCCAGGACAACGTCCTCCGATAATAAGAAACCTCCCCCGCCATCCGCGCGGCAAAAGCACCTCCTTTTTACTAATCTTTGATTCTATAATTTTTTAGATCAATATAATTGAGATTTGTATAGATAGCACACAGGAGCAAAACCAAGTGGTACGGTTAAGGGCATCCACAATGTGTAGCCAAATGTGAAAATAGCTTTTGGCATCGTGGGAACCATTGTGGACGGTTTTTGCCAAAGCCAAAAAGATGGAACCAAAGCTCCCTGATTGATTGATTGAAGGAATAGAAAAATGCAACGCCTCTCCTCTTTCTCCGATGCTTGGATGCATGTAGTATAGTATAGAGCACAGAGTCTACTCCCCTGTCCCTTCTATCACAAATCACAAGTAGTGAGGCGTCAAATCACAAAGCACGGACGAAGCAACTATCATTTCACTCTTCGCTGACTCAGCTTCTCCATCGTCTTCTTCGAGAAACCATCTCACCGCACTAGTACTCCTAGTAGTCGTACTAGTAAAGGACTTCCTGGATGCAAATAAGGCGGTTGTCTCGGCTTGCAGGTGGCACTTGCGAACGACTTACCATGGTCTCCCTCAATGGTGTTCTCCGCCGAACGCACTTCGCCAAGCCACAAAAAAAAGTCGTCAACGTCACCGCAATGGGCAAGGAATTCAAATATAGTTACTACCTCCATTTTTTGTACACAAGGCCAGTATATCAAAATTACAATTTGCAAAGGGACATTAACACTAATCGAGGCAAAAATGATGGAGTTAGCAACCAAGGACATTAATATCCCCTGCATGCATGCGGAAGTGAGAAGGTTCTTTTGCATGACGCTGTATTAATCAAGCGATGAGGAGTGAGATGGTTAGCTCTTTGGTCTTTCGAGAAAAAAATACGCATTAATTGACACGTGAAATGAGGATTTGTATCAATTAAATCCCGCGAAGGAAAACCCCGCCTTTCTTTTTTAACACTAGTACTCCTAGTACGTACATACTTATCTTGTTTGGGTCTAGGCCTTGCATTGCCAAACTTCGCCACACATTTTTGCCAAGCTTGCCTAAAGTTTTAAAAATGAGAAGGAGGTACACTTGCGCATGACTGTCGCGGTCGCACCGCACCCTCACACTGTCGCTCCTGCACGCCGCGGTCGCACCGCACCCTCACACAGTCGCTCCTGCACGCCGCAAACCCAACCAAGGGAACGCACCCTCACTGACACGTGCTGTCACATGTGAACAAACCAAACTCAGCCATCCTATCGCTGACACATAATTTTCGTTCATAGAGTATGTTTATCCAACCGGAGTATCCGTACGGCCCGTGCGGTGGTCTGTTGGGGAAGAAGAAGAGGTGAGGAAGAAGGAAAGAAGGGTTAGGAGACGTAGGATATTCATCCAACCGCCTGAAATGGTAGACTGACCCAAGTCAGGCGACTTGCATAACAAATTGTATTTTTTTACACAGCAAAAGATCCATAAAAACAACAACATAAAGAAAACTATCACTGCTCGCGGAAAGAGACGGCCTCGTCGTCTTTGGCTGCCGGCGCGAACCAGCCGTCGCTGCCGACGTGTGTCTCCGCACCGTGGTTGTCCTCGGCCACCAGCTACTCGTTCAAGCGGAGTGTGCTGGCGCTCTGCACGGACGAGACCACAGCCCGGTTCAAGTCGAGGACGTCCAGTTCCGCCTACAGGAGGGCCTCGATGGCAGCGGCATCCGTGCTCTCCGTGTCGAGTCGAGCCTCCACCGCCCGGTTCAAGTCCAGGACTTTCGGTTCTGCCTACAGGAGGGCATCGATGAGAGCGGCATCCGCGCGCTCTGCGTCGAGTCGAGCCTCTGCCGCCCGGTTCATGTCCAGGACGTCCGGTTCCACCTGCAGGAGGGCCTCGATGGTAGCGGCATTCACACGCTCCGCCTCAAGTTGAGCCTCTGCCGCCCGGTTCACATCCACAACATCTGGTTTCGCCTGCAGGAGAGCCTCGATGGCAGCGGCATGTGCGCGCTCCGCGTCGAGTTGAGCCTCTGCCTCCCGGACCTCCTTTAGTATCGCCATGTTGAACCGCTGGTCCGCCTGCACCATGGGAGACTCGGACGCTGGCACGAAGTCGACGTCCATTGTCTCATACCCATCGGGGGCCTTTTGCGCCGCGACCTCCGCAGTGAACATTGCATCGGCTTCCTCCTCCTTGTAGCTTGGCTCCAGAGAACTCGGGGATTGGCCTGCCGCAAAGCGAGATTGCGGAGGTTTGTGGCGCCGACCGCCGCCGCGATTTCTGCGCGGCGCTCTGGCGTCAGCATCTTGTAGTAAGTGATTTTGCGGCGCACCATGGCTTTCTGGCGAACTAGGGGACGCTTGATGCGGGCTAGGGGATCGAAAGGTGGGGGAATGGGCTGGAGATTTGGTGTGGTTTCAGGGCAGTGGCTGGCGTAGGCCGAGCAGCGAAAGTTCTGGTGTGAATAATGGTTCCGGTGACGATCGGTCAATCGGTTTTGACTGTACATCGCTCTTGTCGCGTTCGCATTGCAGCCCAGCACGCTGGACCCTCCACGTCGCTCATCGAATGGAACGCACTTCGTCTTGCGTTTTCGCTCGCTTGTGGGACCGCAGTTGAGAGCAAACCGACATCCCTCCCCCTCCCCCGCCCGCGTCATTTATTATACCACCACTCCCTCCATTTTATGCGGAGTAAATAAAAACAGAGGGAGTATACTACGGATGAGGATCCCCTGACGTGGCCGAACCCATTGAGTAACTGACATGCGGGGCCTAGCAAGCATGGGGTCCGCCAGTAAGTGACCGAAAGGGAGGGTAAGGCAGGGATACCTACGTCAGAGGATCCACTTCCACTATACTACTTTGACCAAATGTTAGAGTAATAATATATGACATGCAAATTACACAAATGTTAGAGTAATAATATATGACATGCAACTTACACAAAGCATACAGGGTCTAATGCGTTTTTCGAGGCTAACTTTGACCAAATGTTAGAGTAATAATATATTACATGCAACTTACACAAAGCATATGATCAATTTCATATGTGAAAGGAGTTTCCAATGATATAATTTTCACATTATACATCGCATGTACTCCCTCCGTCTAGATGTGTAAGTCATCTTACGAAAACCAAATAATCCCAAAACACGTAGGCGCGGTGCATTAACTTCTACCTCGTTTCTTGTTTCTTGACATATGAACCAATAAGAGATGAGGGTGTGCATGCTTTTAATGACCTGAGACTATCAAACATGACATGCAGTGGATAGTTCATTACATGCAATACTATTAATTAGCAAATAAACATTAATGTCTCTCGTTTTCCCCTCCTCCTTGGTCACGGTGCACAGCCTAAGATGCTTACTCACCTATGTGAAAGGAGTACTATTAATCTTGTCAATAGTCAAATTGGAAACCATCTCGAGTACAAATCTAGGAGTTCGTACGAATCTAACAATATTGATTGGGCGTTGTTGAATGTTGATACCTTTTTTTATCATAGTAGAGATACTTTGACTACACATCAAACTTATATGTAAAGTAGAAAGGATAGGAGGGAGTATATTTTACGTTCAAAAACGAAACAAACATTGAATACCATTTATATATGATTTGCGGATGCTATGATCACTGGCTCAAAATTTTGAATCCGCCTTAGGTATCATGGGCCCCCACTCGTCCCCTCTCGATTTCATCTCGGGGTCCGGAGATCTATTGAAAGAGGACTAGGGTGGGTACATGAGAATGATACTCGGCGAAATGTTCAAATGAGGCATGCGGGAGGATGGACTCGACTGGAGGGCGACATGATCGATGGAGAAGAGGGTTGGAGAGGAATGAGAAATAAGCAAACGCCACATGATTACACTTGAACGACTCAAATACACAATAAGTTGTCTCGCTTGGCCTACATAGTGAAAGGCCTAATGCGCAACGCGGAGCACTGACGCTCAAATATGGCCGGGAAAACAGAGAAACCGACATGTGGGGCACACTCATCGGGACGACGTAGCGCAGACTAGTCCAATGGAGGAGATGGCCCACGACCTCCTCGCCATCGACAACCGTTCATGTGGGTCGTTGGGGCCAACAACGGGGCGTAGCTCTAGCACCGCCTCTGGACACGACGACCGCGGTGAGCGACACGCTCATATCATCGACAGACACGGTCGGTTTTAGTGTGCCAAGGGTGGCGTTTGTGCTGTGGCACGACCAACGGTATGTTTGGTTTGTGGCCAAGGTTGCCCCATCAAAGCATTGGGTAGCCAAAATTTTGGTTGAGGTATTGGTTGCCCATGATTTGGCCGACATTGGCAAGAAATATGAACTAGAGTTGGCTAGAGTTCATTGGCATGCCAAAGAAATGGAAACCATCCAAACAAAGACCAATCTTTGGGTCATGACCAAAATTTTGGTAAGGTGCACTTTGGCCACAACCCAAACACACCCCAACACCCGGCTCGTCGAGGATGCATGGGGCACCGTGACACATCTGCGGAGTGGTGTAGCGCGGCCAACTGCATCCTCTAGACCTGAGAAAATGCCGGGTCGTCTTGCTTTTTCAATGACATGCGGGGATCGCATTTGAGCAAAGGGCATCTCCAACGTTACCACGACCGTAGCTGACTACCCTGGCACACCAAAGCCCTCGTCCCTCGCGCCGTCATGCGGAGCGTTCCCAGCCGGCGCCAGTTGCCCGCATTCATGCCGTCCGTTCATATGATGTCGTTAAGAGGCTTGGTGCCCGAGGAACCAACTCCGGCGACTTAATGACGCACCCGGACGCTTGGCCTCACCAGAATGCGCTACTTAAAGCGGCAATGCCCAGCTAACCTCCACACCATAGCGCATCGTCCTCCTACCTGGCACCACATCCGCCATGACCGCAAGTGCGAACGCTTTGCGGGAGAGCTTGTCTTCAGGGATGAAGCTCGAGGTCGCCGCCCTCGCTCAAGTCGCCTCTCGCGATGCAATAGCGGCGTAGCCGGATGCGGACGCGACCGCACAAGCGGTGGCCACGCTGGCGGCCAACGACGGGAGCACCGTCAGCCATGCGTCCTACTTGCCGCCGTCTAACGTCCGGCACCACCGAGGTCGGGGACTCCTTCGAGGATGGGTAGGGCATGGGAGGCGGCAGGGCATGGTGTGCCAACTGGCCGGTCCGTATCCCGTGTTCTACTCTTCCTCGCCGGAGACCGTACCTTCACTTCACAGGTCTTGAACCCCGCCCCCGTACATAGAGATCGCAGATGGAGGACGTCGGTCGCCGCCGTTGAATAGGTTTAGGGTCGGGTTTCTTTTATTTTTCTGTCCTATATAAGTTCGAAATGTAATGAAAATCTGCCGTGTTTGCATTAATCTCGGCCGGTGTATATGAACTTTCACAATAATATACATATTGTAGGAGTACTAGCAAGATGCCCGTGCGTTGCATGGAAGATCAAGTTCTTGTGGGAGAAAAGGATGAACGAGGGAAAGCCTTGTCTGCAAATGTGGAGAGGAGTGCGGGTAAATTGTCATAGTTTCCTTTCTATCCGTTAGATATAGATTGGACGGCCTATATTGCAGGATGACAGGCACACCATCATCACCAACTCTGCTTTTTATTGAACCGAGAGAAATCTAAAAACCCAACTAAGATAACCTCCCAGCATATCGCGCGGGAAAAGACCCGGCCGCGCCGTTTTAGTCGGGATTACCGGATTACTAGTAGTAGTATCAATGGATCGCGCGAAGCAACATTTTTTTTGAGGGGGCGAAGCACCTACTTTAAAAGGAAAAAAGGCGGTACACTCACAGCACTCCTTTCGCGGTCGCATTGCACCCCACACACGTTCGGTCCTGCAGACGGCTCACGCAAACGGAACGCGCTTAGGCTTGCCTCTTCACTGACACATGGGACTGCACTTGGAGAAACCGACCATGCGCCAAACTCCCCCCGCCCACCGCGCGAAAATCCTCCCCCCCCCCCACACACAAAAATTTCCCGCAAATTCGATTCAACCGCAGTTCGGCCAAATATTCCCCAAACCCACCTCCCCCCATCCCCCCTCCACTCCATTCGCTCCACCAAAGCCGCCCTCCCCGCCGCACCGATACGTCGGCGCCGCGGTTCGTCAAGGGGACGCACGACGATCCTCTCGCTCCCACAGTACACTCTCGTAGACTGCCGTCCTCTAGTCGCGCCGCCACCTCTGGCTACGTTCTTGTGGAGGCGCACGGCGATCAGCGCCGCCACCGCTGGCGACGTCCGTGTGGAGATGCACGGCGGTCAGCTTCTCCCACGCTACGCGCATTCTAGATTGAGGCCCCGTTCATGTCGGTGTAGCGCTGAATGTTAGCTGATAGAAACGGTTAATCTCATTATTTGCCAAAGTAGTTTACTGTCAATATGCTCTGCTTAAGAAGCTTCCTTGCCCTGTTCTGCACTCAATTTGCTTAGCTGAGATGGCATGCCAAGGCCAATTAGTTGCTAAAATATCCTGCCATATATTTATTCTGACGTAGATTGCCATGGTCTAGTAGCCAATCTGTTAGGTGAAATAGCTCTACACCGTTTTATACTCGATCTTTGTTGCTGCGATGGCCTTCGATAGTTCAATGGCTGTGTGCTTGGCCTCATTGACTGCTGAAACAGCCTGCCATAATTTAGCACTCAAATTTGTTTGCTGAATTAGCTTTACATATATTTCGTTACTTAGATCTGCTCGTCCAAATATCTTGTCATAGCTTTAGACATCGACATAGGTATTTTTTTTGGACTTCATAAAAAAGCATATATGTTTTTCCTGTAATTCTAGTAGAAGAACTAATTTGTATATCTAACAGATGGATAGGACTTGGATAACTTCAGCTCGAAGATTCTCCACTGCATATGTCGAGGGGGTTGAAAACTTCATGACCTTTATCAGAGCTGAGTACGGTGGTCCGAAATCAGATGTGCTCTGCCCGTGTAGCAGTTGTATGAATTCAGTTACAAGACCCCAGTCAACTGTGCAAAATCATCTACACTTGTATGGGATGTCGGTCACATATACTAGGTGGGTTCATCATGGTGAAGCTGTGAACGTCAATGTTATTGACTACGTGGAAGCAGCAAATCACCATCTTGATCTGCCTGATGCTCAGGTGGAAGAGGAGGAGGAGGTGGTGGTGGTGGAGCCAGTGAGTTTGACCAACATTGAAACAATGATACGAAATGCTTGTGCATTCCGTGAACTTTCACCTGCAGAAGAAAAACGGTGGGCTCGCATGTTGGAACAAATGCAATGTTGTTGTCACCCCAGGAAATAAGCTGTCAGTATTCTCAGCTATGGTCACCTTTCTTCAGGTGAAGACATTTGAGCGGATGACCAACAAATCATTCGATGCGATGTTGGCTGCTTTTCGCAAATCTTTCCCAGATGCGCCGGAGCTGCCACACACCTACAGTAAAATGAAGAATTTCCTTCGTGTAGTTGGAATTGGATATCATATGATCCATGTTTGTAAGAATAATTGTGTTCTGTTCCGGAAGGATTATGCCAACTTAAGTGAATGCCCGAAATGCAAATCGTCAAGATGGAAAGATGGCGATGCATTGAAGAGGGTTCCTCATAATGTTCTGAGACATTTTCCAATTACACCAAGATTGCAGAGGTTGTTTCATGATGCTGAAACAAGAGAGGATGTACTGTGGCATTCTAGGAACTAGGAGTACAGAGATCAGAATGTAATGAGCCATCCATCTCATGGTAGTGAGTGGAAAAGCTTCAATGATAAACACAAAGAGTTTGCTGCTTACCCGAGAAACATTAGACTTGGCTTAGCTTCAGATGGATTTAACCCATTTGGCCACCAGAGCGCCACATATAGCATGTGGCCAGTGCTTGTTATCCCTTACAACATGCCTCCAAATGTCTGCACCAAAGAATCAAACTACATGATGGCCTTGCTCATCCCATGTCCAAAAAGTCCTGGAAAGGATTTTGATTTGTTCATGGAGCCTCTTGTGGAGGAACTTCAACAGCTTTGGAAGGGTGTTCTCACTCGAGACCTATATAGCAGCCCACCAGCTGATTTCTTTCTGCGTGCTGTTGTAATTTGGTGCATCCATGATTATCCGGCTTTGGGCACTATGTCAGGGCGAACGACACATGGTTACAATGCATGTGTTCGCTGTGACAGGAATCCGCTGTCATACGCAATACTTAGCAAGATCTCTTACATTGGACACCGCCGTTTCCTTGCCAAGGACAAGCCGCATCCTAGAAAATACTGAAGACATGTGTTCAATGCAAAGCATGAAAACCGTGATGCGCCAAAGAGGCTCACCGCCAATGAGTTGCAAGTGGAATTAGAGAAGGTCAGGCATATTACACCAGGAAACCATCCTGGTAATGGTAGCGGGAAAAGGAAGCGTGGCATGGTAGAAGAGAGATTATTGTTTACCCGCAGGTCCACTTTGTGGGACTTGGAGTATTGGAAAGATTCGGATCCGCGACATAATCTTGATGTGATGCACATCGAGAAAAATATATGTGACAGCATTATCGGCACACTTCTTAACATTGAAGGCAAGATGAAAGATACCTTAAAATCTAGGATTGATTTGACACACCTGGGTATCAGAAAGGATTTGCAGGTGCAAGATGAACGTAAACCACGGGATATGGCACCAGCTGTGTATGTCTTGGACAAGGTAAAAAGAAAAGAATTCTGCGAGGTCCTGTCATGTGTGAGATTCCCACATGGATTTGCTTCCAACCCTGAAAGGAGAGTCAGTGCAGATGGAAACAAGGTACAAGGGTTGAAAACTCATGACTGACACGTCCTACTTCAAAGGGTTTTACCTATTATCCTTAGAGGATTGGGCCGCCCTGACTTATACAGAGTAGTTGCAGAGTTGGGACAATTCTTCAGGGAACTCTGCAGTAGAAATATCAGGATAGATGCTTTGGAGCGTCTTAGAGACAAGATACCAACTATCCTATGCAACCTTGAGAAGATATATCCTCCAGCCTTCTTTGATGTGATGGTGCATTTGGCTGTTCATCTACCTGATGAGGCACTACTTAGATGTCCAGTACAGTATGGCTGGATGTACCCTATTGAAAGGCGGCTAGGCACTTCCAAGGGCTATGTTAGGAACAGAGCTAGACCCGAGGGTTCCATTGCAGAGGCCTACATTGCTACAGAAGCGTTGACATTCTGCTCAAAATACATTGAAACAGCTGATCAGCTTAGCAAAGAGGTGGGTGAAGACAATCCCGGGCTCAATGTTTTCGACTATTTTGTTTGAGTTACAGGGAAGAGTTGACAAGAGGACAAACCTAAAGATTTGGACAAAATGGTTTGGTATGTGTTGAATAACTGTCCTGAGATACTACCTTATATCAAGTAAGTGCAGTACTTCAGCTTATACATCGTAATCTACTAAAGTTGCAGCACATTCTTATATATTTGGATGTTTGACGTGATCATTATGTTGTGCAGCATCTACAAAGAGGAGTTACTGCCGCAAAATCCAAGAAACATTGACAAACTGGTTATGGCAGGATTTGCGAAATGGTTCAAGAACCATGCAAGCTTTTGAAGTGCACTGTCAGTTTTTTTAATATATTGAGTACATAAGATGATCAGCTTGTCTATTTTCTAACCATAGGTTAAGAAGATGCGGGAGGATGGGCAGGCAGTTTATGATGCCCTTTACTCACTAGCAATGGGTCGTGATACTCGGGTAAGACATTATGAATCTTGCATTGTTGGAGATGTGCGCTACAACACCCTTGCACGAGACGAAGGCTGGAAGACACAAAACAGTGCCATCATGAGCACGGATACGTATGACAAAGAGATAACTGAAATGTATGCTAACATAACAGACATTGTTCGGTTGCAGTATATCTCCAGTTTCGAGGATCATCAGTGTGTGGTTCTATTGTGCTGTCGTTGGTATAACCTATTTTCTAGGATCGCAAAACCCAGAGCTGATGATTATTTCAAATCCATCAATGTCAAGGCGGCGTACCAGACCAATGAGCCTTTTATTTTGGCAAATCAAGCAACACGAATATTTTTCTTGGAAGACACATTTGCACGTAGCGATGACTGGAGAGTATTGCAAAGGTTTGAGCAGAGGAATTCGTTTAATGAAGTTGCACAACAAGATGATGCTTACACTGCTCCTGATGTACAAGATAACACAGATGTTCCTAATATATTTGAGAACCATCACGTTAATGACACCGGCGAAAAGATTTCCTATCGTGCTGTGGACATACAAGAGTTGATCAAGAAGAAGCCAACGTTCGAGGACGTTGAGGACGACGAAGAAGATGACACCGAGGGGAATTACGATTCAGACTGATACACATGGCAAAGATGTTGACGCTGCTGCTGCGGATGATGATTGCATTGCTTTTGTCGTATTTGCCTGTCAGTAGGCATTTTGTTATCTACTATGTGAAATTGTGTTTGCTATGACAACTGGAACTTGATGAACATGTTGTTTAGTATTTTGCTGTGAGAACATCATTTGTTATGTATGCTGATTTGTGTTTGGTGATTGTATGACAACTAAAACATGATGACATTGTTGTTTAGTTGTACTCATATTTGGCTGTGAAACTTGAATTTGATGACATGGTTTGCTGTTGGACTGCAATTTGCTCGACGTCTTTGAATGAGAACAAAGCTGACCCGACAGGGCCTCTACTATCTATTTATTTAAATGAGCAAAAGGGGATACCCCCTGATTTCCGTTAATAGAAATCATTAGATGTTCACAACACTATGCCCAACCTGCTACACAGGTTTCATTCATTACAAGTTTTAGCAAAGTGCTCATGTCGTAGCCACTGAATACATCACGAGTGCTACATACACTGCAAATAAAGAGACAATCATCCTATAGAGCACATCGATTTTGCCCATTATCTTCACAAGCTCTTTCATCTCCTGATTGTTGTCAAGGCCGTTCAGCAGCTGTTGCTTGGCCATGGTCAGAGGAACTGCATCTTTAACCTTCTGCTCTGCATCTTCCTCTTCTGTCGTTCCTTCAGTTACTTGTCCAACACCCAACCTGCTGGTATTGGGATTCCTCGGCTAACCAAATAATCAGCGTAGTTGCATTCCCCCACATCAGCAACTTCCCAGAAATACAAATCACACGAATCTTCCCTTTTCTGCACGAATCAAATTGGAAGATCATCCACCAAACTATTAAAAAAATCAGCAACTGAAAGCAGCAGAACAACACTTAAACATATTATTACCCCATGATTCGGGCATTTGTAGAAGACTCGGCCAGGATTGCGGATTGTGGTTGAGACACGACGGATGACTCTGCGTGATTTGCAGCAGTGGCACCACACCAACGGTAGCGGGTTGCGATGAGCAATCGGCTGCGGTGCGCGTGCCGGCGGGGGTGTGATGAGACCCACAGGCAATGGTACGGGTGGCGACTTGGAGCATATCTGGTTGTTGCCTGCTGAAGAGCAGGTGGACGAGTAGCCAGCGGACATGGTTGCTGCGGCCAGAGCTTCTGATGCTAGGCAGAGTAAATAGAGAAGAGGGGAAGCGAATGTTGTATATGTCAGTTTCGTTACTTGCAGAGTAGCATAGCACCATATATAGTCATAGTCTAGGTTTGGATTCGAACCAGCTACAGGAGCACGTCTTTCTTTTTTCTAAAACTCGGCAACGTCTCTTTACTGGTACACTAGCTTGTTCTATATGCCTTCCCAAGTCTTTGATTTTCTTTCCCTTTTTTACGAGGAAGGAAGGAGGACAAAATTGAGAGTTCCTCGAACTCAAACCCAATACCTCTCGGTTGAAAACCAAGGGTGCTAGTCACTTATGTGGCGAACGTTCCCTGTGAGGAGGACGGCAGACGAACGCATTTTCCTTGTAGTTTTCTTCCTATATATAAAAAAGTATGCTACTTGGTGTCCGCTTAGCCAAAAAACAATTGTGCCAACCTTGACCGTTTGATTGACATTCAACGTCTGTCACGTTTCTTTAGTCTGTTCTTCCTCGAGCCGCCAAAGCCAAACTAGCGCCGGCGGGACCGCCTGCTCCCGCCTCCCACGGCTGGCTGTCATCTTCCCCGGCTCCTGTTCGTTCCTGTCTGAGGCCTCACCATCATCCTTCGCCTTGGTTCGCTCGCCGCGGCGCCGCCCTCCGGTGTTGTCAACATGGTAAACAACCGAGAGGAATAAGGAGATGACTGTACATGGTGAGGATGACAGTAGGGACCCAGCAGCGCGCGCAGTAATTTTGTTTTTTCGGGACGGAGAAGGGTATCAACTGGGTTGTGCGGGACCCGTGGCCCGTCTAGCCCATGCTTTTATTTCATATGTTTAGCACATGACCAGCCCAGTTTGTTTTTTTCCTTTCTGAAAAATGGCTAGCCAGCTATTTTGTTTTTTGCAGAATAACCAACATAGGCCTACATGCTTTTCTACGCCCTGCTGGGCCGGAAATCTTTCAAGACGAGGAGGGATGCATTTTACCCAGAAAATGGGCTATAAGTAATAAGAAATGGGCTATAAGTAATAAGAAATGGGCTATAAGTAATAAGAAATGGGCTATAAGTAATAATAAATGGGTTGTAAAATGAAATAAATACAACAAACAAGCAATTAGTTCCCAAATACTGTTTTCTGTCGTATTTTGATATTTTAAATTTCATTGTTTTTGTGCGGGTAAAATTTCATTGAATTTAAATTAAGGTATATTTAGATTTAAAATTAATTTGAATCTGGCTAGAAATTTCGGGCTGTATGCTGTTTGGGACAGATTTGGAGGCTAACTTGTGGGTCTACTAGGTTGACGTGTACTTTGGCTTTGTCAACTTAGTCCACAAACGATTCTAGTAGCAGTGACCGTTGGATGTTAATCCAACGGCCGTGTTGCTTCTTCAATATCTAATCTTCTTGCTCCAACCGCCCAAACCAGCTCCAGTGGGACTGCCTGCTCCCGCCTCCCGTGGCCGGCTGTGCTGCCGCACATGCTGCACTGCCGCACAGGCCGCACTGCCCCACCCTACTTCATTGCTGGCCAGGCCATTCCTCTACTCACCCACACCTCCTCTTATTTTCCGACGATGGCAGCCGGACCAGTAAACCCTCGTACTCCCCACCGCGTGGGCGACCATTGCCAAGTCTTCCCCGGCTCCGTGTTGTTCCCTTCCTAGGCCTCGCCGTCGTCCACCGCCATGGTGATCTCGGCGCGGCCTGGTTAACGTGGTCAATGAACGACATCCATCGGCCATGGACTATACGCGCAAAATAATGATTCCTCCACCTGACAGCTGGGACCCACCGGAAGGGCCTCTGTATTTCGCAAAAAAAGTTCCCCCCGCTGACATGTCGGAACCACCAGCTAAATCTTCGCATGCAAGAAAATGCCTCCTTATTACTCACAAAAAAATGAATACCCATCCTGCTAGATGGGACCCACCATAGTGGGAGGATGACTTGTGGGCCAACTAAGTTGACGGGGACGGAGGGCTTTGTCAACTTAGTCAATATGAACGATTCTAGCTCCAGTGACCGTACGATGTCCATCCAACGGCCATAGTGCTTCTTCAACCTCTGGTCTTCTTGCTCCAGCCGCCCAAAGCAGCATCGGTCGTGCCGCGATCTCCTGCCTCTCGTGGCCGGCTGTGATACCGCAGAGGCCTCACCGCCCCTACTACTCCCACCGCTGGCCCAGGGTATCCCTCTACTCACCCACACCACGTGTTATTCTGCGGCGATGGCAGCCTCACGCCGCAGCTGAACTAGTGAACTCTCGTACTCCTCTCCGCGCGGGCTACCACTGCTGCGTCTTCCCCGGCTCCGTGTCGTCCCCTTCCTAGGCCTCGCCGTCGTCCAGACCACCGCCCTGGTGCTCTCGACGCGGTGTGGTCAATGTGGTCAACGACCGACTTCCATCGGAAGAGTACTGTACGTGGAGAGGCTGACAGCTGAGTCTAGGCGGCCGCAAGGAAGTGCCTCCTTATTACGCGCAAAATTATTATTCCTCCACCTCAGAGCAGGGACCCACCGGACGGGCCACCTTATTTCGTGAAAAAAACATTTCCCCCCTGACTGCTGGGAACCACCGGACGGGCCAGCGTATTTCACAAAAGAAATGTTCCCCACGCTGTCAGCTCGGACCCAGCGGAAGTGCCTCCTTATTACACACAAAAGAATGAATACTCCCCTTGCTAGCTGGGACCCACCATGGTGGGAGGCTGACTTGTGGGCCTACTAAGTTGACTGGGACGGGGGCCTTTGTCAACTTTAGTCAATATGAACGATTCTAGCTCCAGTGACCGTACGATGTCCATCCAACGGCCGTAGTGCTTCTTCAACCTCTGGTCTTCTTGCTCCAGCCGCCCAAAGCAGCGCCGGTCGTGCCGCATGCTCCTGCCTCCCGTGGCGGGTTGTGCTGCCACAAAGGCCTCACCGCCCCCTACTATTCCCATTGCTGGCCAGGCCCTGCGGCGACGGTAGCCTCACACTGCAGCCGAACCAGTGAACCCTCGTACTCCTCTCCGCGTGGGGTTCCACTGTCGCGTCTTCCCAGGCTCCCCGTTGTCCCCTTCCTAGGCCTCGCCGTCGTCCACCGCCCTGGTGCTCTCGGCGCGGCGTGGTCAATGTGGTCAAGGAACGACTTCCATCGGACGTGGACTGTACATGGAGAGGCTGACAGCTGGGTCCACGGCCGCAGCAAGGAAGTGCCTCCTTATTACGCGGAAAATAATGATTCCTCCACCTGACAGTTGGGACCCACCGGACGGGCCACTGTATTTCGTGAAAAAAAACGTTTCCCCTTGACTGCTGGGACCCACCAGCTACATCTTCGCACGCAAGGAAGTGCGTCCGGGCAAAAAAAAACGATTCACCCCCCTGACCGTTGGGACCCACCAGCGACACCTTCGCACGCAAGGAAGTGCGTCCGGGCAAAAAAACGATTCGCCCCCCTGATTGCTGGGACCCACCAGCTACATCTTTGCAGGCAATGAAGTGTCTGACAGTCAGGACCCACCTGGTCAAAGCGTACGTACTGTTGTCATTCTGGTCGCGAACGTGTATGTACATACTGGTCGTTGAGAGGCGCGCATGTGTCGTAGTAGAGGCGTGCACGTAGCATGTATACGTACGTATAGCGGCGAGGGTGCAAGAAAGAAAATACGGCCACGTACGTACATACGGGCAGGGTCTCGAATGCCTACTCGCGCATACGTACGGCCAGGGCTTGTGTACATGGCTGGGTCGGAACAGAAACAGCATCGTCGTCGTGTTCATGGGAAGGCAACGGAATGCGTCGTGTTCACGGGGAGGCAACGGAATGCATCGTGTTCATCGGGAGGCAACGGAACGCGTGGGAGCCAACCGGCTTGGACGGAACAGGCAATGGAAACGAGGCCAGGCGTACCGCACAACGGAGGAAATGGACCTCCTACGTTCGGAACAGGGTCCTGTTGATCGGGAGGGGTGTGGCGTACCGCAAAACGGAGGAAACGGACCTCCTACGGTCGAAATGGGGGTCCTGTTGTTCGGGAGGGGTATGGCGTACCGCAAAATGGAGGAAATGAACCTCCTACGGTCGAAACGGGGGTCCTATTGATCGGGAGGGGTGTGGCGTACCGCAAAACGGATGAAACGGACTTGTGTTGGAGCGCTACGGTCGAAACGGGGGTTCTGTTCATCGGGAGGGGTGTGGCGTACCGCAAAACGGGACTCCACGGGATACTGTTCATCTCCACCGTCGACCTCCTCCAGCCTCCACGGGCTCCTGTTCATCCAGCCTCCACTCGCGCGCTACTCCACCGGCTACTGTTCATCCACCCCTCCATAGGCTCCCCTCCACCGTCTACTGTTCATCCAGCCCTCCACACCACAGGGCCCTGTTCAACCACCCCTCCACGGCCACCCTCCATCGTCTACTGTTCATCCAGCCCTCCACACCACGGGGTCCTGTTCATCCAGAGGCAACGCCACCACTCACTGTTTATCCAACCCCCCCGCAAGGCTCACTATTCATCCAATCGATCGGCTTCAGTTAGCAGCAGTAGCGAAGGAATCGCTTCATTAGGTTCAGTTAACAGCCATCGATCGATCGCTCGGGTTCAGTTAGAGCCCAACGCCTCGCTCGGGTTCAGTTAGAGCCAACGCCTTGCACGTGTACGAGAGAAACGCGCATCGCTCGGCCCCCAACCTCCCACCGTAACTGGCAACTCCCTGAAATTTTCCTCCCCCTTGCTTTTACCATAGTTTTTTTCGTCATGGACGGCCCAAAGAATGTCATGCAGCTGCGTCTCCGGCCCGCCCAAGACGAAAAGCCCATTTTCTGTCATGATTTTTTGTCATAGAAGAAGGAGCCCACCACATCTATGATGATACCGGGTTTTGTCACAATTATCATCATAGAAGTGTCATATGTATGACAGAAAAAATTTCGTTCGGCCCAAAATGTCATGGATGTGTCTTTTTTTTGTAGTGAACTATCGCTACGGCATAGTGATAAAGTAAAGCAATTACATGGTGTTTGCATTTCATACAATAAAGAGACAACCATAAGGCTCCTGCCGGTTGCTGATAACTTTTACAAAACATGATCATGTCATGCAATAACGTATATCACATCATGTCTTGGCCATATCACATCAAAAGCATCCCCAGCAAAAAAAAGTTAGACGTCCTCTACTTTGTTGTTGCAAGTTTTACGTGGATTCTACGTGCTTCTAGCAAGAACAGTTCTTACCAATGGCACAAAGACCACAACGGTGATTTATCAAGTTTGCTGTTTTAACCTTCAACAAGGACCTGCCGCAGTCAAATTTGATTCAACTAAAGTAGGAGAAATAGACACCCGCCAGCCACCTTTATGCAAAACTAGTTGCATGTCTGTCGGTGGAACCAGTCTGATGAACATGGTCATGTAAGGTTTGTCCGGGCCGCTTCATCCAACAATACCGCCGAATCAAAATAAGACATTGGTGGTAAGCAGTATGACGATCACCGCCCACAACTCTTTGTGTTCTACTCATGCATATCATCTACGCATAGACCTGGCTCAGATGCCACTATTGGGTAACATAGTATGCAATTTCAAAAAATCCTACACTCACGCAAGATCTATCTAGGAGATGCATAGCAACGAGAGGGGGAGAGTGTGTCCACGTATCCTCGTAGACCAAAAGAGGAAGCGCTTGACAATGCGGTTGATGTAGTTGAACTTCTTCTAGCTCCCACTGAGGGAGTCCAGGATTAGGGGGTCCTCGGACAGCCGGACTATATACTTTGGCCGGACTGTTGGACTATGAAGATACAAGATTGAAGACTTCGTCCCGTGTCTGGGTGGGACTCTCCTTTGTGTGGAAGGCAAGCTTGGCAATTCGGATATGTAGATCTCCTTCTCTGTAACCGACTCTGTGTAACCCTAGCCCCCTCTGATGTCTATATAGACCGGAGGGTTTAGTCCGTAGGACAACAACAATCATAATCATAGGCTAGCTTCTTGTTGGAAATATGCCCTAGAGGCAATAATAAAAGTATTATTATATTCCATTGTTCATGATAATTGTCTTTTGTTCATGCTATAACTGTATTATCCGGAAATCGTAATACACGTGTGAACACATAGACCACAATATGTCCCTAGTGAGCCTCTAGTTGACTAGCTCGTTGTGATCAATAGATAGTCATGGTTTCCTGACTATGGACATTGGATGTCGTTGATAACGGGATCACATCATTAGGAGAATGATGTGATGGACAAGACCCAATCCTAAGCATAGCACAAAGATCGTGTAGTTCGTTTGCTAGAGCTTTGCCAATGTCAAGTATCTCTTCCTTCGACCATGAGATCGTGTAACTCCCGGATACTGTAGGAGTGCCTTGGGTGTTTCAAACGTCACAACGTAACTGGGTGACTATAAATGTGCATTACAGGTATCTCCGAAAGTATCTGTTGGGTTGAACCGGATCGAGACTGGGATTTGTCACTCCGTATGACGGAGAGGTATCTCTGGGCCCACTCGGTAATGCATCATCATAATGAGCTCAAGGTGACCAATGTGTTGGCCACGGGATCATGCATTACGGTACGAGTAAAGTGACTTGCCGGTAACGAGACTGAACAAGGTATTGGGATACCGACGATCGAGTCTCGGGCAAGTAACGTACCGATTGACAAAGGGAATTGTATACAGGGTTTTGATCGAATCCTCGACATCATGGTTCAACTGATGAAATCATCGAGGAGCATGTGGGAGCCAACATGGGTATCCAGATCCCGCTGTTGGTTATTGCCCGAGAGTCGTCTCGGTCATGTCTGCGTGTCTCCCGAACCCGTAGGGTCTACACACTTAAGGTTCGGTGACGCTAGGGTTGTATGAATATGAGTATGCAGCATACTGAATGTTGTTCGGAGTCCCGGATGAGATCCTGGACGTCACGAGGAGTTTCGGAATGGTCCGGAGGTAAAGAATAATATATAGGAAGTGGTATTTCGGCCATCGGGAAAGTTTCGGGGTCTCTCGATAATGTACCGGGACCACCGGAAGGGTCCCGGGGGTCCACCGGGTGGGGCCACCCATCCCGGAGGGCCCCATGGGCTGAAGTGGGAGGGGAACCAGCCCATAGTGGGCTGGTGCGCCCCCTAGGCCCACCCCCTGCGCCTAGGGTTGAAACCCTAGGGGTGGGGGGCGCCCCACTTGGCTTGGGGGGCACTCCACCCCCTTGGCCGCCGCCCCCCTTGGAGATTGGATCTCCATGGGCCGGCGCCCCCCCTGGAGGCCTATATAAAGGGGGGGAGGGAGGGGGGCTGCTGTACCCTTGTGCTTGGCGCCTCCCTCCCCCTGCTACACCTCGTCCTCCTCCCGTAGTCGCTTGGCGAAGCCCTGCCGGAGTTCTGCTGCATCCACCACCACGCCGTCGTGCTGCTGGATCATCATCAACCTCTCCTTCCCCCTTGCTGGATCAAGGAGGAGACGTCTCCCATCCCGTACGTGTGTTGAACGCGGAGGTGCTGTCCGTTCAGCACTTGGACATCGGTGATCTGAATCACGTCGAGTACGACTCCATCATCACCTTGCAAGCTTCCGCACGCGATCTACAAGTGGTATGTAGATGCAAACTCTCTCCCATTACTCGTTGCTTAGATGAACTCATAGATGGATCTTGGTGAAACCGTAGGAAAAAATTTAATTTTCTGCAACGTTCCCCAACACTTCTAGGGTTTAGCCTCTACGATCTCATGGTAGATCAACTCTTGTAATACTCATATCATCAAGATCAATCAAGCAGGAAGTAGGGTATTACCTCCATCGAGAGCGCCCGAACCTGGGTAAACATCATGTCCCGCGCCTCTTGTTACCATTAGCCTTAGACGCACAGTTTGGGACCCCCTACCCAAGATCCGCCGGTTTTGACACCGACATTGGTGCTTTCATTGAGAGTTCCACTGTGTCGTCACGATAAGGCTTGATGGCTCCTTCAACCATCTTCAATGATGCGGTCCAGGGTGAGGTTTTCCCCCCGGGATAGATCTTCGTATTCGGCGGCTTCATACTGTGGGCCAACTCGCTTGGCCATCTGGAGCAGATCGACAGCTACGCCCCTGGCCATCAGTTCAGGTTTGGAAGTTTGAACTATACTACCGACATCCGCGGGGACTTGATCTTCGATAGATTCGAGCCCATGTCAGGTGCGCCAAATAGTCATGACGAGCATGACTTAGATATACCATCGGATAGTGTTCGGGAGATCACGCCTGCGGCTGCCCGGACCATCAATCAGGAGCAGATCGTGCCATCCGAGTACGGGTGGATGGACCCTGCCAAGGAGGCCGCACACTCATCGGCGCTGGAGCCGAACACAGACTTCACCTCCAAAGAGATATGTGTCATTGGACCCTCAAACTTGTCTCTGGCCATAGGATCCGAATCGCGTACGTCCGTGCCTATCGAATCTGATTGGGCACCAGTCATGGAGTTTACCTTCGCGGATATCTTTCAGCACTAGCCCTTGGGGGACGTGCTAAATTCATTAAGGTCTCTCTCTCTCTCTCTGTCAGGGGACTCTTGGCCGAACTATGTCCGGCTTGAGTGGGAAGCGGACGACAAAGAAATTCCTTGCCCACCCACCACACACTTCATAGCCACTGTCGATGACTTAACCGACACACTTGACTTCGACTCTGAAGACATCGACGGTATGGATGACGATGCCAGAGACGAACAGGAACCACCGCCTGCGGGGCGCTGGACTGCCACCTCATCATATGATATATATATGGTGGATACACCAAAAGAAGGCAATGGTGATGATGCAACGGAGGATAATCCCCTTGAGAAGCCACCAAAGTGACAACGTAGACGCCGCTCTAAATCACGCCATAGTAAAAACAGCGATAATAGCGCAAGAAAGAACAACACCCTAGTCGACTCCAAAGGAAACGACGACACCATGGACCCAGCGATGGAGCAGGATGAGCCAGGGGACGATGAACATAGTCAGGAGCAGATGTCCGATGACAGCGATCCCGAGGGTAAAATTCATTCACCTGTCTCCGGAGAGGAGAACAGTCCGGACGACGATGCACTCATCATCCCGGAAAAACACTTGGAACAAGAGAACCTCCATAGAAGGCTTATTGCCACCGCGAGGAGCTTGAAGAAGCAGAAGCAAAGTCTTAAGGCCGCGCAGGATACGCTCAACCGCAGATGGAACAAAGTGCTTGACACTAAAGAAAAATATGGTGGCGATCGCCACACAAAGAGCTATCCAAAGTGCAAGCTGCTGCCCGAATTCGACGACAAGGCTATAGAGCCCATTCAGCTGAAAAATAAAACGGCCGATCAGCCGGACCGACCACCCCGTGGCCGCGACAGGGCGACTAATGATGCCGCACACAAGTCAGCACATGATTTATGTGAGCTCCTGGACAAAAAATCCGGTATGGCCAGGTCCATCTATGGATCTAGGAAGCATGCTCCGGCACATGATCACAGCCACCAAAACGATCATATTGATCAAATACCAACTCGGAATCAACACCGAACACAACAACCGTTGCCAACATGTCATGACACATCCAAATACAAGGGCGCCGCACACCCCCTGTGCTTGACCGATGAGGTGCTGGATCATGAATTTCCAGAGGGATTTAAACCCATGAATATAGAGGCATATGACGGAACGACAGACCCGGGGGTCTATATTGAGGACTTCATCCTTCACATCCACATGGCGCGTGGAGATGATCTCCACGCCATCAAATACCTACCCCTCAAGTTAAAAGGACCAACACGGCACCGGTTGAAAAGCCTCCCCGAAAACTCAATTAGAAGTTGGGAAGAACTTGAGGATGCTTTTAGGGCAAATTTTCAAGGGACCTATGTCCGACCTCCGGATGCAGACGATTTAACTCACATAATTCAACAACCCGGAGAGTCAGCCCGAAAGCTTTGGAACAGATTTCTCACTAAGAAGAATCAAATTGTCGACAACCCGGATGCCGAAGCCTTAGCGGCTTTCAAGCACAGTGTTCGGGACGAATGGCTTTCCAGACACCTCGGCCAGAAAAGCCGAGCACAATGGCAGCCTTGACAAGCCTTATAACCCACTTTTGCGCGGGCGAGGACAGTTGGCTGGCCCGTAGCGGCACCAGCGACCCAGGCACATCCGAAGTCAGGGATGGCAATGGGAAGCCGCGACGCAATAAAAAGAAGCGTCGAAACAATGAAGACGGCCCAGATAACACGATGTTCAACGCAGAATTCAGGGGCTCTTGACCCGGTCAATGGAAAAATCCATTTAAAGGCAGCAGAGATGGACCGTCCAGCCTAAATAAGATTCTAGACAGATTATGTCAGATTCATGGCACCCCTGAAAAACCTGCAAATCACACCCACAGAGAATGCTGGGTTTTCAAGCAGGCCGGCAAGCTAAACGCCGAACACAAAGGGAGGGAGACGCCAAGTGAAGACGAGGATGAGCGTCTCCAGCCGAACACTGGGGTACAGAAAAAATTCCCACCAGAAGTCAAAATAGTGAATATGATTTACGCAACCCACATACCAAAGAGAAGGCAAAAACACGCACTCCGAGATGTATACGCTGTAGAGCCCGTCGCCCCCAAGTTCAATCCTTGGTCGGCCTGCCCGATCACTTTCGATCGCAGGGATCATCCGACTAGTATCCGGCAAGGAGGGTTGGCTGCCTTGGTGCTCGACCCAATAATTGACGGATACCATCTCACCCGAGTCCTTATGGACGGCGGCAGTAGTCTTAATCTGATATACCAGGACACTGTCCGCAAAATGGGGATAAACCTAGCAAGAATCAGCCAAAGCAATACTACCTTTAAAGGAGTAATACCAGGCATCGAGGCCTGCTGCACGGGCTCTCTAGTACTAGAGGTTGTATTCGGTTCTCCCGACAACTTCAGAAGCGAAGAATTAATCTTCGACATCGCTCCATTCCGAAGTGGCTATCACGCACTACTTGGAAGAACGGCCTTCGCCCGTTTTAATACAGTACTGCACTACGCTTATCTCAAACTTAAGATGCCCGGTCCACGTGGCATCATCACCATTAGCGGAAACACAGAGTGTTCTTTACGTGCGGAAGAATATGTGGCGGCTCTAGCAGCCGAACACTGAACGGCCTCTCCAACCAGAATAAATGATCGGTCGTCAAGACCACGGACACGGTTAGACGAGTCCGGCGCACCACCTATTGTAACAGCCAAGATAAACATGAGCTTGGGATGATGGTTATACCCCCATAGGTGGCGCTAGGGGCTGCACGCATGTAAAAGAGCCCATAGTTCGGCTTGACCCCATTAATACAATAACAGATTGCATTTTCATGATCCATTTAGAATAACCAATTTCTCGCACAAAGTCTTTCACCTGGGTTTTTCCTTTTTTAGATGATCATCGTGCTAGAGCCTTCCAGGATACGGCACAACAGAGATAAAGGCACAAACGTGCAGGAGGGCCCCGCTCAAAGGTTTCTTTTTAGATTAAGACCCTGCATAAACCTTTTTTTAATGTCTCTTGTTGCTTCTTCCCTCCAAACACTTAACACAACCGGAGGGATACTGGCGTTATTGGCATTTTGTCACGCCAGACTAATGCATGTACCTGGAAACTCAGGGCTCATTATCGAGGGCGTTACTCAGCCCACTATATGTTGTAAAGTCCGAATACCTTAGGGAGTGTTCGGCGTCGCGAGTTTGGCCTTATATGCATCAGCTCCGAATCATGTCTTTGGTCAATAGTTGGGTTTTCCCGGCTCCCGTTTTTGCTACCTTACGTTCCGCTTTGTCAGCTAAGGTGGCACCGAGAGAACTACTGCAATTGTGCCCTGGTTCATCTGGATGAGCACCTCAGTAGAGAAAGCCTAAAACTGTCTATCATGATATAGCGCGAGACTGGTCAACCACTCAATGACTCAGTGGAATCTTCACGATTCCTACGCATTAACGAAGGACCGGTTTCCCGGTCATGTACGTACGCACACCATATTCGGATAAATGCGGAAGTACCAGGGGCTATATAGTAGCCCCACCGTCAAACTCCTATGGCTAAGTGAAAGTGTTAAAGCTATATAGTCCGATTGCCTGGTTCGCCGCATTATCACCGCCTTAACGGACCAAGACGTTGGATCAATTGTGACTACGTGCTTTTCCGAACACCCCCGCATTATATGCGTGGGGGCTGAAGCCGACGACTGCAAACTTTCAGGTTATATATATACATAAACAACCGCACAGGAAGCACTATAATACCTTCGGGCAAAAGTATAAACACAACCTTTATAATCAAAATAGCATTGCTTTTACAATTGAGATACATGTCACTCAAACATGGCGCTCTTCGAGCACTGAGCCTCTATTAAACGGGCGCCTTCTAGGACTTCTTCAAAATAGTGCTCGGCCGGGTCCTGGCCCCCCGCCGGACCCCGGGTTGCAATAGCGGTGGCCTCCATCCCTGCCCAATATGTTTTAACACGGGCAAGAGCCATCCACACACCCTCTATACACGCCGACCTCTTCACAGCGTTGATATGCGACACAGCACCAAGGAATTGCTGCACTAAACCAAAATAGTTGTCTGGCCTTGGTCCCTTCGGCCAAAGATGATCCACGACAGACATCATAGCAAGCTCGGACAACCTATGGAGCTCGGCCCATGCGGCCATCTTTTCGGCAGCGGACGCGTGAAAGAACATGCGGTGCCCCCATGTTTGGTTATGGCAATTGATGACAATCTCTATGGACTAATGGTTGCCTTGAGTTATATTTGAAGGGTTTTCCATAGGCTTTTCTTGGAGTCCATTTGTTGGTTTCAAGGAGAGTTTGTGATGACCATGGTGCTATTAAGGAATTATCCAAAGATCGGTCACGTGAGTGTTGAGCTTATTGCAAGCATGTCTTGAAGAAGAAGATTGTGTGATCATTGATGTCTACCTTCAAGACATCATCCAAATAAAGAGAGTTGGAAAGATTCAACACACAAAGCGCACAAGATGTACCGAGGGATCAAGTGATCCCATGGTATGGTAAGCATTGTCCATTACACTGTGTGTGCTAACCCATGGTCTTCGTGAGAGTTCTTTGTGGGGTTAGGTTGCGGTGTGCAAGTTCAATTGATGCATCACAAAGAGATCAAGTGCTTGAAGCTTGCCGTCCATTGTGGTGACAATGGACTTGTGAAGATGAGCAGAAGAGTGGCTCACCCATAGTGGAGTATGGGGGAGCAATCAACTAGTCTTCATCGAGCCAACGCAATCAAGAAAGGTGTTCCATCTTGAGGAGGAGTAGATCGTCATCATCTAGCTCAAGTGGACTTTGTGCAAGGCAAAGGTTTGCCCTTGATAGGTTTTCTATTTTACCGGTCTCATGGTAGTTGTGGGAGACCGGGTTATAGGATCGATTGCCTTACTATCAAGGGGGGCTCTCGATGAGTTGCTTGATCGTATCGTTCGTAGAGAGCTCAAACCATTGCATCCTTGAATCATCTTTATTGGTTCTTGTTTGGTTCTTCTCCTTGCGAGATGGAGCTTATGGTTATTTTCATGACATGCTCGAGTTCATCAAAAACAGAGTTCACATGCGTCTTCTATGATGTTTTCGATGTTGGAGGGTATGCCGGTTCTTCTCTGTTGGAGGTTTCTCTCCTTTGTTTGTTAAACTACCTCCCCTGCCTGCCTTACGGTAGTACCATAGGGGCGCGCGGCAGTACCGCTCCGGCGCTTCTACCGCTCGTTGCCCTGTGCAACAGGCCTTCATCTGGCCAGTGATGCACATGCAGTAGTACCGCAACCTGCAGCGGTAGTACCACAGCCAACCGCGATAGTACCGCAGCTCCGTGCGGTAGTACCGCGTCGTGCGGGCTGAGTGAGGGGATAATGGTTGGATTTCTCCCCACCTATAAAAGGGGGTCTTCTTCCCCATTGAGACTTATCCTTTGAGCTCGTGTTCTTCTCCCATTGTTGACCTTCTTCGAGCTTGCTAACTCTCAATCCCTCCTATGATTCTTGCCAGTTTTTGAGGGAAAAGAGAGAGGAGATCTAGATCCACGTTTCCACCAATCACTTTCTCCTCTAAGTGAGGGGAACCCCTTGGATTTAGATCTTGGAGTTCTTCATGTTCTTCTTTCGTTCTTCCTCTCATTTTCCACCCTAGCATTAGTTGCTTTGGTGGGATTTGGGAGAGAAGGACTTGGGCACTCCGTGTGCCCTTTCCATTGCATTTGGTGCATCAGTTTGAGTTCTCCACGTGATACGTGGAAGTTATAAGTTGAGAAGCTTATTACTCTTGGGTGCTTGGTGCCCTTGAGCTTGTTCCTCTTGGGTGCTTGGGCGCCCTAGACGGTTGGTGGTGTTCGGAGCTCAATCATTGTGGTGTAAAGCTCCGGGAAAGCGTCGGCGTCTCCAATTAGGTTGTGGAGATCGCCCTGAGCAATTTGACGGGTACCGGTGACCGCCCCCAAGGGTTGCCAAAGTGTACGGGTTCGGTGGCCGCCCCCAAGGGTCGCCATTTGTATGGGTTCGGTGACCGCCCTCAAGGGTCCCTTAGTGGAATCACGGCATCTTGCATTGTGCGAGGGCGTGAGGAGATTACGGCGGCCCTAGTGGCTTCTTGGGGAGCATTGTGCCTCCACACCGCTCCAAACGGAGATTAGCATCCGCAAGGGTGTGAACTTCGGGATACATCGTCATCTCCGCATGCCTTGGTTATCTCTTACCCGATCCCTTTACTTATGCACTTTACTTTGTGATAGCCATATTGTTCTTTGTCATATATCTTGCTATCACATAGTTGCTTATCTTGCTTAGCATAAGTTGTTGGTGCACATTGGTGAGCCTAGTTGTTGTAGGTTTTGTACTTGACAAATTGACCGCTAGGTTTATTCCGCATATGTTCAAGCCTCTACCGTAATTATTTTAAAACGCCTATTCACCCCCCCCCCTCTAGGCGACATCCACGATCTTTCAATGCGTCGGGGCACTGAACTGCGACCAGAACAACCTTTCCACCTCATGATCTTTCTGATCATTGAAAAACTCAGTCGCATCAGTAGCACTCTTTGCCAAGTCCGCATACGCGTCTGTAGCACTCCATAACTGATCCAGAGGGGTATACTTCGGATCTCCGAACTTCATCCGCAACAAAAAGGGCCTCCCAGCCGTGATATCTCCGGCTTCACGAAGCTCCTCCCTTATCCCTCCAATTTTAGAGCGAGTTTCCTTGGCTGCCTCCAAGGCCTTCTTCAGGTCAGTCACTTTCACTTGGCTTTCCTTTTCAAGGAGCTCATAGCGTCTGGCGGCATCTTTCAGCTCAACAACCATCTTGGCTATCTTATCTTCGCTCTGGCGATGAGCAGCCTGTTCGGCTTTTAACTCTTCGCCCGCCTTTAGGGTAGCCGCATCACTTCTCCTGGCTTGTTCCTTGGCTCGGGTAAGCTCCGCCCGAAGGGTCTCCACGGCAGCAGCTCCATCTGCAGTCACAACATATTATAGATACTAGCATCATGCTCCTCTTAATGTTTGCTGACAAGCCAAAAATACATACCCTGGGCCTCGTCAAGCCGCTTGTTCACAAGCTCGATGTCGGCATCCGCCACGTCAAGCTGCTGCTTCAGTTCGGCAAAATCAGCAGTCCGGTTAGCCGCCGGACCCTCAGCCGCCTGCACATGTAAGCAACACGATCATTACCTAGGACTATGATCCTCTGTTTGCCGCCTCTGGACGGCAACCAGAATCTCAGGGGCTACTATCTATACAGAGCACACCTAGCGTGTGCGGTACCGTCAAAAATACATATATTATTTTGCGTACCTCAAAGCCTCTTAGTAGGCTCGTAAAAGCTTCATTCAACCCACTTTTGGTGGATGAAATCCTCTCTACCACCGTACCATTAGGTACGATGCACCTCTGAGATAGCCGCTTGCTCCAGAAGACCCATCAGTGTATCCGGCTGTGCACCGGACGGTCCCAGACTCTTTCTGTTGCTCTCCTTTGGAGACAAATACTCCAGACTTCGGGCGGCCGAAGAGTTAACTTCTAGCCTTGGCGGATCAGGAGAAATCCTCCGTGAAGACACCTCAGGGTCGTCCACCCCATGAGGCGGGGAGGCAGGAGGAGGCGTCTCGGTCTCCATCATCTCCGGAAGAAGATCCCTTGAAGACGAACTCTGTTGAGAAGGTCTGCGAGCCGGACTGCAAGATATACATCTTGGTTATTATTCTCAGAGATGAAGCAGGATATATTTACCAAATTACTTTTTGATCCACTTACAGCTCGGTTGAGGGCTGGCCCCCTTGCGGGCATTGTGCGGTAAGGACGCCCTCAGGGGCAGGTCCCCCTGGCGAAGACCTCTTCCCTCATTTGGAAGCCTTCGTTTCTAAGTCTTCAGGGGCGGCCCTTTTCTTTCCCTAAGGAGAGGGGATTCTAGACTCACCTCTCCGATTACTCCTTCGCGGAAACACTAATTCCCCTGGTTTGAATGTGTAACATGTGAAGCCCGCCCTCGGCCTCTTGATTCCTCCCTTCATCTTATCCTGATGGCACTTGATAAGGTGCGCGCTCGAGCATCCTGGTTAGAACAGGATCCGGCGAGCCTTCGGGAAGGGGGGCTGAACACCTGATCCTCTCCGCCTTTCTTATCCAGCCCTGGCCGAGAGCAATGTTTCGGTATGATGTTGTAACAAATATAAAAGACGGCATGTTCGGTTGCGGAATTACTTACTTGGGTATCCGGACGGTTGCAGTTAAGACCCGCATCCTCGGTGGTGTCCGGACACTTTATTCGTGATCCGAAGAACAATCCATACATCCCTTCGAGCGTCATGCCAAAGAATTGTTGAATAGTTCACGGTCCTTCCGGGTTGAACTCCCACATATGGAGAGATCGATGTTGGCATGGCAGGACCCGATGAACTAGCATTACTAGCATTAACTTGACGAGATTGACATCCCTCTCGAGGAGATCTCGGATGTGGCTTTGCAATGTCAGCACATCATTAACTGGCCCCCAGTCCAGTCCCTTGTTGACCCATGATGCCAGTTGAGGTGGAGGGCCCGAGCGGAAGGCAGGAGCGGCCGCCCGCTTTGTACCTCGTGGAGCTGTGATGTAGAACCAGTCCCGTCGCCATAAGTCAGACACCTCCGGGAAGGAACACTTTGGCCATAGGGCGTCGGCGCCTTTGCTTATTATAGCACCTCCGCACTCTATGTGTCACCCATCGATCATCTTCGGCTTCATATTGAAGGTCTTGAGCCATAATCCAAAGTGTGGGGTGATGCGGAGGAAGGCCTCACACACGACAATAAACAACGAGATGTGAAGGATGGAATCTGGAGCTAGATCATGGAAATCTAGCCCGTAATAGAACATGAGCCCTCTCACAAAGGGATCAAGACTAAAACCTAGCCCTCAGAGGAAGTGGGAAAAAATACGACACTCTCGTTGGGTTCGGGAGTGGGGATGACCTACCCTTGAGCAGGCAGCCTGTGCGGGATTTCAGTGGTAAGATACCTGGCCTCCCTAAGCTTCTTGATGTCCTCCTCTGTGACAGAGGAGGCCATCCACCGACCTTGAAGGTTGGATCCGGACATGGTTGAACGTCCAAAGCTCTTAGCTTGAGCCTTGGGTGTTGGAACTCGATCTGGAGAAAGAGAAGGATCGAGCGTGGGGAGAAAAGGACAGGCCTTGGCCCCTTTATAAAGAGGACGAATATCAAGCGTCCCCCGCATGACCATTTGGAACTTGCCTAAAATCGAGGAGTCATATTAACAAGCGTGGTTGGGTTACCCACACCCGTATTGATGGGAATCCCGTGATAAGGGGAACACAATCTCTGCTTCGACAAGATGTGCCAATAAAACCGCCTCACAATATGTGTAGTACTGGTTAAGAAAAACGATTAGAATAATGGCCGGGCCATGGCGTGATGTCACGCTATGAAAAGTTGTCAGCAGATTAGATTAGTGGAATATTGTGCTCTCTACGGTGGTATGTGGAATTTCTTTTGCAGAGCCGGACATGATCCTTGTGTTCAAAATCTTCTATGGAGTATTCGGAGAAGGAACCCACCTTGCAATGGCGAAGACAATCTGCACGCCGGACTCATCGTCATTGAAGCCTGGTTCAGGGGCTACTGAGGGAGTCCAGGATTAGGGGGTCCATGGACAGCCGGACTATATACATTGGCCGGACTATTGGACTATGAAGATACACGATTGAAGACTTCGTCCTGTGTCCGGGTGGGACTCTCCTTTGCGTGAAAGGCAAGCTTGGCAATTTGGATATGTAGATCTCCTTCTTTGTAACCGACTCTGTGTAACCCTTGCCCCCTCCGGTGTCTATATAAACCGGAGGGTTTAGTCCATAGGACAAGAACAATCATAATCATAGGCTAGCTTCTAGGGTTTAGCCTCTACGATCTCGTGGTAGATCAACTCTTGTAACACTCATATCATCAAGATCAATCAAGCAGGAAGTAGGGTATTACCTCCATCGAGAGGGCCCGAACCTAGGTAAACATCATGTCCCCCGCCTCCTATTACCATTAGCCTTAGACGCATAGTTCGAGACCCCCTACCCAAGATCTGCCGGTTTTGACACCGACACCGATCGATCAAGTACCGAACGCACGACACCTCCAAGTTCTGCACACGTTCAGCTCGATGACGTCCCTTGCCCTCTTGATCCAGCAAGGTGTCAAGGAAGTAGATGAGTTTCGTGAGCACGACGGTGTGGTGACGGTGATGGTGATGTGATTCGCGCAGGGCTTCGCCTAAGCACCGCGAGAATATGACCGGGGTGTAAATTGTGGAGGCGGGTGCCGCACATGGCTAACAATTGATGTTCTGTGTTCTAGTGGCACCCCCCAGGTTGGGGAGAAGGGAGGTAGCTAGGGGCGCCCAAGCAGGCTGAATCCTACTTGGGGTTCCTCCCCAATTCGGCCCCCCTTTCCTTATTTTACCGGTGAACAAAGGGAAGAGATAAGAAATAAAGGAAGGGGGGCCGAACCCCCCTTATTCCTTCTCCAATTCGGCCTCCTGCCTAAGGGGGGCACCACCCCTTGTGGGCTAGTGTGCTATCCTCTTATGGCCCATATGGCCCATTTATTCTCCCTGGGGGTTCCGGTAACCCCTCCGGTACTCCGATATGTACCAGGTACCCTCTGAAACACTTTCGGTGTCTGAATTGAAAGAAATATGCCCTAGAGGCACTAATAAAGTTGTTATTTATATTTCCTTATATCATGATAAATGTGTATTATTCATGCTAGAATTGTATTAACCGGAAACTTAGTACATGTGTGAATACGTAGACAAAACAAAGTGTCCCAAGTATGCCTCTACTTGACTAGCTCATTAATCAAAGATGGATATGTTTCCTGACCATAGACATGTGTCATTTGATGAATGGGATCACATCATTAGAGAATGATGTGATGGACAAGACCCATCCGTTAGCTTAGCATAATGATCGATAAGTTTTATTGCTGTTGCTTTCTTCATGACTTATACATGTTCCTCTGACTATGAGATTATGCAACTCCCAAAAACCGGAGGAACACCTTGTGTGCTATCAAACTTCACAACGTAACTAGGTGATTATAAAGATGCTCTACATGTGTCTTCGAAGGTGTTTGTTGGGTTGGCATAGATTGATATTAGGATTTGTCACTCCGCGTATCGGAGAGGTATCTCTGGGCCCTCTCGGTAATGCTCATCACTATAAGCCTTGCAAGCAATGTGACTAATGAGATAGTTGTGGGATGAAGCATTACGGAACGAGTAAAGAGACTTGCCAGTAACGAGGTTGAACAAGGTATGAAGATACCGACGATCGAATCTTGGGCAAGTAACATACCGATGACAAAGGGAACAACGTATGTTGTTGTGTGGTTTGACCGATAAAGATCTGTGTCGGTGTCAAAACCGGCGGATCTCGGGTAGGGGGTCCCGAACTGTGCGTCTAGGCGGATGGTAATAGGAGACAAGGGACACAATGTTTTTACCTAGGTTCGGGCCCTCTCGATGGAGGTAAAACCCTACGTCCTGCTTGATTAATATTGATGATATGGTAGTACAAGAGTGGATCTACCACGAGATCAAGGAGGCTAAACCCTAGAAGCTAGCCTATGGTATGATTGTTGTAATGTATGTTGTCCTACGGACTAAACCCCTCTGGTTTATATAGACACCAGAGAGGGCTAGGGTTACACAGAGTCGGTTACAATGGTAGGAGATCTACATATCTGTATCGCCAAGCTTGCCTTCCACGCCAAGGAAAGTACCTTCCGGACACGAGCCGGAGTCTTCAATCTTCTATCTTCGTAGTCTTGGAGTCCGGCGGATAATGATAGTCCGGCTGTCCGGACACCCCCTAGTCCAGGACTCCCTCAATCTTCGTAGAATATATAGGAGCCAATATGAGCATCCAGGTTCCGCTATTGGTTATTGATCGGATATGTGTCTCGATCATGTCTACATAGTTCTTGAACCCATAGGGTCCGTACGCTTAACGTTCGATGACGATTTTTTATTATGAGTTATGTGTTTTTTGATGACTGAAGTTTGTTCGCAGTCCCAGATGAGATCACGGACATGACTTGGAGTCTCTAAATGGTCGAGATGTAAAGATTGATATATTGGAAGGTTATACACGGACACCGGAATGGTTCCGAAGATGATCTTGGATTTTTGGAGTACCGGGAGCTTACCGGAACCCCCCGGGAAAGTTATTGGGCCTATTGGGCTATAGTGGAGGAGAGGAGGTAGGCCATGGGAGGTGGCGCGCGTCCGCCTTGCCCCAATCCTAATTGGACAAGGGGAGGGGGCGCCCCCCCTCTTTCCTTCTCCCTCTCTCCCTTCCCCTTTCCCCTCTCCATTGATTGGAAGGAGGGGGCCGAATGCTACTTGGACAAGGAATCCAAGTAGGACTCCACCCTTGGCGCGCCTTCCTTGGCTGCTAGCCTCCTCCTCCACCTCCTTTATATACGGGCCAGGGGGCACCCCAAAGGTACACCAAGATTTCTCTTTGTCGTGTGCGGTGCCCCCTTCCACAGTTTACTCCTCCGGTCATAGCATCGTAGTGCTTAGGCGAAGCCTTGCAAGGATCACATCATTATAACACCGTCACCACGCTGTCGTGATGACGGAACTCTCCCTCAACCTTCTACTGGATCAAGAGTTCGAGGGACGTCATCGAGCTGAACGTGTGCTGAACACGGAGGTGTCGTTCATTCGGTACTTGGATCGGTTGGATCGTGAAGACGTTCAACTACATCAACCACGTTAACTAACGCTTCCGCTTTCGGTCTACGAGGGTACATGGACACACTCCCCCCTCTCGTTGCTATGCATCTCCTAGATAGATCTTGCATGATCGTAGGAATTTTTTTGAAATTGCATGCTATGTTCCCCAATAGTGGTATCAGAGCCAGGTCTATGCGTAGATGATATGCACGAGTAGAAAACAAAGAGTTGTGGGCGATAATAGTCATACTGCTTACCACCAATGTCTTACTTTGATTCGGTGGTATTGTTGGATGAAGCAGCCTAGTCCGATTTTACATGACCGCGTTCACAAGACTGGTTCTACCGACGTGCTTTGCACACAGGTGGCTGGCGGGTGTCTGTTTCTCCAACTTCAGTCGAATCGAGTTTGACTATGGCCTGTCCTTGTTGAAGGCTAAAATAGCACACTTGATGAAAAATTGTTGTGGTTTTGATGCATATGTAAGAACGGTTCTTGCTAGAAGCCCGTAGCAGCCACGTAAAACTTGCAACAACAAATTAGAGGACGTCTAACTTGTTTTTGCAGGGCTTGTTGTGATGTGATATGGTCAAGACATGATGAGATATAAATTGTTGTATGAGATGATCATATTTTGTAACAGAGTTATCGGCAACTGGAAGGAGCCATATGGTTGTCGCTTTATTGCATGAAATGCAATCGCCATGTAATTCCTTTACTTTATCACTAAGCGGTAGCGATAGTCGTAATAGCAATAGTTGGCAACATGACAACGATGATACGATGGAGATCAAGGTGTCAAGCCAGTGACGATGGAGATCATGACGGTGCTTTGGAGATGGAGACCAAAGGCACAAGATGATGATGGCCATATCATGTCACATATTTTGATTGCATGTGATGTTTATATTTTATGCATCTTATTTTGCTTAGTACGGCGGTAGCATTATAAGCTGATCCTTCACTAAATTTCAAGGTATAAGTGTTCTCCCTGAGTATGCACTGTTGCTACAGTTCATCGTGCCGAGACACCACGTGATGATCGGGTGTGATAAGCTCTACGTTCACATACAACGGGTGCAAGCCAGTTTTGCACGTGCAGAATACTCGGGATAAACTAGATGAGCCTAGCATATGCAGATATGGCCTCGGAACACTGAGACCGAAAGGTCGAACGTGAATCATATAGTATATATGATCAACATAGAGATGTTCACCATTGAAAACTACTCCATCTCACGTGATGATCGGACATTTTTTAGTTGATATGGATCACGTGATCATTTAGATAACTAGAGCGATGTCTATCTAAGTGGTAGTTATTTAGTAATATGATTAATTGAACTTTAATTTATCATGAACTTAGTTCTGATAGTATTTGCAAACTATGTTGTAGATCAATAGCTCGCGTTGTAGCTTCCCTATGTTTTTCGATATGTTCACAGAGAAAACTAAGTTGAAAGATGATAGTAGCAATGATGCGGACTGGGTCCGTGATTTGAGGTTTATCCTCATTACTGCACAGAAGAACTATGTCCTTGATGCACTGCTAGGTGACAGACCTATTGCAGGAGCAGATGCGGACATTATGAATGTTCGGCTAGCTCAATATGATGACTACTTGATAGTTTAGTGCACCATGCTTTACGTCTTAGAACCCAGACTTCAAAATGTTTTGAAACGCCACGGAGCATATGAGATGTTCCAAGAGCTGAAATTGGTATTTTAGACTCATGCTCGTGTCGAGAGGTATGAGACCTCTGACAAGTACTTCGCCTAAAAGGATGGAGGATAATAGCTCAGCTAGTGAGCATGTGCTCAGAATGTCTGGGTACTACAATCACTTGAATCAAGTGGGAGTTAATCTTCTAGATAAGATAGTGATTGACAGAGTTCTCTAGTCACTATCACCAAGTTACTGGAACTTCTTGATGAACTATAATATGCAAGGGATGACAAAAGCGATTCCTGAGCTCTTCGTGATGCTGAAATCAACGAAGGTAGAAATCAAGAAAAAGCATCAAGTGTGGATGATTAAACAAGATCACTAGTTTCAAGAAAAGGGCACAGGGAAAGAAAGGGAACTTCAATAAGAATGGCAAGCAAGTTGTCACTCCCGTGAAGAAGCCCAAAGCTGGACCTAAGCCTGAAACTAAGTGCTTCTAGTGCAAAGGAAATGGTCACTGGAAGCGGATTTACCCCAAATATTTGGTGGATAAGAAGGATGGCAAAGTGAAAAAAGGTATATTTGATATACATGTTATTGATGTGTACCTTACTAGTGCTTGTAGTAACCCCTGGGTATTTGATACTTGTTCAGTTCCTAAGATGTAACTCGAAACAGGAGTTGCAGAATAAATAGAGACTATTTGAGGGTGAAGTGATGATGTATGTTGGAAGTGGTTCCAAGATTGATATTATCATCATTGCACACCCCCTATACTTTCGGGATTAGAGTTGAACCTAAATAATGTTATTTGGTGTTTCCGTTAAGGGAAAACTTTGTTTTTGCCACTCTAGTTTTTGCCAACTTTGCTTATGCCACTCTAGAATTTGACATCTCACATTTGCCACTCTTAGCTTTTGACAATACATCACAAATGCCATTTCGTGGCAAAAACGATAATTTTTCATTTCACTTTTGCCACTCTTAGCTTTTGACATGTATCACAATTGCCACTCTAAAACTTTTGTTTTTGCCACGGAATGGCAAAAGTGATATATTGTCAAAAGCTAAGAGTGGCAAAAGTGAAATGTCAAATTCTAGAGTGGCATAAGCAAAGTTGGCAAAAACTAGAGTGGCAAAAACAAAGTTTTCCCTTGCGTTAAAGCATAAATATGATTAGATCATGTTTATTGCAATATGGTTATTCATTTAAGATAGAGAATAATTGTTATTATATTTACATGAATAAAACCTTCTATGGTCATACACCCAATGTTGATGGTTTATTGAATCTTGATCGTAGTGATACACATATTCATCATATTGATGCCAGAATATGCAAACTTGATAATGATAGTGCAACATACTTGTGGCACTGCCGTTTAGGTCATATTGGTGTAAAGCGCATGAAGAAACTCCATGTTGATGGGCTTTTGGAATCACTTTATTATGAATCATTTGATACTTGCGAACCGTGCCTTATGGGCAAGATGACTAAAACTCCGTCCTCCAGAACAATGGAATGACCTAATGACTTATTGGAAATAATACATACCGATGTATGCGGTCCGGTGAGTGTTGAGGCTCGTGGCAGGTATCATTATTTTCTGACCTTCACATATGATTTGAGCAAATATGGGTATATGTACTTAATGAAACACAAGTCTGAAACATTTGAAAAGTTCAAATAATTTCAGAGTGAAGTGGAGAATCATTGTAACAAGAAAATAAAGTTTCTATGATCTGATCGTGGAGGTGAATATTTGAGTTACGAGTTTGGCCTTCATTTAAAACAACATGGAATAGTTTCACAGCTCACGCCACCTGGAACACCACAACATAATGGTGTGTCCGAACGTCGTAACCGCACTTTACTAGATATGGTGCGATTTATGATGTCTATTACCAATTTACCACTATCATTTTGGGATTATACATTAGAGACAGTTGCATTCATGTTAAACAGTGCACCATCAAAATCCTTTGAGATGACACCGTATGAATTGTGGTTTGGCAACAAACCAAAGCTGTCGTTTCTTAAAGTTTGGGGCTGCGATGCTCATGTGAAAAAGCTTCAACCTGATAAGCTCGAGCCCAAATCGGAGAGATGTGCCTTCATAGGATACCCAAAAGAAACTATTGGGTACGCCTTCCATCACAGATCCGAAGGCAAGATATTCGTTGCTAAGAATAGATCCTTTCTAGAGAAGGAGTTTCTCTCGAAAGAAGTGAGTGGGAGGAAAGTAGAACTTGATGAGGTAATTGTACCTTCTCCCGAATTGGAAAGTAGTTCATCATAGAAATCAGTTCCAGTGATTCCTACACCAACTAGTGAAGAAGCTAATAATGATGATCATGAAACTTCAGATCGAGTTACTACCGAACCTCGTAGGTCAACCAGAGTACAGTCTGCACCAAAGTGGTATGGTAATCATATTCTAGAAGTCATGTTACTAGACCATGATGAACCTACTAACTATGAGGAAGCGATGGTGAGCCCAGATTCCACGAAATGTCTTGAGGAGAGTTTGAAAGGAGATTTTCAAAGAAAGACCTCGGTGAAGCTACTTACATATTGGGCATCAAGATCTATAGAGATAGATCAAGACACTTGATAAGATTTTTCAATGAGTACATACCTTGACAAGATTTTGAAAGAGTTCAAAATGGATTAATAAAAGAAGGAGTTCTTGCCTGTATTACAAGGTGTAAAGCTGAGTAAGACTCAAAGCCCAACCACGGCAGAAGATAGAAAGAGAATGAAAGTCATTCCCTATGCCTCAGTCATAGGTTCTATAAAGTATGCCATGCTATGTACCAGACCAGTTGTGTGCCTTGCTATGAATTTGGCAAAGGGGTACGGTACTGATCCAGGAGTGGATCACTGTATAGCGGTCAAAGTTATCCTTAGTTACCTAAGAGTACTAAGAAGGTATTTCTCGATTATGGAGGTGATAAAGAGTTCATCGTAAAGAGTTACGTTGATGTAAGCTTTCCAGATGGCTCTAAGTCTCAATCTGGATACGTATTGAAAGTGGGAGCAATTAGCTAGATAGCTCCATGCAGAGCATTGTAGACATAGAAAATTTGCAAAATACATACGGCTCTCAATTTAGCAGACTCGTTGACTAAACTTCTCTCACAAGCAAAACATGATCACACGTTAGTACTCTTTGGGTGTTAATCACGTAGCGATGTGAACTAGATTATTGACTCTAGTAAACCCTTTGGTTGTTGGTCACATGGCGATGTGAACTATGGGTGTTAATCGCATACAGATGTGAACTATTGGTGTTAAGTCACATGGCGGTGTGAACTAGATTATTGACTCTAGTGCAAGTGGGAGACTGAAGGAAATATGCTCGAGAGGCAATAATAAAGTTGTTATTTATATTTCCTTATATCATGATAAATGTTTATTATTCATGCTAGAATTATATTAACCGGGAACTTGGTACATGTGTGAATACATAGACAAAACAAAGTGGCCCTAGTATGTCTCTACTTGACTAGCTTGTTAATCAAAGATGGTTATGTTTCCTGACCATAGACATGTGTCATTTGATGAACGGGATCACATCATTAGAGAATGATCTGATGGACAAGACCCATCCGTTAGCTTAGCATAATGATCGATAAGTTTTATTGCTATTGCTTTCTTCATGACTTATACATGTTCCTCTGACTATGAGATTATGCACCTCCCGAATACCGGAGGAACACCTTGTGTGCTATCTAACGTCACAAGATAACTGGGTTAAAGATACTCTACAGGTGTCTCCAAAGGTGTTTGTTGGGTTGGCATAGATCGAGATTAGGATTCGTCACTCCATGTATCGGAGAGATATCTCTGGGCCCTCTCGGTAAAGCTCATCACTATAAGCCTTGCAAGCAATGTGACTAATGAGTTAGTTGTGGCATGAAGCATTACGGAACGAGTAAAGAGACTTGCCGGTAATGATATTGAACAAGGTATGAAGATACCGACAATCCAATCTCGGGCAAGTAACATACCGATGACAAAGCGAACAACGTATGTTGTTGTGTGATACGTCTCCAATGTATCTATAATTTTTTATTGTTCCATGCTATTATATTACCCCTTTTGGATGTTTATGTGCTTTATTTTACCCATTTATTTCATTTTTGGGACTAACCTACTAACCGGAGGCCCAGCCCGTATTGTTGTTTTCTTTGCCTATTTTAGTATTTCAAAGAAAAGGAATATCAAACGGAGTCCAAACGGAATGAAACCTTCGGGAGCATGATTTTTGGAACGAACGTGATCCAGAGGACTTGGAGTGCAAGTCAAGAAGCACCCGAAGCTTCCACGAGATAGGAGGGCGCCCCCACGCCCTATAGGGTGTGTCCCCTGTCTTGTGGGCCCCTCGGGTGTCCACCGACGTACTTATTCCTCCTATATAAGCCTACGTACCCCGAAAACATCCGAGGAGCAGACGAAACACAATTTCCACCACCGTAACCTTCTGTATCCGCGAGATCTCATCTTGGAGCCTTCCCCGGCACTCTGCCAGAGGGGGAATCGACCACGGAGGGCTTCTACATCAACACCCTTGCCCCTCCGATGAGTTGTGAGTAGTTTACCACAGACCTACGGGTCCATAGTTATTAGCTAGATGGCTTCTTCCCTCTTTTTGGATCTCAATACAATGTTCTCCCCCTCTCTTGTGGAGATCTATTCGATGTAAACTCTCTTTGCGGTGTGTTTGTCGAGATCCTATGAATTGTGGGTTTATGATCAAGTTTATCTATGAATAATATTTGAATCTTCTCTGAATTCTTTTATGTATGATTGAGTTATCTTTGCAAGTCTCTTCGAATTATCAGTTTGGTTTGGCCTACTAGATTGATCTTTCTTGGCAAGGGAGAAGTGCTTAGCTTTGGGTTCAATCTTGCGGTGTCCTTACCCAATTGACAGAAAGGGTTGCAAGGCACATATTGTATTGTTGGCATCGAGGATAACAAGATGGGGTTTATATCATATTGCTTGAGTTTATCCCTCTACATCATGTCATCTTGCTTAATGCATTACTCTGTTCTTATGAACTTAATACTCTAGATGCAGGCAGGAGTCGGTCGATGTGTGGAGTAATAGTAGTAGATGCAGGCAGGAGTCGGTCTACTTGTTGCGGACGTGATGCCTATATACATGATCATGCCTAGATAATCTCATAATTATTCGCTTTTCTATCAATTGCTCGGCAGTAATTTGTTCACCCACTATAATACTTATGCTATCTTGAGAGAAGCCACTAGTGAAACCTATGGCCCCCGGGTCTATCTCTTATCATATTTGCTTTTGATCTACCTTTATTTGCATCTTTACTTTTTGCATCTATATTATAAAATACCAAAAATATATTTATCTTATCATACTATCTTTATTAGATCTCACTTTCGCAAGTGGCCGTGAAGGGATTGACAACCCCTTTATTGCGTTGGTTGCGAGTTCTCAGTTTGTTTGTGTAGGTGCGTGGGACTTTTGAGGAGCCTCCTACTGGATTGATACCTTGGTTCTCAAAAACTAAGGGAAATAATTATGCTACTATTGCTGCATCACCCTTTCCTCTTCAAGGAAAACCAACGCAAGCTCAAGACATAGCAAGAAGGATTTCTGGCGCCGTTGCCGGGGAGGTCTTCGCTCAAGTAAAGACATACCAAGTACCCATCACAAACTCATCTCCCTCGCATTTACATTATTTGCCATTTGCCTCTCGTTTTCCTCTCCCCCACTTCACCCTTACCGTTTTATTCGCCCTCTCTTTCCCAATCTCCTCCTCTCTTTTCGCTTGCCTTTTTCTGTTTGCTTGTGTGTTGGATTACTTGTTCCCATGGCGCAAGATAATACCAAATTGTGTGATTTCTCGAATACCAATAATGATGATTTCCTTAGTACTTCGACTGCTCCTCTTAATGATGTTGAGTCTTGTGAAATCAATACTGCTTTGCTGAATCTTTTTATGAAAGATCAATTCGCCGGCCTTCCTAGTGAAGATGCCGCTACTCATCTAAACAACTTTGTTGATTTGTGTGATATGCAAAAGAAGAAAGATACGGATAACAATATTGTTAAGTTTAAGTTATTTCCGTTTTCACTTAGGATCGAGCTAAAGTTTGGTTTTCGTCTTTGCCTAAAAATAGTATTGATTCTTGGAACAAGTGCAAAGATGCTTTTATCTCTAAGTATTTTCCTCCCGCTAAGATTATCACTCTTAGGAACGATACCATGAATTTTAAACAACTTGATCATGAGCATGTTGCCCAATCTTGGGAAAGAATGAAATTGATGCTTCGCAATTGCCCTACTCATGGTTTGAATTTATGGATGATCATACAAAATTTGTATGCCGGCTTGAATTTTGCTTCTAGAAATCTCTTAGATTCGGCCGCGGAAGGCACGTTTATGGAAATCACGTTAGGAGACGCTACAAAACTTCTTGATAATATTATGGCTAATTATTCAGTGGCACACCGAAAGATCTTCTAGTAAAAAAGTGCATGCTATAGAAGAATTCAATGTTTTGAGTGGAAAGATGGATGAACTTATGAAGTTGTCTGCTACTAAAAATACTCCTCTTGATCCCAATGATATGCCTTTGTCTACTTTGATTGAGAATAATAATGAATCTATGGATGTGAATTTTGTTGGTAGGAATAGTTTTCGAAACAATGCTTATAGAGGAAACTTTAATGCTAGACCATTCCCTAGTAATTCCTCTAATAATTATGGAAATTCCTACAATAATTCTTATGGTAATTTTACTAAGATACCCTTTGATTTTGAGAATAGTGTGAAAGAATTTATTATTTCTCAAAAGAATTTTAATGCCTTGCTTTAAGAAAAATTGCTCAAAGTTGATGATTTGGCTAGGAACGTTGATAGACTTTCGTTTGATGTTGATTCTCTTAAACTTAGATCTTATTCTCCTAAGCATGATATCAATGAGTTTCTCAAAGCAATGAGAATTTCCATTGATGAGTGCAAAGAAAGAACCACTAGATTACGTGCTAAGAAAGATAGCTTTATAAAGGCGTGTTCTTCTAGTTTCCATGAAAATAATGATGAGGATCTTAAAGTTACTGATGCGTCTCCTATTAGATCTATGTTTTGCAATATGAATCTTGATAATTATGGGACTGATGATGAGTCAACTTTAACTAGAAGGCATCCCAAGAATTCGGAGTTTTTAGATCTTGATGCTAAATTTGGTAAAAGTGGGATTGGAGAGGTCACAACTTTAAATAGCATTGAACCCACTATCTCGGATTTCAAGGAGTTTGATTATGATAATTGTTCTTTAGAAGGTTGTATTTCCTTGTTGCAATCATTGTTAATTCTCCTCATGCTTATAGTCAAAATAAAGCTTTTACCAAACATATTGTTGATGCCTTGATGCAATCTTATGATAAAAAACTTAATTTGGAAGTTCCTATACCTAGAAAACTTAATGATGAGTGGGAACCTACTATAAAGATTAGAATTAAAGATCATGAGTGTTTTGCTTTTTGTGATTTGGGTGCTAGTGTTTCCACGATTCTGAAAACTTTATGTGATATTCTCGGTTTCCATGATCTTGATGATTGCTCTTTAAATTTGCACTTTGCGGATTCCACCATTAAAAAGCCAATGGGAAGGATCAATGATTCCTCATTTTTGCAAATAGAAATTTGGTGCCCATGGATTTTATCGTTCTTGATATAGATTGCAATCTTTCTTGCCCTATTATTCTTGGTAGACCTTTCCTTAGAACGATTCGCGTGATTATTGATATGAAGGAAGGGAATATTAGATTCCAATTTCCATTAAAGAAAGGCATGGAGCACTTTCCAAGAAAGAAAGTCAAATTACATTATGAATCTATCATGCGGGCTACTTATGAATTTAGTGCCAAAGATGGCACTACTTAGATCTATCGTCGCTTTTATGCCTAGCTAGGGGTGTTAAACAATAGCGCTTGTTGGGAGGTAACCCAATTTTCTTTGTGTTTTTTGTTTTTGCTCCTATTTAGTAATAAATCTTGCATCTACCTTCTGTTTAGATGTGTTTTTATCTTTTAATAGTGTTTGTGCCAAGTAGAACCTATAGGATAACCTATGATGATAGTTGATTTGATTCTGCTGAAAAACAGAAACTTTTTGCACACGAATATAGTTTTGTTAAATCACAGAAACGTTATTTTGCATTGAGTCTTTTTGCTGCTGATCAATAAACAAATTTTCCAGGACTTCCTATTTTGGTAGGAGTTTTAAAGTTCCAGAAGTTGTCGTTAGTTACAGATTGCTATAGACTGTTCTGTTTTTGACAGATTCTGTTTTTCGTGTGTTGTTTGCTTATTTTGATGCATCTATGGCTAGTAAATTAGTTTATAAACCATAGGGAAGTTGGAATAAATTAGGTTTAACACCAAAATAAATAAATAATGAGTTCATTACAGTACCTTATGTGGTGGTTTTGTTTTGTTTCACTAACGGAGCTTATAGGATTTCCTGTTGAGTTTTGTGTTGTGAAGTTTTCAAGTTTTGTGTAAAGCTTTTAAGGACTATGGAATAAGGAGTGGCAAGAGCCGAAGCTTGGGGATGCCCAAGGCACCCCAAGATATTCAAGGATAGCCGAAAGCCTAAGCCTGGGAATGCCCCGGGAAGGCATCCCCTCTTTCGTCTTCGTTCATTGGTAACTTTACTTGGAGCTATATTTTTATTCGCCACATGATATGTGTTTTGCTTGGAGCGTCGTGTATTATATTAGTATTTGCTTTTTAGTTTACCACAATCATCCTTGCTGTACACACCTTTTGGGAGAAGCCTACTTGATTAGAATTTGCTAGAATACTCTATGTGCTTCACTTATATCTTTTGAGCTTGATAGTTTTTGCTCTAGTGCTTCACTTATATTTTTTAGAGCACGGTGGTGTCTTAATTTTGAAGAAATTACTAGTCTCTCATGCTTCACTTATATCTTGTTGAGAGTCTTTTAGAACAGCATGGTATTTGCTATGGTTTTAAAGTTGGTCCTAGAATGATGAGCATCCAAGTTGGGTATAATAAAAACTATCAGAGAAAAAGAATTGGATGCTATGATCAATATGATCCTTGATAATTGTTTTGAGATATGGACGTAGTGATATTAAATTCATGCTAGTTGGGTGATTATGAATTTAAAGAATGCTTGTGTTGAAGTTTGTGATTCCCGTAGCATGCATGTATGGTGAACCACTTTGTGATGAAGTTGGAGCACAATTTTATTTATTTATTGTCTTCCTTATGAGTGGCGGTCGGGGACGAGCCATGGTCTTTTCCCACCAATCTATCCCCCTAGGAGCATGTGCGTAGTGCTTTGATTTTTGATGACTTATAGATTTTTTCAACAAGTACATGTTCTTTTGGCTAATGTTGAGTCCATGGATTATACGCACCCTTTCACCCTTCCACCATTTCTAGCCTTTCTTGTGACGCGCAACTTTCTTCGGTACCATACACCCACCATATACCTTCCTCAAAACAGCCACCATACCTACCTATTATGGCATTTCCATAGCCATTCCGAGATATATTGCCATGCAACTTTCCACCGTTCCATTCATATGACACGCATTACTTTTGTCATATTGGTCTTTGCATGATCATGTAGTTGACATCGTATTTGTGACAAGGCCACCTTTATAATTTTAATACATGTCACTCTTGATTCATTGCATATCCCAGTACACCACCGGAGGCATTCATATAGAGTCATATCTTGTTCTAGCTTTGAGTTGTAATTCTTGAGTTATAAATCCATAAAAGTGTGATGATCTTCATTATTAGAGCATTGTCCTAGTGAGGAAAGGATGATGAAGACTATGATTCCCCCACAAGTTGGGATGAGACTTCGGACTTTACAAAAAGAAAAAAAGGCCAAAGAAAAAAAGCCAAAGAAAAAAAAGAAAAAAAGAAGAAAAAAAATGTGAGAGAAAATGAGAGAAGGGACAATGCTACTATCTCTGTTTCCACACTTGTGCTTCAAAATAGCACCATGATTTTCATGATAGAGAGTCTCATATGTTGTCACTTTCATTTACTAGTGGGAATCTTTCATTATAGAACTTGGCTTGTATATTCCAATGATGGGCTTCCTCAAAATGCCCTAGGTCTTCATGAGCAAGCGAGTTGGATGCACACCCACTTAGTTTCTTTTGTTGAGCTTTCATATATTTATAGCTCTAGTGCATCCGTTGCATGGCAGTCCCTACTCACAACCCATTCACCAACATGAGCTTGATGTCTTCGTTTTGTGTAGCTCCTTGATGACTTGTCCTTCCTTTCTAAATCCTTGCTTCTCCGTGAGGGTCTTCGTTCATAACGATCATCTCTACTCCTCCTCTCTCTTGGTGGTGATTCTTCTCTTTTGCTTCTTCTTCTTGGATAATCTTCTCTTCTTTTGTAGGGTGTCGTACACTCATTGGAATAGAGTCCGGGTCTTCCACAATTGTAGCAATTGCGCTCTCGACTAGAAGATCTTTTGTCATTGTAAGACCTTGACTTGGAGCTTCTTTCTTTGCTTCTACTCTTGTAGAATTTGTTGAAGTTCTTCACCATTAAGCTCAATTCTTCATTGAAGGTTTGTTTCTCACTTGATGATGTGGGGGCTTCACTTGAGTCTTTGTAAGCACCACTTGACTTGTTGTGAAGTTCCTCCTTATCCTTGAGTGACATCTCATGAGCAACAATTCTTCCAATGACTTCCGTTGGCTTGAGATCTTTGTAGTTTGGCATCATTTGGATCAATGTGCACACGGTATCATACTTTCGATCCAATGCTCTTAGGATCTTCTTGATGATGAATCTGTCGGTCATCTCTTCACTCCCTAAGCCGGCAATCTCATTTGTGATAAGAGCAAGCCTAGAGTACATTTCAGCGACACCTTCACCATCCTTCATTTTGAACTTGTCAAGCTGACTTTGGAGCACATCCAACCTGGATTCCTTGACGGATTCGGTACCTTCATGCATATCAATCAAAGTATCCCAAATTTCCTTGGCATTCTCAAGACGGCTGATTTTGTTGAATTCTTCAGGGCACAATCCGTTGAAGCTGATATCACAAGCTTGAGCGTTGTATTGCAACATCTTCAATACTTCCGCATTAGCTTCACGGTTTGGCTCTCTCCCATCAAAGAATTCACCTTGCAAGCCAATACAAATAATTGCCCAAACGGCGGGGTTATGTCCAAGAATATGCATTTTCATCTTATGCTTCCAACTAGCAAAATTAGTACCATCAAAGTAAGGACCTCTACAGTGATAATTTCCCTCGCTAGACGCCATACTCTCCTAGGTTGTGAAACCAAGGCTATGACCACCAAAAGCTATGGAAATCAATGCAAATGGAGACCAAGGCTCTGATACCACTTGTAGGACCTTGAAGTATGTCTAGAGGGGGGTGATTAGACTACTTGACCAATTAAAAACTTAACCTTTTCCCAATTTTAGAGTTTGGCAGATTTTAGCTATCTTAGGACAAGTCAAGCAATCATCACACAATACAAGCAAGCATGCAAAGAGTATATGAGCAGCGAAAATTAAAGCATGCAACTTGCAAGAAAGTAAAGGGAAGGGTTTGGAGGATTCAAATGCAATTGGAGACACGGATGTTTTTGGCGTGGTTCCGATAGGTGGTGCTATCGTACATCCACGTTGATGGAGACTTCAAACCACGAAGGGTAACGGTTGCGCGAGTCTACGGAGGGCTCCACCCACGAAGGGTCCACGAAGAAGCAACCTTGTCTATCCCACCATGGCCATCGCCCACGAAGGACTTGCCTCACTAGCGGCAGATCTTCACGAAGTACGCGATCTCCTTGCCCTTACAAACTCCTTGGTTCAACTCCACAATCTTGTCGGAGGCTCCCAAGTGACACCTAGCCAATCTAGGAGACACCACTCTCCAAGAAGTAACAAATGGTGCGTTGATGATGAACTCCTTGCTCTTGTGCTTCAAATGATAGTATCCCCAACACTCAATTCTCTCTCATAGGATTTGGATCTGGTGGAAAGAAGATTTGAGTGGAAAGCAACTTGGGGAAGGCTAGAGATCAAGATTCATATAGTAGGAATGGAATATCTTGGCCTCAACACATGAGTATGTTGGGGAACGTAGTAATTTCAAAAAAAAATTCCTACGCACACGCAAGATCATGGTGATGCATAGCAACAAGAGGGGAGAGTGTGTCCACGTACGCTCGTAGACCGAAAGCGGAAGTGTTATGACAACGCGGTTGATGTAGTTGTACGTCTTCACGATCCGACCGATCCAAGTACCGAACGTACGTCACCTCCGAGTTCAGCACACGTTCAGCTCGATGACGATCCCCGGACTCCGATCCAGCAGGGTGTTGGGGATGAGTTCCGTCAGCACGACGGCGTGGTGATGATGATGATGTTCTACCGACGCAGGGCTTCGCCTAAGCACCGCTACGATATGACCGAGGTGGAATATGGTGGAGGGGGGCACCGCTCACGGCTAAGGAACGATCACGAAGATCAACTTATGTGTCTATGGGGTGCCCCCTGTCCCCGTATATAAAGGAGTGGAGGAGGGGGAGGGCCGGCCCTCTCTATGGCGCGCCCTAGGGGAGTCCTACTCCCACCGGGAGTAGGATTCCCCCCTTTCCTAGTCCAACTAGGAATCCTTCCAAGTAGTAGGAGTAGGAGACAAGGAAGGGGAAGAGAGAAGGGAAGGAAGGAGGGGGTGCGGCCCCTCCCCCTAGTCCAATTCAGACTAGGCCTTGGGGGGGCGCGGCCTGCCCTAGGCAGCCCCTCTCTCTTTCCCGTATGGCCCAATAAGGCCCAATAATTCTCCCAACGAATTCCCGTAACTCTCCGGTACTCCGAAAAATACCTAAATCACTCGGAACCTTTCCGAAGTCCGAATATAGTCGTCCAATATATCGATCTTTACGTCTCGACCTTTTCGAGACTCCTCGCCATATCCCCGATCTCATCCAGGACTCCGAACTCCTTCGGTACATCAAAACTCAAAAACTCATAATAAAATTGTCATCGTAACGTTAAGCGTGCGGACCCTACGGGTTCGAGAACTATGTAGACATGACCTAGAACTATTCTCGGTCAATAATCAATAGCGGAACCTGGATGCCCATATTGGCTCCTACATATTCTACAAAGATCTTTATCGGTCAAACCGCATAACAACATACATTGTTCCCTTTGTCATCGGTATGTTACTTGCCCGAGATTCGATCGTCGGTATCCAATACCTAGTTCAATCTCGTTACCGACAAGTCTCTTTACTCGTTCCATAATGCATCATTCCGTAACTAACTCATTAGCTACATTGCTTGCAAGGCTTATAGTGATGTGCATTACCGAGAGGGCCCAGAGATACCTCTCCGACAATCGGAGTGACAAAACCTAATCTTGAAATACGCCAACCCAACATGTACCTTTGGAGACACCTGTAGTACTCCTTTATAATCACCCAGTTACGTTGTGATGTTTGGTAGCACCCAAAGTGTTCCTCCGGTAAACGGGAGTTGCATAATCTCATAGTTACAGGAACATGTATAAGTCATGAAGAAAGCAATAGCAACATACTAAACGATCAAGTGCTAGGCTAACGGAATGGGTCATGTCAATCACATCATTCCCCTAATGATGTGATCCCGTTAATCAAATGACAACTCATGTCTATGGCTAGGAAACTTAACCATCTTTGATTCACGAGCTAGTCAAGTAGAGGCATACTAGTGACACTATGTTTATCTATGTATTCACACATGTATTACGTTTCCGGTTAATACAATTCTAGCATGAATAATAAACATTTATCATGAAATAAGGAAATAAATAATAACTTTATTATTGCCTCTAGGGCATATTTCCTTCAGTCTCCCACTTGCACTAGAGTCAATAATCTAGTTCACATCGCCATGTGATTAAACACTAATATTCATATCTGTATATGATTAACACCCATAGTTCACAACGTCATGTGACTAACACCCATAGGGTTTACTAGAGTCAATAATCTAGTTCACATAGCTATGTGATTAACACCCAAAGAGTAATGAGGTGTGATCATGTTTTGCTCGTGAGAGAAGCTTAGTCAACGGGTCTGTCACATTCAGAGCCGTATGTATTTTGCAAATATTCTATGTCTATAATGCTCTGCACGGAGCTACTCTAGCTAATTGCTCCCACTTTCAATATGTATGTAGATTGAGACTTAGAGTCATCTGGATTGGTGTAAAAGCTTGCGCCGATGTAACTCTTTACGATGGGCTCTTTTATCACCTCCATAATCGAGAAATATTTCCTTAGTCCTTACTAAGGATATTCTTTGACCAATGTCCAGTGATCTACTCCTAGATCACTATTGTACTCCCTTGCCAAATTCAGAGCAAGATATACAATAGGTCTGGTACATAGAATAGCATACTTTATAGAACCTATGACTGAGGCATAGGGAATGACTTTCATTCTCTTTTCTATTTTCTGCCGTGGTCGGGATTTGAGTCTTACTCAATTTCACACCTTTGCAATACAGGCAAGAACTCTTTCTTTGACTGTTCCATTTTGAACTATTTCAAAATCTTGTCAAGGTATGTACTCATTGAAAATCTTATCAAGCGTCTTGATCTATCTCAATAGATCTTGATGCTCAATACGTAAGTAGCTTTGTCGAGGTGTTTCTTTGGAAAAAACTCCTTTCAAACACTCCTTTATGCTTTGCAGAATAATTCTACATTATTTCCGATCAACAGTATGTCATTCACATATACTTATCAGAAATGTTGTAGTGCTCCCACTCACTTTCTTGTATATACAGGCTTCACCGCAAGTCTGTATAAAACTATATGCTTTGATCAACTTATCAAAGCGTATATTCCAACTCTGAGATGCTTTCACCAGTCCATAGATGGATCGCTGGAGCTTGCACATTTTGTTAGCACCTTTAGGATTGACAAAACCTTCTGGTTGTATCATATACAACTCTTCTTTAATAAATCCATTAAGGAATGTAGTTTTGACATCCATTTTCCAAATTTCATAAAATGTGGCAATTGCTAACATGATTCGGATAGACTTTTAAGCATCAATACGAGTGAGAAAGTCTCATTGTATTCAACACCTTGAACTTTGTCAAAAACCTTTTTCGACAAGTCTAGCTTTGTAGATAGTAACACTACTATCAGTGTCCGTCTTCCTCTTGAAGATCCATTTATTTTCTATGGCTTGCCGATCATCGGGCAAGTCCACCAAAGTCCACACTTTGTTCTCATATATGGATCCCATCTCTGATTTCATGGCCTCAAACCATTTTGTGGAATCTGGGCTCATCATCGCTTCCTCATAGTTCATAGGTTCATCATGGTCTAGTAACATGATTTCCAGAATAGGATCACCGTACCACTCTGGTGTGGACCGCACTCTGGAAAACCTATGAGTTTTTGTAATAACTTGATCTGAAGTTTCATGATCATCATCATTAACTTCCTCACTAATTGGTGTAAGAATCACTGGAACTGATTTCTGTGATGAACTACTTTCCAATTCGGGAGAAGGTACAATTACCTTATCAAGTTTTACTTTCCTCCCACTCACTTCTTTCGAGAGAAACTCCTTCTCTAGAAAGGATCCATTCTTAGCAACGAATGATTTGCCTTCGGATCTGTGATAGAAGGTGTACCCAACAGTTTCCTTTGCGTATTCTATGAAGACGCACTTCTCCGATTTGGGTTTGAGCGTATCAGGATGAAACTTTTTCACATAAGCATCGTAGCCCCAAACTTTAAGAATCGACAACTTGGGTTTCTTGCTAAACCACAATTCATATAGTGTCGTCTTAGTGGATTTAGATGGTGCCCTTTTAACGTGAATGCAGCTGTCTCTAATGCATAACCCCAAAATGATAATGGTAAACCGATAAGAGACATCATAGATCGCACCATATCTAGTAAAGTACGATTACGACGTCAGACACACCATTCCATTGTGGTGTTCCAGGTGGCGTGAGCTGTGAAACTATTCCACATTGTTTTAATTGAAGACCAAACTCGTAACTTAAATATTCGTCTTCGCGATCAGATCGCAGAAACTTTATTTTCTTGTTACAATGATTTTCCACTTCACTCTGAAATTCTTTGAACTTTTCAAATGTTTCAGACTTGTGTTTCATTAAGTAGATATACCCATATCTGCTCAAATCATCTTGTGAAGGTCAGAAAATAACGATACTTGCCACGAGCATCAACACTCATTGGATCGCATACATCGGTATGTATTATTTCCAATAAGTCAGTAGCTTGTTCCATTGTTCCGGAGAACGGAGTTTTAGTCATCTTGCCCAAAAGGCACGGTTCACAAGCATCAAATGATTCATAACCAAGTATTCCGAAAATCCATCTTTATGGAGTTTCTTCATGCGCTTTACACCGATATGACCCAAACGGCAGTGCCACAAATAAGTTGCACTATCATTATTAACTTTGCAACTTTTGGCATCAATATTATGAATATGTGTATCACTACAATCGAGATCCAACAAACTATTTTAATTGGGCGTATAACCATCGAAGGTCTTATTCATGTAAACAGAATAACAATTATTCTTTAACTTCAAATGAATAACCGTATCGCAATAAACATGATCAAATCATATTCATGCTCAACGCAAACGCCAAATAACATTTATTTAGGTTTAACACTAATCCCGAAAGTATAGGGAGTGTGAAATGATGATCATATCAATCTTGGAACTACTTCCAACACTCATCGTCACTTCCCCTTCAACCAGTCTCTGTTTATTCTATAACTCCTGTTTCGAGTTACTAATATTAGCAACCGAACAAGTATCAAATACTCAGGGGTTACTATAAACACTAGTAAAGCACACATCAATAACATGTATATCAAATATACCCTTGTTCACTTTGCCATCCTTCTTATCCACCAAATATTCAGGGCATTTCCGCTTCCAGTGACCATTTCCTTTGCAGTGTACGCACTCAGTTTCAGGCTTTGGTCCAGCTTTGGTCTTCTTCAGGGAGTGATAACTTGTTTGCCATTCTACTTGAAGTTTCCCTTTCTTTACCTTTGCCCTTTTCTTGAAACTAGTGATCTTTATCAATCATCAACACTTGATGCTCTTTCTTGATTTCTACCTTCGTCGATTGCAACATCACGAAGAGCTCGGGAACCGTTTACGTCATCCCTTGCATACTATAGTTCATCATGAAGTTCTATTAACTTAGTGATGGTGACTAGAGAATTTTGTCAATCACTATATTATCTGGAAGATTAACTCCCACTTGAATCAAGCGATTGAAGTACACAGACAATCTGAGCACATGCTCACTAGTTGAGCGATTCTCCTCCATCTTTTAGCTATAGAACTTGTTGGAGACTTCATATCTCTCAGCTCGGGTATTTGCTTGAAATATTAACTTCAATACCTGGAACATCTTATATGGTCCATGACGTTCAAAACGTCTTTGAAGTCCCGATTCTAAGCCGTTAAGCATGGTGCACTAAACTATGAAGTAGTCATCATATTGAGCTAGCCAAACGTTCATAACGTCTGCATCTGCTCTTGCAATAGGTTTGTCACCTAGCGGTGCATCAAGGACATAATTCTTCTGTGCAGCAATGAGGATAAACCTCAGATCACGGATCCAATCCGCATCATTGCTACTAACATCTTTCAAAACAGTTTTCTCTAGGAACATATCAAAATAAACATATGAAAGCAACAACGCGAGCTATTGATCTACAACATAATTTGCAAAATACTACCAGGACTAAGTTCATGATAAATTTAAGTTCAATTAATCATATTACTTAAGAACTCCCACTTAGACAGACATCTCTCTAGTCATCTAAGTGATCACGTGATCCAAATCAACTAAACCATAACCGATCATCACGTGAGATGGAGTAGTTTTCAATGGTGAACATCACTATGTTGATCATATCTACTATATGATTCACGCTCGACCTTTCGGTCTCCGTGTTCCGAGGCCATATCTGCATATGCTAGGCTCATCAAGTTTAACCTGAGTATTCCGCGTGTGCAACTGTTTTGCACCCATTGTATTTGAACGTAGAGCCTATCACACCCGATCATCACGTGGTGTCTCAGCACGAAGAACTTTCGCAACGGTGCATACTCAGGGAGAACACTTCTTGATAATTAGTGAGAGATCATCTTAAAATGCTACCGTCAATCAAAGCAAGATAAGATGCATAAAGGATAAACATCACATGCAATCAATATAAGTGATATGATATGGCCATCATCATCTTGTGCTTGTGATCTCCATCTCCGAAGCACCATCGTGATCACCATCGTCACCAGCGTGACACCTTGATCTTCATTGTAGCATCGTTGTCGTTTACGCCATCTATTGCTTCTACGACTATCGCTACCGCTTAGTGATAAAGTAAAGCAATTACAGTGCGTTTGCATTTCATACAATAAAGCGACAACCATATGGCTCCTGCCAGTTGCCGATAACTTCGGTTACAAAACATGATCATCTCATACAATAAAATATAGCATCATGTCTTGACCATATCACATCACAACATGCCCTGCAAAAACAAGTTAGACGTCCTCTACTTTGTTGTTGCAAGTTTTACGTGGCTGCTATGGGCTGAGCAAGAACCGTTCTTACCTACGCATCAAAACCACAACGATAGTTCGTCAAGTTAGTGCTGTTTTAACCTTCGCAAGGACCGGGCGTAGCCACACTCGATTCAGCTAAAGTGAGAGAGACAGACACCCGCCACTCACCTTTCAGCACGAGTGCTCGTAACGGTGAAACCAGTCTCGCGTAAGCGTATGCGTAATGTCGGTCCGGGCCGCTTCATCTCACAATACCGCTGAACCAAAGTATGACATGCTGGTAAGCAGTATGACTTGTATCACCCACAATTCACTTGTGTTCTACTCGTGCATATAACATCAACGCATAAAACCTAGGCTTGGATGCCACTGTTGGGGAACGTAGTAATTTCAAAAAAAAATCCTACGCACACGCAAGATCATGGTGATGCATAGCAACGAGAGGGGAGAGTGTGTCCTTGTACCCTCGTAAACCGAAATCGGAAGCGTTATGACAACGCGGTTGATGTAGTCGTACGTATTCACGATCCGACCGATCCAAGTACCGAACGTACGGCACCTCCGAGTTCAGCACACGTTCAGCTCGATGACGATCCCCGGACTCCGATCCAGCAGGGTGTCGGGGATGAGTTCTGTCAGCACGACGGCGTGGTGACTATGATGATGTTCTACCGACGCAGGGCTTCGCCTAAGCACCGCTATGATATGACCGAGGTGGAATATGGTGGAGGGGGGCACAGCACACGGCTAAGGAACGATCACGAAGATCAACTTATGTGTCTATGGGGTGCCCCCTGCCCCCGTATATAAAGGAGTGGAGGAGGGGGAGGGCCGGCCCTCTCTATGGCGCGCCCTAGGGGAGTCCTACTCCCACCGGGAGTAGGATTCCCCTCTTTCCTAGTCCAACTAGGAATCCTTCCAAGTAGTAGGAGTAGGAGACAAGGAAGGGGAAGAGAGAAGGGAAGCAAGGAGGGGTGCGGCCCCTCCCCCTAGTCCAATTCGGACTAGGCCTTGGTGGGGCGCGCGGCCTGCCCTAGGCAGCCCCTCTCTCTTTCCCGTATGGCCCAATAAGGCCCAATACTTCTCCCGGCGAATTCCCGTAACTCTCCGGTACTCCGAAAAATACTCGAATCACTCGGAACCTTTCCGAAGTCCGTATATAGTCGTCCAATATATCGATCTTTACGTCTCGACCATTTCGAGACTCCTCGTCATGTCCCCGATCTCATCCGGGACTCCGAACTCGTTCGGTACATCAAAACTCATAAACTCATAATAAAACTGTCATCGTAACGTTAAGCGTGCGGACCCTACGGGTTCGAGAACTATGTAGACATGACCTAGAACTATTCTCGGTCAATAACCAATAGCGGAGCCTGGATGCCCATATTGGCTCCAACATATTCTACGAAGATCTTTATCGGTCAAACCGCATAACAACATACGTTGTTCCCTTTGTCATCGGTATGTTACTTGCCCGAGATTCGATCATCGGTATCCAATACCTAGTTCAATCTCGTTACCGGCAAGTCTCTTTACTCGTTCTGTAATGCATCATTCCGTAACTAACTCATTAGCTACATTGCTTGCAAGGCTTATAGTGATGTGCGTTACCGAGAGGGCCCAGAGATACCTCTCCGACAATCGGAGTGACAAAACCTAATCTCGAAATACGCCAACCCAACATGTACCTTTGGAGACACCTGTAGTACTCCTTTATAATCACCCAGTTACGTTGTGACGTTTGGTAGCACCCAAAGTGTTCCTCCGGTAAATGGGAGTTGCATAATATCATAGTTACAGGAACATGTATAAGTCATGAAGAAAGCAATAGCAACATACTAAACGATCAAGTGCTAGGCTAACAGAACGGGTCATGTCAATCACATCATTCTCCTAATGATGTGATCCCGTTAATCAAATGACAACTCATGTCTATGGCTAGGAAACTTAACCATCTTTGATTCACGAGCTAGTCAAGTTGAGGCACACTAGTGACACTATGTTTGCCTATGTATTCACACATGTATTACGTTTCCGGTTAATACAATTCTAGCATGAATAATAAACATTTATCATGAAATAAGGAAATAAATAATAACTTTATTATTGCCTCTAGGGCATATTTCCTTCAGAGTAGGTGGTTCTCTCTCAGAAATGATAAGTTGGAAGTGTAGGTTTAGTCTGATGGCTCTCTCCACGAATGAAGAGGAGGTGGAGGGGTATATATATAGCCTCCACACAAAAACTAACCATTACCCACAATTTACCAAACTCGGTGGGACCGATTCAACAAACTCATTCGGACTGATTTAGTAAACCTAATGACCGTTAGGATCTTCGGTGGGACTGACATGCAACTCGGTAGGACCAATTCGGTTAGGTTTAGGGCATAACGTAATCTCGGTAAGACCAATTACACAAACTCGGTGAGACCGATTTTGGTAATAAGCTTTCCAGAGAGTTGGTCAAGTAAACTCGGTGGGACTGATTTGCTCTTTTCGGTGAGACCGAAATGTTACAAAAGGGAAACAGAGAGTTTACATTGCAATCTCGGTGGGACCGATCGCTCACTTCGGTTAGACCGAAACGCTATGAAGGGAAACAGAGAGATTACAATCCCATCTCGGTGAGACCGAGATCCCTATCGGTAAGACCGATTTGCTTAGGGTTTGTGGCAGTGGCTATGACTTTTGGACTCGATGGCGCCGGATAGGAAGAATCGGTGTGACCGATTTTGGCTTTAGGTTTAGGTCATTTGTGGATGTGAGAAAGTAGCTGAGGGTTTTGGAGCATATCACTAAGCACATGAAGCAAGAGGCTCATTAAGCAACACCTCATCCCTCCTTGATAGTATTGGCTTTTCCTATAGACTCAATGTGATCTTGGATCACTAAAATATAAAATGAAGAGTCTTGAGCTTTTGAGCTTGAGCCAATCCTTTGTCATTAGCATTTTGAGGGATCCACTTTCATCATCCATGCCATGCCATTCATTGAGCTTTCCTGAAACAATGTCTTGGAATAGCATTAGCTCACTGAGCTATATGTTGTTATGAATTACCAAAACCACCTAGGGATAGTTGCACTTTCAGCACCCCAAAGTTCGAACCTCAAGGGTCTGCCGGAACCCGAAATCCGACATTTGGCGCGCCAGGTAGGGTGCGCCGGAATCTTTCTTCCGCTGTTCGCGTGTGATCCTCTGTCGTATCCATGGCTGACGCTCGTCGGGCTCGCGCCGAGCGTCGGGCTGCTCGTCGGCGGATGCCCTCGTCGTTCCCCGTCGCCTGCCGCCATAGGCCCGGTGGGGAACGAGCAGCAGGCCTCGTCCCTGCATCCTACGGTGCGGCGGGAAGGCCGCACCGCCACCCCGTCGATGACTCCAGCCGGTTCATCGTCCCACGCCCGTCGCACCCCCACGGATGCGCACGCCGCGCTTCTCCTAGCGTGTGAGCTCCTGCACTACCGTCCCGTCGACGATCTCTACAAGGACTGGCTCGCCCGCATCACCGAGCTCGTCAGCGCCGCAGGGGGCTCTCCTATGCCATCCCTCTCGCTGCCTCGCCCTCCATCCTGCGCAGGAGGCGCGGATCAAGAGGTGCCTCAGCCACCTCCTCCCCAAGAAGGCGCCTTGGCTCCAAGGCGCGCGGCCCCAGGACGAGACTCACTGCGTCCGGCACCTGCATGACAAGAAAGGAGCTGCCAAGAAATCCCTCGCCCCCAAGAAGGTGCCCGCGTGCTCCCGACACCGGTGCGCCATGACCGCATCCCTGCGCCACCACGTCAAGACCCCGAGCTGCTCTAAGTGGCGGTGCGTGGGAATTTCCAGGAGCAAGCCCAGCACCAGCAAAGGGCTCCGGTGGCCACCGCAGGCTGTCGCGCCTTCACCCCCGAGCTACGCAGTGTCGCTTGGCCAGGAAAGTTCAAGCTGACCTGCCCCCTCGCTACGACGGCACTGCAGACCCCGCGGAGTTCCTGTAGCTCTACGAGTTGGGCATCGAAGCTGCCAACGGGGACAAAAAGGTCATGGCGAACTTGTTTCCCATGGCGCTCAAGCATGGTGCGCGCACCTGGCTCCTGGACCAGGCTCCTGGCATGATCTCCTCCCGGGACGAGATGCGCACTTGCTTCATCGCCAACTTCCAAGGCACTCGCCACCGGCCCCCGTCCATGAGTGACCTGCGCCACAACAAGCAACAGCCAGGAGCGACCCTGCAGAAGTACATCCAGCGCTTCAACAACGCCCGCGTCAAGATCGACAGGGTGACTGAGGAAGCCATCATCTCAGCCTTCTCCGATGGCGTGCGTGACATCAAGATGAAAGAGGAGCTAGCAATCCATGAAGACATGTGCACATCCCTAGAGCTGTTCAACCCGGCGACCAAGTGCGCCAGGGCTGAGGAAGGGCGCCTCTCCCTCCTTGAGCTTCCGGCTGCTGATCCAGAAGAGAAGAAGCCCAAAGTCAAGGACGTGAAGCGCAAGGGAGCCGCTGTGCTCGCAGCGCAGCCAGACACCAAGCGAGGCAGGGATCAGCCTGAGTCATCCAAGGGTAGCCGGTACTGCGTGTACCAAGACCTCCACACCCACAACACCAACGAATGCCAAGAGCTCAGGGCTATGCGAGATGGGCGTATCGGCCGACGCCTCGAGCGCAACGATCGGGGTTATGGCCGAGGAGGAGGAAGAGGTGGAGGACGAAAGGAAGACCGTGGCCCTCGCCAAGGGTGGCGTGACCGACCTCGCGAGGACCGTTGGCAGGACCAGCCTAGCGAGGGAGGTTGGAGGGATCAGCCTCATGAGGATCACCCACAAGGCAATGCAAGCCTCCCTCCTCTTCCACCACCGCCAAGAAGGAATGAAGACCAGCATCAGGACCAGGGGGCTGGGGGCTTCCAGGAGCTGCGTGCAATCGCTTGCATCATGGGCGGCGCCTAGGCCCCAGCCTCACAGCGCATCTTCAAGCAGTTTGCTCTCGAGGTGAATGCAGTCCTCCCCAAGCTTGAGGCCACGCGCCCTCTCAGGTGGTCTACGTGCGCTATCACGTTCAGCTCAACGGATCAGCTCAAGTGCGCAGCAACGGCCGGTGTCCTCCCAATGCTTTGTTCTCCAGTCATCAGCAATGTGCAAGTCACCAGGACCCTCATCGATGGCGGAGCAGGACTCAACGTCCTGTCCGTCGAGACATTCAACAATCTCCATGTGCCATATGATCAGCTTCAGCTGACCAAGCCTTTCTCAAGAGTCACTGATGGTTCCACCATTCCGATAGGGCAGGTTCGCCTCCCTATCACCATTGGGCAGTGCAACAACTACCGCACCGAGCTAATTGACTTTGACGTCACCCACATTCGCCTGCCATACAACGCCATCCTCGGGTACCCAGCCCTGGCCAAGTTCATGGCAGTAAATCACCATGGCTACAATGTCCTCAAGATGCCAGGAAGCGGTGGAGTCATCACAGTCCCCTGCGAAGAAAAGGATGCAGTGTGTTCTCTTGAGCGTGCCTTCCAAGCCGCGGCAATCGAAGACCCAGATCACAGGAGAGGGAGACTTCCCGAGGCGGTCCCTAAGAAGAAGAAGGCTTCGCCTGGCCCAAACCATCAGGAGGCAGGCACCTCCGGAGGCGTTGCATTAGGATCCGCACCCGTTCAGGGGGCGCCACCCTCTGTTGCATAGGAAGGCGCGCCCGGCGCCCTCCATGGGCAGGGCTCGGGGGCTCTTTCTTGGAGAGCCACCGACTTTGCCAAGGTCACGAGGGAGGCGCTCGGGCACCACTTGGAGACGCGCTTCAAAGCACGTTTCCCTCAGGAAGGTATGAGGCAAGGAGGGCCAAACCCTCAAGAGTTCATCACGAGAAACACTCAGGAGCTACAGGAGTCAAGAGTCATGCGCGGCAGCCGCCGCCTACCCGCCGCAGCCCCTCATCCAGGCGAGGATGGCGGGATGCGCGTCTGCATCGACGTGCCAGGGCTCAAATGAGCCGCGTCCCAGGAGCGCCTCTGGCCCTCGCATGTGGGGCGTTGTGAGGGTCCACCTCACAGCTACGTTCGCATGCCCTTTGGCCTGTCGAACGCGTCCGCCACTCATCAGCGCCTGCTAAGGAGCATTCTGGAGGCTCAGGAGGTCAGGCATTGCGCGGTCCTGGTGGAGATGGAGATGGTCCTCGAAGATCCACCTGTGCCCCCGGAGCCTCCCGAGGCTCTAGGTCCCGGGAGCTGGTGAGGGTCCGCTCCCTCATCGCGCGTTGTCCGCTACTTCAGCATCCCTTCATCTTCAACGGTATCAGGTGACATCTTTCAAAGTTCCATTTTCAGCTGGGAGCGCCCACAGGGCTGCATCATTCCCAGGCTGTGTGGGTCCGTCCCTGCGGCATGTATCTATTTTGCTTATGTTCTCTGCTTACCTTATTGGGGGTGCCCCTCGGGCTACATTATCCCCAAGCTGCTCGGGCCTAACACAGTGGAGTTTGCTTCTGCTGCATCTATCTAAATGGATTTTCCCCTCCATGCTTAACCTGATTCCCGTGATTATCATCTGCTACCTATCGCGGACCTCTCCACTTTCATGCAAACCGCTTGCATGTTAAAAGGGGGGTGCCTAAGCATCACGACTCATGGGCTCTTACTAGCTCTCCGGCCCTCACCCCCTGGCCTTGACCCACGGCATCACGACCTGTCATACCAGCGGCGGCTGAGCTTGCTCGAGGGCCGGGACCTGAGGATGTAGAGCATTTGCATCTAACCACCTTGCAGGAACATACCATTGATAAAGGCCCAGAGCCAGGCGCAACCCGCCTCGAGGTAGGGCCTCGTGAGTCCCGCGCTGGTTCATGGGTTCCCAGATACACCTCTCCTAGCCCTACCGTGTCGGCCACGTGTCAGGGCGGGGATGTACACACCCCGGGGGCTCCTCCCAGAGGGGAGCCCCCTCCAACGCACCAGTGGAAGCACCATGCTCCGTGCTGCCTGACGACGCTGCCGAGGAGCGGCTATGCCCGTACACATACGGAAGCACTATGCTCCGTGCTGGTGATAAACAACTGAGGGTGGCCGACGGCCGTATCAACCTCAGGGAGCCCGAAGCTCAATGTCTGGCACCATCGCAACGCCTGCCCTCGGGAGTGCCGCGCGAGGGGGCTGGACACGAGGGCTGCGCCTGGGCCACGCCTGAGCGCATGCCACCCAGCCAGGTCCCTCAGACCTGGTCATCGCGCGCCCCTCCCCGAGCGGAGCCAAGGTATGAAAGATCGTTTGCGCGTCAAGGGGGACTCCTGAGTATCGCGACTCAGGAGCCTAACTGGTCATGTAGCCCCTCACTCCTTAGTCCTGTCCTGGTTTTCGGTCGGGGCTAACGGCGGCTGAGGTATGCGTGGGGCCGGGCCCTACCGACATAGAACGACAAATCCACTCCTATGCCTCCCTTCCCTTCTAGCTATTTGCGCATCAAGGGGGACTCCTGAGCATCACGACTCAGGAGCCTAACTGGTCACGTAGCCCCTCACTCCTTAGTCCCGTCCTAGTTTCTGATCGGGGCTAACGGCGGCTGAGGTATGCGCGGGGTCGGGCTCTGTCGACGTAGAACACAAGCAAATAGGAGGGGAAAATGCAAATTCTAGGGAATTCAAAAGCAAATATTACAGGCCATAGATTGTTTCACAATGCCAAACACAAGCTTAAACGCCACCACGAGGCATGGTGCATGTTGCAGGAATTAAAACAGGACAGAAGCCGCAAAGGGGTCACTTTTCAGTGGCGCCGCCTCCTGTGGTGGAGTCACGCTGGGCGGCTCCACCTCCTGAGGCCGCGGAGCTGGCGGCATCGCACCCGGGCAAGGTGCTGAACGCGCGGAACCTCCCCAACAAATCCTTGGCTCGGCCTTTCATAGCCTCAGCAGCAGCGGCGGCAAGGTTGCCGCTCACAGGTCCCAGCAGGCTGTCGAGGTCGACGTGGGGGTCGTGAAGGTACACGTGGCTGACGTGCGTCAGCGCTGCAGAAGACAGGGCACGCGCCTCGGCCTTAGCCATGGGACCAAGGCCGTCCGCAACATCTTCAAGTGCACGGACCAAAAAGGGAAGCAGCTCGGCGGGGCCGTCCTCTGCGTCAGCCAACGGCTTCTCTAAGCCGCCCTCATAAAGCGTCTTCAGCGCAGCGCGAGCTTTCTTCTCCAGCTTGGTGAAGGCCACTCGATCCTCGGCCAGGACCTTTGCCATGCGTCTAGCTCGGTCCTCTCCATTCAGCGCCTGCTCCAGCTTCTCCAACCGGCCATGACGGTCATCAAGCTCGGTGTCCCGGTCCCTGACGGCAGCTTCCCGAGCCTTCATTTCCTCCTCCTTCTCCTGGCGGCCGCGGACCTCCTTCACGAGCTCGTCGCGCAGGCCTTGAAGCTCGTCCTCCACCACCTTGCAGCGGCCCAGGGCATCTGCAGCGTCACCCAAGGCAGCATCGTGAGCGGCCTTGGCCTGGGAGGCGGCTTGCTTCTCCTCATCAGAGACAGACATGGCCTGGCTCAGCGCCGCTCGGACGGAGGCGGCAGAGCGGGCCCAGCCAGAGGCTAGCTCCAAGTGCCCGGCCATCAGGCGGGGGGCCGTGCTCCAAAGATCCTCCCGCAACTGGCTCAGTTTGTTGGCAGCCCGGTCCAGGACGGCAGAGGAGTCAGAAGAGACGGGAGCCGGTGGAATAGGCGGAGAGGACGGCAGCGTGATCACAGCTTGGGAGGAAGGAACCCCCTGGGCCTTGGCCACCTCGGCGACAGCATCAAGCGCAGGCACCTCCAGAGTCAGCAGGTGAAGGAAATATGCCCTAGAGGAAATAATAAAGTTATTATTTATTTCCTTATATCATGATAAATTTTTATTATTCATGCTAGAATTGTATTAACCGGAAACATAATACATGTGTGAATACATAGACAAACATAGTGTCACTAGTATGCCTCTACTTGACAAGCTAGTTTATCAAAGATGGATATGTTTCCTAGCCATGGACAAAAGAGTTGTCATTTGATTAACGGGATCACATCATTAGGAGAATGATGTGATTGACATGACCCATTCCGTTAGCCTAGCACTTGATCGTTTAGTATATTGCTATTGCTTTATTCATGACTTATACATGTTCCTATAACTATGAGATTATGCAACTCCCGTTTACCGGAGGAATACTTTGGGTGCTACCAAACGTCACAACGTAACTGGGTGATTATAAAGGAGTACTACAGGTGTCTCCAAAGGTACATGTTGGGTTGGCGTATTTCAAGATTAGGTTTTGTCACTCCGATTGTCGGAGAGGTATCTCTGGGACCTCTCGGTAATGCACATCACTATAAGCCTTGCAAGCAATGTAGCTAATGAGTTAGTTACGGAATGATGCATTACGTAACGAGTAAAGAGACTTGCCGGTAACGATATTGAACTAGGTATTGGATACCGACGATCGAATCTCGGGCAAGTAACATACCGATGACAAAGGGAACAACGTATGTTGTTATGCGGTTTGACCGATAAAGATCTTCGTAGAATATGTAGGAGCCAATATAAGCATCCAGGTTCCGCTATTGGTTATTGACCGAGAATAGTTCTAGGTCATGTCTACATAGTTCTCGAACCCGTAGGGTCCGCACGCTTAAGGTTTCGATGACAGTTTTATTATGAGTTTAGGCCTCCTTTGGTTTGGAGGAATTTTGTAGGATTTTTATAGGATAGGATTTTTATAGGAAAAATTCCTTCAAAGCTCTTTGGTTTGTAGGAATGAAATCCTATTCCTATGGAGGAATTCTTCCTATCCTCCACATTTCATAGGAAAATAAACATTAGCCTAGACTCAATGGAAAAAATCCTATGGTGTGAATCAAAGGGCATCTCCTTTTCTATTCCTATGCATAGGATTTGAGATGCATGTCATCTCATATCCTATGACTTCTCTATTCCTATGATTTTTCAATCCTATGAACCAAAGGAGGCCTTATGAGTTTTGATGTACCGAACGAGTTTGGAGTCCCGGATGAGATCGGGGACATGACGAGGAGTCTCAAAATGGTCGAGACGTAAATATCGATATATTGGACGACTATATTCGGAGTTCGGAAAGGTTCCGAATGATTCGGGTATTTTTCGGAGTACCGGAGAGTTACGGGAATTCGTATTGGGCCTCAATGGGCCATACGAGAAAGGAGAGAAAGGGCCAAAAGGGTGGACACACCAATCCCCTTGGACTAGTCCGAATTGGACTAGGGAGGCGGGGCGCCCCCTTCCTTCCTTCTCCTTCTCTCTTCCCTTTCCTTCTCTCCTACTCCTACTACATGGAAGGTTTCCTAGTTCTACTAGGAAAAGGGGAATCCTACTCCCGGTGGGAGTAGGACTCCCCTAGGGCGCGCCATAGAGAGGGCCGGCCCTCCCCCTCCTCCACTCCTTTATATAAGGGGGCAGGGGGCACCCCATAGACACACAAGTTGATCTACGGATCGTTCCTTAGCCGTGTGCGGTGCCCCCCTCCACCATATTCCACCTCGATCATATCGTCCTGGAGTTTAGGCGAAGCCCTGTGCCGGTAGAACATCATCATCGTCACCATGTTGTCGTGCTGACGGAACTCATCCTCGAAGCTTTGCTAGATCGGAGCCCGGGGATCGTCATCGAGCTGAACGTGTGCTGAACTCGGAGGTGCCGTACGTTTGGCGCTTGGATCAGTCGGATCATGAAGACGTACGACTACATCAACCGCGTTGTGCTAACGCTTCCGCTTTCGGTCTTCGAGGGTACGTAGAAAACACTCTCCCCTCTCGTTGCTATGCATCACCATGATCTTGCGTGTGCGTAGGAATTTTTTTTGAAATTACTACGTTCCCCAACAGTGGCATCCGAGCCTGGTTTTATGCGTAGATGTCATATGCACGAGTAGAACACAAGTGAGTTGTGGGCGATACAAGTCATGCTGCTTACCAGCATGTCATACTTTGGTTTAGCGGTATTGTTGGATGAAGCGGCCCGGACCGACATTACGCGTACGCTTACGCGAGACTGGTTTTACCGCCGTGCTTTGCACACAAGTGACTAGCGGGTGTTAGTTTCTCCAACTTTAGTTGAACCGAGTGTGGCTACGCCTGGTCCTTGCGAAGGTTAAAACAGCACCAACTTGACGAACTATCATTGTGGTTTTGATGCGTAGGTAAGAACGGTTCTTGCTAAGCCCGTAGCAGCCACGTAAAATTTCCAACAACAAAGTAGACGACGTCTAACTTGTTTTTGCAAGGCATGTTGTGATGTGATATGGTCAAGACATGATGCTATATTTTATTGTATGAGATTATCATGTTTTGTAACCGAAGTTATCGGCAACTGGCAGGAGCCATATAGTTGTCGCTTTATTGTATGAAATGCAAACGCCCTGTAATTGCTTTACTTTATCACTAAGCGGTAGCAATAGTCGTAGAAGCAATAGATGGCGTAAACGACAACGATGCTATGATGGAGATCAAGGTGTCGCGCCGGTGACGATGGTGATCACGATGGTGCTTCGAAGATGGAGATCACAAGCACAAGGTGATGATGGCCATATCATATCACTTATATTGATTGCTTGTGATGTTTATCCTTTATGCATCTTATCTTGCTTTGATTGACGGTAGCATTTTAAGATGATCTCTCACTAATTATCAAGAAGTGTTCTCCCTGAGTATGCACCGTTGCGAAAGTTCTTCGTGCTGAGACACCACGTGATGATCGGGTGTGATAGGCTCTACGTTCAAATACAACGGGTGCAAAACAGTTGCACACGCGGAATACTCAGGTTAAACTTGACGAGCCTAGCATATGCAGATATGGCCTCGGAACACGGAGACTAAAAGGTCGAGCGTGAATCATATAGTAGATATGATCAACATAGTGATGTTCACCATTGAAAACTACTCCATCTCACGTGATGATCGGTTATGGTTTAGTTGATTTGGATCACGTAATCACTTAGATGACTAGAGAGATGTCTGTCTAAGTGGGAGTTCTTAAGTAATATGATTAATTGAACTTAAATTTATCATGAACTTAGTCCTGGTAGTATTTTGCAAATTATGTTGTAGATCAATAGCTCGCGTTGTTGCTTTCATATGTTTATTTTGATATGTTCCTAGAGAAAATTGTGTTGAAAGATGTTAGTAGCAATGATGCGGATTGGATCCGTGATCTGAGGTTTATCCTCATTGCTGCACAAAAGAATTATGTCCTTAATGCACCACTAGGTGACAGACCTATTGCAGGAGCAGATGCAGACGTTTTGAACGTTTGGCTAAGCTCAATATGATGACTACTTGATAGTTTAGTGCACCATGCTTAACGGCTTAGAATCGGGACTTCAAAGATGTTTTGAACGTCATGGACCATATGAGATGTTCCAGGAATTGAAGTTAATATTTCAAGCAAATACCCGAGTTGAGAGATATGAAGTCTCCAACAAGTTCTATTGCTAAAAGATGGAGGAGAATCGCTCAACTAGTGAGCATGTGCTCAGATTGTCTGGGTACTTCAATCGCTTGAATCAAGTGGGAGTTAATCTTCCAGATAAGATAGTGATTGATAGAATTCTCTAGTCACCATCACTAAGTTACTAGAACTTTGTAATGAACTATAATATGCAAGGTATGACGAAAACGATTCCCAAGCTCTTCATGATGTTGAAATCGACGAAGGTAGAAATCAAGAAAGAGCATCAAGTGTTGATGGTTGACAAGATCACTAGTTTCAAGAAAAGGGCAAAGGGAAAGAAAGGGAACTTCAACTAGAATGACAAACAAGTTGTCACTCCCGTGAAGAAGACCAAAGCCTGAAACTGAGTGCTTACACTGCAAAAGAAATGGTCACTGGAAGCGGAAATGCCCTGAATATTTGGTGGATAAGAAGGATGGCAAAGTGAACAAGGGTATATTTGATATACAGGTTATTGATGTATGCCTTACTAGTGTTTATAGTATCCCCTGAGTATTTGATACTTGTTCGGTTGCTAATATTAGTAACTCGAAACAGGAGTTACAGAATAAACAGAGACTAGTTGAGGGTGAAGTGACGATGAGTGTTGGAAGTAGTTCCAAGATTGATATGATCATCATCGCACACTCCCTATACTTTCGGGATTAGTGTTAAACCTAAATAAATGTTATTTGGCGTTTGTGTTGAGCATGAATATGATTTGATCATGTTTATTGCGATACGGTTATTCATTTAAAGTTAGAGAATAAATTGTTATTCTGTTTACATGAATAAGACCTTCGATGATCATACACCCAATGAACATAGTTTGTTGGATCTCGATCATAGTGATACACATATTCATAATGTTGATGCCAAAATATGAAAAGTTAATAATGATAGTGCAACTTATTTGTGGCACTGCTGTTTAGGTCATATTGGTGTAAAGCGCATGAAGAAACTCCATGCTGATGGGATTTTGGGATCACTTGATTATGAATCACTTGATACTTGCGAACCATGCCTCATGGACAGGATGATTAAAACTCCGTTCTTCGGAACAATGGAACGAGCAACAAACTTGTTGGAAATAATACACACTGATGTATGCAGACAAATGAGTATTAAGGCTCGTGGCGGGTATCGTTATTTTCTGACCTTCATAGATGATTTGAGGAGATATGGGTATATCTACTTGATGAAACATAAGTCTGAAATAGTTGAAAGGTTCAAAGAATTTCAGAGTGAAGTGGAAAAATCATCGTAACAAGAAAATAAAGTTTCTGCGATCTGATCGCGGAGACGAATATTTGAGTTACGAGTTTGGTCTTCATTTGAAACAATGTGAAATAGTTTCGCAACTCACGCCACCTGGAACACCACAACATTATGGTGTGTCCGAACGTCGTAACCGCACTTTATTGGATATGGTGCGATCTATGATGTCTCCTACTGATTTACCACCATTGTTTTGGGGTTATGCATTAGAGACAGCTGCATTCACGTTAAAAGGGCACCATCTAAATCCGTTGAGACGACACCATATGAACTGTGGTTTAGCAAGAAACCCAAATTGTCGTTTCTTAAAGTTTGGAGTTGCGATGCTTATATGAAAAAGGTTTTTAACCTGATAAGCTCGAACCCAAATCGGAGAAGTGCATCTTCATAGAACACCCAAAGGAAACTGTTGGGTAATCCTTCTATCACAGATCCGAAGGTAAAACATTCGTTGCTAAGAATGGATCCTTTCTAGAGAAGGAGTTTCTCTCGAAAGAAGTGAGTGGGAGGAAAGTAGAACTTGATGAGGTAACTGTACCTGCTCCCGAATTGGAAAGTAGTTCATCACAGAAATCAGTTCCAGTGATTCCTACACCAGTTAGTGAGGAAGCAAATGATGATGATCATGAAACTTCAGATCAAGTTAATACAGAACCTCGTAGGTCTTCCAGACTATGGTCCGCACCAGAGTGGTACGGTAATCCTGTTCTGAAAGTCATGCTACTAGACCATGATAAACCTACGAACTATTAGGAAGCGATGATGAGCCTAGATTCCGCGAAATGGCTTGAGGCCATGAAATCTGAGATGGGATCCATGTATGAGAACAAAGTGTGGACTTTGGTGGACTTGCCCGATGATCGGCAATCCATAGAAAATAAATGGATCTTCAAGAGGAAGACGGACGCTGATAGTAGTGTTACTATCTACAAAGCTAGACTTGTCGAAAAAGGTTTTTGACAAAGTTCAAGGTGTTGAATACAATGAGATTTTCTCACTCGTATCGATGCTTAAAAGTCTGTACGAATCATGTTAGCAATTGCCACATTTTATGAAATCTGGCAAAAGGATGTCAAAACTGCATTCCTTAATGAATTTACTAAAGAAGAGTTGTATATGATGCAACCAGAAGGTTTTGTCAATCCTAAAGGTGCTAACAAAATGTGCAAGCTCCAGTGATCCATCTATGGACTGGTGCAAGCATCTCAGAGTTGGAATATACGCTTTGATAAGTTGATTAAAGCATATAGTATTATACAGACTTGCGGTGAAGCCTGTATTTACAAGAAAGTGAGTGGGAGCTCTGTAGCATTTCTGATACTATATGTATATGACATATTGTTGATCAGAAATGATATAGAATTTCTGGATAGCATAAAGGGATACTTGAATAAAAGTTTTTCAATGAAAGACCTCGGAGAAGCTGCTTACACATTGAGCATCAAGATCTATATAGATAGATCAAGACGCTTGATAAGATTTTTTCAATAAGTACATACCTTGATAAATTTTTGAAATAGTTCAAAATAGTACAATCAAAGATGGAGTTCTTGCCTGTGATGCAAAGGTGTGAAGTTGAGTAAGACTCAAGACCCGACCATGGCAAAAAATAGAAAGAGAATGAAAAAGTCATTCCCTATGCCTCTGTCATAGGTTCTATAAAGTATGTTATGCTGTGAACCAGACCTATTGTATACCTTGCTCTGAGTTTGACAAAGGAAATACAATTTTGATCTAAGAGTAGATCACTGGACAGCGGTCAAGAATATCCTTAGTGAGGACTAAGGAGATGTTTCTCGATTATGGAGGTGATAAAAGAGCCCGTCGTAAAAAGTTACAATGATGCAAGCTTTTACACCAATCCAGATGACTCTAAGTCTCAATCTGGATACATATTGAAAGTGGGAGCAATTAGCTAGAGTACCTCCGTGCAGAGCATTGTGGACATAGAATATTTGCAAAATACATACGGCTCTGAATATGACAGACCCGTTGACTAAACTTCTCTCACAAGCAAAACATGATCATACCTTAGTACTCTTTGGGTGTTAATCACATAGCGATGTGAACAAACCCTTTGGGTGTTGATCACATGATGATGTGAACTATGGGTATTAATCACATACAGATGTCAATATTGGTGTTAAATCACATGGCGATGTGAACTTGATTATTGACCCTAGTGCAAGTGGGAGACTGAAGGAAATATGCCCTAGAGGCAATAATAAAGTTATTATTTATTTCCTTATATCATGATAAATGTTTATTATTCATGCTAGAATTGTATTAACTGGAAACATAATACATGTGTGAATACATAGACAAACATAGTGTCACTAGTATGCCTCTACTTGACTAGCTCGTTTATCAAAGATGGTTATGTTTCCAAGCCATGGACATAAGAGTTGTCATTTGATTAACGGGATCACATCATTAGGAGAATGATGTGATTGACATGACCCATTCCGTTAGCCTAGCACTTGATCGTTTAGTATATTGCTATTGCTCTCTTCATGACATATACATGTTCCTGTAACTATGAGATTATGCAACTCCCGTTTACCGGAGGAACACTTTGGGTTCTACCAAACGTCACAACGTAACTGGGTGATTATAAAGGAGTACTATAGGTGTCTCTAAAGGTACATGTTGGGTTGGCGTATTTCGAGATTAGGTTTTGTCACTCCGATTATCGGAGAGGTAGCTCTGGGCCCTCTCGGTAATGCACATCACGATAAGCCTTGCAAGCAATGTAGCTAATGAGTTAGTTACGGAATGATGCATTACATAACGAGTAAAGAGACTTGTCGGTAACGAGATTGAACTAGGTATTGGATACCGACGATCGAGTCTCGGGCAAGTAACATACCGATGACAAAGGGAACAACGTATGTTGTTATGCGGTTTGACCGATAAAGATCTTCGTAGAATATGTAGGAGCTAATATGGGCATCCAGGTTCCGCTATTGGTTATTGACCGAGAATAGTTCTAGGTCATGTCTACATAGTTCTCGAACCCGTAGGGTCTGCACGCTTAAGGTTTCGATGACAGTTTTATTATGAGTTTATGAGTTTTGATGTACCGAAGGACTTCGGAGTCCCGGATGTGATCGGGGACATGACGAGGAGTCTCAAAATGGTCGAGACGTAAAGATCGATATATTGGACGACTATATTCGGAGTTCGTAAAGGTTCCGAGTGATTCGAGTATTTTTCGGAGTACCGGAGAGTTACGGGAATTCGTATTGGGCCTCAATGGGCCGTACGGGAAAGGAGAGAAAGGGCCAAAAGGGTGGCCTCACCCCTCCCCTCAGACTAGTCCGAATTGGACTAGGGAGGGGGGGCGCCCCCTTCCTTCCTTCTCCTTCTCTCTTCCCTTTCCTTCTCTCCTACTCCTACTACATGGAAGGTTTCCTAGTTCTAGTAGGAAAAGGGGAATCCTACTCCCGGTGGGAGTAGGACTCCCCTAGGGCGCGCCATAGAGAGGGCCGGCCCTCCCCCTCCTCCACTCCTTTATATACGGGGGCAGGGGGCACCCCATAGACACACAAGTTGATCTACGGATCGTTCCTTAGCCGTGTGCGGTGCCCCCCTCCACCATATTCCACCTCGGTCATATCGTCGCGGAGTTTAGGCTAAGCCCTGCGCTGGTAGAACATCATCATCGTCACCACGCCATCGTGCTGATGGAACACATCCCCGAAGCTTTGCTGGATCGGAGCCCGGGGATCGTCATCGAGCTGAACGTGTGCTGAACTCGAAGGTGTCGTACGTTCGGTGCTTGGATCGGTCGGATCATGAACACGTACGACTACATCAACCGCGTTGTGCTAATGCTTCCGCTTTCGGTCTACGAGGGTACGTAGACAACACTCTCCCCTCTCGTTGCTATGCATCACCATGATCTTGCGTGTGCGTAGGATTTTTTTTGAAATTACTACGTTCCCCAACAGCAGGGCCATGGGGGCTGATTCCTCGCTGGAGCATCCCTGCTAGCCTCGCGAAGACGATCGGGCAGGGGAGGCGCGAGCCTCGCCGCCTCCTTTCCCCGCAGATGAAGGCGCTGCCCCGACAGATGAACTTGCCCCAAGCAGGGTTGCCGAGGACCCTTTCAACCTTTTTGCTGCAGGCAGCGGCCTGGCCAAAAGGATGCTGTCGGTGTCAAAACCGGCGGATCTCGGGTAGGGGGTCCCGAACTGTGCATCTAGGCGGATGGTAACAGGAGACAAGGGACACAATGTTTTGCCCAGGTTCGGGCCCTCTCGATGGAGGTAAAACCCTATGTCCTGCTTGATTAATATTGATGATATGGGTAGTACAAGAGTAGATCTACCACGAGATCAAGGAGGCTAAACCCTAGAAGCTAGCCTATGGTATGATTGTTGTAATGTATGTTGTCCTACGGACTAAAGCCCTCCGGTTTATATAGACACCGGAGGAGGCTAGGGTTACACAGAGTCGGTTACAATGGTAGGAGATCTACATATCCATATTGCCAAGCTTGCCTTCCACGCCAAGGAAAGTACCATCCGGACACGAGCCGGAGTCTTCAATCTTGTATCTTCGTAGTCTTGGAGTCCGGCGGATAATGATAGTCCGGCTGTCCGGAAACCCCCTAGTCCAGGACTCCCTCAGTAGCCCCTGAACCAGTCTTCAATGACGATAAGTCCAGCGTGCATAATGTTCGGCATTGCAAGGCGGGTTCCTCCCTTGAATAATCCAGAGAAGATCATGAACACCAGGATAGTGTCCGGCTCTGCAAAAATAATTTCCACATTCCACCGTAGAGAGGAAAATATACACTAGCTCAATCTGCTGACGTATTATGCGGCGTGACATCACACCGCCACCAAGCCCTTGTTTGAATCGTTTTCTTTACTATACCACCTCAGCACGTTTAGCGAAGCGGTTTCCTTGGCACGTCTTATCGAAGCAGAGATCGTGTTCCCCTTATTCCGGGATCCTCATCAATACGGACGTGGGTAACCCAACCGCGCCATTGATGGTGGCGCTTGGGAGATAAGCGAGTTTTACCAGGCTGGTGGGGGACGCATAGTTTTCGTCCGCCTATATATAAGGGATAAGGATTCACCTTCTCACCTACGCCTTCTTCCTCCTTTGCTTATCCATCTCTGCGCACTCAAGCTCCAACGCTCAAGCTTGCACATCTCGCCTCGACCTCCTCCGAATATGTCCGGAGCGGGAGGTAAATGGTTAGTCTCCACCACTAAGGAGGAGGACATCACCAGCGACGCCGGATACCTTTCTAGCGATATCGCGCATCGGCTGCCCGACGAGGGACAGCTCATCCCCACCCCTGGGCCTAATGAGAGGGTCGTGTTCCCCCCCCCCCCCCCACTTCCTCCGCGGACTGGGCTTTCCGCTCCATCCATTTGTCCGGGGGCTCATGTTTTACTACGGCCTGGATTTCCACGATCTGGCGCCGAACTTCATCCTCAACATCTCGGTGTTTATCGTCGTGTGTGAGGCCTTCCTCTGCATCCGGCCCCACTTCGGCCTGTGGCTCAAGACCTTCAACGTCAAGCCGAAGGTTGTGAAGGGCACGCAAGCGGAATGCGGAGGCGCCATGTTGGGGTGGTTCTACATCACCGAGCCGCGCGAGCCCACATGGGCGGCGGCCCCCGAGTTTAGATCTGGCATCCCCACGCAGCTCACCTCCTGGAAAGAGAAGGGCTTGCAGTGGGGCAATCCGGTGGAGGTGACGGGACTCCGAGCCTGCATCAAGAAGATGGTGAGCAATAAGCTCAGGCTCGTCGACGTGGTCTAAGTCATGCTCATCCGGCGGATTCTCCCATGCCAAGAACGGGCATTCAATTTGTGGGAGTTCAATCCGGAACAGCACCAGGCGCTGAGCGGGCTCTTCGGTACAACATACGAAGGCGCCTGGAGGGTGCTGTTCAAGGGCGCCGAAGCCCCCGCATCCGCGACGGAGGATCGCGGATTCAGCTCGCAGTGTCCAACTGACGAGGTAAGTGATTCAACCCCATTACGGGACACTTGTGATAATTAAATTAACTTTTAGTGGGGTTTCATTCTGCCTCTTCCTTTGACAGGAATGGATGGAGAAGGCCAAGCTGCCTATCAGCCCGACTCCCATGCCAGAAGACCCAGTCGATGCCCGTTTAACAGGGCTGCTGGTTCCGGCACCGCACGTGGTGCCAGAGAAGAAGGCCAAGAAGGTGGCCGCGGGGACTTGAAAGAGTTCCCGCAATCAAGCGTCTGATGACGACGAGGACTCCTCCCCCGAAGACGAGGAGGAGGAGTATTCTCTCCTGGAGGAGGGAGAGAAGAAGAGGAAGGCTTCCCCAATCGGGGAGGCCGAAGGGTCCAAGAGGGGGAGAACTATCCCCCCGGACAGTTTTGCCAACACCAGCGTTGGCGAGGATGAGTGGCCTCCAAGGGCCAGGCGTCCGGCAAGATCGTAAGTATCCGGATCCTTGATGTGTAATTTCTTTTATGTCGCGTAGTATCCTTCTAACGCCGCATTCTGCCCATAGTCCAGCCAATGATGATCTCCCCGACTCATCGAGCGGGTCATTGGCCTCGTCGGATGTGAATTCCATCCCGAGTGCCTCTACCCCACGCGCCGAGGAGGACGCCGAGGTGGGATCCCAGAGAAGGACCCATCAGGAGGACGCTCCAGAGGCGCCGTCAGGCAGCCTCCCGGACTTCGTGCCGGACTCTACATCGGAACCCGCAGTGGTTCCAGAGTCCGGCAAGCGGCCCCTTCGAAAGAAGGGCAGGACCGTGACGCCGGCAGCCTCCGTCCAGCCGGAGGCGCCGGATAACCTGTTGGAGGCGCTTAAAGGCGCTTCCATCGAGGAAGAACACCGCACTATCATGAGTGCGGTGATTAAGAAGGTTCAGCTCGCTAAGAGCGGGCTGACCGAAGCCTGCAGCAGCCTTCTAACAGGCTTTGAGGTAAGAAGTTAAAATTATGTAATGTAATACCGCATAGACAGTAGCCCCTGATGCTTAGTTCGGTGTTCGGAAAGAAAAGCCGGACTGAGGATCTAACAAGATAGACGCAGGGTTGCCTAAAATATGTCAATATGGGTTTGCAGGCTGCGCTGCTGACCTCTGCCGCACTAACGGTGGAGGTCGACCTGCTGAAGAAGGATCTCGAGCGGTCCGAGCAAGAGCTCGGCCATGCAAAGAAGCAGCTCGAGGAAAAAGAAGGTGAGTAACACCTCTTTGAATAAGTACCTTACAGAAAAGGATTTTGGTTGCAAATAAAATTAACAAGGATAATATGTGTATTGCAGGGGCCACTAACGAGGTGGCAGCCCTGAAGGATGCTGTGTTCGCGGCCGAACGCAGTGCGGCCGCGGAACGGGCTGAGCGAGAAAAGCAAGAGGCACGGGTGGCGGAAGTTCGGCAAGAGCTCCAAGCTCTCATGGAAAAGCATGAGAGTTTGGAGCGCGACTCCAAGACTCGAGAGTCCGAGCTTGCCTCGGCTCTCGAAAGTGCCAAGTCCGCCAAGGCCGAGGCCCATAAGGCCCTTCAGGAAGTTGAGGACATAAAGAAGATAGCGGCGGGTAAGGCATTTTTCATGCAAAGCAGGCATGTTAATGTGAATTACCGGATACTTACCCGAATTCAGAGCTCTCCAGGGGCGTTTGCAGATCTGCCGCGTAGTGCGTCTGATGCCGCCGCATTCTATCGTGGCGAGGAGGGGAGCTCGACGGAGATGGTCTTCTGGTCTCAATACACTGAGGCCGGCCATCCGGTGCCCCCAAGCGACCAGCTGAAGCAGCTGGTCGAACTCCACAAGGTAGCTGAGGAGGCCATGAAGGGCCTCATAGTCCGGCTGTGGCCTGGACAGGCCATGCCTGGGAGCTACTTTGGCCTCGTGCGGCGGCTGGTGGATGCATGCCCCAGTCTGGATGTAGTCAAGCGCTCCGCCTGCATTGAAGTCGCTCGTTGGGCCCTTGCCCGCATAAAAGTGCAATGGGGCAAATTGGATGCGGAGAAGCTTCTCACGGACCCACCGCCGCCGGGCAAGGAGTATCGCACGCCGGAGAAGTATTATAAAATTGTCCTGAAGGGAGCCTGCGATATTGCAGATGAATGCTCCCGAAATGTAATCTTTGAGTGAACTCGCTGTGTATTTATCCTGTGCGCTGAAAACTTCGTTCATATGCGCCATGAGCAACGCTTGTTTAATTTAAAATATTACCTTCTATGCGGCCGTTTGTAAAATCTGAGAGATGGCAAGTCGTTGGCTTCAGCCCCCAAGCCACAAGTGCTGGGGCGTTCGGGATAAACTTGAGCACTCTTGTTCCCATTTTTTGGTCCATCTAGGGAGGCGCTCAACACGACGAACAAGGCAACCGGACTTATAATGCTTGAACACTCTCACTTAGCCATAGAATTCTATAATTTTAAATTTCGGCGAAGCCCCTGGTATTCGGAAGACCGAATCCGGGGCACTATCCACGCCTTCATCGGACATTATCCGGAACTTCGCTCGAAGCGGCGTGAGTCTTTAAGGACCCGAAAAAACCTCTCGAACAGCGACCAGTCTCTCGCCTTATCATGCCAGTCAGTTTTAGCTTTCTCCACTGAGGCGCTCGCCCGGCTCAACCGGGGCGCAATCGCAGTGGTTCTCCCAGTGCCACCTTAGCCGACATAACGGAATGTAAGGCACCAAAACGTGGGAGCCGGGCAAACCCAACTATTGACCCAAGACATGATTCGGAGCCGATTCATATAATGCTATAAGTTCGGGGTGCCGCACTTGTGAAAGTGTTCGGACTTTATCACACCATAATTTGGGGAACAGAAGCCCCTGGCGTATTCGGCCGTACCAAAATATGCGGGTGCAAGATGTCATGTAATGAACATATATATAAAAGATAATGCAATTGCAAATAAAGAGGTGCTGCATTATTTTATGAAAGAAAGTCTGCTAGTAGAGCGGACCGATACAAATAGTGCGGTAAGCAAGGGATTTGGACTAAATAAACATGTCCCCCTCCAGGGATGAGCTGCAGACTTGGTGTATATAATCGAATTTAATGCTCATAATTGAGACCACCTGAATGTTCGTCGCGGCCTTCTTTAGTCCCTGACTATTGCATCATGAGTTCGGCAGGTTCGCCACCGGACAGGGCTTCTGTTTAATGGAGTCCTGTGTACACAAAGTAGTAAAGTGAAAAAGAAAAGAAGGGGGGCACACTTGCGAGCCCCTGGTGTGGTCGAGCCGCACTCTGGGTCCATTGTGATCGTGCCCCTTTCCCTGCGCCCATGGTATTTCCAAAGCGTAATGATGTACGCGGAGTGTTATTCTTGCGATCATGCGCGGGCGAGCGTTGGGGCCGCATTGCTACGCGTGCTCTGATCGCGCCAGGTGGTCTTGGTTGGCATTGCTCCGGGCGCGCTTTGCTGTGTCCGGCCTTTTAACTGCCGGACTTGAGAATTGCCTTAGAAGGCTGCTCTGTACTTCTGCCGCGAGAGCCGCTGTATGTTCCTCCGTTCGGAGGGAGCGTTCCGTATTCCCATTGACCGTGATGACTCCACGAGGGCCTGGCATCTTGAGCTTTAGGTATGCATAATGCGGCACCGCGTTGAATTTTGCAAACACGGTTCGTCCGAGCAGAGCGTGATAGCCACTGCGAAACGGGACTATGTCGAAGATTAACTCTTCGCTCCGGAAATTATCCGGGGATCCGAAGACCACTTCCAGTGTGACTGAGCCTGTACAGTTGGCCTCCACTCCTAGGATGACACCTTTAAAGGTTGTCTTTGTAGGTTTAATCCTTGATGGGTCTATGCCCATTTTGCGCACTGTATCCTGATAAAGCAGGTTCAGGCTACTGCCGCCGTCCATCAGGACTCTCGTGAGGTGAAATCCATTGACGATTGGGTCTAAAACCAATGCGGCGAATCCGCCATGGCGTATGCTGGTCGGATGGTCTCTTCGATCGAAAGTGATCGGACAAGAGGACCATGGATTGAACTTTGGGGTGACTGGCTCCATCGCATAGACGTCCCTTAGTGCGCGTTTCCTCTCCCTCTTGGGTATGTGGGTCGCGTATATCATATTCACCGTCCGCACTTGTGGGGGGAAACCCTTCTGTCCTCTGTTGTTCGGCGGTCGGGTCTCTTCCTCGTCGTCGCTGTTTAGCCCCTTGTCATTGTTTTCGGCAATTAACTTGCCGGCCTGCTTGAACACCCAGCAATCTCTATTGGTGTGGTTAGCTGGCTTTTCAGAGGTGCCATGTATCTGGCATAAGCGGTCGAGTATTCGGTCCAGATTGGACGGACCCGGAGTGGTTCTTTTGAATGGCTTCTTCCGCTGACCGGGTTTAGAGCCTCAGAATCCGGCATTGACTGCCGTATCCTCCTTATCGTCACCGTTAATGCGGCGCTTGTTTTTGTTTCGACGTGACCTGCCGTTGTTGTCCTTGGTATCCGGACTGCCAGAATTTTTATGGAGGTTGTTGCTACGGGCTAGCCAGCTGTCCTCTCCCGCACAAAAGCGGGTCATTAACGATGTGAGGGCTGCCATGGATTTCGGATTTTCCTGCCCCAGGTGCCGGGCTAGCCATTCGTCCCGGATGTTATGTTTGAAGGCTGCAAGGGCCTCTGCATCCGGACAGTCGACGATTTGGTTTTTCTTTGTCAAGAACCATGTCCAGAATTGTCTGGCCGATTCGTCTGGCTGCTGAATAATGTGGCTTAGGTCGTCGGCGTCTGGTGGTCGCACATACGTGCCCTGGAAGTTGTCGAGGAATGCGGCTTCCAGGTCCTCCCAGCACCCAATTGACTCTGCGGGCAAGCTGTTTAGCCAATGCCGAGCTGGTCCTTTAAGCTTGAGTGGGAGGTACTTGATGGCATGGAGATCATCACCGCGGGCCATATGAATGTGGAGAAGATAGTCTTCGTCCAAACCGCGGGGTCTGTTGTGCCATCGTAAGATTCGATGTTTACGGGTTTAAACCCTTCGGTGATCTGATGATCCATTACTTCGTCAGTGAAGCATAGAGGGTGTGCGGCGCCTCTGTATTGGGCGATATCGCGACGCAGCTCGAGAGAGCACTGTCTGCTGTGTTCGGCCCGGCCAGGGTTATTGTGTCCGGCGCGACGGTATTCGTCGTGGGTCGTAGGGCGCCCACGTGATCCGTACATGGATCTGGATTGCCTTGCCTTGTCCTCCAATATGTCTCGCAAGTCCGGCGTGTTCCCTCTTGGCTTCGTACATTTGGAGCGATGCCGGGGTACGGTCTTGGCTGGGGGCCTAGATGCCTCTCTGTCACGACCACGAGGTGGTCGGTCAGCCATATCGTGCGCTGGTGATGAAGGTATGTATGCTTCCTCCTCTAATCGGGGGAGCAGCTTGCGTCTTGGGTAACTTTTGGAGGGGCGTTCGAGTTTATACTCTTCGGCCGCGAGGACCTCGGTCCATCGATCGGCCAGCAGGTCTTGATCAGCTTGGAGCTGTTGCTGCTTTTTCTTTAGGCTGTTTGCTGTGGCGATAAGCCTGCGCTTGAAGCGCTCTTGTTCGACGGGATCCTCGGGTACGACGAATTCATCATCGTTGAGGCTTGCTTCGTCTTCGGAGGAAGGCATATAGTTATCATCCTCAACCCCTTCGTCTGCCGCCCTCTCGTGGGGGCTTGCTTCTGCGTCCTCCTGTGCTGAGTCTTGCTGGAGAGGATTGTCTTCGGCACTCTCCGGAGTATTATTATCTCCTATGCCGGAATCTCCATTCTTGCTGTGGCGGGATTTAGAGCGGCGCCGCTCACGTCGGCGTTTGGGCTGTTTCTTTAGAGAGTCTGCCTCCGCTGCTTCTTCGCCATCCCTGTATTTTGGGGTGTCCACCATATATATGTCGTATGACGAGGTGGTCTTCCAGTGCCCTGTAGGCGCTGGTTCCTGTTCGTCTCCGGCATCGTCGTCCATAGCGTCGATGTCGTCGGAGTCGTAGTCTAGCATGTCGGTTAGATCATCGACAGTGGCTACAAAGTGGGTGGTGGGTGGGCTCTGAATTCCTTCGTCGTCCGTACCCCAGCCCTCCTGGCCATAGTCCGGCCAGGACTCTCCTGATAACGAGAGATGCTTTAGTGAATTCAGGATATCGCCAAAAGGCAAGTATTGAAAGATGTCCGCGGCGGTGAATTCCATAACCGGCGCCCAATCCGGATCAATTGGTAGGGGCGCGGGAGGTTCGGAGTCCGGCGAGGAGTCCGGCGCCTCGGAATCACGAGTTTCGCAGGAGACAAGATCAGTGTTCGGCTCCATCGCCGTGGATGTTGAAGCCCCCAGGGCGGGGTCTATCCACCGGCCCTCGATATGGGCGATCGGCTCCGGGATAATGGCCGGAGCGGATCCGGGTGCGGCCACCAGGGCACTGTTCGGTGGCAGAGCTAGATCATGCCCGTTGTCACAGTGCGGCGCGCTTGGCTGTGGCTCGAGTCCGTCGAAGATCAAGTCTCCGCGGACATCGGCCGTGAAGTTTAAGCTTCCAAATCTGACCTGACGGCTAGGGGCGTAGCTTTCGATCTGCTCCAGATGGCCAAGTGAATTGGCCCATAGTGCGAAGCCGCCGAATACGAGGATCTGTCCGGGGAGAAAAGTCTCACCTAGGACAGTGTTGTTGATTGAAGATGCCATCAAGCCTATCGGTGACGACACAGAGGAACTCTCAATGAAAGCACCAATGTCGGTGTCAAAACCAGCGAATCTCGGGTAGGGGGTCCCGAACTGTGCGTCTAGGCGGATGGTAACAGGAGACAAGGGACACAATGTTTTAGCCAGGTTCGGGCCCTCTCGATGGAGGTAAAACCCTACGTCCTGCTTGATTAATATTGATGATATGGGTAGTACAAGAGTAGATCTACCACGAGATCAAGGAGGCTAAACCCTAGAAGCTAGCCTATGGTATGATTGTTGTAATGTATGTTGTCCTACGGACTAAAGCCCTCCGGTTTATATAGACACCGGAGGAGGCTAGGGTTACACAGAGTCAGTTACAATGGTAGGAGATCTACATATCCGTATTGCCAAGCTTGCCTTCCACGCCAAGGAAAGTACCATCCGGACACGAGCCGGAGTCTTCAATCTTGTATCTTCGTAGTCTTGGAGTCCGGCGGATAATGATAGTCCGGCTGTCCGGACACCCCCTAGTCCAGGACTCCCTCAGATGCAAACTTCCAGCCATGGCGACAAAAACAAAGCAAAACATGAATCGAGCACTTACTGGTCATCGTTCGAGGACTCAAGCAGCCTCCGGCCAAACTTGAGGCCCGAGAGCCTACAGCTGGGGTCAGCCTTGGGAGGCTCGGAAGCAGAAGGCGCGTCGGGAGGGCCGGAGCTGGCCTCAGACTGCCCCGGGACCAGGGCAGACCCTGGGGGAACCAGCCTCGACCTGCCCTTCCTCGGGATCAAGGGAGAGTCCTCCCCGCCTCGCCTGGCACCGGCCTCGTCGTCGTCTGGCATGGAGCAGAGGGCGCGGGACCTGCGCCGAGGAAGGACTCCCCCGACTCCTCACCGGTCGCCTCAGAGTCAGGCTTTTCTTCCTCCTCCTCCTTTTCCTCCTCACTCCCGCTGGAGTCGTCGGAGAACACGTTCACCATCGCCAACGCCGCCAGATCCACGGGAGCCTCTGCGGGCACCAGCCCCTCACCATTGAAGGTGGGCATGGCGTTCACCACCTGCTCCCAGTCGTCGCGAAGGAACAGGGGGACGGGAGCACCTTCCGGGCTCGCCACGTCTCCCCCAACCAACGAGTGGAGAGCCGCGGCCAGATCTTCATCGGCCAGGTCCTCAGAGCTTAGGCAAAGGGCGGCATCTGCTTCCCAAAGCCTCCACAATGGGAGCGAGTGCCCTCGGAGTGGAGCCACCCGGTGCTCCAGGAACTCCCTCAGGAGCGTAGCCCCGGTCAGCTTCGCCGCCCCCAAGTTTCCTGGCCTCAGGTCCGCATTCATCCTCTTCAGCACCACCTTTGCACGGGGATCGTCAAGCTATGCGCGAGACCACGCATCGACGGCCTTGGGCTGCCCCGTAGGCAGCACCAGTCGAGGGTGGACACGCCCAACATCCACCATGACCCACTTACTCTGGAAGCCTTCAATCCTCTTCCCAGGCTTCAAGATGGCATTGGAGTTGGAATATGCGATGAAGCTCGCGCATGCGGTGATGTGGGCACCAGAAACCCAGAGGGAGAAGTAATGATGCAGCAAGGCCACTGAGGGCATCACCCCAATGTGGGCCTCACAATAGTAGGTGAAAATTGCCAGGAGAAGAACAGAGTTGGGGTGGAGGTGCAGAGCTTGCAAGTTGTATTGGTGAAGAACAGTGAGGAAGAACTCGGAAAAAGGAGGCACCAAACCGGCGATGATGGCGCTCACAAAGAGAGGGTAGAAGGTGCTCCCTTTGCCTTCAGGCTGGGTGGAGCCGGCCTTGAGCATAGTCGCCCCCTTGTTGCCCTGCGCCACCGTCATCAGGCGCGTGAGTGCGAGATTCTTCTCCGACACGTTCGGGGGATCCAGAGCCGGTGAGTATCGGGCCTCGGTCAGGGTCTTGCGAGGCGCCATGGCTTGCCGGATAGGAGGATTGAGACAGATCTGGAGGATTTCAGGAGCAAGAAGGAGAAGAGCGAGAAAGGAGATCCGGAGCAAGGCGAACGAGAACGAAGCAAGTAAGTCTGGCCCGGGTACCTCTTTTTGCCAGATGGACGGTTGCCGAGGCGTCGTGGGGAAACGGGGACGCCCATGTCCAATCAATCGCCACGCGGCATCCAAGGCCGCAGGCTATTGGGGCCTGCGGCGCTTCACACTTGCCCCTTCGCTTCTCTGCTAAGCCAAGTCCGGGCGCACCTTGGGCCCGGGGGCTACTGTCGGCGTTCTGGGAACGGGGGTGTCACGCCCAATATGTGATACTATCCTAAAGATACTCGAAGGTCCCACCAAGGATAGAACCGCATATTGAAACGCTTTTACAAGGTGGATATCATTACATCAACATTACATAATAGATGGGGATACATACAAAAGGCATCCAATACCACACGAATACAATATCATCTTACATAAGAGCACCATCCGACTACGGATGAAACACAAACAGAAACTCAGACGACATCCACCCTGCTAGCCCAGGCTGCCGACCTGGAACCTATCCCCTGATCGAAGAAGAAGCAGAAGAAGAACTCCAAAACAAGTAACGTCGCTCTCGCATCATGATCATCGCAATACCTATACCTGCAACTGTTGTTGTAGTAATCTGTGAGCCACGAGGACTCAGCAATCCCATTACCATGGGTATCAAGACTAGCAAAGCTTAATGGGAAAGGAAGGGGTAAAGTGGTGAGGTTGCAGCAGCGACTATGCAAGTATGGTGGCTAACATACGCAAATAAGAGCGAGAAGAGAGCAAACGGAACGGTCGTGAAGCTAGCAATGATCAAGAGGTGATCCTGTACTCCTACTTACATCAAACATAACCCAAAACCGTGTTCACTTCCCGGACTCCGCCAAAAAGAGACCATCACGGCTACACACGCGGTTGATGCGTTTTAATTCGGATTTGGTGTCAAGTTATCTACAACCGGATATTAACAAATTCCCATCTGCCACATAACCGCGGGCACGGCTCTCGAAAGTTTATACCCTGCAAGGGTGTCCCAACTTAGCCCATGATAAGCTCTCGCGATCAACGAAGGATATACCTTCTCCCAGGAAGACCCGATCAGTCTCGGAATCCCGGTTTACAAGACATTTCGACAATGGTAAAACAAGACCAGCAAGACCACCCGCTGTGCCGACAAATCCCGATAGGAGCTGCACATATCTCGTTCTCAGGGCACACCGGATAAGCTAAGCGTACAGGTACCGACGTAATCCAAGTTGCCAAGGAAAGGTCCCGCACGGTGCTCTAGTTTGGACCAACACTCGGAGGAGCACTGGCCCGGGGGGGGGGGGTAAAATTAAGATGACCCTCGGGCTCCGGAAACCCAAGGGAAAAAGGGCTAGGTGAGGCAAATGGTAAAACCAAGGTTGGGCCTTGATGGAGGAGTTTTATTCAAAGCGAACTGTCAAGGGGGTCCCATAAATCACCCAACCGCATAAGGAATGCAAAATCCGGGAACATAACACCGGTATGAAGGAAACTAGGGTGGCAAGAGTGGAACAAAACACCAGGCATAAGGCCGAGTCTTCCACCCTTTACCAAGTATATAGATGCATTAATAATATAAGAGATATTGTGATATCCAAACATAATTCTGTCCATCATGGAGCAATCTTCAACTTCACCTGCAACTAACAACGCTATAAGAGGGGCTAAGCAAAGCGGTAACATAGCCAAACAATCGTTTGCTAGGAAGGGTGAAAAGGTTAGAGGCTGACATGGCAAATTTGGGAGCCTTGAAGAGCAAGTGATAGGCAGCGCAACATAGCGATAGAACGAAGCAACTAGCATAGCAATGATAGTAGTGAGATCCAGGGTAGCGGTCATCTTGCCTGAAATCCCGCAAGGAAGAAGAACGAGTCCGTGAAGACGACGAACGGTCGAAGACGAACCAAGCGTAGTCGAACGAATCCTCACGATCGCAACGAAACAGGAACTATCGAGAAGAAGTACAACCGGAAAGAAGCAAACAACATAGTAAACAACCATCACATAAACATGGCATGATGCACAATCAAGTATGATGCATGTCCGGTTTAATGAGGCATGGCATGGCAAAGTGCAACAAACAATACTATAAGTTAAGTGGAGCTCAATATGCAACGAGTTGCATATTGACAAAACACCACATTGATATATTTAGTTTAATCTTGTTTAAGCTACCAAGCAATGTTAAATGTTGTTAGACATGGCAAGAGGTGAAGCATAATTAAACTACCTACTTAGGCAAGTTTAAATGAGGCCGGAACAACAAACAACAATTCCGGAAAATCCCCATATGCATATTTTAGTTTTTGTACTGTTCTAGCTAGACAATATTTTAATGTTGTTTAACAGGGAAATAAAGTGCACAATGTTAAACTAGGGATTTTTCTACCCCATTTACATATAAAGTTTATTTAAAACCGAGCTACGGTTATTTAGTTATGAAATAAATCATTTTAGCATGGCATTTGAGCAAATTTAAACAAACAACATTTTAAACATTTTAAACGTGGATGAAAGGTGGATATTGTGAAACTAGATGAAAAACTAAGCATTTTCCATATATAAATTATTTACATATGATGCACGGTTGTGGAGTTATTATATGCATGATGCTTGAGGGTTTTTCTGTAAAACTGCAGTCTCCGGATAATAGACAAATTCGCAGGCGGGGAAAAAACAAGACACGGGCCGAAACTGCTGTTGGGCCAACAGTGGAAGGGGGGCGCAACGGTGGCTCACCATAGGCTGAGGCCCAGCTGGTGGAGAGGCCCCGCAGGCCTGGCACGGCCTTGGCGCTGCTGGGCTGAAGCGGGTGAAGGGCGACGCAGTCAACGCGAGCGGGAGGCGGGGCGCGCTGTCCAGACGAAGCAGGGGACGAAGGGGAAGCAGAGGCGCGGGACTGCGATGGCGCCGGTGGCGTGGACGGGCAAGGCGACAGGAAGGCGCGGGCGGTGGTGCGGTGGTTGGTTGGGTGGAGAAAACGATGAGGATTTTGGATCAGGGACGAACCCGAGGAAGGTGGAGGCTGGTCGGGGATGGATCTGGGAGGATCCCGAGGAAGAAGGGGGGAGGTTGGTTGGCTGGCGGCGGCACGAAGGGAAAGGGTGGATGAGACAACTAGGGGCTAGGTTTTCATCTGTTTATATAGCATGAGCATTTTGGTTAGTGACTAGTCGAACCCTTCGATTAAAATTGAACGGTCGAGATAAATAGGACACAGAGTACAAATGAGAAAACGATGATGTTTTAGGGATGATTCGTACCCAACGGTGACAACTGCCCGGGTCGGGTTCGGGACAGCTTTCGGACATGCGCGAGGGGTTTGGGTATTGTACAAAGAGGGTCAAACTGTTGGGCAACAACAGAATGGTCGGTCTGAGGAAGGTCAACAGAGACGAGGAAGAAGCGGCAACTAACAAGTGGATGCACGTTTTATGAAAACATGCAGATGCAATGCGCATGATGCTATGAGATGAAATGCAAGACATGAACAAAATGCAAAACAAAAGACAAAAACCCAACCACGAAGGAAATATCATATCGCATCTCCGGAAAAGGCAAGAGTTGGAGTTACGAATATGGAAAGTTGTATCCGGGGCTTTACAACACTCCACCACTACGAGAGGATCTCGTCCCGAGATCTAGGATGGCACTGGAGGGAAAAGGAAGAGGAGAGGTAAAACAAAGTTGCTTCTTTGACGAACGACTGAAACCACGAACCATGAGAGGTTGAGCAATTTAAAAGAAAGAGTACAACAGAGATGAACAAGATTGCACACAATCCATTAGAAAAGAGGAACAAGCAGTATTACGAGAACTTGAAGGTTGAAAGACATGGAACTAAGAGCTTCACGAACGAAAAGAATACGACCACCTCGGTATAATGAGATAGCCAAGGAACAAGAATGACAGAATTTGGACAGCACTCCGGTAGAAAAGAGAAGAAAACTTGATGAGATGAAAAGATATTGAAGAGATGATACAACACTCCGGTTAAATGGATAAGCCAGAAAAGAAGACGATCCTCACCAAACAAGGTGATGGGTGAAGAGCACAACATCACAATGCCTCCATAACAAAGGAATAGAAGTTAGACCATTGGGATAAAGTGACAGAGAAGAAAATGACAACTTTTGCCACAAGTGAACTTGGAAAGCATCCTTGCAAAGAAGAATCGAACAGAGTTGTTGGAAAATCAACAACGAGAAGCACAAGCTTGTTGTGGGCTTATGGAAAACATCTCGAGACTATGAGGTGACAACCGGCCACTAATGGAAACCGTTGATTTGATTGAGAGCACCAAAGAGATGAAAAACTTCTTCACCGAGAGGATAGGAGAAAAACTCGGATCATTGATAGCACCATAATTAGCAATATTCCTTAGGGAAGGATTTAGGTGAAATCTTTACCAAGATAACTCCAATGGAGGGATTAATGGATTTAGAGTACCTCATTCTTGACAACATGTGACTCATGAAACATGAATGGAAATTGTCAAGAATGATATAACGCCATCTCGAAGATAAGGTAGAAGGAATTGCACTTCGAAATGCAAGAAGAAGAATACTTGAACTCTTCAGGAAAAACATGTGTTGGGCACCATGTTTATTTTTAGTATAGCTTGGCGGGTCATAACTTCGAGAGAAATCTTGAAGAACAATTGAAGAATGAAAAGAATCCTTGACGAACCACCATGTAGAGCCTCCATGAAGAACTCCCATAATAAAAGGATGATAAAAAGAAAGAGAACTTGAAAACACAAGGTGAAGCCTTGCGATGATTTAGATGGAGCTTCGCGACGAGATAATGTGGAAAACTTGGAACTCCGGAAAAAGAATAGATGAAACACTAGAACCGAGAATTACTTCATCGTGAACAATCTTTGGAAGAAAAGAATTGAATCACCTCGAGGAAATAAGAATAAGATTTATTGTATGCTTATCCTTCATCAAATTAAATTGATGGCAAGCAATGGATTTTGCATATTACTTATTCTCGTAGAAAGGATTAAGAGGGATATAGCATAAACTTGAGAAGGTATTGATGGAACCACCGGTGGGATTTGGAAACAACGAATATTTGATATGATAACGAAGGAAGTGAAATCTTGAACGAAGCACCAGAAGAATTGAAAATGAAAGTAGCAAAGGCACAATTCACTGGGAAGAATTGGAAAATGAATGAAGATACTTGAGGGGATTTAGATACATGAGAATGAAGAGATCATGAACTGATTAGAGGGTATTTGAACGATGCACCGGTAAGATTTGGAGAATGATAGCTACACGCTGAGAATGAAGAATTATGACATGATGGCCTTCGGAGGAAAGAAATGGAAACAACTCATGAAATGTTCCAGATGGTAAGAAAAGAATTGTCACAATCAAAACAATTATGAGGATAGCATGAAGCTAGAACCATGAATATTCAAGAGAATGGACCAAGATTTAAGAGAAATCCTTCTTCGGTCTTCAAATGTTGAGAACGATGATGAGAACCACCATGAATTGTTGAGATACTTCAGGAGAATTAAAAGAGGAAAGGTTGAGCCAAAGATGAAAAGAATTTGAAAACGACCTTGGAGAAGGCATGTGACTGATGAAAATTCATTCTTACGTCAAACTTGGAAATGAATTTGTGAATCGCTCCTGATAATTCGAAGAGTCGGGTAAGATCTTGGGAAAATACCTGTGGGTTAGGGCCCACTCAAAAGAAAACACCGTTGAAAATGATTTTAAAGAGAGATTGCACCAGTTGAATTAAATGGCTTGAATGAGATAACAATCTCCAAATAGCTTGAACGGATTAAGAATGGAAACACAAATCTTCTGAGATATCTTCAACACTCTGGAACAAATGAATAGCAAGAGGTGAGTGATTGAGAGGTGCACCGGCATGAGAAAGCATTTGACACGAGGAAAGGAATATGACCAACACTGAAAGCTTGAATTGGATCCACCGGAGAAGAAAAAAGAACGAAGGATGATGAACTTGAAGCTCGTGAGCATCTTCACGAGGGATCACCGGATCAGAACATTGATTGAAAAGAGTGAAGTGACTTCACATGAATAAATGGATACTTGATTAAAATAAATGAGTCCTTGAAGAAAAGGGTGGGAGGGTGGGGAAAAACAAAGACAACGTGGGATGAACGAAACAAACACCGTTGAGAAAACTTAGAATTGATCTTGCGAATGGGGAGAATGATGGGATCATCTCGAAGAGAAGCGCACCGGTTGGAAAAGAATTAACATGACGACCTCAATGATCACGAAGGATTAGTATTCACATAGCAATATGAGAACACCATTTAGGAAAGGTATGGATTCAACATTTGACTTCGAAGCAACTCGAATACCACAAATAAAATAAAATAAAGGATTTGGCTTGCAGAATAAGCTGGAACAAATACATATGATAGAGATTTACCCAATCCCATCTCATGCATCTGTCGGAAAGATATTCTAGGAGCTACTTGAATTCCCACCTATAAACTCCCGAAACTTTCTGGTTATGCAATCTGGTGTTGGGGATACACGGGAAGCAATATATCTCACCCAAACTAACAATCCCTACATCCAGCTGTATCCATCCATCAACACATAACCAAGAAAACTCCGGAAATCGTGTACCTCAACCTTCGAAAAGCATCCGTTATACGAGCTATGGCAATACTCCCGAACTCCCCAGTACTGGGTGGCATCGAGGTTATCTCACCAACAACTGCATAAAAGAGATTTTCGATGTCGGCAAAACTCAGGTATTCCAGAACTGCAACAATAAAATTGTGACGACAACACCTCAGAGCTCAACTCCCCGGGACACTGCCACAACCCCTAAATGTCAGGAGGCACCAAGAACAATGTTCTCGTCACAAAACCAACGGAACGATTCCAAGATACCCGCGTGATCCTAAATTTTTTTTTAGAAAAATTTGAGGAGAGGAAAGATAAAACATCTACGTCGAGAGTCCTCACCAGAGCGACGAAGGGGGCTGAGGAGTAAAAAGAATCCTACTCTCCGATATATATAATCCTAAGACTCAAAATAGATTTTTTTTCTAGACTCAAAAACGGCCAACAATCAAGGGGGCTCCTATGGTCGGTCGAGGCTCTGATACCAACTTGTCACGCCCAATATGCGATACTATCCTAAAGATACTCGAAGGTCCCACCAAGGATAGAACCGCATATTGAAACGCTTTTGCAAGGTGGATATCAATACATCAACATTACATAATAGATGGGGATACATACAAAAGGCATCCAATACCACACGAATACAATATCATCTTACATAAGAGCACCAACCGACTACGGATGAAACACAAACAGAAACTCAAACGACATCCACCCTGCTAGCCCAGGCTGCCGACCTGGAACCTATCCCCTGATCGAAGAAGAAGCAGCAGAGGAACTCCAAAACAAGTAACATCGCTCTCGCGTCATGATCATTGCAATACCTGTACCTGCAACTGTTGTTGTAGTAATCTGTGAGCCACGAGAACTCAGCAATTCCATTACCATGGGTATCAAGACTAGCAAAGCTTAATGGGAAAGGAAGGGGTAAAGTGGTGAGGTTGCAGCAGCGACTAAGCAAGTATGGTGGCTAACATACGCAAATAAGAGCGAGAAGAGAGCAAACGGAACGGTCATGAAGCCAGCAATAATCAAGAGGTGATCCTGAACTCCTACTTATGTCAAACATAACCCAAAACCGTGTTCACTTCCCGAACTCCGCCGAAAAGAGACCATCACGGCTACACACACGGTTGATGCGTTTTAATTCGGATCTGGTGTCAAGTTATCTACAACCGGATATTAACAAATTCCCATCTGCCACATAACCGCGGGCATGGCTCTCGAAAGTTTATACCCTGCAGGGGTGTCCCAACTTAGCCCATGATAAGCTCTCGTGATCAACGAAGGATATACCTTCTCCCAGGAAGACCCGATCAGTCTCGGAATCCCGGTTTACAAGACATTTCGACAATGGTAAAACAAGACCAGCAAGACCACCCGCTATGCTGACAAATCCCGATAGGAGCTGCACAGATCTCGTTCTCAGGGCACACCGGATAAGCTAAGCGTATAGGTACCGACGTAATCCAAGTTACCAAGGAATGGTCCCGCACAGTGCTCTAGTTTGGACCAACAACTCGGAGGAGCACTGGCCCGGGGGGGTAAAATAAAGATGACCCTCGGGCTCCGGAAACCCAAGGGAAAAAGGGCTAGGTGAGGCAAATGGTAAAACCAAGGTTGGGCCTTGCTGGAGGAGTTTTATTCAAAGCGAACTGTCAAGGGGGTCCCATAAATCACCCAACTGCGTAAGGAATGCAAAATCCGGGAACATAACACCGATAAGACGGAAACTAGGGCGGCAAGAGTTGAACAAAACACCAGGCATAAGGTCGAGTCTTCCACCCTTTACCAAGTATATAAGATGCATTAATAATATAAGAGATATTGTGATATCCCAACATAATCCTGTCCATCGTGGAGCAATCTTCAACTTCACCTGCAACTAACAACGCTATAAGAGGGGCTGAGCAAAGTGGTAACATAGCCAAACAATGGTTTGCTAGGAAGGGTGAAAAGGTTAGAGGCTGACATGGCAAATTTGGGAGGCTTGAAGAGCAAGTGATAGGTAGCGCAACATAGCGATAGAACGAAGCAACTAGCATAGCAATGATAGTAGTGAGATCTAGGGTAGCGGTCATCTTTCCTGAAATCCCGCAAGGAAGAAGAACAGGTCCATGATGACGACGAACGGTCGAAGGCGAACCAAGCGTAGTCAAACGAATCCCCACGATCGCAATGAAACAGGAACTATCGAGAAGAAGTACAACCGGAAAGAAGCAAACAACATAGTAAACAACCATCACATAAACATGGCATGATGCACAATCAAGTATGATGCATGTCCGGTTTAATGAGGCATGGCATGGCAAAGTGCAACAAACAATACTACAAGTTAAGTGGAGCTCAATATGCAACGAGTTGCATATTGACAAAACACCACATTGACATATTTAGTTTAATCTCGTTTAAGCTACCAAGCAATGTTAAATGTTGTTAAACATGGCAAGAGGTGAAGCATAATTAAACTACCTACCTAGGCAAGTTTAAATGAGGCCAGAACAACAAACAACAATTCTGGAAAATCCCCATATGCATATTTTAGTTTTTGTACTGTTCTACCTAAACAATATTTTAATGTTGTTAAACAGGGAAATAAAGTGCACCAAGTTTATTTAAAACCAAGCTACGGTTATTTAGTTATGAAATAAATCATTTTAGCATGGCATTTGAGCAAATTTAAACAAACAGCATTTTAAACATTTTAAACATGGATGAAAGTTGGATATTGTGAAACTAGATGAAAAACTAAGCATTTTCCATATATAAATTATTTACATATGATGCACGGTTGTGGAGTTATTATATGCATGATGCTTGAGGGTTTTTCTGTAAAACTGCAGTCTCCGGATAATAGACAAATTCGCAGGCGGGGAAAAAATAAGACACGGGCCGAAACTGCTGTTGGGCCAATAGTGGAAGGGGGGCGCAGCGGTGGCTCACCATGGGCTGAGGCCCAGCTGGTGGAGAGGCCCCGCAGGCCTGGCACGGCCTTGGCGCTGCTGGGCTGAAGCGGGTGAAGGGCGACGCAGTCAACGCGAGCGGGAGGCGGGGCGCACTGTCCAGACGAAGCAGGGGACGAAGGGGAAGCAGAGGCGCGGGACTGCGATGGCGCTGGTGCTTGAAGCGGCGGGGCGCTGGGCATGGACGGGCGGCGGAGACGGCGAGATTTGGCGGCCCTCGGCCGGATCTGGCGCGAAACGACGGCGAGGCTTGACTCGGGGCAGAGCATGGGCATCCATGGCGGTCCTGGGTTCCTGGACAGAGAGAGTTTGAGAGAGAGATACCTGAGAAGGGAAAAGAAGACTGAGAGGGAAAGGAGCAGGGGCTTGGCGCTCATCTGTTGGTCGTTGCTGCCGGCGGCAGCCGGACCTGGAGTAGAGGTGGCAGAGCAAGGCAACGGCCGCTTGCTGGTCTTCGGGAGGAGCTCGTCTCCCTGCATCAACAAGGAGAGCGGGGAGGCTATAGGGAAGAAGGACGACGACGGCGCGGGGAAGGAGCTTCTGACGCGGGGCTGCGAGGATGGGCGCGCTCGGGAGGCAAAGAGGAGGGCGACGACGATGTTGTTGTTGCTGTCTTTGGCGGCTGCAAGCTTCGGCTCGAGGAGGCAAGCAAGCACGGGCATGCAAGAGGAGAGGTGCTCAAGGACGCGGGGGCTGCTGATGTTGTCGCCGGCGGCGTGGACGGGCAAGGCGACAGGAAGGCGCGGGCGGTGGTGTGGTGGTTGGTTGGGTGGAGAAAATGATGAGGATTTTGGATCGGGGACGAACCCGAGGAAGGTGGAGGCTGGTCGGGGATGGATCTGGGAGGATCCCGAGGAAGAAGGGGGAGGTTGGTTGGCTGGCCACCATAGTTGAGGGGATCGGAATCCAGATTGCGCATAGACTAGAGAGAGAGAGAAGCGACTGAACTCACCCGAGCAGTTCATCGCACCAGCTCAAGAACAGCCCCTCGCGATGTTGTTCTCCCTTTGTATTATTCATCATCAGCCCCTGAGGCAATCCACCACACCACACACTGGAGTAGGGTATTACACCACAATGGTGGCCTGAACCAGTATAAACCTCGTGTCCCTTGTGTGTTCTTCTTTCTAGCCTAGGTTCCTTGCGAGGCTTCGAGACGTGAGTTGGTAAGGGAAAGATCTTCGTGTGCACCCCAGAGTTCGAACCTCAAGGGTCTGCCGGACCCCGAAATCCGACATAAGTTACTACTGCTATTGTTACTGTTACACTTGCTACAAAATTATTGCTATCCTTGCCACCGTTCCCATTACTGTTACTATCACTATCAAAACTATGATATTACTTGCTACTAAACATCTTGTTGCAGATAATTAATCTCTAGGTGTGGTTTAACTGACAACTCACCTGCTAATACTTGCAAATATTCCTTGGCTCCCCTTGTGTCGAATGTATAAATTTAGGTTGAATACTCTACCCTTGAAAACTGTTGCGATCCCCTATACTTGTGGGTTATCAAGACCTTTTTCTAGCGGCATTGCCGGGGAGCATAGCTATATTTGTTGAGTCACTTGGGATTATTATCAAATTATCACTATGAAGAATCTGAAGGATACCAAGACTAAGATTTTTCCCTCTAAGACGGGGGGAGGTAAGGAACTGCCATCTAGCTCTGCACTTGATTCACCTTCTGTTATGAGTAAATTTGCAACACCACCACATGCTATTACTGATATGTCACAAGTTATTGATGATGCTACTTCTGCTATGAATGATACTCATGATGATGCTAGTACCTTGCTTGATGATATTGTGCCACTAGGTGAATTTCTTGATGAACAACTTGCTAGAACTAAAGCTTTTGAGAATGCTAAAATTGATGAAATTACTAAAACTGATGAAGTACATGAAACTGAAAATCTTGAAACACCTATTATATCTAGTTCTCCTAGATATGAATTGCCTAAGATACCAAAAGGATATGTTATGGATGAGGAGACAACTAGAGACTTTCTTGCTTGCAATGATAGGGATGATCTTAAGAAATTATTATGCAAACTAAAAGAAAAATCTTTAAATGCTAGAATGAAATGTGATCCTGAGTTTTCTACTTCACCTATCTTTGTTGATGATAAGGATTATGAATTCTCTGTCGATCCAGAGTTAATTACTTTGGTTGAATCTAATCCTTTCCATGGTTATGAAACTGAAACCGTTGTGGCACATCTTACTAAGTTGAACGACATAGCCACTCTTTTTGCTCATGATGAGAAAATTCGCTACTATTATATTCTCAAATTACTTGCGTTCTCATTAAAGGGTGATGCTAAGACTTGGTATAATACTCTTGCTCCTGGTTGTGTGCGTAGTCCCCATGATATGATTTATTACTTCTGTGAAAAATATTTTCCTGCTCATAAGAAACAAGCTGCCTTACAAGAAATATTTAACTTTGTGCAAATTGAAAAAGAGAGAGTCTCCCACAAGCTTGGGGGAGGCTTCTCCAATTACTTAATGCTTTTCCTGACCATCTTCTTAAGAAAAATGAAATACTTGATATCTTCTATAATGGACTAACTAATGCTTCTAGGGATTTCCTAGATAGTTGTGCTAGTTGTGTTTTCAGGGAACTGACTGTTGAACAAGCTGAAGAATTATTGAATAACATATTTAAAAATTATGATGATTGGACTCTTCCCGAACCACCGCTTAAACTTACTCCAAAGAAGAGGGGTATACTATATCTCAGTCCTGAAGATATGCAAGAGGCAAAGAAATCTATGAAGGAAAAAGGTATTAAAGCTGAGGATGTCAAAAATTTACCTCCTATTGAAGAAATACATGGGCTTGATACAGCACCACCACCTAAGGTGGTAGAGGTAAATTCTTTAATGAAATTCAGTGACTATGACAATCCTTACAATATGAATCCTAGTCAATGCCTTTATGAGTTTGATAACTACATTAGAAATCAAGATCACTTCAATGCAAATATTATGAAACAATTAAAATACAATTCCAATATGATTGCTCGCTTGAGGGACTTGTTATTTAGAATTACCAATGATGTTAGAGGTGTAGGAAAACATCCCTTTATGGTTCAAACTCAATTAGAACAAGTTGCTAAATCTCAAAGAGAATTGCTTGATGAAATGAACAATAATATCAATGATCATGATGTTAGAGTAATGACTAGAGGAGGTAGAATGACTTAGGTACCACTTTATCCTCAGGGACACCCTAAAAGAATTGAACAAGATTCTCAAAGAGTTAACACTGATGCACCTAGTCCTACTAAAAAGAAAAGGCAGAAGAAAAATGATAGGACTTTGCATGCCTCTAGTGAACCTGAAGTAGTAAAACCTCCTGATAATGATAATCAAGTCTCTATCTCTGATGCTGAAACTCAATCTGGCAATGAACACTCACCTTCTGATAATGAAAAATATAATGATGAGGTTCATGAAGACACTCAAACAAATAATAATGAACCAGACAATGATGTTGAAATAGAACCAACTGTTGATCTTGATAACCCACAACCCAAGAATAAAAGATATGATAAAAGGGACTTTGTTGCTAGAAAACATGGTAAGGAAAGAGAATTGTGGGTTAAAAAACCTATGCCCTTTCCATCTAAATCAACTAAGAAGAAAGACGATGAAGAATTTGAAGGCTTTGCTGAAATGCTTAGGCCAGTCTTTTTGCGTACCCTCTTGACTGATATCTTGAAAATGTCTTCTTATGCAAAATACATGAAAGACATCATCACCAATAAGAGAAAAATACTGGAAGTTGCAATCTCCACCATGCTTGCTAATTATTCTTTTAAGGATGGAGTACCTAAAAAACTTGGAGATCCAGGAATACCAACTATACCTTGCTCCATCAAAACAAAGTATGTGAAAACTGCTTTATGTGATTTAGTAGCTGGTGTTAGTGTTATGCCTTTCTCTTTATATAAAAGACGTGATTTTAATAAACTCACACCTACCAAAATATCTTGCAAATGGCTGACAAATCAACTGCCATACCTATCGGTATCTGTGAGGATGTGCCCGTTGTTGTTGCACATGTTACTATCTTAACTGACTTTGTTATACTTGAGATGCCCGAGGACAACAACGTGTAGATTATCCTTGGTAGACCCTTCTTGCATACTGTAGGGGCTATTTTTGATTGCAATAAAAGCAAGGTCACATTGCATATCAATGGTAATGAGCATACGGTGCACTTCCCGAAGAAACAATTCCAAGTGAATGGTATTAATGTTATTGAAAAATCTCCGACAATCACTCTTGGAAGTTTTCAACTACCTCAACCTACTACCAAAAAGAAATATGAAATGCTTATTGTTGGGGACATTCATATCCCCGTTGAGGTAACTTAGTGTTTTACGAAAGTTCTTTAGTTTCATGCTGTCGGCGTTCTGGGAACGGGGGTCCCCAGACTTGCCTGCCTGCGGCCTGCGGCGTGGCTCAAAGGGGGGCCCAGCGCGGCCCATCTTCATCAACACAAGCTCAAGACCCTCACGAGAGGCCAAGCCTCGCGGGGCGTACAACAAGGAGCTTCCTCAGGCACGGCCTCATCAGGCTGGCTCACGAGGAGGCGAAGAGTTCAAGGCGGGGTACCTCGCGAGGTGCCCATGACGCAAGCCATGACGACCAAGGGCGCCAGTCGGGCGCCAGCCCGCGCAGTGTCCTCCTTTCATCTTTGGTGCAAAGGGAGCAAGCGCAGGCGAGAGCATCAAGCAAAGGCATCCATTTCGGTGCAACAAGACCAAGACCAGCCCAACGGCAGAGAGGAAGTCATTGTGGAGCCCAAGCAGGCGTCACCACCAGAGCCTTTGACAGGCGAGGACCAACTTTAGTCAGGATAAGTGTACCCACTGTTCCCCTTCAAAATGGCCAATTGTTGGCGCCCTTCCCGCTAAATTTTTGGGAAGAGGCCCAAGGCCTTTGCCTATAAATAGGACTAGCCATCCCCAGGGTGAGAGGAGGGATCGAGTACCTGGCATACATCTAGAATCGAGAGAGAGAGAGAGAGAGAGAGAGAGAGAGAGAGAGAGCGACTGAACTCCTCCTTGCAGTTCATCGCACCAGCCAAGAACAGACCCTCGCGAGGCTGTTCTTCCTTGTATTGTTCATCATCAGCCCAAGAGGCAATCCACCACACCACACACTGGAGTAGGGTATTACACCACAATGGTGGCCTAAACCAGTATAAACCCTGTGTCTCTTGTGTTGTTTCTTTCGTAGTTTTGATCCAAGCGATTCGGCGAGGAGCAGGTAGGTAGAGGGCGAAATCTCCGCGCGCACCCCAGTGTGCGAACCTCAAGGGTCTGCCGGAACCCGAAATCCGACATTTGGCGCGCCAGGTAGGGGTGCGCCGGAATTCGCCTTTCGTCGTCCTGTTCTTCTCCGACCATCGCATCCATGTCTGACGCATGTCGGGCTCGCACCGAGCACCGAGCCGCACTCGCTTCCTGCGTCGCCCAGACGGCTCCCGTCGGCGGGCGCCCCCGTCGTTCCCCATCACCTGCCGTCAACGCCGCCACCGGCCCGGCGGGGAACGAGCAGCAAGCATCGTCCCAGCATCCATCCATGAGGCGAGATGGCCGCACTGCCACACCCTCGCTCACCCCCGCTGGTTCTTCATCCCGCGCGCCCCGCGCGGCCATGGAGGCTCAAGCTGCGCTCATCGCGGCAAACGAGCTCCTGTGCTACCGCCCAATCGACAACGTCTACGAAGAGTGGCTCGACTGAGTCGTCGAGCTCGTCCGCGCCGCTGAGGGCTCCCCCGCGCCGTCCTTCTCGCTACATCGCGCCCCGCCCTGCGGGGGCAATGAAGCTCCTGGGGCGCCTCAGCCGCCTCCCCCTCAAGAAGGCGCTCTAGCCCCAAGGCGCGCGGCCCCTAGGCGGAACCCGCTCCGTCAGGCGCCAGCGCGGCAAGAGGAGAGCTGCCAAGAAGTCCCTCGCCCTCGAGAAGCTGCCCGAGCGCTCCCTGCTCCAGCACGTCAAGACCCCGCGCTGCTCCCAGCTACAGCGCATGGGGACCCACAGGACCAAGCTCTTCGTCGCCCAAGGACTCCTGTGGCCACAGCGGGCTGCCGCGCCTTCACCACTGAGCTACGCAGCATCACGTGGCCTGGCAAGTTCAAGCCAGACCTGCCTCCTCGCTACGACGGCACGGCTGACCCTGCAGAGTTCCTCCAGCTCTACGAGCTGGGCATCGAGGCTGCCAACGGAGACGAGAAGGTCATGGCGAACTAGTTTCCCATGGCGCTCAAGGACGGGGCCCGCACCTGGCTCCTGAATCTGGCTCCAGGCACGATCTCCTCCTGGGACGAGATGCGCACCCGCTTCATCGCCAACTTCCAGGGTACTCGCGACTGGCCACCCGCCGTGAGCGACATGCGCCGTATCAAGCAGCAACCAGGGGAAACCCTGCAGAAGTACATCCAGCGCTTCGACAACGCGCGCCTCAAGATCCCCAAGGTGACTGAGGAGGCCATCATCTCAGCCTTCTCCGATGGCATGCGCGACGTCAAGATGAAGGAGGAGCTGGCGATGCATGAAGTCCTGTGCACCTCCTTGGAGCTGTTCAACTTGGCGACCAAGTGCGCCAGGGCTGAGGAAGGACGCCTCTCCCTCCTCGAGCTGCCTGCCGTGGACCCAGAAGAGAAGAAGCCCAAGACCAAGGACGTGAAGTGCAAGGGGGCTGTTGTGCTCGCGGCAGAGCCAGACACCAAGCGGGGCAGAGATCAGCCTGAATCCTCCAAGGGCAGTCGGTACTGCGTGTACCACGACCTCCACACCCACAACACCAATGAATGCCAAGAGCTCCGGGCTGTGCGTGAAGGAAGGGTCGGCCGACATCCCGACCGCAGCGACTGGGGCTACGGCCAAGGAGGAGGAAGGAACGCAGGACACTGGGAAGACCGCAGCCCACGCCAAGGGTGGCGCGACCAACCTCGCGAGGATCGCTGGCAGGACCCGCCTCGCGAGGGAGGCTGGAGGGATCAGCCTCGCGAGGATCGCCCGCAAGGGAACGTAGGCCTCCCTCCGCTGCCGCCGCAGCCAAGGAGAAATGAGGACCGTCATCAGGACGAGGGGGCTGGGGGCTTCAAGGAACCTCGTGCAATCGCCTGCATCCTGGGCGGAGCTCAAGCCCCAGCCTCTCAGCGCATCTTCAAGCAATTCACCCGCGAAGTGAATGCAGTCCTCCCTAAGCTCGAGGCCACGCGCCCTCTCAGGTGGTCGGCTTGCGCCATCACGTTCAGCTCAGCGGATCAGCTCAAGTGCGCGGCCACAGCCGGAGTCCTCCCGATGCTTTGTTCCCCAATCATCAGCAACGTGCTAGTCACCAGGACCCTCATCGATGGCGGAGCAGGGCTCAACGTCCTGTCCGTGGAAACGTTCAACAATTTCCAAGTGCCCTACAATCAGCTTCAGCCAACCAAGCCTTTCTCCGGAGTCACCGACGGCTCCACGGTCCCTATTGGGCAGGTCCACCTCCCTGTCACCTTTGGGGCACGCAACAACTACCGCACTGAGCTCATCGACTTCGACATCACCCACATTCGCCTGCCATAAAACACCATCCTTGGGTACCCGACGCTGGCCAAGTTCATGGCCGTAACCCACCACGGCTACAACGTCCTCAAGATGCCAGGAAGTGGTGGGGTCATCATGGTGCCCTGCGAAGAGAGAGACGCAGTGTGCTCCCTGGAGCGACCCTTTCAGGCCGCATCACTGGAAGACCCGGATCACGGAAGCAGGAGGCTTCCCGAGGCCGCCCCAAGAAGAAGAAGACATCGTCCGGCCCGGCCCCTCAGGAGGCAGGCCCCTCAGGGCCCGCGCCTGCTCAGAGGGAACCTCCTTCCATCGCATAGAGAAGCGCGCCCGGCGCCCTCCTCAGGCAGGGCTTGGGGGCTCTCCCCTGGAGGGCTGCCGACCTCGCCAAGGTCACGAGGGAGGCGCTTGGGAACCACGTGGAGGCGTGTTTCAAAGTATGTTTCCCTCCAGAAGGAGCAAGGCAAGGAGGGCCAAACCCTCAGGAGTTTGTCAGCAAGGCCATTCAGGAGCTACAGGAGTCAAGAGTCATGAGGGGCAGCCGCCGCTTACCTGCTGTGGCCCCCCATCCAGGCGAGGATGGTGGGCTGCACGTCTGCATCGACATACCAGGTCTCAACCGAGCCGCGTCTCAGGAGCACCTCGGCCCTCACAAGTGGGACGCTGCGAGGGTCCGCCTCACAGCTACGTTCGCATGCCTTATGGCTTGCCGAATGCGGCTGTCGTGTACCAATGCCTCATGAGGGCCATCCTGGAGGCTCAAGAGGTCAGGCGTTCCGCAGCCCTGGTGGAGATGGAGATGGTCCACGAGGGGCCAAGAGCGCCTCCGGAGCCTCCCGAGGCCCCTGGGCCTGGGGGCTCATGAGGATCGGCTCCCGCAGCCCACCGAGTCTGCTACACCAACACCCCTTCGTCCCCAACATCATCAGGTGACATCTTTCAAGTTTCATTTCCAGCTGGGAGCGCCCTCAGGGCCGCATTATTCCCAGGCTGCGTGGGTCCATCCCTGCGGCGTGTATCCCTTTTATTTCATGTTCTTAGCTTACTTTATTGGGGGCGCCCCTTGGTCTGCATCATCCCCAAGTCGCTCGGGTCAGACCCAGCGGCGTGTACCCTTCTTGCGTTTATCTTAGGGCCATGCTTTCGACCCATCACGCTTGTTATTTGGTGCCTGTCCGTGGCACCTTTTCTTCCTAGACGTCGGAAGCTTGCGCGTTAAAGGGGGGGTGCCTGAGCATCGCGACTCAGGGCTCCTATCGGTTCTCCAGCCCTCACCCTCTGGTCTTGTCCATGGCATCGCGACCTGGCATACCAGCGACGGTTGAGACTAGCTCGAGGGCCGGGACCTGAGGACGTAGAGTTTCGACATCTAACCCAGATTGCGCATTAAAGGGGGGGTGCCTGAGCATCGCAACTCAGGGCTCCTACCGGCTCTCCAGCCCTCACCCTCTGGTCTTGTCCATGGCATCGCGATCTGGCATACCAGCGACGGCTGAGACCAGCTCGAGGGCCGGGACCCAAGGACGTAGAGTTTCGACATCTAACCCAGCTTGCGCATTAAAGGGGGGTGCCTGAGCATCGCGACTCAGGGCTCCTACCGGCTCTCCAGCCCTCAACCTCTGGTCTTGTCCATGGCATCGCGACCTGGCATGCCAGCGCCGGCTGAGACCAGCTCGAGAGCCGAGACCCGAGGACGTAGAGCACCGGCATCTAGCCAAATTTGCAGGAACACACTCCAAGATAAGGCCCAGAGCCAGGCTCAACCCGCCTTGAGGTAGGGCCCCGTGAGTCCCGCGCTGGCTCATGGGTGCCCAGATACACCTCGTCAAGCCCTACCGTGCCAGCCACGCGTCATGGCGGGGCTGTACACGCCCCGGGGGCTCCTCCCGGAGGGGAGCCCCCTCCCACGCACCAGTGGAAGCACCATGATCCGCGCTGGCTGACGACACTGCCGAGGAGCGGCTATGCCCGTACGCATACGGAAGCGCTATGCTCTGCGCTGGTGATAAACAACTGAGGGTGGCCCCCGAGCCGCATCAATCTCAGGGAGCCCAGAGCTCAGTGTCTAGCCTCATCACAACGCCTCCCCTCAGGAGTGCCGCGCGAGGGGGCTGGGCACGGGGGCTACGCCCGGGTTACGCCCAGATGCACGCCACCCAGCCAGGCCCCCCAGGCTTGGTTCGTCGCGCGTCCCTCCCCGAGCAGAGCCAAGGTACGAAGGCCGTTTGAGTGTCAAGGGGGACTCCTGAGCATCGCAACTCAGGAGCCTAACTGGTCACGTAGCCTCTCACTCCTTAGTTCCGAAAGGCTAATGGCGGTTGAGGTATGCGCAGGGCCGGGCTCTGCAGACGTAGAACGGTAAATCCACCCGCATCTCACCTCCCTAAGGAGTCACCCCCACATCTCACCTCCCTACTTGCTGTTCGAGCGCCAAGGGGGACTCCTGAGCATCGCGACTCAGGAGCCTAACTTGTCACGTAGCCCCTCACCCCTTGGTCCCGTCCTGGTTTCCGGTTGGGGCTAACGGCGACTGAGGTATGCGCGGGGTCGGGCTCTGCCGGCGTAGAACATAAGCAAGTAGGAAGGAATAGCGCAAATTTCAGGGAATTCAAAAGCAAATATTACAGTCCATACTGTTATCACGGCACCAAATGCAAGTTTTAACGCCTCCCCGAGGCATGCTACATGTGCAGGAATTAAAAGCAGGGCAGGAGCCACGACGGAGTCACTTGCCGGCGGTGGAGCTGCGCGGAGCGGGTTTGCCTTGTGGAGCAGCAGGGCTAGCAGCGCTCCGCTTCGGCTTGGTGCTGAAGGCCCGGAACTTCCCCAGCAGAGCCTTCGCACGACCCTTCACGACCTCAGTAGCGGCAGCGGCAAGCTCGCCGCTCGCTGGCTCCAGCAGGCTGTCGAGGTCGACGTTGGGGTCACAAAGATAGATGTGGGTGAAGACCCGCGTCAGCGCTGCAGAAGACAAGACGCGTGCCTCGGCCTCAGCCGTAGGGCCAAGGCCAAGGGTGACATCTTCAAGAGCACGAACTAGGAAGGGAAGCAGCTTGGCGGGGCTGTCCTCCTCGCCGGCCAGCGGGCTCTCCAGGCCGCTCTCGTAAAGCGTCTTCAATGAAGTGCGAGCCTTCTCCTCCATCTCCGCAAAGGCCACACGATCCTCGGCAAGAACCCATGCCTTGCCGTCCAGCTCAACCTTCCTCGTCTCCAACTCTTGCTCCAGTGCGCCTAGGCGGTCACGGCGCTTCTTGAGCTTGGCGTCCCGATCCTTGACGGCCGCCTCACGAGCCTTCATGCCTTCCTCCTGCTCTTGGCGAAGGCGGGTCTCCTCGGCGAGCTAGTCCTGCAGGCCCTTCAGCTCGCTCTCCAGCGCCTCGCAGCGACCTCGGACATTAGCCACCTCTCCCAAGGCGACGTCGCGGGCAGCCTTCGCCCCAAGGACGGCCTGCTTCTCCTCGTCGCAAGCCGTCGAGTCCTGGACCAGCACCACCCGAATCGAAGCGTCGGAGCGAATCCAGCCGGAAGCTAGCTCAAAGCGCCCGGCCACTAGACGAGGGTCGGCGCCCAGAAGATCCTACTGCAGACGGTCCAGTTCGGCAACAACGCGATCCAGAACAGTAGTCGGGGAAGCAGTAGTCGGAGGAGTAGGAGGAGAAGACGGCAGCGTGATCACGGTATCCTGAGGTGGAGCCTGCTGCGCCACGATGGCTATGGTGGCGGCATCAGGCAAGGGCACCTCGGGAGTCGCTTGGGCCATGGGGGCTGAGCTCGCCCCAGCCGGCTCAGCCAGGCCTCGCGAGGACGCCCGGGCAGGAGAGGCCCGTGCGTCACGGCCACCTTCTGTCGTGGGCAGAGGCACTACCACGGATGGAACTTCAGGAGCTCCCGTCGACTTCTTTGCCGCGGGCGCCAGCCTAGCCGGGAGATACGAACGTCAAGCCTCAGCAACAGAACAACAAACAAGACAGGAGTCAAGCACTTACAGGTCGTCGCTCGCGGGCTCGAGCAGCCTCTGGCCGTACTTGAAGCCCGAGAGCCTGCTGCAAGGATCAGCCTCAAGGAGCTCGGGAGCAGGAGGTGCGCCTGCGGATCGCTTCGGGGCTGGGGCAGACCCGCGGGGGATCAGCCCGGTCCGGTCCTTCTTCAGGATCGGGGGCAGGCTCCCACCGCCCTGTTCGCCATCATCCTCATCGTCATCACTCAGAGAGAGGCGGAGAGCTCGGGACTTGCGCCGAAGGGAGGAGCCCTTGACTCCGCCTCGGAGTCAGCCCCCTCTTCCCGCTCCCCTCCCTCCTTCTCTTCGCTGGAGTCGCCGAGGACACGTCCACCGGGTCCTCAGGAGCCTCCGCGGGCACGGGCCCGTCCCCGTTGAAGACGGGCATGGACTCCACTACCTGCTCCCAGTCCTCGTGGAGGAACAGGGGCGTAGGAGCGCCCTCCAACCTCGCCACGTCGCCCCCAACCAAAGACTGGAGAACCGCAGCTAGATCCTCATCGGCCAAGACCGCGGGGCTCGGGTGGGGCCTCCACATCGGAAGTGAGTACTGACGAAGCGGAGCCAGCTGGTGCTCCAGGAATTCCCTCAGCAGCGAGGCACCAGTCAGCTTCGCCGCCGCCATGCTGGCCGGACTCAGATCCGCGTCCATCTTCTCCAACACCAGCTTTGCGCGGGGATCCACAAGCTCCACTCGAGACCAGTCGTCGGAGCTTGAGGGGTGCCCTGTGGGCAAGATAAGCCGGGGGTGGATGCGCCTAGAATCTACCAATACCCACTTGCTCCTGAAGCCCTCAATCCTTTTCCCGGGGTTCGAAATGGCGATGGAGCTGTCGTACGTGACGAAGCTCGCGCACGCAGAGACGGAACCGCGAGAGGTCCGGAGCGAGAAGTAGTGGCGCAGCAAGGCCACTGAGGGCTTCACCCCTACGTGAGCCTCGCAATAGTAGGCGAAAATTGCCAGAAGAAGGACAGAGTTGGGATGGAGATGCAGAGCTTGAAGGTTATAGTGGCTGAGGACAGAGAAGAAGAACTCAGAAAAGGGAGGCACCAGACCAGCGACAATGGCGCTCACGAAGAGCGGATAGAAGGTGCTCCCTTGGCCTTCAGGGAGGGCAAAGCCGGCCTTGAACACCTTCGCCCCGTCGATGCCCTGCGCCGCCGCCATTTGGCGCACCCGGGCAAGGCTCGCCTCTGACACGTTCGGCGAGTCCAAGGCGGACGAATACCAAGCTCTGGCCGGGTCCTGGCAAGGTGCCATGTCTGGCTAGGGTGCGCGGATGGAGTAGATCTGAAGATTTCGAAGGCGGGGAGGAGAGGTGCAAGAAAGGGGATCTGAGCAGCGACTGGAGAAAGCAAAGAAGACAAAGGATAGATGCCGCTCCTTTATCAACTCACGCGGTTGTAGAGGCGCCCACGTCCAATCAACCGCCACGCAGTGCCCAAGGCCGCAGGCTGTTAGGGCCCGCGACGCTTCGCTCTTGCCCTTTCGCCTCTCTGCTCGGCCAAGTCCGGGCGCGCCTTGGGCCCGGGGGCTACTGTCGGCGTTCTGGGGACGGGGGTCCCCAGACTTGCCTGCCTGCGGCCTGCGGCATGGCTCAAAGGGGGGCCCAGCGCGGCCCATCTTCATCAACACAAGCTCAAGACCCTCGCGAGAGGCCAAGCCTCACGGGGAAAATGACAAGGAGCTTCCTCAGGCACGGCCTCATCAGGCTAGCTCACGAGGAGGCGGATAGTTCAAGGCGGGGTACCTCGCGAGGTGCCCATGACGCAAGCCATGACGACCAAGGGCGCCAGTCGGGCGCCAGTCGGGCGCCAGCCCGCGCAGTGTCCTCCTTTCATCTTTGGTGCAAAGGGAGCAAGCGCAGGCAAGAGCATCAAGCAAAGGCATCCATTTCGGTGCAACAAGACCAAGACCAGCCCAACGGCAGGGAGGAAGTCATTGTGGAGCCCAAGCAGGCGTCACCACCAGAGCCTTTGACAGGCGAGGACCAACTTTAGTCAGGATAAGTGTACCCGCTGTTCCCCTTCAAAATGGCCAATTGTTGGCGCCCTTCCCGCTCAATTTTTGGGAAGAGGCCCAAGGCCTTCGCCTATAAATAGGACTAGCCACCCCCAGGGTAGAGAGGAGGGATCGAGTAACTGGCATACATCTAGAATTGAGAGAGAGAGAGAGAGAGAGAGCGACTGAACTCCTCCTTGCAGTTCATCGCACCAGCCAAGAACAGACCCTCGCGAGGCTGTTCTTCCTTGTATTGTTTATCATCAGCCCAAGAGGCAATCCACCACACCACACACTGGAGTAGGGTATTACACCACAATGGTGGCCTGAACCAGTATAAACCCTGTGTCTCTTGTGTTGTTTCTTTCGTAGTTTAGATCCAAGCGATTCAGCGAGGAGCAGGTAGGTAGAGGGCGAAATCTCCGCGCGCACCCCAATGTTCGAACCACAAGGGTCTGCCGGAACCCGAAATCCGACACATGCTAATCGGAAGTGGTTGTTAATAAGACTTGATCAACCTTATTAATGAATTTAGTGAGCACTACCTTCTGTTCCTACCTTTTATTTTCTGTTTTTATTAGTTAAATAAAATAAAATGCCATGTTTTATGTGTTTTTTGAATTTCCTGTGCAATAAAAAAATGACCCAAAAATAAAAGTCCTCAGAATGCTCCGAAATTTTAATACGATTTTTTTCTGAATATTTATGAATTTTTGATGCAAATAACACCACAGGGGGTGCACCAGGTGGGCACAACCCACCTGGGCGTGCCAGCACCCCCAGGCATGCCCTGGTGGCTTGTGGTCCCCACGCGGGCCCCCTCACTTACCTCTTTGCCCATGTCATCACCTACCTCCAGAAAAAAAATCACCATTGCTCTCTCTCTCTCTCTCTCTCTCTCTCTCTCTCTCTCTCCCTCCCTCCCTCCCTCTCTCTCTCTCTCTCTTGTGTTCTTGCTCTCAAACCTGTGGATTTACTTTCTCGCTTTCTTCTTGTGTGTTTGTAAAACTTTAAGAAAACTCAAAAATATTTCTTGCTTATTTTCAGCTTTCCTTTCTAGCTTGGTTAGTCGTAGTATTTAAAATAAAACCCAATAAGATTTCCTGGTTCTTCTTTTTCTGTTGGGAGCTTTCTCGTGTAAATAGTTTTTCTCGCTTTTGTTTTCCCTTTTATTTGCAAGTTCAAGAAAACCCAAAAATTCCAAAAAAAAAATTCAGTGTGCTTCTCTGAATTTCTTTTCCATTTTTACTGAGTCATACCAAGGAGAAGACCACGATGAAAATGTTGAGTGGCTCTCATATGCATTATTGTTGATTTAACAAAGAGCCCACATTACTTTGTCTTCTCCTTTTGGAATACAATGTTTGCGGATTCCGGCTTAGTCCACGACACTGTTGCACTATTATTATTTTCATATCATTCAGTCGTGCAAGTGAAAGGCAATAATGACGATATTTGATGAACTAGCTGTGGCAGAGAGAAACGGGTATGAACTCAACTTGTTCTATTCTCGTAAATATGTTTAACCTAGTATCCATGATTCAGCCTATTATGATTAGACATGTTTGCAATGGCCCTTAGAGATTATAGTTTCTCATGCCATGCTTAAGTAGCTAGGAGGGGATAATGATTTATCTTGGATGTCAACATCGCGTTAAAATGATTGTGATGAAGTATGATGATATGGTATCCTCCTGTGAATGTTCGAGTGGCTTGACTTGGCACATGTTCGTGCATGTAGTTGAATCAAAACCAACATAGCCTCTATGATATTTGTGTTCACGGTGATCATATCCTACTCATGCTAGTATTCAATGTTACTTAAGCATAATGCATGTTCATGATCATTTTTGCTCTCTAGCTGGCCGCTTCTCAACCTATTTGCTAGCTTTTGCCTGTACTAAGCGGGAATACTACTTGTGCATCAAAATTCCAAAACCCAAGTTATTCCAGATGAGTCCACCATGCCTACCTATATACGGTATTACCTGCCGTCCTAAGTAAATTTGCATGTGCCACCTCTACAACTTCAAATGAATATCCTTTTCGTGTGCCTGGATTGTTCATAGAGTGATAGGAGGTAGTCGGTATCTTCCATGCTAAGCGGGTTAATCTCATGATGAGTGTTTATTCACTCGTCATTGCACGAGAGGGGCGGTAATAGGGATTCCCAGTCCCGAATTAAAATAGCAAATAATTAAACAAAACTCCCTAGGACTATTGTTGGTATGGACGGTACACGTTGTTTCGGACCAGTAATGGAGTGTGATTGTTGGTGGAGGGGGAGTAAACCTTTACTTTTATCGCTTGGGAACCGCCACTAATGTGTTTAGCATGGAAGATACCGATAACTAATGGTCGCGAAGTAAACAAGAAGGGTGCATCTCTCAAAAATTCATTTACCTCTGTTTTAAAAACTTGAGCTCTGGCACCTCTGCAAATCACTGCTTCCCTCTGCGAAGGGACTATCTATTTACATTTATGTCATGTCATCACCTTATCAAATAAGTACCAGAACCTGAGAGCACTATTGTGATCCTCATGCATTGTGTGGAGCTAATGTTGGGTGCATCATGACTGGATCTTTTCTACCATGAATTACAATGTTTGGTCGCTGCTTGAACTTTGGAGGTGCTCTACATTTATGTTTTGCGGTCACAAAAAGGCCTAGCGAGATACCACTATTGTCATATTATATCATGGTTTTTTTGACAAAGTGTTGTCATTTGAGATATCTTATTATTGCTCGTTAGTTGATTATGCCATTGATATGAGTTAATATAATTTTTAAGAGTTACTGTCGACATGGTTAGTCATAATCTTTGCTGAAAACCTGGGTGCTACTTAAGCTTATTTATGTAAACAAGAGCAAAAGAGTTCGTAAAAGATTTTCTTTTTCACTTTTAGTTTATCAACTGAATTGCTTGAGGACAAGCAAAGGTTTAAGCTTCGGGGAGTTGATACGTCTTCGTCGTATCTACTTTTCCTAACACTTTTCCTCTTGTTTTGGACTCTAATTTGCATGATTTGAATGAAACTAACCCGGACTGACGTTGTTTTCAGTAGAACTACCACAGTGTTTTTTTTTGTGCAGAAATAAAAGTTCTTGGGTTGGAACAAAACTTTGCGAGTAATTTTTATACAATAAAAGATAATTTCTGGAGCCAAGAACAACCGGAGGGGGGCATCTGGTTGGGCACAACACACAAGGGCGCCCCCCTCAGGCGTGCCCAGGTGGTTTGTCCCCACCTGGTGGCCCCGCAGACGTCAACCCTGATACTATAAAATCACATTTTTGGAGAAAAAACCAGGGAGAAAGAATTATCATGTTTCACGAAACGGAGCCGCCGCGACCTCATGTTCTTCATCGGGAGGACAGATCTGGAGTCCGTTTGGGGCTCCAGAGAGGGGGGATCTTCGATATTTGTCATCACCAACCCTTCTCCATTGCCAATTCCATTATGCTCCCCACTGGGAGTGAGTAATTCCTTCATAGGCTCGTTGGTCGGTGAGGAGTTGGATGAGATTCATCATGTAAATGAGTTAGTTTTGTTAGGGCTTGATCCCTAGTACCCATTATGTTCTGAGATTGATGTTGCTATTACTTTGCCATGCTTAATGCTTGTCACTTTGCGCCCGGGTGCCATGATTTCAGATCTGAACCATTTATGTTATCACCCTTAAATCTATGTTCTAGATCCCATCTTGCAAGTTATAGTCACCTACTATGTGTTATGATCCGCAAACCCCGGAGTGACAGAAGTCGGGATGCTTTCCAGTGATGACCGTAGTTTGAGGAGTTCATGTATTCACTATGTGTTTATGCTTTGTTCTAGTTCTCTCTTGAAAGGAGGCCTTAATATCCCTTAGTTTCCAATTGGACCCCGCTGCCACGGGAGGGTAGGACAAAAGATGTCATGCAAGTTCTGTCTATAAGCACGTATGACTATTTACAGAATACATGCCTACATTATATTTATGAACTGGAGCTAGAGCCATATCACCCTAGGTTATGACTGTTATATGATCAATATCATCCAACAAATTCACGGATTCAATGCCTATGAATTTCTCTTATATTGCTCTTTCTAAGTTACTACTGCTATTGTTATTGTTACACTTTCTACAAATTATTGCTACCCTTGCTACCGTTGCCGTTACTGTTACTATCACTATCAAAATTATCATATTACTTCGCTACTGACCATCTTGTTGCAGATAATTAATCTCCAGCTGTGGTTGAATTGACAACTCAGTTGCTAATACTTGCAAATATTCGTTGGCTCCCCTTGTGTCATAAATTTGGATTGAATACTCTACCCTCGGAAACTGTTGCAATCCCCTATACTTGTGGGTTATCATCTAGTGATAGGATTATAAGTATGAGGAGGTGTGTACAATGGTGCACTAATTGGGGCAAGTACCCACTATTCCCAAAGAAACCCAGTGTGTGTGCCGGTACTGCCACAGAAGTATTGCTAGGAGACATTCTGAATGGAGGTTGCTCTTGAATTCCCTTCCGTTTTTCTGTATTGATTTGATGCTCTCTACAAAGACACTATTGTTTGGCAGCCCTGTGGTTAACCCTTGCATTGGAGCACTGGGAATGCTTTTGTGTGTTGCAAATTCCTTTTCTAGGTTTCTTTGATGGTGAGGATACTTCATTGATGTCCCGTCTGGAATATTTGTTGTCATCTTTACTTCTGGACCTGCTTGAGCTCCTGGTATTCGTTAGGTACGTCAACATGAGATATCAGAGTAACTGCTTCTATTTTTTTACTAGTAAGTTGCATATTATGTAGAATGAGTTGCAGTGATTTCTGAATATCTTCATTCATATCAGATAACTTTGCCTCAACTTTAGGCATGGTGACCATTTTTGCCCTCAGTTGTGTTACTTCCTTCTGAAGATCTTGTAGATGAGTTAGTTCAGCTTGTAGATCTTCCACCTCTTTCTCAACTCTGTCCATTGTGATATCTACCTTAGCTCTCGTGTCTGCCAACTTCTTTGAATTATCTGTGGACAAGAGAATTACCCGCAACTCCACACACCCGTACCTGCAGCACTTGATGCACGAACCTCTTCAGAAACCAGAATTTTACCATCGAAAGAATGTCTTCCAGCAACCGTCTCGAACTTGAGATCTGCGCCCAAATTTCATCGCTGCCGCGCCGTTGTCGTTGGAATCACACCATCGCCTCCTTCGTCTGAACTATACCGCTGCCACGAACAGGAAGGGACGGGAGGGATTTTATGAGAGATCCCAACCTCCTGGTTTCCTCTGTCCAAATTGTCGTTGTTCATCGCAGTCGAGGATAAATCGACTGACGCTCTGATACCCTTGTGAGGATCAAACTACCAGGAGTGTATGATCAATGCGAATTTATAAGAAATAGCTAGATTTCATGGAGGAATCGAGATACAGGAGGTAGATCAAGAGGGAAGATACCCCATCTTGCAGTACATAGCTAGGGTTCTATCTAGACTAGGAATTGGGGATTACAACTTAGCCTTGCCCACACGCGACCTGGCCTCTGTTATACTTGTCCAGCTCATTGCGGTAACTCTCAGGTACTATAGTTAAACGGTTACAAAATAGTACATAGTTTAAAACTACTGGTGGACGGCGAAGATCCATCTGAGGTGTTGATTTCTCTGAAACACCATCGCTTCATCCTAGCCTTTGCTTGACAAAACTTGTTCTAGTGTCAATCTTCAGTATGCGCGAGGTGCAGGGCCTGACACTAGGTCAGGCTGCCGCCAGCGCCACCGATATGTCCCGCCTCCGTGCATCCACCACGAGGAAGTCCACACCAGGGAGCACATGGGGCGGAGCATTGTGGTGGCCCGTGTGCCGAATGATGGTGGCGAGGGCGAGGGCGGAGGCGGCGACGAGGCTCGTGGCGGTCTCCTGTGTGAGCGGTTGTAGCAAGGGCGAGGCCTATGAAGGCCTCCCGTGCGCCAAGCAACGACGGCAAGGGTGAGGCTCACGGCAGCGTCCCATTTGCACGGCGAGGGTGAATCCCTCCCGTGCGCTACGCGGCAATGATAAAGGCTCCATGCTGCGACTCTTGGTGTTCAACGCACTTAGGGGCTGCCATACACTTGCTTGGCAAGGAAGAGAAATAGTTTGCTTACACTGACATGTGGGTCACTAGAAGAGGTGGCGATATTATTCAACAAACAAAACTGTGTCAGCATGCCACCTCGGTGATACCATCCTCAAAACTAGCTTGGAAGTCTCTTAGGGGTGTTTTGAATGGTATTGTAAAGTTTAGGGGATTAAGTAACCAGTTTTTGAGTTGAGGGGGTTGTCGGTGTCAAAACCGGCGGATCTCGGGTAGGGGGTCCCGAACTATGCGTCTAAGGCTAATGGTAACAGGAGGCAGGGGACACGATGTTTTACCCAGGTTCGGGCCCTCTCAATGGAGGTAATACCGTACTTCCTGCTTGATTTATCTTGATGATATAAGTATTACAAGAGTTTATCTACCACGAGATCGTCGAGGCTAAACCCTAGAAGCTAGCCTGTGATTCTGATTGTCCTTGTCCTATGGACTAAACCCTCCGGTTTATATAGACACCGGAGGGGGCTAGGGTTACACAAAGTTGGTTACAAAGAAGGAGATCTAACATCCGAATCGCCAAGCTTGTCTTCCACGCAAAGGAGAGTCCCATCCGGACATGGGACGAAGTCTTGAGTCTTGTATCTTCATAGTCCAACAGTCCGGCCAAAGTATATAGTCCGGCTGTCCGGGTACCCCCTAATCCAGGACTCCCTCAGTAGCCCCTGAACCAGGCTTCAATGACGATGAGTCCGGCGCGCAGATTGTCTTCGGCATTGCAAGGCGGGTTCCATCTCCGAATACTCCAAAGTAAATCTTGAACACTTAAATCATGTCCAGCTCTGCAAGACGATTTTCACATACCACCATAGAGAGAACAATATTCCACAAACCAAATCCATTGACATATTTTTCATAACCCGATATCACATTGTGGTCCGGTCCTTACCGAACTGTTTCTCAACCAGTTGCTGCGCATATTGCGAGGCGGTTTCCTGGGCACATCTTGTCAAAGTAGAGATCGTGCCCCCCTTATCACGGGACTTTCATCAATACGGGTGCGGGTAGCCCAACCGTACCGCCAATCGCGACGAGTGGGGAACGAGCAGGTTCCATCAGGCAAGTAGGGAGGCGCAGAAGTTTTTATTGCCTCTATAAAGAGATAAGGCCTCTTCCTCTTTACCCACGCCTTTTCCTTTCACTCGTCCATTCCCTTTTGCTCGAGCCCTGGCGCCCAAGCACTCGTCTTCTCCACTAAAAAAAGGTTCTCCGAAGATGTCTAGATCTGGAGCAGGAGGCAAGTGGATGGCCTCTGCCGTCCAGGAGAAGGATATCAAAAAGCTTCAAGAGGCCGGGTACTTGGCCATGAAAATCGGCCACCGTCTTCCGACGGCGGGACAGATCGTCCCTAATCCAGAACCTCACGAGAGGGATGTGTTTCTTCCTCATTTCGTCCGCGGGCTCGGGTTTCCCCTTCCCCCATTTGTTCGCGGCATCATGTATTATTACGGGATTGATTTTCATGATTTGTCCCCTAATTCTTTCCTTAACATCTCGATGTTTATCGTCGCGTGTGAGGCCTTTCTCCGAATTTCGCCACACTTCAGGTTATGGCTGAAGATCTTCAATGTGAATCCCAAGGTGGTGAACGGCGAGAATGCCGAGTGCGGAGGCGCCATGGTGAGCAAGATGCCCAAGGTCACATGGACGACAAGCACCTTCAATGATTCCGTCAAGGAGTGGCAGCAACAGTGGTTCTACATCACTAAGCCGCGCGGCAAAAATTGGGCCGTTGCTCCCAAATTCAGATCAGGAGCCCCCCTGTGGCTCACGTCCTGGCCCAAGAAGGGCCTGAACTAGTCCTCGTCTGATGAGTTGTCAGTGCTCCAGACGCGCGTCAAGCGCGTGGTAGACAAGGACGTCAAACTCGTCAATGTAGTCCAGGTGATGTTAGTTTGCCTGGTTCTTCCTTGCCAACACCGGACCTGTAATTTGTGGCAATATGACCCGGCCGAGCACCAGACCCTGCGGGAGCTCTACGGCTCCTCGCACAAGGATATCTGGAAGGTGCTCTTCAAGTCCGGCAAACCGTGGCTGGACACCGTCGGGACCGTGGATATCAACTGTCCCGCCCCGCCAGTCCGGTAAGTTATCGCTATGTTCTGTCCATCCATGTTTTGCTGGCATATCCCAAGGGATATATTTTATCATGTTTTCCACAATTACCCCAGGAATGGACGAACAAGGCAGGGCGGATACATTGTCCGGCCCCGCTGCCAGAAGAACCGGCAGGACCACTTCTGACGAAGATGCTGGTCCCAGCGCCTTACAAGGCGCCGAAGAAAGAGGCCTTAAAGGAGGCCAAGGAGACCCGAAGCGGCCTCCGTCGCCACGGTGCTTCGATCACAAAATCCGAAGACTCCAACACCCATCCTTCCTCCGAAGATAAAGAGGAGGAGGAGGAAGACGAGTCCTCCATGGGGGGAGGAAATAAAAGGACGGCCTCCTCATCCTTGGAGGCTGAATCGCCAAAGAGGGGAAGAAATCCCCTTCCAGAGGCGTCCACCGCGGCTACGAGTAGCAGCCCAGAGTGGGATCCCAGGGCCCAGCCCCTGGTAAAATCATGAGTACACGAAATCCGAACACGCCCACGTGCCTAGGATTACTAAGTCGTAATATTTTAACTTGCGCCATAATTTGTGCAGCCCGGCGAGGTCTCGCGCCGAACAGTCCTCATCGGGGGATTCGTTGAGCTCAGATGACCTGGAGAGCGAGACGCTCTGGACGCTCCTTCCCCGAAGCCTGGGCGTGACACCGAGGCGTCGTCCCAGCAGGACCTAGACCAGGGAGGGCACACCTCTGGGGCCGGATACACGGGAGGAACGGTTCCCATGAGCATCGACGGTGGGGGCGATCTTGGATTCAGCCCGCAGCCGGACACGGTCCCGGAGACCTTTGAGGCTCCAGGATCAGGCAGGCAGCCCCCCTTGACGAAAGGAGGCGAGCCCGCTCCGCCAGCAACCTCTGTCCAACCAGAGCTGCAGGACAGCTTATCGACAGCGCTAAAGAGTGCTTCCATCGTCGATGAACATCGCGCCCTTATGGGTGCGGTGATTGAAAAGATTGGGTCCGCTGAGAACGGACTGAATAAATCCTGCATCAGCCTTATAAAAGGCTTTGAGGTATGTTTTAGGAACCTTTGAAGATTGTCATACTATGGATAGTAGCCCCTAATGCACTGTCCGGTGAAAGAGAGAGCCGGACAGGGGATCAAATTTCCGCTTCTCAAGAGACTCAGTTAATGACATATATCTCTTTGTTTATAAACAGGCGTCTGTAGCGATGACCGCCTCTCATACTGCGGAAGTGTCCGGACTAAAGAAGAGTCTGGAGCAGGCTGAAGAAGAATTTGGCCGAGTGAAGAAGCAGTTGGGGGACAAGCAAGGTATGTCGAAACCTTGATAAGTTTAGCACAAATGAGTAGTTGTGCCTGATGAAATTATTTGTATTGTGTGCTCCAGGAGCAAATGCCGAAATTGAGGTGCTAAAAAAGGATGTGGCCGAAGCCGACAAGAAGGCCGCCGCGGAGCAGGCTCTTCACGAGGGGCACGAGGCCAGGGTCATTGAAGCTGAACGAGAGCTCCAGGAGGCCGTGAAGAAAAATGAGACTTTGGAGCAGAGTCTAGCAGGGAAAGAATCCGAACTTGCCCAAGCTCTCCAAGCCGTAAATGATGTTCGGGAGGAAGCCCGAGGTGCTCTGAAGGACATTCAGGAGGCGAGGAGGATTGCGGCTGATAAGGCTTTTTTTTATTTAAAGCGATTTTTATGTAGCAATAGGAGAAATTCAAAGTGACAATTTGTAATTTTATTTCTCCAGGGGCGTTTGCGGACCTGCCACATAGCATATCTGATGTTGCTCAATTCTACTGGGCTGAGGAGAAGAAGGCTACGGAAAAGCATTTCTGGTCACAGTATTTGGTGCCGAATTATCCGGTGCCATTTGTCGATCAGCTGAAGCAGCTGATCGAACTGCACCAGGCGGCCAAACTAGCCATGAAGGACTTAGCTGTCCGGCTGTGGCCCGCTGAGCCAATTCCAAGCAGTTACTTCGGGCTCCTGAAGCGGATTGTTGGTGCTTGCCCTCGGCTTGAAGTCATTAAGCGGTCGGTCTGTATAGAAGGTGCACGAATGGCATTTGCCCGTGCGAAAGTGCACTGGGGGAAGGTTGATGTTGAAAAGATGATGACTGAGGGACCTCCGGAGGGTAAGGAGCACCGCAAGCCTATATTATGATGGTGTCCTGAAAGGAGCCCGCCTTGTGGCAGAACAATGTACCAAAGACATTATATTTCCCTGAAGGCAGTCATGTTGTCCTTTGTAATACGGAATACTGGCACTTTTATTATTTATTGCCTGTTATATGAAAGTTTTTCTTCCTGTGCGGGCGTTTGATATATATGAATCCTGAGAGTTGGCCAGTCGTCGGCTTCTGCCCCCCACATAGAAAGTACGGGGGTGTTTGGGACATACCTGAACACTCTTTACCCCATTTTTGGGTCCTTGAAGGAGGTGTTCATCACACCGAACCAGCCAATCGGACTATAGGGCTTTATCACTCTCACTTAGCCATAGGAATTCGAGTATGGTAGGCGCAACTCCTGGTGTTTGGAAGACCGCATGAGGGGCTCTAACAACGCCTAATCGAAAGACCGATCCGTCGCACTCTGCATTTGTTATGGCATTATGCGGAATAAATCTTAAAGATTTTACAACCTCTCGAACAGCTGACTAGCTGTTGCCATATCATGATAGTCAGTTTTCGGCTTTCTCTACTGAGGTGCTCGTCCGGAAGAACCGGGACACAATCGCAGTAGTTCTCCTAGCGCTACCTTAGCCGATGGAGCGGAACGTAAGGTACCAAAACATGGGAGCCGAGAAAACCCAACTAATGACCCAAGACATGATTCGGAGTTGATGCATATAGTGTTATAAGTCGGGGTGCCGAGTGACCGATAAGGTGGCCGGACTTTGTTGCCATATTATGGGTACAATGAAGCCCCTGGCGTAGTAGGGCATGACCCTATGTGCGGGTGCCGTTATGACGGAAAAAAGGCGTCAATGAGGAATGACGGCCGGTAACTGTCATGTAACTCTACATGTTGTAGTGGAGTGACACGTCTATGCGTATGAGTACGGTTTATGCTATAAAAGGAGGTATACTGGCGGAACCTGTTGCGACCGGGTGGGAGGAAGCTATGTGCAGATCCGAAGTGTATCCGGATTGTCTTCTTGGGGAATACTTGTGTATTCCCTCCTTGTGCATCCAAGCTGATTCCATGTCGCCAGTCCTGTTCTACGCAAAAGTGAACCTGTAAAGAAAATGCTTAGAGACATTTGTGTGTCATAGGGTTGTTGAGCCGCGGGGCCCTCTCCAGCTTATGCCGGAGTGCTTGATTGGAGCCTGGTCGAGCCGGGCTATCATGTCGTAAAGTAGCTCGGACTCATTTGCTGGTGTCCGGGGGGTTGGCTGTCGAATCGAGGTTCGATAGAAAGGCACAACTCGCTACCTCAATGACGGTATACTTTCTAGTGTCGGGGAGGAGTTCGGCCTTGCCCGTAATTGTGACTATGTCACGTGGGCTTGGCATGGTGTGGTACCGCGTTGAATCGAGCCTACGCTGTTCGTCCCGGCAGTATGTAATAGTTACTGTATAAGGGGACAATGTCGAAGACGTATTCTTCGGCATGGTGATTTTTTGGTGATCCGAAGATGACCTCTAGGGTGGTAGGCCTGTAAAACTGACCTTTACACCTGGTACGACATCTTGAGAAGATGTTTTTAGTGGGTTTGATCCTCGAGCGATCAATACCTATCTGGTGCACTGTCTCCTGGTGCAGCAAGTTTGGGCTGTTGTTTATGCCAATAGGGGCTCGTGTAAGGTGGAACCCGCCAACTATTGGGTGGAGGATAAGTGCAACTGAATTGCCATGGTTGGAATTCGCTGGACGGCCTGTGTGATCGGAGATGATCGGCCATATTTTTGTACCATGGGGTGACTTGTATTGTTGAGTCGGCGTCCCAAGGAGTACACATTGGTTCCCATTTAGGGATGTGGGTGGTGTTTATCACATTCGCCTTGTTGGTTTGCGGAGAATTTTCTTTTGCCTCATAATGTTTGATGGTCTGGGCTCCTCATTGTCTTCATAGCTTTACGACCCCTTCTTATTGTTTCCGGCGCGCGACTGGCCGGTTTGTTTTGAAGATCCGGCATTCTCTATTGGTATGATTAGCTGCCGTTCTGGGGGTACCATGAATTTGACATGGGTGGTCTAGTGTGCTGCCCGGGCCGGATGGGCCTGAATTGTTCTCTTTCCGCTGACCGGACTGGGAGCCGCGGAATCCGGCATCAACTGTCGTGTCTTGGGCGTCATTGTTATTTTTGTGATGCTTATGTTTGTTGTGTCCAGGTTTATGGATGTTGTCTCGCATTTCCTGCGTATTGCCCCGGACCATGATGTATTGGCGTCGGGGTGTGGGTTTTAGGACCTCCTCCTCAAGTTGAGGTAGCAACTTGTGCTTTGGGTACCCTTTGGTGGGGCGGTCGAGTCCGTATTCCTCGGCTTCCAGGACCTAACTCCATCTGTCCGTGAGCAGATCTTGGTCAGCTTGGAGCTGCTGCTGCTTCTTTTTCAGGCTTCTTGCAGTGGCCATAAGCCGTCGCTTGAAGCGAACCTGCTCTACGGGATCCTCAGGCACGCCAAATTCATCATCGCCGAGGCTCACCTTGTCTTCGAGGGGGAGGCATGTGGTTGTCCTCCTCCAAGTATCCGTTCATCGCCTGTTCATCTGGGCTAATATGCCCGTCTTCCTGTTCGGCCTGCTCGAAGGCAGGCTGATCGGGATTGTATTCATTTTCGGTGCCATCCGGATTGTTTTTGTCTCCTGTGCCGGTATTGCTGTGGCGGGGCTCAGAGCGGTGCCGATGATACCCATGCTTTGATTTCTTCCCTAAGGGGTTATCCTCTATTGCCTCATCGCCATTGGTTTCTTTGGGGGTGTCCACCATATATATATCATACGAGGAGGTGGATGTCCCGCACCTTGTGGCCGGTGGTTCCTGTTCTTCTCCTGCATCGTCGTCCACACGGTCGATGTCTTCGGAGTCGAAGTCAAGCATGTCGGTCAAATCATCGACAGTGGCAATGAAGTGGGTGGTGGGTGGGTAACGGATTTCCTCGTCGCCTGCTTCCCACTCAGGCCGGACATAGTTCGGCCAAGAGTCTCCTGACAAAGAGAGAGACCTTAATGAATTTAGCATGTTGCCGAAGGGCGAGTGCTGAAAGATATCCGCAGCGGTGAACTCCATTACCAGAGCCCAATCGGATTCGATGGGCCCGGGTGCGCAAGGTCTGGAACCTATAGCCGGACACAAGTCCGGGGGTCCGGTGACACAGACTTCCTTAGAGGTGGATTCTGTGTTCGGCTCTACCGCCGATGAGTATGCGGCCTCCGGGGCAGGGTCCATCCACCCGTCCTCGGACGACATGATATGCCCCGGAATTAGGTCCGGAGCTACTGCAGGTGCGATATCCCGAATGTTGTATGACAGCAGATCTAAGCCGTGCTCGTCGTGACTGTTCGGCGCTCCTCACGTTGACCTGAATCCATCGAAGATCAAATCTCTGTGGATATCGGTCGTGTAGTTCAAGTTTCCGAACCTGACCTGATGGCCAGGGGCGTAGCTGTCGAACTGCTCCAGATGGCCAAGCGAATTGGCCCGCAGTGCGAAGGCGCCGAACACGAAGATCTGTCCGGGGGAAAAATCTCACCCTGGACCGCGTTGTTGTTGATGATTGAAGGAGCCATCAAGCCTTGCTGTGACGACACAGAGGAACTCTCAATGAAAGCACCAATGTCGGTGTCAAAACTGGCGGATCTCGGGTAGGGGGTCCCGAACTGTGCGTCTAAGGCTAATGGTAACATGAGGCAGGGGACACGATGTTTTACCCAGGTTCGGGCCCTATCGATGGAGGTAATACCCTACTTCCTGCTTGATTGATCTTGATGATACGAGTATTACAAGAGTTGATCTACCACAAGATCGTCGAGGCTAAACCCTAGAAGCTAGCCTGTGATTCTGATTGTCCTTGTCCTATGGACTAAACCCTCCGGTTTATATAGACACCGGAGGGGGCTAGGGTTACACAAAGTCGGTTACAAAGAAGGAGATCTAACATCCGAATTGCCAAGCTTGTCTTCCACGCAAAGGAGAGTCCCATCCGGACACGGGACGAAGTCTTGAGTCTTGTATCTTCATAGTCCAACAGTCCGGCCAAAGTATATAGTCCGCTTGTCCGAATACCCCCTAATCCAGGACTCCCTCACGGGTTATGTAGCCCAAATGTAAAAGTTCATGGGAGCTATGTACACTTATTTCGATCAACATATACATATCATTTATAGGACCAACACATAACAAGTTCAATGTAAAAATGAACATGAAAAGTTCAACATAATCGAACATAGATTGTTCGATAGCAAAATACGATCTAAAACTAGATACTAGTAGATATGGACAGAAATCACTAGTTCATTGCTGGACCCTTCCCCTTGGCATCTCTAGAGTGGCGGTAGTACTCGTCGGTGCAGGCATCCATGACTGAAGGGTGTCATCGTCATTGGTGGTGGTGCTGTCGTCGGACAAGGAGGGCAGCCTGGTGATACTTCTCCAACGTATCTATAATTTTTTTATTGTTCCATGCTATTATATTATCAATTATGGATGTTTTATATGCATTATTATGTTGTTTTATATAATTTTTAGGACTAACCTATTAACCTAGTGCCTAGTGCCAGTTGCAGTTTTTCCTTGTTTTTGTCTTTATAGAAACTCAATACAAAACGGAGTCCAAATGGAACGAAACTTTTTGACGATTTTTCTTGGACCACAAGACACCCTGGAAGCTTCAGGAGGAGGCCAGAAGGGCCACGAGGCAGCGAAAAGCTCAGGGCCCTCGGGGCGCGCCCCCCCAAGCTTGTGGGCCCCCTATGGATCCTCTAACCCTAATTCTTCTTCTATAAATACCGAAATATTCCTCGAAGACTAGAGGGCATCCCAAAAATACATCTCCACTGTCGCAAGTTTCTATCTTTGACATCCCATCTGGGGACCTTTTCTGGCACTCTGCCGGAGGGGGATTCGATCACGGAGGGCTTCTATATTAATGTCGATGCCTTTCCGATGTTGTGTGAGTAGTTTACCACAGACCTACGGGTCCATGGCTAGTAGCTAGATGGCTTCTTCTCTCTCTTTGATCTTCAATAAAATGTTGTCCTCAATATTCTTGGAGATCTATTCAATGTAATCTTGTTTTGCGGTGTTTTTGTTGACATCTGATGAATTATGGGTTTATGATCAAATTATCAATGAATATTATTTGTGTATTTGCTGAACTTTGTTATGCATGACTTATATAGCTTTGTATTTCTCTCCGATCTATTGATTTGGTTTGGCCAAGTTGATTTTTCTTGCAAAGGGAGAGGTGCTTTATAATGGGTTCAATCTTGCGGTGCTCAATCCCAGTGACAGGAAAGGCCATGACACGTATTTCTATTGATGCCATTAAGAATAAAAAGATTGGGTTTGTTCATATTGATTGGATCTATCTCTCTACATCATGTCATCTTGTTTAAAGCGTTACTCTCTTCTTGTTAACTTAATACACTAGATGCATGCTGGATAGTGGTCGATGTGTGGTGTAAATAGTAGTAGATGCAGGAAGGAGTCGATCTAATTGTCTCGGACGTGATGCCTATATACATGATCATTGCCTTGAATATTGTCATAACTATGCGCTTTTCTATCAATTGCTCAATAGTAATTTGTTTACCCATCGTATGCTTTCTTTCGAGCGAGAAGCCTCTAGTGAAAACTATGACCCCCAAGTCTACATTTTATCATATTATTTTCAGATCTACAAAATCAAAAACAAAAAAAATACCTTAATGCAATTTATTTACTTTTATTTTATTTCGCACTTTTACTTATCTTTTATATCTATCACTATCAGATCTCATCCTTGCAAGTAACCGTGAAGGGATTGACAATCCCTTTACCGCATTGGGTGCAAGTATTTGTTTGTTTGTGCATGTGCAATTATTGGAGAATTGTGTGTTCCTCCTACTGGATTGATACCTTCGTTCCTAATTGAGGGAAATACTTATTACTACTTTGCTTCATCACCATTTCCTCTTCAAGGGAAAAACCAACGCAAGCTCAAGAAGTAGCACCCGGCAAGGCGCACACCAGTGCGGGCCTGCTCCATGGTGAGGCGCACGACTTTCCCCGCGTCGACCTCCCTCTGCTTGACAAGTTGCTTTGACTCTTCAGTGCCAAGTCGCAATGCCTTCGCATTTTTGGGCGACGATGGTGGGCATCCATCTCTGCCGACGTCAAGGATTGGCGAATGATGGCGCTGATGAGATCATCCTTCGAGTTGACGGGCAGCTTGACGGGCGTGGACTGGCATGACCCGTAGCCGGACCGACTAGATATGGCCTCCGCATCCCTTTGCGGGTTTTGTTGCCTTGCACAGCGAGCTGCCCTTGCCTCATATTCGGGGAGCTGCGGTAGCAAGATCGACGGTGCGAACACGAGCACGCAACGTCGGCTGGAGAAGGGGCCGGAGTTGATGGGAGCGGAGCACGACAAGTCGGCGCGGATCATGACGGGCCCGCGTGGTCGGGCATGGAGCTTGAGCTGGTCCGCTAGACCACTCGTGAGGGTGCAGAGGTTGAGCTTCCGCCCTTGTCCATCCTCGATTGGTGGAGGGCAATGTGGATAGCGAGCTCCCCATCATCTTGGACAGATCCGATTCCTTCTTGCGGAGCGCTTCCAAGTCGACGGGGTTGAACTCATTGCCGGTTCCGCTACCGGAGCTAGACACGGTGGCATAGTGAAGGGTGGCGATGAGGAGGGGAGGTAGAGGAGTGTACTAGAGAGTAGAGAGTGAGCACAGTGGTCAACACGGTCTAGGGTTTGATTTGAGGTAGTGACGGCGTGGGGTATATGTGGCGCATAACCGGGCCAACATAGTCTGGACCGACATGGCAGCAGTATGCGGGCGTGTACGGACCGCCCATTATCGGCCCTACATATGGGATGGGTTTCGGGGTGCCAGATAATCTGAATGTTTAGGCTGAATGTGGAGGGTCCAGTTGGGTGACATCCTATGACAGAGTGGTGATCGGGTTGTCCACCGGTTGTGTTGTAGATACAATAAAACCTCATTTTAAGTCCAATGCACTTTCGCTCTATCTCTTTACCCTTATTTTTTGCAAAAAAAATCATATTTGTTATAAAGATTCACCAGAAGTACAAAGCACCTCAAACATAATAAAAATTACATCGAGGTCCATGAACCACCGAACGACCATTGTCGCTGCCAGAATGAGCCGCCGACGCAGCGATGCCGCCGCTCCCATACCGGAGCTAGCTTGACCTTGTCAATGACAGATGAGAAGTCTTTGTGCACGTGCCTCTAAGGACCAGCGCGCTGGAGCCGTAGTCGTCGCCTTTGAATCTTTGAATTGATCTGAAGATCCTCGCACCAAATATCGCCATTGCGTACGCGCGGCGAGAAACCCTAACCTCACCGCCCCCAAGCAGCTAGCAGGAATTTACGTATTACAGAATTTATGTATTTACAAATCATGTAGGATTTCGTGGTTTATGTCATCTCAATTCTACATTTTTCTTATTCCTACACTTTAAATATATGCAATATAGAGAGCAGTAAGTGGATGGAAATTTTCCTCCAAAACAAAGGACAAAAGATCGTAATGATTTAAATTTACTAAAAAAATATGAAATTTCTTCAAAAGAGGTTTTTTTGTTGTTGCTTCGTGAGCTGTTAGCGTGTGACAGCAGTGATGACTCGTAAGCTGTGGCTAAATTTTGTCATAATCTGTCCTATGATAACCTACCGACTCCCGTTAAACCTCGAAATAGCACAAAGTGGTGAATCTGGTACGACCCTCTCCGAGCACTAACCAGAAAAGGGGGTACATACCTATGCGCACATGTGTACCTGTACCAGCACACGTGTTTTGCTGCGTGCCATGTCGGTGTGTTTCGTGTTTGTCTAGGGCAGAATTTATATTTAGTTGATGACCTAGAGCTAGCTGGTTTTTGTTATTTTTTTAATATCAGTACAGATATAAGCGCTCATATAACTCTAGCAGATTTTGTAAAAGCAATCAAATCTTTAAATTTACAGTTTCAATAGAAAAAATGCACCAAAGAAATCCTTTAAAATAACAGTCCTGTAAAAAATTTACAGGTCCCGTATATTTTCCCCTACGTACCTCATATTTGGATGTTTCGAGTCATTTTTGAGAGAAACCGGTCAATGCCGGAGCACGCGGCTAGCAATGAGTAGATAGAGGAACTCAGCAGCGGCCAGCCGGAGCATAACAAGAGCAGGCAAGAGGCAACCGAACCTGGGGCGGCCTAGCACGCGGCCGGCGGCGGTTACGTGCGTGCATTATGGCCGTGCGTTCTGGCCGGCCGGAGTTCAAGTCAATCTATGTGCGCATCTCTAAATGAAGAAATGTTGAAGAAAAAGAGAAAGAAAACTTTCACGATATGGATTTACAGGATATGTTCCGTTCGATGCTGCATGGCACCCCAAATTTGTTTTAGGAGGCTTGTATACTGGTTTTAGGGCATCTTCAACGGCGATCTTCAAACCACCGCATATGCCGGACTACGCTGTTCGGGCCGCAGAAGGCATCCAACATGGGCTTGTATCGCTTCACAGGTTAGTCTGGACGCACATTCTTCCACAAACTGATGATAAATGTGAAGGGTTTTGCGGGTGTTCGGACAGCTCCCACGCCTGCGCCTGCCCGCCCTGGCCCATAAAAAAACATCCGCCTCTCCGGCACTTTCCATTGAACGCCCGCGCCGCTTGTCGGGCCGCATTAATGCCGGCCCAAAGCATGCAGCGGCCGGCATTGGTGCGCGCGATTTGACCGGATGGAAGGGCGGCACAGACTGGTGCGGCCTCTCACTGCCGGCATTGAAGCGGCGCCCCAACCGAGAGAGCACCGCCTGCTGCATGCCGGGCTGAACACGCCTCCTCGCCGCATTCAAACAACGACGGACTGCCCGCTTTCCTCCGTTAAATCCGTGTATGCCGAGAAACCTACTCCGGCCACAGGTCCGTTGGCGAGCCGCCTGTCATTAAACACAACACCCGTTGACTCCGGCCGTCCGCCCGCTATTTAAACGGGTATCAGACGCCGGGCAGAACACACACCACACTCCACTCACATCTCCTCCTTGCACCATTTTTTCCACAACCTTCATGGCATCCAGTGAGCAGGAAGAGGAGTTCTCCGACATAAAGGCCGTCTGGATGGCCCGTCGAGTCCGCCGGATATGAGCCAGGCAATGCTCTGCTCCACCACCCTCGACAATCCAGGCTGCTGCAGGCCAGCTTGCGGATGTAGAAGCTCCAAGTTGATGCGTCATTCAACAACTTGCTGCTCCAAGCGAGCTCGTCGGGGAGCACGGCGGCACAGGCATCGTGGTTGCTATGGACAATGTCGTGTCGTACCGCTCCTCCCGTGCCCGGGACCGCGCCACCCGCCGTCAACGAATGCGTAACCACCCCCTGCCAGCTAAGGAAGAAGCCGGCTTCGCGAAGATGAACGATACGAAGGCCAGCATGTCCGCGGCCGCCGCCGTCATCGAGGAGAAGTAGAGGCCGCCGCTGGTTGGGTCCCATGAAAGCCACCATCGCGGCGACGTCAGCGTACACAGCCGGTGTCTTGCCTGCTCATAGGCCATCGCTGTCCCCTTCCCCTCCGGCTGAAGCACATCACGGAGGTTCCACTCCAATGAGCAGCGCTCCTAAACATGGGGAAGACAATGGAGATCCGACGCGGCCGGTAGTAGACTAGTCAAGGGTATATGTGTCGTGCGCATGGATATTCGCCAGCGCCAGCCGCGGGCTAGTTTTAACCGGTATAATTTTAGTTAAAAAATGTCCAAAATGTAATAAATGTCATCAAGTTTATATAAAATCCACCGTGTTTGCACGAATTTCATTAGATTGGTTAAAAAAATTGTTGAAATGCAGCGCTGGATGGCCGCCTCCCGCATCCTTGTCTATGGACTGCTCTCCTTTTATACGCAGACGAATACGGGAGGAAATTTGCTAGTTTCTATCGGAGATGCCCTTAACGCGTTTTGGGCGGATATGCTAGAGTTGCTCTAAGAGCAAGTATAATAGCAGGCTTATAGCCGGAAAATACACAGGAGCTCTCGGGTGCTCTGCACCCCTATAAGAAAAATATTCGTAAAAAATTCTCAGAAAATCAAAAAAATCTAAATTTTCGGGATGTCAAACCTGGTCCCCCAATCTACTTCCATGCGAAATTTTGTGAAAAAATACCCAAAAATGCACTCGTGGCGAAGGAATTACTGCCCGGGAAAAAATGTACACAAACAGTGTTTTGCTATACATAGGAAAATTTTGTCTTTTTTGCTGTGAATACGTTTCCTGGTATTTTTTTCACCAAACCCCAGACAGGAGTACATCGGTAACCCACGTTTGATATTCCGAAATCCCAGATTTTTTTTCAAATTTCTCGGTATTTTTTTTCCTGGTATTGTACCTATAGGGGTGCGGAGCACCCGAGAGCTCTAAATCCTCGTCCGCTTATAGCCCGCTTACATTACAATTTTGTCTATATGAAGAAGAAAGACATGAAAAAGTAAAGGGAGTGAACTCTCATGCTAGAGTCTGGCTATGTACGTGCTCCTACAAAGATGCAATAAATGTGAAGAAAGAGATGGAGAGAAGATGAGACAAAGTACTAATCTTATAATTAATCTTATAACTAACCTTATTGTATGAATTACTATAAATGATGATTATAGATGATATGGCAACATCTGATAGCCAGCAGGCTGTCTTATTGACCATGCTCTAATGTGTACTGTAGTGTAGTACTGCTAGACTAGACGACGACACTGCAACGTGCAGTCTTCAAGACGTCAAAAAACGTGCAGTCTTCAAGAGGAAAAAAATGCATTATGTCACCAGCCGCGTACCGCGTACAGTAACGGCACGACGCCACAGCACATATGGCTTGCGGCCGTCTCTAGAGGATCCCTCGAAAATACCCAAGCCAATATTCCAGGCAAAGTTTTTGCCCCAACATTCATACACTTGGATGAAAGTGACCCATGGTGAATTTTGGGCTTGGCACGTGGTATTATTTTGGTAAATGGCTGTGTACAAACGCTTTGTGGATTCAATGTTTAGTTTCAAATTTTTTGAACTTGTGTGCTGAATTCTTGGGTGCGGTTGGGTGCGGTTAGCGATTTTGCCGCTCTATGGTGAAAAACGGTGCCGCTTCCATCACCTGATCTGGAGGGTTCTTGCGTTTTTTGATCGATGCCGCTTTCATGTTTCGATCTAGAGTCTGCTTTTTGTTTCTGCTTTGCGCCGCTGTAGTCGTTTGATCTCCAAACCTCGCCACATACCACCGTCGCTTACGTCCTGGGAGTTATAAATAGATCGTCCTTCTTCTCATATCATTGTGCTAGGTATTCTTTGGGTTAGCATATACTGTTTCTATGGTATATACTTCTTCCTGTCGTAATGGACCGTGGCGTCCTGCTCGGCCTCCTCCGTCGCGGGGAGCTCTGGTTGGCCGGTGTGGTGGTTTGGGTTGTCTTGCTGCGTCGGCCGTTGTCTCGGCTCGGCCCGTATGTATGGAGCATGCCTCGTCCTCTAATGACCGGTCGTTGCCGCCGCCGCGCCCTGGCTGTCGGCAACTCACTGCTGCTGCCCCCGGGCTCCTAATCTCCCTTGACCTTCTTTGCGGTGCTGGCGGGCCTGGTGAGGATCAGCCATAGCTTCGGCTCCGGCTTCGCCCTGAGTCCGTCCAACCAGCCGTCCGCGGCCGATGGTGACTATGTCGAAGATGTTGTCGATTGGTTACGGGCTGTGCGGAAACCGGGTGTCCCGGCGGCCGGCACTTGCGTATACCCTTGGCGGGACCATGGTCTCCGCTCGGACGTAGTAGGACGCCCTGTTCGGGGAGCATAGATCCTGCGGCAACAACCTCTACGACAATGACGACGGCATCACCACGGCCGGATAACGATCACTTGCCAGTGCGAGCGGTGTGACAGTGGCGAGGGCGGATGCTCCTAGTGCAGCAGACAGCGGGTTGCTCTCTAGCGCTGACAAGGGGTTAGGTTGCAGCATCGGGGCGGAGGGGAGGCGGTGCAGCAGACAGTAGGATGGTCTCGAAGGCAGCCACACTGCGTAGGAGCGACTGGAGCCGGAGTGGTCCGTTGTTAGCCAGGATCGGCTGCTGCTAATGATGCTGCGGGCATGTGGATGAGTACGTGGATCTCAACGTGAAACGTCCATCAGCAAGGCACGGCCTGGCATTGCGCACTGCTCTGCTATGTGATGCTGTTGAACCTGAAGTGCACTCAAACCGCGATGCATGCCATCCGCCTTGTATCCCCTTTGCATGGTCCGACGAGGTTTCGCGTACGTCCAGGTTCGTGTGATCATCTCTCTCTCTCTCTCTCTCATATTTTTTGTGCAGCTCAACAGCGAGGGAGATTTGCAAGTGGTCAAAATTCTGGTGCTATCATTGCTATGTAATAAGACAAGGTTTCTCCTGATCCTCTTTCTTCTTGATAATCCATATTGGGATTGCTTCTGTCGATTATTTTGAAGCCTTTTCTTGTAGACTAAAGGTTCAGAGATGGCCACTAACTGATTGGTGTTATTTAGCTTCAGGTTCATTTTTGTGCTCTGAAGGTATAGTATCCCTTCCATCATTGCTGCAAACATTTACTATTTGTCCTTGGTGCAGGAATTTGCAACCGTTAAACCCACGGCGGTTCCGGTGTGGGATATATTCTTCATGGTCCCGTGTCATTTGCTGCATCTGCTGTTAATTTGATGATATGGTTTTTGGGATGACCGTGATTTACTCCCTTCTAATATTTGTTCTATGCAAGCATCAAGACTAAATAATATGGGTTTACCCCCTTATCATATTTGTTGTATGTAGGCATCAATACTAGAGATATGGTTTTAACCCCTTCTCATATTATTTTTTTGAACGATCCCTTCTCATATTTATTGTATGGATGCATCAAGCTATGATGAATTTGGATGACATACTATTAACTTACATAATAAGACCCTTACGGGGTGAAAAGCCGGAAGCAATTGCAAGGCATTAACAATCTGTTTTTCTTACTGAAGCTGAACAGCTGCCCCATATACAAGCTCTATCATGTTAACTACTGATGTGAACTTCCTCAGCTATCATTTCATTACGAACACAAAACCAATGGGCGGTCAAACAAGGATGCCTTGAATTACCAAGGAATCAGAAATTTATCATGCAATATCAATATGTATTCTCTTTATGTACAATTAATGTACTGACTCTTTTCATTCAATAAAATTCTTCTTTATGAAAGTTTATAGCATTTGTACCAATATAATTTTTTTACATACACCATAATATAAAATTTGAAGTGAACACGTAAAAAGTGAATAAAATATAAATAATTGGTATATGAAGTTTAATATTATTGTACATAGAATTTCTCACATAAAGTATCAATAGGCGCGGCGTGCCACCGCACGGGCATGAAAATTCAACATGGCTCGCTAGCAGGTAAGTACCTAACAGAATGAATTTGCAAGACAAACAATGATCTTGGCGATAATATGCAATGATTTCTCCGACGTGGCACTTCTTCGCATGTACCCCAACGTCCTCAGAGAGATGATCCCATCATTACATACAAAGGAGCTAAGACACCCGTTGGACAGGTAGAGGAATTTGTAAAAGCTCTTGACTACTTCATTACAAACTATCTTACAGGGGGCTACACTAGGATGATTTAACTCAACTAGGCCATCCGCAATAATTTACTTTCATGTAGTTGCATCATTGTATATTGTATGTTTCATAGAACGGTCTCTATAATGTGCCAATAAGTAGACCCTATTAGTAGCGTGTACATTTCCGTTCATCAGTATTTATCATACATGACTGCAATAAATGTACGAATTTTCCACCTTTTAGAACTCTTTCTGGGTTTTAGTTATGCGATTCTGTCATTAAAAATATAACAAAGGTCTTTACGATCCGTATAAATATAATGCATCACCACGCGTGGCGTGCCGCCGTGCGGGCTATGCTAGTTATATTTATAAGCTAGAAATTTTCATTTTGGGGATTAAGTGCCATCAGATTTCTCAATGTTTAGTTTTTCTAAATATAGCTTTTTATCGCTAAATGTTTTCTTTCTTAACTTATTTTAGTATAAGAGAGAGCACACTCAGTAAAAGTATGGAGACCGTTCTGCTCCGCATTCATGGTGTGGTGGCCGCCGCGCCGGCTGATTGGCACAACTCCGGCTACAAAACCGGCGTTGCCGCCTTAAAACCCTAACCCACCTCGTCACACACCCATTATCGCCACCACTGCCCCAGATTTGGGCCTCACTCCTTGTCAATTCTTGCGGTCGTTGCTTCCTTCCTCGAGCTCAAGTCGCCGCGCCGGTCAAGCTTCATCAGCTCTTGAGCCCCGCGCCACAACCACTATGCACGTGGACTGCGACCGCCCTCCACGCTGTCACTGCGACGTCTTCCTCGTCTCTCGCACCACCGCCTCCTCAAGTCGTCCTCACGACGTCCTGCCCGACACCGCCGCCACAACTTTGAGACGTCGCACCGTCTCCCCAAGGTCCACCACCGATGTTGCAGCTGCCACCACCGCCGCCGAAGTACTATGGCGTTCGCTACCGGTCATGAGGGAAATTTGTAGCAAATATCTACGACGCTAACGCAGGGCACGTGTGTCTAGGCACATTTGCCACCGCGGGGTAGCTGAAGGAAATATGCCCTGGAGGCAATAATAAAGTTATTATTTATTTCCTTATTTCATGATAAATGTTTATTATTCATGCTAGAATTGTATTAACCGGAAACATAATACATGTGTGAATACATAAACAAACAGAGTGTCAATAGTATGCCTCTACTTGACTAGCTCGTTAATTAAAGATGGTTATGTTTCCTAACCATAGACATGAGTTGTCATTTGATTAACGGGATCACATCATTAGGAGAATGATGTGATTGACTTGACCCATTCCGTTAGCTTAGCACTTGATCGTTTAGTATGTTGCTATTGCTTTCTTCATGACTTATACATGTTCCTGTAACTGTTTACCGGAGGAACACTTTGGGTGCTACCAAACGTCACAACGTAACTGAGTGATTATAAAGGAGTACTACAGGTGTCTCCAAAGGTACATGTTGGGTTGGCGTATTTCGAGATTAGGTTTTGTCACTCCGATTGTCGCAGAGGTATCTCTGGGCCCTCTCGGTAATGCACATCACTATAAGCCTTGCAAGCAATGTAGCTAATGAGTTAGTTACGGAATGATGCATTACAGAACGAGTAAAGAGACTTGCCGGTAACCAGATTGAACTATGTATTGGATACCGACGATCGAATCTCGGGCAAGTAACATACCGATGACAAAGGGAACAACGTATGTTGTTATGCGGTTTGACCGATAAAGATCTTCGTAGAATATGTAGGAGCCAATATGGGCATCCAGGTTCCGCTATTGGTTATTGACCGAGAATAGTTCTAGGTCATGTCTACATAGTTGTCGAACCCGTAGGGTCCGCACGCTTAACATTACGATGACAGTTTTATTATGAGTTTATGAGTTTTGATGTACCGAAGGAGTTCAGAGTCCCAGATGAGATCGGAGACATGACGAGGAGTCTCGAAATGGTCGAGACGTAAAGATCGATATATTGGACGACTATATTCGGACTTCGGAAAGGTTCCGAGTGATTCGGGTATTTTTCGGAGTACCGGAGAGTTACGGGAATTCGCCGGGAGAAGTATTGGGCCTTATTAGGCCATACGGGAAAGAGAGAGGGGCTGCCTAGGGCAGGCCGCGCGCCCCCCCAAGGCCTAGTCCGAATTGGACTAGGGGAAGGGGGCCGCACCCCCTCCTTCCTTCCCTTCTCTCTTCCCCTTCCCTGTCTCCTACTCCTACTACTTGGAAGGACTCCTAGTTGGACTAGGAAAGGGGGAATCCTACTCCCGATGGGAGTAGGACTCCCCTAGGGCGCGCCATAGAGAGGGCCGGCCCTTCCCTCCTCCACTCCTTTATATACGGGGGCAAGGGCACCCCCTAGACACACAAGTTGATCTACGGATCGTTCCTTAGCCCTGTGCGGTGCCCCCTTCCACCATATTCCACCTCGGTCATATCGTCGCGGAGTTTAGGCGAAGCCCTGCGCCGGTAGAGCATCATCATCGTCACCACGCCGTCGTGCTGACGGAACTCACCCCCGACGCTTTGCTGGATCGGAGCCCGGGGATCGTCATCGAGCTGAACGTGTGCTGAACTCGAAGGTGCAGTACGTTCGGTACTTGGATCGGTCGGATCGTGAAGACGTACGGCTACATCAACCGCGTTGTCATAACGCTTCCGCTTACGGTCTACGAGGGTACGTGGACAATACTCTCCCCTCTCGTTGCTATGCCATCACCATGATTTTGCGTGTGCGTAGGAATTTTTTTTTGAAATTACTACGTTACCCAACAGTGGCATCCGAGCCTAGGTTTTATGCGTTGATGTTATATGCACGAGTAGAACACAAGTGAGTTGTGGGCGATACAAGTCATACTGCTTACCAGCATGTCATACTTTGGTTCGGTGGTATTGTTGGATGAAGCGGCCCGGACCGACATTAAGCGTACGCTTACGCGAGACTGGTTCTACCGACGTGATTTGCACACAGGTGGCTAGCGGGTGTCAGTTTCTCCAACTTTAGTTGAACCGAGTGTGGCTACGCCCGGTCCTTGCGAAGGTTAAAACAGCACTAACTTGACGAACTATCGTTGTGGTTTTGATGCGTAGGTAAGAACGGTTCTTGCTCAGCCCGTAGCAGCCACGTAAAATTTGCAACAACAAAGTAGAGGACGTCTAACTTGTTTTTGCAGGGCATGTTGTGATGTGATATGGTCAAGACGTAATAAGATATAAGTTGTTGTATGAGATGATCATGTTTTGTTGAAGTTATCGGCTACTGGCAGAAGCCCTATGGATGTCTCTTTGTTGCATAAGATGCAAGTGCCAAATAATTGCTTTACTTTATCGCTATACGATAGCAATAGTTGCAAGAGCAATAGTTGGTGAGACAACCATGTGATGACACATTGATATAGATCAAGATGATGAAGATCATGGTGTCGTGCCGGTGACGATAGAGATCATGACAGTACTTTAGAGATGGAGATCAAAGGCGCAAGATGATCATGGCCATATCATGTCACATATTTTGATTGCATATGATGTTTATCTATTATACATCTTATTCTTGCTTTGATTGATGGTAGCATTTTAAGATGATCTCTCACTAATTATCAAGAAGTGTTCTCCCTGAGTATGCACCGTTGCCAAAGTTCGTCGTGCCCAGACACCACGTGATGATCGGGTGTGATAAGCTCTACGTCCATCTACAACGGGTGCAAGCCAGTTTTGCACACGCGGAATACTCAGGTTAAACTTGACGAGCCTAGCATATGCAGATATGGCCTCGGAGCACGGAGACCGAAAGGTCGAGCATGAATCATATAGCAGATATGATCAACATAGTGATGTTCACCATTGAAAACTACTCCATCTCACGTGATGATCGGTTATGGTTTAGTTGATTTGGATCACCTGATCACTTAGATGACTAGAGAGATGTCTATCTAAGTGGGAGTTCTTAAGTAATATGATTAATTGAACTTAAATTTATCATGAACTTAGTCTTGGTAGTATTTTGCAAATTATGTTGTAAGATCAATAGCTTGCGTTGTTGCTTTCATATGTTTATTTTGATATGTTCCTAGAGAAAATTGTGTTGAAAAATGTTAGTAGCAATGATGCGGATTGGATCCGCGATCTGAGGTTTATCCTCATTGCTGCACAGAAGAATTATGTCCTTAATGCACCGCTAGGTGACAGACCTACTGCAGGAGCAGATGCAGACGTTATGAACGTTTGGCTAGCCCAATATGATGACTACTTGATAGTTTTGTGCACCATGCTTTATGGCTTAGAATCGGGACTTCAAAGATGTTTTGAACATCATGGACCATATGAGATGTTCCAGGAATTGAAGTTAATATTTCAAGCAAATACCCGAGTTGAGAGATATGAAGTCTCCAACAAGTTCTATAGCTAAAAGATGGAGAATCGCTCAACAAGTGAGCATGTGCTCAGATTGTCTGGATACTTCAATCGCTTGAATCAAGTGGGAGTTAATCTTCCAGATAAGATAGTGATTGACAGAATTCTCTAGTCACCATCACTAAGTTACTAGAACTTCGAGATGAACTACAGTATGCAAGGGATGACGAAAACGATTCCCGAGCTCTTTGTGATGTTGAAATCAACGAAGGTAGAAATCAAAAAAGAGCATCAAGTGTTGATGATTGACAAGACCACTAGTTTAAAGAAAAGGGCAAAGGGAAAGAAAGGGAAACTTCAAGTAGAATGGCAAACAAGTTGTCACTCCCGTGAAGAAGACCAAAGCTGGACCAAAGCCTGAAACTGAGTGCTTACACTGCAAAGGAAATGGTCACTGGAAGCGGAAATGCCCTGAATATTTGGTGGATAAGAAGGATGGCAAAGTGGACAAGGGTATATTTGATATATAGGTTATTGATGTGTGCTTTACTAGTGTTTATAGTAACCCCTGAGTATTTGATACTTGTTCGGTTGCTAAGATTAGTAACTTGAAACAGGAGTTATAGAATAAACAGAGACTGGTTGAAGGGGAAGTGACGATGAGTGTTGGAAGTAGTTCCAAGATTGATATGATCATCATTGCACACTCCCTATACTTTCGGGATTAGTGTTAAACCTAAATAAATGTTATTTGGCGTTTGCGTTGAGCATGAATATGATTTGATCATGTTTATTGCGATACGGTTATTCATTTGAAGTTAAAGAATAATTGTTATTCTGTTTACATGAATAAGACCTTCGATGGTTATACGCCCAATGAAAATAGTTTGTTGGATCTCGATTGTAGTGATACACATATTCATAATATTGATGCCAAAAGTTGCAAAGTTAATAATGATAGTGCAACTTATTTGTGGCACTGCCGTTTGGGTCATATCGGTGTAAAGCGCATGAAGAAACTCCATAAAGATGGATTTTCGGAATACTTGGTTATGAATCATTTGATGCTTGCGAACCGTGCCTTTTGGGCAAGATGACTAACACTCCGTTCTCCGGAACAATGGAACAAGCTACTGACTTATTGGAAATAATACATACCGATGTATGCGATCCAATGAGTGTTGATGCTCGTGGCAAGTATCATTATTTTCTGACCTTCACAAGATGATTTGAGAAGATATGGGTATATCTACTTGATGAAACATAAGTCTGAAATAGTTGAAAGGTTCAAAGAATTTCAGAGTGAAGTGGAAAAATCATCGTAACAAGAAAATAAAGTTTCTGCGATCTAATCGCGGAGACGAATATTTGAGTTACGAGTTTGGTCTTCATTTGAAACATTGTGAAATAGTTTCGCAACTCATGCCACCTGGAACACCATAATGTAATGGTGTGTCCGAACGTCGTAATCGTACTTTACTAGATATGGTGCGATCTATGATGTCTCTTATCGGTTTACCACTATCGTTTTGGGGTTATGCATTAGAGACAGCTGCATTCACGTTTAATAGGGAACCATCTAAATCCGTTGAGACGACACCGTATGAACTATGGTTTAGCAGTAAACCTAAGCTGTCATTTCTTAAAATTTGGAGTTGCGATGCTTATATGAAAAAGGTTTTCAACCTAATAAGCTCGAACCAAATCGGAGAAGTGCGTCTTCATAGAATACCCAAAGGAAACTGTTGGGTACACCTTCTATCACAGATCCGAAGGCAAGTTATTCGTTGCTAAAAATGGATCCTTTCTAGAGAAGGAGTTTCTCTCAAAAGAAGTGAGTGGGAGAAAAGTAGAACTTGATGAGGTAACTGTACCTTCTCCCGAATTGGAAAATTGTTCATCACTGAAATCAGTTCCAGTGATTTCTACACCAATTAGTGAGGAAGCTAATGATGATGATCATGAAACTTCAGATCAAGTTACTACAGAACCTCGTAGGTCTTCCAGAGTATGGTACGCACCAGAGTGGTACGGTAATCCTGTTCTGAAAGTCATGTTACTAGACCATGATGAACCTACAAACTATGAGGAAGCGATGATGAGCCCAAATTCCGCAAAATGGCTTAAGGCCATGAAATCTGAGATGGGATCCATGTATGAGAACAAAGTGTGGACTTTGGTGGAGTTGCCCGATGATTGGCAAGCCATATTGTATAAATGGATCTTCAAGAGGAAGACGGACGTTGATAGTAGTGTTACTATCTACAAAGCTTGACTTGTCGCAAAAAGGTTTTTGACAAGTTCAAGGTGTTGACTACAATGAGATTTTCTCAACTGTAGCGATGCTTAAGTCTGTCCGAATCATGTTAGCAATTGCCAAAATTTATGAAATCTGGCAAATGGATGTCAAAACTGCATTCATTAATGGTTTTCTCAAAGAAGAGTTGTATATGATGCAACCAGAAGGTTTTGTCAATCCTAAAGGTACTAACAAAATGTGCATGCTCCGGCGATCCATCTATGGACTGGTGCAAGCATCTCGTAGTTGGAATATACGCTTTGATGAGTTGATCAAAGCATATAGTTTTGTACAGACTTACGGTGAAGCATGTATTTACAAGAAAGTGAGTGGGAGCACTACAGCATTTATGATAAGTATATGTGAATGACATATTGTTGATCGGAAATAATGTAGAATTATTCTGCAAAGCATAAAGGAGTGTTTGAAAGGAGTTCTTTAAAATAAAGACCTCAGTAAAGCTACTTACATATTGAGCATCAAGATCTATTGAGATAGATCAAGACGCTTGATAAGATTTTCAATGAGTACATACCTTGACAAGTTTTTGAAGTAGTTCAAAATGGAACAGTCAAAGAAAGAGTTCTTGCCTGTGTTGCAAAGGTATGAAATTGAGTAAGACTCAAATCCCGACCACGGCAGAAAACAGAAAGAGAATGAAAGTCATTCCCTATGCATCAGTCATAGGTTCTATAAAAGTATGCCGTGCTATGGACCAGCCCTAATGTCTACTCTGCCATGGTTTGGCAAGAGAGTACAATAGTGTTCTAGGAGTAGATCACTGGACATTGGTCAAAATTATCCTAACTAAGGATATGTTTCTCGATTATGGAGGTGACAAAAAGGTCCGTCGTAAAGGGTTACGTCGATACAAGTTTTGGCACTGATCCAGATGACTCTAAGTCTTAATCTGGATACATATTGAAAGTGGGAGCAATTAGCTAGAGTAGCTCCATGCAGAGCATTGTAGACATAGAATATTTGCAACATACGGCTCTGAATGTGACAGACCCGTTGACTAAACTTCTCTCACAAGCAAAACATGATCATACCTTAACACTCTTTGGGTGTTAATCACATAGCGATGTGAACTAGATTATTGACTCTAGTAAACCCTTTGGGTGTTGATCACATGACGATGTGACATATTGGTGTTAAATCACATGGTGATGTGAACTAGATTATTGACTCTAGTGCAAGTGGGAGACTGAAGGAAACATGCCCTAGAGGCAATAATAAAGTTATTGTTTATTTCCTTATTTCATGATAAATGTTTATTATTCATGTTAGAATTGTATTAACCGGAAACATAATACATGTGTGAATACATAGACAAACAGAGTGTCACTAGTATGCCTCTACTTGACTAGCTCGTTAATTAAAGATGGTTATGTTTTCTAACCATAGACATGAGTTGTCATTTGATTAACGGGATCACATCATTAGGAGAATGATGTGATTGACTTGACCCATTCCGTTAGCTTAGCACTTGATCGTTTAGTATGTTGCTATTGCTTTCTTCATGACTTATACATGTTCCTGTAACTATGAGATTATGCAACTCCCATTTACCGGAGGAACACTTTGGGTGCTACCAAACGTCACAACGTAACTGGGTGATTACAAAGGAGTACTACAGGTGTCTCCAAAGGTACATGTTGGGTTGGCGTATTTCGAGATTAGGTTTTGTCACTCCGATTGTCGGAGAGATATCTCTGGGCCCTCTCGGTAATGCACATCACTATAAGCCTTGCAAGAAATGTAGCTAATGAGTTAGTTACGGAATGATGCATTACGGAACGAGTAAAGAGACTTGCCGGTAACGAGATTGAACTAGGTATTGGATACCGACGATCGAATCTCGGGAAAGTAACATACCGATGACAAAGGGAACACCGTATGTTGTTATGCGGTTTGACCAATAAAGATCTTCGTAGAATATGTAGGAGCCAATATGGGCATCCAGGTTCCGCTATTGGTTATTGACCGAGAATAGTTCTACGTCATGTCTACATAGTTCTCGAACCCGTAGGGTCCGCACGCTTAATGTTACGATGACAATTTTATTATGAGTTTATGAGTTTTGATGTACCGAAGGAGTTCGGAGTCCCGGATGAGATTGGGGACATGACGAGGAGTCTCGAAATGGTCGAGACGTAAAGATCGATATGTTGGACGACTATATTCGGACTTCGAAAAGGTTCCGAGTGATTCGGGTATTTTTTGGGAGTACCGGAGAGTTACGGGAATTCGCCGGGAGAAGTATTGGGCCTTATTGGGCCATACGGGAAAGAGAGAGGGGTTGCCTAGGGCAGGCCGCGCGCCCCCCCAAGGCCTAGTCCGAATTGGACTAGGGGGAGGGGCCGCACCCCCTCCTTCCTTCCCTTCTCTCTTCCCCTTCGTTGTCTCCTACTCCTACTACTTGGAAGGACTCCTAGTTGGACTAGGAAAGGGGGAATCCTACTCCCGGTGGGAGTAGGACTCCCCTAGGGCACGCCATAGAGAGGGCCGACCCTCCCCTCCTCCACTCCTTTATATACGGGGGCAGGGGGCACCCCATAGACACACAAGTTGATCTACAGATCGTTCTTTAGCCGTGTGCGGTGCCCCCTCCACCATATTCCACCTCGGTCAAATCGTCGCGGAGTTTAGGCGAAGCCCTACGCTGGAAGAGCATCATCATCGTCACCACGCCGTCGTGCTGACGGAACTCATCCCCGACGCTTTGCTGGATCAGAGCCCGGGTATCGTCATTGAGCTGAACGTGTGCTGAACTCGGAGGTGCCGTACGTTTGGTACTTGGATCGGTCGGATCGTGAAGACGTACGACTACATCAACCGCGTTGTCATAACGCTTCCGCTTACGGTCTACGAGGGTACATGGACAATACTCTCCCCTCTCGTTGCTATGCCATCACCATGATCTTGCGTGTGCGTAGGATTTTTTTTGAAATTACTACGTTACCCAACAGTAGCGACACGTGCTATGAGTCGCCACACATCGCTTTTTCGAGCCATGGGGGCGCTTAACTTCCCCATCGGTGGTGGCGGCGGCCAATCACGCCCCTCTCGACGTTCAATTTGTCTGTTGGGCAGAGGAGAAGGACCACCAGAAGGTCAAGGTTGTAACAACCTAGATGTAATGCATGCCATGTTTGCCATTTTTCATGAGATATTGCCATGTGAGGTTTGAGTTTGTATTGTTTCATCATGTATCTTGATGAACCTTGTGTGTTGTCATTTATTTTGTTGCACTTCATGATCTTGTCTTTGTGCCATGCTTCCTTGTCCCAACTCTTAAACTATGTCCCGACTTGGCTTCAACCTAGTTTCAAGTAAACTCTATCCCAGTTCCCTCTTAAGCATTTTATTTTATTCATTGTGAGTGCCATTTTACTTCTTTCATTTAATTTCCAACTTGGCTCATAAATCATGTTATATGTGTAGAGTCACCTCCTAAAATTTCAGCACGAGCAGAGCTCATTTGGATGGGTTTTCAAATTCAATCCCATTAGCATTTAATTCAAATGGATTAAAATTTTCATCTTCCAAAATTCCTTATACCATTTTTATAAAAAAAACTCCCTATTTCTCTGAGTCCAGAGAAGTGTCTCCCATGGTGAAATACCATGTCTAACCCTCTCTTTCTTTTCCTTTTAGTGTTCTGTTCTGAGAAAAATAAAAGGAAAAGAAACTAGAGGGAGAGAGGACCCAGCCCAACGCCAGCCAAAACACACCAGACCCCCACTTTTGAAACCCTTTTCTCACCGAAGAACCCAACCACCCACGCTGCCGTCTGGGAACTTGGCACTGCGAGTCCCACCTGTCATTGGCGGGTGTTGGGGAACGTAGTAATTTAAAATTTTCCTACGCACACGCAAGATCATGGTGATGCATAGCAACGAGAGGGGAGAGTGTTGTCTACGTACCCTCGTAGACCGAAGCGGAAGCAATCACAACGTAGAGGAAGTAGTCGTACGTTCTCCTCGCAATCCAACCGATCCCAGCGCCCTTACTCCGGCGCCTCCGAGTTCTTGACACACGTACAGCTCGGTGACGCTCCTCGGGCTCCGATCCAGCAAAGCTCCGGGGAGAGAGTTCCGTCAGCACGACGGCGTGGTGACGATCTTGATGTTCTACCGACGCAGGGCTTCGCCTAAGCACCGCTACGATATGACCGAGGTGGAATATGGTGGAGAGGGGCACCGCACACGGCTAAGGAACGATCTCAAGGATCAACTTGTGTGTCTATGGGGTGCCCCTACCCCCGTATATAAAGGAGTGGAGGAGGGGGAGGGCCGGCCCTCTCTATGGCGCGCCCTAGGGGAGTCCTACTCCCACCGGGAGTAGGATTCCCCCTTTCCTAGTCCAACTAGGAACCCTTCCATATAGTAGGAGTAGGAGAGAAGGAAAGGGAAGAGAGAAGGAGAAGGAAGGAAGGGGGCGCCCCCCCTCCCTAGTCCAATTCGGAATAGCCAAAGGGGAGGGGTGCGGCCACCCTTTAGGCCCTATTTCTCTTTTCCCGTATGGCCCAATGAGGCCCAACACGAATTCCCGTAACTCTCCGGTACTCCGAAAAATACCCGAATCACTCGGAACCTTTCCGAACTCCGAATATAATCGTCCAATATATCGATCTTTACATCTCGACCATTTCGAGACTCCTCGTCATGTCCCCGATCTCATCCGGGACTCCGAACTCCTTCGGTACATCAAAACTCATAAACTCATAATATAACTGTCATCGAAACCTTAAGCGTGCGGACCCTACGGTTCGAGAACGATGTAGACATGACCGAGACACGTCTCCGGTCAATAACCAATAGCGGGACCTGGATGCCCATATAGGTTCCTACATATTCTACGAAGATCTTTATCGGTCAGACCGCATAACAACATACGTTTTTCCCTTTGTCATCGGTATGTTACTTGCCCGAGATTCGATCGTCGGTATCCAATACCTAGTTCAATCTCGTTACCGGCAAGTCTCCTTACTCGTTCCGTAATACATCATCTCACAACTAACTCATTAGTTGCAATGCTTGCAAGGCTTAAGTGATGTGCATTACCGAGAGGGCCCAGAGATACCTCTCCGATATTCGGAGTGACAAATCCTAATCTCGAAATACGCCAACCCAACAAGTACCTTTGGAGACACCTGTAGAGCACCTTTATAATCACCCAGTTACGTTGTGACGTTTGGTAGCACACAAAGTGTTCCTCCGGTAAACGGGAGTTGCATAATCTCATAGTCATAGGAACATGTATAAGTCATGGATAAAAGCAATAGCAACATACTAAACGATCGGGTGCTAAGCTAATGGAATGGGTCATGTCAATCAGATCATTCAACTAATGATGTGACCTTGTTAATCAAATGACAACTCCTTTGTCTATGGTTAGGAAACTTAACCATCTTTGATTAACAAGCTAGTCTGGTAGAGGCATACTAGTGACACTCTGTTTGTCTATATATTCACACATGTATTATGTTTCCGGTTAATACAATTCTAGCATGAATAATAAACATTTATCATGATATAAGGAAATAAATAATAACTTTATTATTGCCTCTAGGGCATATTTCCTTCAGCGGGGGCACAACGCTAGCCACCCACTTTCTTCGTCCTCGCGCGGCCACCTTTCCAGTTCGGCCTTGTGCGCAGCCGTGGACACGCAACACTCGCTTCGCCTCTCTGCGGCCTTATCATTCCCCTCTCCACGCCAGGAGCATCCCCGCCCACTCCTCCTCATTTTTCCTCTCCCAAGACGGCTTGGGAAACCCTAGATCAGGGCAATTCCACCAGCACCCGAGAGTTTCTAGAGCGCAACCATGGTGCACGCATGAGCAATGACATCCCTAGCGCTCACCTCGTGTCGAGAGGGTTCATATTGGGGAACATAGTAATTTCAGAAAATTTCCTACGCACACGCAAGATCATGGTGATGCGTAGCAACAAGAGGGGAGAGTGTTGTCCACGTACCCTCGTAGACCGAAAGCGAAAGCGTTAGCACAACGCGGTTGATGTAGTCATACGTCTTCACGGCCCGACCGATCAAGCACCGAACGCACGGCACCTCCGAGTTCTTGCACACGTTCAGCTCGATAGTGTCCCTCGAACTCCGATCTAGCCGAGTGTCGAGGGAGAGTTCCGTCAGCACGACGGCGTGGTGACGATGATGATATTCTACCGACACACGGCTTCGCCTAAGCACCGCTACGATATTATCGAGGTGGAATATGGTTGAGGGGGGCACCGCACACGGCTAATAGATCTCAAGGATCAATTGTTGTTGTGTCCAGAGGTGCCCCCCTGCCCCTGTATATAAAGGAGCAAGGGGGAGGGGGCGGCCGGCCAGGAGGGGGCGCGCCAGGAGGAGTCCTACTCCCACCGGGAGTAGGACTCCCTCCTTTCCTTGTCCAAGTAGGAGAGGGGGAAGGAAGGGAGAGAGGGGAGGAAGGAAAGGGGGGCGCCCCCCCCTCCTTGTCCTATTCAGACTAGAGGGGGAGGGGGCGCAACCTGCCCTGGCCGCCCCTCCTCTTCTCCACTTTGGGCCCATGAGGCCCATTAACCCCCCAGGGGGTTCCGGTAACCCCCCGGTACTCCGGTATATATCCGATAACCCCCGGAACCATTCCGGTGTCCGAATATAGTCGTCCAATATATCAATCTTCATGTCTCAGCCATTTCGAGACTCCTCGTCATGTCCGTGATCACATCCGGGACTCCGAACTATCTTCGGTACATCAAAACACATGAACTCATAATATAATTGTCATCTAACTTTAAGCCTGCGAACCCTACGGGTTCGAGAACTATGTAGACATGACCGAGACACGTCTCCGGTCAATAACCAATGGCGGAACCTGGATGCTCATATTGGCTCCTACATATTCTATGAAGATCTTTATCGGCCAAACCGCATAGCAACATACGTTGTTCCCTTTGTTATCGGTATGTTACTTGCCTGAGATTCGATCGTCGGTATCTCAATACCTAGTTCAATCTCATTACCAGCAAGTCTCTTTACTCGTTATGTAATGCATCATTCAGTAACTAACTTATTAGTTACCTTTCTTGCAAGGCTTATAGTGATGTGCATTACCGAGAGGGCCCAGAGATACCTCTTCGACAATCGGAGTGACAAAACCTAATCTCGAAATACGCCAACTCAACATGTACCTTTGGAAACACCTGTACAGCTCCTTTATAATCACCCAGTTACGTTGTGACGTTTGGTAGCACACAAAGTGTTCCTCCGCTAAATGGGAGTTGCATAATCTCATAGTTGTAGGAACATGTATAAGTCATGAAGAAAGCAATAGCGACATACTAAACGATCAAGTGCTAAGCTAACGGAATGGGTCAAGTCAATCACATCATTCTCCTAATGATGTGATCCCGTTAATCAAATGACAACTCATGTCTATGGTTAGGAAACACAACCATCTTTGATTAACGATCTAGTCAAGTAGAGGCATACTAGTGACATTATGTTTGTCTATATATTCACACATGTATTATGTTTCCGGTTAATACAATTCTAGCATGAATAATAAACATTTATCATGAAATAAGGAAATAAATAATAACTTTATTATTGTCTCTAGGGCATATTTCCTTCAGTCTCCCACTTGCACTAGAGTCAATAATCTAGTTCACATCACCATGTGATTTAACACCAATATTCACATTTGTATGTGATTAACACCCATAGTTCACATCGTCATGTGACCAACACCCTAAGGGCTTACTAGAGTTAATAATCTAGTTCACATCGCTATGTGATTAACACCCAAAGAGTACTAAGGTATGATCATGTTTTGCTCGTGAGAGAAGTTTAGTCAACGGGTCTGTCATATTTAAAGCCGTATGTATTTTGCAAATATTCTATGTCTACAATGCTCTGCATGGAGCTACTCTAGCTAATTGCTCCCACTTTCAATATGTATCCAGATTGAGACTTAGAGTCATCTGGATTGGTGTAAAAGCTTGCACCAATGTAACTCTTTACGACGGGCTCTTTTATCACCTCCATAATCGAGAAATATTTCCTTAGTCCTCACTAAGGATATTCTTGACTACTGTCCAGTGATCTACTTTTAGATCAAAATTGTACTCCCTTGCCAAACTCAGAGCAAGGTATACAATAGGTCTGATACATAGCATAGCGTACTTTATAGAACCTATGACTGAGGCATAGGGAATGACTTTTAATTCTCTTTCTATTTTCTGCCATAGTCGGGTTGTGAGTCTTACTCAACTTCACACCTTACAACACAGGCAAGAACACCTTCTTTGACTGTTCTATTTTGAACAATTCAATATTTTATCAAGGTATGTATTCATTGAAGAAACTCATCAAGCGTCTTGATCTATCTCTATAGATCTTGATGCTCAATGTGTAAGCAGCTTCACCAAGGTCTTTCTTTGAAAAAATCTTATTGAAGTATCCTTTTATGCTATCCAGAATTTCTATATCATTTCCAATCAACAATATGTCATCTACATATAGTTTTAGAAAATGCTACAGAGCTCCTATTCACTTTCTTGTAAATACAGGCTTCTCCAAAAGTCTGTATATAACCATATGCTTTGATCAACTCATCAAAGCGTATATTCCAACTCCGAGATGCTTGCACCAGTCCATAGATGGATCGCTGGAGCTTGCACATTTTGTTACCACCTTTAGGATTGACAAAACCTTCTGGTTGCATCATATACAACTCTTCCTTAATAAATCTATTAAGGAATGCAGTTTTGACATCCATTTGCCAGATTTCATAAAATGTAGCAATTGCTAACATGATTTGGACAGACTTAAGCATCGATACGAGTGAGAAAATCTCATCGTTTTCAACACCTTGAACTTGTCGAAAAACGTTTTCGACAAGTCGAGCTTTGTAGATAGTAACACTACTTATCAGCGTTTGTCTTCCTCTTGAAGATCCATTTATGCAATATGGCTTGCCGATCATCGGGCAACTCCACCAAAGTCCACACTTTATTCTCATACATGGATCCTATCTCAGATTTCATGGCCTCAGGCCATTTCGCGGAATCTGGGCTCATCATCACTTCCTCATAGTTCGTAGGTTCACCATGGTCTAGTAACATGACTTCCAGAACAGGATTACCGTACCACTCTGGTGCGGACTGTACTTTGGAAGACCTACGAGGTTCTGTAGTAACTTGAAGTTTCATGATCATCATCATTCCTCACTAACTGGTGTAGGAATCACTGGAACTGATTTCTGTGATGAACTACTTTCCAATTTGGGAGAAGGTACAATTACCTTATCAAGCTCTACTTTCCTCCCACTCACTTCTTTCGAGAGAAACTCCTTAGCAACGAATATCTTGCTTTCGGATCTGTGATAGAAGGTGTACCCAATAGTTTCCTTTGGGTATTCTATGAAGACGCACTTCTCCGATTTGGGTTCGAGCTTATCAGGTTGAAACTTTTTCACATAAGCATCGCAGCCCCAAACTTTAAGAAATGACAACTTTGGTTTCTTGCCAAACCACAGTTCATAAGGCGTCATCTTAACGGATTTTGATGGTGCCCTATTTAAAGTGAATGCAGCTGTCTCTAATGCATAACCCCAAAACGATGGTGGTAAATCGGTAAGATACATCATAGATTGCACCATATCCAATAAAGTGCGGTTACGACGTTCGGACACACCATAACGTTGTGGTGTTCCAGGTGGCGTGAGCTGTGAAACTATTCCACATTGTTTCAAATGTAAACCAAACTCGTAACTCAAATATTCTCCTCCACGATCAGATCGTAGAAACTTTATTTTATTGTTACGATGATTTTCCACTTCACTCTGAAATTCTTTGAACTTTTCAAATGTTTCAGACTTATGTTTCATTAAGTAGATATACCAATATCTGCTCAAATCATCTGTGAAGGTGAGAAAATAACGATAGCCACCACGAGCCTCAATGTTCATTGGACCACATACATCAGTATGTATGATTTCCAACAAATCTGTTGCTCGCTCCATAGTTTCGGAGAATGGCATTTTAGTCATCTTGCCCATGAGGCATGGTTCGCAAGTACCAAGTGATTCCAGAAGTCCATCAGTATGGAGTTTCTTCATGCGCTTTACACCAATATGACCCAAACGGCAGTGCCACAAATAAGTTGCACTATCATTATCAACTTTGCATCTTTTGGCATCAATATTATGAATATGTGTATCACTACAATCGAGATCCAACAAACTATTTTCATTGGGTGTATGACCATCAAAGGCTTTATTCATGTAAACAGAATAACAATTATTCTCTGACTTTAAATGAATAACCGTATTGCAATAAACATGATCAAATCATATTCATGCTCAACGCAAATGCCAAAAAACATTTATTTAGGTTTAACACTAATCCCGAAATTATAGGGAGTGTGCGATGATGATCATATCAATCTTGGAACCACTTCCAACATACATCATCACTTCACCCTCAACTAGTCTCTGTTTATTCTGTATCTCCTGTTTCGAGTTACTAATTTTTAGTAACCGAACAAGTATCAAATACCCAGGGGCTACTATAAACACTAGTAAGGTACACATCAATAACCTGTATATCAAATATACCCTTGTTCACTTTGCCATCCTTCTTATCCACCAAATATTCATGGTATTTTCGCTTCCAGTGACCATTTCCTTTTGCAGTAGAAGCACTCAGTTTTAGGCTTTAGTCTAGCTTTGGGCTTCTTCACGGAAGTGACAACTTGCTTGCCATTCTACTTGAAGTTCCCTTTCTTTCCCTTTGCCTTTTTCTTGAAACTAGTGATCTTGTCAATCATCAACACTTGATGTTCTTTCTTGATTTCTACCTTCATCGATTTCAACATCACGAAGAGCTCGGGAATCGTTTTCGTTATCCCTTGCATATTATAGTTCATCACGAAGTTCTACTAACTTGGTGATGGTGACTAGAGAACTCTGTCAATCACTATCTTATCCGGAAGATTAACTCCCACTTGATTCAAGTGATTGTAGTACCCAAACAATCTGAGCACATGCTCACTAGTTGAGCAATTCTCCTCCATCTTTTAGCTATAGAACTTGTTGGAGACTTCATATCTCTCAACTCGGGTATTTGCTTGAAATATTAACTTCAACTCCTGGAACATCTCATATGGTCCATGACGTTCAAAACGTCTATGAAGTCTCGATTCTAAGCCGTTAAGCATGGTTCACTAAACTATCAAGTAGTCATCATATTGAGCTAGACAAACATTCATAACGTCTGCATCTGCTCCTGCAATAGGTCTGTCACCTAGCGGTGCATCAAGGACATAATTCTTCTGTGCAGCAATGAGGATAAACCTCAGATCACGGACCCAGTCTGCATCATTGCTACTATCATTTTTCAACTTAATTTTCTCTAGGAACATATCAAAATAAACATAGGGAAGCAACAACGCGAGCTATTGATCTACAACATAATTTGCAAAATACTATCAAGACTAAGTTCATGATAAATTAAAGTTTAGTTAATCATATTACTTAAGAACTCCCACTTAGATAGACATTCCTATAATCATCTAAGTGATCACGTGACCCAAATCAACTAAACCATGTCCGATCATCACGTGAGATGGAGTAGTTTTCAATGGTGAACATCACTATGTTGATCATATCTACTATATGATTCACGCTCGACCTTTCGGTCCCAGTGTTCTGAGGCCATATCTGTATATGCTAAGCTCGTCAAGTTTAACCTGAGTATTCCGCATGTGCAACTGTTTTGCACCCTTTGTATTTGAACGTAGAGCCTATCACACCCGATCATCACGTGGTGTCTCAGCACGAAGAACTTTCGCAACGGTGCATACTCGGGGAGAACACTTATACCTTGAAATTTAGTGAGAGATCATCTTATAATGCTACCGTCAATCAAAGCAAAATAAGATGCATAAAGGATAAACATCACATGCAATCAATATAAGTGATATGATATGGCCATCATCATCTTGTGCTTGTGATCTCCATCTCCGAAGCACCGTCATGATCACCATCGTCACCGGCGTGACACCTTGATCTTCATCGTAACATCATTGTCGTTTCGCCACCTATTGTTTCTACGACTATCGCTACCGCTTAGTGATAAAGTAAAGCAATTACATGGCGATTGCATTGCATACAATAAAGCGACAACCATATGGCTCCTGCCAGTTGCCGATAACTCGGTTACAAAACATGATCATCTCATACAATGAAATATAGCATCACGTCTTGACCATATCACATCACAACATGCCCTGCAAAAACAAGTTAGACGTCCTCTACTTTGTTGTTGCAAGTTTTACGTGGCTGCTACGGGCTGAGCAAGAACAGTTCTTACCTACGCATCAAAACCACAACGATAGTTCGTCAAGTTAGTGTTGTTTTAACCTTCTCAAGGACCGGGCGTAGCCACACTCGGTTCAACTAAAGTTGGAGAAACTGACACCCGCTAGCCACCTATGTGCAAAGCACGTCGGTAGAACCAGTCTCGCGTAAGCGTACACGTAATGTCGGTCCGGGCCGCTTCATCCAACAATACCGCCAAACCAAAGTATGACATGCTAGTAAGCAGTATGACTTGTATCGCCCACAACTCACTTGTGTTCTACTCGTGCATATAACATCTACGCATAAAACCTGGCTCGGATGCCAGTATTGGGGAACGTAGTAATTTCAAAAAAATTGCTACGCACACGCAAGATCATGGTGATGCATATCAATGAGAGGGGAGAGTGTTGTCCACGTACCCTCATAGACCGAAAGTGAAAGCGTTAGCACAACGCGGTTGATGTAGTCGTACGTCTTCACGGCCCGACCGATCAAGCACCGAAAGCACGGCACCTCCGAGTTCTTGCACACGTTCATCTCGATGACGTCCCTCGGACTCCAATCCAGCCGAGTGTCGAGGGAGAGTTCCGTCAGCACGATGGCGTGGTGACGATGATGATGTTCTACCGACGCAAGGCTTCGCCTAAGCACCGCTACGATATTATCGAGGTGGAATATGGTGGAGGGGGGCACCACACACGGCTAATAGATCTCAAGGATCAATTGTTGTTGTGTCTAGAGGTGCCCCCCTGCCCCCGTATATAAAGGAGCAAGGGGGAGGGGGCGGCCGGCCAGGAGGGGGTGCGCCAGGAGGAGTCCTACTCCCACCGGGAGTAGGACTCCCTCCTTTCCTTGTCCAAGTAGGAGAGGGGGGAGGAAGGGAGAGAGGGGAGGAAGGAAAGGGGACGCCGCCCCCTCCTTGTCCTATTTAGACAAGAGGGGGAGGCGACACGTGGCCTGCCCTAGCCGCCCCTCCTCTTATCCACTTTGGGCCCATGAGGCCCATTAACCCCCCGGGGGGGTTCCGGTAACCCCCTGGTACTCCGGTATATATCCGATAACCCCCGGAACAATTACGGTGTCCGAATATAGTCGTCCAATATATCAATCTTCATGTCTCGACCATTTCGAGACTCCTCGTCATGTCTGTGATCACTCCAGGACTCCAAACTATCTTCAGTACATCAAAAAACATGAACTCATAATATAATTGTCATCTAACTTTAAGCGTGCGGACCCTACGGGTTCGAGAACTATGTAGACATGACCGAGACACGTCTTCGGTCAATAACCAATAGCGGAACCTGGATGCTCATATTGGATCCTACATATTCTACGAAGATCTTTATCGGTCAAACCGCATAACAACATACGTTGTTCCCTTTGTCATCGGTATGTTACTTGCCCGAGATTCGATCGTCGGTATCTCAATACCTAGTTCAATCTCGTTACCGGCAAGTCTCTTTACTCGTTATGTAATGCATCATTCCGTAACTAACTTATTTGTTACATTGCTTGCAAGGCTTATAGTGATGCGCATTACCGAGAGGGCCCAGAGATACCTCTCCGACAATCGGAGTGACAAAACCTAGTCTCGAAATACGCCAACTCAACATGTACCTTTGAAGACACCTGTAGAGCTCCTTTATAATCACCCAGTTACATTGTGACGTTTGGTAGCACACAAAGTGTTCCTCCGATACACGGGAGTTGCATAATCTCATAGTTGTAGGAACATGTATAAGTCATGAAGAAAGCAATAGCGACATACTAAACGATCAAGTGCTAAGCTAACGGAATGGGTCAAGTCAATCACATCATTCTCCTAATGATGTGATACCGTTAATCAAATGACAACTCATGTCTATGGTTAGGAAACACAACCATCTTTGATTAACGATCTAGTCAAGTAGAGGCATACTAGTGACATTATGTTTGTCTATGTATTCACACATGTATTATGTTTCCGGTAAATACAATTCTAGCATGAATAATAAAGTTATCATGAAATAAGGAAATAAATAATAACTTTATTATTGTCTTTAGGGCATATTTCCTTCAGTTCACATGCGTCGTTGTCTTCCACGATGTCCTCTACCGCACCCAGGGATGCCACGTTCAAGCCGTCTTCTTCATATTCTTCATTTACGGCCGCAGGTGTTTCTTCCTCCACTTCGGCCATCCCCGTCCACCTCTCGCCGAGCGGAGCACACCTCCGTGCTCCTGCTACACCACCCGTCTTTCCACTTATTTTCACGCCCGATTCATGCATGATTCGTCCGTTTTGTCGTGAGCCCGAGAGCTCCTCTGCGCGGCCATGTCGTCGGAGCTGCTTCGACGACCTCTGGTTCGACCCCTTCGCTCTATCTTGTTCGCGCGAGTTCGTAGGTACTCCTGTTGCATTAGATCCTTTGTTTTATCGTTGTGGCCTCGATTCTATGCACGCCCGAATGCTTCCCCGCTCCGGCTTGTCCTCGACATCACCTCAATCGACGTTGGTAGGTTTGACAGGCACTCGAGGATGCAACTTTTCCCGCTGCATCCACTATGCGCACGAGCACAACAAGGCGCATTAGAGATCTTCTCTGGCGAGGCCCCGCCGTGATTTTGGTCGCAGCTGGCCCCAACTCTATTTTGCTCTGTTTGTTTTGAACACGAGCACATCACCACCATAGGATCTGCTTTTGATGGCCGTGATTAAAACCATGCGTACACCTTCGCTCGTCTGCATCCCACGTCATCACCATCACACTGACGGATGGTCTCCAGTTGTCAGTGCCTGGGTCAACCACATAGGGCCATGCACCTATTCCTGCTGGGCAGTGGTAAAGCCCCCAATTTTTGCACTTTCTCTACCACTAGCATGTGGGCTCCACCAAGGCCCACTTTCCATACACAACACACACACCCACTCACTATCCACATGGCCCCATGGCCCACTAGTCATCCTCATTGACTGGTTGAGCATGGGTGCCCATGGGTCTTTCTTCCTTTTTTCTTTTCTGTTTCTCTTTTCTTTTTTCTTCTTCTGAAAATGCATAAAATCCATCCAAATTTGCATAAATAAAAGGTGACTAATTCAAACTTGAACATATGCATATAATATATGTTTCTGGGGTAGAAACATCCTAGGAATTCGAATCTAGCATTGTTTCTCTGCTTTGAGCAAGTTCATTTCCAAGTTTTTCCAGCATAAAGTAGCATCTTAAAAATTCATATAAAATCAACCGTGCATCATATGAACAAAATTTATATATGTAAATTTCTCAGTTTTATGACTACTTTCAGGATATGTAATTTGTTGCCATGTTAAAACCATTAACCTGTTGTTATGCGATGTCGCTTGAACTACGTCGGTATTTCCCCAAAGAGGAAGGGATGACACAACACAACTACGGTAGGTATTTCCCTTGGTTACGAAACCAAGGTAAAAATCCAGCAGGAGAACCAAGCAACATTATGTAAACGATAGCTGGACACAAAAAACAAATACTTGCAACCCGATGTTGTAGGATTGAAAGTATGTCCAGAGGGGGGTGATTAGACTAGACCAAATAAAAACTTAACCTTTTCCCAATTTTAATTCTTGGCAGATTTTAGCAATTTAGCACAAGTCAAGCAATCACAATACCATTCTAGCAAGCATGCAAAGAGTATATGAGCAGCGAAAAGTAAAGCATGCAACTTGCAAGAAAGTAAATGGGAGGAGTTTGGAGGGAGCAACCGCAATATTGACACGGAGATTTTTGGCATGGTTCTGATAGGTGGCGCTATTGTACATCCACGTTGATGGAGACTTCAACCCATGAAGGGTAACGGTTGCGCGAGTCCACAAAGGGCTCCACCCACAAAGGGTCCACGAAGAAGCAACCTTGTCTATCCCACCATGACCATTGCCCAAGAAGGACTTGCCTCACTTGGGTAGATCTTCACGAAGTAGGCGATCTCCTTGCCCTTACAAACTCCTTGGTTCAACTCCACAATCTTGATGGAGGCTCCCAAGTGACACCTAACCAATCTAGGAGACACCACTCTCCAAAAGGTAATAGATGGTGTGTTGATGATGAACTCCTTGCTCTTGTGCTTCAAATGATAGTCTCCCCAACACTCAACTCTCTCTCACAAATTTGGCTATGGTGGAAGGATGATTTGAGTGGAAAGCAACTTGGGGAAGGCTAGAGATCAAGATTCTTGTGGTTCGAATGGAATGTCTTTGTCTCAACAGATGAGTAGGTGATTCTCTCTCAGAAAATGAGTAGTGGAAGTGTAGGCACATTCTGATGGCTTTCTCCACGAATGAAGAGTGGGTGGATGGGTATATATGGCCTCCACATAAAATCTAACCGTTACACACAGATTCCCAAACTCAGTGAGACCGAATGGTAAAACTCGGTCAGACCGATTCAGGTCAAAATATGAACATTAAGATTTTCGGTGGGACCGATGTGATCAACTCGGTGGGACCGACGCGCTAGGGTTAGGGCATAACGTAATCTCAGTGAGACCGATCACATGAACTCGATGGGACCGATTTCAGTAATAGGCACTGCTACGTCTTGAGCTTGCGTTGGTTTTCGTCGAAGAGGAGAGGGTGATGCAGCAAAGTGTAGCGTAAGTATTTCCCTCGGTTTTGAGAACCAAGGTATCAATCCAATATGAGGCTCCTCAAAAGTCCCACGCACCTACACAAACAAACTGAGAACTCGCAACCAACGCAATAAAGGGGTTGTCAATCCCTTCACGGCCACTTGCAAAAGTGAGATCTAATAAAGATAGTATGATAAGATAAATATATTTTTGGTATTTTATAATATAGATGCAAAAAGTAAAGATGCAAATAAAGGTAGATCAAAAGCAAATATGATAAGAGATAGACCCGGGGGGCCATAGGTTTCACTAGAGGCTTCTCTCAAGATAGCAGTATTACGGTGGGTGAACAAATTACTGTCGAGCAATTGATAGAAAAGCGCATAGTTATGAGATTATCTAGGCATAATCATGTATATAGGCATCACATCCATAACAAGTAGACCGACTCCTGCCTGCATCTACTACTATTACTCCACACATCGACCGACTCCTGCCTGCTTCTAGAGTATTAAGTTCATAAGAACAGAGTAACGCATTAAGCAAGATGACATGATGTAGAGGGATAAACACATGCAATATGATATAAACCCCATCTTGTTATCCTCGATGGCAACAATACAATACGTGTCTTGCAACCCTTTCTGTCACTGGGTAAGAACACCGCAAGATTGAACCCAAAGCTAAGCACTTCTCCCATGGCAAGAAAGACCAATCTAGTAGGCCAAATCAAACTGATAATTCAAAGAGACTTGCATAGATAACTCAATCATACATAAAAGAATTCAGAGAAGATTCAAATATTATTCATAGATAAACTTGATCATAACCCCACAATTCATCGGATCTCGACAAACACACCGCAAAAAGAGATTACATCGAATAGATCTCCACAAGAGAGGGGGAGAACATTGTATTGAGATCCAAAAAGAGAGAAGAAGTCATCTAGCTAATAACTATGGACACGTAGGTCTGTGGTAAACTACTCACAACTCATCGGAAGGGCAAGGATGTTGATGTAGAGGCCCTCCGTGGTTGCTTCCCCCACCGGCAGAGTGCCGGCAAGGGCTCCAAGATGGGATCTCGCGGATACAGAAGGTTACGGCGGTGGAAATTGTGTTTCGTGGTGCCCCTGGATGTTTTCGGGGTACGTAGGTATATATAGGAGGAAGAAGTACGTCGGTGGCCGCCCGAGGGGCCCACGAGACAGGGGCGCGCCCTACAGGGGGGCACCCTCCTATCTCGTGGGCCCCTCGGAGGCTTCTTGACTTGCACTCCAAGCTCTCCGGATCAGATTTGTTCCAAAAATTACGCTCCCGAAGGTTTCATTCCGTTTGGACTCCGTTTGATATTCCTTTTCTTCAAAATACTGAAATAGGAAAAAAAACAGCAATATGGGCTGGGCCTCTGGTTAGTAGGTTACTCCCAAAAATGATGTAAATGTGTAAAATAAAGCCCATAGACATCCAATAGAGGTAATATAATAGCATGGAACAATAAAAAATTATAGATACGTTGGAGACGTATCAAGCATCCCCAAGCTTAATTCCTGCTCGTCCTCGAGTAGGTAAATGATAAAAAGAGAATTTTTGATGTGGAATGCTACCTAGCATAATTCATAATGTAATTTTCTTTATTGTGGCATGAAAGTTCAGATCCAAATGAATACAAAATAAAAGTTCATATTGACATAAGAAATAGTAATACTTCAAGCATACTAATCAAAGTAATCATGTCTTCTCAAAATAACATGGTAAAGAAAGTTATCCCTACAAAATCATATAGTCTGGCTATGCTCTACATTCATCACACAAAGTATTTAATCATGCACAACCCCGATGACAAGCCAAGCAATTGTTTCATACTTTAATAATCTCAAACTTTTTCAACTTTCACGCAATACATGAGCGTGAGCCATGGACATAGCACTATATGTGGAATATAAGGGTGGTTGTGGAGAAGACAAAAAGGAGAAGATAGTCTCACATCAACTAGGCGTATCAACGGGCTATGGAGATGCCCATTAATAGATATCAATGTGAGTGAGTAGGGATTGCCATGCAACGGATGCACTAGATCTATAAATATATGAAAGCTCAACAAAAGAAACTAAGTGGGGTGCATCCAACTTGCTTGCTCACGAAGACCTAGGGCACTTTTGAGGAGGCCCATCATTGGAATATACAAGCCAAGTTCTATAATGAAAAATTCCCACTAGTATATGAAAGTGACAACATATGAGACTCTCTATCATGAAGATCATGGTGCTATTTTGAAGCACAAGTGTGGAAAAAGAGATAGTAGCATTGTCCATTCTCTCTTTTTCTCTCATTTTTTTATTTTTTTATTTTTTTGTTTCTTTGGCCTTCTTTTTTTTTTGCCTTTCTCTTCTTTTTCTCTTCTTTTTCTTTTTGTAAAGTCCGAAGTCTCATCCCGACTTGTGGGGGAATCATAGTCTTCATCATCCTTTCCTCACTAGGACAATGCTCTAATAATGAAGATCATCACACTTTTATGGATTTACAACTCAAATCTAGAACAAGATATGACTCTATATGAATGCCTCCGGCAGTGTACTGGGATATGCAATGAATCAAGAGCAACATGTATGAAAATTATGAAGGTGGCCTTGCCACAAATACAATGTCAACTACATGATCATGCAAAAAGCAATATGACAAAAGTAATGCGTGTCATATGAACGGAAAGGTGGAAAGTTGCATGGCAATATATCTCAGAATGGCTATGGAAATGCCATAATAGGTAGGTATGGTGGCTGTTTTGAGGAAGGAGTATGGTGGGTGTATGGTACCGGCGAAAATTGCACGATACAAGAGAGGCTAGCAATGGTGGAAGGGTGAAAGAGTGCGTATAATCCATGGACTCAACATTAATCAAAAGAACTCATATACTTGTTGCAAAAATTTAGAAGTCATCAAAAACCAAAGTACTATGTGCATGCTCCTAGGGGGATAGATTGGTAGGAAAAGACCATCGCTCGTCCCCGACCGCCACTCATAAGGAAGACAATCAATAAATAAAATTGTGCTCCAACTTCATCACAAAGCGGTTCACCATACATGCCTGCTACGGGAATCACAAGCTTAAACACAAGCATTCTTTAAATTCATAATCACCCAACTAGCATGACTTTAATATCACTACCTCCATATCTCAAAACAATTATCAAGCATCAAATTGATCATAGCATCCAATTCACTTTCTATGATAGTTTTTATTATACCCAACTTGGATGCTCATCATTCTAGAACCAACTTTATGATCATAGAAAATACCATGCTGTTCTAAAAGACTCTCAAAATAATATAATTGAAGCATGAGAGACTAGCAATTTCTTCAAAATTAAGACACCACCGTGCTCTAAAAGATATAAGTGAAGCACTAGAGCAAAAACTATTAAGCTCAAAAGATATAAGTGAAGCACATAGAGTATTCTAGCAAATTCTAATCAAATAGGCTTATCCCAAAAGGTGTGTACAACAATGATGATTGTGGTAAACTAAGAAGCAAAGTAATATAATACACGACGCTCCAAGCAAAACAGATATCATGTGGCGAATAAAAATATAGCTCCAAGTAAAGTTACCAATGAACAAAGACGAAAGAGGGGATGCCTTCCCGGGGCATCCCTTAGGATTTTGGCTATTCTTGAATATCTTGGGGTGCCATAAGCATCCCCAAGCTTAGGCTCTTGCCACTCCTTATTCCATAGTCCATAAAAGCTTTACCCAAAACTTGAAAACTTCACAACACAAAACTCAACAGGAAATCTTATAAGCTCCGTTAGTGAAAGAAAACAAAACCACCACATAAGGTACTGCCATGAACTCATTCTTTATTTAATTTGGTGTTAAACCTACTTTATTCCAACTTCTTTATGGTTCATAGACCGATTTACTAGCCATAGATGCATTGAAATAAGCAAACAACACACGAAAAACAGAATCTGTCAAAAACAGAACAGTCTGTAGCAATCTGTAACTAACGCAAACTTATGGAACTCTAAAACTCCTACCAAAATAGGAAGTCCTGGACAATTTGTCTATTGAACAGAAGAAAAAAGAATCAACACACAAGCACATTCCTGTGATTTAACAAAATTATATTCGTGAGCACAAAGTTTCTGTTTTTCAGCAGAATCAAATCAACTATCATCGTAGGTTATCCTATAGGTTCTACTTGGTACAAACACTAATTAAAAGATAAAAACACATCTAACCAGAAGTTAGATGTAATATTTATTACTAAACAGGAGCAAAAATAAAAAACATAAAGAAAATTGGGTTGCCTCCCAACTAGCGCTATTGTTTCGCCCCTAGCTAGGCATAAAAACAGAGATAGATCTAACGAGTGCCATATTTGGCACTAAATTCATAAGTAGCACGCATGATAGATTCATAAGGTAATTTAGCTTTCTTTCTTGGAAAGTGCTCCATGCCTTTCTTTAATGGAAATTGGAATCTAATATTCCCTTCCTTCATATCAATAATCGCACCAATCGTTCTAAGGAAAGGTCTACCAAGAATAATAGGGCAAGAAAGATTGCAATCTATATCAAGAACGATAAAATCTAAGGGCACCAAATTTCTATTTGCAACAATGAGAACATCATTGATCCTTCCCATAGGCTTTTTAATGGTGGAATCCGCAAGGTGCAAATTTAAAGAGCAATCATCAAGATCATGGAAACCTAGAATATCACATAAAGTTTTCGGAATCGTGGAAACACTAGCACCCAAATCACACAAAGCAAAACACTCATAATCTTAATTCTAATCTTTATAGTAGGTTCGCACTCATCATTAAGTTTTCTAGGTATAGAAACTTCCAAATTAAGTTTTTCATCATAAGATTGCATCAAGGCATCAACAATATGTTTGGTAAAAGCTTTGTTTTGACTATAAGCATGAGGAGAATAAACAACGGATTGCAACAAGGAAATACACCCTTTTAAAGAACAATTATCATAATCAAATTCCTTGAAATCCGAGATAGTAAGTTCAATATTATTAGAAGTTGAGGATTCTCCAATCTCACTTTTACCAAATTTAACATCAAGATCTAAAGACTCCGAATTTTTGGGACGCCTTCTAGGCAAAGTTGATTCATCATCACTCCCATAATCATCAAAATTCATATTGCAAAACATAGATCTAATCGGAGACGTATCAATAACTTTAAGATCCGCATCATTAATTTCATGTTATTTTTCTGGTTTAGCGGCCATCTTATTGACTAAGGTGGCTTGCTTGTCAGAAATTTTGGCTATAGCATTTTCAAGCCGGGTAATTTGAGCGTTAACACCATAGAATTCTTTATTCATATCGTCAAGCTCTTTGTTCATGAAACCCAAAAAACTTTTTTGTTCCTTAAGCTCTTTTCTAAAGAAATTATTATCTCAAATTGCAAATTCATAAAACTTCTAATATTTGATTCAATCTCATCCATCCTTCTGAGAAGGTGGTCAGGACCCTTAGGCGCAGCCATAAGGACAAACAGGCACACAAGCAAGCAGAAAAAGGCAAGCAAAAAAGAGAGGAGGAGATTGGGAAAGAGAGGGCGAATAAAACGGCAAGGGTGAAGCGGGGGAGAGGAAAACGAGAGGCAAATGGCAAATAATGAAAATGCGAGGGAGATGGGTTTGTGATGGGTACTTGGTATGTCTTGACATGAGCAAAGACCTCCCCGGCAACGGCGCCAGAAATCCTTCTTGCTACGTCTTGAGCTTGCGTTGGTTTTCCTCGAAGAGGAGAGGGTGATGCAGCAAAGTGTAGCGTAAGTATTTCCCTCAGTTTTGAGAACCAAGGTATCAATCCAGTATGATGCTCCTCAAAAGTCCCACGCACCTACACAAACAAACTGAGAACTCGCAACCAACGCAATAAAGGGGTTGTCAATCCCTTCACGGCCACTTGCGAAAGTGAGATCTAATAAAGGTAGTATGATAAGATAAATATATTTTTGGTATTTTATAATATAGATGCAAAAAGTAAAGATGCAAATAAAGGTAGATCAAAAGCAAATATGATAAGAGATAGACCTGGGGGCCATAGGTTTCACTAGAGGCTTCTCTCAAGATAGAATAAGTATTACGTGGGTGAACAAATTACTGTCGAGCAATTGATAGAAAAGCGCATAGTTATGAGATTATCTAGGCATGATCATGTATATAGGCATCACGTCCATAACAAGTAGACCGACTCCTGCCTGCATAACTACTATTACTCCACACATCGACCGACTCCTGCCTGCATCTAGAGTATTAAGTTCATAAGAACAGAGTAACACATTAAGCAAGATGACATGATCTAGAGGGGTAAACACATGCAATATGATATAAACCCCATCTTGTTATCCTCGATGGCAACAATACAATATGTGTCTTGCAACCCTTTTTGTCACTGGGTAAGAACACCGCAAGATTGAACCCAAAGCTAAGCACTTCTCCCATGGCAAGAAAGACCAATCTAGTAGGCCAAACCAAACTGATAATTCGAAGAGACTTGCAAAGATAACTCAATCATACATAAAAGAATTCAGAGAAGATTCAAATATTATTCATAGATAAACTTGATCATAAACCCACAATTCATTGGATCTCGACAAACACACCGCAAAAAGAGATTACATCAAATAGATCTCCACAAGAGAGGGGGAGAACATTGTATTGAGTTCCAAAAAGAGAGAAGAAGCCATCTAGCTAATAACTATGGACCCGTAGGTCTGTGGTAAACTACTCACAACTCATCGGAGGGGCAAGGATGTTGATGTAGAGGCCCTCCATGGTTGCTTCCCCCTCCGGCAGAGTGCCGGCAAGGGCTCCAAGATGGGATCTCGCGGATACAAAAGGTTACGGCGGTGGAAATTGTGTTTCGTGGTGCCCCTGGATGTCTTCGGGGTACGTAGGTATATATAGGAGGAAGAAGTACGTCGGTGGCCGCCCAAGGGGCCCACGAGACAGGGGGCGTGCCCTACAGGGGGGGGTGCCCTCCTATCTCGTGGGGCCCTCGGAGGCTTCTTGACTTGCACTCCAAGCTCTCCGGATCAGATTTGTTCCAAAATTAACGCTCCCGAAGGTTTCATTCCGTTTGGACTCCGTTTGATATTCCTTTTCTTCGAAATACTGAAATAGGCAAAAAAACAGCAATATGGGCTGGGCCTCCGGTTAGTAGGTTAGTCCCAAAAATGATATAAATGTGTAAAATAAAGCCCATAAACATCCAAAAGAGGTAATGTAATAGAATGGAACAATCAAAAATTATAGATACGTTGGAGACGTATCAGACACACAGGGAGTTGGTCTGGCAAACTCGATGGGACCGATTCGCTCACTTCGGTGGGACCGAAGCGTTACGAAAGGGAAACATGGAGTTTGCATTGTAGACTCGGTGGGACCGATCGCTCATTTCGGTGAGACCGAAATGTTACGAAGGGAAAACAGAGAATTTACAATCCCATCTCGGTGAGACCGAGATCCCTATCGGTGAAACTGAACTGATTAGGGTTTATTGCAGTGGCTATGTCAAATGAACTCGGTGGCGCCGGATATATCAAATCGGTGGGGCCGAGTTTGACTTTTAGGTTTAGGACATATGTGGAAGTGAGAAAGTGGTTGAGGGTTTTTGAGCATATCACTAAGCATTTTGAGCAAGTAAGCCATTAAGCAACACCTCATCCCTTTTAATAGTATTGGTTTTTCTATGGACTCAATGTGATCTTGGATCACTAGAAAGAAAATGTAGAGTCGTAAGCTTGTTGCCAATATGTGTCCTTAGCATTTTGAGGGGTCCACATCTCTAGTCCATGTCATGCCAATCATTGAACTTTATGAAATGATCATCTTGAAAGAGCATTAGTTCAGTGATCTATATGTTGTTAAGAATTACCAAAACCACCCAGGGATTAGTTAGACTTTCAGACGCGTAAGAGGGGTTGTCAATCCCTCCATGGTAAAAAGATAGATAAATTTGTGGTAGATTGGATAAATAGCTCTCTAAAAAAACACGAAATAAAATAAGTAATAAAAAAGTGCAGCAAGGTATTTTTGCCTTTTGGAATAATAGATCCGAAAATAAAAGCGAATAAAATAGATCTCAAAGCAAATATGATAAAGAATAGACCCCTGGGTCGTAGATTTCACTAGTGGCTTTTCTCAAGAAAATAGCATACGGTGGGTAAACAAATTAATATTGGGCAATTGATAGAAGATCAAATAATTATGACAATATCCAAGGCAATTATCAACATATAGGCATCATGTCCAAGATTAGTAGACCGACTCCTGCGTGCATCTACTACTATTACTCCACAAATCGACCGCTATCCATCATGCATCTAGTGTATTGAGTTCATGGAGAAACGGAGTAATGCAATAGGAATGATGACATGATGTAGACGAGATCTATTCATGTAGGAATAGCCCCCATCTTGTTATCCTTAATAGCAACGATACATGCGTGTCTTGCTGCCCCTTCTGTCACTGGAAAAGAACACCGCAAGGTCAAACCCATCACAAAGCACCTCTTCCCATGGCAAGAAAAATCGATCTAGTTGACCTAACTAAACCAAAGATTCGAAGAAGAAATACGAGGCTATAAATAATCATGCATATAAGAGATCAAAAGAAGACTCAAATAATATTCATGGATATAGATCTGATCATAAACTCAAAGTTTACCGGATACCAACAAACACATCGCAAAAAGAGTTACATCAAATAGATCTCCAAGAGACCATTGTATTGAGAATCAAAAGAGAGAAGAAGCCATCTAGCTACTGCCTACGGACCCGTTGGTCTATGGTGAACTACTCACGCATCATCGGAGAGGCACCGATGAGGATGATGAACCCCTCCGTGATGGTGTCTAGATTGGATCTCGTGGTTCTGGAACTTGCGGCGGCTGGAATTGTGTTTCTTCGCCTCCCCTAGGGTTTCTGGAATATTTGGGAATTTGTAGGGCGAAGAGGCGGTGCGAGAGGTCTCCGTGGGGGGCACAACCCCCTGGGCGCGCCCTAATGGGTTGTGCCCACCACGGGCCTCCTCTCTAGCACTTCTTTGGCCCACTGGATGTCTTCTGGTACAGAAAAAATCTCCAAATTTTTTTTTGCATTTGTACTCCATTTGGTATTAATATTATGCGAAGTAAAGAAAAGCAAAAAAACAGCAACTAGCACTGGGCACTATGTCAATAGGTTAGTCCAAAAAATGATATAAAATTGCTATAAAATGAGTGTAAAACATTCAAGAATGATAATATAACATCATGGAACAAGCAAAAATTATAGATACGTTGGAGACGTATCAGCAGCCCCAAGCTTAATTCCTACTCATCCTCGAGTAGGTAAATGTTAAAAACAAAAAAAATTATGTGGAATGTTGCCCAACATGTTCATCACATATTATTTTCTTTGCTAGCATGGACGTTTGGACCTTTATATGGTTCAAAGTAATAGTATAGTTTTGATATGAAGATTTCAATACTCAAGCATATCAACAAGCAACCATGTCTTTCAAAATATCAACACTAAAAAAAGTTATCCCTAGCCCATCATGCTCAATCATTGATCCATTCATGAAACACACTCGCATATTAGCTACATCCAATGCTCAAGTATGAACATAGTGATCCCTAGTTGGTGCTTTATAAAAGAAGATGGAGACTCAACAAATAAAAATTTGCATAAAGTAAATAGATAGGCCCTTCGCAGAGGGAAGTAGAGATTTGTAGAGGTGCCAGAGCTCAAAGCTTAAATTGAGAGATAATTTTTTTGAGAGGCATACTTGTGTCTTCTGGTCCAAAAAAATTCTTCAAAATGTTTTGTTGCGTTTGGACTCCATTTGGTAGTGATATTCTACGAAGTAAAAAAACAAGCAAAAACAGCAACTGGCACTGGGCACTATGTGGATAGGTTAGTCCCAAAAAAGATATAAAATTGCTACAAAATGATTGTAAAACATCCTAGAATGATAATATAACATTATGGAACAAGCAAAAATTATAGATGCGTTGAAGACGTATCTTTATGTTGCATTAAAGTGGGCATGTTGATGTTTGTGGCAGATTTGACATCAAACTTTGCATGAGCATATCTTGGGTTTTACAAAACCTCTTGGCACAAACTTTATATGTTTTTCAACTAGAATTTTTGTGTTCTATCCAATGGTGCACTTTGTTCTCAGGTTTGAGCAAACCAAATTATTATTTGACTCAAATTTGCACTAAACACCCTTTTCCTTTCACCTAGCATATCTTTTGCACCCTAACTCCAAATCATATAATTTCTATATGAAATTGGGGCTAGTCTTTCCAATCTATCCAGTGGCACTTATCGAAATCCATTGTATGGCCTGCAGCTTCATTTTCTTCCTGGTTACATTTGTGACCATCCGAACTTGTTGTGATCATACTGGTAGCTCTGTAACTCTGATTATGACGTTCTTTATATGTTTTTGCACTAGAATAATGTGTAGATCATGATTTTGCCACATTCATGCATCATAAACAATCCATGCTCACTGTTTTATGCAGAATGTATAAATCCATCTAAATGCACATAGAGTTGCATTGGTGCACCTCACTTGTGAATCAAGGCTTCATTTGAAGTTGCTAGAAGTTGTTTACTTTTCAAAACCATTAAAATGACATGCATGCACAATTTTTTGGACTGAAAAACTATATTTTCCAGTTTTGTGACTAATTTGAACGTAACACGCAAGTTTATGTATTATTGGTGTTTTTTACATGGAATATTCATTTCAGTAACAAACCAGTGTGGAACACGGCTATATCAAACTAAGCACCATTCCATCTAGGATTAGATGGTATCGTCATCTCTTGTGTGGGCATAGCAGCTCCTGTTTCCCCCCCAAAGAGAATCAAATCTGCATGAATGGATCAACTGGTCCATCCAATCGATCAGACACGACCCCACCCCAGGCTCTTCATGTGCGATTTCTCGGATCTTAGGTCCAAATCCATGTACATGTAATTGTTATAATTATGAATAAAGTTACAGGTGTTTCTAAAAAATATATACGATCTCTCGTCTGCTTCCCTCGCATAGAACCCCACTGACCGCACTAATTGACCACAGGTCCATCTCACAAGTGAACCCCAAGGCAGCCGCAGCACCACCCACGCACCTGTATATCTCTACTATTAAAGGAGAATTGAATGTCGTGATGGTTCGACCTCCATCTCCTGTCATCCCCGCGCTAAAAAAGATTGCAGACAACATCCCATGTTCGAGGCCAGCGAAAGAAAAAAAAGACCATCGGACGCACGTCCCACCCGATCCACTCCCACGCCCCCATCATCTCATAATCCAAACCACCTCCATGTCGATCCCGTGTCTCTCCCCAGAGAAATCGCTGCAGTCGGCTCCTGCTTCCTCGCTTGACTCGGCCGCGGTTCTCTCCTCCCCATCGTTCGTCCTGGGGCTACCTCAAGAACCGCACATCCAAGTCCTCGCCGCCCCCTTCCTTCTAAATCCACAAGCCCGGGCTAGGGGAGGAGCGAGGACATGCTTAGACCGGTGGGGATCTGACGACCTCACGCGTGGCGACCGCGCGCGTGCTGGGCCTACTACGTATTGGCCGGAACGAGTCCGCCGTGCACACCACATGGTAGGTGGTTTGGCCTCCGTCTCGGCAACGATGGCGGGCATCAACAGATCGGAGGGCATGGTCTGAACCAGCTGGACATCTTGGCGCTGTTGTTCATGGAGGGCGATGCAGGTTGGTCCAACCAATGGTGGCCTGGCGAGCCTCGTGACGCTAGTAAAATTGCTCACTACTTTTTCTCTTGTCGTGTCTTCTTCTTTCCCATGAAGGTCACATAATCCCTCTAATTTGTACTTCTTGCTTCATAATTCTTTTTTCTTAGTGGAATGGAGGAAATAAGATGATTAGACCTTTTGTTATTTTGGACCATTGAATTACTTGCTGATGATCTCTTGCAGATCTCTGTAATGGAAAAAGTAATATTGCGTCATCTCCCTGCACTCTATTTGGTCTTATTGGTTCAGACGGCCACCCACTTCCCTAAACTTCGGTAAAACTAATCTTTCTCGTTAAGGTATATTAAGAGCCTAAACATATAAAGCTTATTTCACAAAAGGCTATCCTAACTGTCGAAATGGTTGCTTGTTTTCTGATATAAATAGATTTAGTTAATGGGTTTTCAGAATCTTGACTTGTATAAATACGACACTCGCTTCTTCTCTCAACCATTTGGACGGTTATGTCCTGTTGAGTTCATGAATTGGATATGCATACTCTTTCTTTCCAATGCAGGTGCTCAACAATTTTGTGAGGCATTTAGCCAAAATAGATAATGTGCGCCAATGTTACCAGTTTCTTAACTATTTATACGTCAGCAAATATTACAGAAAGATGTTATATGGTATCCAGTATGACAAATGTGAGAATATCTTGTGGTTGAACTTTGAAGCAGGAAGCTCTAGATGTTTATTTTTACTGTAAGAAGCTCTGTTGTACTTCCTCCCGCATAATTGTGTGAGTTAAAAATTTGGCAAATTCTCGAGTCAGGAAACTAGAGTGAACTATCACAGTGGTCTGGTTTCCAATTATGTGTTACAGCCCATAAAGCAAAGATGGATTGCTCTGCTATTTATATTACCACACTTATAAATATCTCAATTAATGGTTAGTAATTCACGAGACCATGAAACTCATCTGATGAGTACACGTCACCGATGCTTTTCTAAATTTACTCATTGTCATACTTCTTAGACTATTAGTTGGTCAGGCACAACACTCTTTTAACGCTTGTCTGGGTAATTGACCTGCTTAATCAAACTGACGTTGGGAAAAGCCTGCAGTTGTCTACGCCAGAGCACGAATCTTTTACTCGTTGAACGGGCCAGATCAGAGGGAGTCGGGACTCCCGGGTGCTGTCGCACCTTTTCGGAAAAGTATATATTATCTGTACGTACTGTTAATATAATGTTTGTTTCAGCTCATGTATGCACCGAGAATATGCACTAGAATTTCTGGGCCTGCAGTTTATTCATGGTTCTCTGATGGCCGCTTTCATGCTTGCACGGAGCATGCGAAGTTTACCTGGGTCAGAACACTAGATTTTATACATCATTTGCATTATATCTTTTGATCTTAGTGATCCAGAAACTACTCCATGCATTGGAGGAGGACGGGCAGATGGGGAGGAGGCGGGAATCACGTCGACTCGCAGCGCTGTTGCCAGTTGTGCTGCGTCCTCTCGTCCATTGGTGGAGGACTTTTTCCCCTCGCCGCCATCCTACCTCCACCACTGTAGCGGCGTGGCCGGGTCCTTCGCCTCCGACCGCTGTGACGCAGGCTGAAACTCATCGGGGGTGTGCGGCCGACTGGCAACGAAAGTGGCAGCTATGATCAGGACAAGGCCGCCCAAGAAATGCCAGACATGAAACAAACTGGCGGGTTAGTTTTCTGCCTCAACTTTACTTCACCAGTAGTTGATTGTAACGTGAATTCTGCTCTTCTTTTAGGTTGTTGGGAGGAGCGACGCTGCCAGCACGCGGCGGATGGAGCGGCTTAGGTGCTTGACGTGGTGCCTGAGCAGGACATCCGTGGTGAGCTGTGTTGTCTTATTATCTTTGCTCTTACTGGTTTGCAATTTGGGGCTTTTAACTTCTCGCGTTTGAACAAAAATGACTGGGAGTGGGGATGGCATGAATAATTGCAATTTGTGAATTGGCTGAAGCACGGAGGAGATTAACTGACTGTCAATATGTCAAAAGTTGCTCATATCAACTGAAAATATAGATGTTATATTCAGTCATGCAGACATAGCATTCGTTTCTGTATATGAAAATAGGACTTGACGTGGTGCCTGAGCAGGACATCCTTGGTGAGCTGTGTTATCTTATTATCTTTGCTCTTACTGGTTCGCAATTTGGGGCTTTTAACTTCTCGCGTTTGAACAAAAATGACTGGGAGTGGGGATGGCATGAATAATTGCAATTTGTGAATTGGCTGAAGCACGGAGGAGAATAACTGACTGTCAATATGTCAAAAGTTGCTCATATCAACTGAAAATATAGATGTTATATTCAGTCATGCAGACATAGCATTCATTTCTATATATGAAAATAGGATTGTCAACGTATGTTATTTGGTTGTGAATAAATTGCATTGTGAATCACTTCAAATGGTCTGCAATAATGACCGTTTCTTCAGAGAACAAGTGAATATGTAGGTTATAGTTCAAAAAGTCACACTGTATCATCAGTTCATCACCCAAGACAACCTGATATTAGGTGAAAAAAATCTCATCTATACTTGGTTCACTGATACTTTTTCAATTATGCTAAACTTGCATCCTTCTGTCAATAGTTTAGAAATATAGTTATGTTCGTTGATTTCTTAAAGAGTTATCCTACATAAGTAGTGGGTTTTTTCAGGGACTACGCGAGTATAGTTTGTGGAGGATGGTATAGTGATCTGTTTAATTGAGGTTCAGGATTTGCTTATTTTTTTCAAAGATAGGCGCATCTCGCATTTTAATACGACGTAGCACAGTTACACTTTACTAACTGTGATATTTTTTCTCCTTAATTTTGTTGATGTATCACTTATTAAACCGATTGAAACTGTAACTATTTGTTGACGCAAGGCTAAAAAAAGTGTGTGGAATTGATTTATAATCAAATCTTCTCGAGGTAGGGACCTTCTGGATTGTTTGCTGTCTAGAAATTCCTTCCCCACACCCCACCTTGTGTGGGAGCTTTCAACAATGGGCATGCCCTTTTTTTAGCTAAATTTCATTTCAAGCCCACCCCAAAGTTTAAGAAATTGCCTGTTACTTTGGGAGATAGTGGTATTAAATGACCTAAATCTTGCTTCATATACCTTCATACTCTGATACAGTGTTTGACCAAACCCAAAGAATTTTGGAACGAATAAGGTTGTGCCACTTCAGCGCAAGATTTGACAAGGCATGTGGCCACACTAGGAGGTGATGTACTGCTCGTCTCCTACTAGAGACGGAGAGCCAAGTTGTTTGTGTGCTTTCTATGGTCTATAAGGTTTTCTGAATACATCAGATTTTTCATGTTTGTTTGTAGCTTGAACCTTGTAGATGGTTTCTAGGCTGTAGGTATAATTTTTTCGTGCCAATGGCTGTAACACATGAAAGATCCAACAAGATTTTGAAGCGGCGTCTTGGATCCAACTGGTGCACACTATTGGCTTCCAAGGCCTTGAAGGAGATCATGTATGTTAGGCTACTGACATGACAAGAATTTCAGTAAAAATGGCAAAAACTCACCTTTGGAACTGCTCTTTGAAGTTTTTCTGTTTTGCATTAACACTCATGTGGCTACTATTTTGGGAATTCCAAGAGGTTACTATTTCAGATTTGCAATTATTGGGCACATAGTTTGAAGATTGTGTTAGGGCATGTCACCATGGCTAAGCTACTAGCGAATGAAGGAAACTTTGCCATGTTTTATGTCGACTGGGAGCCCCTGACTCCCTGTAACATGCATTTTATATTCTTGATTTGAAAAGTTGACTATGTGGTCTGCATTTAATTAGTGGATGAAATTATGATCACAGCTTAATTATGTGTCCTGTGACAAGAAAAAGGGTCATTTTTTCATACGACTGGTAAGTGGAGAACAACTAATTTAGCTTCTTCTACGTCTGCTCAAATAATTGTTTTGGTCCCAAAATTTGTCGTATAAGAATAAGGTATGTCACTGAAGAACAGAAATGCAACCTTAGTAGCAATACTAACTTATGGCTAAACTATGATAGGTAGTGCAGGCTACAATGACAAGCATTTGCAGACAAGATTGGTGCAATTTCAACCCCGTAAACTTTTCTCAAAAACAAAAACCCTTAAACTGATTGTTGCATAGTTTTTAGCTAGCTTTGAGTACTCCGGACAATATTATGTTGAGTGAGCAAGCTTGTACTGGTTGAATTGTGTTCATCTTCTATTTTATTTAATACGTTGTGCATCTTTTTATTTTTCATCTTAACAACTCAGTCGCTTTTGCTAGGTGCTTTGAACAAGAATCATTAATTTGAATGTTCTATTAGTCCAAAATCCGGTTGTTTGAGAAAAATACAGCTAAACATGAGTGTTACCAATCCTTTAAAAGGCAAATGAAGAGCATTGTAAGCACTAGCTTATCATGTCAAAGGGCTGGGCCAAGATAATGCATATATGCATATATTAAAAAAAAGTAAAATCAGTTGAGGGAGGGTAAAAGCCGGAGAAATACAATTAGAGTGATATCATTGTGTTGTTCCGTGGCAACGCACGGGCATTCGGCTAGTTTCACAAAAAGGCAACGGGAGAGTATTACATGAGCCGGAATCAAGCTCGGGGCACGGGAAAAAAAATCTAAGGTCAAATCAGGATTGAGCGAGAGGGATTAGAAACAGTTTGATAAAGAGGCTGTCAGAATTTACAACTGCCGCATGCTCACTAGTAGATGAATTCATCTTGAAATGACTACACCAAGATTTCTTAGCACACTATCCCTCAAATAAGAATACGACTTTTCTTTCTACGATGGAAATAAGAATATGACTTAGGCTAAGTGCACCTATGCCAACCCAGGATATTCGGAGGTACCACATGTCTTTGTCCGAGGATGTATGAACGCTAATTTCCTTCCATTTGCAGGTCCAAAAGACGGAAAATGAGGCCACATTGTCCCTCTCGAACATTTTATAAACAGGGACTGGTTTTATTGAGTCCAACCAAGGGTCAAAGAATATTAAATACAGCTCCAGCTTCTCACATAAAAATTGCAGTCATTCTAGGCTTGCTGATGCATCATTGCATGGTTTTAATCACTAAAATGAACCCGTGCGAACAGCTGAGATAGTGTAGTAATCTACCAGCACCACCTCTAGAGAATCGCCATTCACTTTTAAAACTAAGTCTCGCCATCGACGAACGCATATTGTATATCTCACTTCAGCAGCCGCGTGGAAATTTTTATAGCCGTTTCCGGCCGGCCGGATCGATGCCGGTAGCCGAGGAGGGAAGGAGGCACTAGGCACCGCGGCGTGCAGGAACCGCACGGATCCTCGTGTCTGCCCGGGGTGGGACTACCGTACAAGGCGCCAGTTCCGTACGGGGTTGTGGCCGCGTGGGTACATGGCAGGAGTGTGGCTGTTGTCGATGGGGCCAGTGGGCAGCCTCTCACACACCTCTCACAGCATCTACCGCCGGGCGCCTCAACCCCTATATGGATGGGCGGACAGCCGGTTACTGACCGGTAAAAACTCAATCAGACGGGCTTCTTGTATCGGTCCTATATGCGGGGTTGTCGGCACCCTCATATCCAGCATAAATCTGGACCAGATATGAAGATGCCCGGATGCGTTCGTCACGTCGGACTGATTGCAAGGACACACGTGGAAACAGTCGAAAACCCATCGGTCTGATTGACGTCGTCTCCTATTCTCGACGCAGCCGCATGGTGCTGCTCCGGAGCAGCACCCGAGGGCCCTAGTCTCGTTATTTAAGCCGGACCCGATGGTGCTAGCTTAGGTAATCTACATAGTACGTAGATTTTATTTTGCATGTTTTGTATGAATTTGAGGTATCAAATATGAGCTAATTCGATGCAACGGAGAAAAAAATGAGGGATGACTGGTAACTGCCCGCGGAAGCGATCGGGCGTGCCCGTGGACATATAGGGGGTCGGAATTGCCAAGTTCCACCTGTATATGCTCTAAGGGCATTTCCTACACTGACCCAAAATCGGACACGGTATCTATTCACTGACCGGCCTGGACTAGTCCGCGGACAATCATAAGGGAGTCAAGCCATTCAACCGTGTTCGCATACATCTGAAAGCAAATTTTCACGATCTAGAAAAGTTTCAAGAAACACGATGAATTAGCAAAGTTCAGACATTATTTACATAAACGAATGATATTTCGTCCATTTAACTAAAAAAACTAGTAGGCTAACTTGTAGAGAACGATGACCTCGTACGAGCGGCTGCCCTAGCCGGCCGCACTGCCATCACCGCCCGTGTCGTTGCCAGAGTAATCCTTCCAGCGGCAAAAGGGTGCAGGGCCATGACAGTTTTGCTCGACCATCATCCGGCGCTCGCGGAGGAGCTGCTCCCCTTCCTCCTGCGCTGTGCATAGGGATGCCGCGCCAATGTCGACCCTGACCGTGGAGCCCTAACGAGAATCTTGCCCATGTCAGCATTGGCAGAGGTGTCGCTTAACGACCATTCGTCGCTATTCTTGGCGAGCTCCCTATCTAGGCGGCCGCGACGCCGCGTGGCCATCTCTAAGGTGGTGACAGACCGGTCGAGGGCCCAGTTTGTCTCCAGGTTGGGGTCATTGTGGACCCAGGCCCGCACCTCGTTCCGACTTATTGAACTCGAAGCGACGCGACACATTGCGCCGCTCCTGCCGTGAAGCCCTGTCCTTGGCCGACACGATGGCCCGCGACGAAGAGGAGCCGCCAAGGCCGTTGAGGTATTGGAGGACCTTTCACGCTAGTTGCGGTGCTGCGGCAACGCAGGCCCATCTCTGGGCGTAGCGGCTATGCGGTGCCGCCGCCGACTCCTCCTTCACACGACACCCGATTTGGATGACGTAGTTGCATTGGGGGCACGACGACTCCACCTAAACGCGGTGGAGAGGCGACGTCGCCTTCTACTTGATGTGATGGCGCAGGGGGGTCGGATCCTCCTTACTGATGGCCTGCGGTGGCGAGGGCGGCTCAAACCACATTCCCGGAGCCACCACTCTGTCAGTAGCTCCATATGTCGAAGGAACTCCTTGTCCGTGGTCGTGGCCTCCGAGAGGAGGCGTGGCTGATGTGACCATGACTGGTCCTCCTCATCGCCGAAGAAGATGACGATCTCCTCCTTGTTAGAGGAGCCGGCGATCGTGCTGCCCGAGGGCCCCGGAGAGTGAGGATGGCGGCGCCACGATCCGGTGGGAGATCTGGAGCCATCACCACATGTCAGCGCGGAGAACCATGAATTTGGCATGGCGTGGAGGCGGTGTTGTCGCCAACACTAGAGCAGAGAGGACTGGAGAGGGTCAAAGAGAGGTGTGGTGTGGACGACATCAGAGGCCTGCTTAAATAGGTGCGACGGCCGAGCAAAGGGACTGGAAGCCGACTTCAATGCGGCGTAGCGGCCAAAGTAGTTTCTCTGTTGCCGAGTTTGCATTGAAGTGGTGGCGCCTGCTCGCTCGCTTTGACTGGCATCAAGACTGGCATGAATGCGTGACAATTGCTTCACGCACGAGGTTTTTTTTTTGGAGGGACTGGGTTGTCGGACGCGTGCGTGGCAGCGGTCCGGACGCCTACATAGCCCCCGGTTTGCTTTCTGTTTGCTGAAAAAGGACGACCGGACCGGTCTGCGAATGTATGAGGGTACCGCGTTGGATGACAAAACACATCGAACAGCCAGATCAAGACGAAAGTTGGTGGTTGAGGGTTAGCATTGGAGATGCCTTTAACATCCATCCCTAAAACAGATGAACTATTTATCCATGGACCGTTCCGGATTAGTATATATGTGTTTGTGAGTCGCCTATATCTGTAATATGTTTCTAAAAAACCAGTATTTCTCAACGAAACCACAACCAATAATTATAAGATAAAATATGGCAAATTATATAACACGACATCACCCGTAAATGCCAAATGGAGACCAAGCTCCAAGGAGACCTTAATTTGAAAAGTTCAAAATTCAAGCTTTTCCGTTTTAAAAATTCTGAAGAATACACATATACCTAGATACATAATGTACATATGTGTAAATTTTCAGATCGAAATACGTTCAAGTGAGAGCTACACAAGAAAAACAAATCCGGGGCTTTCTAGCATATGTATTGTTCATCCTCAAAGTCCATAATTTTTTTGTGCATCTCGCAATTCAAGGTATTTCATTTTCAAATTTTACACATGTACACATTACATCCTTTTATATATGTGTATTATTTTTCATAATTTTTTAAAACAAAAACTTTTGAATTTTGATATTTTCAAAATTAAGATCTCCATAGAGCTTGGTCTTCAAATGCCCTGCCCGACATCACCTACCTAAACGGTTAGCAGTGGACGAGGGTGAATCTCATGTATGACTAATTGTGTCCAATTATCTGGTTTCTTTTAAACTGCTTACAAATCTCCACCGTGTTGAAAAATGGAGATGTGAATCTCACGTACAAGTAATTTTATCCAATTATCTGGTATCTTTTAAACTTCTTACAATTCTCCATCGTGTTGGGAAATGGAGATGAACCAGACGATCATATATACGCGCATACACTCATTTATATATAAATACACACACGTAGACCCTACTTCTATAAGCACTAGGATTTAAATCCCGATGAATGGACTGAGGATGCCACTATCCTCCTAAGGGCATGTACAATGCATAGCCTCAAGGTGATGCCTCGCATTCCATGTAGGATCGGATATGACGTAAAGTAGGTTCGGATAGGGAAGCGGGATCCTCTTCAGGAGGCGGGTGCTTGAAGAGAAAAAGTGTGGTCCGGTGACAAAAGCTGAAAAGGTTGGAGTGAAAAGTAGAGATGCATATGTAGTAGAGTCTTTATTTTCTATTTCTTAATGAGGCCCACTAGTGGTAGCTTGCATTGGGGAGAAAATATAAATGTAAGCGCCTCAAATTACTTTTTATCATGGGGCATATGTATCCATATGCCACCATTATACATGCCCTAACCATCCAATTAGTTCACGTCGCTCCCATTGTCCAGCTAAGTAATTTTGCATGGACAAGAACGGACCACCACGCACCATCATGGGCCAAGTGTGTTTGCCGGGGGAGCATAGCATTTAGTAGGGCTTCATCATCATCGGTCAGGCAAACAAAGGGGCCGCTCTCCAACCATTTCCTTTTCTTCTCCGAAGTCAAGAGTCAGATCTGCCTTGTCAAGGACAAGAAAACAAAACCCCAGTAAATTTACCACTGCCATTTTCTTGTTCGGTTTGCGCCAAGATCGTCCATTCGTCCTTTTTAATCAGCCGTCCCCTTTCCGGTCACAGAGAAGATAAAAATAAGAAGAAAAGACACCCCGTTCTCGACATAGTTTCTCCCCCCTGAGCTTCTACATCTATACTTTTCCGCGAGCGGTCGTTTTCGGCCATGGGATTGAACAACATTTGGGTCCAAACCAAACATGCTTTCTTGGAAAATCGGGCTGCCTTTTCTGAAAGGAATAAAAAAGCAGGGACCGGCCTGCGCATTTTCTAATGTGTTTACAGTTCCTTTTAGAGACGAAGAGGAGCCACGCCGTGATCCCGGTCTGATTTATCTGCACCGAATAATTGCGGATTAGTATATTGGCATGGAGTGAGGCTAATTTGACCGTGTCGTGATGGAATTGTAGTCTCACCCGACTAGCCAACGACAGTATCTTGGATCCTGTCACCCCGTACGTACGTAGCCTTAGTAAATCTCATCATCTCGTGTGGGGTTAAAAACAGCGAGTTTATCTCTGGCTTTCCATTGATCTAATCTACTCTGATCTATCTAAACCCAACCCAAGCTTAGCTTTGGGGTAGCCTCATCATCCCCACCCCCCTCCTCCCTCCCTCCTTGGCTGCTTCCCATCTCCCTCTCTCTCTGCCCACACACACCATGTGTGCCCACATTTCCCTAAATAGGTCGCTCGCTCCCACGCCGATCCTCTCCTCCTCCCCCTTCCCCTCCTCACTGCCTATCCACTCCTCCTAGCAGCGCCAGCGCGCCGGCGAGCCAGCAGCTGCCTCCCGGGCGGCGCGGAGCGGGAGCTTGCCGCACTGGTTACGGAGCCGGAGCGGGCCGGAGCTAGGATGATGGGCGCCAGGGCCAACGCCAGCGCCAACGCGGCCGACTGCGGGGAGTACGCGGAGCTCGACCCCACCGGCCGGTACGGAAGGGTACGGCACCAACAACCTCCCCTCCTCCTGCGGCCGTTTCTCGATTCGTTTCGCTGCCATGCCAGATCGCTGATCCGTTTGCTCCATGCTTCTTGCAGTACAACGACGTCCTCGGCAAGGGCGCGTCCAAGACCGTGTAAGATCCGCCGTCCTCTGCTCGCTCGCTCGCTGCTTGCTGTCGCTTCTTTCTTGTCCGCCGTCGCGCCGGCCGAGCTGACTGCTGACGACGGGCGGCTGCTTTGGTTTCAGGTACCGGGCGTTCGACGAGTACCAGGGGATGGAGGTGGCGTGGAACCAGGTGAAGCTGTACGATTTCCTGCAGTGCCCGGATGACCTGGAGCGCCTCTACTGCGAGATCCACCTCCTCAAGACGCTCAAGCACAAGAACATCATGAAGTTCTACACCTCCTGGGTCGACGTCTCTGCCCGCCACATCAACTTCATCACCGAGATGTTCACCTCCGGCACCCTCCGCCAGTAATCTCATCTTCTAGCCCTCTTTAATGCTCAATAAAGTTGTATCCTTGTACGCTCAATCTAAAGAAAATCTCCTTTCTTTCTGCCCAATTCTAGAAAAGAAGTACCGTATCTTCTCTTCTGTATGCCTAATTGATTGCTTGTGATTTGCTGGTGTGGTGGTGATTAGGTACAGGCAGAAGCACAGGAAGGTGAACATATGGGCGGTCAAGGACTGGTGCCGGCAGATCCTCAGCGGCCTGCTGTACCTACACAGCCACAATCCACCCATCATCCACCGGGACCTCAAGTGCGACAACATCTTCGTCAATGGTAACCAGGGTGAGGTCAAGATCGGCGACCTTGGCCTTGCAGCCATCCTCCGCAAGTCCCACGCTGTTCACTGCGTAGGTAAGCTTGGGCCGGTTAGCTACCTAGCATGGAAAAATGGTTTTACGGTCCCTCCCAAATGGTGATGGTTCTGTGGAAATTTGATGAGGTGGACGTGTCGGATTGTTTGGGTAGGTACGCCTGAGTTCATGGCGCCGGAGGTGTACGCCGAGGAGTACAACGAGCTGGTGGACATATACTCCTTCGGGATGTGCGTGCTTGAGATGGTCACCTTTGAGTACCCGTATAGCGAATGCTCGCACCCGGTGCAGATCTACAAGAGAGTGATCTCTGTAAGAAGTGCCTCTTGGATCTCTTTAGCCATTTGCAGCTCTTGTGATTCTGGTGTGTGGCTAGTTGGAAATTGTTTTACTGATGTCATCTAGTGGTTTGGTTGGTAGGGTACTAAGCCTGAAGCTTTGTACAAGGTGAAAGATCCAATGGTGAGGCAATTTGTCGAGAAATGCCTGACCACTGCTTCCGAGAGGCTCACGGCAAGAGAGCTGCTCAATGACCCTTTCCTGCGCATTGATGGCATGGCTCTATGTTCTGGGGATGGGGATTACACCCTGTTGAACAATTACCTTCGGCAGCCCTACCTAAGGCATGCTTACAGTAATGGGTCCGTGATGAGCAATGGCTTCTCAGAAAGCATTGACGAAGGTGCACCAACGGAGTTTGAAGATGACGACACTAAAGCTGATGGCATTGATCTGTTCAACGGCCACGAAGATGAGCCTCTTGGCACTGTGGACATCGCAATCAAAGGGAGAAAAAGTGAGGATGGAGGAATCTTCCTCAGACTACGAATTACTGATGATGATGGTAACACGCAATTTATGATGCCTAAACTCTTTGGTTGAATTCAGTGTGTGAAAAATGTTAATTCAGATATTTTGTGAAAACTATTTTCTCATATTTGCAGGTCGGGTACGCAACATCTATTTTCCGTTCGATGTTGAGGCTGATACTGCATTAAGTGTAGCAACTGAGATGATAGGCGAGCTGGACATAACTGACCATGAGGTTACTCGTATCGCTGAGATGATCGATGGCGAGCTTAGTGCATTGGTGCCAGATTGGATGGCCGGTCCAGGCATAGAGGAAGCTCCAGACGCTGCATACTGCCATAACTGTGGATCCAATGTGTCATCATGTGGTTCGCTTTTTGACTACATGTCGTCGACTTCTCGTGGTTGCCGATGTGCAGAACTGCATGGGAGGTTTGAAGAGATCACATTCCAAGCTGCCGATGAAGAGCAGTCTGGTTTGCATGACTCAGGGGGCAGCTCTGATGATGGAGGCGCTCAAAAAGAGCAACATGTCAAAGACAAGGAACCCATACGCCTGAATGGGTTCCCAAAGATGGGTAGAAGAGGTCTTTCTGATCGGCTTTGCTTCAGTTCTTTCCAGGAGCGGTCGTGCCCAACCGAGAATTATGAGAGCGATGCCGATCATCAGTCGAAAGGGTTCGACATAAAGCATGAAGTGAAGATGGCCAAGTACAAAGCGCGGAAAATGGCGCACCTGAAGAGAGCCATTCATCCATCTCTGGACTTCGACAACACCACCAATGGAGCAAGCAGGACGAAGCCTACACTGAGCAAGCTGGAGTCTTTCCATGTCGGCAAGCACCACAATTTCCGTGTACCGACATGCCAACGAAGCCCTGGCACAGCAAGCAGCCCCGGCACAGGAAGCACCGATCAGCATTCAGGCATGAGTAACCAAGCGTGTCCGAGCCCAGGAGCCCATAGGGCCCTGCGCACCGAGAGCAGCCCGGATTGTATGTTCACAGCCAGAAACTATTATACTGGAGCTCAGTTGCCACCAAACCTCCCAAGAACAAAATCTGTACCCCTAAGCGCCATGGACGCCTGAGATGTTTCGCCATGTAAATTCTGCAGGGAACTGTACATTCCTTTCGTTCTTTATGTATGCGATATGAAAGATAGTCGGTAGGCATGAGGCTGTAATGTGGCTGTGGATTATGCCTGAGCTGTAAACTCTCTTCTGCCTCGTGGTAGGCTTGAGACTGAAACGTGGCTGCGGATTATGCCTGAGCTGTAAACTCTCTTCTGCCTTGTGAATCTAGAGGATACCAGTCTAGGCTGTTGAGTGTATGCTGCTTCCCTGATTGGCTGTGTGCGTCGTATGATGCTGCAGAGGCTGGGGTTATCCTCTTTTCCAAAAAAAAAAATGCTGCTTCCCTGATAAAGTCTGAGTTTGGTAGCAGGGTCGCTTTGATGCTTGATCTCATTGATATTGCCTTTGAAAGAGCTATGATCTGTCGCTGTAGGACGGATTTTTTTTTTTTTGCCCCATATCTTGATAATAGATGCCGATGTCCTTGCTGTTAGTTAATTATGCAGAAAGCAAAGTGCCTAAGCTATGAATCAGATCGCCAAGATTAGGAGCTGGAAGAGAAGAGCTCAGTCCTATACTAACACAGCCTAGTACCACATTGACACCTATGAAATGTGGATACCCCACACCCCATCTTGCCCTAGTTGCAGTAGAATAAACAGTGTAATCAATCAGAGCAGTATCAAAGGTGCCGACATGGTGCCTGATAATCCAGTTGCCAGATGCCAGCTCAATGGGCAAGGCGGAGCAGGACAAGGGTAGGTCCATCTCCATCACTCCATTGGTGCAGAGACTTATGGAGAAGACCTGTGCAGATCTCATTTGGGGGCTCCAGGACCAGGGGATCTCTCTTTCATGTGGGCTCCGTCCGAGTTAGACAATTTTATGGTCTTGAAAAGCGGTGGTTAAAACACGAGCCCTGCTAAAGTGGCTCACAACAAGTCTGTAAAGGCAGGATGATGCTTGAATCCTAGTAGTACATTTATTCAGATAGGCATCCCTTTTTCCAGAAGAAAATTCAGATAGGCATTATCATGCACGCACCGAGGTTGGAGATGAAAAGCAGCAGTAAAGTACGGTAGCCTTTGATTCCCGTTTAATAATCGAGATCAGGGCCCCAAAGCTTATTTCATTAGGAGAGAATTATCAAGTCGGGTCTCTACTGCTTTGTGTGCTGCCCAATTGTAAGATTTTGTAGCAGTAAACTGGAACAAACTTCCAACATGAACATGCTAGTTTATCTGGGAAGTGCAGTGCACCCACTGGCCTAACTTCCTTCTTGTGGCATGCCTGGCCAATGGGCGTCGAGCTAGGTGGCAAGAGCATGTATAGTAAGTAGGCCATGGAAAAGGCTATGCGAAGTTATCCAGAAATGTTGATGAGGAGGTTGCTTTTCTGGGAAGAACCAGAGAGATGGAAGTGAAGAGCCTACTGTGTATCGTGCCTAGACTTGCATCGTCGTCCCCGGCATCACCATACGGCAGGCCTTTCTTTTTTGGGACGGGAAAGGTGATTTGCGGTTCAACACCAACGGGGAAAAGGATAAGCGGCAAGATAAGAGGATAAGAAGGTTAGGAGCCCTAGGCCGATCCAAGATCCAACTCATCCGTACGGCTGGCTGTACCACCAGCCGGCGATATTGGCCCAACTACCTCAGATATCAAAATCTCAGGAAAATGCTTAAAAAATCAGCTCCATTATCCATGGATCTTCACCGATACAGTTCAGGCAGGTCTATATATTTTCTTCTTCCTTATGGTGTTGATGAAGCAAGCTTATTACTATTGATTTTATCTATTAATTGACTGTTCCGATGCACTGCACGCTAGCTGGGACCCCCTTCTCTTTGTTCTGAACTTCTGATCATCTGAAAAACTTTGAAGACGAAACAAAATTCAGAAGAAAAAAGTTTTGTGCAGTGCAGGTACGGAAATCAATTTGAGCACGCGTCTTCTGCTCGCTGGAAATCGCATCGCGCAAGCTGTTTGTGTACCTTGTGTTTCTTGCTGCTGTGTGTGCAAAGTAGCTTTCCCGAAAGCTGCCTTGTCACTCATCACCGAAATGATCATGCCAGAAAGCGGCAGGCAGTGCTGACGCAGGATTTGGCCGTACGCTTTAGACCTGTATGTGCGTCTGGCCTTCAGCGATCGCTATTTCGACAGCCATGCCTCGCCTAATTTGGAGTGCTTGGCCACCGTGCGCGTGGGTTTCCTTTGGTCTGGTGGGGGCGGCAATAGTTGTGATTTAGGGGTATGATTTGGCATGAATTTTTATGTGTTTTTGTTAGTGCTTTGGCGTCTGCAGCAACTGACTTATTTTTCTGCAAAAGGCGTTTTCTATTTGACTAATAATGTACTCCCTCCGTCTAAAAATACTTGTCAGGTAATTGGATAAAAGTAAATGTATTTAGAACTAAATACATCTAGTTACATCAATTTCTCCGATAAGTATTTGTGGACGGAGGGAGTAGCATCAAGGGGCTACGAGTGCAACGAGAGCACAAACAGTCTTTGCATGAGTAGGATACACACAACGCATTAGTTCCCGGTGCAGCGACGCGCGCCTTCCCCTCCATCACATATTTTGTGTCATCTATCTACACGGTTGTCACCTGCTAGCTACTCCCTTTGTTTCTAAATATAATACAGTATCTTTTAGAGATTTCAATACGAATTACATATGGATGTATTTAGACGTATTTAGGGTGTAGATTCACTCACTTTGCTTCGTATGTAGTTTATATTAGAATCTGTAAGAAAAAACTTATATTTAGGAATTGAAGGAGTACAAGGCATCAGTTTCTCCAGATAGAGATGGAGAGATACGAAGGGTACAAGTGTACATCGGCCAAGCCTCAGGCAAGGTCACGTCTTGGACGGGGGCATACGGCTGCAGAGTTAACCTGGAGGTTTCTATTCACAAGTCACAACACGCAGAGTATACTAGCTGGGAAACAACCACCGTAATTTTCTTTTTTGCGGGAATCGTATATATCCATCAGCAGTGCGATGCAAGAGATGGATGGATATACTCTACCTAGGACGCATCAGTTTCATGATACAAATCAGCAATGCAGGATAAGATGGAGAGATATACAAAATTGTACTGTACAAGTGTAGAGCAGCCAAGCCTCATGCAAGGCCACGTTTTGGATGGTGCACATGGGCTGCAACGTTATTTTGGAAGCACTACCATACAGGCAGCCGGGCCTGGCCTCTAGTGACCAAGGTCAGAAAGTGATGACATGAAACGGGCTAATGTATGATGGAGTGTACGTAGTAGTAAATCTGGCCAGTACTCATCTAATGCCATGGTGGTTGGAAGTGGGAGATACCACCGAAATGCACCCCTTGATCTTTATGCTATGCCTCGGTGTTGGGGGCTACATCCGAAACACACCTCTTAATCCCTGCTCCGGTGGTTGGAAAGGGGGAGATATAGCCGAAACGCACCCCTTGATCGCTACGCTATGCCCCGGTGGTTGACGGATACAGCCAAAAACACCCCTTGATCCTATGCCCCGGTGGTTGGAAAGGGGGAGATGCAGCCGAAACGCACCCCTTGATCATATGTCCCCGTGGCTGGAAAGGGGGAGATACAGCCGAAACGCACCCCTTGATCATATGTCCTGGTGGTTGGAAAGAAGGAGATATAGCAGAAATGCACCCCTTGATCCCTATGCCCCGGTGGTTGGAAATGGGAGATACAGCCGAAACACACCCCTTGATCCCTATGCCCCGGTGGTGGGAAAGGGGAGATGCGACCGAAATGCACCCACTGGTCCCAGTGCCCTGGTCCACATCATCTGATCCACATTCTTGTATGTGGATGCGCGAGATATAGCCGAAACGCACCCGCCGATCTCGATGCCCTGGTGGTTAGAAATGGGGAGATATGACAGAAATGCATCCCCTGATCCCAGTGCCCCCGTCTGCATCACATATTATGTGTTCTTCTTTGTGGATGCGTGACATACATCTAAAATGCACCCCCTGATCTCGATGCCCGATGGTTGGAAAGGGAGAGATACAATCGCAATGCACGCCCTCATCCTGATGCCCTGGTGGTTGAAAAGGGGGAGATTGGCCGAAACGCATACCGGTGGCGATACAGCCGAAATGCATCCCGAGGGAGATACGACCAAAACGCACCCAATCCCTACTCCTGGTCCGCACCGTCCGATCCATGTTCTCGCACGTGGATGTGTGTGTTACGCAATCAAAACTGGAGAAATAAATGGATTTTTTTTCAAGGAGGAATAAATAGAATGTTAAGCCGGTATTTTTGTGATGGCTTGGCTATATGGGTTGGACCTGATGCAGCATAGTTATGGGCATGATACGAGTGGAGGATACTTGCAGTGCAACCAGAGCACCGTGCATTGTAAAGACGTACGCGGGGGGGGGGGGGGGGGCATATGAACAAAACCCGTGTTATCCATACCAGGCAACTTTTGAATTTCCCCCAAAAAAGGCACCCTTTGAATGGCCAAAAAAGGGGCATTTCTCTGAATGAGAGCGGAGCAACATTTTGGAGGACAGGCTGTAGGGAGCTTGGAATTTGAATAAAATTTGAAAATATTGTTTAAAAGTTCCAAGAAAGTTTAACTTCTTTACAAATTTGTATACATGTTAACTACATATCTGCAAAAATTCATCGAATAATACAATTATTTTCAAACTACATAATAAGATACAATTTCTGTGAAAAATGCCACACCACCACCACCACCACTGCAACAATTTTTAATATATGTATTTGTCTTCTTTTTGTATACCACATAATAAAATATATGTTGATGAAGTTTCATATGTGTATACTCTATGTATATTTTTTTCATTATTCTTTGAGGTGTAGAAAAATACGTTCGATGAAAAAAAGGGCTGCCTAGGGCCCATGTACGAAACACTTTTCGCTCTATGAACTGATTTCGAAGAGGGAGAGGAGGAGCAGGAGTAAAAAGAAGAAGAAGGAGAAGAGTATCACTATCTCTATTTTATATACGAATCTTTGTGGCCTTTAGCCTGAAAGCCAACGTTAAGCGTGTTACCTAAAGAAAATCTCACGAGCTCCATGGATTGAAAATAACATGTGAACACCAATTCCTTACGAAAATCATGCAAACACCAAAATAAGAAATAATATGCATAGATAGTAATTGTCCGCAGGCATGAAAGAGTTAACTAACCGCTGAAATGAGTGAAAGGAGAACTTTTTTCGGATCGGTGGTGATATTCACCCCCGCCCTTTACTCCTCACGAGCTCCTTATATAATTTTGTTGATTGACACCTCCAAAGATCTTCCCTTCCAGGGCATCCAGAGTTCAACAGGGCCCTTGTTATGTATTTGACCTAGGGTCGAAGGAATCAATATTGTAGTGCTGGGTAGCTTGGCGAGGGACGGAATTAGAGGTGCTAGCAGAGAGAACATCTCGAGTTCGTAGCGATGATGCGAGATTGTTTGCGGATTTTGGGGCTTTGCGGTGGGGAAATGTTAGGGAGTTCCGACATAGATGATATTATGAGAAGACGGTGAGAGGGGAGCGGCCGGCAAGGTAATGATGACAAATCTACATGTGGCACTGAAGGCGGTTGTAATAGTAAGAGGCGGTCATAGAGTGAGGTCATGGAAGCCAGGGTGGTTGGATTGTCACTTGCTTGCGAACCAGTAAAGCCCCATGAAAGGATATTAGTAAGTTTTTACGGATAATCAATTTTTTTGACAAATTAGGGCCGACAAGTATCATGGACAACCAATGTGAAAGATAAGGCATTTGATTTAACATCCCAACCTTTTAGTTTGTAATGTTAATAGAACTGATATCACATGCATACCATATTTGGTTTATTTGAATTTGAATTTCAAATCCATTTGGAAATTTCCAACTTGATTCAACTTATGTCAACTATAGAAATTATCACAGATGACTCTCATTGCACATTGGATGCTTGAAACCAATATATGAATATATAAACCCTAGAAAATAATTTTAGGGATTTATTAAGGGTCTACATGGATATTTTCAAATATGAAAATGAATTGTAGAATTATTTTTGGGTGGAAAGTATATTTCTCTGATATAATATAAGTATTTTGATCTATTAGATTATTCTTGGAATTTTTGGTAGAGATTTGGCAACTATAAAAGCCATAATCATTTTACAAAATTATTTTAAATAGGAAAAGTTTCCAAAATTCAGAGAAACCAATCTTGCCAAACTTAGTGTTTTCTTCCATATCTCCCGAGTCGAATTGGTTCGAGCCCATTAACTCTTCAAAACTTCTAAACTGTATGATTTAATAGGGGTCGCTCAACCCAGATCTAATGGTCATGCATCACCCTGTTTCTCTCTCTCTCTCTCTCTCTCTCTCTCTCTCTCAAGTTCATTTTTTTGGTTTTACTATTTTTAGGTTATTCTGTGTTTTTTCATAAAGACATGATTTTATTAAAGTGATCATTTTCTAAAAAATGCAAACATATTTAAAATCTTCATCAAATGTTTGAAAACTGCTAACATTTTTAGAATTTTTTGAAGAATTTTTAAACAAACATTCTTGAAAAATACGCATTTTTTTAAATGGTTGGGAAAATAGAAACATTTGTGTATAAATACATGAACAAATTTTCATTCACTATGAATTTTTTAATGCGCAATGAGATCATTTTAATATTGTTTTGTAAAATATAAAAGACCATTTTTATTACATAATTAACATTTTTAAAACATGATGAATATATTTCAAAATACACAATGAAAATGTTTTAAATACATGACGATGGAAAAAAATAGTTACATAATTAACATTTTTAATACATGATGGATGTTTCTTTAAATACATGTTAAAAAGTCCTATTACATGATGAACATTTTTTAAAATACGGGATTAATAAATTTTTAATATAAAATGAAAGTATTCTCAATACATAATAAAATTATAACAACACAGGATGAACTTTTTAGATATACGTTGACCATTTCTTAAAGATATTCCGAACATTTTTTAATGCACAAATAATCTTTTTGAAATACCCTATGGACATTTTCAAGACAAGATGAACAGTTATAAATTCACAATGAGCATTTTTTAAATACACGAATGACTTGTTTTACACACTCGATGAACTGTTTTAAATACGCCTGAATTAACGATGATTTAAAAAAATAGACATGAACATTTTAGAATTAACAATGAACACTCTATGCCTGTCGATAGACAATGACCTTGGCCATAGAGATAGTCTTCAGATACTTGTTCTTGAATTTGATTGTGTGGTGGTGGTCAACCAGCTCAATGCGGTTGTTTTGTTTTCTGTATTGAATTCACGCTCCAGCCAGTTGCTCCAAAAGTCCGAACTGATGGAGAGAGGCGGGCGATATATTTCGACACCCCTCCTCACGTCTAGACTATTTTAGTCCTTAGACGTGGTCCGATGTAGGCCACATAATTGTTTTATTTAATACTGCGTTGGCAGGGTCTTAAACTCAAGATCTCTTAGCTCGGATACTATATTGAATTCATGTTCCAGTCAATTGTCCAAAAGTACTAATTGATAGAGAGAGGCAGACAATATATTTCAACATCCTGGAGGTAAGATGTCATGACGACCTATTAATTGTATCACGTGTGTTCATATGAACATCAGTAAACATACCTGCACTCCATTCAAGCTCAAGAGGCACTCCCTTCCATATAGGTAGCTAACTCAATGATGCCGATAAAAGGATCCCCCGCTTAAGCAACCAACATCAATCACAAAGCAATTGCTGAGGCGAACATTACGTCAAGCCCAAAAAAAAGAGAAAGAAAAGAGAAATTAATGCCAACAACGAAAGCTCGATGAAGCGTGGATGACCAGCCACCGCTGCTCCCATCGAAATCGTCCCACCACACCCCTAGATTCTGAACCACCGCGTACCAAGCAACACCTCCAAGAAAGAATGCGACAACGACGGCGCTGCTGCCCTGGCAAGTCCTAGGGTTTCCCCCGGCACGCAGAAGGGAGTGGGGGATTGGAACCTCAAACACCCTTCACGAAGGAATGGCGCCACTCGCAGGCGACACCGCGTCGGAGCCGAATGAACCGATAGGGATTTCTCTCCCACACCCAAAACGCCACTACCCACCCGATCCGAAGCCTTCCAACCAGCTTGCCACCGACCAACATGCTCCACTACGGTCTTGACGTCGCCCACGTTGTTTCACCGAGATCCCCATCGCAAGGCCTTGAGAACGGAGAGAGGGAGCGCCAGGAAGTGGGGACGGCAACAGCGGAGCAACGCGGAAGGGAACCACCTCCACCGCCATCGCGCGGGAGGCGATTGCCTCCAGCACCGTCGCGGTAGTCAGTGTACGCGGTAACAGAGGCTTATGAGGCCTCTTGGGCCCGCAAAGACTCCACCGCCGCACTGCAGCATACGGGCGCCAACGCCGCCACCACCCACCAGCCCTATGCAGCGCCTCCACCTCCAGGAAGCCATACCATCTACATGTCCCGCCGCTGGCCCGCCCAGACCCAGATGGGGCCTAAAGGGGCCCAGATCTGGGTCGAGCGGGCGCCGACGAACATCCCTGCCACGCTGCAGATCCCCCACGTCCACGACTAGTCACCTCCCCACCGCGTCAGACCGCCGTCGCGTGGGAGCACCCCTCGGATCCGCGACGCCCCGCGCTGGAGCATCTTCGAGAGGGGAAGGGTCGGGGGCCGCCGGCACCGCCCGGGCCTGACCCAACGACGGACGGTAGCGACGGCGGCGACAGAGGGGGATTGGGGGAGGAGGGGGCGGGGCACGGCTGGTTGCCCGCGGCGCGACACGAGGAGAGGGGGAGGGTCCTCACCTAGCTCAATGCTCGCGAGAGGGATTTATCTCCACTCGGTCCTCTGGTTGAAGAAGTAAAGAAATTGCTGATTTTCGTCCGGGAATCTGAAGTGTGGTGGACCAAGTGTTCGGCTAATGGTGTTGGTCATGGATTGGCTAATAACGTTATGGTAATGAGCTTTAGGAAAACATGGCTCCATTTACATTCGGATTATATTAGGGATGCAATGAACTCGGACCTCGCCAAGGAACTTGAATAAAGAAACAACAAATCCAATTAAAAAAATTACTTCACAAGATGACCCTTTTTAGGCTAAACATGCTTCACTTTATGAACAATGTCAATGTTCATCGGGATTGTGTCGCCTACGTCTAACACCAATTCCTATTCGGCGCCTTTAGCGCCTAACACTACACTAGTCATTTCACTAACGGGGGCATACCCCCTCATCGCGTTTGGGCCAGCCCATTCTTATTTTTCTTTCTGTTCCTAAAGCACAAAAATTATGGGAGAGCCAGGATTCGTTCTCACGACGACCGTGTTCAGAGCAGGACGCAACAACGACCGCACCACTTAAGTTGTTGTGTTTAGTTACATGCTTTTTTTCCTTTTTTTCTTCCGTGTGTTTGTTTTCTTTTTTCTGTCCCTTTTTTTTAATTTTTCCAAGTTCGAGAAAACTTTTTTCTTCATGAATTTTTTTTGTGAAATTGATATGTTTTTGTCAATTTCGAAGATCTTTTTTCAAACTCGATGACCCTTTTTCAAATTTCATTGAAAATTTTCAAATTTGGTGAACTTATTTTCAAATTCAACAAATGTTTATCAAATTTTATGAACTTTTTGTTTCAAACTCAGTGAGCTTTTTGCAAACCCGATGATTTTTTTCCGAAATCCGGTGAATGTTTTTAAATTTGATGAAATTTTTGTTTAAAATTCGGTGAACCTTTTTAAAATCTGGTGATTTTTTTTCAAATCCAACAAACTTTTTTCTTAAATCCGGTGAACTTTTTCAAATTCGATGAACTTTTTTTAAAATCCAGTGAACTTTTTTTCAAATCTAATGATTTGTTTTTCAAATATCATGAAATTTGGGTCAAAATTGATGAGCTGTTTTTTTAGAATTGATGAACTTTTTGAAATTCGGGAACTGCTTTCAAATTCGTAAATTTCAGATCCATTAGTTTTTCCCATTTTGTGAAGGAAGGAACGAACACAAAAAAAAAGAACAAACGAAACGCGCAGCTGCGAACGAGGAAACGAGCGAGCGTGCTAGCTGGGCCGGCCCATGCGAGGATGTTGCGAGCGCCCGGTATGAGAATCGGCGCGTAAGGTGCTGAAGAGGAGATCTCAAGCCTTATTGTGTCGTGCCTTTTTTTGACGGGAAGGCCTTCATGGCCATTACTAATCACAGTATGCTTACATCATCCGCTAGAGCAACAGAGAGAAAATCAGGGGGTGTGTCCATCCACAAAGACGGAGGTTCCACACGTCCCTTCTGAGCTAATATATGAGCAACAATATTCTATTATTGTGTCGTGCCTTAGCGAGCGTGAGGGCGAGCGCCAACACCGATTTCTGAGGCCTGAAGCACTGAAAAGAGGAGCTCTCCGTGCTCTACGCGAGAGTTATATCTCGCATATAGCGAGGTGGAAGGAGCTCTCGGGTCACATGCAGCGTGAGCGGGCCAGCCCATTAGCGTAGGTATTCAGTAGTTGTACATTCCCTCGGCACCGGTTTTCTCTTTGTTTTTTTCCTTTGATGCTTCTTTTGTTTTTTGCTCCGTTCTTAATTTTTTTCCACCGGTTTTCTTCAGTTTGTTTTTTGCTTTTCTCAGTTTTCACTCGCTTTTTCTTTTTTTCCCTCGTTTTTTCTCAGTTTTCACTAGTTTTTTCCTTTTCTTTGTTTTTCTTTGCTTCTTTTTTCGATTTCTATTGATTTTCTTCTTTTCTCTTTCTTTTTCACTGGTTTTTTTGGGTTCTTTCTTTTTATATGTTTTTCTGTATAGTTTTCATTGGTTTTAGATTGGCTAACATTTTTTTCTGTGTGTTTTTTCTATCAGATTTCCTTGGTTTCCCATATACATTTTTCATGCACATGTGAAACAATTATTTCTATACATGTTAAACATTTTTAAGACACACAATTAACAATTTTTTTAACCAAAGGTGTTTGATGTCTACATTTTTTGTATACATCAAGAACATTTTTTTATACATATTTAACATTTGTTAATACATGATTAGCTCTTTTACATGTAATGACTAACATTTCATTTGAATAATTGTTTGATGTCTACTTTTTTATAAACATTGTATATTTTTCAAATACATTTGAAACATTTATTTGATATATGTTTAAAACAATGATTCATTATTTTAATGTCACATGCAGTTTTTTAAACACATGAACGTTTAATTTTTTTTAATAATGTTTTGTATGCCATCAACATTTTTTGTATACATTTGAAATGTTTATTTTTTGTATGTTTAACCTTTTGAAAAATATATGGTTAATTTTTTTATAGCGTCACATACATTTTTTGAAACACGTGAAATTTGTAATTTTTTTGCGATACATTTTTTTGTATTAAGCTAAACATTTTTTAAAATTCACGATTTTAATAGGTTTTAAAATATATGTATTTACATTATTTTTGAAAATAAGAATAAAAACGAACAAAGGAAAGAATGACGCCCAGAACTCAAACTTACATGGGCCGGACCATCGGCGAGGACCTGATGATGGCTCGAGAATTTGCAATGTTTTTCATAATGATTTCAATTTGGTTTCATCGGATTTTTGTTATTCCTCGGATATTTCTAATGCTAATCAAACAAAAGAGAGGAAAAACTACTTTGTCCTTTGGATGGCAGGAAATATCACATTTGAAAGGAAACCAAAGGAGATTGAGGTAAATCAAGTCAACTGGAGCAACTTTCCACACGAGAGCACTGTCAAACAGGCGCACTAGAGTGAAAGATGGCGTTTCATACGACCGCACGTGCTCGTTTGGAGTGCCCACGACCCCTCCTCGTCTATACAAGCAACATTCGTGAAGGGACCACAGGGAGAAGGGAACCCTAGCAGCCGCCACACCATCCAGAACAGGAGAAGAGAGGATCGGGATAACTCAAGACCATCGTTGTAGTTTTTGGTCCTTTCATCTCCATCATCATCATCACCTCCTTCACTATTGTAAGAGGGATCTGAACTTGTAATCTCTACGCCATCTCATATGAGGTCAAGACTATTTGAGCACCATTTCATTTCACTGTGGATCCCCTCAGTATTATCGATATGGTTTTCGTGAGTTTTCTCTCTGTTGTGATTGATTCCCCTCTTATGATGTGTGAGGAATTCCCTTAGGTGTGGGAGATGTAGGTGAATGGTAAGATTGATATGTGCCTATCCTATATGTCGTCATTTGAATTCGTAGTAGCATGATCTATTTAGTATGTTGTTATACTGTGATGAACTCTATGCATGTTGTGCAATTTAAGGGTCGAGGCAACATGATCTCAAGACCTACACAGGTAACACATATTGTTTAGGAACTCTGTGACCTCCGACGTGACAGGTGGAGATATTTATGAGTATGAGATAACGACGATCCGTTGAACTTAATGCTTGGTTCCGATCTTATGACCTTAATCGTGAAAACGACCACTCTGTGGCAGCGGAGAAGCACGACCATAGGATGAAATGTAACCCCTAGTGGAGGAGTTTCATAACTTTAGGGAGAACCGCCTACAGAAAGTTTATAACAAATACTATGAGTACTATACAAGGTAAACGGTATTACCATCGCACTGACACAACTCATATATTCTTACCATGAAGTGAAATCTCTCTACACCCAATCTCTTAATTGTAGGAAACACCATTTACATTTTAAGCTCTTGTTATTTACTTTATTTAGTTATTTAGTAAATATCTTTAAATCCTCTTTTTACTAGCCTTTTTCGTTTATCGTTTACCCTGGACAATAATAGTATTTGCAGAAGCTCAAGCAGTACTTCACACAAGAGCTGTGACACCATCACTACTGCAGGATGCTGCTAACGCAACACTACAATCAGAGACCCTTCGACGAAACTGTGTGTGATGCAATAATCACAAACGGTGATGTAAAAAACCTGTCAAAAAAGATGCAAAATGTTAGCGATGACGGACAAACACAGTTCAGAACTTAGTTGCGTGTGCGATGCGAGGCATACATTCAGTTCAATGAACTATTTGCAATGAGGCAGAAGAACAGAAACGGGCAGCTAGATGAAGGTGTGTGCGATATACGACATACGTTCACTCGGATGAACTATTTGTGATTAGGCGGAACAAAAGAAACGGTCAGTCAGATCAAGGTGTGTGCGATAGAGGGCAAACAGTTCACTCGGATGAATTGTTTGCGTTGAGCCAAGATAACAGAAACGGTTCAATTTAACAAGATGTGTGTGATACGTGCCAAACAGGTCTGTAATCAGAAATGTGTGTGAAGAACGATAATAACACAGACGATTGCTGCTAATAAGACGTGTGTGTTGTGAGTTGGGATTGCATATAGAACAATAACATATATATATATATATATACACACTTATGAGGACATGGTCGTATAACCAAATTAAACATCCAATTACATAGGAGCCTACTACACACATGACATTTGCACACACCAAAGTAAACTATTACATGCATAATTACACACATGACATTTCCACACACCAAAGTCAACTATATATTACATGCATAATTAACTAGGATAAACGATCATCTAATCATCATCTACTTTTTGTGACGCTTGCCGCTACTGCTCTGCTTCTGGCTCGATCCGGCCTCGTCAATTTCGGTAACAAGGCACTTCCTCATGTCAATGATCCACATGTGCATCTCGTAGCATGTGTACACGCTCTTGGCCGTGAACCTGAGGTGAGGTTCATCCAGCTGCCGCATCCAGGCCCCGTGCCAGGATGCGGGATGTGTTCTGTTGGCATCCTGCTTCATCTTTTTGTAGTATGGGTAGATGATGGCCGAGGCGAGTTCAACCAGGGAGTCCTTCTTCGTGCTGCCCCAGACCCTGTAGTGCTCACGGATTTCGACAAGGTTCTTGCAGGCCAAGCCCGTAAACCTGAGCACTTTTACATCATCGGTGGTTTCCATCGTAGCGAACTTGTAGTCGGTGCTGTTGACAAACCTGGCAAAATGGTCGCAAGGCTCTGTGGCCATGCAGTAGTGGTAGATGAGGACATGATGGCGCACGCACAACTGGGTGATGGCATCCTTTTGATTTATGTTGGGACGACCGCTGATGTACTGGAGGTCGATGTCGACCACCTTGTACTTGTCTCGAGCAAGCAACTGCTCAACGGTGTTGATGTAGTCGTCCACCACAACCGGGTCGATGGTGTACACCGCCGAGAGATCCGCCTTCCTCGCGTGGATCTCCACTTTATGCTCGCCAAACTCCACTGGAGCGCCGCTAGACATCCCCTCTCCATGTGTCGTCGTGGGTGTGCTTGTTGTGTTGTCGGGCGTGATCGAAAGGTTGAAGAGACTAAGGTTATAATGGCCGCGGGAATTAAAGGGGAAGCCAGATGGCCTGGAATATCTGCATGCCTGAATGGCAGTTCTAAGTTGTAGCGCGTAACTCCATCGTGTCGCATGTAGCTGCTTCGTGGCGACGCACATGGCGCAAGCGCATGCATATGGGCCCCCCAACGTGATCGTGCGCAGGCCCCAACCGTTGGCAGAGTGCGCGCGCAGGGACGCGAGCAGAGCGCTTCGTGGTCGCCTCAACGACGAGCAACCATATATATGCATATAGCAGTTGAACACGCAAGGAAAAGCTGTCCACAAGCCGAGCGCGTGGAGGTACATGAGCAGAGTGCGCCGCGACACCTAACGGCGAGCATAGGCCAGCACAGTGAAACATAGCAAAATAAGACGAATTGTGCAAGCGATGTCAGAGACATCAAGCACGAATCAGATTAGAGTTGCGTGTGCGATACGTGGCATACAGTTGATCCACCCGAGTTGTTTGGGCTGGATCCCTGGTCATGAATGGTTAATAAAATCTAAGTCTATTGCATATTAAGGTTAAAATAGTACTACCAATCTATGAGTCTCATACGATGCCATCTCAACGATTGTACCACAAAAGCCCGAAATATTAAAAGGTTCAAATTCCAGAGTTACATGGCTCAAATTCAAAGATTACAAGGTTCAAACTGATATTAGAAATGAAATTCAGCTCATTCAGCTGCAAACGCCCGTGCTGATCAGCTGAACATGGATATAAGAGAGGTTCAAACTAAAAATAAAAATAGTAAGGCTGGTTTTGAAACCTCGTCATTTCTGCAAAGGGATCAGCCCTTAACAAGTCATGTATGGGGTTGATACAATGACTTCCAATTACTCTGTCATATGCACTTCCAATACGAATTTTAGCTTTTTTGGAGCCTCTTCCATTCTGAATTAGCTGTCTCTGATCAACAAACCATTCATATTTCCTATTTAAATGCATGTTCAACCTCATTACCTTCAGCGCCCTTGCTTTGGCAACAAAGAACCTGGCGAATATAATCTCCGGTAAGGTCCCTCGGTAGGAGTTCAAAGTAATTTTTGAGAGATGCAGATCCATGCATTCGATGTGATTGTCATTATAAACATTATCCACCTCCGGGCCTATTATTATCTGCAAAAGAAGAGAACATGTGAGTGCCTACATACAGTTTTGAACACTACTACACGCCTATTTGGTTTGCAGGATTTGTAAAATGCACCAATGTGCCATCTTTGATCTGACATGATTAACATGGGCATTCAATTACAATCTAGAAAAATGTAGCCTTCTTCACAAGAGGTTGGAGTGGATGAAAAATTCCCTAAGAAAACTAGTATAGATGAATCCAAAGGAGAAATGCTTATGGATTGTAACCATATGAATCAAGCAACCAATATGGGTGGGGGGGTGTATGTCGTGAAATCCTCCAAAATTCCTTCAGAAATAGTAGTACATTGTCATTGTAAACTTGGGAAAAGGTGCAAAAAATTGAACTCCCTTATGGTTAACATTTAACAGGAAAGGAACATCACCTTGATATACAGCTTCTTCAGGCACGAAAATCATCTCAAGAAACTGATAACTTGGTCCAGGTTGGGGCCGATAGATTCTAGTGCCAAGATCTTCACTGTGCGCAGAATCTGGGTGAAGTTTTTCTGGATGACAGACGAACATACATCTTCAAAACTAGAAATAATGTTGATATCAAGAAGGAGAGGTATAAGGTGACTGTTGTACCTGAAAGTAGGAGTATTTGACAGACGAGTAGCCCACCACTGTCAATTTCGGCGCAGAAATGACACTGATTCTTGTTGGACCTTGTTGATCAACTACAAGTAATCTCTCAAGTGAAGGTGTGTCCCCAGTGACCATATTGTGGTCCACCTTTTGTGATCTCTCATTGCAGCACCAGCAACACACATAAATAGTCCAGAGAGTCCTGGAGGTCATGTGGAAGATACTCGACCAATTCATCGCCTGAAGACGAAGGAACTCGAGTGCAGTACAGCCATGGAGCAGGCGCTCCATGTCATCCTTTGGGATGCAGACGGCGACGAGCTCGAGGTGCTTCAGTCGTGGTAGAAAAAGAGCGGGCGCGTCATTAGGGGGGGAATGGCACTTCATGAACTTGGCGAGGCGCAGCATGGGCGCGAAGCAGATCACGAACATTGGCAGCGAGCGCATATGCCCATCATTAAAACTGAGCTCCTCGAGCTGATCCAAGGCGGGGGATCAGAACCACTCGTCAAGCTTAGCTTGGTCCTTGCCATTGGAATGGAACTTACCTGTGATAAGGCCTCTGATTGGGCCATGGTGACTACCTAGGATCTGGGAGAACGCATCCAAGCTTTTGCGATAGCCATGGCAGAGCTCTGATACGTCTCCAACGTATCTACTTTTCCTAATGTTTTTCCTCTTGTTTTGGACTCTAATTTGGATGATTTGAATGAAACTAACCCGGACTGACGTTGTTTTCAGCAGAACTACCATGGTTTTGTTTTCTGTGCAGAAATAAAAGTTCTAGGATTGGAACAAAACTTTGCAAGGAATTTTTATATAATAAAAGAGAATTTCTTGAGCCAAGAACTACTAGAGGGGGGCACATGGGTGGGCACAACCCACCAGGGCGCGCCCGCCCTCCAGGCGCGCCCAGGTGGGTTGTCCCCACCTGGTGGCCCCGTAGACTCCAACCCTGATACTATAAAATCACATATTTGGAGGAAAAAAATGAAGGATAAAGAATTATCGCGTTTCACGAGACCAAGCCGCCGCCACCTCATGTTCTTCATCGGGAGGCCAGATCTGGAGTCCGTTTGGGGCTCCGGAGAGGGGGATCTTCGATCTTCATCATCACCAACCCTTCTCCATCGCCAATTCCATGATGCTCCCCACCGGGAGTGAGTAATTCCTTCATAGGCTCGCTGGTCAATGAGGAGTTGGATGAGATTCATCAGGTAATTGAGTTAGTTTTGTTATTGCTTGATCCCTAGTATCCATTATGTTCTGAGATTGATGTTGCTATGACTTTGCCATGCTTAATGCTTGTCCTCGGGTGCCATGATTTCAGATCTGACCATTTATGTTATCACCATTATATCTATGTTCTAGATCCAATCTTGCAAGTTATAGTCACCTACTACGCGTTATGATCCGGCAAACCCAGAGTGACAGAAGTCGGGACACTTCCCGGTGATGACCGTAGTTTGAGGAGTTCATGTATTCACCATATGCTAATACTTTGTTTTGGTTCTCTATTAAAAGGAGGCCTTAATATCTCTTAGTTTCCGATAGGACCTGCTGCCACAGGAGGGTAGGACAAAATATATCATGCAAGTTCTTTCCATAAGCACGCATGACTATTTACAGAATACATGCCTACATTATATTTATGAACTGGAGCTAGTGCCGTATCGCCCTAGGTTATGACTGTTATATGATGAATATCATCCAATTAATTCACTGATCCAATGCCTACAAATTTCTCTCGTATGGTTCTTGCTGAGTTACTACTGCTATTGTTACTATTGCACTTGCTACAAAATCATTGTTATCATTGTTACCGTTACTATTGATGTCGCTACTACTATCAAAACGTCCATACTACTTTGCTACTGATCACTTTGCTGTAGATAATTAATCTCCAGGTGTGATTGAATTGACAACACAGCTGCTTATACTTGCAAATATTCTTTGGCTTCCCTTGTGTCGAATCAATAAATTTGGGTTGAATACTCTACCCTCGAAAACCGTTGTGATCCCCTATACTTGTGGGTTCTCAAGAACTTTTTCTGGCTTCGTTGCCGGGGAGCATAGCTATATTTGTGGAGTCACTTGGGATTATTATCAAATTATCACTATGAAGAATCCGAAGGATGCTAAGACTAAGATTTTTCCCTCTAAGACGAGGGGAGGTAAGGAACTGCCATCCAGCTCCACTTTAGATTCACCTTATGTTATAAGTTGACTTGCAACACCACCACATGTTATCAATTCTGATATGTCACAAGTTATTGATGATGCTGCTTCTTCTGTGCATGCTACTCATGATGATACTAGTACCTTGCTTGATGATAATCTGCCACTAGGTGAGTTTCTTGATGAACAAATTGCTAGAGTAAGACAGGATGAGATTGTTGAAACTGATGAAGAGCTTGAAACTGAAAATCTTGAAACACTTATTACACCTAGTTCTCCTAGACACGAATTTCCAAAGGTACCGGAAGGTTATGTTATGGATGAGGAGACAACTAGAGACATTCTTGCTTGTAAGGATAGAGATGATTTGGAAAAATTATTATGCAAGTATAAAGAAAAGACTTTGAATGCTAAAATGATGTGATTTGCTACTTCACCTATCTTTGTTGATGATAAGGATTATTAAATCTCTATCAACCCAGAGTTAGTTACTTTGGTTGAATCTGATCCTTTCCATGGTTACGAAACTGAAATTGTTGTGGCACATCTTACTAAGTTGAATGATATAGCCACCCTTTTTACTTGGGATGAGAAGATTCACTATTATTATATTCTCAAATTATTTCCATTATCATTGAAGGGTGATGCTAAGTCTTGGTATAATGCTCTTGCTCCTGGTTGTGTGCGTAGTCCCTAGGATATGTGTGGCACCCCGGCTCAGAGAAACCAAAATGCCCCATATTCCAGCCTAGAGATCGAGGAGAAGTCTTCTGGAAAACGGCACTGCTTAGCATAGAACAAATCAGCTCTTTATTACAATCTATATGGATACAAGGGATTACATCGGCACAGCGACACTACGCCGGTCATGGTTGCTCTATGCAAGCAGCAAAACAACTCGAAGCAGCGGAATAACTACTGGCAGTGAAACAACGACGACGGTGATGAACTCCACTCTACAGGGACTCTAGCTGGAACGCTTATCCTAGCTCGCGAACAAGGAATCCACGGCAAACAAGCAATCAAATCCGGCATGACTAGCAAACTGGCATGACACGCCAGGTCAGGACATTGAATGTACTTGCAAGCTCGCAGTAACCAAGAGCAATCAAGACAAACAACAACATGGCAATTATAGGTTAACCCATGATGACATGATACTACCAGCACAACATGGCATGAACAGGGTGAACAGTATGAGCATGGCATGAACATACAAACATGATGATACTAGCATGCAACATGATGACACTATCATGCACCAACTTACTCTGCTTGGGGTTACCTCGTAACCATCACATGCAACACTTACCACCGCGACCATCACACGACCGTCTTAGGATCCAACCAAGCTTGGTATTAACCATACTATAGTGATCATTACATGACCACAAGGAGCTTGATCTTTACCCATGATTCTCGCATAACCCCACAAATATCCACCAACTTGGTATCCATGATACCACTATGATCCTCTCACGATCACATAAAAATTAACCAACTTCAGTATCCACGATACCATTGTGATCCTCTCTTGATCACAACCAACCTCTTTCTCATCATCGAAACAGGGTTGTTATTAAGCATATTATTATTACTGTTGACCCATAGTGTGACCGACTATGAACTGGGCCCATATCCGCGGGCACGGCTATCGATAGATTTAAACACACACTCTACAGAGGTTAGTACACTATACCCACACCACGGAATCCATGGCCTCACGCTCCCATTCAGGTGGACCAACGACATTCCAACAAAATCGATCTATTGCCATCACACTCTACCAACCACTCCAACAAACTCCCCTTTGGGCTAAGCCCTGGGTGGCCTCGATATCAACCCATGACATCCAACAGCCACCGTCGTGGTAAAACTATAAAACGGTCCCAAACGGGGACAATGGTATATCAATCACAACAATGGGCACACAAGGTTTATGTCCGCCTACCTGATCAGGGTAGCACGCGCCCATAACCTTCCCTCATTGGAGGCACTGGCGAGAGGCATGACAATAGACCCAGTTAGAACCTCCCATAAGGCAAGTATGGCTACACTGGTCAGCTTGACTTGCTGGCACCATGACTCAGCCGACAATTGTTCAAGTTTGATTATTATCAGGTTGAACTGAATGCAATAAGCTGAGCCATATTAAAATAACTCGATGTAACTATTATGCATGATATCAACATGAGCATGGACGAGCAACATAATCAACGAGCATATCAACCACAACAAATCATATAACCTAGTGAGCATGGCATACTAATGATCATGAATATAACAAGTATAACACTACTCAAGAACATAGCATGACCACTAGCATCAGAAATAAATACCATGCAAGAACATGACAATAATATTACCAAGTAAGCATATAACCAGCTAGATGCAAAGGAATATGCATAACAACGGTACTCGGTAACAGACGATAGTCATATACCGAAGAAGGTGACCACCACCAACATGTATGACTACTAAGAATAGCATATGAACATAATACTAGCAATAACACATTATAACCAAGTTGTCGGTGTCAAAACTGGTGGATCTCGGGTAGGGGGTCCCGAACTGTGTGTCTAAGGTCGATGGTAACAGGAGACGGGGGACACGATGTTTACCTAGGTTCAGGCCTTCTCTATGGAGGTAATACCCTACTTCCTGCTTGATTGATCTTGATGAATATGAGTATTACAAGAGTTGATCTACCACGAGATTTTAATGGCTAAAACCCTAGAAGTCTAGCCTATGTGATTATGATTGCCTCTACAGACTAAACCCTTCGGTCTATATAGACATCGGAGGGGACTAGGGTTGTACAAAGTCGGTTACAAAGAAAGGAATCTGCATATCCGAACGCCAAGCTTGCCTTCCACGCCAAGGAGAGTCCCATGTGGACACGGGACAAAGTCTACTGTCTCGTATCTTCATAGCCCAACAGTCTGGCCCATGTCACATAGTCCGGCCGTTCGAGGACCCCTTAATCCAGGACTCCCTTAGTAGCCCCTAAACCAGGCTTCAATGATGAGGTGTCCGGCACGCAGATTGTCTTCGGCATTGCAAGGTGGGTTCCTCCTCCGAATACTCCAAAATAGTCCTCGAACACAAGAAACGTGTCCGGATCTGCAAAAACAATTCCACACACAACCGTAGAGAGTATAATATTTCGCGAGTCCAATCCGCTGACAACTTTTTGGTAGCATGACATCATGTCGCCGCCCGGCCATTATTCGAACCGATTTTAGCCTGCCGCTCCATATTTCGAGATGCGGTTTCATTGGCACGTCTTGTCAAAGCCGTGATCGTGTCCCCTTATTGCGGGATTCTCATCAATACGGGCATGGGTAACCCAACCGTGCCATATGCACGGCTCTTGGATAATAGGCGAGTGGGGAGGCGCTTGATATTCAGTGCCTCTATAAAGAGATAAGGATTCACCCTTTTTCACCCATGCCTTCTCTCTCTGCCTCCCCCACTCTCGAGCTCTAGCACCCAAGTTCTCATCTTTCCGCCCCAAGAAAGCACTCCCACCATGTCCGGATCTAGAGCACACGGCAAGTGGATGGCCTCCACCGTGAAGGACAAGGACATCACCAAGCTCCGGGAGGCTGGGTATCTGGCCAGGGAAATTGCCCACCGGCTTTCGGCCAAGGGACAGATCATCCCTACCCCGGAGCCCCATGAGAGGGTGGTGTTCATCCCCCACTTCGTCCGCGGGCTGGGATTTCCTCTCCACCCATTCGTCCGCGGACTCATGTTCTACTATGGGCTGGATTTTCACGAACTAGCCCCCAACTCCATCCTCAACATCTCGGCATTCATTGTCGTGTGTAAGGCCTTCCTCCGCGTCCCACCCCGCTTCAGATTATGGCTAAAGATCTTCAATGCGAAGCCGAAGGTGGTGAGTGGCCAACACGCAGAGTGCGGAGGCGCCATGGTGAGCAAGATGCCCAACGTCACATGGCCCGAAGGCTCCTTTGTGGAGACCGTTAAAGGGTGGTAGAAATCATGGTTCTATATCACGGAGCCGCGCGGCACCAAATGGGCCGCGGCTCTCGAATTCAGGTCCGAAGCCCCAATGCGGCTCACCTCCTGGCCAGAGAAAGGCATGGACTGGTCTTCACTGGGCGAGCTGACAGCGCTTCAGACGTGCATACAGAACATGATAAACAAGAATATCAAGCTCGTCAATGTGATCCAGGTGATGCTTATTCGCCGGATCCTTCCGTGCCAATGCCGGACTTGCCACTTGTGGGAGGATGATCCGGCCAAGCACCAGACCTTGCTGGAGTTCTTTGGCACCACACACGAAGACAGCTGGAAGGTGCTCTTCAAGGCCAACGAGACGCGGCCGGCTACGACCGAGGACCGCGGGCACGACTTGGCCCATCCAGCTAGTCCGGTAAGTTTTTTCATGTTTTCAAAGTGTGTCCTTTACTTGCATATTCGAGGAAGACGCCTAAGCCTCCCTACTAATTCTCTCAGGCTTGGACAAAGAAGGCGGAGCGGATTCAGTGTACGGCTCCGCTGCCCGAAGACCCAGAAATCCTGCTTCTGACAAAAATGCTGGTTCCGGCGCCTTATCAGGCGCCGGAGAAGAAGGCCAAGGGGACCAGAGGTGGTCTCCATCGCAAAGGTGCACGTCCGAAGACACCGAGATTCACTCCTCCGCCGCCGAGGACGAAGAGGAGGAGGAGGGGAAGGAAGAAAAGAACGGCCTCCACGCGTCTAGAGGCTGAGGCGTCCAAGAAGGGGAAAGCTTCCCTCCCGGACAACTCCACAGCGGCCACCGACAACAGCTCGGAATGGTGCCCCAGGGACAAGCCCCTAGCCAAATCGTGAGTACTCAAAAACCCGAACACATTCATGTATCCGGCCTCACCACTTCATAGTATTAATGTGTTGAATCATGTATTTGCAGTCCGGCTCGGTCCAACCTCGAGCGGTCCTCATCTTTGGGGGATTCCCTGGACCCGGAGGTGATGGACAACGGGACCCTTCCGGTGGCCTCCTCTCCCAAGGCCATGGAGGACACCGAGGTGCTGTCCTGAAGGATCCCATGCCAGGGAGTGGTTCAGGAGGCTGTTCGGGCAGCACCAGAGGGTCAAACCTCAGCCGCCAGACTCATGGGGGAGCGAATCCCCATGGAGACTGGCGGTGGGGGCCATATTCAGTTCAGCCCCCAGCCGGATACAGTTCCGGAGCCCCCTACGGCTCCGGAATCAGGCAAGCAGCCTCTTTTGAAAGAAGGAGGTGCGCCTATTCCTCTGGTGTCCTATGTCCATCCAGAGGCACCAGACACTCTAATGGAAGCTTTGCGAGGTGTTTCCATTGTTGAGGAGCACTGCACCCTTATGGGTACGGTGGTTGAGAAGATTCAGTCCGCAAAAAGCAGACTGACCGAAGCCTGCACCAGCCTTCTAACAGGCTTTGAGGTAAGCAATGCAATTATGTAAAAAGAATGTCACATTATAGACAATAGCCCCTAAGACACTGTCCAGTGTTCGAAAAGAAAAGTCGGACAGAGGATCAAACAAGTTTCGTAGGAGACTAACCAGACGAGTCAATGTGAATAAGCAGGCGTCGTTACTGGCTGTGACTTCTCATACTGTGAAGGTTTCCAGACTGAAGCAGAGTCTGGAGCGGGCCGAGGAAGAGCTCGGCCGCGTGAAAAAGCAGCTGTAGGATAAACAAGGTATGCAAAGACCTTCTGTATGTTCAGTAAGGATGAATAATTTGTGCTAACTAAAGTGCCATGATTTGCAGGAGCGGCGACCGAGGTGGAGGCCCTCAAGAAGGCGCTTGCCGAGGCCGAGGAGAGTGCAGCCAAGGAACAAGCCACCCACGAAAAGCATGAGGCCAGGGTCAGTGAGGTCCAGCAAGAGCTCCAGGACACCGTCAAGAAATGCGAGTCCTTGGAGCGCGACATTACGGATCAAGAGTCCGAACTTGCCAAGGCCCGCCAAAGCGCACACGATGCCCGGGTTGAAGCCCATGGTGCCCTCCAGGAGATCCAGGAGGCCAGAAAAATCGCGGCGGGTAAGGCCTTTATCATGCAGAGCAAATATGTGAAGAAAAGGTTCCTTTTACTGACCCGGATTTGGAGGTCTCTAGGGGCGTTTGCGGATCTGCCGCGCAGCGTTTCAGACGCTGCGGAATTCTTCCGAGCCGAAGAGGGGAGCTCTATGGAGAAGCTGTTTTCGTCGCAATACCTTGCGCCAGAACATCCGGTGCTCTTTAATGATCAGCTAAAACAGCTGGTCGAACTGCATAGGGCGGCGGAACTAGCCATGAAGGATCTAATAATCCGGCTATGGCCTGCCATAGCCATACCCAGCAGATACTTCGAACGCGTGAATCGGCTGGTTAATGCCTGCCCTCGGCTTGATGCCATCAAGCGGTCGGTCTGCATCGAAGGCGCGCGAATGTCCTTCGCCTGAGTCAAGATGCATTGGGTGAAGATGGACGCCGCGAAGCTTGTGACCGAGGGACCGCCCGTGGGCAAGGAGCACCGCACGACCGAGCTGTATTTTGACAATGTCATAAAGGGATCCCACCTTGTGGCGGAGCAATGTGCTAAGGATATCATATTTCCATGAATACATTCATGTTAGCCTGTCCTGTATTATGAAACAGTGCCATTTATGTAATATAGTGCCTGTTTATTTAAAATTTATCTCCTGTGCGGCTGTTTTGTTAAATCTAAGAGTTGGCCAGTCATGGGCTTCAGCCCCCATGTAGGTAGTACGGGGGTGTTTGGGATGAATCTAAACACTTTTTATTCCAAAGTTTTGCTCCTTAAAGGAGGTGTTTAGCGCAACGAACCAGGCAATCGGACTATGTGGCTTTATCACCCTCACTTAGCCATAGGAGTTTGACAATAGAAATTTAGGCACAACCCCTAGTGTACGCAAGTCCGAACTTAGGGTGCTGTAAAACACCTGATCGGGTAAAAACCGATTCATCGCATAATGCGGAAAAAAATCGCTAACGATTTGTAACCTCTCGAACAGCTGACCGGCTCTCGCCGCATCATGATAGTCAGTTTTCGACTTTCTCTACTGAGGTGCTCATCCGGATGAACCAGGACACAATCGTAGTAGTTCTCCCTTTACTACCCTATCTGATATAGCGGAACGTAAGGTAGTAAGCACAGGAGCCGGGCAACCCAACTATTGACCAAAGACATGATTCAGAGCCGATGCATATAATGCTATAAGTTCGGGGTGCCGAACTATACTGTAAAGAAGTGTTTGGACTTTTGTTGCCGTACTATGGGGCGTAATGAAGCCCCTGGCGAATTAAGGTGTACCAGAGTGTACGGGTGCAATTGATAAGAATATCAAGAAAAGGAAAAATTAAGTTATAGGCTAATGCCACAAAAATTGGGCCGCAAACCATTTTCCATTGTAGTATGATTAATACGTCAAAGCGTATTTTGTACAAATAGTGCGATAAGCAAAAAGGGTTATTTAACATGCCACCACCAAAGGAGAGTTGTGTACGGGTCCTTAAAACATGCATAACGATCATTTAAAGAGACCACCTGGAAATTCCCTTATATGTCAAAGCTTCTTTCCGTCTCGGTGTATCCGTCCCTTGATAGGTCTGACAACCAGGTCACCAGGAGAGGCTTGGGAAAAGAAGAAACCTGAAAATAAAAAGAAAAAGTGAAAGTATGTGGGTCTAGGAGCGGTTGAGCCGTATTGTTGACCATGATCTAGTTGTGCCTCCGTCTATGCCCATGGTATTCTGAGTGCGTAGTTATGTATGCGCGATACGAATGCCGCTGTTTGGTCGGGACTGGGATGGAGGCCAAATGGCTAGTCGAGCTCTTGACGAGCTGGACTGTCCTGCCGCAGAGTAGTTTGGACTTGCTTGATAGTGTCCGGGAGCTTGGCCGCCGAATTAAGGTTCTGCCTAAAAAGGATGCTCTGTGCTTCTGCTGCGAGGGCAGCAGTGTGCTCCTCGATACGAAGGGAGCATTTCGTGTTTCCATCACCATTATGACACCACGTGGTCCGTGCATCTTGAGATTGAGATAAGCATAGTGTGGCACCGCGTTGAATCAAGCGAATGCGGTTCGTCCGAGCAGTGCATGATAGTCGCTGCAGAAGGGGACGATATCAAAGATCAACTCTTCGCTTCGAAAGTTATCCGGGGATCCGAAGACCACTTCCAATGTGATTGAGCCCACACAGCGGGCCTCTACACCTGGAATGACACCTTTAAAGGTGGTTTTTTTGGGCTTGATCCTTGAGGGATCAATACCTGTCACAACCTGGATTTTGGCCCTTTTCTTGTTCTTTTAATTTATTTGGTTTTTGCTCTGTTTTTCTTTTTGGAGTGGTTCTGTGGCCTTGACACCTGGGAAATCATCCTCATTACTCCTCCCAAGTGGCTACTCATTCTCAAAACCTTGCCAAGATCATGTCACTTCACTCCTTGACCAAACCCTAAATTCTTTTTCTAGGGAAAATTCCTTTTTCATTAAAGGAATAACCCTATCTGCCCTAGGTTGTGAAGCAACCAATATTTCTGTCCATCCAAAAATCTCCAAATAATTCTCATAAATCATTTGGGTCATATATAGCTCAAATATGCCCAAACATGGCCTTGGCCAGTTCAATCCGCAATAATTATTCTTCCTTTCTGCCCTAAATGGCACTTTGTGAAGGAAGTGTCATATATATTTTCCTAATGGCTCCCAACCTTTTTGGGCATGTTTATATGTGCAAATAATTGCCTCATGCACAAGTTCAAGTTTATTTGCCTAGCCAATCTTCCTCAATTAATTTTCAAAGTTTCTGTTAGACAGAAGGCTTTGTGAAGGAAGTACTAGCTAGGAGTACCCAAATGAGTTGAAATTTTGCACCCTTCTTAATGTGCTCATATTAATCCCCTCCACCCATTTGCAGCCCCATCCAATCATTTATGTGAGCACAGGACCAAATCTTTGATTCTGGCAATATTTTCAGGTTGTGAAGCAAGTGTATTTTATATTGCTTCAAAAATCTTGATAAATTACCAGATCATTCTTATACCCATAAGACATCTCTCCAACCAATTTGGCATCATTTAAATGAGCCATTTTATCACCAAAACTATTCCAAGTTTCTGGACAGAAATGATGTTTGTGAAGCAAGTGCCATTTTGGCTTGTCCCTTTGGCATGAGCTGTTTACATCATCTTCATATGACCAAATGATCAAGCCTTGCCCAATTTGAGCTCAAGTTGATACTCCATGTGAGTGCATCATCATGCTCAATCTCTGAACCATTTTGGTCAGTTGTGAAGCAACTGCAGTAAATCTTGATCCATTTCTCCTTGAACTTACCAGGATGAAAGTCCTTCTTTACCTCAACCTCGTGGACAACTCCATTGCTCCCAAAACCCTTCTTGTTGATCACCAGTGCTCACCCAAGTTTACTGCAGTAAACTTCAGTGGTGGCTTACCGATTAACCAAAGAAGTTTTAACCAAACTACCACCACAGTTGAAACCTACCTTGGAAGGACTCCACCACTGACATGGTTCGGCACTAAGTAGGAAGCCAGAGCGCGTGCTGTCGGTGGTGACCACGGGAGATGCCGGCCAAAACAGTGGTCTCGCCACTGTTGCTAACAGCAGCGCTGCTCCGGTCGGTTCTGGCTTGTCCCCAAGTGTCAACCAGCTCAGCCTCGTCGTTCTCTTCACTCTGGACCCCTCTCCCCTCCGGCAGCTTCCTCACCGACGCTCGCCGCCGAACGCCCACAGGTGCACTGTGCTCCGTTTGGCTTTGAGCTCGTTTCGGCCTCTTTCTCTCCTCCCTAGCGTCTTCTACCTCTCTGTGATCCCTGCATCAGTGCTTGTTTCCTTCCCCGTGCCCTCCCGTGCTTGCTGGCGTCGCCAGTGCCTTGGCCGAGCGTGCACGGCGGCAACCAGTTTGGCCTCCTCTCGCCCCGCCTATTTATAGCCCTCCCCGAGCCTCTCCGAGCTTACCACTCGCCTCACCCACCTCCCTATGCCCCGCCTAGCTACTTCCCCGAGCTCGAGGAGCTCTCTGTGCTCGGCATCGCCATCATGGCCGCCGCAGCCTCCCTCCTAAATTAGCTCGAGTCCGAGCTCGTTCCTCTCCCCCTCCTCCACAAGTAGATCCCACCACTCCGGCGACCATCCCCAGGCCCTCTCCCCCTTGCCGGAGCTCCATTTGCCATGAGCCCCATCTCCAACTGAAGCTCTCCTCTGCCGTGGTTGTTGCTCCGCCTGCTCCGCGGCTCTCCGGCGTGAGCAGACCCAGCAGGTGGATGCAGCTCGCCGTCCTGGTCACTTCGGTGGCTGGAGCGTCGCCGGAGGTGGCCTGTGGCGCCAGAACGGCTGCCGGTGCCTCTTCCCTCCCTCTGCTCCGTTGGGCGTCGATGGAGAAGGAAGAGGCCGCCCAGCCAGCTGTCCCATGGAGCCCCGGGCCCCACCTGTCGGCCTTTGAGCTCGGTCCGGTCCACGTGGATAAGTGGCGGGCCCCGCCTGTAAGTCTCACGCACTGACCCCCTGCCATGTAAGCATAAGTGAAAGCGTATTTCTCTGATTACGCTTTCAGTTTTTCTGTCCAGGCTCCTGTTTGAAAATATTTTTCTTGTAGATAGGTCCCTGGCAGAAAACACCCCATAACTTTTTATCCGTAACTCCAAACGAGGTGAATCCAAAGCCCACTTCTTTGTTTCATCGAGCACGTTCTGATGCAACCATACCATGTTTGACATTCTGAAAATGACCATTATGCCATTGCCCTTATTCAGCCCCCTCCGAGAGAGTATGTTTTCCGGCAATTCGTTCCGCGAGTTTCTCACACTTTATCCCGGTGATTTCTTCCACCCCAGGCAAGCCAAAATACCCACTTGCATGATAGTCATGCAGTAGCCATGGTTTTCAACTTGAATCTTTATTAATTGTTTGCTTGTTGAAAAGATGATTATCGTTGTTTCGGTGATGTTTAGATTTGCATGTTCACTTTTGTGCTATGTTGTCTTGTACTTTGTTATCATGTTGTACCTGCTAGTATTTCCTTTCATATGGTTAGGCTTGCTAGTAGTACATGTTGATGTTGGTGATGGTCTTCAGTGCATGACTTTCGTCTGTCTGGAGTACCGTTGTTATGCATGTTCCATTGCATCCAGTTGGTTAAATGCTTGCATGATGGCATTGTTGATATGTTCTTGCATGATATTTTATTGTTGATGCTAGTGGTCATGCTATGTTTCAGAGAAGTATGTACTGGTGATGTTCATGCTAGTCAGTATGCCATGCTTAGTGGATATGATTCATTGTTGATATGGTGGATAGTTATGTAATACCGTCATGATTATGTTGATATCATGTTCATGCATTGTAAGTTGCATCATGTTATTTTATGATGGTTCAACATATTTGCATTCAAGTTTAACCGGATTAAAGTGAATGTGAACAACTGTTGGCTGAGTCATGGTGCCGCTGAATCGAGCTGACCAGTGCAACCATGCTTGCAGGTATGGGACGGTCCTAACTGGGTCTATTGTCGTGCCTCTCGCCGGTGCCTCCAACGAGGGAAGGTTATGGCCGTGCGGTACCCTGGCCCGGTAAGCAGACATAACCTTGTGTGCCCGTAGTTGTTATAGCCGGCGGGTCCTCGAGTAGGATCGTTTATGTTTTGGCCACGACGGTGGTCGTTGTGTCTTTGGTAGACACGGGGACACCCAGGACTTAGCCCAAAGGGAAGTTGGTCGGAGTGGCCGGGAGAGTGTCATGGCAGTAGGACGGTTTTGTAGGAACACCATTGGTCCACCCGAATGGGAGTGCGAGGCCATGGGTTCCGTAGTGTGGGTTCAGTGTACTAACCTCTGCAGAGTGTATATTAAATCTATCGATAGCCGCGCTCGTGGATAAGGGCCCAGTTCATGTCGGTCACACTATGAGTCAATACTAATAAGAATAATGTGCTTAATAACAACCCCGGTTCGTTTGAGACCAAGTGTTGGTCGTGGTTGTGATCGCCGTAAGGATCACGGTTTGAGACCAAGTGTTGGTCGTGGTTGTGATCGCCGTAAGGATCACGGGCCAAAATATTGGTCGTGGTTGTGATCGCCGTAAGGATCACGGGGCAAATATTGGTCGTGGTTGTGATCGCTGTAAGGATCACAGTTTGAGACCAAGTGTTGGTCATGGTTGTGATCGCCGTAAGGATCGCCGTGGTATCGAGGATACCGAGTTGTTGTATATTCGTGATGTTGTGCGAGAATCATGGGTAAAGATCAAGCTCCTTGTGGTCATTTAATGATCACTACGGTGTTGTTTATACCAAGCTTGATTTGATCCTGAGATGATCGTGTGATGTCCGAGGTTGGTAAGTGATGCATGTGACGGTTACCAGGTAACCCGAGTAGAATAAGTGGTGCATATAGTGTCATCATGTTGCATGCTAGTATCGTCAGATTCATATGTTCATGCCATGCTCATATTGTTCTAGATGTATCATGTTTAAGTTGGTCATGCCATGTTATTCTGATGATCTCATGATAATTCTTGTTTAACCTGTAATTGCCATGTTGTTGTCTGTCTTGAATGCTTCTGGTTATTGTGAGCTTGCAAGTACATTCAATGTACTGACCTGGCGTGTCATGCCAGTTTGCAGGTCATGCCAGATTTTATTGCTTGCTTGTCGTGGTTTCCGTTCGTGCGAGCTAGGATAAGCATCCCAGCCAGAGTCCCTGCGGAGTGGAGTTCACCACCTTCGTCGTTGTTCCGCTGCTAGAAGATTTCTGCTGCTACAAGTTGTTCCGCTGCTAGCATAGAGCAAGTGTAGTATCGCAGGCGTAGTGTCGCCGTGCTGATGTGCTTCTTTGTAACATCAGACCCGTGTAATATTATTCTTGTAATAAGAGCTGGTTTGTTCTATGCTAAGTAGTGCCGTATTCCAGAGACTTCTCCTTGATCTCTGGGATGGAATACGGGGCATTACGGTTCCTCTGAGCCGGGGTGCCACAGGCTTGGTATCAGAGCAGGTCTGGCTGTAGGACGCCCTAGTCAGCGCGAGCGGTAGAAACCGGTAGAAATCGGTAGTATAGAGTCTGGCTTGATGGTTGCATTTGGTTGCTGCATTTGTTTGTTGCATAGCATGCATATAGCCTTAGTATTTGTGATAAAGGTTTATCTGGTGAGTGTAGCTGGCATCGGTTCGGATCCACTACAGCTCAGCCTTTGCATTTCTCCAATTCCTTTTTCTTTCGGTGTTTGGTGTTACTTCTGCCCCAGCAGAGTGATGCCAAGTGATCCTGACACTGTTTGCAAAAATGGTGCTCAGAGAATCGCGCCGATGTCTTTCCTTCAGTCTCGTCTATCGTTTCGGTGATGGACATGCTTCTATCCCAGATCGTCCTTTTTATTTTGTCATGTTGGCAACCCTTAATGATCTTAGTTATAAAGAAAGGGCAATGTGAGCAGCCTCAGTTTTTCCCTGCTATCCTATTTCTTGGACGAGTACAGATCTTTTTCCGTTCGCTTGATAATAATGTGATTGCGACCTTCGTGTCCCACTACATGATTACCGAGTGCGTCCTCGCCTCCGAGATAGTTCAGGTTGCCACCTGGCTAAGCTAGCACTTGGTGTAGCGCTGTTCGCACCAACTCTTCCACACATTTATTCGTCCTCGTGCACATCGTCACATCATGTTAGATCGTAGTACTGGAGATTCCGTGAAATTTGTGTGCTTAAGTAGGCATGGATATTGTGTGACTAGCAGTAATATGTGACATTGATTATGTGTGAATTGATTGTTGTTGTGTGTTTTTGTTTACTTGAGTTTTCTTTTGCCTCTTTCTTTTGGGCCCTGGTGTTACATTATTTTTCCCCTATAAAGAAATTGCTCATCCACCGACACCGGACTCGAAGAAGCAATAAGGATTTCAAATGTTTGGAAGGAGCTCAGCTAAACATTTCGGGTCTACCCAGTCAACTGCATTATGGCATAATATTTGCTTAGAATATCAATGGTGTCTTGGATTGATTATCAACATCAAGTCCCCATCAGTGCAAAATCCTCACAGCAGTTCTGATCCAGCCAGCAGAAAAACAAGTCAGATACAAGACCAACGACATATTTTCAGACAGAGGTATGGATCATATATAAAGTTTGGCTCAGCAATACATGATGCTTGAAATATGTTATCATCCGAAATAAAGTCAGAATATGATATGCTCAAGGAAGACAGTCAAACAAAATTTTTCTCATGCAAATAATCAGCTTCAGAATATTATGGGCGTGTGTATGGATCTCAGTCTGCATATCAGTATGAAGTTTTGGATATAAGAAACTCAGTATTCTTTCACACGCTATCGGAAGAAATTTATGATGCAAGGCTCCTCAATTTTTTCCTCAACATGATATGTGAACAATTTCCGGTCCATGATACCCAGTCTTTCACAGCAAGACACCTCAGTAAAGGCTTCTGACAAACGGAAATGAAATTTTCTAAACAAGCAAACCCGAGGAGAAGCTTCTCAAGTACGGAACTCAGGCTTCTCCAGCACAATAAGCAGAGCAAGCTTCGTGTGTAAGCTATAGAGCCTTCTTCTGCACGACACCCAGACAAAATATTTGAGCAGAAGTTAACAAGTCTTCCTCAGCAATCTACTCGGATGGCTTCTCTCGTAAGCCACCCAGTCCGCGTCAGTACCCCAATATTGCATCATCCTCAGAGATTATTTGATGAGTTGCCAATATATGCCAGTACTGCTCAAGGACCAGACTTGCAATAATTTTGTCAGAGGTAAAATTCAGTCAAAACATATGCCTACCGCAAGGATCGAGTGATCGGTGGCATATCCTTCTTATATATGCTGAGCATGTATCCCTAGTCATATCAGTAACTCATACGTGATGCGACAGTGATCCAACAGATACACCTAAGGAAAGTAAGGATTCAAAAACCTCCCCAGTCAGGCAAAGGAAAATAAGTAGAGATACATATCATGAATTACAAGGATCGACAATATTTGGAGATGACATCACCAAAATCAAAGTTTTGACAATGGTCACCAAGGTCATTATTCCCACAACTGACAAGGAGATGCCATAAAACCTTCTCACCTTCTTGTATGATTGGCCTCAGCAATGAGCTCCGTACAGCTACAAACCCCGGATATATGCCATATGTGTGCGGACCCAGGTCAGAAAACAAGCACAAGGACTAATGCCAAAAATATTGCACTAATCGCATCCATGGTCACATGAAGAATCAAGGACAGGCATGGCCAAGTTATTTTAGCAAGTTATCCTGACAGAGAAAATCATGACCGTAAAAAGGATGAGACTGACAGCAAAGGTATGATGATTTTTGCGCGACCATCAGGGTCCGGATACCCAAGTCAGTTGAAGGCCATTATTCCATATGGATCCACAAAGGCATACTCTCAGCAGCCTACTCTATTTACAAGTATTTTCATATCCCGCTGACCCACTTGACATGGTTAGTGTGGAATATCCAAGTCTCTTCTGTCAGATTCAAGATTCCTGTGCAACCTCAGCAGTCTGACTTCAGCGGCAGTGTTAAAGCATATCACAGCCTATTACCACAGATGGGTATACCAACAAAATGAGAAAAATCAAAAGCCGGTATACTCACCGACGGAATCAAGTACATGGTCAGTCTGTCAGGAAAAGCAATTGTCCGTCAGCCACCTGTTGGGCCAGTCTCAAGATGTAAATATTTGAAGTATGGCCCAGCTATAACTCCATATACCATTATATCGCTCACGACAGAAGGCAGTCAAATCTTTGGTACATATCTCATGCTCGAGCCAAAGAAATAAATCAAGATAAATCAGTGCCACCTATGAGCAGTCAGATCCCGTCAGAAGATGGCCATGATAATTCTCAGCATTTATTGAAGCCAGAAGGTCTGTATTTATTTGAAGCAACCCCATGGTGGAAGTAAAAAGGTTTCATGATCAAAAGAAAATTTATGCTCAGATCCAGTAGACATCACCGCAGATATGAGAAAATTCACGTCAGTAAAAGGAGTTGGAATGTGAGCAAAACCCCGTCAGAATTTGGGGAAGGTGAAGCAAGACCACCCCACAGCAAGGTAAGTGGATGTTATGAAATTCTTGGGGGAACAATAAATAAAGGAATAAGGATACCCAAGTTGGAAATGGTGTCCTCAAGTCATACTTGTTCCCTGAGCAATCGAATCTCGAGGATGAGATTTCTTTAAGGGGGTAAGAGTTGTCACAACCTGGATTTTGGCCCTTTTCTTTTTCTTTTGAGTTTATTAGGTTTTTGCTCTATTTTTCTATTTGGAGTGGTTCTGTGGCCTTGCCACCTGGGAAATCATCCTCATTCCTCCTCCCAAGTGGCTAATCATTCTCAAAACCTTGCCAAGATCATGTCACTTCACTCCTTGACCAAACCCTAAATTCTTTTTCTAGGGAAAAATCCTTTTTCATTAAAGGAATAAGCCTATCTGCCCTAGGTTGTGAAGCAACCTATATTTCTGTCCATCCAAAAATCCCCAAATAATTCTCATAAACCCTTTGGGTCATATATAGCTCAAATATGTCCAAACATGGCTTTGGCCAGTTCAAAAATAATTCCCCAATAATTATTCTTCCTTTCTGCCCTAAATGGCACTTTGTGAAGGAAGTGTCATATATATTTTTCCTAGTGGCTCCCAACCTTTTTGGGCATGTTTATATGTCCAAATAATTGCCTCATGCACAAGTTCAAATTTATTTGCCTAGCCAATCTTCATCAGTTAATTTTCAAAGTTTCTGGCCCTATTTGGTTTGGCTGTGGATTTCTGAAAGCAGCTGTGAAGAATCTGCTGTGGAAAATCTGATGTGAAAAAGATGTAGGTCATTTGGCAAACCAACTGATACAACTTTTTCGGATTTTGGCCCGCAGCGGAATCAGATTTTGGAAAGCACGTCCTGGGCTGCTTCCGCTTTTGGTTCAGATTTTGGCAGCGGATTTCTGAAATCGGATTCTGCTGGGTTAGCTGTTTGTTTCAGACTCTGCTGTGCAGCATCGGAATCCGTCGATAAAAGCTGAACCAAACAGGGCCAGACAGAAGGCTTTGTGAAGGAAGTACTAGCTAGGAGTACCCAAATGAGTTGAACTTATGCACCCTCCTTAATGTGCTCATATTAATCACCTCCACCCATTTGCAGCCCCATCCAATCATCTATGTGAGCACAGGACCGAATCTTTGATTCTGGCAATATTTTCAGGTTGTGAAGCAAATATATTTTATAGTGCTTCAAAAATCCTGATAAATTACCAGATCATTCTTATACACATAAAACATCTCTCCACCCAATTTGGCATCATTCAATGAGCCATTTTATCACCAAAATTATTCCAAGTTTCTGGACATAAATGATGTTTGTGAAGCAAGTGCCATTTTGGCTTGTCCCTTTGGCATGAGCTTTTCACATCATCTTCATATGACCTAATGATCAAGCCTTGCCCAATTTGAGCTCAAGTTGATACTCCATGTGAGTGCATCATCAAGCTCAAGTCTCTGGACCATTTTGGTCAGTTGTGAAGCAACTTCAGTAAATCTTGATCCATTTCTCCTCGAACTTACTAGGATGAAAGTCCTTTACCTCAACCTCGTAGACAACTCCATTGCTCCCAAAACCCTTCCTGTTGATCACCAGTGCTCACCCAAGTTTACTGCAGTAAACTTCAGAGGTGGCTTACCGATTAACCAGAGAAATTTTAACCAAACTACCACCACAGTTGAAACCTACCTTGGAAGGACTCCACCGCTGACATGGTTTGGCACTAAGTAGGAAGCCAGAGCGCGTGCTGTCGGTGGTGACCACAGGAGATGCCGGCCAAAATGATGGTCTCACCACTTTTGCCAATAGCGGCGCCACTCCGGTCGGTTCTGGCTTGTCCCCAAGTTTCAACCAGCTCAGCCTCGTCGTTCTCTTCACTCTGGACCCCTCTCCTCCTCCGACAGCTTCTTCACTGACACTCGCCGCCGAACGCCCACGGGTGCACTGGGCTCCGTTTGGCTCCGAGCTCGTTTCGGCCTCTTCCTCTGCTCCATGGTGTCTTCTACCTCTCTGTGATCCCTGCAACAGTGCTTGTTGCCTTCCCCGTGCCCTCCCGTGCTCGCTGGCATCGCCAGTGCCTTGGCCAGGCGTGCACGGCGGCAACCAGCTCGGCCTCCTCTCGCCCCGCCTATTTATAGCCCTCCCCGAGCCTCTCCGAGCTCACCACTCGCCTCACCCACCTCCCTGTGCTCCGCCTAGCTACTTCCTCAAGCTCGAGGAGCTCTCTGTGCTCGGCATCGCCGTCATGGCCGCTGCGGCCTCCCTCCTAAATTAGCTCGAGTTCGAGCTCATTCCTCTCCCCCTCCTCCACCAGTAGATCCCCTCCACTCCGGCGACCATCCCCAGGCCCTCTCCCCCTCGCCGGAGCTCCATTTGTCACGAGCCGCATCTCCAACCGAAGCTCTCCTCCGCCGTGGTTGTTGCTCTGTCTGCTCCGCGGCTCTCCAGCGTGAGCAGACCCAGCAGGTGGATGCGGCTCGCCGTCCTGGTCACTCCGGTGGCCGGAGCGTCGCTGGAGGTGGCCTATGGCACCAGAACGGCCGCCGGCGCTGTTCCCCTCCGTCTGCTCCGTCGGGCGTCGATGGAGAAGGAAGAGGCCGCCCAGCCAGCTGTCCCGTGGAGCCCCGGGCCCCACCTGTCGGCCTCTGAGGCGTTGACTCGGTCCGGTCCATGTGGATAAGTGGCGGGCCCCGCCTGTAAGTCTCACGCGTTGACCCTCCTACCACGTAAGCATAAGTGAAAGCATATTTCTCTGATTACGCTTTCAGTTTTTCTATCCAGGCCCCTGTTTGAAAATAATTTTCTTATAGATAAGTCCCTGGCAGAAAACACCCCATAACTTTTTATCCGTAACTCCAAACAGAGTGAATCCAAAGCCCATTTCTTTGTTCCGTCGAGCTCATTCTGATGGAACCATTTTAAACATGTTTTGACATTCTGAAAACGACCATTATGCCCTTGCTCTTATTCAGCCCCCTCCGAGAGAGTACGTTTTCCGGCAATTTGTTCTGCGAGTTTCTCGCACTTTCTCCCGGTGATTTCTTCCACCCCAGGCAAGCCACAATACCCACTTGCATGATAGTCATGCAGTAGCCATGGTTTTCAACTTGAATATTTATTAAATGCTTGCTTGTTGAAAAGATGGTTATCGTTGTTCCGGTGATGTTTAGATTTGCATGTCCACTTTTGTGCTATGTTGTCTTGTACTCTCTTATCATGTTCGACCTGCTAGTATTTCCTTTCATATGTTTATGCTTGCTAGTAGTACATGTTGATGTTGGTGATGGTCTTTGGTGCATGACTGCAGTCTATGCCGAGTACCGTTGTTATGCATGTTCCATTGCATCCAGCTGGTTAAATGCTTGCACGATGGCATTGTTGATATGTTCTTGCATGATATTTATTGTTGATGCTAGCGGTCATGCTATGTTTCGGAGAAGTATGTACTGGTGATGTTCATGCTAGTCAGTATGCCATGCTCAGTGGATATGATTCATTGTTGATATGGTGGATAGTTATGCGATACCGTCATGATTATGTTGATATCATGTTCATGCATTGTAAGTTGCATCATGTTATTTTATGATGGTTCAACATATTTGCATTCAAGGTTAACCGGATTAAAGTGAAATTGAACAACTGTTGGCTGAGTCATGGTGCCGCTGAATCGATCTGACCAGTGCAACCACGCTTGCCGGTATGGGATAGTCCTAACTGGGTCTATTGTCGTGCCTCTCGCCGGTGCCTCCAATGAGGGAAGGTTATGGGCATGCGGTACCCTGGCCCGGTAAGCAGACATAACCTTGTATGCCCGTAGTTGTTATAGCCGGCGGGTCCCCGAGTGGGATCGTTTATGTTTTGGCCACAACGGTGGTCATTCTGTCTTTGGTAGACACGGGGCCACCCAGGACTTAGCCCAAAGGGGAGTTGGTCGGAGTGGCCGGGAGAGTGTCATGGCAGTAGGACTGTTTTGTCGGAACGCCGTTGGTCCACTCGAATGGGAGTGCGAGGCCATGGGTTCTGTAGTGTGGGTACAATGTACTAACCTCTGCAGAGTGTATATTAAATCTATCGATAGCAGCGCTCGCGGATAAGGGCCCAGTTCGTGTTGGTCACACTGTGAGTCAATAGTTATAAGAATATTGTGCTTAATAACAACCCCGGTTTGTTTGAGACCAAGTGTTGGTCGTGGTTTTGATCGCCGTAAGGATCACGGTTTGAGACCAAGTGTTGGTCGTGGTTGTGATCGTCGTAAGGATCACGGGCCAAAATATTGGTCGTGGTTGTGATCGCCGTAAGGATCACGGGCCAAATATTAGTCGTGGTTGTGATCGCCATAAGGATCATGGTTTGAGACCAAGTGTTGGTCGTGGTTGTGATCGCCGTAAGGATCATCGTGGTATCGAGGATACCAAGTTGTTGTATATTCGTGATGTTGTGCGAGAATCGTGGGTAAAGATCAAGCTCCTTGTGGTCATTTAATGATCGCTACGGTATTGTTTATACCAAGCTTGATTTGATCATGAGATGATCGTGTGATGTCCGAGGTTGGTAAGTGATGCTTGTGACGGTTACCAGGTAATCCGAGCAGAATAAGTGGTGCATATAGTGTCATCATGTTACATGCTAGTATCGTCAGATTCATATGTTCATGCCATGCTCATATTGTTCTAGATGTATCATGTTTATGTTGGTCATGCCATGTTATTCTGATGATCTCATGATAATTCTTGTTTAACCTGTAATTGCCATGCTGTTGTCTGTCTTGAATGCTTCTGGTTATTGTGAGCTTGCAAGTACATTCAATGTACTGACCTGGCGTGTAATGCCAGTTTGCAAGTCATGGCGGATTTTATTGCTTGCTTGTCATGGTTTCCGTTCGTGCGAGCTAGGATAAGCGTTCTAGCCAGAGTCCCCGCGGAGTGGAGTTCACCACCTTCGTTGTTGTTCCACTGCTAGAAGATTTCTGCTGCTACGAGTTGTTCCGCTGCTAGCATAGAGCAAGTGTAGTATCGCAGGCGTAGTGTCGACGTGCTGATGTGCTTCTTTGTAACATCAGACCCGTGTAATTTTATTCTTGTAATAAGAGCTGGTTTGTTCTATGCTAAGCAGTGTCGTATTCTAGAGACTTCTTCTCGATCTCTGGGCTGGAATGCGGGGCATTCCGGTTCCTCTGAGCAGGTTCAGGCTGCTACCACCATCCATGAGGACTTGCGTCAGTTGGAATCCATCAATGATTGGGTCGAGGACCAGTGCGGCTGAACCGCCGTGACGGATACTGGTCGGATGGTCCCTGCGACAGAAGGTGATCAGACAGGACGACCATGGGTTGAACTTTGGGGCGACTGGATCCATCGCATAGATGTCCCTGAGCACACGCTTGCGCTCCCTCTTGGGGATATGGGTAGCGTATATCATGTTCACCGTTTTAACTTGGGGGAGGGGGGGGGGAACTTCTTCTGTCCCCCTGTGTTCGGTGGCCGGGGCTCCTCGTCATCGTCCTTGCTTTGAGACCCCTTCTCCTTGTTCTAGGTATTTAACTTGCCAGCCTGTTTGAAAACCCAACACTCTTTGTTGGTGTGATTGGCTGGTTTATCAGGGGTGCCATGGATTTGACATGGACGATCGAGTATGCGGTCCAAACTGGACGGGCCCGGATTGTTTCTTTTGTATGGCTTCTTCTGCTGACCAGACTTAGAGCCACTGAATCCGGTGTTGACTGTCGTGTCTTCCGTGTTGTCACCGTTGCTTCAACGCTTGTGTCTGTTGCATTGGGGCTTGCCGTTGCTGTTTCTGGCTTTAGAAGTGCCAGGTTCGCTTGTATTGTTTTGCTACAGGCCAGCCAGCTATCCTCGCCTGCATAGAAGCGGGTCATAAGCGTCGTAAGGGCTGCCATGGATTTCGGCTTTTCTTGGCCGAGGTGTCGGGCGAGCCATTCGTCACGGATGCTATGTTTAAAGGCCGCTAGGGCTTCAGCATCCGGGCAGTCGATGATATGGTTCTTTTTAGTTAAGAATCTAGTCCAGAATTTCCTGGGTGACTCTCCGGGCTGCTGGACTATGTGACTTAAGTCATCGGCATCCGGTGGTCGGACATATGTACCTTGGAAGTTGTAAGGCATCTTCCAAGTCCACCTAGCTGCCAATGGCATTTTTGGGCAGACTGTTCAACCAGTGCCGAGCTGGTCCCTTGAGTTTTAGCGAGAGGTGTTTGATGGCATGAAGATCATCACCGCGGGCCATGTGAATATGGAGAAGAAAGTCCTCAATCCATACCGCGGGGTTTGTTGTCCCATCATATGACCGATGTTCACGGGTTTAAACCCTTCCGAGAATTCATGTTCCATTACTTCATCAGTGAAGCAAAGGGGGTGTGCGGCACCTCTATATAGGGCCAAGTCGCGACGTATCTCGGATGGAGTTCCTCTGCGGTCTTCGGTCCGAGCGTGGTTATGTTTGTCACGTCCCGCCGGATGGCCATCGTCGCGCATAAGGGGACGCCCCCGCGATCGATACATCGATCTGGTCTGACCTGCTCTGTTTTCCAGGTCATGCCGCAGGTCATATGTATATCCCCGAGCTGTTGTGTTTCTGTTTTTATGGCGGGGTAGTGCAGGCTGGTGTTCGGCTCGAGTTGCCACTTTATCCCGGCCACATGGTGGTCGGTCAGCCGCATTATGCGCTGGAAGGACGGGCTCTAGCGCATCATCGTCGAATTGGGGTAGCAATTTGCGCTTCGAGTAACTTTTAGTTGGGCGCTCGAGGCCGTATTCTTCGGCAGCTAGAACATTAGTCAATCTATCGTTGAGCAAATCTTGGTCAGCTTGAAGCTGCTGCTGCTTCTTTTTCAGGCTCCTTGCAGTGGCTATTAGTCGGCGCTTAAAGCGCTCCTGATCAGCGGGCTCCTCATGCACGAGGCTCACCTTGTCCTCGAAGAGCGGAAGGTAGTTACTGTCCTCCGAGTCTTCATTCATGGCTTGTTCGTCAGGCTGACTCGCCCATCTTCCCGTTCGTCCTGTTCGGAAGTTGGCTCAACGGGGTCTTTGTTGTCTTCGGCATCGTCTAGAGTGTTATTTTCTCCTGTGCCGGTATTGCTGTTTTTCCCACGGCGTGGTTTAGAGCGGCGCCGCTGACGTCGGCATTTTGGCTGTATCTCAGGAGGCTTATCCTCGACTGGATTCTTCTCATTGTCGTCATTGTTCTCTTTGGGTGTATCCACCATGTATACGTCATACGAGGAGGTGGCTGGCCAGCGCCCTGTAAGCAGTGGTTTTTGTGCCTGCTCCTCTCCGGCATCGTCGTCCATACTGTTGATGTCTTCGGAGTCGTAATCGAGCATGTCGGTTAAGTCTTCGACAGTGGCTATGAAGTGGGTGGTGGGTGGGAAGCGGAATTCTCCGCCATCAACATCCAATTCAAACCGGATATAGTTCGGCCGAGAGTCTCCTGATAAGGAGAGGAATTTTAATGAGTTTAGCACATCACCAAAAGGTGAGTGCCGGAATATGTCTGCGGAGCTAAACTCAATGATCGGCGCCTGATCTGGTTCGATGGGCATGGATGCACGCGGTTCGAAACCTATGGCCAGAGATGAATCCACGGTTCTGATGACACAGACCGCGCTTGAGGTTGGATCTGTGTGCGGCTCTAACGCCGCAGAGTCTGCGGCTTCCATGGCGGGGTTGAGCTTCCCGTCCTCGGATGGCGCAATCTACCCCGAATCTAGAGCCAGAGCAGTTACTGGCGCTTACTCCTGAGCACGGTCCGATGACAGATTTAGGTCATGTTCATCGTGGTGGCAGGGAGCGGACATCATGGGCTCAAATCCGTCGAAGATCAAGTCTCCGTGGATATCGGCCACATAGTTCAAGCTTCCAAACCTGACCTAATGGCCAGGGGCGTAGCTGTCGATCTGCTCTAGATGGCCAAGCGAGTTGGTCCACAGTGCAAAGCCGCCGAATACAAAGATCTGTTCGGGAAGGAAAACCTCCCCCTGGACTGCATTGTTGTAGATGATTGACGGAGCCATCAAACCTTTTGGTGACGATGCAGCGGAACTCTCAATGAAAGCACCAATGTCGGTGTCAAAACCGGCGGATCTCAGGTAGGGGTTCCCGAACTGTGCGTCTAAGGTTGATGGTAACAAGAGACGGGGGACACGATGTTTACCCAGGTTCGGGCCCTCTCTATGGAGGTAATACCCTACTTACTGCTTGATTGATCTTGATGAATATGAGTATTACAAGAGTTGATCTACCACGAGATCGTAATGGCTAAAAACCCTAGGAGTATAGCCTATGTGATTATGATTGCCTCTATGGACTAAACCTTCCGGTTTATATAGACACCGGAGGGGACTAGGGTTGTACAATGTCGGTTACAAAGAAAGGAATCTGCATATCCGAATGCCAAGCTTGCCTTCCATGCCAAGGAGAGTCCCATCCGGACACGGGACGAAGTCTTATGTCTCGTATCTTCATAGCCCAATAGTCCGGCCCATGTCACATAGTCCGGTCGTCCGAGGACCCCTTAATCCAGGACTCCCTCACAAGTGCATATGACCATGGCATGAAGATGAAGATGAGACCATAAGCATCACCGGAACAACAATAGCAGTAGCAAAACAACCAGACATTTATTAAATATTCAAGTTGAAAACCATGGCTACTGCATGGCCATCATGCAAGTGGTTATCGTGGTTTGCCTGGGGATGAAGGATACACCAGGGAGAAGTGCGGAACCACCATGGAAGGAATCACCGAAAAGGTTTCTCCCTCGGAGGGGCTGATTAGGGCAAGGGCAATAAGGTCATTTTCAAAATGTGAACACATCATGAAAATGACAAGAACAGAACGGGCTCGACGAGACGAAGATGTGGGAGTTGGAATCACCTCAATCGGAGTTACGAGCAAAAAGTTGTGGAGTGTTTTCTACCAGGGACCTATCTGTAATAGAAATATTTACATACTGGGCCAAAACAGAAAAACTAAAAGCGCCTACGGTTGAAATGCGTTTTCTGCAAAGGAAAGCGTATCTTCGTCCGCAGTTAAAACAAATACGCTTTCTGAGCAAGAAAACATATTCACTGGAAGACGTATCCACTTATCTGACGTGGCAAAGGCGGGACCGGGCGCTGTGCGGTTGACGAGGGGGTCCCACCCCTTTCTCTCTCCTCCCGCTCCTTCTTCTTGCTCGCGTCCGATAGAAACAGAGAGAGGGGCGAGGAAGTGGCGCGGCTGGGCTCGACCGGCGATGGGCTCGTCGGCTCCGGCCATCTCCAGCGAGGGCGCCGGCACCGGAGAGTTCGCCGAGGAGTGCCGCGTCCATCCCGCCAGGAAACGAACAACAAGGATGAGTGGAGCGGTGGCAGCTTGATCTCCCGTGGCGAGGAACAAAGGCACGGTCGGTGATAGGGATCACGCCCAGAGGCCACCAGAAGAGGAGGGCAATGGCAGGGAGGCTCTAGGGGGCTGTAGGGGTTCTCTGGTGGTGGTAGAGTGGAGGGAGGGGCGCCGGCTGCCGCGAATTGAAGGAGACAGGGGCGACGGCCATGGTGGCGATGGCGAAGCAGGAGGGCTCCTCCGACTTGGGGAAGAGGATGGGGAGGGAGCTGGGAGCGAGGGAGGCCGATGGAACGCTCGGGATGGCTCGGAGAGGACCATTTATAGGCGGGCGAGGGAGGCCGAGCTGGCCGTCGCTGCGGACGCGTGTGCGGTCGAGCTCGGTCGATGGAAGGCGACGGGGAGCAACAGGGGAGGGCTCACGGGGCAAAGAGGGCCAAGGGGCACGGGGGAGAAGCAGCCAAAGGAGGAAGACGACGGTCGGCTACAGTCTGCCTGTGGGCGCGCGGTGGCGAGCTCAGACGAGCATCTACACGAGGGGAAGAGGGGTCCAGGGAGAAGGGGATGACGAGGCAGAGCTGCTAGACATGCACGGGCACGCTGGAGCGACGATCACGAGCCGGACACGAGCAAAGCGACGTCCTGGGCGCGCGCACTGCATGCCAAGTCGGTGGTCACCGCGTGAACGCGACGATTACCCGTGCTATGATCGGCCAAATTATGTTCCAAGTGTTGTCTCTCCAGGCTAGGTCACAAATGAGTTGGAACCACGATGAGAAACGTCGTGGTTAGATGGGAATTGTTCTTTGAAGTTTGCTGTTGCAGGAAACTATGATCAACACCGAAGTGATAAGGGACAAGGATGATGTCTAGGAGGTATAGGGTAAGAAGAACTACAGTCATGTTAAGTTTGAGATGATTTGGACAAGTATTAACATAGTTGCTTTGCAGCTGCCAAATCTGGTCCAGAATCAAGATCAAGAAGTAGCACTCACTAGGAGTGTTTTATTGGGCTGAAATTTGGCAAAGGACGACCATTTGGGCATATAAAGATGCTGTAAAAATTTCATACCAAATGGACTTGCCAAAATGGTACTTCCTTCCAACTATCCTCTCTGTCTAGAAACTTGTGATAATATTGGTGATCAAATGGCTCAATGAAATGATCCCAAATTTGGTGGAAATATGCTATTTGGGTAGGAGCATGATTGGTAATTTTTCAGAATTAATGAAGCAACATAAATTATACTTGCTTCACAACCTGTAAATATTAATAGAATCAAAGATTTGAAGATGTGCTCACATAGATAATTGGATGGAGCTGAAAATTGGAGGAGGGTAATGATATGAGCACATGAAGAGGTATGCAAAATTTCAACTCATTTGGATACTCCTAGCTAGTACTTCCTTCACAATGGCTTCTGTTTGACAGAAACTTTGAAAAATCACTAAGGAAGATTCACTAGGCAAATGGAGTTGAATTTTGGCATGAGGCAATTATTTGGACAGGAAAAGATGTCCAAAAGTTTGGGGTTAATCAAGCAAAGATAAATAGCACCTGCTTCACCAAGTGCCATTTAGGGCAGGATAGGAAAAGAATTATTTGAGGATTATTTTTGAACATGGCAATAAAAGGTTTTGCCATATTTGAGGAAGATATGACCCAAAAAATTTATGAGAATTATTTGGGATTTTTTAAAATAACAGACATATAGGTTGCTTCACAACCTAGGGTAAATAGGATAATTCCTTTAATAGAAAAGGATTATTTTTGTATCAGATTCATACCAAATATTTGACTGTCGCCGGTCGTGGTCAACATAAAGGGTATGGCCTTATATGATAAGATCCGCAATCTTGACTGACGGTGAGTTTGACAGAAGAATCTTGTTCATGACCAGCTATCCTTGATGATTCATATAAGTGTCGGTGCAACAGACACAGGGCCTGTTGCCCTGACTGTGCACAGGAACAAGATAAGGATTGAAGCACTAGAACAGACGAACAAGATACCAAGAGACTCGAAGAACCAACAAGAAGATTGAGAGGATCCAAGGCCAAGATAGAGGAGCCAAATATTGTCAAGAGAGAAGCCTCCCTTGCCAGGCAGGCAAGCCCGACAAGGGGTGAGGCCACCGCCAAAAGGAGAGGACCAAGGCATCCCGGCAGGGCCTACCGGGACTCGCGGAGATCAAATTACCTCACCGACTACTCCACCACAACCCACGTCGTCAATCAGTGTGGTGTCGAGCCGCAGGATGATTAAGTGGCAACCATTCGCCACATGGCGGCCACTTCCTACTAAGTAAACCCAAAAATGACACCCGTCCAGTGATGTGTCATGCAAGCAAGCATGGAGCTGGCGAATTAGCCCGGCAAGCCCTGCCGGGAAACCAACAATGTGACACTAAGGGGCGCATTAAATGCGCACTGTCAGACTGTAGAGTTAGCTACGATAGCACTATTTGCTATCATATCAGTGTCTAACGACTAATTTGCCACTTTGGTAACCCCTTAACCTATAAAAGGAGGCCCATGGCAACCGTAGAGGGGGTTTGGGTTTGCGAGGTTGGAAAGTTAGATCACTCGCACCCCCGTACACGCGTAGTTGCTGCCACACCCCGAAGCAACCCTTGCCGGGCAAGTGTACTACGCACCATCACCACCTTTCCACCATCAATCCACCAAAGTAGGAGTAGGGTTTTACGCCTCACGGCGGCCCGAACCTTGGTAAAATTGCCCGTGTGATCTCTGTCGTGCTGTTGTACGTTGGTCTGCTCTTTGTGCAACGCGACTCCCCCCTGCCGAACCAGCAAGGGGCCGTCCTGGTCCCGTAGGTGGCCATGGTTTCTCGCGACATCTTTGGCGCGCCAGGTAGGGGGATCGCTTGCGCGAACCTGAAGACGTAAGCAACGTGTCATCTTCATCGCCATCTGCATCTTCGATGGCTCCATCAACCATGGCGCCCAAGAAGAAATCAGCTTCTTTGGCTCATCCATCCACCTCGAAGGCTTCGCTATGCGTGGCCTCCAACGCTGCGGGGGGCACGGAGATGCGCGAGGGCACGAACGCTGCTGGAGATGTGGTCAGAGCAGGCGGCACCACCACCATTCTCCTTGCGGCCGACGCAAGAGCAAGAGATACTGAAGGAGAGCAACATCAGTAACGCCTCGACGACCACACTCCGCCCACCGACGGGCGCAGCCACAACGATGGTGCTCGGTCTGGGGTGAGCCACCACCCTCCGGCCGTCCTTGCCGCAGGCACGACTGCTGCCCGTGCACTCTCCACAGGGTGGGGCGCCCGAGCTGATGCGCCCAATGGAGCCGATGGCCCTCGAGCACCTCCACCTCACCACCCTGCTGCCTAGGTGGTTGCACCACAACAGCGGGGGCACAATGCCGCCGCCGCTGGCTCCATCAGGAGCCGAGCGACGACGCGATCGACATCATCATCATCTATGCTAAGCACAGCCTTGGAGGCCATGGCGCGGGCTTAGCTGCTGCTGAGGTTTCCACCAACGGCCGAGCAGATGGACGAATGGTGTACCACCATCCAAAGTCTGCTCGGTTTCGCCGAAGCCGAGGGCTCACGGCGAGCTGCCCCCCCCCCCCCCCGTGACCTCCCAAAGCGACAGCAACGGCCCATACCGTTGCCCATACAAAGGGAGCCGTCCCCACGGTGCAGTCCCTGCCACGACAGCTGGCACGGGCACGGCCAAATCAAGACCTGGGTGACGTCTCGATGGCCTCTTCTGATCCTCAAGCACGTCCAGGCCAACGGCGAACCCCGGAAGATAGGTGAATAGGAGATGTGTGCGTCGTCGAGCAACACCACGGTAACCTTCTCCGAGCCGATGGGCGCGATGGCCCCGACATCTATGAGCCCACTCACGATGTTGGCGGGCCCTTGCCCTTCAAGGTTGGCTGCCCTGCCTTCACCTGTGAGTTGTGGCAAGTCTGTTGGTCATATGTTCACAATTCAAGCCAGAGATACCTGAGAAGTACGACAGGAGGCTAAACCCGGCATAGTTCCTGAGCATCTACACCATCGCTGTTCAGGCTGCCGGTGGAAGAGATGAGAAGGTGTTCGCCAACTACTTCCCATTGGCCCTCATGTCCAACATTAGGTCTTGGCAGATGCACCTGTCGGAGAACTCTATTTCATCATTGGCAGACCTGTGCCACGAGTTCATCGGCGCTTTCACCGGTGGCCACCAGGAGCGGGGCCGTCCCAGCGATCTGCAGCTTCTCCAATAGAAGGAAGGAGAAACCCTCTGTAAATATTTACAGAGATTCAACAAAGTTCATAGAAATATCCCAAATATCCATCCGGCAACCGTGATAGCTGCCTTCGAGTCCAATGTGCACAACCGCAGGATCCGTTCTAAGATGGACGTGCGGTTGCCCAAGACTATGAAGGAGCTATACACCCTAGTGGATAAGTGTGCACGGATGGAGGAAGGGAGGAAATTGCCTGGATAAGAATATTGCATTGATGTTGACACAGAGGATGATGATGAGTCCACCAGTCAGAAGAAAGCTAAGAAGCGCAGTAAGAAGCGAAGGGATAAAGCAGTGTTGATTGTTGAAGGGTCAGGCACCCCAAGTACCATCAAGATCGCCAAGGCTGAGGCCTCCGGCAAGGAGGTTGTCGTGTGCGCCGATTGCCGGGAAGCTGCAGCTGCTGAGAAAGCCGGGAAGGGCGATGGGCCGTACTGCAAGATCCACCGGACCAAAGGCCACGACCTTCAGGAGTGCTACCAGGTTGAGCAGTTGCTCAAGAGAGAGAGAGCAGAATATGAGAAGCGTGACAAGGAAAAAGGTCAGAATGTTGCTAGCGGTAAGGGCCGAGGCGATGGAGCAAATCGCCCCGACAAGCCCTTTCAGAATAAAGGAAAACCCGCCAGGGGCCAGGAGAAGGAAGTCTGTGATGATGAGAGTGACAAAGGGGATGAAGAGGAGACCAGTGAGAAAGAGTTTTAGAAGGCCAAGGACGCCCTGTGCGTTGACAGGGGTGCATCTTTGCACACCTCCCACCACCAACTCAAGCGATGGGCACGAGAAGTCAATGTCGTGGAACCAGCGCCAGAGGCCCGAAAGCCGCTCAAATGGTCCCGTACACCTATCATATTTGGCGAAGAGGACCATCCTAGCCGTACCATTGCGGTAGGATGCTTGCCTTTGTTGGTTTCTCCAACAATTCGCAACCTCAAGGTCACGAAGATGTTGGTGGACGGCGGGGCCGGGCTGAATCTAATCTCCCAGCAGTTATTAGCAGGATTTCGATAGCAGAGGAAGAACTAGAGGTTACACGCTGAAAGAACATTTGCTCCCTAGGTGGTTTTGGTAATTAATGACAACATACTTTGTGGTTGGACTAGTGCTTTTATCAAGTATGTTTCAGGAAATTCAATCACATTGGCATGGCAAAAGGACTGAAGAGGTGGACCCCTCAAAATGCTAAGGGAAGCATTGGCAAAAGCTCAAGACTCCATTTTTGGTTTAGTGATCCAAGATCACATTGAGTCCATAGGAAAGCCAATACTATTAAAAGGGGATGAGGTTATGATGATGATCTGGTTGCTCAAGTGCTTAGTGATACATCTCCTAAACTATCAGCAACTTTCACTGCCATATACACTCATAAGTAATCTCGGTCCCACCGATTTTCCAAACTCAGTCACACCGAGATGAACCACCTCAGCCATAAAGCCAAACCCTAGAAAACTCGGATTTTCCGATTCTGAACTCGGTCTCATCGAAACTTGAGTTGCCAAGCTTCTGTAACCTTCTGTCATCAAATCGGTGTCACCGAGATGATGAAGTCGGTCCCACCGAAATTGGCAATCTCTTGTCTTTGCACGAATCGGACTCACCGAGATTGTATTTTCGGTCCCACCGAAAATCCCAACGTTCACATTATTTGAACTATCGGTCTCACCGAGTTGTCAACTTCGGTCCCACCGAGATTGGTCAAATGTGTGTAACGGTTGGATTTTGTGTGGAGGCTATAAATACCCCTCCACCCCCTCTTCATTCGTGGAGAGAGCCATCAGAAAGAACTACCACTCCTACCTTACATTTCTGAGAAGAGAACTACCTACCCTTGTGTTGAGATCAAGTTGCTCCACTCCCACCATATGAAGCTTGATCTCTAGCCTTCCCAAGTTGCTTTCCACTCAATCCTTTCTTCCACCACAGCCAAATCAGTGAGGAGAGTTGAGTGTTGGGGAGATTATCATTTGAAGCACAAGAGCAAGGAGTTCATCATCATCAACAACATCTATTACCTTTTGGAGGGTGGTGCCTCCTAGATTGGTTAGGTGTCGCTTGGGAGCCTCCGTCGAGATGTGGAGTTGAACCAAGAAGTTTGTAAGGGCAAGGAGATCGCCTACTTCGTGAAGATCTACCCCGAGTAAGGCTAGCCCTCCGTGGGCGTAGGCCATGATGGAATAGACAAGGTTGCTTCTTCGTGGACCCTTCGTGGGTGGAGCCCTCCGTGGACTCTCGCAGCCGTTACCCTCCGTGGGTTGAAGTCTCCATCAACGTGGAAGTACGATAGCACCACCTATCGGAACCACGAGAAAAATCACCGCGTCTCCAAATTGCGTTTGATCTTCTCCACTTCTCTTTACTACTTATGCAATTTACTTTCCGCTGCCCATACTCTAGAATTGCATGTGTAGTGTGCTACTTGACTTGTGTGTGTTATGCAAAATCTGCCAAAATCTGCCCTTAATAAAAGACTGAATTTTTATCTTGTCGAGTAGTCTAATCACCCCCCCTATAGACACTCTCACCTTCTTCGATCCTACAATTGGTATCAGAGCTTTGGTCTCCATTGCTTTGGTTTACACACCATTGGAGGAAGATGGACGTGTCTACGTTTGGGAGTGTTAGCCATAGAGTGCCTATTCTTAATGGAGTGTCCTATAACTCGTGGAGGATTGAAATGCTTATTATCTTTAAGACTTACAACTTGCGCAAATATGTTGAAACCCCCTATGTGCCTCCATTTGACCCCTTGCACCCTACCATGGATGAAGAGCTTGATTTGCTTCGTAACCTTAGAACTGTAAATCTTATCATTAGAGGGTTACCCGATAACTTGCTTAAGTTCGTCACAAACTTTGAGTGCGCCTATGATATGTGGAAGTTCTTGGAAGAACTTTATCCGGACTGCTCTTTGAGAGGTCTTGATGAAATTCTATACAAGACTATTGAATTTGATATGATGCGCCCCAATGATCCCAATTTTGATAAATGCTTCTTTGAGCTTCGTGATCTCATGAAAAAGAAGGGTGATCCCGGTCTTATCAATGTTCTAATTAGAAATGCTCTTGTATTGCATTCCGATGATTATTGTCACATTGACAAAACTAATGCAAGTAGTTATCAAATTGACCTAGGTGTTGATGATGAACAATCTATGGGTCAATACGATGATGAGCATGAGCATGATGATGATTACTCCGATTCGGACACCGAGCTAGACAAGATCGTGAAGAGTCTAAATCTTATGGCGAATCTGAGAGACTACATATCCGGCGGAAAGGAGTGGATTCTTGATAGTGGATGCACCGACCACATGACCGGAGACAAAGACATGTTTCGAGAGCTTGCAAAGAACGATGGTCCACGCAAGTATGTGACTTTTGGAGACAACTCCAAGGGTAAGGTACTTGGCCTTGGTAAGGTGGCCATATCTCATGATAGCTCTATTCAAAATGTCATGCTTGTAGAATCACTTGGATACAATTTACTTTCCGTGTCTAGATTAGCTGACTTTGGATTCAATGTGCTATTCACCGAAGTAGATTGCCAAGTTTTTCGTCGTGACAATCATAACATGGCATTTACCGGTATCCGTAGAGGTGATCTATATATTGTTGATTTCACTAAGAGAGCCCAACCTAGAGCTTGCTTCATTGCTAGATCCGCTAAAGGTTGGTTATGGCATAGAAGGCTTGGACATGTTGGTATGCGTAATCTAGACAAGCTAATCAAAGGTGATCATATTCTTGGTGTTAAAGATGTTTTCTTTGACAAAGATAGACTTTGTAGTGCTTGTCAGGCAGGAAAACAAGTAGGTGGAAGTCATCCCGTGAAGAACATCATGACCACAAGGAGGCCGCTCGAGCTTCTTCATATGGATCTCTTCGGTCCCAATGCTTACAAAAGCCTTGGTGGTAACTCCTTTGGTCTAGTTATAGTTGATGATTATTCCAGATTTACGTGGGTATTTTTCCTTGATGACAAATCACAGGTTCAGAGAATCTTCAAAACCTTTGCCAGAAAGGCCCAAAATCAATTTGAGGTGAAGATCAAGAAAGTTCGGAGTGACAATGGAACGGAGTTCAAGAACGCCAATGTAGACTCTTTTCTCGATGAGGAAGGGATTCTACATGAGTTCTCGGCTACGTACACTCCTCAACAAAATGGAGTTGTTGAGAGGAAGAACCGAACGCTCATAGAGATGGCGAGAACGATGCTTGATGAATACAAGACACCGAAGCATTTCTGGGGGGAAGCGGTCGAGACAGCTTGTCATGCTATCAACAGGCTTTATCTTCATAAGCTCCTCGGCAAGACATCATACGAGCTCCTCACCGGTAACAAACCCCAAGTGGGATACTTTCGTGTCTTTGGTTCGAAATGCTATATCCTTGATAAGCATCGTCGGTCTAAATTTGCTCCTAAAACTCATGAAGGTTTTTTTCTTGGTTATGGATCAAACTCCCACACCTACCGTGTCTACAACAATTTCACCCGAAAGGTTGAAGAGATGGTAGACGTGAAGTTTGATGAATCTAATGGCTCGCAAGTAGAGCAAATGCCTATTGATGTAGGAGACAAGGACCCATCGGAAGCCATCCAAGATTTATCTATTGGAAAGATCCGTCCCATGGAAGTGAAGGAGAGTACCTCATCTACATATGTGGAGCCCCCTACCTCACGGCAAGATGAACCTCAAGGCAACATGGAGGCCTCCACAAGTGGAACTCACCAAGATGAGGAAGTGCAACAAGAAGATCCACCACAACCTCCTTCTCCACCACCTCAAGACAACACCAACAACAATGAAGAAGAAGAAGAGGAAGATGAAGATGATGAGGAAGCTCAGCCACAACCTCAACAAAAGCTATCCCGAGTCCGAGCAAGAGTCAAGAAAAATGATCCCGTGGAACAAATGATCAATGACATCAACTCCGGGAGAATTACTCGCTCTAAAACTCGCTTAGCTAACTTTTGTGAGCATTACTCATTTATCTCTAGTATTGAACCTATGAAGGTAGAAGAAGCACTTGAAGACCCGGATTGGGTGAACGCTATGCACGAAGAGCTACACAACTTCGAGAGGAACAAGGTATGGACTTTGGTAGAGAAGCCCAAGGATGATCAAAACGTCATTGGAACCAAATGGGTGTTTCGGAACAAGCAAGATGAAGATGGACAAGTCATCCGCAACAAGGCTCGTCTCGTAGCTCAAGGTTACACACAAGTCGAAGGTATGGACTATGGTGAGACCTATGCCCCCGTTGCCAGACTTGAGTCCATTCGCATTCTTCTTGCTTATGCCAACCACCATGATATTACTCTCTATCAAATGGATATTAAAAGTGCTTTCCTAAATGGTGAAATTGAGGAGGAAGTATTTGTGAAACAACCTCCCGGATTTGTGAATCCCAAAAAGCCTAATCATCTTTACAAGTTGCACAAAGCTCTTTATGGTCTTAAACAAGCTCCTAGAGCTTGGTACAAATGCTTGACTAGCTTTCTTCTTGAAAAAGGCTTTGAGATTGGAAAAATAGACTCAACGCTGTTCACGAAAAGGGTTGATGGTGAACTATTTGTGTGCCAAATATATGTTGATGATATTATCTTTGGTTCAACTAACCCTCATTTTAGCGAGAAGTTTGGAAAGCTCATGTCGGAGAAGTATGAGATGTCCATGATGAGTGAACTCAAATTCTTCCTTGGGTTGCAAATCAAGCAATCTAAGGAGGGTACCTTTGTCTCACAAACAAAGTACACCAAGGATCTCTTCAAGAAGTTCAACATGCAAGAAAGCAAAGGTATGAGAACCCCCATGCCTACAAGTGGACATAATGACTTGACAAAAGATGGAGAACCCGTTGATCAAAAGGTTTACCGATCTATGATTGGTTCTCTACTATATCTTTGTGCTTCTCGTCCTGACATAATGTTGAGTGTATGCATGTGTGCTCGATATCAAGCAGCCCCTAAAGAATGTCATCTTAAAGCTGTTAAAAGGATTGTGAGATATTTGATACACACACCAAACTTTGGCATTTGGTATCCTAAGAGGGCCTCTTTCGACCTCGTTGGCTATTCCGACTCGGACTATGCCGGTGACAGGGTTGATAGAAAGTCAACTTCGGGTACGTGTCAATTCCTTGGTCGATCCCTTGTATCTTGGTCCTCCAAGAAACAAAATTCGGTATCATTATCCACTGCCGAAGCGGAATATATTGCTGCTGGTTCGTGTTGTGCTCAATTGCTATGGATGACACAAACGCTTAAGGATTATGGGATACATGTGAGACATGTTCCCTTGCTTTGTGACAATGAGAGTGCGATTAAAATTGGACACAATCCAGTGCAACACTCTCGAACGAAACATATTGAAGTTCGTCACCATTTCATTCGTGATCACATTGCCAAGGGTGACATCAATCTTAAGCATGTTCGTACTGACAAACAACTTGCTGATATCTTTACAAAACCTCTTGATGAGAAGGTGTTTTGTCGCTTAAGGAGTGAGTTGAACATCATTGATGCTTCAAACTTGGAGTGAAAACTCCATTGATGCATGCAAGGCATGAGCCTACTTGACTAATCCTTGATATTTCTCTTATGATGATGATCATATGTCTTGGACACATTTGCCTCCTTGTATTGCATCTAACTCCTTGCAGGTACTTGGATGATCTACATTCCACAAGATTACCACACACTCAAATCATGAGTAATCTTGTCATTGACCAAGTATCTAGCCCTTTGGGATGTTGAGTTCAAGGAACAAGATTCCACATATCCTTTTTGACACCTTATACATCTAGTATTTCACTCTTGTCATCTTGGATATCCTTGAGTATTTCCTTGCTTGCCTAACCCATGTAGGAAGATGAACTATACAAGTGGAAATGGCGCTCCAACTTCACATTCAATGAGCACCTACATCAAGTTCACCTACATGAACAAAGCAACAACAAGCCCAAGGTATGTTGTTCACATCTTTGAGGAGCTTTGCTCAAAGACATGAGTACAAGCAGCTTCATAAGATGTGATCACATCAAATGCTTAATCGAAAAATGGCAACCCCATTTTGAGCTTAAACGATGAGTATGACCTATGATCAAATGTTCTCATTTGACTCCTAAGTCAATATACTCAAACATAGGTGACCTTGTCGCCGACCCCTATCTAGATGAAGTACATATGTTTTGGAGTTTTTCTATTTTCTCTTATTTTCTCTCATTGAGTTTTCATTTAAAAAAAAACTTCATCTAGGAATCTTTTTCATTTCTATTCTTCTGTCTTTGTGAATATCCTTTTGGCTCTGATTAATTCCTCGAAAATCATTCACAAATTTATTGCAAATCCTTTGAGACATTCCTTGCAAAGTGATCTGAATTATTTCTGTATTTCCTTGGAATTAAACTCGGCGTCACCGGTTTAAATATTTCGGTGTAACCGAAAAGGATCTACCCTAAGTCCCTGACTTTCGGACCCACCGATCCATCTTAATTCGGTGTCACCGATTTATTTCCTCCAGGATATTATCTTCTGCAGCTTTACTCAATGATTCTCTATGAATGTTCATTTTTGCCCTGTTGTGATTCTTAAGGATCCCACTTCTTTCTTTCCATCTTCCCTAACCTTCCTAGTTTGCTGTCCTTTTCGGCACTTGATGTCAAAGGGGGAGAAGACTTAGGGGGAGAAGAGAAGATTTAGGGGGAGAAGAAGAGCAATCTTACCTTAAGGGGGAGAGAATCACATCAAAGCTTTGCCATGTTTCACATTGGATATTACAATTGGCATCATTCTTTTGATTTTGCTCTTTCCATCAAACCCCTTGATCTGAGAAAACTCAAAGGGAGAGGAATCTTCACAATTGATATCTTATGGAAAGCAAAATCTCTCAGAGTTCATTGAAAATCTTTTAGTTTCAGGAGACATGTTTGCTGATTCAAGCTTGTGCTCAATATGAGACACTCTTTATACATGTCATCCCTGGCTTGGTACTCTTGATGTTCTTGCAGTTGGTTGAAGAAATACTCTTGTGTTATCTAACCTTGTTTTCCCAAGTTTATCTCTTCAGGTACAATGCCAAGGAACCTCAAGGTAAGTATATGCACCTTGAAGAATGTGCATGATGGTGACTTGCTTGTGAATACTTGTTTGCAAGAAATCACCATGCACATATGCATTATCACTCACTTCTTTTCATCTGCTCTGATGCATATAGCCAAGCTGCATGTAGCACATCTTGCTTTTCTCTCTTGTGTGCTTGTGGTAGTCCAAAACCATAATTTATGAAAATATTGCACACTTGTAGGGGGAGCCTGTGTACTACATGTTTGTCAAAGCTTCCGTGATAATTCTGTCTTTCTTTCAATAAGCTTTGATGTCTTATTTAGTGTGTTGCCATCAATTACCAAAAAGGGGGAGATTGAAAGCACATTTGCTCCCTGGGTGGTTTTGGTAATTAATGACAACATACTTTGTGGTTGGACTAATGCTTTTATCAAGTATGTTTCAGGAAATTCAATCACATTGGCATGGCAAAAGGACTGAAGAGGTGGACCCCTCAAAATGCTAAGGGAAGCATTGGCAAAAGCTCAAGACTCCATTTTTGGTTTAGTGATCCAAGATCACATTGAGTCCATAGGAAAGCCAATACTATTAAAAGGGGATGAGGTTATGATGATGATCTGGTTGCTCAAGTGCTTAGTGATACATCTCCTAAACTATCAGCAACTTTCACTGCCATATACACTCATAAGTAATCTCGGTCCCACCGATTTTCCAAACTCAGTCACACCAAGATGAACCACCTCAGCCATAAAGCCAAACCCTAGAAAACTCGGATTTTCCGATTCTGAACTCGGTCTCACCGAAACTTGAGTTGCCAAGCTTCTGTAACCTTCTGTCATCAAATCGGTGTCACCGAGATGATGAAGTTGGTCCCACCGAAATTGGCAATCTCTTGTCTTTGCACGAATCGGACTCACCGAGATTGTATTTTCAGTCCCACCGAAAATCCCAACGTTCACATTATTTGAACTATCGGTCTCACCGAGTTGTCAACTTCGGTCCCACCGAGATTGGTCAAATGTGTGTAACGGTTGGATTTTGTGTGGAGGATATAAATACCCCTCCACCCCCTCTTCATTCGTGGAGAGAGCCATCAGAAAGAACTACCACTCCTACCTTACATTTCTGAGAAGAGAACTACCTACCCTTGTGTTGAGATCAAGTTGCTCCACTCCCACCATATGAAGCTTGATCTCTAGCCTTCCCAAGTTGCTTTCCACTCAATCCTTTCTTCCACCACAGCCAAATCAGTGAGGAGAGTTGAGTGTTGGGGAGATTATCATTTGAAGCACAAGAGCAAGGAGTTCATCATCATCAACAACATCTATTACCTTTTGGAGGGTGGTGCCTCCTAGATTGGTTAGGTGTCGCTTGGGAGCCTCCGTCGAGATGTGTAGTTGAACCAAGAAGTTTGTAAGGGCAAGGAGATCGCCTACTTCGTGAAGATCTACCCCGAGTAAGGCTAGCCCTCCGTGGGCATAGGCCATGATGGAATAGACAAGGTTGCTTCTTCGTGGACCCTTCGTGGGTGGAGCCCTCCGTGGACTCTCGCAGCCGTTACCCTCCGTGGGTTGAAGTCTCCATCAACGTGGAAGTACGATAGCACCACCTATCGGAACCACGAGAAAAATCACCGCGTCTCCAAATTGCGTTTGATCTTCTCCACTTCTCTTTACTACTTATGCAATTTACTTTCCGCTGCCCATACTCTAGAATTGCATGTGTAGTGTGCTACTTGACTTGTGTGTGTTATGCAAAATCTGCCAAAATCTGTCCTTAATAAAAGACTGAATTTTTATCTTGTCGAGTAGTCTAATCAACCCCCCTATAGACACTCTCACCTTCTTCGATCCTACACACGCACATTTCAAGGTGTCAACCCCGGCAGGAATCGTCCTAAAGGGAAGATTACGTTGCCAGTAACATTTGGGGGAGAGCTTAACTACCAGACTGAGAAGATTGTGTTTGATGTAGTTGATCTCCCCTGCCATACAATGGGATCCTTGGGCGTCAGGCCTTGGCTAAATTCATGGCGGCATCCCACTATGCCTACAATACCCTGAAGATGCCTGGGCCACTGGGAGTCCTTACCATCCCGTTAGATGAGAAAGATGCCATCATTTGTGTGGACAAGATGTACTGGGACGCGGTCGCAGCAGAGGCAGCGATGGCAGCAGTTCCCGCCAAGGATAACAAAGGGAAGAAACAGGATTGTAGGACCTTCGAGAAAGCTCAAGTGCTCCATGGGTGATTTTGGTAATTAATGTCAACATATCTATTGTTGGACTAATACTTTTATCTAGTATATTTCAGATAAGTCCAACAGTGGAGTGGCATTGACAAGAGGATGTGGAACTCCTTCAAGATGCTAAGGACAAAGGATTGGCTCAAGCTCAAAGCTCAGGAATCTACATTTTCTATTTCAGTGATCCAAGATCACATTGAGTCCATAGGAAAGCAAATACTATTAAAAGGGGATGAGGTGTTGCTTAATGGCCTGCTTGCTCAAAGTGCTTAGTGATATGCTCCAAAGCCCTCAACCACTTTCTCATATCCACATATGTCCCAAACAAAAAGTCAAACTCGGCCCCACCAATTTGATCTATCCGGCGCCACCGAGTTCATTTGACATAGCTGTTGGTGTCAAAACCGGCGGATCTCGGGTAGGGGGTCCCGATCTGTGCACCTTAGGCTGATGGTAACAGAAAGTAAGGGACACAATGTTTACCCAGGTTCGGGCCCTCTCGATGGAGGTAAAACCCTACTTCCTGCTTGATTGATATTGATGATATGAGTAGTACAAGAGTAGATCTACCATGAGATCGTAGAGGCTAAACCCTAGAAGCTAGCCTATGATGATTATGATTGTGATCGTGATCGGCCTTCTAAGGACCAACCTCTCCTATTTATATAGACACCGGAGAGGGCTAGGGTTTACACGGAGTCGGTTACAAGGAAGGAAATACAATATCCGGATCGCCAAGCTTGTCTTCCACGCAAAGGAGAGTCCCATCCGGACACGGGACGGAGTCTTGAGTCTTGTATCTTCACGTTCCAATAGTCCGGACGAAGTATAGAGTCCGGCTGTCCGGATACCCCCTAATCCAGGACTCCCTCAGTAGCCCCTGAACCAGGCTTCAATGACGATGAGTCCGGCGCACAGTCTTGTCTTCGGCATTGCAAGGCGGGTTCCATCTCCGAATACTCCAAAGTACCTGTTACGACGAACAGTGTCCGGCTTCCCATTAATGTTATACTCCTCGGCTTCTGTGCCTCAATAATGACCCTTTCCACGTGTCGAGCGAATGCGAGGGGCCGAGGCATTTTTGCATTTTCCACCCACTGGTTCGGCAGGTTGACCGTCTATTTGAAGAGACGGGGATTCTCAGATCCAAACCTCATCCTCTTCCCTCGAGCAAGCATCCAACAGAGCGCTCCGAAAAAACCATTCCAACATGGACACTCGTTGCAGCTCTTCTTCCCGCTCTCCCCGCTCCAAGCCGGGTGACTGGGAAGAGTGTTCAGTCCCTCATAGCCGTTTGATAGAGTTACAAACCCAAGGGTTTCTCCCACCGGCGTTCATGGTCTCTGTCCGAGCCGGAATAGCCACTTATAATGGCGGGGAGCAAGCGGAGGGATCTCCTAATCCTTCCCCAGAGGAGCGAATATGCCTCATCTCGCATCTGCTAAGGGGCGTTGGGTTTCCTATCCACCCATTTCTTCGCGGGCTTCTAGAGTTCTATGGCCTCAAGTTGCACAACCTCACCCCAGCCTCCGTGCTCCATATAGCAGGATACGTTGCTCTTTGTGAGCTATTCCTGGGCCGCGAGGCTCACTTTGGGTTTTGGAAGAAGCTATCCTGCCTTGTCCCTCGCAACCAGGGAGAATCCCTATGTCAAGTGGGTGGAGCCGAAGTATGGCGCATCACCGAGACCGGATACCTATCCGGCACTCCCAAGAAGGCACTGGAGAACTGGCCCTCGGAGTGGTTTTATGTCGACGACGTTCCCCTTCTGGATCCAGTACGGACAGGTGTCCCTGAGTTCAACAACGCTCCACCGAAGGCGTGTCGAAGCTGGCACCCTCGGGGCCCCCAAGAGGAGGATAGTAGAGAAATACATTTTTTGATGAGCCAGATAAAGTTACTGGCCAAATCCGGGCTGACGATAGTCGAGGTCATGGCAATCTGCATAATGCGGGGAGTGCAGCCGCTTCAATATCGGGGGAAGCCCATGTGGCACTACAATGGGGAAGATGATGCCACCCGCTGTGGCCGTAAAGGTCTGGACTCTGCCAAGGCTCTGGCGAGGATACTGTCCGATTTATATAAAGGGGAAGAAGAAGAATTCCTTCACATTAAACCACGGGATAGGTTTTCTATGTACAACCCCCCAAACTGGGTAAGTCGTCATTCTTTCCCTTGCTTTACTTATTATGGCGTTCTTTGCCAAGATTATTTACCTTGATATTTCCGAGCAGGAATTGAGGAGAGCCGTAGAAGGAATCTCTAGCCCCTCCCCGCAGCTAGAGGACCCCGGAAGGGCCCTCGATCCAGGGCTCGAAGAAGATGCGGATATTACTGTGGAGTTCGTCAATGGGATGTTTTCTCACGCGAGCAGTGATGGCGCCTCAGTGGCCATTACCGCCGACTATCCCGGACTGCTGCCCACGTCACGTGTAAGCCAAGCCGAAAACCCTATCCTCCGAAGAGGATTCCTTTCTAATATCATGCTTTGCACCTGAAGTGTCGTGTTTTTGCAGAGACGACTATCGGAGTGCGGGGCCGAGCCCCTAGGGGCCCATCGGCAATGGGTGTCCGGATCGGGCAGGCTTAAGAGGAAGGCGGTTAGGGCCGAAATGCCGCTATAGAGGTAAGGTAAAAACCTATTCTGTGATTATTGTATTTGAAATGTGACAGCGCCCTTCGTGCCCTGGCAGGAAGAGGAGTAGCCGGACTATATCCAGGGATCCTGCCAATCATGCCTCCACCAGCCGGATTCCAGAGCCGGCTTCGTTAAAGGAGGCAGACGTGGGGCCGATGCCGCATTGTCCTCCGATAGAGGATGCGGACATGCTCTCCGCGACAAATTCTCAAGTAGAGAGCACCATGAATCACCGGCACTGACGAGCCGTACTTCGCCATAACATCTTTTCTGAAGAGGCATTTAATGCTTTCAATTCGGGAGACGCATACATCCGAGCTGCTCAAGGTGGGCTTGCCCGAGCGACGGACCAGTATACCAAAGATATACGGGTAAGAAAATTTGATAAGCATGTATAGCAGTAGCCCCTGAGACTTGAAACGGTCGGAACAACTATTTTAAGGATCAATTTATGCACAGGTCCTTGTAGATAAGAATGAGCAATTGTCTCGGGAGCTGGAGGAGTGCAAGGCCCAGCTGAGGGCCACGGTTGCCAAGTTAGAGGAATCCCAGAACGCCTCATCTGGTAACATTTGTCTCAATTGTACGAAGATGCACCAGTTAGTAAGTGGCTGGTATGACAAGTCTAACAGCAAATTCTGCAGACAATCCCGGGGTGAATTCGGAGGGCGTAAGAGATGACGAGTCGCATCTCAAGAGGCAGCTAAAGGCTGGCGAGCGTGTTCTTACGCAAGTTAGGCAGGAGAAGAACAATCTTCAAGATGCCAATGTCCGGTTGGACGTGGAATTAAAAGACGTCCGTGCTCAGCTGGCGGACTCCATGAAGGAGAACAAAAGGCTTCAACGCGGCATTTATGGTAAGTGCCTAGACGAACTGTAGTACAACTCGGCAAGGAAGCGTATTGAATTTTTGTTTGTAGGTATGCTGACGGACCTCTCACAACTGCACGAGCAAGCTCGGCAGGTGATGCAGGGCGTTGCTCAAGCCTTGTGGCCATCAAGCTTCCTGCCAAAGGGCATGGGGGAGCTTCTTGATATGCTTCAAGGAGCACGGCGGCACTTACGATTGTGGAAGATGTTAGCCTGCCGACAAAGTGCAAGAGAAGCCTGGGCTATGGTGAAGACGCGCTACACCAAGCTGGACCCGAACCATATGGCCGAAGTCGGACCGGCGGGGCCAGATGGGCAAGAAATTCCCGTGAGTCTGGTGTATGACCAGGTAGCGTTAGCCGCAAAGTATTCCCAACAGGATTGTAAGCTAGATAGCCTGTTGGATGGTATAGAGGAGGAATATAGTCAGTCCAAGTGACTATGTAATTCAATGGACATAAGTAGTCCCTAGCCGGATTAAAATCATTTGTCTTGGCGGACCTTTTCGCTTCAGCCCCGGATCCGATACTCCGGGGTGTATCCGAATACCCGCTCAGTTATGCAGAACCGGGGTATGCATAGAAACTAGGTGTAGGGGTCATAAGTGCTTGAATAGACAAGTACCCAACTAGTTATGTTATATTACATGGATAGTAAGAAACATCTTCCAGGGAGAATAGTTCCGTTTGGGGTTCCTTTCCCTGGGTACGCATGCGATGATGCACATGTCTGGACTGCAAACAAGGACGCAGGATACAAAACTTCTGGGGATTTACGTTGTAATAAACGAATACATCTTTTGTTCACCGACCGAATATTCCCTTAAGGACGCTAGCTTTCGGCTTCACCCAGTCTGAGGTACGCATCCGGCAGAACCGACAGTAACAATCGCAGAGGTGCTCCCCTTATACCCTAGCCGAATTAACGGGAACGTAGGGCATAAACACAAGAGCCAGGCAATCCATCTTGGCCACATCTTAAGTCATATCGATGCATATAATGGTGAAGAAATGGCACATATGAAAAAAAACGCATATGTGATGGGCAAAAAGCCATTAAAGTAATTATGTTTAGCTTCTGTATAGGAAGCCCCCAGGTATTGCTTACATACATAGTGCGGCCGGAGTGATCCGGGCGTCCGTACTGTATTAAGTACTTTGTGCGAAGAGGAAAAAAGGTCGAGAAAGGAAAAGGGAGGGAGCATAATTAAAAGAGGAGGGGGGGGGGGGTAAGGAGACAAACACTGAGTTCAGCGCTAGGCGTAGAATCTCCGGAGTCTGGCGCGTTCCATGGGTTCGGCTCGAGTCTGTTATCGGATGCATTGCGTAAGCGATACGCTCCTCCGGTGAGAACTTTATCAATGACGAAGGGGCCTTCCCACTTAGGTTTGAGCTTGTCCTTCTTCTTCTCCGGTAGGCGTAGAATGAGTTCGCCAATATTATAAGTTTTGGCCTGCACTTCTCTGCTTTGGTACCGTCGAGCCTGCTGCTGATAGAATGTGGAGCGGGCTTTTGCGACGTCGCGCTCCTCCTCCAAGGCATCCAAGTTATCCTGCCGATCTAACTCGGCTTCCTTCTCTTCGTACATGCGTATGCGAGGCGAATCATGTATTATGTCGCAGGGTAGTACTGCTTCCGTGCCGTACACCATAAAAAACGGTGTATATCCGGTGGTGCGATTCGGCGTGGTTTGCAACCCCCAGAGTACGGAGTCGAGCTCTTTGACCCAGTGCGAGTCCGACTCTGTCAAGGATTGCACTAGTCTAGGTTCGATGCCACTCATGATGAGATCGTTTGCCCGTTCAACCCGGCCATTTCTTTGGGGATGGTAGACGGAAGCGTACTCGAGCTTAATGTCCATTTTGCCGCACCAAGTTTTCACTTCATTGGCTATGAAGTTTGAGCCATTATCAGTGATGATGCTGTGGGGGACGCCGTATCGGTGTACGACCCCGGGTATGAAGTCTATTACCGGTCCGGATTCGCCCGTTTTGACTGGTTTGGCTTCTATCCATTTGGTGAACTTGTCCACCATGACCAATAAGTATTTTTTCTTATGGCTTCCCCCTTTAAGAGGTCCGGCCATATCCAGCCCGTAGACCGCAAAGGGCCAAGTTATGGGGATTGTTTGGAGAGCGGTAGGGGACATATGACTCTGATTGGCAAAGAGCTGGCAACCGACGCAGTGTTGGACAAGGTCCTGTGCGTCTGCTCGGGCCGTCAGCCAATAGAAGCCTGTACGGAAGGCCTTGCTGACTAGTGATCGAGCCGTGGCATGGTGCCCGCCCAGTCCGGCATGGACTTCAGCCAAGATCTGCCGCCCTTCCTCTTCGAAGATGCACCTTTGGAGCACTCCGGTCGCACTTTTCTTATAGAGTTCCCCCTCATGGAGTTTGTAAGCTTTAGAATGCCGAACAATGCAACGTGCTTCATTTTTGTCTTTGGGGAGCTCCTGCCTATTGAGGTAGGCCAAGAAAGGCTCAGTCCACGGGGCAATTACATCCATGATTTCATGGGCCGAAGATGTTATTTCGGTGGTGGAGCCTTCGATTATGTTTGATACTTCGGAATCTGGGGGTGTATTCGGATCCGTGCTAGTATTGCCGGACTCCCCTTCCCATACTATGGATGGCTTGAACAACCTTTCCAGGAATATGTTAGGTGGGATAGGGTCGCGTTTAGCGCCGATGCGGGCGAGGACATCCGCCGCTTGATTGTTTTCTCGAGCCACATGGTGGAATTCGAGCCCCTCGAACTGAGCTGACATTTTCAGGATGACATTACGGTAGGCTGCCATTTTCAGATCCTTGGCATCGAAGTCTCCATTTATTTGTGATATTGCAAGGTTTGAATCCCCGCGCACTTCTAGGCGTTGAATGCCCATAGAGACTGCCATCCGAAGACCGTGCAACAGAGCCTCATATTCGGCTGCATTGTTGGAGTCTGTGTATAATATTTGGAGGACGTGCTGGACCGTGTCTCCGGTGGGAGATGTCAGGACTACACCTGCTCCCAATCCAGCCAGCATTTTAGAGCCGTCGAAGTGCATGATCCAGTTAGAGTACGCGCCGTACTCTTTAGGGAGTTCGGCTTCTGTCCATTCGGCGACAAAGTCAGCCAGTACTTGCGACTTGATGGCCCGTCGTGGTTTGTATGTTATGTCGAATGGAAGGAGCTCGATGGCCCATTTAGCAATCCGGCCCGTAGCGTCGTGGTTATTTATTATGTCATTGAGTGGTACTTCGAAGGCCACCGTGATCGAACACTCTTGAAAGTAGTGTCGTAGCTTCCGGGATGCCATGAAGACCGCGTATGCTATTTTTTGATAGTGTGGGTATCGGGATTTGCATGGGGTGAGGACCGTGGATACGTAATAAACCGGCTTCTGGAGCGGGAATTTGTATCCGTCAACCTCTCGTTCGATGACGAGTACTGCGCTTAGAACTTGATGTGTTGCAGCTATGTACAACAGCATAGGTTCGCCAATATTTCGCGCTGTTAGGACTGGATTATTGGCCAATAAGGTCTTTATTTCGTCCAGTCCGGCCGCGACTGCATCCGTCCACTCGAAGTTTTCGGTGCACCGAAGAAGGCGGTAAAGAGGTAGTGCCTTTTCTCCTAACCTGGAGATAAAGCGGCTTAAGGCAGCCACACATCCAACTAGTTTCTGGATGTGCTTGAGGTCTGTTGGTATAGCCAACTACGACAGAGCTCGGATTTTTGCCGGATTCGCTTCAATTCCTCTATTGGAAACAATGAAGCCCAGCAGTTTCCCAGAGGGGACGCCGAAAACACATTTTTCCGGGTTCAGCTTGATGTCGTATGTTCAGAGGTTATCGAACGTAAGCCTTAAGTCGTCTATTAGGGTTTCGACGTGTCTTGTTTTTATGACCATGTCGTCCACGTATGCCTCCACTGTTTTGCCGATTTGCTTTTCCAAGCATGTTTGAATCATGCGTTGATAGGTTGCACCGGCATTTTTAAGCACGAAAGGCATAATGTTGAAGCAGAAAGGACCATATGGCGTTATGAAAGCTGTTGCAGCTTGGTCGGACTCTGCCATCTTTATTTGATGGTATTCGGAGTATGCGTCGAGGAAACACAGCGAGTCGTGTCCTGCTATGGCATCGATGATTTGGTCGATGCGAGGGAGGGGGAAGGGATCCTTGGGGCAGGCCTTATTGAGGTCTTTGAAATCAACACATAGGCGCCAGGATTTGTCCTTCTTTGGTACCATTACCAGATTTGCCAGCCAATCCGGATGCTTGATAGCTTTGATGAATCCGGCCTCGAGTAGTTTGGCTAGCTCCTCCCCCACGGCTTGCCGTTTGGGCTCTGAAAATCGCCTTAGAGTCTACTTGACAAGTTTGTATCCTTTTAATATATTGAGGCTGTGTTCGGCCAGTCTGCATGGGATGCCCGGCATGTCCGATGGGTGCCAGGCGGAAATGTCCCAATTCTCGCGCAGGAAGTCTCGCAGTGCAGCGTCCATTGTGGGGCTCAACTGTGTCTCGATGGAAGCTGTCTTCATGGGGTCCGTTGGATGCACCTGGAATTTGACTATCTCGTTTGCGGGTTTGAATGAGGTGGACTTGGGTCGCTTGTCAAGTATCACATCGTCCCTGTCCACGGTGGCGCGCAGCGTTGTTAGTTCTTCAGCTGCTAGGGCTTTGGATAATGCTTCCAGGGCTAGTGCTGCGGTTTTGTTTTCGACGCGAAGTGCGACGTCCGGATCACTGGCTAGAGTGATGATTCCATTGGGTCCGGGCATTTTAAGCTTCATGTACCCATAATGGGGTATAGCTTGAAAGCTTGTAAACACGTCCCGTCCTAAAAGGGCGTGGTATCCGCTGCTGAAAGGAGCCACTTGGAACGTAATTTCTTCGGATCTGTAATTCTCCGGGGTGCCGAATACCACATCGAGTGTGATTTTCCCGCACACCGCGTTTCCCGACTAGGGATAATTCCCCTGAAGGTTGTGCCGCTTTGTTCAATGCGGCTTTTATCAATTTCCATCTTGTTGAGTGTTTCTTCGTAGATCAAGTTTAATCCGCTTCCGCCGTCCATGAGTACTTTAGTGAGCCAAAAGCCGTCCACGATTGGGCTAAGGACCAGAGCGGCTGGTGCCCGAACAGTCTAGAATCGAGGTTCGTCACTGGCATTGAAAGTTGTAGCAGTGTCGTTCCACGGGTTTATTTTTGCCACATGGCATATTTCAGCGGAGCTTCGAGGAGCTCGCTTGTGCCTATTGTTTGAGGCGAAAGTCTCGAAGACTGTTAGTACCGTATTGTGTTCGTTGGCGGGATGTTGTTCTGCTTTATGGCTTATAAGAAGATCCTCGCCACTTTTTGCAACCTGCCAGAGTATCCAACATGCCCTAAGGCTATGAGTTGGTGTTGTGTCCGGCGTACTGTGGAGTTTACATGGCCCATTGAGCCATTCTTCCAATACGGTTCCACGCCTTGGGGTGGGCTTTGGTTTCTTAGTGATTGGATCGACCGACTTACGAGAGTTCGCCCGTTTAGCTCGGACAAAGGTTTTGGTGAGAGCCGGACTGTCCCAAAATTCTGTTTGGGTTTTCCAGGCGCTTTCCATCGCACGGTACTTCTGTACTATGGTTGCCAAGTCAGCAAAGTGTATTATGTCCCGGCGACTTATAGCATTAAGGATTCCTTTGTTCGTGTAGTTTTTGCAGAAAAGTGAGACTACGTCATCCTCACCACAGTCCTTGACCTTATTTAGCACAAGGAGGAATCTGGCCCAGTAGCGATGTACTGTCTCTTGGGGCTCTTGTCCGATATGGGAGAGACGGTTTAAGTCCGGGTGGGTGGGCGTAGCTGAATCTGGATTCTGATCCGATCTAGCGCCCAGGGGCATGGGAGCTTCCGAGTTTGACAGCTCAGGATCCGGGGTGCTACCCAATTTTTCCGGCCCAATACCCGATTCTAAGTCCGGGACCTGGGTCATGTCTTCCCTTGAGCGGGTGTCCGGCTCAGGGAGCTCGGTGATCCGGACATAATTCGTCCTCAAAATAGAGTTGTAATCCGTGTGTGGTTCCTCCACTACCGCTATCTCATGGGTGGCCGGCGGGGATTTAATGTCCCTTTAGTCGGGTTTAAGCCTGATCTGGTCATCGTTTGTAGCGACTCCCAAAGCGGCGATGCGATCCAAGAGCTCATTAAGGGAAGAGAGCTCTATCGGATCCATCTATTCGGCGAGTTCCAAATTGACGCGAAGGTTATGCGTGATGACCCGAGAGGTCATCGTCGGTGCGACAGCCGAAGGGGCAGCCATGATGAAGCCGCCAAGTCGGAGAGTTTGGTCTACAGCCAGTGCTCCCCCGGAGGTAATGCTGTCCCTGACAACGAGACGAGCCATCGAGCCTTGCGGCGACAACACAGAGGAACTCTCAATGAAAGCACCAATGTCGGTGTCAAAACCGACGAATCTCGGGTAGGGGGTCCCAATCTGTGCGCCTTAGGCAGATGGTAACAGAAAGTAAGGGACACAATGTTTACCCAGGTTTGGGCCCTCTCGATGGAGGTAAAACCCTACTTCCTGCTTGATTGATATTGATGATATGAGTAGTACAAGAGTAGATCTACCACGAGATCATAGAGGCTAAACCCTAGAAGCTAGCCTATGATGATTATGATTGTGATCGTGATCGGCCTTCTAAGGACCAACCTCTCCAGTTTATATAGACACCGGAGGGGGCTAGGGTTTACACGGAGTCGGTTACAAGGAAGGAAATACAATATCCGGATCGCCAAGCTTGTCTTCCACGCAAAGGAGAGTCCCATCTGGACACGGGACGAAGTCTTGAGTCTTGTATCTTCATTCTCCAATAGTCCGGACGAAGTACATAGTCCGGCTGTCCGGATACCCCCTAATCCAGGACTCCCTCAATAGCCACTGCCAGAAACCCTAGTCACTTCGATCTCACCGATAGGGATCTCGGTCTCACCGAGATGGGATTGCAAACTCTCTGTTTCCCTTTGTAGCATTTCGGTCTCACCGAAATGTGCATTCCTTCCCACCGAGTTCACAATGTAAACTCTCTGTTTCCCTTCATAATGTTTCGGTCTCACCGAGATGAGCGAATCGGTCCCACCGAGTTTGCCTGACCAACTCTCTGGTTATCTTATAACCAAAGCTGGTCCCACTGAGTTTGTGTAATCGGTCTCACCGAGATTATGTTATGCCCTAACCCTAAACAAATCGGTCCCACTGAGTTGACATGTCGGTCCCACCAAAATGCCTAACGGTCACATTATGAACTAAATCGGTCCGACCGAGTTTTCTGATTCGGTCTCACCGAGTTTGGTAAATTGTGTGTAATGGTTAGATTTTTGTGTGGAGGATATATATACCCCTCCACCCTCTCTTCATTCGTGAAGAAAGCCATCAAAACATGCCTACACTTCCAGCATTCCTTTTCTGAGAGAGAACCACCTACTCATGTGTTGAGGCCAAGATATTCCAATCCTACCATATGAATCTTGATCTCTAGCCTTCCCCAAGTTGCTTTCCACTCAAATCATCTTTTCACCAAATCCAATCCTATGAGAGAGAGTTGAGTGTTAGGGAGACTATCATTTGAAGCACAAGAGCAAGGAGTTCATCATCAACACACCATATATTAACTTTTGGAGAGTGGTGTCTCGGGAACAATTTTCTCTAGCGCTCCCCTCCTCTCCTAGCGCTCCTCTCCTTGCGCCGGCGGCTGCTCCGGCCCCGGCGGCCACCTCCCCTCGCCGGTCTCCACTCCGGAACCGGCGCCCACCCATGGCGGAGCGGGTTTCCCTGCCAGGGGCTTCCCCTCCTCCCCTTCCCTCTCCTCCGTGTCCTAGGCCGGTGATGCAGCCGCTCCTGGTGGTTCCTGATGTGGTCGGCACGGCGCAGGGGCCAATCGTGCAAGGCGCTCCCTCTTGCCCCACTCCGTCGCCTGTGGCGGCCCGGGAGGAGTGGCAGTTCCAGGTTGGCCGCAGGGGCCGGGCGCCACGCCCTCGGTCTCCGCCTCGCCGGGGCAGGCGCTCCCCTCCGGGCAGGTGGCCGGACATTCTTCCCTCCTCCAGGCCGCCGCGTGGTCGCATCCCGGCGGTGCTCGTAGGCTGCTGCTACAACTGCGGTGACACAGGGCACATCTCGGCCATGTGCCCGAACCCCCCGGTGTGTGTGCGCTGCGGGGAGGTGGGGCACATCTCAAAAGACTGTGCCTTGCCGCGCCACCGTCCTCGTCCTCGGAGTTCCTTCCCGGAGGACCGGCCTAGGCCGCCGCCGGCGCTCCGTCCTCGCCACCTGCCCTCCCCTCCGCCCGCGCGGGCGCCGCCGGCCCCGGTGCCGGTAGGGTTTCCGCGTCTGCCGCCTCCTCCGCCGGGTCCGCCTCCTCCTGGTGCTATGCGTGTTGGAGCTTCGTGGAGCCAGGTGGTGCGATCTGGGTCTGAGTCGGTGGCGAGTGTGGCCGGTCCGGGCTTCTCGGTGCCCTTCGCGCCGGCGGAGGCTGGTGGGTCTGGTGCATCTTCGGGCGCTTCACAGGCCGTCGTGGAGGAGCAGGTGGATTGCTGCTTCATGGAGGTGGGGCAGGATCTCCGGGCCTTGGAGGTGGAAGTGGCCTGTGCGGTCATGGTCTCGGTGGTTGGTTCGAAGCAGCTGGCAGATCTCGCGGCGGTGGCGGCAGTCCTCGTGGAGGAGTTCGAGCTGGCGCCGTTGGACATGTCGATCAGGGCATTCTTTCCAGAAGATTTTCTTGTGCTCTGTCGCTCGGTGGATATCAGGAACAGGCTGGTTAGGCAGGGTAGGGCAGGCACGCCGCAGTTTGATGTCCAGCTGAGGCCTTGGTCGCGCCAGGCTCGGGCGACGGCAATCTCCATGCCGTTCCTGGTCCCGCTGGCGCTCAGGGGCGTGCCGGCGAACGCGTGGACCAGGAGGACGGCTGATACTCTGCTCCATGGCCTGGGCATCATGGTGAAGGTGGCGGCATCAACGGAATCGCGCAATGACATGTCGGGCTTTCGCGTGTGGCTGCGTACGGACGATCCGGCGAGGATTCCTTCCCGTCGCATCCTCGTCGTGGAGGAGCCAGACAGGAGAGGGGCCCGAGCGATGGACGTGGTTGGTGCGGCGGATGCGCTATGGTACCCTGTCACCATTGTCCAGGAGGTTGGGGTCATTCGACTGGGGCCGCAGGTGGCTGCGCCGTCGCCGCCACCTCCGCCTTCGCCGCCGCCGGCGGGACGCAGGCCCGGCGGCCCAGGGTCTGCTAGCGATCCTGGTGATCAGGGCCCCCCAGGGGGGCGGCCAGGCGCGTCGCTCGGTGGCTCCTCTCGATGGCTCGTCGGCGGCGGCCTCGTGGGCGGGTTCGGCGCCGGTCCATGGGCGTCAAAGGGAAGTTCTGGCCGGTCAACAAAGGCAGGATAGCAGGGTGGCCCCGCGGGTGGATGACTCGGCCTGTGCAGTGATGGGCCCGGAGGAGACAACTGTGAGCAGCTCGGGGGCCTCTTTCTGCCCGTTGGTGGATTGCGCAGCAGGAGTTCCGATTGGTGGTCGGGAGCCAGCATCTGCGGAAAGCGTGGTGGGACCCATGAGAGATCAGGTCGGGCCTCGAGTGGAGTGCGGTTCGCCGCGGGCGGACAGCTGTGGCGGGCCCGGTCTGGGGGTCTTGCGGCCGGCGGGCTTTGCTCCCATTGGCTCGCCGCAAGCCGACGGATCTGGCGGGCCAGGGGCCTCTACTTTGCAGCCAATGGAGGAGCAAGGAGCACCCTGTACACCGGGGGCCTCGCAGATTCTCAGGGTTGGTCAGTGGGCCCTTGCCTTGCAGGAGGATGCGACGAGGGAGCTGGCTGGCAGCGGGCTGTGCGCGCGGACCGAGGAAGATTTGGGTGCTTCGGACCGATCGCGGTTGGTGGGATCGTGGGCCAGGGAATCTGAGCTCTGGGGCCCCACGGTGCATGCGGAGGGGACGCGCCCATGCACGCAGGAGCGTAGCGATGGCTGGTTCACCGTGAGACTTTCTGATCAGGTGGATTCGGCCCCGCCACGTGGTTCGCCCAGGGACCAGGTGGCCTCGTTCTGTGCGGAGATCAGGCAAGCGCTCTCCCCGCTGTTGGCACAGCCAGCGACCAGGAACCCTCCCCAAAAATAGCGTAGGCCTCGCCAGAAGCGGGTGCAGGTCTCCTCTCCGCGCAGAAGTGTCCGTCTTGCCAAGGGAGTTCGTGGATCAAAGGCATCCAAGCAATAGGCGGTGCTGATCAGGAAGTTGTGCCTCGCCCACGAGGGTGACGTAATCACGGATGAGGCTCTTCAAGCCTACGTAGACCTGTTCGATAAGCCCCTGGTAGAGAGCCACGTCAAGGCCATTCTTGCCTTGTTCGGTTGGGATGCGGAGGCACTGCCGTTGGTTGATGAGGATGTTGGGGTGGATTTGGGCCCGTAGTGCCGTCGTGCACCATGGTATCTTGGGTGGGTCAAGGATATGACAACACAACCACCGAAAATGTTAGTGTGGAACGTGCGTGGCTTGAATTCCACCGAACGGCGTAGCTCGGTTTTTCAAGTTGTGGATGCGGCTCGAGCAAGTATCGTTTGCCTTCAGGAGACCAAAATGGAGACCGTGTCGAGTGAGGTTGTAAAACAATGCCTGGGTAATAGATTTGAGGATTTTTACTATGTGCCTGCCATGGGCACGCGTGGTGGTATTTTACTCGCGTGGGATAGAATGTTCATCTCGGCCTCCAATAGGCACGTCACGACTAACACTCTCACAGCGCTTTTCAGACATGGGGAGGCAATGTGGTGGTTGACCGGGGTTTGTGGGCCGCAGAGTGATGTTGAGAAGGTGGAGTTTCTGCAAGAACTCAGGGAGGTGCGTGATCTCCACGTTGGTCCGTGGGCAGTCGTGGGTGATTTCAACCTCTTGGTCAACCCGGAAGATAAGAGCAATGCGCTAGTTAACAGAAGAATGATGGCTAGATTCCGCTCACTGCTTAATTGCTTGGAACTAAAGGAGTTATACTTAAATGGTAGGAGGTACACGTGGTCGAACGAGAGGACGAACCCAACTTTGGAGAAGATAGACCACATCTTTGTCACGAACTCTTGGGAGGATTACTTTCCGCGCAGCTTGCTGACGGCCCTTGGTACGGCGGTATCGGATCACTCCCCCCTGTTTGTGGATCTAGACGCGGATTTCCATGTGGGTAAGCATTTCAAATTTGAAAGCTTCTGGCCGAAGGCGGAAGGGTTCCTAGGCGTAGTTCAAGAGGCGTGGAACGCGGTGCCGTCGGAGGGAAACCCTTTCTTGGTCCTGGATAACAAGCTTTATTCAATGGCCAAAGCATTGCAAAGGTGGAGCGACAAGTGGATTGGCAATGTCAAACTTCAACTCTCCTTGGCGATGGAGATTATCGGGAGGCTGGACAGGGCCTCGGACATGCGCCAATTGTCGGATAGTGAGTATGGTTTAAGGAAGTTGCTAAAGAAGAAGCTCCTAGGTCTTTGCTCGCTGGAGCGGACCATTGCGAGGCAGAGATCGCGGATATGGCAACTTAAAGAGGGTGAGGCAAACACGGCTTTTTTCCAGCGGCAGGCGAGGCACAGGCAGAAAAAGAATGTGATTACGTCCCTTAGTCATGAGGGAGTGCTATATACGGGACATGAGAGCATTGCGAAGGTGGTGGATGACTACTATGATGCTCTATTGGGTACTGCAGCTCATCGACCGGCCTCGATGGACTTAGATATGCTTGATCTCCTGTTCCTGGATCTCATGCACCTCGAAGCCCCGTTTCTGGAGGAGGAGGTTGAGAGGGTAATCAAAGCAATGCCATTAGATAAGGCGCCGGGCCCAGATGGTTTCACAGGTCGTTTCTTTGTGACTTGCTGGCATATAATCAAGGTTGATTTCATGAGGGTGCTGCAGCAGTTCCATGAGGGAGACATGAGAGGGTTGGCATCCATCAACAAGGCGCTAGTCTCCCTCCTTCCAAAGGTCCATGGTGCGGTGGATAACAAGGATTTCAGACCGGTGAGCCTTATAAGTGGGCCAGTGAAGATCTTTGGCAAAGTTCTGGCTTCAAGGCTTTCGGAGGACTTGTCGCGACTAGTGGGGCATCACCAGAGTGCTTTCGTGCGCGGACGTTCGCTCCATGACAATTTTATGCTGGTGCAATGCACGGCCAGGAGATTACATGCATTGAGGCACCCGGCAGTCCTACTTAAGCTCGACATCACAAAGGCTTTCGATACCATCCAGTGGCCGTTTCTACTTGAGGTTTTGCGGAGGTTGGGCTTTGGAGCCAAATGGATTGCGTGGATGTGTGGATTGCTGGCCACCTCCTCCACGAGGATCACGGTCAATGGCATGCCTGGTAGACCGATCTTGCCGTGTCAAGGCTTTAGGCAAGGAGACCCCCTCTCTCCCATGCTCTTCATATTGTGCATGGAGCCGCTTAGAGCACTATTCAAGTTTGCTTCCGAGAGAGGGATGCTTGCACCGTTGGCGCGCTTTGGGCTGAAGCAGCGTGTGTCCATGTTTGCGGACGATGTGGTGGTGTTCCTTAATCCCATGGAAGTGGAGATAAGGACTTGTGATGCTATTCTCCAGACTTTCGGGCAGGCCTCGGGCTTGGTGGTGAATTGGAGGAAGAGTTTGGTAATTCCTATCAGATGCACTCCGGATGAGAGAGACATGGTTGTGGGCATTTTGGGATGCCCGGCGGGCACGTTCCCGTGCAAGTACCTTGGCCTTCCTCTCACTTTAAGAAAGCCAATGGCGGCTCAGCTCCAGGACCTCGTGGACAAGGTAGGGGACGCACTGCCTCTGTGGAAGGCCTCCCTCCTACCGAAGAGCAGTCGCATGTTGCTTATCCAATCAGTGCCGTGTGCGATCCCTTTGCATTCTATGTTGGCTCTGGATTTGCCGGTGAAGACTATCTCACCTCTTTCGAAGATCTGTCGTGGGTTCCTGTGGTGCGGCAGGAAGGAGGCTAGCGGGGGAAATTGCTCGGTTTCGTGGGAGATGGTGTGCAGGCCCAAGTGGGCAGGAGGACTAGGATTGATGAACCTGTGATGGCTCAATAAAGCGCTTCAAGCGAGGTGGCCGTGGCTTCAAAAGTATGACAAATCAAGGCCTTGGGCGGAGTTTCGGATCAGCGTTCCGAGGGAGTCAGAAGCTTTTGTGCAAGCAGCAGCAATTATGACGCTGGGTGACGGGAAATCCGCTCTGTTTTGGGAGGACAAATGGTTGGATGGCTCAAGGATTGGTGAGGTGGCACCTTTGATCTATGATAGGATTCCACAGAGAGATAGAAGGTTGGTCACAGTTTCGGAAGCAATATCCAACAACGCATGGGTGGCAAGCATTGGTCCTAAGCTCTCATCGGAGGGGTTGGCCCAGTTCTTGCGGCTGTGGGTGAGGGTGGAGCAAGTGCAGCTAAATGTGGAGGAGGAGGACAGGGTGAGATGGAGCTGGGAGAGTAACGGGCAATTCTCGGCGCGCTCGGCTTATGCAGCGAGGTTCTGGGGCCTCCAAGTTGCACCGGAGGCTAAGTTTACTTGGAGCTCAAGGGCACTGCTTCGCTGCCGCTTCTTCTCGTGGTTAGCCTTAAAGAACAGATATTGGACCTCCGATCGGCTTGCTAGGCGCGTGCTACCTCACCAAGCTGCCTGCCCCCTTTGTGACCAGGATGAGGAAACCATCCATCATCTCCTGCTAGGGTGTGCGTTCGCGAGGCAAGTCTGGCATTGGTTGGGTTCGATCACTGGATCGCCTAGCCTTGTGCCTACGTCTAATGAGAAGCTGAGTGCTTGGTGCCTTCGGCAAGATTCGGTCGGGCACAACAGGAAAGCAATGAGGGCAAAGTGCTTGTTGGCCATGTGGATGTTATGGAAACATAGGAACGACGTGGTGTTTAATGGAGCCTCTCCCTCCATATCGACCGTGCGGCAGAGAATTAGGGACGAGGCCATGCTATGGGACAAGGCTGGCCTGCTCAAAGATGGCGATGGTGGAGTGCACGATGGAGTAGAGGTAGCATGGTGGGAGGAGGAGACGTAGGGAGTAGTCTAGATTGAGGGTGTGGGTGGTGTCGGAGAATCCGGCATGTAAATAACTTTTGTAAATATGACTTGGGGAGTCTTTCCCCCTTCTTCTCTAATGAATGATACACATGATTGTGCGTATTCGAGAAAAAAAAGAGAGTGGTGTCTCCTAGATTGGTTAGGTGTCACTTGGGAGCCTCCGTCAAGATTGTGGAGTTGAACCAAGAAGTTCGTAAGGGCAAGGAGATCGCCTACTCAGTGAAGATCTACCCTAGTGAGGCAAGTCCTTCGTGGGCGATGACCATGGTGGGGTAGACAAGGTTGCTTCTTTGTGGACCCTTCATGGGTGGAGCCCTCCATGGACTCGTGCAACCGTTACCCTTCATGGGTTTAAGTCTCCATCAACGTGGATGTACGATAGCACCACCTATCGGAACCACGCCAAAAATCTCCGTGTCTCCAATTGCGTTTGCACACTCCAATCCTGTCCCTTTACTTTCTTGCAAGTTGCATGCTTTACTTTCCGCTGCTCATACACTCTTTGCTTGATTGCTTGATATGTATTGTGAATGTTTAAACTTGTGCCTAAACTCCACCTCAACTTGAAGAACTTAAAGATTTCTACTTTTCTTGGTTGAGAGTCTATTCACCCCCCTCTAGACACCTCTTCTCGATCCTTTCAATTGGTATAAGAGCATTGGTCTCCATTGCTTTGGTTTAATCACCATTGGAGGAAGATGGATGAGTCTACGTTGGGGAGTCTTAGACATAGGGTGCCTATACTTGATGGAGAGTACTTTCATGAGTGGAAAAATGAGATGCTTGAGATTTTCAATGAATATCATTTGAGCAAGTACATTACCAACCCTTGTGCTCGCCTTGTTGATCCTTTTACATCCCACTCCCGATGTGGATCTTGACATGATTTGCAGTATTAGAACTATCAATCTTATCATTAGAGGATTGCCTAGAAATTTGATTGGTCACTTGCCTACTCTTGATTGCGCTTACACTATATGGAGATTTCTTGAGGAAAGATTTCCAAACTATTCCTTGCAAAATCTAGATGAGATTCTTCATAAGTCGATTGCCTTGAATAAAATGAGTACTAGTGATCCTAAGTTTGATGTTTGTCTGTTTGAGCTTCGTGACCTTATGCGTGCCAAAGGAGATGTTGGAATCATTAGCAATATCATCTCCTAAGCCATTAGATTTCATAAAGATGATTATTGTCATGATCATTTATCTAATGATTCACCCTCTCTAGGAATTGATCCATCACATGATGCTGTTGAACATGGATACTATGATGAGGATGATGATAGTGACTATGATCTTGATGATGCAATGAGACACTTTGGTCTTATGGCAAATATTCGCGGCTACATGGCAGGAGGAAAGAAATGGGTCCTTGATAGTGGATGTACTGATCATATGACCGGAGATAAAGATATGTTTCGTGATCTTGCTGAAAACGACGGCCCTCGAAAGTATGTCACTTTTGGTGATAACTCAAAGGGTAAGGTGGTTGGCCTTGGTAAGGTGGCCATCTCACATGATAGCTCCACACAAAATGTCATGCCCGTTGAATTTCTTGGCTATAATTTACTTTCTGTATCTAGACTTGCTAATTTCGGTTTCAATGTCCTATTTACTAAAGTAGATTGCCAAGTGTTTCGAAGAGATAATCATAAAATGGTCTTTACCAGCATACGTAGAGGTGATCTATACATTGTTGACTTCACTAAAAAGGCTCAACCTAGAACTTGCTTAATTGCTAAATCTTCTAAAGGCTGGTTGTGGCATAGATGGTTAGGTCATGTGGGCATGCGAAACCTTGACAAGCTTATTAAAGGTGATCATATCCTTGGTGTTAAAGATGTCATATTTGATAAGGATAGACTTTGCAGTGCTTGCCAAGCAGGAAAACAAGTTGGAGGAAGCCACCCCGTGAAGAATATCATGACCACGAGAAGACCACTCGAGCTACTTCATATGGATCTCTTTGGTCCCAATGCCTATAGAAGTCTCGGTGGAAACTCGTTTGGTCTAGTTATAGTTGATGATTTTTCAAGATTTACGTGGGTGTTCTTTCTTGATGATAAATCGCAGGTCCAAAAGATCTCCAAGAACTTCGCTAGGAAGGCCCAAAATCAATTTGAAGTGAAGATCAAGAAGGTTCACAGCGACAATGGAATGGAGTTCAAGAATGCAAATGTGGACACCTTTATTGACGAAGAAGGTATCTCACATGAGTTCTTGGCTACGTACACACCACAACAAAATGGAGTTGTTGTGAGGAAGAACCGAACGCTCATCGAAATGGCGAGAAGGATGCTTGATGAGTACAAGACGCCAAAACACTTTTGGGCGGAAGCGGTTGAGACAACTTGTCATACAACAAATCGCTTGTATCTTCACAAGCTACTCGACAAGACGACATACGAGCTCCTCACCGGTAACAAACTCCAAGTTGGATACTTTCAAGTATTCGGCTCAAAGTGCTACATTCTTGATAAGCATTGTCGGTCTAAATTTGCTCCCAAATCTCATGAAGGTTTCCTACTTGGTTATGGCTCAAACTCTCACACTTACCGTCTCTACAAAAATTTCACCAGAAAGGTTGAAGAGACGGTAGATGTGAAGTTTGATGAATCTAGAGGCTCACAAGTAGAGAAATTGCCAATTGATGTAGGAGACAAAGACCCTTCAGAAGCAATCCAAGACTTGTCTATTGGCAAGATCCGTCCAACGGAGGTGAAGGAGAGTACCTCGTCCGTCCAAGTGGAAGCTTCTACCTCACGACAAGGTGAACCAAGAGTCGATATGGAAGCATCCACAAGTGGGACACACCAAGATGAAGAAAATGAGGAAGTACACCAAGATGAACCTCATCAACCTCCTTCTCCATCACGACATGAGAACGACAATGTCAACAACGAAGAAGGCCAAGAAGAAGAACAAGATGATGAAGAAGATGTTCCACCCCGACCAAAACAAAAGCTCTCACGAGTTCGAGCAAGAGTCACCAGAGACCATCCCGTCGAGCAAATCTACAATGATATCCAAACCGGGAGAATCACTTGCTCTAAATCTCATTTGGCTAATTTTTGTGAACATTATTCATTCATCTCTAGCATTGAACCCATGAAGGTTGAAGAAGCATTGGAAGATCCAGATTGGATAAATGCCATGCATGAAGAGCTACACAACTTTGAGAGAAACCAAGTGTGGACATTCGCCGAGAAGCCCGACAACAACCACAACATCATCGGTACCAAATGGGTGTTTCGCAACAAGCAAGATGAAGATGGACAAGTAGTTCGCAACAAAGCATGTCTCGTCGCCCAAGGCTACACTCAAGTTGTAGGTATGGACGATGGTGAGACATATGCCCCCATTGCTAGACTTGAGTCCATTCACATATTACTTGCCTATGGTAATCACCATGATATCACCTTGTACCAAATGGACATTAAAAGTGTTTTTCTAAATGGTGAAATTGAGGAGGGAGTTTATGTTAAACAACCTCCCGGCTTTATTAATCCTAAGAAACCCAGTCATGTTTACAAACTTCACAAAGCTCTTTATGGTCTTAAACAAGCTCCTAGAGCGTGGTATAAATGCTTGACCAAGTTCCTTATTGAAAAAGGCTTTGAGATTGGAAAAATTGATTCTACTCTTTTCACTAAAAGGGTTAATGGAGAATTATTTGTGTGCCAAATTTATGTTGATGATATTATATTTGGTTCAACTAACCCTCATTTTAGTGAGAAGTTTGGAAAGCTAATGTCGGAGAAGTTTGAGATGTCTATGATGAGTGAACTCAAATTCTTTCTTGGATTGCAAATCAAGCAATCTAAGGAAGGTACCTTTGTCTCTCAAACAAAGTATACCAAGGACTTATTCAAGAAGTTCAATATGCAAGAATGCAAAGGTATGAATACCCCCATGCCTACTAATGGACATCTTGATTTGACTAAAGATGGTGAACCCATTGATCAAAAAGTTTACCGCTCTATGATTGGTTCATTGTTATATCTATGTGCCTATCGTCCCGATATTATGCTAAGTGTGTGCATGTGTGCACGATATCAAGCGGTCCCTAAAGAATGTCATCTTAAGGTTGTGAAAAGGATAGTGAGATACTTAATACATACACCAAATTTTGGCATTTGGTATCCAAAGAGGTCTTCTTTTGATCTTGTTGGCTACTCCAATTTGGACTATGCCAGAGACAAGGTTGATAGAAAGTCCACTTCGGGTACTTGTCAATTTCTTGGTAGAGCTCTTGTGTCTTGGTCCTCCAAGAAACAAAACTCGGTATCCTTAACCGCCGAAGCGGAATACATTGCCGCCGGTTCATGTTGTGCTCAATTACTTTGGATGACCCAAACTCTTAAATATTATGGGATATATGTGAAACATGTTCCATTGCTTTGTGACAATGAAAGTGCTATTAAGATTGCTCACAATCCCGTGCAACATTCTCGAACTAAGCATATTGAGGTTCGTCATCATTTCATTCGAGATCATGTTGCTAAAGGAGACATTGACCTTAAGCATGTTCGTACCAATAAGCAATTGGCGGATATATTCACCAAACCACTTGATGTGAAAGTATTTTGCCGGTTGAGAGGTTAATTGAATTTCATTGATGCTTTAAACTTGGAGTAGGAACTCCATTAGGATACATGCAAGGCATGAGCCTTTGACTAATCCTTGATATGTCTCTTATGATGATAATCATATGTCTTGGATATATTTGCACCCTTGCATGTTATCTAACCCTTGTAGGTACTTGGATGAATCTAAATCAATGATATTGCAACTCACTCACATCTTGAGCAATCTCTACATCACCAAGTCTCTACAATACGGTGGTTGAAGACAAGGAAGCATGAAACCCTTCAAACATATCCTTTGACAATTTATATATATCAAATTTCTTTTGGTATCATATTTCATGATTGACACTTTGGATACACAAGTGCTTCTCCCTGCAAAACTAATTCATGTAGGTAGATGAACTCCAATTACAAGTGGTGCTCCCAATGAACTACATCAACCTTGAGCATCCCACACAAGTACAACTACATGATCAAGATCAACACCACCACCCAAGGTATATTATTCCATCTTAGAGAAGTTTTACCCCAAGTCATGGGTCAAAGCAGCTAAACAAGATGTGAATACACCAAAATGCTTAAACAAAAAATGGCAACCCCATTTTGAGCTTAAACGATGAGTATGACCTATGATCAAGTGTCTTCACTTGACTCCTAAGTCAATATACTCTAACATAGGTGACTTTGTCGCCGACCAATTCTAGATGAAGTTCTCTAGTGTTTTTCCTTGTTCTTGCATTATTCTCATGCATATTTGTTTCCCTTTTAAAAAAACTTCATCTACCTTTATTTTTCTCTTTATTTTTTATTCTTTTTATTTCTGTTCTACATTCCCTGCATCCTATTCATTCAAATCCTTTAGTTAATTCCCTGCGAATCCTTGTGAGATCTTATTTGCTTAGTGAGCTGAGATGACAAGTGCTTTATCTATGTAATGAACTCGGACACACCGGTTTGTTTCTTTCGATCAAACCAAATCACCTCGGTGCCACCGAGGAAAACAACTCAGTGTTACCGATTTCAAATGATGAGGAAACACTTTGTCATTTGCATCCTGCACACTTCTGTTCCAGCTCCACTCGATGATTCTTATCCTCTACCAACACCTTATGTTCCCTGCTACTTTGCTATGTGACTCAAGGACCAAACCTATTTTGACTCACACTCCAGAAGAACCCTCCTTGGAAATTGATATCAAAGGGGGAGAAAGAGCTCACATCAAAGCTTAATCATATCAAAAGGGGAAAGAGAGATAAATAATCACATCAAAGAGAGACCCCAGATGCTTGGTATTCAAAGAGGAGAGAAGTCACATGTCTTTAGAGGGGAAAGACATGTTCATGTTGTTTATCTTTGTTTGTGTGTTTGCTTTGCTCTGATTTTCTATTCCTTATCTTCTCCCAGTATCCCATATAAGATTCAGGGGGAGCAAGACATCTAAGGGAAGGAAATCTTTGAATTCACTGCATATGTTTACCTTTGGGGACATGTCTACACTCAAATAGAGTACCTAGTACTCACTCTCTACATGTCATCCCAATCTTGGTACTCTTGTGGTTTGCTGCTCTTGCTCTGTTTAGTATATGTTTCTGTGTTGTCTAACCTTGTTTACTCAGGTTCATCTCTTCCAAAGCTAGCTCAAGACCACAAGGTAAGTGCTACCTCTTGAGCAATGCGTTGGTTTTCCCATGAAGAGGAAAGGGTGATGCAGCAAAGTAGCGTAAGTATTTCCCTCAGTTTTTGAGAACCAAGGTATCAATCCAGTAGGAGGCTCCACGCAAGTCCCTCGTACCTACACAAACAAACAAGAACCTCGCAACCAACGCGATAAAGGGGTTGTCAATCCCTTCACGGCCACCTGCGAAAGTGAGATCTGATAGAGATAATAAGATAAGATAAATATTTTTGGTATTTTTATGATATAGATTGGAAAGTAAAGATTGCAAAATAAGTAGATTGGAAACTTATATGATGGAAGATAGACCCGGGGGGCCATAGGTTTCACTAGTGGCTTGTCTCAAGATAGCATAAGTATTACGGTGGGTGAAGAAATTACTGTCGAGCGATTGATAGAAAAGTTCATAGTTATGAGAATATCTAGGCATGATCATGTATATAGGCATCATGTCCGTGACAAGTAGACCAAAACGATTCTGCATCTACTACTATTACTCCACTCGTCGTCCGCTATCCAGCATGCATCTAGAGTATTAAGTTCATAAGAACAGAGTAACGTATTAGGCAAGATGACCTAATGTATAGGGATAAACTCAAACAATATGATATAAACCCCATCTTTTTATCCTTGATGGCAACAATACAATATGTGCCTTGCTGCCCCTACTGTCATTGGGAAAGGACACCGCAAGATTGAACCCAAAGCTAAGCACTTCTCCCATTGCAAGAAAGATCAATCTAGTAGGCCAAACCAAACTGATAATTGAAAGAGACTTGCAAAGATAACCAATCATACATAAAAGAATTCAGAGGAGATTAAAATATTTCTCATAGATAAACTTGATCATAAACCCACAATTCATCGGATCTCGACAAACAAACTGCAAAAAGAGTTACATCGAATAGATCTCCAAGAAGATCGAGGAGAACTTTGTATTGATATTCAAAGAGAGAGAAGAAGCCATCTAGGGGGATAGATTGGTAGGAAAAGACCATCGCTCGTCCCCGACCACCACTCATAAGGAAGACAATAAATAAATAAATCATGCTCCAACTTCATCACATAACGGTTCACCATACGTGCATGCTACGGGAATCACAAACTTCAACACAAGTATTCCTCAAATTCACAACTACTCAACTAGCATGACTCTAATATCACCATCCTCATATCTCAAAACAATTATCAAGCATCAAATTGATCATAGCATCCAATTCACTTCTATGATAGTTTTTATTATACCCAACTTGGATGCCCATCATTCTAGGACCAATTTTATAACCATAGCAAATACCATGCTGTTCTAAAAGACTCTCAAAATAATATAAGTGAACCATGAGAGATCAATAATTTCTACAAAATAAAACCACCATCGTGCTCTAAAAAGATATAAGTGAAGTACTAGAGCGAAATTGTCTAGCTCAAAAGATATAAGCGAAGCACTTAGAGTATTCTAATAAATTCTGAATCAAGTTGTGTCTCTCCCAAAAGGTGTGTACAGCAAGGATGATTGTGTTAAACTAAAAAGCAAAGACTCATATCATACAAGACGCTCCAAGCAAAACACATATCATGTGGTGAATAAAAATATAGCTCCAAGTAAAGTTACCGATAAACAAAGACGAAAGAGGGGATGCCTTCCGGGGCATCCCCAAGCTTGGGCTTTTGGTTGTCCTTGAATTATCTTGGGGTGCCATGGGCATCCCCAAGCTTAGGCTCTTGCCACTCCTTATTCCATAGTCCATCAAATCTTTACCCAAAACTTGAAAACTTCACAACACAAAACTCAACAGGAAATCTCATAAGCTCTGTTAGTGCAAGAAAGAAAAACCACCACCTAAGGTACTGTAATGAACTCATTCTTTATTAATATTGGTGATAAACCTACTGTATTCCAACTTCTCTATGGTTCATACCCCCCGATACTAGCCATAGATTCATCAAAATAAGCAAACAACACACGAAAAATAGAATCTGTCAAAAACAGAACAGTCTGTAGCAATCTGTAACTTTGGAATACTTCTGAAACTCTAAAAATCCTACAAAAATTGGAAGTCCTAGGCAATCTACTTAAAAAATAATCAACTAAAAAGCATGTTTCTGTGATTTATTAAAATTATTCCCGTGCGTGCAAAAGTTTCTGTTTTTCAGCAAGATCAAATTAATTATCACCATAGGTTATCCTATAGGTTCTACTTGGCACAAACACTAATTAAAACATAAAACCACATCTAAACAGAGGATAGATGAATTATTTATTATTAAACAGAAGCAAAAAGAAAGGAACAAAAATAAAATTGGGTTGCCTCCCAACAAGCGCTATCGTTTAACGCCCCTAGCTAGGCATAGAAGCGAGAATAGATCTAAGTATTGCCATCTTTGGTATTGGGAAAGAAAAGATAAAAATTCTTATCTATAGCATTCATCCTTATATTTTGGGAAATCACATTGCCATTAATGGAGGAACAAAGATTAAGCATGTTACGGAAATTTGCATCTAAGCTAGCCTTCATCTCTTTGATAATTTCGTTTTGATAAAAGCATAAGAGAGTGGTAGATTCAACCTTATCATTCATGGGGTGCCCAAATATAGTTTTCATTTTTTCATAGGTATCTATAGCATCCCCTTCAAGAAAACCTTCTTCGAAAATAGAATCTAGAACTTGCTTGAAAGAAGCGGGTAAGCCAACATAAAAACTTTTTAAGTATATCTCAATTTGATATTGCGACACATAGCTAGCTCGAAACCTTAATAGCCTATCCCAAGCATCTTTTAAAGATTCATCAAGTAAATAACGAAAAATTCCGGAGTCCTCTTCATCAAAATTATTCAAACTCTCATTGGTAACCCCGGTAGGTCTTTCCATAGCATCATTATTTATGAGCTTAGAGAGGACAGAGGGACTATTCAAAGTACTAAAACTCGGGAGAGAACCCTTACCTCTTTTCGACTTAGCCATGGCAAAGGGAAGGCAAACGGTAAAGAGAGGGTGAATAAAATGGCAAGGGTGAAGTGGGGGAGAGGAAAACGAGAGGCAAATGGCAAATAATGTAATGCAAGAGAGATGAGTTTGTGATGGGTACTTGGTATGTCTTGACTTGTGCACAAACCTCCCTGACAACGGTGCCAGAAATCCTTCTTGCTACCTCTTGAGAACTGTGTTGGTTTTCCCTTGAAGAGGACAGGGTGATGCAGCAAAGTAGCGTAAGTATTTCCCTCAGTTTTTGAGAACCAAGGTATCAATCCAGTAGGAGGCTCCACGCAAGTCCCTCGTACCTACACAAACAAACAAGAACCTCACAACCAACGCGATAAAGGGGTTGTCAATCCCTTCACGGCCACTTGCAAAAGTGAGATCTGATAGAGATAATAAGATAAGATAAATGTTTTTGGTATTTTTACGATATAGATTGGAAAGTAAAGATTGCAAGATAAAGTAGATTGGAAACTTATATGATGGAAGATAGACCCGGGGGCCATAGGTTTCACTAGTGCTTCTCTCAAGATAGCATAAGTATTACGGTGGGTGAACAAATTACTGTCGAGCAATTGATAGAAAAGTGCATAGTTATAAGAATATCTAGGCATGATCATGTATATAGGCATCACGTCGGCGACAAGTAGACCGAAACAATTCTGCATCTACTACTATTACTCCGCACATCGACCGCTATCCAGCATGCATCTAGAGTATTAAGTTCATAAGAACAAAGTAACGCATTAGGCAAGATGACATGATGTAGAGGGATAAACTCAAACAATATGATATAAACCCCATCTTGTTATCCTCGATGGCAACAATACAATATGTGCCTTGCTGCCCCTGCTGTCACTGGGAAAGGACAGCACAAGATTGAACCCAAAGCTAAGCACTCCCATTGCAAGAAAGATCAATCTAGTAGGCCAAACCAAACTGATAATTCTAAGAGACTTGCAAAGATAACCAATCATACATAAAAGAATTCAGAGGAGATTCAAATATTTCTCATAGATAAACTTGATCATAAACCCACAATTCAATAGATCTCGACAAACACACCGCAAAAAGGTCGGTGGAGCCACGAGGAGCCCACGAGGGTGGGGGGCACGCCCACCCCCCTAGGGCGCGCCTTGCACCCTCGTGGCTGCCTCGGCTGCTTCTTGACGTCCACTCCAAGTCTCCTGCGTTTGTTCCAAAAAGATCATTACCGAAGGTTTCATTCCGTTTGGACTCCGTTTGATATTCCTTTTCTTCGAAACACTGAAATAGGCAAAAAAAACAGCAATTCGGGCTGGGCCTCCGATTAGTAGGTTAGTCCCAAAAATGATATAAAAGTGTATAGTAAAGTGCATAAACATCCAAAACGAGTAATATACTAGCATGGAACAATTAAAAATTATAGATACGTTGGAGACATATCAGTAAGTATATGCATCACACTCATGTGCTTGAGGATCTCTTGCCGATGTACATATTGTTTGCAAGAAGGACTCATGAGCATGAAGGTACATTTCCTATATTCACACCATTTGCTCTGATGCATATAGCCAAGATACATGTAACTCATTGCTTGCTCTGTCATGATTATGCACTCACATGCTCTTATGTTCCACATTTACATGATTGCATACATGTAGGGGGAGCTTATGAATGTTACATGTCCTTCCAAAGCTTTACTTGCCTTTCTCTATATCTTTATCTAAAGCTTTGATGTATGATGTCATCAATTACCAAAAAGGGGAAGATTGAAAGCACAAGTGCTCCTTGGGTGATTTTGGTAATTAATGTCAACATATCTATTGTTGGACTAATACTTTTATCTTGTATATTTCAGATAAGTCCAACAGTGGAGTGGCATGGACAAGAGGATGTGGAACTCCTTCAAGATGCTAAGGACAAAGGATTGGCTCAAGCTCAAAGCTCAGGACCCTACATTTTCATAGGCAGTGGGTCATCGATGATAGCTCAGGTACACAACGTCTAATAACACCATCTACTCCTTCTTTATAAAGATGTAGGTCATCCCAAAAGTAATGTCGCAAGTCATAGAAAAACTTTTTCTTTTGTTGGTATGTGAAGCTAGGTGGTATAAATTTAGCAACAATATAATTAGCATAATCAGTATACCACGGAGTGCTACGAGAAGTACTTATGACATTTAATTGTTCATCAGGAAAGCTATCATCGATAGGCAGTGGGTCATCAAGAACATTCTCTAACCTAGACAAGTTGTCTGCAACGGGGTTCTCAGCTCCTTTTCTATCAACAATATGCAAATCAAATTCTTGAAGCAAGAGAACCCATCTAATGAGTCTAGGTTTTGCATCTTTCTTTTCCATAAGATATTTAATAGCAGCATGATCTATGTGAATAGTTACTTTAGAATCAACAATATAGGGTCTGAATTTATCACAAGCAAATACAACTACTAAAAGTTCCTTTTCGGTAGTAGCATAATTTCTTTGAGCATTGTCTAGAGTCTTACTAGCATAATGGATAACATTTAATTTCTTATCAACTCTTGACCCTAGAACAACACCTACAGCATAATCACTAGCATCACACATAATTTCAAAGGGTAAATTCCAATCAGGTGGTTGAACAACAGGTGCAGAGACTAATGCTTTCTTAAGTATTTCAAATGCTTCTACACAATCATCATCAAAGACAAATGGTACATCTTTTTGTAATAAATTAGTCAGAGGCCGAGAGATTTTTGGGAAGTCCTTAATGAACCTCCTATAAAATCCGGCGTGACCAAGGAAACTTCTTATACCTTTGATGTCCTTGGGACATGGCATCTTTTCAATAGCATCAACCTTGGCTTTATCAACTTCAATACCTCTTTCAGAAACTTTGTGCCCCAAGACAATACCTTCATTAACCATAAAGTGGCACTTTTCCCAATTCAAGACAAGATTAGTTTCTTCACATCTCTGCAAAACTCGAGCAAGATTTCTCAAGCAATCATCAAAAGAGGAACCATAGACGGAAAAGTCATCCATGAAAACCTCACAAATTTTCTCGCAAAAGTCAGAGAATATAGCCATCATGCATCTTTGAAAGGTAGCAGGTGCATTACAAAACCAAAAGGCATACATCTATAAGCAAAAGTACCAAAAGGGCATGTAAAAGTAGTCTTTGATTGATCTTTAGCCGACACAGGTATTTGAGAAAAAACAGAATAACCATCTAGAAAGCAATAATGTGTATGTTTGCATAATCTTTCTAGCATTTGATCTATAAAAGGTAAGGGGTAATGATCTTTCTTAGTAGCCTTATTTAATTTGGGGAAATCAATTACCATCCTATAACCTGTGATAATTCTTTGCGGAATCAATTCATCTTTATCATTAGAGACAACAGTAATACCTCCCTTCTTAGGTACACAATGGATAGGACTTACCCACTGACTATCAGCAACGGGATAAATTATACCTACCTCCAGAAGCTTGAGTATTTCTTTTCTTACCACTTCTTTAATTTTAGGATTCAAATGTCGTTGAGGATCACAAACTGGTTTGGCATCAGCTTCCAAATTTATTTTATGTTGGCATAGAGTGGGACTAATGCCCTTAAGATCATCCAAAGTATATCCAATTGCAGCACGGTGCTTTTTTTAGAGTTTTCAATAATCTTTCTTCTTCATGCTCTGAAAGGTTAGCACTAATAATAACAGGATATATTTTCCTTTCATCAAGATAAGCATATTTAAGATTATCAGGCAACGGTTTAAGCTCAAACACGGGATCACCCTTGGGTGGAGCAGGATCCCCTAGGATTTCAACAGGCAAATTGTGTTGCAGAATAGGTTCCTGTTTAAAGAATACTTCATCTATTTCCCTTCTTTCATTCATGAACATATCATTTTCATGGTCTAGCAAATAGTGTTCTAAAGGATCACTAGGAGGTACAACAATAGAAGCAAGACCAATAATTTCATCCTTACTAGGCAATTCTTCCTCACGATGTTGTTTACTAAATTTAGAGAAATTAAACTCATGGACCATATCATCCAGGCCAACAGTAACAACATTCTTTTCGCAATCTATCGTAGCATTAACAGTACTCAAGAAGGGTCTACCAAATATAATAGGACAAAAGCTATCTTGTGGAGAACCAAGAACAAGAAAACAGCGGGGTATTTAGTTTTCCCACACAAGACTTCAACATCTCTAACAATTCCCATTGGAGATATAGTATCTCTATTGGCAAGTTTAATTGTAACATCAATTTCCTCTAAGTCAGCAGGTGCAATCTCATGCATAATTTCTTTGTATAAGCCAATGGGTATAACACTAGCACTAGAACCCATATCACATAGGCCATGATAACAATGATCTCCTATTTTAACAGAAATAACAGGCACGCCTACCACAGGTCTATGTTTATCTCTATCACAGGGTTTAGCAATTCTAGCAGTTTCACCAGTGAATTGAATAACATGCCCATCAATATTATCAGATAGGAGATCTTTAACAATAGCAATATTGGGTTCTACTTTGACTTGCTCAGGAGGTCTATAAGTCCTAGTATTGCTTTTAGGAACAACAGTTGAAGCTTTAGCATGATCCTTCATTCTAACAGGGAAAGGTGGTTTCTCAACATAAGAAGTGGGAACAATAGGATCATTGTAAGTGACAGTCTTTTCTTCAACTTTAATAGGTGCAACTACTTTTACTTATATGGGAGGATGATATTTAAACCACTTCTCCATGGGGATATCAACATAAGTAGCAAAATATTCACAAAAAGAAGCTACTATCTCAGAGTCAAGTCCATATTTAGTGCTAAACTTACGGAAAATATCGGTATCCATAAAAGATTTAACACAATCAAACTTAGATGTCATACCTGACTCCTTACCTTCGTCGAGGTCCCAATCTTCAGAGTTGCGTTTAATTCTATCCAATAAATTCCATCCAAATTCAATAGGCTTCATCATAAAAGAGCCAGCACAATAAGTATCGAGCATGGTGCGATTGTTATCAGAAAGCCGAGCATAAAAATTCTGGAGAATTGTCAATTTTGAGAGCTCATGATTGGGGCATGAATATAACATTGATTTAAGCCTCCCCCAAGCTTGAGCGATGCTTTCTCCTTTGCGAGGCCAAAAATTATATATATAATTGTGATCACGATGAACAAGATGCATAGGGTAATACTTTTGATGAAATTCCAATTTCACTCTTTTATAGTTCCATGATCTCGTATCATCACATGGCCTATACAATGTCAATGTGTCTCCCTCCAAAGATAAAGGGAAAGCCTTCTTCTTAACAATATCATCGGGTATACCTCCAAGCTTAAATAGTCCACAAATATCATCCACATTGCGTAGATGTTCATCAGGATGCTTTGTTCCATCTCCTGCAAAAGTTTAGCTAGCAGTTTTTCCATCATACCCGAAGGAATATGAAAAGGAGTTTCATTTTCAATAGGTTCAGTAGGTTGAGGAGCAACTCTTGGCTCAACTGGACGGGGTGAAGATACCCCGAACAAGCCCCTCAAACAATTACTTTCCATAGTAACAAGTGATAGACAATTTCAGCACACTAAATAAATTTTTCCTTACCAAATTCCACCTACCAAAGGCGCTTCACTCCCCGGCAATGGCGCTAGAAAAGAGTCTTGATGACCCACAAGTATAGGGGATCTATCGTAGTCCTTTCGATACGTAAGAGTGTCAAACCCAACGAGGAGCAGAAGGAAATGATAAGCGGTTTTCAGCAAGGTATTCTCTGCAAGTACTGAAATAAGTGGTAACAAATAGTTTCGTGATAGGATAAATTGTAACGAGCAACAAGTAACAAAAGTAAATAAAGTGCAGCAAGGTGGCCCAATCCTTTTTGTAGCAAAGGACAAGCCTGGACAAACTCTTATAATAGGAAAAGCACTCCCGAGGACACATGGGAATATCGTCAAGCTAGTTTTCATCACGCTCATATGATTCGCGTTCGGTACTTTGATAATTTGATATGTGGGTGGACCAGTGCTTGGGTACTGCCCTTACTTGGACAAGCATCCCACTTATGATTAACCTCTATTGCAGGCATCCGCAACTACAACAAAAGTATTAAGGTAAACCTAACCATAGCATGAAACATATGGATCCAAATCACCCCCTTACAAGGCAACGCATAAACTAGGGTTTAAGCTTCTGTCACTCTAGCAACCCATCATCTACTTATTACTTCCCAATGCCTTCCTCTAGGCCCAAATAGTGGTGAAGTGTTATGTATTCGACGTTCACATAACACCACTAGAGGTTAGACAACATACATCTTATCAAAATATCGAACGAATACCAAATTCACATGACTACTAATAGCAAGACTTCTCCCTTGTCCTCAGGAACAAACGTAACTACTCACAAAACATATTCATGTTCATAATCAGAGGGGTAATAATGTGCATAAAGGATCTGAACATATGATCTTCCACCAAATAAACCAACTAGCATCAACTACAAGGAGTAATCAACACTACTAGCAACCTACTAGCACCAATCCCGGACTTGGAGACAAGAATTGGATACAAGAGATGAACTAGGGTTTGGAGATGAGATGGTGCTGGTGAAGATGTTGATGGAGATTGCCCCCTCCCGGTGAGTGGAGCATTGGTGATGACGATGGTGATGATTTCCCCCTCCCGGAGGGAAGTGTCCCCGGCAGAACAGCTCTGCCGGAGCCCTAGATTGGTTCCGCCAAGGTTCTGCCTCGTAGCGGTGGAGTCTCGTCCCGAAAGGTTCTTCTCTATTTTTTTCTCATCGAAAGACTTCATATGGGAGAAGATGGACGTCGGAGAGCCACCAGGGGGCCCATGAGGTAGGGGGCGCGCCCAGGGGGTGCGCCCCCCACCCTCGTGAGTAGGGTGTGGGCCCCCTGGCCTTCATCTTTGGCGACGATTTTTCTTTATTTATTTTAAGGTATTCCGTGGAGTTTCAGGACGTTTGGAGTTGCACAGAATAGTCCTTCAATATTTGCTCCTTTTCCAGCCCAGAATTCCAGCTGCCGGCATTCTCCCTCTTCATGTAAACCTTGTAAAATAAGAGAGAATAGCCATAAGTATTGTAACATAATGTGAAATAACAGCCCATAATGCAATAAATATTGATATAAAAGCATGATGCAAAATGGACGTATCATTCATCATCAACACACCATCTATTAGCTTTTGGAGAGTGGTGTCTCCTAGATTGGTTAGGTGTCACTTGGGAGCCTCTGTCAAGATTGTGGAGTTGAACCAAGGAGTTTGTAAGGGCAAGGAGATCGCCTACTTCGTGAAGATTTGCCCTAGTGAGGCAAGTCCTTCGTGGGCGATGGCCATGGTGGGATAGACATGGTTGCTTCTTCGTGGACCCTTCGTGGGTGGAGCCCTCCGTGGACTCGCGCAACCATTACCCTTCGTGGGTTGAAGTCTCCATCAACGTGGATGTATGATAGCACCACCTATCGGAACCACGCCGAAAATCTCCGTGTCTCCAATTGCGTTTGCACACTCCAATCCCATCCCTTTACTTTCTTGCAAGTTGCATGCTTTACTTTCCGTTGCTCATATACTCTTTGCATGCTTGCCTTATATGTATTGTGAATGTTTAAACTTGTGCTTAAACTCCACCTCAACTTGAAGAACTTAAAGATTGCTACTTTTCTTGGTTGAGAGTCTATTCACTCTCCCCCTCTAGACACCTCTTCTCGATCCTTTCACTCCGGCAAAGAGTCCGGGAACCGTGCCCCCTCTGAGTGCATGTCACCCGTTGATGACGTGGCGAAGTGTTCCAACAACAAGAGATCCAAGGTTGCTGCTCCACAAGTGAAAAAGGTCCCGGCAGGGCTGGCTAGCGTTGATGGTACTTTCACGATTAGCGCCACCCTAAATGACAAATAGGAAAGGGCGCTCGTTGCCTTCCTATGGGTGAATATCGATGTGTTTGCTTGGCAACCATCTGATATCCTCGATGTTCCCAGGGAGGTAATTGAGCACCACCTTGTTGTCTGCCCACACGCCAGACCTGTTAAACAAAAAGTCCGGAAGCAGGCCTTGGAGAGGCAGCAGTTTATTGTAGAAGAAATCAGAAGCTTGAGGCAGCTGGTTTGGTCAGAGGAGTGCTACATCCCACTTGGCTAGCAAACCCAGTGGTGGTCTGATGTCTTCTAGAACTACGTCGGTATTTCCCCAAAGAGGAAGGGATGATGCAGTATAGCGACGATAGGTATTTCCCTCGGTGAGGAGACCAAGGTTATCGAACCAGTAGGAGAACCTCCTCACACCACGTAAACAGCACCTGCACACAAATAACAAATACTCGCAACCCGACGTGTTAAAGGGGTTGTCAATCCCTTTCGGGTATGACGCCTCAAGACAGGCAAATAACGTGAGGTAAAAGTGGTAGATAGGATAAATAGATCGCGGAACAAATAAATTGCAGCAAGGTATTTTGGTATTTTTGGTTTAATAGATCTGAAAATAAATGCAAAGGAAAATAGATCGCAAAGTAAAATATGATGAAAAGAGACCCGGGGGCCATAGGTTTCACTAGTGGCTTCTCTCGAGAAAAATAGCAAACGGTGGGAAAACAATTATTGTTGAGAAATTGGTAGAACTTCAAATACTCATGACGATATCTAGGCAATGATCATTATATAGGCATCACGTCAAAGATTAGTAGACCGACTCCTGCCTGCATCTACTACTATTACTCCACACATCGACCGCTATCCAGCATGCATCTAGTGTATTAAGTTCATGGAGAAACGGAGTAATGCAATAAGAACGATGACATGATGTAGAAAAGATCTATTTATGTAGAAATAGACCCCATATTGTTATCCTTAATAGAAATGATACATACGTGTCGTTTCCCCTTCTGTCACTGGGATCAAGCACCGTAAGATCGAACCCATCACAAAGCACCTCTTCCTGTTGCAAGATAAATAGATCAAGTTAGCAAAACAAAACCCAAATATCGGAGAAGAAATACGAGGCTATAAGCAATCATGCATATAATAGATCAGAGAAGAGTCAAATAACTTTCATGCATAAAAACATAGATCTGATCATAAACTCAAAGTTCATCGGATCCCAACAAACGCACCACAAAAAGGCTTACATCATATGGATCTCCAACAGACCATTGTATTGATAGTCAAGAGAGAGAGGAAGCCATCTAGCTACTAACTACGGACCCGTAGGTCTACAAAGAACTACTCACGCATCATCGGAGAGTCACCAATGGAAGTGATGAACCCCTCCGTGATGGTGTCTAGATTGGATCTGGTGGTTCTAAACTCTGTGGCGGCTGGAATTGATTTTTGTTGACTCCCCTAGGGTTTCGGGAATAGTGGGTATTTATAGAGCAAAGAGCCGGTTCAGGGCCACCCGAGGTGGGCACAACCCACACCTGGCAGTGCCTGGGCCCCCAGGCGCGCCCTGGTGGGTGCTACCCCCCTCGGGGCACCCCCCAGGTGCTTTCTTGGCCCACTGGATGTCTTCTGGCCCCTAAAAATCCAGAGTTTGGCCTTCATTTAGAACAATGTGGAATAGTTTCACAACTCATGCCACCTGGAACACCACAGCGTAATGGTGTGTCCCAACATCGTAATCATACTTTATTAGATATGGTGCGATCTATGATGTCTCTTACCAATTTACCACTATCGTTTTGGGGTTATGCATTAGAGATAGCAGCATTTAGGTTAAATAGGGCACCGTCAAAATCCATTGAGACAACACCGTATGGACTGTGGTTTGGCAATAAACCTAAGCTGTCGTTTCTTAAAGTTTGGGGATGCGATGCTTAGGTCAAAAGGCTTCAACCTAATAAGCTCGAACCCAAATTGGAGAAGTGCGTCTTCATAGGATACCCTAAGGAAACAATTGGGTACACCTTCTACCACAGCTCCGAAGGCAAGATCTTTGTTGCCAAGAATGGAACCTTTCTAGAGAAGGAGTTTCCCTCGAAAGAAGTGAGTGGGAGGAAAGTACAACTTGATGAGGTAATTGTACCTTCTCTCAATTTGGAAAGTAGCTTATCCGAGAAATCTGTTCCCGTGATGCCTACACCAACTGGAGAGGAAGCTAATGATAATGATCATGAAACTTCAGATCAAGTTACAATAGAACCTCGTAGGTCAACCAGAACATGCAGTACAAAAAAAATACACTTCCGTGATGATATGTGTTTGTCACAGTAGGTCACGTTTTCTGTCATGCATGTACATCCATGACAATTTTATGACAGAATCAAGATAGTCATACATGTGTTGTCGTAGAAGTGTTCCATGACATTATCAAAATTATCATCACGGAAGTGTCCACTTCCATGACGATAAATAGCGCGTCACAGAAGTGATTTTCGTCAAGGGTGACCGACACGTGGCATCCACCGTAACAGAACGCCGTTAAGCTATCGGGTCCGGTTTTGGATCCGATAACCCGTTAATAGCCCAGACCAATGGGGATTTTCCACGTGTAAAATCATCATTGGCCGGAGGAAACACGTGCTACCTCATCGTAGGACCTTGAGAAGAGGTGTCTAGAGGGGGGTGATTAGACACTAAGTACCAAAGTTGTAGTTTTTAAGTTTCCTTTGGTTTAAGTGGAGATTAGGCACAAGTTTAACATTCACAATACATATCAAGCAAGCATGCAAAGAGTGTATGAGCAGCGGAAAGTAAAGCATGCAACTTGCAAGAATGTAGAGGGAAGGGTTTGGAGGATTCAAACGCAATTGGAGACACGGATGTTTTTGGCGTGGTTCTGATAGGTGGTGCTATCGTACATCCACGTTGATGGAGACTTCAACCCACGAAGGGTAACGGTTGCGCGAGTCCACGCAGGGCTCCACCCACGAAGGGTCCACGAAGAAGCAACCTTGTCTATCCCACCATGGTCGTCGCCCATGAAGGACTTGCCTCACTAGCAGTAGATCTTCACGAAGTAGGCGATCTCCTTGCCCTTACAAACTCCTTGGTTCAACTCCACAATCTTGTCGGAGGCTCCCAAGTGACACCTAGCCAATCTAGGAGACACCACTCTCCAAGAAGTAACAAATGGTGCGTTGATGATGAACTCCTTGCTCTTGTGCTTCAAATGATAGTCTCCCCAACACTCAACTCTCTCTCATAGGTTTTGGATCTGGAGGAAAGAAGATTTGAGTGGAAAGCAACTTGGGGAAGGCTAGAGATCAAGATTCATATGGTAGGAATGGAATATCTTGGCCTCAACACATGAGTAGGTAGTTCTCTCTCAGAAAATGTATGCTGGAAGTGTAGGTTTAGTCTGATGGCTCTCTCCACGAATGAAGAGGAGGTGGAGGGTATATATAGCCTCCACACAAAATCTAACCGTTACACACAATCTACCAAACTCGGTGGGACCGAATCGTTAAACTCGGTCAGACTGATTTAGCAAATAATGTGACCGTTAGGCTTTTCAGTGGGACCGAAATGCAACTCGGTGAGACCGATATGGTTAGGGTTAGGGCATAACGTAATCTCGGTAAGACCGATTACACAAACTCGGTGAGACCGATTTTGGTAATAAGCTTTCCAGAGAGTTGGTCAGGCAAACTCGGTTTGACCGATTACACAAACTCGGTGAGACCGATTTTGGTAATGAGTTATCCAGAGAGTTTGCATTGTAATCTCGGTAGTACCGATTGCTCAAACTCGGTGAGACCGATTTTGGTAATGGACATACACAGAGAGATTACAATCCCATCTCGGTGAGACCGAGATCCCTATCGGTAAGACCGATTTGCTTAGGGTTTGTGGCAGTGGCTATGACTATTGGAATCGGTGGCGCCGGATAGGAAGAATCGGTGTGACCGATTTGGGCTTTAGGTTTAGGTCATTTGTGGAAGTGGGAAAGTAGCTGAGGATTTTGGAGCATATCACTAAGCACATGAAGCAAGAGGCTCATTAAGCAACACCTCATCCCTCCTTGATAGTATTGGCTTTTCCTATAGACTCAATGTGATCTTGGACCACTAAAATGTAAAATGAAGAGTCTTGAGCTTGAAGCTTGAGCCAATCCTTTGTCCTTAGCATCTTGAAGGAGTTCCCACATACTTTAGTCCATGCCACTCCATTGTTGAACTTATCTGAAACATGCTAGATAAAAGTGTTAGTCCAACAAGAGATATGTTGACATTAATTACCAAAACCACCTAGGGAGCACTTGTGCTTTCAATCTCCCCCTTTTTGGTAATTGATGACAACATACATCAAAGCTTTAGATAAATATATAAAGAGTAGCAAGTAAAGCTTTGGAAAGACGTGTAACAAACATAGGCTCCCCCTACAAGTATGCAATCATGTGAATATGGAATATAAAAGCATGTGAGAGCATCAACATGATAGAGCAGGCAATGTGTTACATGTATCTTGGTCATATGCATCAGAGCAAAGAGTATTAAGGAAAATACCTTCATGCTCATGAGTCCTTCTTGCAAACAATATTTACATCAGCAAGAATTCCTCATACACATGATTGTGATGCATATACTTACCTTGTAGTCTTGAGTTGTCTTAGGATGGAATGAACCTGCGCAAATAAGGTTAGATAACACAAATGCACCTACTAGCCAGAGCAAACAAAAGAAACTACAAGAATACCAAGACTGGGATGACATGTAGAGAGTGAGTACTAAGTACCACATTGGATTAGACATGTCCCCAAGAGTAAAGATATGCAATGAATTTAAATGATTTATTTCCCTTAGATGTCTTGCTCCCCCTGAATCTAACATGGGATACTGGGAGAAGATAGGGAATAGAAAATCAGAGCTGAAAAAATATGAATGATGATCAGAGCTAATGTATGCTAATGCAAATAAGCACAACAGATCATATGAACATGTCTCTCCCCTCAAGAAGACATGTGGGCATCTCTCCTCTTGAACATCAAACATCTGGGATCCTTGAGATATACTTTCTACCTAAGTATCCTCTCCCCCTGGAGATCTCTCTCTTCCTTTGAGGGTCTCTCTCCCCCTTTAGAAGGTGATATCTCTCTCCCCCTCAAGAAGGTGATAAACTTTTTTCTTTGATGTGATCTCTTTCTAAATGATAAGCTTTGATGTTCTCTCTCTCCCCCTTTGACGTCAATTTCCAAGAAGGGTTTTCTGGAATCCGTCGAATGGGTTTGGTCCTTGAGACACAGCACAAAGCAATGATAAAAATGTGATGCTTGTAGAGGACAAGATTCATTGAGTGGAGCTGGATCAGAAGAAACATAGAATATGTGGCAAACTGTTTTCCTGATGTGAAATCGGTGGCACCGAGTGGTATGCTTCGGTTGGACCGAAAGGATTCGGTTGGGCCGAAAATAACAAATCGGTGAAACCGATTTCATCACAGAGAAAACACTTGTCACCTCGGCTCACTAGACTAGTAAGATCTCACAAAGATTTGCAAGGAATTTACTGAAAGATGTGCAATGAATTTGATGCAGAAAATGCAGAGCAAACAGAAAGAAATCTAGATGAAGTTTTTTTTGAGAAAGGGGAAACAAATATGCATGAGACAAATGCAAAAACACAGAAAAGAACACAGGAGAATTTCATCTAGAGATGGTCGGCGACAAAGTCACCTATGTTAGAGTATATTGACTTAGGAGTCAAGTGAGATCACTTGATCATAGGTCATACTCATCGTTTAAGCATCTTGATGTATTCACATCTTGTCGAGTTGCTTTAGCTCATGACTTGGAGTAAAGCTTCTCTAAGATGGAATAACATACCTTGGTTTGTAGCGTAGTCCATGTAGTTGAACTTGTGTGGGTTGCTCAAAGTTGATGTAGCTCATCAAGAATTGGGAGCACCACTTGGAATTTAAGTCCATCTACCTACATTGGTTAGTTCTTGCAAGGAAGAGCACTTGTGTATCCAAAGATGACAATCATGAAGCTCAATAGAGAATATGTCAAAAGGATATGTTTGAGTAGTTCTGTGCTTCCTTGTCTTCAACCACCATAGTGTAGAGACTTGGTGATGTAGAGATTGCTCAAGATGTGAGTAGATTACAATCTCATGGAGTTTGATTCCACCAAGTACCTACATGGGTTAGATAACATGCAAGATGCAAATATATCCAAGACATAAGATTTTCATCATAAGAGAAATATCTAGGATTAGTCATAAGCTCATGTCTTGCATGTATCCAATGGAGTTTCTACTCCAAGTTTGAAGCATCAATGATGTTCAATTCTCCTCTTAACCTGCAAAACACTTTCTCATCAAGAGGTTTAGTGAATATATCCACTAGTTGCTTTTCGGTGCGAACATGCTTAAGATCAATGTCACCCTTAGCAACATGATCTCGAATGAAGTGATGACGAACTTCAATATGCTTAGTTCGAGAATGTTGCACAGGATTATGACCAATTTTGATAGCACTTTCATTGTCACAAAGCAATGGAACATGTCTCACATATATCCCATAAGCTTTAAGGGTTTGGGTCATCCAAAGTAATTGAGCACAACATGAACCAGCGGCAATATATTCAGCTTCGGCGGTGGATAAGGATACCGAGTTTTGTTTCTTGGAGGACCAAGACACAAGAGATCTACCAAGAAATTGACAAGTACCCGAAGTGGACTTTCTATCAACCTTGTCTCCGGCATAGTCCGGGTCGGAATAGCCAACAAGATTGAAAGAGGCCCTCTTAGGATACCAAATGCCAAAGTTTGGTGTATGGATTAAGTATCTCACTATCCTTTTCACGGCCTTAAGATGACATTCTTTAGGAGCAGCATGATATCGTGCACATATGCACACACTTAGCATGATATCGGGACCTGAAGCACATAGATATAATAATGAACCAATCATAGAGCGATAAACCTTTCGATCAACCGGTTCACTATCTTTGGTCAAATCAAGATGTACACTAGTAGGCATGGGTGTAGACATACCTTTGCATTCTTGCATATTGAACTTCTTGAATAAGTCCTTGGTGTACTTCGTTTGAGAAACAAAGGTACCTTCCTTAGTTTGCTTGATTTGCAATCCAAGAAAGAATTTGAGTTCACTCATCATAGACATCTCAAACTTCTCCGACATTAGCTTCCCAAACTTTTCACTAAAATGAGGGTTAGTTGAACCAAATATAATATCATCAACATAGATTTGGCACACAAATAGTTCTCCATTAACCCTTTTAGTAAAAAGAGTAGAATCAATTTTCCCAATTTCGAAGCCTTTTTCAATAAGAAACTTGGTTAAGCATTTATACCATGCTCTAGGAGCTTGTTTAAGACCATAAAGAGCTTTGTGAAGTTTGTAAACATGATTGGGTTTCTTAGGATTGACAAAGCCGGGAGGTCGCTTAACATAAACTTCCTCCTCTATCTCACCATTTAGAAAAGCACTTTTAATGTCCATTTGGTACAAGGTGATATCATGATGATTAGCATAGGCAAGTAAGATGCGAATGGACTCAATTCTAGCAATGGGGGCGTAAGTCTCACCATAGTCCATACCTTCGACTTGTGTGTAGCCTTGGGCGACGAGACGTGCTTTGTTGCGAACTACTTGTCCATCTTCATCTTGCTTGTTGCGCAACACCCATTTGGTACCGATGACGTTGTGGTTGTTGTCGGGCTTCTCAACCAATGTCCAAACTTGGTTCCTCTCAAAGTTATGTAGCTCTTCATGCATAGCATTTATCCAATCCGGATCTTCCAATGCTTCTTCAACCTTCATAGGTTCAATGCTAGAGATGAAAGAATAGTTTCCACAAAAATTAGCTAAACGAGTTTTAGAGCGAGTGATTCTCCCAGTTTGAATGTCATTGTAGATTTGCTCGACGGGATGATCTTTAGCGATTCTTGCTCGAACTCGTGAAAGCTTTTGCTTGGGTCTTCGTTGAACATCTTCTTCATCTTGTTCTTCTTCTTGGCCTTCTTCATCGTTGGCGTTGTCGTTCTCTTGTCGTGGTGGGGAAGGAGGTTGTTGACGTTCATCTTGATGCACTTCCTCGTTTCCTTCATCTTGGTGTGTCCCACTTGTGGATGCTTCCATGTCAACTCTTGGTTCACCTTGTCATGAAGTAGAAGCTTCCACTTGGACGGACGAGGTACTCTCCTTCACCTCCGTTGGACGAACCTTGCCAATAGCCAAGTCTTGAATTGCTTCCGAAGGATCTTTGTCTCCTACATCAATTGGCAATTGCTCTACTTGCGAGCCCTTAGATTCATCAAACTTCACATCTATCGTCTCGTCAACCTTTCGGGTGAAATTGTTGTAGACACAGTAAGTGTGAGAGTTTGAGCCATAACCTAGAAGGAAACCTTCATGAGACTTAGGAGCAAATTTAGAGCGACGATGCTTATCAAGAATGTAGCACTCCGGGCCGAATACTCGAAAGTATCCAACTTGGGGTTTGTTACCGGTGAGGAGCTCGTATGCCGTCTTGCCGAGTAGCTTGTGAAGATACAAGCGATTTGTTGCATGACAAGCTGTCTCAACCGCTTCTGCCCAAAAGTGCTTCGGCGTCTTGTACTCATCAAGCATCGTTCTTGCCATTTCAATGAGTGTCCGGTTCTTCCTCTCAACAACTCCGTTTTGTTGAGGTGTGTACGTAGCCGAGAACTCGTGTGAAATCCCTTCTTCGTCAAGAAAGGTGTCCACATTTGCGTTCTTGAACTCCGTTCCGTTGTCGCTGCGAACCTTCTTGATCTTCACTTCAAAATGATTTTGGGCCTTCCTAGCAAAGTTTTTGAAGATCTTTTGGACCTGTGATTTATCATCGAGAAAGAACACCCACGTAAATCTTGAAAAATCATCAACTATAACTAGACCAAAAGAATTTCCACCGAGACTCTTGTAAGAGTTGGGACCAAAAATATCCATGTGAAGTAGCTCGAGTGGCCTCCTTGTGGTCATGATGTTCTTCACGGGATGCCTTCCTCCAACCTGTTTACCTGCTTGACAAGCGTTGCAAAGTCTATCCTTATCAAATATGACATTGTTAACTCCAAGGACATGATTTCCTTTAATAAGCTTGTCAAGGTTTCGCATACCAACATGACCTAGTCTTCTATGCCATAACCAACCTTTTGAGGATTTAGCAATGAAGCAAGTTTTAGGTTGAGCCTTTTTAGTGAAATCAACAATGTATAGATCACCTCTACACACACCGGTAAAGACCATTTTATGATTGTCTCGACGAAACACTTGGCAATCTACTTCAGTAAATAAGACATTGAGACCGAAATCAGCAAGTCTAGATACTGAGAGTAAGTTGTATCCAAGAGATTCAACGAGCATGACATTTTGTATGGAGCTATCATGTGATATGGCCACCTTACCAAGGCCAACCACCTTACCCTTTGAGTTGTCACCAAAAGTGACATACTTTCGAGGACTATCATTATCAGCTAGCTCACAAAACATGTCTTTATCTCCGGTCATGTGATCGGTACATCCACTATCAAGAACCCATTCCTTTCCTCCTGACATATATCCCCGAAGATTTTCCATAAGACCAAAATGTCTCATTGCATCATCAAGATCGAAGTCACTATCATCATCCTCATCATAGTATCCATGTTCAACATCGTCATGTGGTGGATCAAGTCCTAGAGAGGGTAATTCATTAGAATGAGTTTGACAATGATCTTGCTTATGAATTTTTATAGCTTCGGAAATAATATCACTAATAAGCCCAACATTTCCTTTGGCACGCATAAGGTTTGTAAGCTCAAATAGACGATCACCAAACATAGGATCACTAGAATTCATCTTACTCAAGGCAATAGACTTATGGAGAATTTCATCAAGATTTTTCAAGGAATAATCTGGAAATCGTTTTTCAATAAATTTCCATATAGTGTAGGCACACTTAAAAGTAGGCAAACATCCAATCAAGTTTCTAGGCAATCCTCTAATGATAAGCTCGGCAGTTCTAAGATTCCTAATCATGTCAATTGACTCATCATGGGTAGGATGCATAGGATCAACATAAGGTGCACAAGGGCTAGCAATGTACTTGTTCAAATGATATTGATTGAAAATTACAAGCATCTCATTTTTTCACTCACGGAAATACTCTCCATCAAGAATAGGCACTCTATGTCTAAGACTCCCAATAGTAGACTCGTCCATCTTCCTCCAATGGTGATTAAACCAAAGCAATGGAGACCAATGCTCTAATACCACCTGTAGGACCTTGAGAAGAGGTGTCTAGAGGGGGGTGAATAGACACTAAGTACCAAAGTTGCAATTTTTAAGTTTCCTTTGGTTTAAGTGGAGATTAGGCACAAGTTTAACATTCACAATACATATCAAGCAAGCATGCAAAGAGTGTACGAGCAGCAGAAAGTAAAGCATGCAACTTGCAAGAATGTAAAGGGAAGGGTTTGGAGGATTCAAACGCAATTGGAGACATGGATGTTTTTGGCGTGGTTCTGATAGGTGGTGCTATCGTACATCCACGTTGATGGAGACTTCAACCCACGAAGGGTAACGGTTGCGCGAGTCCATGGAGGGCTCCACCCACGAAGGGTCCACGAAGAAGCAACCTTGTCTATCCCACCATGGCTGTCGGCCAAGAAGGACTTGCCTCACTAGCGGTAGATCTTCACAAAGTAGGCGATCTCCTTGCCCTTACAAACTCCTTGGTTCAACTCCACAATCTTGTCGGAGGCTCCCAAGTGACACCTAGCCAATCTAGGAGACACCACTCTCCAAGAAGTAACAAATGGTGCGTTGATGATGAACTCCTTGCTCTTGTGCTTCAAATGATAGTCTCCCCAACACTCAACTCTCTCTCATAGGTTTTGGATCTGGAGGAAAGAAGATTTGAGTGGAAAGCAACTTGGGGAAGGCTAGAGATCAAGATTCATATGGTAGGAATGGAATATCTTGGCCTCAACACATGAGTAGGTAGTTCTCTCTCAGAAAATGTATGCTGGAAGTGTAGGTTTAGTCTGATGGCTCTCTCCACGAATGAAGAGAAGGTGGAGGGGTATATATAGCCTCCACACAAAATCTAACCGTTACACACAATCTACCAAACTCGATGGGACCGAATCGTTAAACTCGGTCAGACCAATTTAGCAAATAATGTGACCGTTAGGGTTTTCAGTGGGACCGAAATGCAACTCGGTGAGACCGATATGGTTAGGGTTAGGGCATAACGTAATCTCGGTAAGACCGATTACACAAACTCGGTGAGACCAATTTTGGTAATAAGATTTCCAGAGAGTTGGTCAGGCAAACTCGGTTTGACCGATTACACAAACTCGGTGAGACCGATTTTGGTAATGAGTTATCCAGAGAGTTTGCATTGTAATCTTGGTAGTACCGATTGCTCAAACTCGGTGAGACCGATTTTGGTAACGGACATACACAGAGAGATTACAATCCCATCTCGGTGAGACCGAGATCCCTATCGGTAAGACCGATTTGCTTAGGGTTTGTGGCAGTGGCTATGACTATTGGAATCGGTGGCGCCGGATAGGAAGAATCGGTGTGACCGATTTGGGCTTTAGGTTTAGGTCATTTGTGGAAGTGGGAAAGTAGCTGAGGATTTTGGAGCATATCACTAAGCACATGAAGCAAGAGGCTCATTAAGCAACACCTCATCCCTCCTTGATAGTATTGGCTTTTCCTATAGACTCAATGTGATCTTGGACCACTAAAATGTAAAATGAAGAGTCTTGAGCTTGAAGCTTGAGCCAATCCTTTGTCCTTAGCATCTTGAAGGAGTTCCCACATACTTTAGTCCATGCCACTCCATTGTTGAACTTATCTGAAACATGCTAGATAAAAGTGTTAGTCCAACAAGAGATATGTTGACATTAATTACCAAAACCACCTAGGGTGCACTTGTGCTTTCACTCACCATTGGGACAGATGTCATCCACTCATTGGACAGGAGGCGCCTATGATAGGTCGACACATGGCACGGCCCAACAGTGGTCCATTCCGATGAAAAAGGCCGGCCCAGTAAAAATTAGCAGGCCGGCCCATATAAGGCCTACTTGTGTTAGGTCCATTTAAGCCCACGGCCCATAGAATATGTGCCAATTCGGCCCGTCAACGGCCCGTTAAAGATTTGACACCATTGTAGCCCAACGTCAGTTCGAGCCCGTTAACAGCCCGCTATATATTCGGGCTCAATATCGGCCCGATGAGATTTCGGCCTATTAACGGCCCATTCAAGGGATGGGCCAATTTTCAGGATGTACATCTTTCGGCCTTTTAGCGACCCATTTAAGTGTTGGGCTAATTTCTGGCCCGGTGTGTCTTTCAGCCTATTGACGGCCCATAAATCAGTTGGGCCATTTGTAGTCGGACCTGAGTTTTGGCCTTTTAGCGACCCATTTAAGTGTTGGGCCAATTCCCTGCCCTGTGTGTCTTTCAGCCTGTTAACGGCCCATAAATGTGTTGGGCCATTTGTAGTCGGACCTGAGTTTTGGCCTTTTAACGGCCCATGCCCTTCATTGTCCAATACCAGCCCGGTTTCTCTTTCGGCCTGCTAAAGGCCCACAACACAGTTGGGCCATTTACAATACGACCTGACTTTCAGCCTCTTAGCGGCCCATGCTCTTCATGGTCCAGTACAAGCCCACTGTCTCTTTCGGCCTGCTAAAGGCCCATAGTATAGTTGGGCCATATGTAGCCCAAACTCAGTAATGGGCTGTTAACGGCCCGTGAAATCAAATGGGCCCACCTATTGCCCGCTTCGATGTCGGCTTGTTAACGACCCGGGAGGTAAGAGGGCCGACCATTAACTTTCGGCCTGGTAACGGCCCATTAACTTAATGGGCCCACTAAAGTTCGTACATGTCTTTAGGCCAAATTAGATAATTTGAGCCCATTACGATGAGCAATTGTGCACAGGACCAAAACCGATCAAGCAAAGGTACGGCACACAGGGAAAAACGTTGCACATCCAGCATATATTACAGGAAATTACATCCACTGGGCAATCAAAGATTGATGCCAGTGCAAATAAATGTACAGAACCTAATGATCTACAACATCACAATCTGCAACCTCAGCACGGATGACGCCCATAAGCATGTGGGCAAGTTCTTGCTGCTCTGCTACACTGTCTCTGAAAACATTGATCAATTGTTGTTGCGCACGAATCTGCACCTCTGATTCCTCCACCATTTCCATCATTGCTTCAGCCATTAATTGGTTCACAAACATACATTTTTTATGTTGCATTTGAGACAGAGGATACTGAACAGATTCATATGGCGATTTTGGCAGGCTTGTATTATTGATAGTGGAGAGTGTCTCGACCACTGCATCATAACATAAATTAGGAGGGGAACCAAATAGATTAATCATGAGTTATTGCCATATTACCTGGCCTAGATTTATTGGAAAGAAACAATGGGTTGCCTTGCTATTTTCAGAGTTTGTCTTCTTATCTTCAGCAGCCTGCACCAAATTAACACACTAGCATTGCTATCATTGGCCAAGTCAGATAATAGGAAAGCAACATTGACACAATGAACGTTTCGGAAACTAGCCTACACCAAATTAACACAATATGGCACAGCTGTCATCAACCAGGTAAGGTAATACGAAAGCAACATTGACACAATGAATGAATGGGCAACCAGAGCAGCACTAATTCAGTAATGTGCATGATATGAGATATTACACTCATGCAGCTCGGTATGCAAAACTACCAGGCAGTTTTCTTTACAAAAATCAACATTGGCGCCTTTAACATTTTGCTACAACTAATTTTAGATCAGATAAAGGTTGGATTCATGCCTATTAACAAAATACATGCTGATGTAAAAATATAGTGATATACAACATGTACTTACATCAGCATTGGAGCACAGAGAATTCCCACAAGATATTTTCCTCGAATACAATCCTAATGGAGGAAGTCTTCTATCATTTAACCTTATTTTCTAAAAGAGAGATGGGTAAGAAACATGTAGAAAATATGATCAGAATGCTATAAAATTTCATGATGTGAGGATACGCACACGCTTCTTAGAATGGAGTTGACATTATTTTGTTGGACTGGAGCGGACTAGTTCTATGTGCTGGAGCAGTATCTATGAAAAATGGAGTTGGTTTATTATCTCCTGGCATTTGGATCTTTTGCAAAGACCTGCTCCCTCCATCCCATAATGTAAGACGTTTTTTGACTCTAGTGTAGTGTCAAAAAATTTCTTACATTATGGGACGGAGGGAGTAGTTTGTAACCCTTCAGATTCTAACATAGCCGTCTTCCCCTTGCATGCCTTATATAGAAGAATGGTGCTTCAATTATAAAAATGGTACAACAGAGATGGAATAGGTACTGAAGAATAGAGAGGCATGACATATTGACATGTATTCCCTCCATGCCAAAATAAATGGATGGGTCTAGGCGTATATCAACTCTAGATACATCCAGTTTTATCCATTTCTGCGGCATGTAATCCGAATGGAGGGAGTATGATGTAAGAGCTAGGGATACGACAAGACAACACAGTAAAAAATACTGAAAACCCACTGCAGAAATAAAGTATTCAAACCCACTGATATGAGATAGTACAGTCACGTAGCTCAGGATGCAAAACTACCAGGCAGTTTTCCTTACAAAAATCAACATTGTGGCCTTTAATCATACATTTTGCTACAACTAAATTTAGATCAGATAAAGGTTGGATTCATGCCGATTAACAAAATACATGCTGATGTAAAAATATAGTGATATACAATAGGTACTTACATCTGCATTGGAGCACAGAGAATTCCTGCAAGAATCTTTCCTCACAAACGATACCAGTGAAGAAATTCTTCTATCTGTTAAGCTTATTTTCTAAAAGAGAGATGGGTAAGAAACATGTAGAAAATATGATCAGCATGCTATAAAATTTCATGATGCAAGGATACGCACACGCTTCTTAGAATTGAGTTGACATATTTTTGCTGGACTGGAGCAGACTAGTTCTTTGGCCACTGGAATCTGCTTATTATCAGTAGGAGTTGGGTTTCTCTGTGCTGGAGCAGTATCTATAAAAACTGGAGTTGGTTTATTATCTCCTGGCGTTTGGATCTTCTACAAAGACCTTGTTTGTAACCCTTTAGATTCTAACATAATTGTTTTCCCCTTGCATGCCTTGTATAGAAGAATGGCGCTTCAATTATAAAACATGCTACAGTAGAGAGATGGAATAGGTACTGAAGAATAGAAAACGCATGACATATTGACATGTTGTAGGATCGAAAGTATGTCTAGAGGGGGGTGATTAGACTATTTGACCAAATAAAAATCTAGCCTTTTCCCAATTTTAAGTCTTGGCAGATTTTAGCAATTTTACACAAGTCAAGCAATCAACCTACACATGCAGTTCTAAGAGTATAGCAGCGGAATGTAAAACATTGCATATGAAGGTAAGGGGAGGAGTTTGGAGGGAGCAAACGCAATGTTCACACGAAGATTTTTGGCGTGGTTCCGATAGGTGGTGCTATCGTACATCCACGTTGATGGAGATTTTAACCCACAAAGGGCAACGGCTGCGCGAGTCCACGGAGGGCTCCACCCATGAAGGGTCCACGAAGAAGCAACCTTGTCTATCCCACCATGGCCATCACCCACGAAGGACTTGCCTCACTAGGGTAGATCTTCATGAAGTAGGCGATCTCCTTGCCCTTACAAACTACTTTGTTCAACTCCACAATCTTGACGGAGGCTCCCAAGTGACACCTAACCAATCTAGGAGACACCACTCTCCAAAAGGTAATAGATGGTGTGTTGATGATGAACTCCTTGCTCTTGTGCTTCAAATGATAGTCTCCCCAACACTCAGCTCTCTCTCATAGGATTGGATTTGGTGGAAAGATGATTTGAGTGGAAAGCAACTTGGGGAAGGCTAGAGATCAAGATTCATATGGTTGGAATAGAATATCTTGGCCTCAACACATGAGTAGGTGGTTCTCTCAGAAAATGAATGCTGGAAGTGTTGGCATGTACTGATGGCTTTCTCCACGAATGAAGAAAGGGTGGAGGGGTATATATAGCCTCCACACAAAATCTAACCGTTACACACAATCTACCAAGCTCGTTGAGACCGAATCAGAAAACTCGGTCAGACCGATTTAGTTCATAATGTGACTGTTAGGCATTTCGGTGGGACCGACATGTCCACTCGGTGGGACCAATTTTGTTAGGGTTAGGGCATAACATAGTCTCGGTGAGACCGATTACACAAACTCGATGGGACCGACTTTGGTAATAAGCTAACCAGAGAGTTGGTCAGGCAAACTTGGTGGGACCGATTCGCTCATCTCGGTGAGACCGAAATGTTACGAAGGGGAAACACGGAGTTTGCATTGCAAACTCGGTGGGACCGATCGCTCACCTCGGTTAGACCAAAACGTTATGAAGGGAAATAGAGAGTTTGCAATCCCATCTCGATAAGACCGAGATCCCTATCGGTGAGACCGAAGTGACTAGAGTTTCTGGCACTGGCTATGTCAAATGAACTCGGTGGCGCCGGATAGATCAAATCGGTGGGGCCGAGTCTGACTTTTGGTATGGGACATATGTGGATATGAGAAAGTGGTTGAGGGCTTTGGAGCATATCACTAAGCACTTTGAGCAAGCAAGCCATTAAGCAACACCTCATCACCTTTTAATAGTATTGGCTTTTCCTATGGACTCAGTGTGATCTTGGATCACTAAAAGTAAAATGTAGAGTCTTGAGCTTTAGAGCTTGAGCCAATCCTTTGTCCTTAGCATTTTGAGGGGTCCACATTCCTAATCCATGCCATGCCAATCATTGAACTTTCCTGAAATATTCATCTTAAAATAGAATTAGTTTAGTGAGCTATATGTTATTAATCATTACCAAAACCACCCAGGGATAGTTGCACTTTCACATGTATTCCCTCCATACGGAAAAAATTGATGGGTCTAGGCGTATTTCAGCTCCAGTTACATCCTTTTAAATCCATTTCGGCAACATGTAATCCGGATGGAGGGAGTATGGTGTAAGAGCTAGGGATATGACAGGACAACACAGTAAAAAAACACTAGTTGAATGTAAAATTGTATGCTAGCAAAATACATACAGAAAAAACTAAGGCAACATACACGTGTATGATTAGGAAATGAAGATGGCATTGCAACAGAGCACCAGAACAACACTTCAATGTAAAAAAACATGGTATGGTAGACAGATGAAGTACATACTGATGAATAACAATGCATAAGATATTCAGAAGCATGATGTCCAAATTAAGCAGATGGCATTGCGATAGAGTAGAATGACAGTACTTGAATTTGAAAACATGCTATCATGAATGGAATAGGTACTGAAAACAGGAAGGCGTGACATATTTACATGCATGATCAGCATGCTAAGCACATGGCATTGCAACAGAGTAGATACACTCCAGGACATTATATGCATGTTGTACCCATATCACAGGCTAAGTTAGAGCAAGGACCTTGTGGGATGAAGAGGATTCGTCATCTTTCTGCAAGTCTTCTGAAGAACTGCCTTTACATGTTCCATCATATTGGGTATCATTGACATCAAGTTTATTGGCCTTTACATTGCTCTGTGAGGTTCTTGTGGATATATCAGTGTGTGCAATTATATCTGACATGCATGGAAGACAACTAGTAGTTAGATTTATGTAATGAGTGCCTATCGGAGACGACATAAATAGTAGGACTGGGGTTAACTAGCAGCAACAAGTCTCAAAAACTAAAGGGAGAACACAGATGAAAGCTACAGAATATGTATCGTTTGTACTCGAGATTAACTAGATGGCACAAAAAAGTATTAAAGAACAACATAGGTAATACTAGAAGTGATATAATACTATAATCACTAGCCTGTGGGATAGCATTGGCTGATGGATGATAACTATGGAATAACATTACCTAAAGAACAAGTATCTTAGCTGAACTATGGAACAACGTTAACTCCTGAACAAGACCCGTAAGAGATCAACATGAATATACAGTGAAATGTGATAATCTATTTTCCATGCTTAGATGAATAACAAAGCCATAAATGTTGCACACAAGTAAGATGAGGGTACAACCTATCTGGCCGCCATCCATAGGAGTGAGCATCATGTGCTGACTTGTCGATGGCCCTGCAGTTGTTGTGGTTGTCCATGTCGGGCACGTGCATTCGATGCAGGGAACTGTTGAGTCAGCACTATAGATCCCCACTGGTGTATGTTTCCCTTGTTAGAGCAGCTGCGGTGAGTCGGAAGACGGTGTGGATGAAGATGCAGATTGTTGGGGAACGTAGTAATTTCAAAAATATTCTTACGCACACGCAAGATCATGGTAATGCATAGCAACGAGAGGGGAGAGTGTGTCCACGTACCCTCGTAGACCGAAAGCGGAAGCGTTAGCACAACGCAGTTGATGTAGTCGTACGTCTCCACGGCCTGACCGATCAAGCACCGAAAGCATGGCACTTCCGAGTTCTTGCACACGTTCAGCTCGATGACGTCCCTCGAACTCCGATCTAGCCGAGTGTCGAGGGAGAGTTCCGTCAGCACGACGGCATGGTGACGATGATGATGTTCTACCGATGCAGGGCTTCACCTAAGCACCGCTACGATATTATTGAGGAGGACTATGGTGAAGGGGGGCACTGCACACGGCTAAGAGATCAATGATCAATTGTTGTGTCTAGAGGTGCCCCCCTGCCCCCGTATATAAAGGAGGGATGGAAAGGCTGGCCCTAGAGGGGGCGCGCCAAGTGTGGGGAGTCCTACTAGGACTCCCAAGTCCTAGTAGGATTACCCTTTCCTTTCCGGAGTAGGAGAGAAGGAAAGAGGGGGAGAGGGAGAAGGAAAAGGGGGCTGCACCCCTTGTCCAATTCGGACCAGAGGGGAGGCACGCGCCTCCTTCCTTTTGGCCTCTCTCTTCTATTCCCGTATGGCCCAACAAGGCCCATATACTCCCCGGCGAATTCTCGTAACTCTCCGGTACTCCGAAAAATACCGGAATCACTCGGAACCTTTCCAAAGTCCGAATATAGTCGTTCAATATATCGATCTTTACGTCTCGACCATTTAGAGACTCCTCGTCATGTCCCCGATCTCATCCGGGACTCCGAACTACCTTCGGTACATCAAAACACATAAACTCATAATATAACCGTCATCGAACTTTAAGCGTGCAGACCCTACGGGTTCGAGAACTATGTAGACATGACCGAGACACATCTCCGGTCAATAACCAATAGCGGAACCTAGATGCTCATATAGGCTCCCACATATTTTACGAAGATCTTTATCGGTCAAACCGCATAACAACATACGTTGTTCCCTTTGTCATCGGTATGTTACTTGCCCGAGATTCGATCGTCGCTATCTCAATACCTAGTTCAATCTCGTTACCGGCTAGTCTCTTTACTCGTTTTGTAATACATCATCCTGTAACTAACTCATTAGTTACAATGCTTGCAAGGCTTATAGTGACGTGCATTACCGAGTGGGCCCAGATATACCTCTCCGACAATCGGAGTGACAAATCCTAATCTCGAAATACGCCAACCCAACAAGTACCTTCGGAGACACCTGTAGAGCACCTTTATAATCACCCAGTTACGTTGTGACGTTTGGTAGCACACAAAGTGTTCCTTCGGTAAACAGGAGTTGCATAATCTCATAGTTATAGGAACATGTATAAGTCATGAAGAAAGGAATAGCAACATACTAAACGATCAAGTGCTAAGCTAACGGAATGGGTCAAGTCAATCACATCATTCTCCTAATGATGTGATCCCCTTGATCAAATGACAATTCATGTCTATGGCTAGGAAACTTAACCATCTTTGATTAACGAGCTAGTCAAGTAGAGGCATACTAGTGACACCATGTTTGTCTATGTATTCACACATGTATTATGTTTCCGGTTAATACAATTCTAGCATGAATAATAAACATTTATCATGAAATAAGGAAATAAATAATAACTTTATTATTGCCTCTAGGGCATATTTCCTTCAGTCTCCCACTTGCACTAGAGTCAATAATCTAGTTCACATTGCCATGTGATTTAACACCAATATTCATATCTGTATATGATTAACACACATAGTTCACATCATCATGTGACCAACACCCAAAGGGTTTACTAGAGTCAATAATCTAGTTCGCATTGCTATTTGATTAACACCCAAAGAGTACTAAGGTGTGATCATGTTTTGCTCGTGAGAGAAGTTTAGTCAACGGGTCTGTCACATTCAGAGCCGTATGTATTTTGCAAAAACATTCTATGTCTACAATGCTCTGTACGGAGCTACTCTAGCTAATTGCTCCCACTTTCAATATGTATCCAGATTGAGATTTAGAGTCATCTGGATCAGTGTCAAATCTTGCATCGACGTAACCCTTTACGACGAACCTCTTGTCACCTCCATAATCGAGAAACATATCCTTATTCCACTAAGGATAATTTTGACCAATGTCTAGTGATCTACTCCTAGATCACCATTGCACTCCCTTGCCAAACCAGGGCATAGTATACAATAGGTCTGGTCCATAGCATGGCATACTTTTATAGAACCTATGATTGAGGCATAGGGAATGACTTTCATTCTCTTTCTATTTTCTGCCGTGGTCGGGATTTAAGTCTTACTCAATTCCATACCTTTGCAACACAGGCAAGAACTCTTTCTTTGAATGTTCCATTTTGATCTACTTCAAAATCTTGTCAAGGTATGTACTCATTGAAAATCTTATCAAGCGTCTTGATCTATCTCAATAGATCTTGATGCTCAATATGTAAGTAGCTTTACTGAGGTCTTTATTTTAAAGAACTCCTTTCAAACACTTCTTTATGCTTTCGAGAAAAATTCTACATCATTTCTGATCAACAATATGTCACTCACATATACTTATCAGAAAGGCTGTAGTGCTCCCACTCACTTTATTGTAAATACAGGCTTCACTGCAAGTCCGTATAAAACTATATGCTTTGATCAACTTATCAAAGTGTATATTCCAACTCCGAGATGCTTGCACCAGTCCATAGATGGATCGCTGGAGCTTGCACATTTTGTTAGCACCTTTAGGATTGACAAAACCTTCTGGTTGCATCATATACAACTCTTATTTAAGAAAACCATTAAGGAATGCAGTTTTGACATCCATTTGCCAGATTTCATAAAATGTGGCAATTGCTAACATGATTCGGACAGACTTAAGCATCGCTACAGTTGAGAAAATCTCATTGTAGTCAACACCTTGAACTTGTCGAAAACCTTTTTTGCGACAAGTCGAGCTTTGTAGATAGTAACACTACTATCAATGTCCGTCTTCCTCTTGAAGATCCATTTATTTTCTATGGCTTGCCGACCATCGGGCAAGTCCACCAAAGTCCACACTTTGTTCTCATACATGGATCCTATCTCAGATTTCATGGCCTCCAGCCATTTCGCAGAATCTGGGCTCATCATCACTTCCTCATAGTTCGTAGGTTTATCATGGTCTAGTAACATGGCTTCTAGAATAGGATTGCCCTACTACTCTAGTGCGGACCGTACTCTAGAATACCTACGAGGTTCTGTAGTAACTTGATCTGAAGTTTCATGATCATCATCATTAGCTTCCTCACTAATTGGTGTAGGAATCACTGGAACTAATTTCCGTGATGAACTACTTTCCAATTCGGGAGAAGGCACAATTACCTTATCAAGCTCTACTTTCCTCCCACTCACTTCTTTCGAGAGAAACTCCTTCTCTAGAAAGGATCCATCTTAGCAACGAATATCTTGCCTTCGGATCTGTGATAGAAGGTGTACCCAACAGTTTCCTTTGGGTATTCTATGAAGACACACTTCTCCGATTTAGGTTTGAGCTTATCAGGTTGAAACTTTTTCACATAAGCATCGCAGCCCCAAACTTTAAAAAACGACAACTTTGGTTTCTTGCCAAACCACAGTTCATAAGGCGCCATCTCAACGGATTTTGATGGTGCCCTATTTAAAGTGAATGCAGCTGTCTCTAATGCATAACCCCAAAACGATAGTGGTAAATCGGTAAGAAACATCATAGATTGTACTATATCCAATAAAGTACGGTTATGACGTTCGGACACACCACTAAGCTGTGGTGTTCCAGGTGGCATGAGTTTGTGAAACTATTCCACATTGTTTCACTTGAAGACCAAACTCATAAATCAAATATTCGTCTCCGCGATCAAATCACAGAAAACTTTATTTTCATGTTATGATGATTTTCCACTTCACTCTAAAATTCTTTGAACTTTTCAAATGTTTCAGACTTATGTTTCATCAAGTAGATATACCCATATCTGCTCAAAACATCTGTGAAGGTCAGAAAATAACGATATCCTCCATGAGCCTTAACACTCATCGGATCGCATACATCAGTATATATTATTTCCAATAAGTCAGTTGCTCGCTCCATTGTTCCGGAGAACGGAGTTTTAGTCATCTTGCCCAAAAGGCACGGTTCGCAAGCATCAAATGATTCATAACCAAGTGATTCTGAAAATCCATCTTTATGGAGTTTCTTCATGCGCTTTACACGATATAACCCAAACGGCAGGGCCACAAAGAAGTTGCACTATCATTATTAACTTTGCATCTTTTGGCATCAATATTATGAATATGTGTATCACTACGATTGAGATCCAACAAACTATTTTCATTGGGTGTATGACCATTGAAGGTTTTATTCATGTAAACAGAACAACAATTATTCTCTGACTTTAAATGAATAACTGTATTGCAATAAACATGATCAAATCATATTCATGCTCAACGCAAATGCCAAATAACATTTATTTAGGTTTAACACTAATCCCGACAGTATAGGGAGTGTGTGATGATGATCATATCAATCTTGGAACTACTTCCAACACTCATCGTCACTTCCCCTCAACTAGTCTCTGTTTATTATGTAACTCCTACTACGAGTTACTAATCTTAGCAACCGAACAAGTATCAAATACTCAGGGGCTACTATAAACACTAGTAAGGCACACATCAGTAACCTGTATATCAAATATACCCTTGTTCACTTTGCCATCCTTCTTATACACCAAATATTCAAGGCATTTCTGTTTCCAGTGACCATTTCCTTTGCAGTGTAAGCACTCAGTTTCAGGCTTTGGTCCAGCTTTGGGCTTCTTCGCGGGAGTGACAATTTGCTTGTCATTCTACTTGAATTTCCCTTTCTTTCCCTTTGCCCTTTTCTTGAAACTAGTGGTCTTGTCAATCATCAACACTTGATGCTCTTTCTTGATTTCTACCTTCGTTGGTTTCAACATCACGAAGAGCTCGGGAATTTTTTTCGTTATCCTTTGCATACTATAGTTCATCACGAAGTTCTACTAACTTGGTGATGGTGACTAGAGAACTCTGTCAATCACTATCTTATCTAGAAGATTAACTCCCACTTGATTCAAGCGATTGTAGTACCCAGACAATCTGAGCACATGCTCACTAGTTGAGCAATTCTCCTCCATCTTTTAGCTATAGAACTTGTTGGAGACTTCATATCTCTCAACTCGGGTATTTGCTTGAAATATTAACTTCAACTCCTGGAACATCTCATATGGCCCATGACATTCAAAACGTCTTTGAAGTCCCGATTCTAAGTCGTTAAGCATGGTGCACTAAACTATCAAGTAGTCATCATATTGAGCTAGCCAAACATTCATAACGTTTGCATCTGCTCCTGCAATAGGTCCGTCACCTAGCGGTGCATCAAGGACATAATTCTTCTGTGCAGCAATGAGGACAATCCTCAGATCACGGATCCAATCCGCATCATTGCTACTAACATCTTTCAACACAATTTTCTCTAGGAACATATCAAAATAAACATATGAAAGCAACAAGGCGAGCTATTGATCTACAACATAATTTGCAAAATACTACCAGGACTAAGTTCATGATAAATTTAAGTTCAGTTAATCATATTACTTAAGAACTCCCACTTAGATAGACATCTCTCTAATCATCTAAGTGATCACGTGATCCAAATCAACTAAACCATAACCGATCATCACGTGAAATGGAGTAGTTTTCAATGGTGAACATCACTATGTTGATCATATCTACTATATGATTCATGCTCGACCTTTCGGTCTCAGTGTTCCGAGGCCATATCTTCATATGCTAGGCTCGTCAAGTTTAACCTAAGTATTCTGCGTGTGCAAAATTGGCTTGCACCCGTTGTAGATGGACGTAGAGCTTATCACACCCGATCATCACGTGGTGTCTGGGCACGACGAACTTTGCCAATGGTGCATACTCAGGGAGAACACTTTTATCTTGAAATTTAGTGAGAGGTCATCTTATAATGCTACCGTCAATCAAAGCAAGATAAGATACATAAAAGATAAACATCACATACAATCAATATAAGTGATATGATATGGCCATCATCATCATGTGCTTGTGATCTCCATCTCCGAAGCACCGTCATGATCACCATCGTCACCGGCGCGACACCTTGATCTCCATCGTAGCATCGTTGTCGTCTCGCCAACTATTGCTTCTACGACTATTGCTACCGCTTAGTGATAAAGTAAAGCAATTATAGGGCGATTGCATTGCATACAATAAAGCGACAACCATATGGCTCCTGCAAGTTGCCGATAACTCGGTTATAAAACATGATCATCTCATACAATAAAATATAGCATCATGCCTTGACCATATCACATCACAACATGCCCTGCAAAAACAAGTTAGACGTCCTCTACTTTGTTGTTGCAAGTTTTACGTGGCTGCTATGGGCTGAGCAAGAACCGTTCTTACCTACGCATCAAAACCACAACGATAGTTCGTCAAGTTAGTGATGTTTTAACCTTCTCAAGGACCGGGCATAGCCACACTCGGTTCAACTAAAGTTGGAGAAACTTACACCCGCTAGTCACCTGTGTGCAAAGCACGTCGGTAGAACCAGTCTCGCGTAAGCGTACGTGTAATGTCGGTCTGGGCCGCTTCTTCCAACAATACCGCGAAACCAAAGTATGACATGCTGGTAAGCAGTATGACTTGTATCGCCCACAACTCACTTGTGTTCTACTCGTGCATATAACATCTACGCATAAAACCTGGCTCGGATGCCACTGTTGGGGAATGTAATAATTTCAAAAATATTCCTACGCACACGCAAGATCATGGTGATGCATAGCAATGAGAGGGGAGAGTGTGTCCACGTACCCTCGTAGACCGAAAGCGGAAGCGTCAGCACAACGCGGTTGATGTAGTCGTACGTCTCCACGGCCCGACCGATCAAGCACCGAAAGCATGGCACCTCCGAGTTCTTGCACAAGTTCAGCTCGATGACGTCCCTCGAACTCCGATCTAGCCGAGTGTCGAGGGAGAGTTCCGTCAGCACGACGGCATGGTGACGATGATGATGTTCTACCGATGCAGGGCTTCACCTAAGCACCGCTACGATATTATTGAGGAGGACTATGGTGAAGGGGGGCACCGCACACGGCTAAGAGATCAATGATCAATTGTTGTGTCTAGAGGTGCCCCCCTGCCCCCGTATATAAAGGAGAGATGGAAAGGCTGGCCCGAGAGGGGGCGCGCCAAGTGTGGGGAGTCCTACTAGGACTCCCAAGTCCTAGTAGGATTCCCCTTTCCTTTCCGGAGTAGGAGAGAAGGAAAGAGGGGGAGAGGGAGAAGGAAAAGGGGGCTGCACCCCTTGTCCAATTCGGACCAGAGGGGAGGCGCGCGCCTCCTTCCTTTTGGCCTCTCTTTTCTATTCCCGTATGGCCCAATAAGGCCCATATACTTCCCAGCGAATTCCCGTAACTCTCCGGTACTCCGAAAAATACCCGAATCACTCGGAACCTTTCCGAAGTCCGAATATAGTCGTCCAATATATCGATCTTTACGTCTCAACCATTTCGAGACTCCTCGTCATGTCCCCGATCTCATCCGGGACTCCGAACTACCTTAGGTACATCAAAACACATAAACTCATAATATAACCGTCATCGAACTTTAAGCGTGCGGACCCTATGGGTTCGAGAACTATGTAGACATGACCGAGACATGTCTCCGGTCAATAACCAATAGCGGAACCTGGATGCTCATATTTGCTCCCACATATTCTATGAAGATCTTTATCGGTCAAACCGCATAACAACATACGTTGTTCCCTTTGTCATCGGTATGTTACTTGTCCGAGATTCGATCGTCGGTATCTAAATACCTAGTTCAATCTCGTTACCGGCTAGTCTCTTTACTCGTTCCGTAATACATCATCCTGTAACTAACTCATTGGTTACAATGCTTGCAAGGCTTATAGTGATGTGCATTACCGAGTGGGCCCAGAGATACCTCTCCGACAATCGGAGTGACAAATCCTAATCTCGAAATATGTCAACCCAACAAGTACCTTCGGAGACACCTGTAGAGCACCTTTATAATCACCCAGTTACGTTGTGATGTTTGGTAGCACACAAAGTGTTCCTTCGATAAATCGGAGTTGCATAATCTCATAGTTATAGGAACATGTATAAGTCATGAAGAAAGCAATAGCAACATACTAAACGATCAAGTGCTAAGCTAACGGAATGGGTCAAGTCAATCACATCATTCTCCTAATGATGTGATCCCGTTAATGAAATTACAATTCATGTCTATGGTTAGGAAACTTAACCATCTTTGATTAACGAGCTAGTCAACTAGAGGCATACTAGTGACACCATGTTTGTCTATGTATTCACACATGTATTATGTTTCCGGTTAATACAATTCTAGCATGAATAATAAACATTTATCATGAAATAAGGAAATAAATAATAACTTTATTATTGCCTCTAGGGCATATTTCCTTCACAGATAACGCATAATGTTAAGAACGACACATCTCTTTGATCTGAAGAAATACCCTAAGGGATCAATAGCAAGGTACGAGAGTGGTCACACGTCTGCTGACTGAAGACTAAATTGGGTCACATGATTTTATTTTATTTTGGTACTACCTGATCTACGCTGGATGGCTTGATGGCCGTCTTGTGCCTCCCGGCTGACATTGTTCGGAATCTTCCTCGAAGAGCCAGCAACCAACGGCAGAGCAGCCTGCCTTCGCCGTCCGTGGCCCCGACCAAAACCCCGCTCCCCGCCCCACCGCACTGCCGTGGTTGCGCCGCCCTCGGGCCAATCCACAAAGACTCGCCTTCATCCAGATCCGGCGGCGGCAGTACCTTCAACCCACGCAACTCTAAGATAGCCATCTAAGTGCTGCTTCCGTGGTGAACTTGCGGCCCCGCACCCTTATGTTAGACACCAGCCAACTGGCAGCCTAGGAGCTCCGCCGCCTCGAGGGGTGCTGCTTCCCATTGGGAATCGATTGGCCCAGAATAAAAATTTAGACAACTGACGCCTAAATAAAGTGATTTGAGATGAGGGTCTGACCTATCTGGCGGCATGGTGAAGTAGGCAGCTTCAGCTGCCGAGTCGGCGAGGCCGGCGCGGTTGCGGTGGTGACTGGTGGCAGGGAAGCAGAGATGTCGCGACGGTCGACGACTACGGGGAAGTAGCGCCGGGACTCTAGACGGATCCGAAGTTGGAGCCGCTTCGGCACCGTGAACAACGGCGGGGGTGAATCGGCTCCGATACGGTTCACGCGGCCGTCGTCGAGGCAGCTCTAGAAGCACGGAGTAAGAGGCCCACGTCCTAGTGCACGACGACAAATGGACAATGTCTCCGACATTAGGGAGGAGGGTAGCTGTGAAATTGGTGTGGTGGGGGCGCCATGGAGGAGGGGCTGAGGTTTCGCGGCTCGGGAGAAGGGAGCTTCCGGGGAGAAGGTGATTTGGCGACACAAGGTATGAATAGGGAGGGAATTGGGAGGGGAGTGGAACCATGTCTTACGGACGCATTTGTCTGAAATGTGGGGGGGAGTTATAGTTCTACCCCTGCCTTTAGGCTTCTCGGCTTGGCTCTGTGTACTGAGGGTCAGGGATAGTAGAGTAACTTTGCTTCTCCCCAAATAGTGGGCGGGAGCGATTTCGGGCGAGGAGGGCGTGTTTTGAAATATAGTGGGCACGAGCGATTTCGGGCGAGGAGAGCATGTTTTTAAATAGTGGGCAGGAGCTATTTCGGGCTAGGAGAGCGTGTTTTGCTGACCATGGTTTATGAATTATTCGGCACATGTCATTTCGGCCGAGGAGAAGACGCGCTTGGATGAATTTACGAACCTACCCTCAATGTACAACGGGCCAATTGATGTGTGTCCCACATAGGTCGGTAATTTCGCGTCTCCCATTTATTTGCTCGGGCGAATTCCACCGAGCAGAGGGTGTTTAACGATTTGTTCAAATTTTAGGAGAACGAGCATCCACGTCTACCTTACCAAGTCAATTCGAATCAAATTTTGAAATGTTAGCTTGCCACTTCTTTTTTAGATGGAGAGATGACGCTCGGGAGTAATGTGTTTTTACATGCTCATTGCTAGCGATTTACTATATGACAAATAGTTGACCCACTCAAAAACGGGAATCAAACCCAAAATTAAATATCTCGATTCAATGAAATAGCTCGTTCACCAGGTCAAAATAGTGAACTAAATCCAAAATTGAACACCTCAATCGAGTAGCATGTTGTACAGTATTATAGTACTCCATGAACATGTTGAAAGTCAAATTAATGAACTTGTTTGATATACGCATATATCCATTCATGTGTGGATTGCAGACAACATTTCTCCAATTTAAATATTTGAATGCAAGTTTATATTGAAACATGGTTTATATCAGTCTTTGATGCATAAAACGCGACCTCCCCCTCTCTCGGACTCCTGCTCTCTCTCTCTCTTTCTCGCCGACAATCTTCAATTCTGTCGCACGCATCCAACACACAAACCTTGTTGGTCCATCTCCCTTTCTCTCTCTCTCTGTGTGTGTGTGTGTGGGGGGGGGGTCTTTGTAGTCTGCATGCATATATACTCCATCTATAGGTCTCTCTCGTCCAAGCTAGATATCTTGGGTGCACTCATCGTACGCACACAAATTCCTTGGCTCGTTGCCCGTAACTCTCTCACGCACCACTCTGTCGTCTCGGAACTCTTCCCTCTCTCTCTCAAACTCTCCATCTACCCTCTATTGGACATGTGTTATAGGGGTGTCTCTCTCCATTGCAAACAATCACGCACTAGGTATCTTCATGTATCTCCTCGCCTTGCTTTTCTATCTCGGAGATGCATGCGTAATATGTTTGCATAAGAAATGAAAAAAAAACACTCTCTCTCTCTAATTTATTGTTTGTTGTCACTTTCTCTTTCACACGCATACTCTTTTTGCACTCACTCATTCTCCTTCACACGCACTTGATCTCTCTCGACTTAGGCACTCTCTTCGGTCCCTAGCATATAGATTAATTGAAAAGTCAAACATCACAAAGTTTGACCATGTACGTGGAGAAAAACAATTACATCTAGAACGGCAAACATATACCATTAGATTCATCATGAGATGTAGTTTTGTATGATGTATCTTTGGTATTGTAGATATAAATAACATTTGCGTAAACCTGATCAAAGTTTCCAAAGTTTGACTTCTAAAAAATTTACATGCACTGCATTATCGAGTGGATGGAATATCTCTTTCCCCCTCTGTCGCACCACTCAACCTTATCGGGGCTCCTCTATCTCTCTCAAACTTTATATATCCCTGGTTTACACATACACGTCTCGCCCGCGCTATACATATAGACACATCCAACACTCTCCGCCCTTGCTCTCTCTCTATGTGACATGCACCCCCCTAAGTACCATAATCCCTCACTCCATCATAGGCACAAGCACTCGCCCCCCCCCCCCCTAAGTATGATTATCTCTCACTAGCCATCAGGAACACACATATTGTCTCCTTCCATCCATACGTCTATCTCGATATCTCTCGGTGTAAATTCTATCGCGCACACACCTTGTCACTCGATCTCCCACCCATGTAGTCCCATCACGATCTCCAAGGGATCTCTCTATGACAAACATACACTCTCTCCTCCCCATGTCTGCATTTTCTCTGTACGTCTCTCTCGACCTCTCTCCCTTATTTGTCAGACCCCTCTTGGCAACGTGCTAGGTGTCTTTCTCTCTCGGTTGCAAACAACCACACACTATCTCCTCACCTTGCTTTTGTTGTCGAAGATGCATGTGTGATATGTTTGCATAAGACACACACGCTTTTTCTCTACTTTTATCGTGTTTTGTCCATGTCTCTTTCACACACGCACACACACTTTTTTCACTCACTCTTTCTATTTCACTCACTCTCTCTCTATCTCTTTCTCTCTCTCTCTATCTATCTATCTATCTATCTATCTATCTATCTCTATCTATCTATCTCCCTAGTTAGGGACTCTCTCACGTCCATAAGCATATGGATGTTTTGAAAAGTCAAACCTCAGAAAAGTTTGACCAGGTATATGTGGAGAAAAACATCTACATCTGGAATGATCATTAGATTCATCACAACATGTACTTACTTCATACTATCATTTATCTTTGGTATTGTAGATATAAGTAGATTCTTTATAAACTTGGTCAAAGTTTCAAAAGTTTGACTTTAAAAAAAATGTTGGAACTACATTATTGAATAGAGGGAGTGGCTCTTTCTCTCTCTCTCTCTGCTATCTCTCACGGGCCTCCCCTCTCACTCAAACTCTATATACCAACGGATTATACGCTCACTGTGTTAGCGTATAGCTCTGTATATTGTTGACCGGTCAACTAGTCCACATGCTGCCTTGTTAGCTCGTGTTCTCTATCTTCATGTGCTGGCCCATGTGGGAGTGGGTGAAAATAAGTAAACTAGAGGCCCATCTGACACGCAGTGAAGTAAACAAAGTTGAAACCACTCGGGGTAGCACCCCGCACGCTAGTAAATTGAGGGCGCATTGAGGACACACTTCTTCCGCGTGAAGGACGCACTCGCTCACAATTCACCACTGCGCGGCGGCATGCACAGAAGGACGCACTCGCGCACACCCAGCACACAACACACACCAGCACACGTGTACACCGGCGTCACCGCCGGTTGAGATGGACGGCAAGGCAGCCAACAAGAGGAGGTGCCTCAAGCAAAAACTGCATCCGGCAAGCCTGGACTTCATCAGCAGCCTCCCCAACAACATGCTGCTCATCATCATCGGCCTCCTCCCCACCAAATCTGCCATGCGGACTGCCCTGCTCTCCCGGCGGTGGCGCCCCCTCTGGCGCCGCGTCCCCCTCAACCTCACCGTTGACAGCTGCCTCTACGACGGGGATTGCAAATGCATGGCCGCAGTCTCCAAGATCCTTTCATCGTAGCCTGGGCCAGCTAGACGCCTTGACATCCGCATGTTCAGTACCAGCTTCAAGTTCCAAGCCAAGTTCGAAGAGTGGTTCTTATCCCCCGCCCTAGATCAGCTCGAGGAGCTCAGCTTTGAAGCTGGATGATGACACACAAGTGTATGGTATCTATCGTAGTCCTTTCGATAAGTAAGAGTGTCGAACCCAACGAGGAGCAGAAGGAAATGATAAGCGGTTTTCAGTAAGGTTTTCTCTGCAAGCACTGAAATTGTAGGTAATAGATAGTTTTGTGATAAGATAAATAACGAGTAACAAGCAACGAAAGTAAATAGAGTGCAGCAAGGTGGCCCAATCCTTTTGTAGCAAAGGATAAGCCTGGACAATTTCTTATAATGAGAAAAGAGCTCCCGAGGACACATGGGAATTATCATCAAGCTAATTTTCATCATGCTCATATGATTCGCGTTCAGTACTTTGATAATTTGATATGTGGGTGGACCGGTGCTTAGCTACTGCCCTTACTTGGACAAGCATCCCACTTATTATTAACCCCATATTGCAAGCATCCGCAACTACAAAAGAAGTATTACGGTAAACCTAACCACAACATTAAACATATGGATCCAAATCAACCCCTAATGAAGCAACGCATAAACTAGGGTTTAAGCTTCTGTCACTCTAGCAACCCATCATCTACTTATTACTTCCCTATGCCTTCCTCTAGGCCCAAATGGTGAACTGTCATGTAGTCAACGTTCACATAACACCACTAGAGGAAAAGACAACATACATCTCATCAAAATATCGAACGAATACCAAATTCACATGACTACTAATAGCAAGACTTCACCCATGTCCTCAGGAACAAACGTAACTACTCACAAAGCATATTCATGTTCATAATCAGAGGAGTAATAATATGCATTAAGGATCTGAACATATGATCTTCCACCAAGTAAACCAATTAGCATCAACTACAAGGAGTAATCAACACAACTAGCAACCAACAGGTACCAATTTGTGGTTTTGATACAAGATTGGATACAAGAGATGAACTAGGGTTTTGAGAGGAGATGGTGCTGGTGAAGATGTTGATGGAGATTGACCCCCTCCCAATGAGAGGATCATTGGTGATGACGATGGTGATGATTTCCCCCTCCCGGAGGGAAGTGTCCCCGGCAGAACAGCTTTGCCGGAGCTCTAGATTGGTTCCGCCAAGGTTCCGCCTCGTGGCGGCGGAGTTTCGTCCCGTAAGCTTGCCCACAATTTTTTTCCAGGGTAAAAGCCTTCATATAGAAGAAGATAGACACCGGAGGGCCACCAGGGGGCCCAGGAGACAGGGGGTGCCCAGTAGGGGTGGGCGTGCCCCCCACCCTCCTGGCCAGGGTGTGGGCCCCCTGAGGTGTTTCTTCCGCTCAATAATTATTATTAATTCCAAAAATAAGTTTTGTGGAGTTTTAGGATTTTTGGAGCAGTGCAGAATAGGTTTCCAATGTTTGCTCCTTTTCCAGCCAGAATTCCAACTGCTGGCATTCCCCCTCTTCATGGTAAACCTTGTAAAATAAGAGAGAATAGTCATGAGTATTGAGATATAATGTGTAATAACAGTCCATAATGCAATATAAATATTGATATAAAAGCATGATGCAAAATGGACGTATCAACTCCCCCAAGCTTAGACCTCGCTTGTCCTCAAGCGGAAGCCGATATCGAAAAATATGTCCACATGTTTAGAGATAGAGGTGTCGATAAAAATAAAATACGGACATGAGGGCATCATGATCATTCTTATAACAGCAACATATATAGATTTTATCATATGATTTCTTATACTCAAGTGACAATCAATTCACAGTGTCAAGTCTGGTTCAGAAACTTCATTGGGAACTAAAAAACTATAATCTTAGTCATTGAAGCAATTGCAATTTGTCATAACATTAGAAAGAGTCAAGAATAGAGCTTTTCGGCAAGTCCACATACTCAACTATCATGTAATCTTCTACAATTGCCAATACTCACGCAATACTTGTGATTATGGAGTTTCAGTCGGACACTGAGAAACAGGGGCTTATTGTGTTGCCTCCCAACGTATTCACCTTTAGGTGATATCAACAATAATAGCCCATGCTAGCTTACATCCAATTGGATATATATATATATATATATATATATATATATATATATATATATATATATATATATATATATCATGTTTCAAACACGAGGAGCTTGCCAAAGGATAAAATGAAAAAGCGAAAGGTGAGGATCACCTTGACTCAAGCATAAAGTAAAAACATAAAGTAAAAGATAGGCCCTTCGCAGAGGGAAGCAGAGGCTGTCATGTGCGTTTAGGGTCGGATGCACAAAATCTTAATGCAAAAGAACGTCACTTTATATTGCCACTTGTATGTGGACCTTTATTATGCAGTCCGTCGCTTTTATTGCTTCCACAACAAGATCGTATAAAGCTTATTTTCTCTGCACTAATAAGTCATACATATTTAGATAGCAATTTGTATTGCCTCCAACATGACAACTTACTTGAAGGATCTTACTCAATCCATAGGTAGGTATGGTGGACTCTCATGGAAAAACTGGGTTTAAGGATATTTGGAAGCACAAGTAGTATCTCTACTTGGTGCAAGGAATTTGGCTAGCATGAGGGGGAAAGGCAAGCTCAACATGTTTGGAAGGTCAATGACAATATACTTTAACTGAGATGTGAGAAAACATAAACCATTACTTTGTCTTCCATGTCCAACGTCAACTCTTTAAGCATGTCATACTTAATGAGTGCTCAAAATCATAAAAGATGTCCAAGATAATATATTTGTATGTGAACCTCTCTTTCCTTATTACTTCCTATTAATTGCAATGATGACCAAAACTATGTTTATCAACTCTCAACAACTTTTATGCCTCATACTTTCTATGTGTGAAGTCATCACTAACCATAAGATCAATATAAAATCTTTTATTCTCTACTTCTCAAGATCATAGCAACATAGCAAAGCCCTTGACTCAACACTAATCTTTATTATAGATAACTCATGGACTCGATTACATAAAGAGATCACAAAGCAAAACTCAAAACTACTTGATATCAAAACTTCAATCTACTAGATCAAGATACTACTAAAAGGATCAAACTAAATAAAACGGTAAAGATAGGAGTGTGATGGTGATATGATACCGGGGCATCTCCCCCAAGCTTGGCAGTTGCCAAGGGGAATGCCCATACCCATGTGATTATGTCCTCGGAGGTGGTGAAATAGGAGTTGTTGATGATGTAGGCTTGTCATCCATCTTCCAAGGCATAGGCTCACTATCATAGAAGGATGATCGAGTCTCCGGGATCCTTAAATCTGCAGCCAAACTCATCCTCTTGAATCTATATTCATACTCACAGTTCTGGTTTTGCGGGTCATAGATCTGGGCTTGGAGGTGCTCGATTTTCTCTTGAAGCTTGAAGATGGTCTCCCCAATGACTTTGGCATCTAGCTTGTGGTTGTTGGTGAACTCCGTGATCATCATCTGGTTGGCGTTGAGTCCACGCTCCACCATACCTTTGCACTTGAAAACTTGCTGCTCCACGGCTTCGAGCTTTGTCTCCACGCTTCCAATACGCCTTGGTCCCTCCAGATCGTGGATGTGCAGGACCCCCTCACGCATCTCAATGGTTTGAGGGTGTTGCAGCACCTCCGCGAGATAGGGGTTGATAACCCTCTCGAAAAACTTGTCCTTGGGAGCGCCTGGAGACGCCATGATGCTCTAGATCTGAAACAGAAACAGCTCAAAACGAAAAAGAGGATATTTGTGTGATACGGTGGTCAAAACCTTTGGGAGTTTATATAATGAATTTTTACCGACCAAAATACGTAACGTGCAAGAAAACGGAGTCCGGGAGGCACACGGGGTGTCCACAAGATAGGGGGCATGCCCAGTAAGGGTGGGCGCGCCCTCCACCCTCGTGGAGGCCTCGTGTCCCTCTCGGACTACTTTCTTCCTAAAATTCTTAAATATTCCAAAACTGATAAAAATTGCCATTAGAATTGTTTTGGAGTCGGTTTACTTACCGTACCACATACCTATTCCTTTTTGGAGTCTGGAACATTCTGGAAAGTGTCCCTTATGTATTCCTTCGGGGTTACGGTTTCAATAATATTAGTTTCAACATTGATAGGATCACCTGAGATATAATGTTTAATTCTTTGACAGTTCACCACCCTCGGACTTGTGCCTTCGAAGTTGTTGATTTTTATGGCACTAGAACGATAGACCTCCTCGATAATGTAAGGACCTTCCCATTTAGAGAGAAGTTTTCCTGCAAAAAATCTTAAACGAGAGTTGAATAATAACACATAATCACCTACGTTAAACTCAAGCTTTTGTATCCTTTTGTCATGCCAGCGTTTGACTTTTTCTTTGAATAGCTTGGCATTCTCATAGGCTTGGGTTCTCCATTCATCAAGTGAGCTAATATCAAATAACCTCTTCTCACCGGCAAGTTTGAAGTCGTAGTTGAGCTCTTTAATAGCCCAATATGCTTTTTGTTCAAGTTCAAGAGGTAAATGACACGCTTTTCCATAAACCATCTTATATGGAGACATACCCATAGGATTTTTGTATGCAGTTCTATAGGCCCATAATGCATCATCGAGTTTTTTGGACCAATTCTTTCTAGATCTATTGACAGTCTTTTGCAAAATTAATTTGAGCTCTCTATTGCTCAACTCTACTTGACCACTAGACTACGGATGATAAGGAGATGCGATTCTATGATTAACATCATACTTAGCAAGCATCTTACGGAAAGCACCATGAATAAAATGTGAACCACCATCAGTCATAAGATATCTAGGGACTCCAAACCTTGGAAAAATAACTTCTTTAAGCATTTTAATAGAAGTGTTATGATCAGCACTACTAGTTGGAATAGCTTCTACCCACTTAGTAACGTAATCAACAGCAACTAAAATATGAGTGTAACAATTAGAGGCAGGAAAGGGTCCCATATAATCAAAGCCCCAAACATCAAACGGTTCAATAACAAGAGAATAATTCATAGGCATTTCTTCACGTTTACTAATATTACCAATTCTTTGACATTCATCACAAGATAAGACAAACTTACGAGCATCTTTGAAGAGAGTAGGCCAATAAAAACCAGATTGCAGTACCTTGTGTGCAGTTCTATCTCCAGCGTGGTGTCCTCCATAGGATTCAGAGTGACACTTGCGTAGAATCTGTTCCTGATCATGCTCAGGTACACAACGTCTAATAACACCATCTACTCCTTTATAAGGTGTGGGTCATCCCAGAAGTAATGTCTTAAATCATAAAAGAACTTTTTCTTTTGCTGGTATGTGAAACTAGGAGGTATAAATTTAGCAACAATGTAATTAGCATAATCGGCATACCAAGGAGCAGTACGAGAAGCATTAACGACCGCTAATTGTTCATCGGGAAAGCTATCATCAATAGGCAGTGGGTCATCAAGAACATTCTCTAACCTAGACAAGTTGTCTGCAACGGGGTTCTCAGCTCCCTTTCTATCAATAATATGCAAATCAAATTCTTGGAGCAATACAACCCATCTAATGAGTCTAGGCTTAGCATCTTTCTTTTCCATAAGATATTTAATAGCAGCATGATCAATGTGAATAGTAACTTATGAATCAACAATATAAGGTCTAAACTTATCACATGCAAACACAACTGCTAAGAATTCTTTTTCAGTAGTAGCATAATTTCTCTGGGCAGTATCAAGAGTCTTACTAGCATACTGGATAACATTCAATTTCTTATCAACTCTTTACCCTAGAACAACACCTACAACATAATCACTAGCATCACACATAATTTCAAAGGGTAAATTCCAATCAGGTGGCTGAACAATAGGTGCAGTGATCAAAGCTTTCTTAAGTATTTCAAATGCTTCTACACAATCATCATCAAAGACAAAAGGAATATCTTTTTGCAATAAATTAGTCAGAGGCCTAGAGATTTTAGAAAAGTCCTTAATGAACCTCCTATAAAAACCGGCATGGCCAAGGAAACTTCTTATACCTTTTATGTCCTTGGGACATGGCATCTTTTCAATAGAATCAACTTTAGCTTTATCAACTTCAATACCTCTATCGGAAATCTTATGCCCCAAAACAATGCCTTCATTCACCATAAAGTGGCACTTTTCCCACTTCAAGATGAGACTGGTGTCTTCGCATCTCTGCAAAACTCGATCAAGGTTGCTCAAGCAATCATCAAAAGAGGATCCATAAACGGAGAAATCATCCATGAATACCTCAAAAATCTTTTCACAGAAGTCAAAGAATATAGCCATCATGCATCTTTGAAAGGTAGCAGGTGCATTACATAAACCAAAAGGCATACGTCTATAGAAAAGTACCGAAAGGGCAAGTAAAAGTAGTTTTAGATTGATCCTTCGCTGACACAGGTATTTGAGAGAAACCAGAATATCCATCTAGAAAGCAGAAATGTGTGTGTTTGGATAGTCTTTCTAGCATTTGATCAATAAAAGGTAAAGGGTAATGATCTTTCTTAGTAGCTTTATTTAATTTACGGAAATCAGTTACCATCCTATAACTTGTAATAATTCTTTGCGGGATCGATTCATCTTTATCATTAGGAACAACGGTAATATCTCCCTTTTTAGGAACACAATGGACAGGGCTTACCCATTCACTATTAGCAACGGGATAAATTATACCTGCCTCAAGGAGCTTTAGTATCTCCTTTCTTACCACTTCTTTCATCTTGGGATTCAGTCGTCGTTGAGGATCTCTAACTGGTTTGGCATCATCCTCCAAATTAATTTTGTGTTGGTATAACATGGGACTAATGACCTTAACATCATCCAGAGTATATCCAATAGCAGCGCAGTGCTTCTTTAGAGTTTTCAATAATCTTTCTTCTTCTTGCTCTGAAAGGTTAGCACTAATAATAACAGGATATATTTTCTTTTCATCAAGATAAGCATACTTAAGATTATCAGGTAATGGTTTGAGTTCAAACACGGGGTCAACCTTGGGTGGAGGGGAATCCCCAAGAATTTCAACGGGAAGGTTGTGTTTCAGCATAGGTTCCTGTTTAAGGAACACTTCATCTATTTCCCTTCTTTCCTTCGTAAACATATCATGTTCATGGTCTAGCAAATATTGTTCTAATGGATCAGTAGGGGGTACGGCAATGGAAGCAAGACCAATAATCTCATCCTTACTAGGTGATTCTCTATCACGAGGTTGTCTACGAAACTTAGCAAAATTAAACTCATGAGACATGCCCTCTAAGCCAATTGTAACAGTATCCTTTTCACAATCAATCTTAGCATTAACTGTATTCAAGAAGGGTCTACCAAAAATAATGGGACAAAAATCATCTTGTGGGGAACCAAGAACAAGAAAATCAGCAGGATATTTAACCTTCCCACACAAGACTTCAACATCTCTAACTATCCCAGCTGGTTTAATGGTATCCCTATTAGCAAGCTTAATAGTAACATCAATGTCTTCCAATTCAACGGGTGCAATGTCGTGCATAATTTCTTTATATAAATCATAGGGTATTGCACTAGCACTAGCACCCATATCACATAAACCATGATAACAATGATCTCCTATTTTAACGGAAATAACAGGCGTGCCTACCACAGGTCTATGTATCTTAGTATCTCGTCTAGCAATATTAGCAGTCTCACCACAGAAATAAATAACATGCCCATCTAAATCATCATCCAAGAGATCTTTAACCATAGCAATACTAGGTTCAACTTTGATTTGCTCAGGAGGTGTATAAGTCCTAGTATTACTCTTACGAACAACAGTTGAAGTTTTAGCATGATCCTTTATCCTAACAGGAAAAGGAGGTTTCTCAACATAAGTAGTAGGAATAATAGGATCACTATAGGTGACAGTCTTTTCTTCAACTGTAATAGGTGCAACTACTTTTACTTCAATGGGAGGATTATATTTAAACCACTTCTCTTTAGGGAGATCAACGTGAGTAGCAAAAGATTCACAGAAAGAAGCTACTATCACAGAGTCAAGTCCATACTTAGCGCTAAATCCACGAAAAGCATCGGTGTCCATAAAAGATTTAACACAATCGAACTTAGGTGTCATACCTGACTCCTTACCATCGTCGGAACCCCAATCTTCAGAGTTGCATTTAATTCTTTCCAATAAGTCCCATTTGAAATCAATGGTCTTCAGCATATAAGAACCAGCACAGGAAGTATCAAGCAGGTTGCGATCATTGAGAGAAAGCCGAGCATAAAATTTTTGAATAATCATTTCTCTAGAGAGCTCATGATTGGGGCATGAATATAACATTGATTTGAGCCTCCCCCAAGCTTGAGCGATGCTTTATCCTTCGCGAGGCCAGAAATTATATATGTAATTACGATCACGATGAACAAGATGCATAGGATAGAACTTCTTGTGAAATTCCAACTTCAATCGTTTATAATTCCAAGACCTCGTATCATCACATAGCCTATACCATGTCAATGCATCTCCCTTCAAAGATAAAGGGAAGACCTTCCTTTTGACAACATCATCAGGAATACCTGCAAGTTTAAATAATCCACAAACTTCATCCACAAAGATAAGGTGTAAATCGGGATGCAATGTTCCATCTCCTGCAAATGGATTAGCTAGCAGTTTCTCTATCATACCCAAAGGAATCTCAAAGTAAATATTTTCAAAAAGTTCAGTAGGTTGAGGAGCAACTCATTGCTCTTCTGGTCAGGGTGAAGATACCCAGAACAAGCCCCTCAAAGGATTAGTTTCCATAGTGACAAGTAACAGAAAATTTCAGCACACTATATAAATGTTTCCTTACCAAGTTCCACTCACCAAAAGCGCTACACTCCCCGGCAACGGCTCCAGAAAAGAGTCTTGATGACCCACGAGTGTAGGGGATCTATCATAGTCCTTTCGATAAGTAAGAGTGTCGAACCCGACGAGGAGCAGAAGGAAATGATAAGCGGTTTTCAGTAAGGTTTCCTCTGCAAGCACTGAAATTGTAGGTAATAGATAGTTTTGTGATAAGATAAATTGTAACGAGTAACAAGCAATGAAACTAAATAGAGTGCAGCAAGGTGTCCCAATCCTTTTGTAGCAAAGGATAAGCCTGTACAATTTCTTATAATGAGAAAAGAGCTCCCGAGGACACATGGGAATTATCGTCAAGCTAATTTTCATCACGCTCATATGATTCGCGTTCAGTACTTTGATAATTTGATATGTGGGTGGACCGGTGCTTGTGTACTGCCCTTACTTGGACAAGCATCCCACTTATGATTAGCCCCTATTGCAAGCATCCGCAACTACAAAAGAAGTATTAAGGTAAACCTAACCACAGCATTAAACATATGGATCCAAATCAGCCCCTAACGAAGCAACGCATAAACTAGGGTTTAAGCTTCTGTCACTCTAGCAACCCATCATCTACTTATTACTTACCTATGCCTTCCTCTAGGCCCAAATAATGGTGAAGTGTCATGTACTCGACGTTCACATAACACCACTAGAGGAAAAGACAACATACATCTCATCAAAATATCGAACGAATACCAAATTCACATGACTACTAATAGCAAGACTTCACACATGTCCTCAAGAACAAACGTAACTACTCACAAAGCATATTCATGTTCATAATCAGAGGAGTAATAATATGCATTAAGGATCTGAACATATGATCTTCCACCAAGTAAACCAATTAGCATCAACAACAAGGAGTAATCAACACTACTAGCAACCCACAGGTACCAAGTTGTGGTTTTGATACAAGATTGGATACAAGAGATGAACTAGGGTTTTGAGAGGAGATGGTGCTGGTGAAGATGTTGATGGAGATTGACCCCCTCCCGATGAGAGGATCGTTGGTGATGATGATGGTGATGATTTCCCCCTCCCGGAGGGAAGTGTCCCCGGCAGAACAGCTTTGCCGGAGCTCTAGATTGGTTCCACCAAGGTTCCGCCTCGTGGCGGTGGAGTTTCGTCCCGTAAGCTTGCCCACGATTTTTTCCAGGGTAAAAGCCTTCATATAGCAGAAGATGGACACCATAGGGCCACCAAGGGGCCCAGGAGACAGGGGGGCGCCCAGTAGGGGTGGGCGCGCCCCCCACCCTCCTGGCCAGGGTGTGGGCCCCCTGAGGTGTTTCAATAATTCTTATTAATTCCAAAAATAAGTTTCGTGGAGTTTCAGGATTTTTGGAGCAGTGCAGAATAGGTTTCCAATGTTTGCTCCTTTTCCAGCCAGAATTCCAGCTGTCGGCATTCCCCCCCTTCATGGTAAACCTTGTAAAATAAGAGAGAATAGCCATGAGTATTGAGATATAATGTGGAATAACAGCCCATAATGCAATAAATATTGATATAAAAGCATGATGCAAAATGGATGTATCACTGGACGATGTCGCTCTCTGCCGCCGTCCGCGCTCCGCCTCACGCCAATGCTGCGCCGCGCCAGCTTCAACTCCTGCTATCTTCCCCAGATTAATGTCGCGCCCGCCCTTCTTCTCCCTCAACTCAAGCAGCTCGACCTCTTTGACGTTGTCATCTCGAAGAAAGCTATGGAGCACCTGCTCCGCAGCTGTACCGTGCGCGAGTACCTTCGTCTTGAGCAGATCCACGGGTTCATTAGCCTCCACATCACCTCAACGAATCTCTGATGGATTTATGTGTCTTGCTGGCCCCATAACAAGACATCAATTGGGAAGAGATCACTCCACCTGTTCCACATTATGGTCATTGAGAATGCGCCTTTCCTTGAGAGATTGCTTGTATCGGATCTAGAAGGTCCAACAAAAATCAGGGTCATTGGCGCGCCGAAATTGACAGTGTTGGTGTACTCGTCTGCCAAATTCTCCGAATTCTTTATTGGATACGTAATCGTTCAGGTACAACACTCATCTTCTTCTCCGTCTTCTTGAAATTCACATTTTTAAATTTCTTCTTGATGTATTTACGACTGTCTTCCAGAAAATGATTCCCACAAGCTTGACCCAGTCTATGCGCATAGTGAAGATCTTGGCAATAAAATCTATCGGCCCCAATCTGGATCAAGTTGTTGGATTCCTTACATGCTTTCCGTGCACGGAGAAGCTACTCATCGAGGTGAAACTTCTTTCCTATTGTTAAACGGTAATCACAACGTAGCTACATTTTTTCGTAATTTTCCTAAATTACGATGACAAGTGTAGTGTTCAAAACTGCATCTACGCGTTGCACCGAAAGAAATGTTTTTAGTATTTTTTTCTCACGTGATCACCTGCATCATTTTTTTGTTGTACTACTATAGTAGCCTAGGCTAGTCATAGTGGAAAGTAACTTAGACTAGTAACTCTATGGTTACCCTAAGAGCAAGTACTACCTCCGTCCTGGTTTACTCTTCCTATTTTGTAGTATCAAAATTTGACCATAGATTTAACTGACAAAATGTTAATGCATGTCACTAAGAACTATATCGTTGGATTCGTATTTGAACATAATTTCAAATGGTATAATTTTTAGTGACATGCATTGGTATTTTCTTAGGTAAATCTATGGTCAAAATTTTATACTAAATACGAGGTAGTTCAAAAGTGGGCTATAACGGCCCTCCACTATGTAGGCCAAAACATGTGCCAAATTCACTTGTGATGCATTTGGCATCGACGCCCCTCCATTGCTCACCTGGTGCCCCAATCTGGATCACCTACTTTGCTCCGGTGCCAAATTAACTCACGCAATGAAAAAACACTTGCGTGGGAGAGAGAGAGAGAGAGAGAGGACTGAGGCAATAAAAAAACACTTGTTTGGGAGTGAGAGGCTGGTGTAGTTGGTTTGATTGATTTGTTTATACATGTGGGTCTGTGTGCACAGCGGTGCCAACTCTCTCACATCGCGAGAGCGGTGCCAAAATCTTTTGATTTGACACCGATGTGTATTATGTGGCATACTTTTGAAAAATATGGCATCGGCCACATAGTGGAAGGCAACAAATGCCCAAGCTCTTCACGTGCTCCTAGGTAAATGAGAGGAAAGAGAGAGAGAGAGAGAGAGAGAGAGAGAGAGAGTATCACTAGCCAGCCAACCCTACCGTATGAGCGAATGATATTGGTACCTCTTAATGACACGGCAATCTTATACAGCCAGCTCCTCTAATATGTTATATTCTTTTGCAAATAAAAAAAGACCCGAAAGTGAAAAATGTGTTGCACTATAATAATCTCATCGAATGCCTTGATCTCCATCTTACAAAAATTGATTTGATCGACTACCGAGGCAGCACATCTGAGATTAAATTGGCCAGGTTCTTTATTCTGGAGGCAAGTGTGCTCAAGGTAATGAGGTTTGGCGTTCTCTGGCACAACAATCAATGGCGTGCTGATCACCACAAGTGTCTAAGCCTAAATGACAAAGTCTCCGCAGAAGCTGAATTTTTTTTTGAAACATCAAGTGGCCAGAGACTCGAAAACTTATTTGCCCATTAGTGACTTGTCAGGGTGCTGGATTTTAGTTTGTATGATAATGCTACATCCACCTAATGTAACGAAAGTTCTTACGTAAACTTCCTAGTAATTCCCTCTTCGTAGGTGCAGCATTACTCCTAACATTTGTAATATCAATTTGAAACTTGTAATATTGTCGTGTCCTATTCCTGCATTTTCAAAATCCTGCGAATCAAACAGGTCCTGATTTGGTGATGATGTTGTGCCTGCCATCTTTCACCAATAGCCGTCGGATCTAGATCTCACGCATACAAACCAAACTTCTCCAGTTTTGCAAAAAGATGCCCGCATTTGTTCCCTATTTACAAACAACTCCTTGTCTCTCACAATCGGCCTTATCTCCTCCCCACCACATCTAGAAGGCCATGGAAAAATCTGGCGCGACGGCCGCTGTCGGCGTCGTCCACCCCCCAATCTTGGTGTTCCGTGCAATGCACGGGCATCTACGCACGGGAAATTATGTCGAACACGACTAGTTGTAAGCAGGCTAGCTCTACAGCCATGATGATAGTGACTGCAGACGGTGAGGCTGACTATGGTATGCCGAACACGGCGCCTATACTCAGGTGTCATCTCCGGCGCAGGGTCTTGTCACTTCACTGTGAGGAGCAGCACGTAATAATTTGACCAATGGGTAGTACAGTGCTACTACATTGGTAGTACTACTACTAGTACTAGCAACACCGTCTGGATTTAGTAGTACTACCACGTCCATCTGGATTTTAGTATTTGGCTAGCAATATCTAGTAATGCATGTCACAAAAAACGTACTACTCCCTCTGTAAATAAATACGTGTGTCGTGGTATTCTCACAGGAGGGTGCAAGACGACATATGCCACAAGGTGGCTTCGTGTGAGGGCAAGACTATTGTTGATAGGCCCGGGAGCGAGTATGCGAATAGAACGCGGTAGTTTACCCAGGTTCAGGGCTCTTTGGAGATATAATACCCCTAATCCTGCATGTATGAGTATATCTGATGTATCTGGTACAGAGTTGCTCCTAGGGTTGTATCTGGGATCAGTACCATGGGTATCTAACTTTGTATATGCCTGTATGAGGCATGCTCTAGTGGACGGCTATGCCCATGGCTTATGGCCGAATGGATGTGTGTGAGCTCATGCGTGAGTGAATGTGAGAGTGGATGGATGGATGGATAGCTAAATGTAGTGTGGAGCTAGCTTACTATCTAAGATATGTGGTGGACATGAGGGCATGGTGTGGGTGTCATGCTTGTCTCCTGGGTCACTTCATAAATAGTGCCCAGGGACAAGTGACACTGTACATGATGGCATCGCGGTACGGTTGTCTTGTCCGAGGTATGGCCGTCTCGTTGGGGTCTTGTCGGTGTCGGGTCGAGCTGTAGTCGGCAGCCGGCTGGTCAGCGCTGTCGGCAGCCGGCTGGTTGGAGCAGGCGGCAGCCGGTAGCCGGCCGGGCAAAGCAGTCAGACGGGGAGCCGGCAGGAGCGGTTGGGCAGTCGGACTGAGGGGCTTCGCTAGCCCCGATGTTTTGATTTATTGTCTCGCCGTCTTCGGGGTACCCATGGCCAATTACTCCAACAGCAGCCCCCAAGCCTCCGGGCAATTTGGCAAAGTTGGGCGGAGGTTTTTTGGCGGGTGTTCGCAGAAATGATCATGCAAAAGATAAAGTTAGTCCACGCAGATATATCAAATGGATGTTTTAAGCATTGTAAATTTTATGCGGAGGGTGCCGACTCGGTTTCGTCCGAGCCCCCTTCAATCTTTTTCGTGTTCCCTCCGCTTTTTGGCTTGTGCTCTTGCTCGCCGAACAGCCGCTATGCGGTCTGTGGCTGAGAGTGGGTCGCGAAGTGGAGTGTACAGTACTCAGACTCAGGGAGCGGATTTAACCGAGCAGATACTCATAAAGGAAATGGTCGGGTCGCCCGAAGCGTTTCTCTTCCCGGACGTTTTTTCGCGTGGGGTGACCTCCAGCTTTTGCTCTTGCTAGCCGGACAGCCGCTCTGCGGTCTGTGGCTGAGAGGTGGGCCTTTGGTACTGCACACTCTACTAAGCCGTCTGCGGGAAAAAACGTCTCAGGCCAAGCGGCCAGCCCCCGGGCCAACTCTGGCTGGCGCCGGGGCGAACAGTGGTGCAACTGCAATAAAAATGCGGAGATAGCCCCCGAGCATCGCTCAGCGTTATCCGCCCTTGCGTGATGCAAAAATATGCGGGTGAGGAGCTCACATTGATTTTCATGTAGCCAAGGCGGAGTTTGCCGAAGACAGCCGGCGCAGCTCGGCGCTCGCGGACTGCGCCGGCGCATCCGCTGGGTGTGGCCTTCGAGCCCCCGGGTGCTCGAAGGGGGGGGGTCCCGGCCGGTCAGGCTCGACCGGCCAGGTGGTGAGGCGTCTTGCAACGCCCTTCTTCTTTTTCTCTTCTGCCGACTGCTGGCGGCCGGACAAAACTCTTCTCTTGTCTCCAATCTTCGCGGGGGCGCGTCAGCGCACCCGCAGGGTGTAGCCCCCGAGATTCGGGCCAACTGTTGAGCAGTCGGGCCGGATCTCCCGGCGACTACTTTGTCTTCTTCGCGTGGGCGCGTCAGCGCACCCGCTGGGTGTAGCCTCCGAGATTCAGGCCGACTGCTGAGCAGTCGGGGCGGATCTTCCGGCCACTACTTTGTCTTCTTTTTTTTTTGTCCGGCTCCACGCGGGGAGTCGAACCCTTCTTTATTTCTTTTGCTTCTTGGGCAGCCGGCTTGACTTTTCTTTGGGCAGCCGGCCCACCTCTTTTCTTTCTTCTAGCACCCGGCATCCTTTTCTCAGCCGGATCGGGCACTCGGTCACAGCAGGCAGACGGCCCTTTTTCTTTTTCTCCGAGCCGGCTTTGAGCAGTCGGACACAGCTCTTCATTTTTATTTTTTGGGGGGCTCCGCGTGGAGCAGCCGTCTGTTGACTTTTCTCGAACAGCCGGCTGGGGCGTGATTCGGCGGAGACGCGAGGCCGACTGGTGGCGAGCCGGCTACGGGAGCAGGCGAGCGCGGCGAGGCCGGCCAGCGTAGGAGCCGGCGGGCAGGACGGGCGCAGGCGGAGCCACGTGCGAGAGGTGGCGGCGGCGACCCGGCCGGCGTGGCAAGGCGGAGGCGGCGCGCGGGGACGGCGGTGAGGAGCAGTCGGCCCGGGCGCCGAGCTGGCGGAGGCCGGGTAGCGGGCAGAAGCAGCACTCGGGGTGGAGCGACGAGGCGACCCGGGCGGCGACAGGGAACCGGCCAGCGCAGCGGCAGCCGGCGGACGGAGAGGAGCCGGCCAGGCACAAGCCGGCTGGCAGCACCGGCGACCCGGAGTCGGCCGCGGGGCGGGCAGCGTAGGGCCGGCATGGGGAGACGGCGCGGGCGCCGCGACGCAGCCGGGTGGAAGCAGAGAACGCCGGGCGCGCGGGAGCCTAAGCCAGCGAGGCCGGGCTGGGGACGCAGGCGCGGGGCGCGCGAGGTGGATCGGGGGCGGAGCCGGATGGAACTGCGAGGCGGCGAGCGAGACGCAGCCACGGCAGAGCGGCGCGCGAGGCCCAGCAGTGAGAGCGGCGACGGGCAGCAGCCGGCTCCGGTTGGTGGAGGCGCTGGAGCCGGCTTTGGCCAGCAGGCACGCTGGCGGTCGATACAGAGCAGCCGGACGGCAGCGGTCGCGAGGCATAGGCCCGCGTGGGACCCGGCCAGCGGTCGCGCGGGAGGGCGAGGCGGCCAGCGAGCGGGGACCCGACGTGCGCGGCGAAGGCTGGCTGCGGGACGGGAGCCGGCCGCGAGGGCGCACGCGGAGAGACCCGGGGCCGGGATGGAGCAGAGCGGAGAGCGATGCTCCGCATGGCCATTATCCGATAAATGCACACGCACTGTCCAACTTCAGTCTGGCTAGTGTACGAGCATGGTTTGGGATGAGTATGGCTGTATGGCTATCATCTGGGTTGCATGGGGACTATGCATGGTGTATGGTGTAGTCTGGGTAGTATTTTGCTAGTGTATGGCCAATGGTTTGACTGTTTGACTATTGTCTGACTTAGCAGCTAGCTAGCTTGCATAGACAATATATGGATGAGCGAACGTGTGTGTCGGCCGGAGCAAGGTGCGACGCGAAGGAAAGCAGACGCGAGCGGCGCGTGGACAGACAAGGCCGATCGAAGCAAAGACCCGCGCGCGGCGCGCGCGCAGACGGACAGCCGGCGTCGCAACGGGGGTGATGACGAAGGCGGCGACGCCGACGACGAGGACGCGCCGTCCCGCGCGGCCGCTTCAGGGGCGGGTCGAAGTCGAGCCCCCGAGCGCTATCGGAGAGTCGGCGCGACGCCTTGGCGGTGAAGACGAAGATGGTCCCGCCCGGTCTGCGAAACCAGCAGCAGCGCGGTAGCATAGTACCGCCCCACGGTGGGCGCCAAATGTCGTGGTATTCTCACGGGGGTGCAAGACGACATATGCCACAAGGTGGCTTCGTGTGAGGGCAAGGCTGCTGCTGATAGGCCCGGGAGCGAGTATGCGAATAGCACGCGGTAGTTTACCCAGGTTCGGGGCTCTCCGGAGATATAATACCCCTAATCCTGCATGTCTAAGTATATCTAATATATCTGGTATAGAGTTGCTCCTAGGGATGTATCTGGGATCAGTACCATGAGTATCTGACTTTGTATATGCCTGTATGAGGCATGCTCTAGTGGCCGGCTATGCCCATGGCTTATGGCCGAATGGATGTGTGTGAGCTCATGCGTGAGTGAATGTGAGAGTGGATGGATGGATGGATGGATAGCTATATATAGTGTGGAGCTAGCTTACTATCTAAGCTATATGGTGGACATGAGGGCATGGTGTGGGTGTCATGCTTGTCTCCTGGGTCACTTCATAAATAGTGCCCAGGGACAAGTGACACTGTACATGATGGCATCGCGGTACGGTTGTCTTGTCCGAGGTATGGCCGTCTCGTCGGGGTCTTGTCGGTGTCGGGTCGAGCTGCAGTCGGCAGCAGGCTGGTCAGCACTGTCGGCAGCCGGCTGGTTGGAGCTGTCGGCAGTCGGCAGCCGGCCGGGCAGAGCAGTCGGACGGGGAGCCGGCAGGAGCGGTCGGGAAGTCGGACTGAGGGGCTTTGCTAGCCCCGATGTCTTGATTTATTGTCTCGCCGTCTTCGGGGTACCCGTGGCCAATTACTCCGACAACGTGGTGTATTGTTTTATTCGTATCGTCGAGAGAACTTAATGTCTTTTTGCTAATTAATAGGATTACATGCAATGAACTAACCACTGCATGTCATGTTTGGTAGTCTCAAGTCATTGAAAGCATGCACGGCCCGCATCTCTCATTGATTGATATGTCACGAAATAAGGAATGAGGAGGGAGTTAATGTACGGTGCCTAGGTGTTTTGGGATTATTTGATTTTCGTAAGGTGACTTACACAACATTTTTGATTACATACATTAACATTTTATTAGTTAAACCAAAGGTCAAAACTTAGCGCAAAATGCAAAGGGGACCAATAAACCAGTAAACATCAAACTTCTCTTGTCTGGCCCCAACTAGAGGTCCGGTGAGATGACTATACTGCACTGGCACGGAGGGGGACGCAGCTTCATTGACTTACTGCACCTGCCTTTGGGTGCATGACACGTGGGCCCAACGGGTAGCTGGCCCACCTGTCATACAGCCAAAGGTAGGTGTAGTAGAGGGCCGAGCAGTAGATGGCCAACACGCACGTGAATTCAACGCAGTCGGCACTTATCATATACAGGCTCCCCGCCAGTCCAATCTAGTACAAAATCCTACGCACCTACGCACGCTAACCAAGGGCAAGAGTGATCACTCCAATCGCAAGATCAGTTGACTAGAAGCTAAGCTAGACCCATGGAGGCGATGAGCGCGAGCACCGGCCGGCTGTGCTAGATGGTCCACGATGCCAGCCTACAGCCCGGCAGCGAGGAACGTCTCCAGGTAGTGCTTGAGGCCGCCAGGGCGAGGGGCCGCTTGGACGACAACTTCGTCTCCTTGTTCGATGAGGTCCTTCTCGGCTTCCTTGACAAGTTCACCGTTGTCAAGAAGCTCGCGGACGACCTTGACGTACGCCTCCAGCCCATGCGCCCAGGCTCTGCGATGCCCGCCACCCTCAACGGCCACTATGGTGACAACCTATTCAATGCACTGGTGGCCCTGCGACTGCCCGCCGTCGCGCCGGAGTATGTCCACCTCGAGGTCGTGCTCGCCACGCAGCGCCTGGCGCAGCAAGACACCATCGACATAATCACCCACGTCTACGCGCAAATCATCCACAAGGACTACTACATGCAAGAGGAGGACGATAGGACGCTGGCCTTCTTGGACCGCAGGGCAACCTTGGATGACATTGTTCAGAAGCACGTTGAGCTCGCCGCCAACGCCGCTGCTCCTCACACGTCGGTTGGTGACCCGGCGCACTAGGTCGTGAGGATGTCGTTGATATATCCGTATGTATTTTTATCTTTCTGTCAAATCCGTGTAGTAGTATATGGTATTGCTAGTAATTATCTTACCTTTCGCATCAACTTCATAATTTTCATACGTACTCCATGCATGAACCGCGCCAGAACCAAACTTCTCATTACTCTAGGGAAAATCATTATTTCTATCTATCGGTTGGGCCATGGAGCAGAACCAAATTTTACAAGTTACAAGTTCAAAAGGAAAAGCCTGCCGTGTTCACATCGCACCCCCACATGGTTGGTCCGGCACACCGCTCAAGGGTGAATGTGTGATGTGTTGCATTTTCACTTACAAGTGGGCCACAGTTGAGCAAGCCGACTATCAGCAAACCCCCACCCCGCTCATTGCGTGATGGCTGAGAAAACAGGAGGGAGAAGAGATGGTTGTAGCACGGACTCCAAGAAAATTGGTGTCGGATGGGACTCATGTGGGTGGCGTGTGTCGTACTACTAGACGTGAATGCTAGTTATGGCCCATTCCACCCCACTATATCGAGCCTATATCGAGGTGCTGGTTACATAGAACAAATTTCCTGGAGTCAGTGCTCAGCCCTCCTCTATCTCTCTTCTCAGCCAGCCAGTAGACGCGCGGAGCCCATCGTCTGTTTGCTCATATGTGGTCCCACATGTCAGTGAAAACACAAGAGGACCCACTGAACCTGCACATCTTTCACCTCGACGTGCTGGTGATGAAAAACAAATCCAATAAAGATCTTTGGTGGCTGCTTTTGGAGTTACTCAAGAGTAGTAAGATTCTATTAATAGTTTAACCCAAGATGCACATCATGTGGCTTCAACTACCACTCCATTTTCTTGCATGACACGACCTGGATGTTGGATGTCCCACGTGTCGGCAAAAGGAGGAAGAACTCGACCAAATCTTCGGTTGTGCTCTCGGATTAGACTAGTTGTGCTAACTTAAAATTTTATTGTGTAGAATGGATGCAAGTTTTGGTATTGGGAAGAAGAGTACATCGATATATTGATAGAGCGCAATTTAGTAGATGTTCTAGCACTTTTAGCTAGCATAGAGGCTAGAGATGAGACTAGTGCACTTGTTGATAGAATAGAGGCTAGACATGAGACTAGATGCGAGGAAGCAACATCTACTTCTTTACACTCGAAGAAGAAAGAAGCACGCAAGATCGGGCCTCTGCAGATCAACAATGAATGCATCGAGAAGGCACTAATCCAACTTACAGGAGCAGTTATGGAAGTTGGATATCTTCTAAAATGCATTCTTGTGGTTCTTGTTTTCTTTGGTCTGGCTTTTCTAGTCAAATTTTGGTGATGTATTTCCATGTACCAAAAATCAATGATAAAAAAAGATATGTGTTTGCAAAGAAAAATGTACGCGGCCAGGATGCGTCTGCGCGTTGGGCGCACGGCCACCGCATACGAGAAATGGCCCGGACACGACCCCATTGTCCTACGCAAACAGACAGAATCTGGGCAAAATGGAGGTCCGTTTGGGGTCGTGCGTTGGAGCTGGCCTTAGAAGTGGGACCGTAGTTGAGGAAACCGACTATCGGCAAACCCCCACCTCGTCAGCCGCGCGATGGCTGAGTTAGAGAAATGACGAGGTTGAAGAGATAGTTGTAGCACATACTCCAAGAAATATGGTGTCATATGGAAGTCATGCTGGTGGCGTGTGTCGTACTCCTGGATGTGAATGCTTGTTCTGGCCCATGCCACCCTACTACTATATAGTAGTAGTATCGAGGATTCGAGGTGCTGGTTACGTACAATGAACACATTAACATATGGCCCACCTCACACTGTGGACAAATTTCCTGGAGTCTGTGCTAGGTTAAAAAGTGTTCTTTGTGAGGGTGGGTGGCTGGTCTGAAGTTTAAAACTTGTTGTGTTACGTATACGTAGATGTAGAGATAGTGCAGCAGTTCTGAAAGTTTGAACCCAAACATCAGGATGCAATTTCTACTGGACTCATCCGAGGACCTAGGATGATGGGATTCATAGCTACAGTAAAACACCCGCCTGATGTGCGAAGCATGTGAAGCTAGTACAAATAGTATACTATCGTTGATTGGCCTCATCCGATAACTTGTTGCAATGCACGTACAATTATGTATTCGGAAAATATTTTTTGCCTTGTCGCAGCACCCACTCAGAGGAGCGACTCGAAAGCCATTCATAAATTTAGTAAGTTTATCACAGGCATATCATTTTATTGCATACAACAGGTCATCAACCCACAATGACAACGAGGATACATTATAAATACTAAAGTTTTCATCACACAACAAATAAGAAGCAATGAAATGAACTTCAACTCAACCGATCCTCAGCATTGGAAACGCTTGCTTTGAACAAGAAGTGATTCTCTGGGAAGGGTCATCTACTGTCAATCTCGAGACCAACGCAGGACTGATCATCCAGGCTGAAGCGGCCTACTATATCACGACCAGGGTAGGGAACCACCGAAATGTCCGAGGTATAGATACAATTGCTTCTCATAAATGGTAGTAACATTCTGTCAAGAGCAGTTGGATCGCCTTTCACCATCATTGGATAGTTTTGTCCAAGGAAGAGCGAGTTTTCTCCAAGACTATCAATATCATACCAAGGAGAAGGTGCTGGCGCTAGCACACTAGTATCCATCCCAAATACCATGCAACAGGTGTTGGAATAGGTCCGGAGAGTGCGACCATGGGAGACAACACTTGCTTCCTTAGTAGTAACATCAGCAGTGGGCCGTATACAGACAAGAAGGGGTGATCCATCAGAATAAGTTGCCAGGCACCACTGAGTATATGGGCCCTGCTCGTCCTCATGCTCGTGATCATCACCATCATCATCTCCCCCTTGGTTATAAAAATTTTCAAGTATAGGTGGTAGAATGTTCACAGGACCTTGGAAACACAAGAAGAAGGTTAATTAGTAAAGGAAAACTTGCTAACCCGCATGCATGTGGATGAAACAATTATAATTACGGTGGAAGACAAACGTACCGAAACTACGAGGATCCCATGCAAAAACAGTGCCACGAGTGGTGGAAGCAAACACAAGACCGTCGTATTGAATTGCATCACAGTACACATCCGTGTATAGAAACTGATTTTTGAGCAATATCCATCCAGTCGAACCACGAAGGACGGCAACAAGCTTGTCGAAGATAGCAACAACTACATAGTTCCTGTAATGCCAAGAGCGGTTGGGAACTCGACAAATTGCTATCTTCCATAGAAGACAGTCACCATGATCGTATTTGAACGTGCGTAGAATACCGGTGTGCTCAACCTCTGGGCAGTCTGAGATTTTTGGAAGTGGAACCCAGTGACAAGTGTACACATTCACAAGTTCCCACTCGTAGTTGTACCCAATATAAACAACCCAATCTCCATTTGGGCCTGCCCAAGCCTTGCCCTCAAGCGATGGCATCTTAACATCATACGTATCATTATCAAGTGGCATCAACTTGCACAAGGCGAGGCTACCCTCGTCCCCGCGCCAGTCAGCAGGGTCACGGCAAAAAAGATAGGGGAGATCAAACCGCTCCTGGACCCTTGGGTTCCTTGTAATGATGTTATTAGTTGAGTCGAGAATGGTCTTGAACAAACCTGCCATGCTAGCCGAGGTGATGACGTTGCACCGATCAATGAGTTCCTCCACCATGTCATCTTTCAGATCGGGGCAAGAATAACAGGGTCGTTTCCGGGCTGTTCCCTCCATGGAGAAGACGATCGAACAATGGTAGAAGGAAGGGTGAATTCAAATGGAGGAGGGAGGAAGAGCGTGCGACATCAGTTCCAAATCGAGAGGGAAAGGCGAAGAGTCGATGGACGGTTGCCAAATTGCCAGGTACACGAAGAGGCGCCCCGGCCTACACGTCCGTTCGGAAATTGTACAAAAGGACTCGCCGTCATCTCACTGACATGTTGGGACGGGACCACATGTCAACGAAACATGGTGTGTAATTTCTCGTGCAAAATGCGCTCTGGCCGCGTTGGCCCAAGGTGCCGCATTAGTTATTGACCTTTATTTTTTAACATACAATCTGAGTGGATAGCTCCTGTGGTCATCACATGTGAGCGGATATATAGGTGGGCTAGGTGGGTGCAACAATCTGAGTGCTAAAAGAGTTGATCCAATGCTTGGTTTTGTTTGGATTTTCCAACTATGACCATTGGATAGAGTGAATCAATGGCTTACGTTCAAAGTTATTCTCATACTATAGAATGGTATAGGAACGTGGAGAGATTTGGTTGATTTTATATCGCTGAATAATATAAAATATTATGAGTGCAGACGCTCCACCGCGAGGTTTGTTGCTCCTTCTCGGTCGTCGGGAATCTATGTTCTTCCTTTCGTTTAAGACATGAGCTTTGTTCATCCTTTTGCCGACACGCAGGACATCTATATGCCTCCATTTTAAAAATCATACTATATGCCTCCATGACACGCGGGACATCTAGCATCAAGGTGGCGTGTCATGCAAGAAAATGGAGATATGCAGTGCGTAAGTGAGTCGTGCACTTTGATGGCACCTAGTACTACGCAATATTTTTTTCTCCTCGATGGCACGTGAATAGTGCACGTACTCAATGACAGAGCATGGGATGGTAGCCATGGACATGGTCAGACCTTTTTGAAGAGAGTACTAACAAATAACTTTGATGTGTCCCGTCAACTCGACGAGAAGCTTGCTTACTATGCCTTCTCCCTTGTCAACGCGTGCGCGGTGGCTCGCAGCATGAGGAGAAACTTTTGCTTACAAGCGGTGGACGTGCATCAATTCATTTGGTGTCAGATTGCCAGAAGTACTACTGTAGTAACATCATTATTGTTTGACTTCCGGAAGAGGAGAAGAGCCAAGCGCAAGGTCACCTACTAACCTAGTACAGTACTACTATAGCCAAAGTTGGTCCACCTTTTTACAGCATGGTTAATTAATATAGGCGGCTCTTGCAGGGGCACATCATTTAGAGCAAGTACTCTCTTCATAGGAACAAAGGAAGTGAAACAAAAGTTGGAGTGGATGCTAGATTTCCAATTAAAACATGATTACATCGGGAAAAAATCCTATAGCATTCTATCCTATGAATCAAACGACCAATGTAGGAAAATTATGAGGGGGTCTCTCCAACAGTGTTCCTCGGCTCGCACCTAGCATCACGGTGGTCGAACATGGAGTCATTCATCTGGTACACGTGGCATCTCAGATCTGGACACAAGGTGACGCGACCTCTCACTTCGTCCGCCATTTGAAGCGGCGCGCCAGTGGAGGGCTAGCATACTCCAATATTAGGTTGGCTCTATGTGATGTGGCAACTTCATATACTAACCGGATGCTAGCTATACTACTACGGTACTCACACTCCAAGAAGTGACTCAAAAACCATTCATAAATTGAGTCTATGACATGCATTTGCAAATGTACCATTCATTACATACAACAAGTCATCAACACACAACGACAACGAGGATACATGTTGGAATGTAGATTATTTCCAACAAAACATTCTAGTAAATACTGAAGTTTTCATCACACAACAAATAACAAACAATGAAATGAACTTCAACTCAACCAATCCTCGGCGTTGGAAATGCTTGCTTTGAACCATAGGTGCTCTGGGAAGGGCCGGCTATTGTCAATATCGAGAGTAATGCAGGACTGATCATCCAGGCTGAAGCAGCATATATCAGGACCAGGGTAGGGAACCACCGCAATGTCCGAGGTATAGATACAGTTGCTTCTCATAAATGGTAGTAATGTTGTGTCAACAGCAGCTGGATCGCCTTTAACCATCATTGGGTAGTTTGGTCCAAGGAAGAGCGAGTTTTCTCCAAGACTATCAATACTGAACTAGGGAGAAGGTGTTGGCGCTAGCACACTAGTATCCATCTTGAATACCCTGCAACGGGTGTTGGAATAGGTCCGGAGAGGGCAACCATGGAGACAACACATGCTCCCTCAGTAGTAACAATCTCAGTGCACTGTATACAGACAAGAAGAGGTGATCCATCGGAATTAGTTGCCAGGCGCCACTAAGTATATAAGTTCTGCTCGTCCTCATGCTCATGATCATCACCATCGTCATCTCCCCCTTGGTTATAAATATTTTCAAGTATAGGTGGTGGAATGTTCACAGGACCTTGGAAACACAAGAAGGTTAATTAGTAAAGGGAAATTTTCTAACCCGCATGCATGTGGGTGAAACAATTATAATTATGGTGGAAGACACCAAAACTACGAGGATCCCATGCAAAAAAAAGTGCCACGAGTGGTGGCACAAACACAAGATCCTCGTATTCAATTGCATCACAGTACTCATGCGTGTACAGAAACTGATTTTTGAGTAATATCCATGTACGAACCATGGAATCAGTAACGAGGGCAACAAGCTTGTCGAAGATAGCAACAACTTCATAGTTCTCGTAATTTGAAGAGCGATTGGGAACTCTACAAATTGCTATCTTCCGTAGACGACAGCCACCATGATCATATTTGAATGTACGTAGATCATCTGTGTGCTCAACCTGAGGGCACTCTGAGATTTTTGGAAGTGGAATCCGCTGAAGAGTGTACACATTCACAAGTTCCCACTCGCAATTGTACCCAATATAAACAACCCAATCTCCATTTGCGCCAGCCCAGGCCTTACCCTTAAGCGATGGCATCTTGACATCACACATATCATTATCAAGCGGCATCAAACTTGCACAAGGCGAGGCCTCTGTCGCCCGCACCGATGCGAACAGGCTTATACCGAAGAAGATAAGGGAGACCAAACCGCTCATGGACCCTTGGGTTCCTTGTAATGATGTTATTAGTTGAGTCGAGAATGGTCTTCAACGAACCTGCCATGCTAGCCGAGGTGATGACGTCGCACCGATCAATGAGTTCCTCCACCACGTCATCTTTCAGATCGGGGCAAGACTAACGGGGTCGTTTCTGGATTGTTCCCTCCTGGAGAGGACGACCGAACAATGGCAAAAGGAAGGGTGAAGGCAAATGGAGGAGGGAGGAAGAGCGTGCGACAACAGTTCCAAATCGAGAGGGGAAGGCGAAGAGGCGGTGGACGGTTGCCACGGTACACGAAGAGGCGTCTCGGCCTACATAGACGTCCGTTCAGAAATTGTACAAAAGGACTCACCGTCGTCTCACTGACATGTTGGAACGGGACCACATGTCAACGAAACATGGTGTGTCATTTCTCGTGCAAAATGCGATCCGGCCGCGTTGGCCCGAAGTGCCGCATTATTTCTCGACTTTATTTTATTAATGGCGTGTCGTTCAGTTTTGAAGCACGACTAACTGGTACTGTATGCAGAGAAAATATAAATTACTCTACCACTACTCCAACTCTAGTACTAGTAGTATAAAAAAGATATATAGGCTAGAGCCAGCGCTTTCTTGCTAAGGGCTGCCCACTTGCTTCTCACACTATCACCCTCTCTCCAGATCTAAAAAAGACGGCCTCTCTCTCCCTCCTCACCGGTGGTCACAGATCCGCCGGGGAAGAAAAGGATGTGCAGCGTTGGCGCACTCGTCGGCGGCGAGCGAGGTCACGCACTGCTGACAAGGCCGTCCTCTCAGACCTATCGCCCGCGCGAGATGGCCTCCGTCCCCAACCTCGCTGCCGTAGTGTGTGTGGAGGACGACGACCACGAGCAAAGCCACTTCCTGCCAACCCTCAGGTATGCTACCTCTTTTCGAACCATACCCTTGTTCTATTGCCCCATCTGCCACGTCACTGCATGTGGATCTTTTTCCACTCCACCATCTTCCCAATTTGCTATCCTCTGCTCTGCTGGTCACGCAAACGAAAACCTTAATTTGCACTATTAAAGGAAACCCTACTTCATGCAGACTAATCCATGTCTGGGTTGAATAAGGAAAGGAAGGGAGACTGTACTGTCCAAGAAAGTAGGCATCAAACCTGCATCTAGGTTGAAAAGGGGGAATTCAGTAGCTAAGGAACGAGTCTCGTGTCTCTTGGTTGAAGAAGGGTAGAAAAGCATGACAATACAATAGAGAATGACCAGGTCAATCAGTTTTTTGTCCTCACATAGGAAAAAGGTGGCTAAAGAGAACAAAAATGGGACGTAATCTACATACGCTGCCTGGATATTTGTTGCTCTGGGCAACCATACCACCCTCACCACTCTATGCGTCCGTGGAGGTACATCGTACTAGTGCGCTCACTGTCTGAATGGGCCTCCCATGCTCTTATTGCCATTTTTTTGCTGTTAGTATAACGCCAGTAGTCAAGTCAAGCAATGCTACTGCTAAAGTGATGCCACATTTAACTAATGTCGCACTCAGTCTAATGCCACTGATAAATTTAAGAAATGCCATTTAATGTCACTGGATTATTTCAGGGTTAGCTGTTGATTATGGATGTATTAAAGATTTTTCAGTTAAGGCATTCTAATGTTGTTGCACAACCAGTATACCAACGATGAATCTTGTTACTACCTTTAGATTTTTGCATTGTTAATGCTTATAGATTATATACCTCACTTTCATGAGATAAGTCAAAAAAATGTGTACAATGTCAAGAGGAAAGGTCAAGAGTGGGCACCTCCTCCTCCGGCTGTTCTCTCTATTCATTCGATCAAGTTTTTATGTTTGACCAATTATCAAGATTGGGATAGCAAGTTTTAGGTCCCCTCGAGTTCGAAATGATATTTACCTTGAAGGCACATGGTTTACAATTTTTTTATACTGTCATTAGTTAATAATGCTAGTTACCTTCAGATTGTTGTATTTGGTTTAATGCTCATGCATGGCTAGTATACCAATGCTGAAACTTGTTACCTTTACATTTTGTATTATTAATTCTTATAGAAATCTTCCAGTGCTAGAGTTTATTGAAATCTGTTCAATAAAACCATTGTACCGTACCCTATAATAAAATAACTACTCTATTGTTGCACTAGCCACTGGATTAGTGTATATTTGTACTATTCGAATAGTGTTGCATTAGCGTATGGACATAAATAAAGTGTGGCAAGCTTTCCCAGATATGTGCTCAAGAAAACTACTACCTGTTTTTCTAAATACTAGACGTTTGGGTACTTTAAATTGAACTGTGAAAACGTCTTATATTAAGGAACATAGGGTGTAGAGTTCACTCAAATTATCCCGGTAAAGCTAGTCACACCTTTGTTAAAATAAATGTTCATTATGTTATCGGAGGAGGTCTATATGTTTGTCTCTAATGCCTGTCGACTACATACCTGACATCAAGATGTAATGTTAAGTCATTTCCTTTTGTACAGTGTCACTGAATTGTCAAGGCGGTGATGGCATTTTATTTTAGTTGAACTGCACAAAATATGCTTAAAAGAAGAGGAAAGGTCAGGAATCGATCATTTTTTCAGAAATAACTATATATGCCTTCCTGACATCAGCCGTTGTTGCCTTATTTATTCCTTCAAAGATGTGGTTAGAAACAGTCTTGCTACCTTTTCCCATCAAGAAATTGGAATGCTTATATTTGTGAGTCTATGCTTCAACTAGTGCCTCTTTTTACAGTAATCACACTTTCAATATCTATGCAAACAGGGATGCTCGATTTTAGTGGAACTGCACAAAAAGTCCAAATGGTTCAACACTAGGAGCATGTTTTCTTCCAAACCTTTATATCCAATTGGTGGCACTATGAGCTGTTCATTGCGAAGATACATGGTTTGCTACTATCTTGCTACTTTTTTGTACTATCATTAGATAGTAATACTAGTGGTTTGCATGTGAATTTATTGGTAGGGTGGACCTACATCAGAGGTGCAAGACATGATTCAATGATTGGATGCTCAATTTCAGTTGTATCGATTTCACCTCTTCCATCACTACAAACATGGATATCCTTAGTTTGATGAAGAATAGGCGCTATATTTCTGCTCTGAACCAGCAAATCAATTCAGTATGAAATTGTCCAGGGCAAAACATGACTGTATCAAATTGTCCAGTGCAAAATATGACAGATGCTAAGCAGAAGAGACGTGTTTAAACCGAAAATACAAGGTGGGGTATATGTTTACTAGCTGCTTGATATTTGTGCACACAGAGATGTCTGCCCGTTGCTATTTGGCAAACAAACAAAGTGACCACAATTTTGGTTGAACCGCACAAGAGAATAGTATAGTCACTGCACGCGGTGCCATTTGAAAATAGACACAGAAAGATTGGATAGTCACTTCATGGACTGCAGAAAAGTAGTATTGTACTATTTATTGGCCAGCACTAGGTGCTTCATTGCTTTGGTCTGATTATACAATGGGCATCATTTTGCCTAAGTTAAAGTTTGTATTCCAAAAATAGTCTCGCCATGTGATCGAGAGAAGAATAAATCATATTGCAGTCGATGTTCCTCCATCATGTGTGGTTCATTCTCATGGTTCCAGCTGTTGGTGAAACCACTTACGTTTGCAAGAGGAATTGTAGACTTCACAAACAAATTTGTCTTTCAGTTTGTACTGAATGTTGGCCAAGAGAAGCATCCATGTTAGTAGAAGAACATATGTTTTTTCTAGATCTTTGCTTTTGGAGCTACATATTTGTATATGATCTGTCAATCATTGAGATGCATTAACATGTTGATCTTATATATGGGAATCGTACTAGTTGGTTTTGAATTTGGGCTACTAATGTGAACATATTACAATGCCAGGCCTGTGAGTCTCGTGTGAACATTTCGAACAGATCGGCTCTTACTGCTGTGCACAGCATGATCCTTATTTTTGTGTTCTCAGTGTTTACAAGTTACTAATAGTTCCTTATTTATGTTTGCTCAGTGTTTACAAGTTACCGATCGATCACTAGCTAGCCTACTAACGTGCTCCTGGCAGTTTTAGTTGCAACGCAAGATCTGAAGTGACAGTTTTTTGAATAAAAATGCCTACCTGTGAAGAAACTGACAAGCTGCTCTGAAGAAAATGCCATGCGGATCTGAAGAAACTACCAGCAAAAATGTTCGCAAATGCCTTATCTCCCAGCAGCTAATGCGATCGTACACGTACACCATCCGACCTACTCGATCCTACACGTACACTATCCGACCTACTCAATCCTACACGGATAAATAGCGGATCACGCACGTACTACCTCCTTTCCGGTTTGTAGGGCTCATTTCAAGAAACGACCTACTCAATCCCTACACGAATAAATAGCAGATCACACACGTACTAGTACCTTATTTCCGATTTGCAGAGCTTAATTCAAAAATCTCACCAACCAAGGTACTCTCTCCGTCCGGGATTATTAGTCCCGTGAGCCAAAGCAACAAGACCAAGGCATGGCAATAATTAACTACATGCAGATAAGCCTAATTAATTCCAGCAATTTAAGTGGCTGCATGCGTGCCCTCGGCTGCGACTCGTTGCATGCTGCTCCGCGTACTGGCTGCGAGCGATTCTGAGTGCCTGCATGCAGACAGACGTAATTAAGGCAGCTAACTGATGCGAAAAAAGATGCACTTTAATTGTTGCGGGCCTTTTAAATCCATGGAATCATTATTGACAAGGAGGGAGTACCTCATCTGGATGATTCGAGTGCACGCGTTTGACCGTCATGCCGGCGTGCGACCCAGCACGGACGGGACGGGATGGCACAGTCATAATTTTAATTTTTCTAGTTTTCCATGGCAAGCTGGTGCGCTAGGCCATGCCTGCTTATGCATTGAATTCCGATGACCGTCGCGCTACCTTCCCCTATAAGTATTGTTTCCCGACCTTCTCCGGTGACACCATGACCCAACTCTCCCTATCCTCATAAGCCCCCACCGGCCCGACATCTCCCTCCACTTATCCTTGCTCTCGCCACGTCCGCCATGCCCCCGCCCATCCGCGATAGGTGACGCTGGAGGTGGTCACCGCCAGAACTAGTGTTTGGTTTTTCACCGGAAGGCAGACGGAGGGAGGAGGCATTCTATCGGTCTTTATATGGCAATGCGGAGATCAAGGACTTGTTGGAGCGCGAACACCTGGCGGAGGAGCGGGAGTTGTTGGAGCGCGACCGCTTGGCGGAGGAGCAGTGTATCGCCGATTTGCACCGCCAGTGGGACATGGAGCAGAAGCGCACCGACACTCTGAGTCGCGAGCAGAGTGCCCGCAACTGGGCCGACTACGTGGAGGCCGGCGCCCGGCAAATAGCCCTGGAGGCTGTCGGACACGCACGCGTTCGCGACACCGATTTTTACTACCATCTTGTCAAGTGGGTTTCCCGCTTAGAAGCCGAAGCTTCGGTGGACCACGCCGGCATGGAAAGGGCCAACACGCGTGAGCAACGCGCCCTATCGCACCTTTGGCAAGTCCGAGGCAAGGCGGAGGACGCCGGTGCCGGTGTTTATCGCAGATGGCGGCCGGCATCGTCTAGTTAGCTAAGAGTAAGTTAGTACTTGTACGCTACTAGAGTATTAGTGGGAGTAGATGGTTAACTTGGCTATGATGGTTGTCAACGTGGAAGTTCAGTACTCTATATCTGGATCAGACATGTTACTTTGCTCTGAATGTTGAACTTTCCATTTGAACTTATGGAATGGGCTGTTATTTTTTTAAATGGGTTGTATTTGTCCGCCACGGGTTTAGAGGCTGACTTGTGGGCCTACCAGGTTGACGCGTACACAATCAGGAGATGATTGTACGTGGAGAGGATGAAAGCAGGGACCTGCCAAGGTCATGGCAGCGCACAAGCAACCTCCTTATTTCAAGCCAATAAAAATATGGCTCCTCCTAATGGATTTCTGACATCTGGGTCCCATGCCATTGTCAACGTATAGTCAATAAACGAGAGAATTGCAGAACGAGTGGCTGACACCAGGGACCCAGCAGGTCGCCCAGTTATTTTTGTTTTGGGTTAATTTGATAAATGCCACTCCAAATCTGGTGATTCCAAGAAATGCCACTACAATTCCCAAACTTTGAAAAATGCCATTTCATGCAATTTTCAGTGGCATTTTTTGAAATCTGGAGTGGCGTTTTTCAAAGTTTGCAAATTGCAGTGTCGTTTTTCAAAGTTTGCAAAAATTGAAGTGGCATTTTTCAAAGTTTGGAAATTACAGTGGCATTTTTATGAATCGCCATAATTGGAGTGGCATTTATCTAATTTGTTTTTGATATGGAAGCAGGGTGTCAACTGGGTTGTGCGGGGCACTCTGGCCTGTCTAGACAGCCTTTTCTTTTATGTTTACCACAGACCAGCCCAGTAGTTTTTTTTCTTTCTGAAAATGGCTAGCCCAGTTTTTTGTGATTCATCAAGTAAGTCGCTTTGTCAGGCCTGTTGGGCTGCAAATCTTTCAAGACGAGGAAAGCTTCATTCGGCTGGCCGAGAAAATGGGCTATGAGTAATGAGAAATGGGTTGTACATTTTTAAAACACATCAAACCGGCAAATAGTTTCAAATTTCTTTTTTTTCATTTCGAGATTTTAAATTGCATTGAGTTTTATGCGTGGACAATTTGTTGGGTTTTATATTGATATACATTTATTTTTAAAATCGGTTTGAATGTGACTCAAAATTTCGGGATTAAAAACAGTTCGGACCGCACCGAAATATGCAAAATTTCGTATAATTTTTCAACCGTGGCCACAATATGGGTTGTAATGCTAACAAAAAGAATATGGGATCCAAAAAAACCTTAAGAATTAGCAAATGAGTTGTAAATTATTAGAAATAATGGCAGATGGATTGTATGCTGTTTTCCACATATTTGAGGCTTTCCTAAAAACAAAAGGTTGATGCACAAGCAGTGACTATTGGATGTCTATCCAACGGCCGCCGTGCTTCTTCAATCTCTGCTCTTCTTGCTCCAGCCGCTCAAAAAGCACCGGCGGGACTGCCTGCTCCCTCCTCCCGCGGTCGGCTGTGCTGCTGTGCAGGCCTCACTGCCCCATCGTACTCCCATCGCTGGCATAGCCATCCCTCTACTCACCCACACCTGTTGTTATTCTTCGGTGACGGCAAATGAAACAGTAAACCCTCGTACTCCCCTCCACATGGGAAACAACTGCCGAGTCTTCCCTGGCTCTGTGTCGTTCCCTTCCTAGGCCTCGCCGTCGTCCACCGCCCTGATGCTCTCGATGCGGCGTGGTCAACATGGTCAACGACCGACATGCATCTGAAGTGGACTGTATGTGGAGAGGCTAACAACTGGGTCCACAGCCGCACGCAAGGAAATGCCTCCTTATTATGCGCAAAATAATGATTCCTCCACCTGACATCTGGGACCCACAAAAAGGGCATACGTATTTCGCGAAAAAAATGTTACCGCCGCTGACAGCTCGGACCCACCAGCTATATCTTCGCACGCAAGGAAGTGCCTCCTTATTACGCACAAAAAAATGAATACTCTCCCTGCTAGCTGGGACCCAGTATAGTGGGAGGCTGACTTGTGGGCATACTAAGTTGACGGGGACGGAGGGCTTTGTCAACTTAGTCAATATGCACAATTCTAGCTCCAGTGACCGTACGATGTCCATCCAACGGCTGTAGTGCTTCTTCAACCTCTGGTCTTCTTGCTCCAGCCGCCCAAAGCAGCGCCGGTCATGCCGCCTGCTCCTGCCTCTCGTGGTCGGCTGTGCTGCTGCGGAGGCCTCACCGCCCCCTACTACTCCCACCGCTGGCCAGGCCATCCCTCCACTCACCCACACCCCCTGTTATTCTGCGGCGACGACGGCCTCACACCGCAGCCAAACCAGTGGACCCTCATACTCCTCTCCGCATGGGCATCCACTGCCGCGTCTTCCACGGCTTTGCATCGTCCCCTTCCTAGGCCTCGCCGTCATCCACCACCATGGTGCTCTCGGTGCGGCGTGGTCAATGTGGTCAATGACCGACTTCCATCGGAAGAGTATTGTACGTGGAGAGGATGACAGCTAGGTCCACGGCAGCCACAAGGAAGTGCCTCCTTATTACGCGCAAAATAATTATTCCTCCACCTAACAGTAGGGACTCACCGGACGGGCCACCATATTTTATGAAAAAAAAACGTTTCCCCCTGACTACTGGGACCCACCAGCTACATCTTCGCACGCAAGGAAGTGCGTCCGGGCAAAAAAAAATGATTCGCCCCCTGACTGCTGGGACCCACCAGCTACATCTTCACACGCAAGGAAGTGCGTGACAGTCGGGACCCACCTGGTCAAAGTGTACGTAGCATTGTCATTCTGGTCGCCAACGTGTACGTACATACTGGTCGATGTAGAGGCGTGCACGTGTCGTAGTAGAGGCACGCACGTAGAATGTACACGTACGTACATCGGCCAGGGTGCAAGAAAGTAAATACGGCCACGTACGTACATACGGGCGGGGTCTCGAACGCCTACTCGCGCATACGTACGGCCAGGGCTCGTGTACATGGCTGGGTCGGAACGGAGAAACTGTGTCATCTCGTGTTCATGGGGAGGCAACAGAATGCGTCGTGTTCATCGGGAGGCAATGGAACGCGTGGGAGCCAACCGGCTTGGACGGAATAGCCGATGGAAACGAGGCCTGGCGTACCACGGAACGGAGGAAACGACCTTGTGTTCGATCGGCCACATTCAAAACGGGATCCTGTTCATCGGGAGGGGTCTGGCATACCGCAAAACGGAGGAAATGGACTTCTATTGGACCTCCTACGGTCGAAACGGGGTCCTGTTGATCGAGAGGGGTGTGGCGTACCGCAAAACGGAGGAAACAGACTTGTGTTGGAGCGCTACGGTCGAAACGGGGGTCCTGTTCATCGGGAGGGGAGTGGCATACCGCAGAACGGGACTCCATGGGATACTGTTCATCTCCATTGTCGACCTCCTCCAGCCTCCACGGGCTACTGTTCATCCACCGTCAACCTCCTCCAGCCTTCACCAGTGACTGTTCATCCACGGGCTCCTGTTCATCCAGCCTCCACCGCGCGCTACTCCACCGACTATTTTTCAACCAGCCCTCTCCACGGGCTCCTGTTCATCCAGCCTCCACCGCGCGCTACTCCACCGACTATTGTTCAACCAGCCCTCTCCACGGGCTACTATTCAACCACCCCTCCACGGGCTACTGTTCATCCAGCCCTCCACCGGCTACTATTCAACCAGCCCTCCACAGGGTCGTCCTGTTCATCCAGCCCTCCATGGGGTCCTGTTCATCCAGCCCCAACCGGCTCGATCGAGGTCCTTTTCATCCAGAGGCAACACCACGGGGTCCTGTTCATCCACCCCCACCGGGAACTGTTCATCCAAACCCCCCAACAATGCTCACTGTTCATCAAGGGAAGGAGGCAGCAGGGTTCGATCGGCTTCAGTTAGCAACAGTAGCAAAGGAATCACTTGGGTTCAGTAACGTAGCTAGTGCAATCGCTCGGGTTCAGTTGGAGCCCAACACCTCACTCGGGTTCAGTTAGAGCCCAACACCTCGCACACACGCGCGTATGTGTACGAGAGAAACATGCATCGCTCGGCCCCCGACCACCCACCGTAACCAGGAACTCCCCAAAATTTTCCTCGCCCTCGCTTCTACCATCGTTTTTTCCGTCATGGATGGCCCAAAGAATGTCATGCAGCTGCGTCTCCGGCCCGTCCAAGACGAAAAGCCCATTTTCTGTCATGATTTTTTGTCATAGAAGTAGGAGCCCACCACATCTATGATGATACCGGGGTTTCTCACAATTATCGTCATAGAAGTGTCATAAGTATGACAGAAAAAATTCGTTTGGCCCAAAATGTCACGGATGTGCCTTTTTTTGTAGTGATGATCCGCACCAGAGTGGTACGGTAATCCTGTTCTGGAAGTCATGTTACCTGACCATGATGAACCTACAAACTATGAAGAAGCTATGATGAGCCCAGATTCCGATAAATGGCTGGAGGCCATGAAATCTAAGATAGGATCCATGTATGAGAACAAAGTGTGGACTTTGGTGGATTTTCCCGATGATCGGCAACCCATAGAGAATAAATGGATCTTCAAGAAGAAGACTGACGCTGATGGTAATGTTACTGTTTATAAAGCTCGACTTGTTGCAAAAGGTTTTTGACAAGTTCAAGGAGTTGACTACGATGAGACTTTCTCACCCATAGCGATGCTTAAGTCTATCTGAATCATGTTAGCAATTGCCGCATTTTATGATTATAAAACCTGGCAAATGGACATCAAAACTTCATTCCTTAATGCATTTCTTAAAGAAGAGTTGTATATGATGCAACCAGAAGGTTTTGTCGATCCTAAAGGTGCCAACAAAGTGTGCAAGCTCCAATGATCGATTTATGGACTGGTGCAAGCATCTCGGAGTTGGAATATATGCTTTGATGAGGTGATCAAAGCATATGGTTTTATACAGACTTTCGGAGAAGCCTATATTTACAACAAAGTGAGTGGGAGTTCTATAGCATTTCTAATATTTTATATGGATGACATATTGTTGATTGGAAATGATATAAAATTTTCGGATAGCATAAAAGGATACTTGAATAAAAAAATTCAATGAAAGACCGTGGTGAAGTTGCTTATATATTGGGCATCAAGATCTATAGAGATAGATCAAGACGCTTGATAGGACTTTCACAAAGCACAAACCTTGATAAAGTTTTGAAGAAATTCAAAATGGATCAGTCAAAGAAAGGGTTCTTGCCTGTGTTACAAGGTGTGAAGTTGAGTCTGTCGAATATCGGGTTCCGGCAAAACCCTTAAGGTTCAAACTCTGGGGTGCGCACGAAGATATTCTCCCTACCGATACACGCCCCAAAACCTCACCGCGATTCTAAGCTAGCACGATGAACAACACAAGAGACACAAGGTTTATACTGGTTCGGGCCACCGTTGTGGTGTAATAGCCTAATCCAGTGTGTGGTGTGGTGGATTGCCTCTTGGGCCGATGAGGAACAGTACAGAGGAAGAACAATCTCACGAGAGGTGTTCTTGTGGTGATGCGGTGTTCTACTTAGGAAGGGTTCGATCCCCGATCCCGTCTTTTGTGGTGGCTAGCCTTATATATAGAGGCCCTGGTCCTCTTCCCAAATATTGAGCGGGAAGGAAGCCAACAACGGCCATTTTGTAAGGGGACAACTAGTACAAGCTATCCTGACTAAAGGTGGTCTTCGACTACCAAAGGCTCTGGTGATGACGCCGTCTTGGGCTCCACGGTGACCTCCGTCCTGCCGTCCTGCTGGTCTTGGTCTCGTTGCACTGATATGGAAACCTTTGCTTGATGCCTCGGTACTCCGCGCCCGCGCTTGCCCCCTTTGCACCAAAGAGGAAACAAGGACACTACGCAGGCTGGTCCTAATCGTCATGGCTTGCGTCATGAGCACCTCGTGAGATACCCCTCGCCTTGATCTCCGCCTCCTCGCGAGGCTGCCTGGCGAGGCCGCCCATGAGGAGGCCTTGTGTCGTCCGCCCCGCGAGGCTTGGCCCCTCGCGAGGGTCTTGAACTTGGGTTGATGAAGACGGGTCGTACTGGGCCACTGCTGAGCCACGCTGCAGGCCGCAGGCAGGCAAGTCTGGGGACCTCCGTTCCCAGAACACCGATAGTAGCCCCCGGGCCCAAGGCACGCTCGGACTTGGCTTAGCAGCGAAGCCAAAGGGCAAGTCCAGAGCGTCGCGGGCCCCAACAGCCTGCGGTCTTGGTCGACGCGTGGCGGTTGACTGGACATGGGCGTCTCTGCTTCCCCACGCTGCCTTGGCAACTGCCCGATTTGACGAGTCCCTGCTGCATGCAAAATGAGTCATCATTACCTGTGATCGTGGGGGCCAACGGTTGGCCTCCTCTGGACTATAAGTGTGGGGAGGCGTGAGACCCCGTTGTCCATCCCTTCTTGCTCCGCCTGCTTCTTCTCCCTTGCTCCTCCTCCGGTAACCCCCCCCCCCCCCGGTACTCCGATATGTACCCGATACATTCCCGAACACTTCCGGTGTTTGAATACTATCATACAATATATCAATCTTTACCTCTCGACCATTTAGAAACTCCTTGTCATGTATGTGATCTCATCCGGGACTCCGATCAACATTCAGTCACCAAAACACATAACTCATATAATACAAATCGTCATCGAACGTTAAGCGTGCGGACCCTACGGGTTCGAGAACTATGTAGACATGAACGAGACACCTCTCCGGTCAATAACCAATTGCGTAGCCTCGATGCTCATATTGGCTCCCACATATTCTACGAAGATCTTTATCGGTCGAGCCGTTATGACAACATACATTATTCCCTTTGTCATCGGTATGTTACTTGCCTGAGATTCGACCGTCGATATCTTCATACCTAGTTCAATCTCATTACCGGCAAGTCTCTTTCCTCATTCCGTAATGCATCATCCCGCGACTAACTCATTAGTCACATTTCTTGCAAGGCTTCTTATAATGTGCATTACCAAGAGCGCCCAGAGATACCTCTCCGATACTCGGAGTGACAAATACTAATCTCGATCTATGCCAACCCAACAAACACCTTTGGAGATACCTATAGAGCATCTTTGTAATCACCCAGTTACATTGTGATGTTTGATAGAACACAAGGCATTCCTCCGGTATCCGGGAGTTGCATAATCTCATAGTTGGAGGAATATGTATTTGACATGAAGAAAGCAGTAGCAATAAAACTGAACGATCATTATGCTAAACTAATGGATGGGTCTTGTCCACCAAATCATTCTCCTAATGATATGATCCCATTCATCAAATGACCACACATGTCTATGGCTAGGAAACTTAACCATCTTTGATCAATGAGCTAGTCAAGTAGAGGCATACTAGGGACACGGTGTTTTGTCTATCTATTCACACATGTATCAAGTTTCTGGTTAATACAATTCTAGCATGAATAATGAACATTTATCATGAATAAGGAAATGTAAAATAACAAATTTATTGCCTCTAGGGCATATTTCCTTCAGTCTCCCACTTGCACTAGAGTCAATAATCTTGATTACATTATAACGATTCTAACACCCATGGAGTCTTGGTGTTGATCATGTTTTGCTCATGGAAGAGGCTTAGTCAACGGGTCTGCCACATTCAAATCCGTATGTATTTTGCAAATCTCTATGTCTCCCTCCTTGACTAGATCTCGGATGGAGTTGAAGTGTCTCTTGATGTGTTTGGTCTTTTGTGAAACCTGGATTCCTTCGCCAAGGCAATTGCTCCAGTATTGTTACAAAAGATTTTCATTGGACCTGATGCACTAGGTATTACACCTAGCTAGATCGGATATGAACTCCATCATCCAGACTCCTTCATTTGCTGCTTCTGAAGCAGCTATGTACTCTGCTTCACACTTAGATCCCGCCACGATGCTCTGCTTGGAACTACACCAACTGATAGCTCCACCATTCAATATAAATACGTATCCGGTTTGTGACTTAGAGTCATCCGGATCAGTGCCAAATCTAGCATCGACGTAACCATTTACGACGAGCTCTTTGTCACCTCCATACACGAGAAACATATCCTTAGTCCTTTTCAGGTACTTCAGGATGTTCTTGACCGCTGTCCAGTGATCCACTCCTGGATTACTTTGGTACCTCCTTGCTAAACTTATAGCAAGGCACACATCAGGTCTGGTACACAACATAGCATACATGATAGAACCTATGGCTGAGGCATAGGGAATGACTTCCATTTTCTCTCTATCTTCTGCAATGGTCGGGCATTGAGTCTGACTCTGTCGGCATTTTGGGAACAGGGGTCCCAAGACTTGCCTGCCTGCGGCCTGCAGCGTGCCTCAGCAGTGGCCCAGTATGGCCCGTCTTCATCAACCCAAGTTCAAGACCCTCGCGAGGGGCCAAGCCTCGTGGGGCGGATGACACAAGGCCTCCTCATGGGCGGCCTCACCAGGCAAGCTCGCGAGGAGGAGGAGAGATCAAGGCGAGGGGTACCTCGCGAGGTGCTCATGACGCAAGCCATGACGATTAAGACCAGGCGGGCGCCAGCCTGCGCAGTGTCCTCGTTTCCTCTTTGGTGCAAAGGGGGCAAGCGCAGGCGCGGGGTACCAAGGCATCAAGCAAAGGTTTCCATATCAGTGCAACGAGACCAAGACCAGCAGGACGGTAGGACGGAGTTCACCATGGAGCCCAAGACGGCGTCATCACCAGAGCCTTTGGCAGTCGAAGACCACCTTTAGTTAGGATAGCTTGTACTAGCTGCCCCCTTACAAAATGGCTGTTGTTGGCTTCCTTCCCGCTCAATATTTGGGAAGAGGACCAGGGCCTCTATATATAGGGCTAGCCACCATAGAAGAAGGGATTGGGGATCAAACCCTTCATAAGTAGAACACCGCATCACCACAAGAACACCTCTCGCGAGGCTGTTGTTCCTCTGTACTGTTCCTCATCGGCCCAAGAGGCCATCCACCACACCACACACTGGATTAGGGTATTACACCACAACGGTGGCTCGAACCAGTATAAACCTTGTGTCTCTTGTGTTGTTCATCGTGCTAGCTTAGAATTGCGGTGAGGTTTTGGGGCGTGTATCGGTAGGGAGAAGATCTTCGTGTGCACCCCAGAGTTCGAACCTTAAGGATTTCGCCAGAACCCGATATCCGACATTTGGCGCGCCAGGTAGGGGTGCGCCGAAATCTTTCCTCCACTGATCCGCGTCCCATCGCTTCGTCGCATCCATGGTAGACGCTCGCCGAGCTCGCGCCGAGCGCCGGGCTGCTCTTGCCACCCGCGTCGCCCAGACGGCTCCCGTCGGCGGGCCTCCTCGTCGTTCTCCGTTGCCTGCCGCCACTGGCCTGGAGGGGAACGAGCAGAAAGTGTCTTCGCTGCACCCCTCGGTGCGGCAGGAAGGCCGCACCGCCACTCTGTCACTGACCCCAGCTGATTCGTCGTCTCACACTCATTGCGCCCCCACGGACGCGTAGGCCGCGTTGCTCCTGGCACATGAGCTCCTGCACTATCGTACCTCTCGCTGCCTTGCCCTCCGTCATGCATGGGCGATGCGGCTCAGGGAGCGCCTCCGCCACCTCCTCCCCAAGAAGGCGCCCTGGCTCCAAGGCGCGCGGCCCCTAGACGTGACCCACGGCGTTCGGTGCCTGCACGATAAGAAAGAAGCTGCCAAGAAATTCCTCGGCCTCAAGAAGGCACTCACGTGCTCCCTGTGCCAGCACGTCAAGACCGCATACCTGCACCAGCATGCCAAGACCCCATGCTGCCCCTGGCGGCAGCACGCGAGAACCATCAAGAGCAAGCCCGGCATCAGCAAAAGGCTCCGGTGGCCACAACAGGCTGTCGTGCCTTCACCATCGAGCCGCGCAGCGTTGCCTGGCCCGGCAAGTTCAAGCCGGATCTGCCTCCTTGCTACGACGGCACTGCCGACCCCGCGGAGTTCCTGCAGCTCTATGAGCTGGGCATTGAGGCGGCCAATAGAGACAAAAAGGTCATGGCGAACTGGTTTTCCATGGCGCTCAAGGATGGTGCCCGCACCTGGCTCCTGAACCTGCCTCCCGGCTCGATCTCATCTTGGGATGAGATGCGTAGCCTCTTCATTGCCAACTTCTAGGGCACTCGCGACCGCCCTCCGGCCGTGGGCGACCTGCGCCGCATCAAGCAGTAGCCTGGAGAGACCCTGCAGAAGTACATCCAGCGCTTCAACAACGCTCACCTCAAGATCCCCAAGGTGACAGAGGAGGCCATCATCTCATCGTTTTCTGATGGCATCCGCGACATCAAGATGAAGGAGGAGCTCGCCATCCATGAGGATCTGTGCACATCTCTGGAGCTGCTAGCGACCAAGTGCGCAAGAGCCGAGGAAGGGTGCCTCTCCCTCCTCGAGCTTCCAGCCGCTGACCCAGAAGAGAAGAAGGCCAAGGCCAAGGACATGAAGCGCAAAGGAGCAGCCGTACTCGCAGCAGAACCAGACACGAAGCACGGCAGGGAACAGCCAGAGTCATCCAAGGGTAGCCGATTCTGCGCCTACCACAACCTACACCCACAACACGAACGAATGCCAGGAGCTCAGGGCCGCTCGAGAAGGACGCATCGGTCGACGCCCCGAGCGCAACGACCGGGCTACGACCGAGGAGGAGGAAGAGGCGGAGGACGATGGGACGACCGAGGCCCTCGCCAGGAGTGGCGTGACCGACCTTGCAAGGATCGCTGGCAGGACCAGCCTCGCAAGGGAGCTTGGAGGGATCAACCTCGCGAGGATCGCCCGCAGGGCAACGCAGGCCTTCCTCCTCTGCCGCCACCGCCAAGAAGGAATGACGACCACCACCAGGACGAGGCGGCTGGGGGCTTCCAGGAGCCACGTGCTATCGCTTGCATCTTGGGCGGTGCCCAGGCCCCAGCCTCTCAGCGCATCTCCAAGCAGTTTGCTCGCGAGGTGAATGCAGTCCTCCCCAAGCTCGAGGCCACGCGCCCGCTCAGATAGTCCACGTGCGCCATCACTTTCAGCTCAGCAGATCAACTCAAGTGTGCGGCTACAGCTGGCATCCTCCCAATGCTTTGTTCCCCAGTCATCAGCAACGTGGAAGTTACTAGGACTCTCATCGACGATGGCGCGGGACTCAACGTTCTGTCCATCGAGACATTCAACAACCTTCAAGTGTCATATGATCAACTTCAGCCTACCAAGCCACTGATGGCTCCACCACCCCGATAGGGTAGGTCCGCCTCCCTCCCACTTTTGGACAACGCAACAATTACCGTACAGAGCTCATCGACTTCAATGTTGCCCACATTCGCCTGCCATACAATGCCATCCTCAGGTATCCAGCCCTGGCCAAGTTCATGGCAGTGACCCACCATGGCTACAATGTCCTCAAGATGCCAGGAAGTGGCAGAATCATCACAGTCCCCTGCGAAGAGAAGGATGCGGTGTGCTCCCTTGAGCGTGCCTTCCAAGCTGCATCAATCGAGGACCCAGACAGCAAGAGCAAGAACCCTCCTGAGGCAGTTCCCAAGAAGAAGAAGACATCGCCCAGCTCAAGGCCTCAGGAGGTTGGCATCTCCGGAGGTGCCGCATCAGGATCCGCGCCCGTGCAAGGGGCGCCTCCCTCCATCGCATAGGAAGGCGCGCCCGGCGCCCTCCTCGGGCAGGGGGATCTCTTCTGGAGGGCCTCAGACTTTGCCAAGATCACGAGGGAGGCGCCCAGGCACCACTTGGAGGCGTGCTTCGCAGCACGTTTCCCTCAGGAAGGCATGGGGCAAGGAAGGCCCAACCCTCAGGAGTTCATCACCAAGACCGCTCAGGAGCTTCAGGAATCAAGAGCCATGCACGGTGATCGCCGTCTGCCCGGCGTAGCTCCCCATCCAGGCGAGGATGGCGGGCTACATGTCTGAATCGACTTTCCAGGGCTCAACCGAGCCGCGTCTCAGGAGCGCCTCTGGCCTTCGCGCGTGGGACATTGCGAGGGTCCGCCACACAGCTACATTCGCATGCCTTTCGTCCTGCCGAACGCGGCTGCTACTCACTAGCACCATCTGCGGAGCATTCTGGCAGCTCAGGAGGCCAGATATCATGCAGTCCTGGCAGAGATGTGTTGGGGAACGTAGTAATTTCAAAAAAATTCCTACGCACACGCAAGATCATGGTGATGCATAGCAACGAGAGGGGAGAGTGTTGTCCATGTACCCTCGTAGACCGAAAGCGGAAGCATTAGAACAACGTGGTTGATGTAGTTGTACGTCTTCACGGCCCGACCGATCAAGCACCGAAACTACGACACCTCCGAGTTCTAGCACACGTTCAACTCGATGACATCCCTCGAACTCCGATCCAGCCGAGTGTCGAGGGAGAGTTCCGTCAGCACGATGGTGTGGTGACGATCTTGATGTTCTACCGTCGCAGGGCTTCGCCTAAGCACCGCTACAATATCATCGAGGAGGACTATGGTGGAGGGGGGCACCGCACACGGCTAAGAGATCAAGAGATCAATTGTTGTGTCTAGAGGTTCCCCCTGCCCCCATATATAAAGGAGCAAAGGGAGAGGGGGCGGCCAGCCAGGGAGGAGGTGCGCCAAGGGGAGTCCTACTCCCACCGGGAGCAGGACTCCCTCCTTCCTTGTTGGACTTGGAGAAGGGGGGAAAGAGGAGGGAGAGAGAGGAAGGAAAAGGGGGGCGCCGCCCCCTCTCCTTGTCCTATTTGGACTAGGGGGGAGGGGCGCGCGGCCCTACCCTGGCCTCCTCTACTCTTCTCCACTAAGGCCCACTATGGCCCATTAAGCCCCCGGGGGGTTCCGATAACCTCCCGGTACTCCGGTAAAATCCCGATTTCACCCGTAACACTTCCGATATCCAAATATAGGCTTCCAATATATCAATCTTCATGTCTCGACCATTTCGAGACACCTCGTCATGTCCGTAATCATAACCGGGACTCCAAACAACCTTCGGTACATCAAAACTCATAAACTCATAATATAACTGTCATTGAAACCTTAAGCGTGCGGACCCTACGGGTTCGAGAACTATGTAGACATGACCGAGACACGTTTCCGGTCAATAACCAATAGCGGAACCTGGATGCTCATATTGGCTCCTACATATTCTACGAAGATCTTTATCGGTCAAACCGCATAACAACATACGTTGTTCCCTTTGTCATCGGTATGTTACTTGCCCGATATTCGATCGTCGGTATCTCAATACCTAGTTCAATCTTGTTACCAGCAAGTTTCTTTACTCGTTATGCAATGCATCATTCCATAACTAACTCATTAGTTACATTGCTTGCAAGGCTTATAGTGATGTGCATTACCGAGAGGGCCCAGAGATACCTCTCCGACAGTCGGAGTGACAAAACCTAATCTCGAAATACGCCAACTCAACATCTACCTTTGGAGACACCTGTAGAGCTCCTTTATAATCACCCAGTTACGTTGTGACGTTTGGTAGCACACAAAGTGTTCCTCTAGTAAACGGGAGTTGCATAATCTCATAGTTGTAGGAACATGTATAAGTCATGAAGAAAGCAATAGCAACATACTAAACGATCAAGTGCTAAGCTAACGGAATGGGTCATGTCAATCACATCATTCTACTAATGATGTGATCCCGTTAATCAAATGACAACTCATGTCTATGGTTAGGAAACATAACCATCTTTGATTAATGAGCTAGTCAAGTAGAGGCATACTAGTGACATTAAGTTTGTCTATGTATTCACACATGTATTATGTTTCCGGTTAATACAATTCTAGCATGAATAATAAACATTTATCATGATATAAGGAAATAAATAATAACTTTATTATTGCCTCTAGGGCATATTTCCTTCAAGATGGAGATGGTCCTCGAGGAACCGCCTGGACCCCCAGAGCCTCCCGAGGCTCAGGGCTCCGGTGGCTCGTGAGGATCGGCCTCGTCACCGCGCGTCATCAGCTACTCCAACACCCCCTCTAAAACGGTACCAGGTGACATCTTTCGAGTTCATTTCAGCTGGGAGCGCCCTTAGGGCTGCGTCATTCCCAGGCCGCACGGAGCCGTTCCTGCGGCGTGTATCCCTTTTGCTTATGTCTTTAGTTTACCTTGCTAGGGGCGCCCCTCGGGGTGCATCATCCCCAAGCCGCTCGGGCCAGACCCAGTGGCATGTGTCCCTCCTGCATTTATCTCAGTTGATTTTCCATTCATGCTTATCCTGTCTGCGATTATCGCCTGCTCGATTGACACCTACCTCTGGAGCTGCTTACGCTGGCACGGCGCTTGTGCATGGGTCCGTCCCTGCAACGTCGACAAATCTGAGTGGTCAAGCACTGGCCCGTGGCAGCCCCGCAAGCGTCACCTCACCAGGCCCTCAGTGCCCTCACCACTCTCTCGGAGCAACCAATGGCCGGTCAGCAATCATAATGGCAACCGTGATTTTCTCGTGTTGGATTACAGGAACCTCCTGAGGTCTACAGCGGGTGGCACCACGTGCTCTCTCTTTCTTTCCCACGCAATCCGTTTGCACGTTAAAAGGGGGGCTCCTGAGCATCGCGACTCAGGAGCTCTTACTGGCTCTCCAGCCCTCACCCTTGGCCTCGTCCACGGCATCGCGACCTGGCATACCAGCGGCGGCTAAGCTCGCTCGAGTGCCGGGACCTGAGGACGTAGAGCACTAAGGAGAGTGTGGGGAAGAGAGGGGAAGCTCGCGAAGGCCTGACCCAGCTACATCCCTGCTGCCGACGTACAAGTCCGGCGCAACGCGAAGGAGCGACTCCATGTTTTCAAGATAAGTTTCGCGCCTGCGATAGCTAATTGATGCGACACAGAACCTCCACCTAATGCGGCTCTATGGCGGCAGCGTTGCCTTCCTTTCTCATCTTTCGACGGCTGCTGTAGGATCGGAAGTATGTCTAGAGGGGGGGGGTGATTAGACTACTTGTCAATATAAAAATTCTGCCTTTTGACAAAGAACAGTTTTTGGCAGATTCACAATTATGATCAAGTCAAGCATCACCCTACACATGCAATTCTAGAGTATAGGCAGCGGAAAGTAAATTGCACATGTAGTAAAGAGAGGTGGAGAAGAGCAAACGCAATTTTGGAGACGCGGTGATTTTTCTCGTGGTTCCGATAGGTGGTGCTATCGTACTTCCACGTTGATGGAGACTTCAACCCACGGAGGGTAACGGCTGCGAGAGTCCACGGAGGGCTCCACCCACGAAGGTTCCACGAAGAAGCAACCTTGTATATTCCATCATGGCCTACGCCCACGGAGGGCTAGCCTTACTCGGGGTAGATCTTCATGAAGTAGGCGATCTCCTTGCCCTTACAAACTTCTTGGTTCAACTCCACATCTCGACGACGGAGGCTCCCAAGCGACACCTAACCAATCTAGGAGGCACCACCCTCCAAAAGGTAATAGATGTTGTAGATGATGATGAACTCCTTGCTCTTGTGCTTCAAATGATAATCTCCCCAACACTCAACTCTCCTCACTGATTTGGCTGTGGTGGAAGAAAGGATTGAGTGGAAAGCAACTTGGGAAGGCTAGAGATCAAGCTTCATATGGTGGGAGTGGAGCAACTTGATCTCAACACAAGGGTAGGTAGTTCTCTTCTCAGAAATGTAAGGTAGGAGTGGTAGTTCTTTCTGATGGCTCTCTCCACGAATGAAGAGGGGGTGGAGGGGTATAAATAGCCTCCACACAAAATCCAACCGTTACACACATTTGAGCAATCTCGGTGGGACCAAAGTGGACAACTCGGTGAGACCGATAGTTCAAATAATGTGAACGTTGGGATTTTCGGTGGGACCGAATATACAATCTCGGTTAGTCCGATTCGTGCAATGACAAGAGCATGCCAGTTTCGGTGGGACCGACTTCATCATCTCGGTGACACCGATTTGATGACAGAAGGTTACAGAACCTTGGCAACTCATGTTTCGGTGAGACCGAGTTCAGAATCAGAAAATCCGAGTTTACTAGGGTTTGGCTTATGGCTGAGGTGGTTCATCTCGGTGTGACTGAGTTTGGAATATCGGTGGGACCGAGACTACTTATGAGTGTCTATGGCAGTGAAAGTTGCTGATAGTTTAGGAGATGTATCACTAAGCACTTGAGCAACCAGATCATCATCATAACCTCATCCCCTTTTAATAGTATTGGCTTTTCCTATGGACTCAATGTGATCTTGGATCACTAAACCAAAAATGGAGTCTTGAGCTTTTGCCAATGCTTGCCTTAGCATTTTGGGGGGTCCACTTCTTCAGTCCTTGCCATACCCATATCACTGAACTCTCTGAAATGATTCTCAAGTAACTATTAGTTCAATGATATATATGTTGTTATTAATTACCAAAACCACCCGGGGATTAGTTGCACTTTCAATCTCCCCCTTTTTGGTAATTGATGACAACATATAGATCAAAGCTTCGACAAAGGATATAATAAATGAATAATATCGTCGCTTTGAGAAGTATGTGATAAGCAAGAGCTCCCCCTAAATTTGTGCATTATTTAAGATTTGCGTTTGAATGCAAATGCACAATCGATTAGGATCATGGGTCACTCTTCCATGTCACATACATCTTGGTGGAGCGCACAAAATGATAAGAATGAACAGCATGCACCCAATCACCAAGACATGAGTAAATGGTCATACGATATAGGAATGGCATATGATAATCATTAAGCACACATTAAGGCATAGTACAACCAAGCACTCATTAAGGTAGAATCAAATGGAGTATCAAACACACTGAATGTCTCGAAAACCGAAAGTATCTCAAAGAAACCGCAAAAGAACGAAAGAGCAAAAGCGCAAAGACAACAACACTCTCTCTCTCTCTCGAAGCCCTATGATCTATACAATTTCTCCCCCTTTGGCAACAAGTTACCAAAAAGTTCGAAAAAGCATAGAGCTAAGCGTCACTGTGGACTCTGCTGGCGGCTCCCGTCTGGGTTGATGTCGGAGTGGATATGACAGCATCGGCGAAGACTTCAGCTGATGTCTGTGCTGGAGGAGTGGACACTGGAGCTGGAGCTGGAGTAGGAGCAACTGCTGGAACTGTGGGAGGTGCTGAAGCTGTAGTCCTGGTGTCAGTTACTGGAATAGCAGCTGATCGGGATCCTTTGGGAACCGGAGCAGTCTGTCGATGAGAATCCTGGACTAAGTCATCCTGCAACTCACGCATAAGCTCTGCCTTGTCCTGCTTTGCTTCCTCAATGTCTGCCTCGAGCTTGTTGACGGTCACTTGTACTTCAGTCAGCTTCACATCCAGAGCGTAGATCTTCTCGTCAACAATCCTCTCTAAGCTCTCCTGAGACTGTACAATGCTGTCCAGGCGTTGTTCAATCCTTTGAGTAGCTTCAAGAATTTGCTTCTCCGAAACTCTTTGGTTTAGCTGCTGCTGCTGCTGCTGCTGCTTCCTTGTCAGCTTTGGCTTTCTTAGCAGCTGCGATCTTGGCTTGACCTTCAACAGATGTCGGATCCTCCTCATCCATCACAACAACATTGTCTTCATGCTCTGGCTGCAACGGTAAATGTTCTCTATCCAACAAGAATGTGCCCATGCCAAACTTGGCATTGATAAGCATCTGAATCTGCGGGGCAAATCCACATGACCTTTTGTGGTCAGCTGCAGTCCTCTTAATGGTCTCTACCATCAAGTCCATCACCTTGAAAGGTGCTCTCTCATCAAGTATGTGCAGCATGTTGATAGAGTATCCTCTGATCATGCGATCATCTCCAGATTTGGGCATCAAGGTATGCCTCAAAATGGTATTAGTGGTAGGTAAGCCTGCCTGGAGATGGTAGACTGAGTCGAGCTTCCAGATTTCCAAATCCTCTGCTGGAATCTCTTTGTACATGTTTTTCATGGATTCATGATTCTTCTTTGGAATCCCATATACATCAATATCATCTTCTCGTTGCACTGGAGCATTCAGAATTTCTGCCCATTCTTCAACAGAAGAAGAAAACTTTTGACCTTCAGTCATCCACATAATCTTTCCATCAGGGTAGAAGTGAGCTGTGGCATAAAATTGCATTATCATCTCATCGTTCCAACTGGTCAATTTCTGACCTACAAAATCTGCAACTCCACATGCAGTGAAACTTTCATGCACATGTGGAAAGAAATCTCTGTGCTCTTCACTGTCAATGTACTTCCAGTCAACATATCTGGTGTCTGCGACTATGGGCTTCTTGTCCATCAGCACGGTCTCATAGAAGTCCTGCTGCTCTCTGGTGTGAAATCTGGGATCTACAGCAGTTCTTCTCCTCACGGCATATGGGTCAGTTTGTCTCCATAGCCTGAGACCTTTATCTTTCCTTGCCTTCATATCCTCAGCTTGAGGATGAGCATCATTATGGAGTGGAAGTTTTGGACGAAGTTTCAGCAAAACTGGTCCTTCATCGTCAGTCTCAGCTGGTGGCACATCATCCTTGTTCTTTTCAGACGCTGGAATGTTTCTGACGGTCCTCTTGGGCTTGACAGCAGGCTTTGCTGGAGCTGCCTTAGCTGGAGCAGATTTCTTGGGCTTTGATGTGGCTCCAGCCTTAATGGCATCACCCATGAGCTTCGGCTTCTGAGGAGGAGGCTGGGGTGCTTCCTCATCCTCATCCTCTACTGCTGCATCTGCATGCACTATTCTCTTTCTCTTGGTGGTTTTCTTCACTTTGCTTGCAGCTGCCTCTCCCAAATTCAGCTTCTTAGCAACAGTTGACTGCTTGACATTGCTGGTGCCCTTCTTAGATTGTTGATCTTGTTGCTCTTTGGCAACAACCTTCCTTTTAGGCTTTGAGGTCACCTCTTCCTCAACAACAAAATCTGAATCCTCATCATCTGAATTCCTCTTCTTTCTAGCTCTGGTGGCTGCAGGAGGCATGCCACTAGGTGTACTCCTCTCACCATCATCAGATGAGCTACTAGGATCAGGACTAGTGCCTGCCTCTGGAATGTCTGCAATGGGTGTCTCTGACCTGTTCTCACTGTCACTGGCATCTGACATGGCTGACAACCTGTGAATAGATAAGGTGTAGGCAGAGAAGAAGAGTCATCACAAACTGCAGACGTTTTTGCAAAAAAAAATGAGTTCAAATTCTAGTATTAAGTTTTCACAGAAGACATTTCGGTCAGACCGAGTTTAAGGTTCGGTGAATCCGAAGTGTTAAACAGGAGCTTGGCACACCACTTTCGGTTTGACCGAAGTGGGTTTCGGTCCTGCCGAAAACACTAGGGTATCACAGAATCTTCATTTCGGTCACACCGATTTTGCACAACTCGGTTGGACCGAAGGGTGCAGTGCAATGGCCATAGGCCAAATCGGTCATACCGAAAATATAAAACCGGTCTCACCGAGATGTGTTCCGCGAAAACCTAACCCTAAAACTTTTACTCGAATCTAGTTCAAACGAACCAATCTGGTGTACAGGAGGATTTCAATCGTGGCAAGATACTAGGCAATCCAAACGTGCATTGAATCGGAGATGGGAGCACGAGTGGGATCAAAACTCACCCTAACTTGGTGGAGTTTTTCTACGGCGGCAACGGCTCGGAGGAGATGGCCGTTGACGGCGACGGAGACCTGTGGCGAGGGCGCACAGGCGACGACGGCGACGATCCGGAGACCAAGGCGACGGCAGCAAGGGGTGTGGGGGCGAAACGTTTGAAGGAGGAATCAATGCGCGCGGCCCTCGGAATATATACCCCTTCGCTGTCGGTGGGACCGAGTTGTAAAACTCGGTGGCACCGAGATGGATAACTGCTAGGCAGTTATGCACTTCGGTCACGCCGAAAATCACAACTCGGTTTCACCGAGATGAAAACCTAGATCAGTCTAAATGCTTTCGGTTCGACCGAGTTTGAGTGAGTTGGTCTGACCGAAATCAATTAGAAGGTTTTGGAAATTAGCCCTTGACGGATCGGTGGCTCCGAGTGCTCCTCACCCGGAGGGTCCGAAAATGACTTGTTCAAAATTTGTGATGTAAGCATGAATAGAATTTGAGACAAGAAAGCATAGATAGCTAGGGGAGGTACTTAGGCATTCTTGTCCATCCATTTGGTCAGAAAAATCAAAACGACCAAAACAACAAATGGATGTCCTCGAATGGATAAAATCATGCATCCAACATGCTCACACAATAAGATAGCAAATGAAATATGTGTCAAACATGCACAACCAAAACTCTAGCAACTAACACACAATTTGTCGATGACTAGGTCATCTTTATATGAGTATATTGACTTAGGAGCCAAATGAGAACATTTGATCATAGGTCATACTCATCGTTTAAGCACAAGTGGGGTTACCACTTTTACATAAAGCATTGATGTGTTCACATCATTTGAAGATGCTTTAGCTCAATTTTTAGAGCAAAGCTCCCCCTAGATGTGAGAACCCCTTTTAAAGGGTCAAACTAACCTTGGGTTGTCGTAGAAGACTTCATGTAGATGTTGAAGATGTGGATGCTCAATGTTGATGGAGATCATCAAGAGTTGGGAGCTATCCTTTGGATTCGGGCACTTTCAATACCTACATGGGTTAGTCCCACAAGGAACAAACAAGGATATCCATGGACATAGATTGAAGTTCACAATAGATGATGTCCATGAAAGCAATGATTACCTTGTCCCTTGACTTACCAACAAGAGGGTTTGTGACTCCATGAACTAGTGCACGATGTGGAAGTTGATTGCACAAGTTTTTGCCAAAATGAATGTGAGTGAAGTATGTTGGCGGAGTCACCCTCAATAACTTTCTAGTTCTTCTTCTTCGGGATCCACATCATCTTGATGGGAATCCTTGGGGTTGTAGTTGAGCTTGATAAAGTAGAACTTGACGTTTTCTTGGGAACCCACTTGACCATGGCTTGAGGTGCTTCAACAAATGCATCAATCTCCTCTTGAAGCTTGTCCTTGCCTTTTAGCTTGTGGTCTTGTGGTGGAAGGTCATCTTGAGCTTGTTCCACATTGGAAGAAGTAGGATCATACTTCTCCTTTTGAGGAATAAACTGTGGAGTAGGATATTGACCTTCTTCCCACTCAACGCCTTCGGCGTTGAACTTTCGCTCAAAACCAATTCCTTGATTCTTCCGGTGCCTTCCTTGCTTGCGAACAATTTCCTCAAAGTTCTTGCTTCCAGCAAGGCTCTTTTAGACACCTTTATCTATGATCCCTTTCAATAAACTATTCTCTTGCTCAAGTGTAACTTGGCTTGAAACATTGTTAGTGGAATCAAGAGAACTACTAGAAGCAACAACATTGGATTTAGCATGGTTATTGTTACTGCTAGAGGAAGAATTTTTCTTATGCTTATCATGCTTAGTCTTAATGGGTGGCAAGAAATTAGACAAGAGAAGTCGTTTGGCAAGATATGAAGAACTCTTCTTTCGAAGATCGTCATTGATTGCTTTTAGAAACTCATGTTCTTGCTCTAGAGTGAGCTTCTCGAAGCGTAGCTTCTCATGAGATCTTAGGAGCTCTCTATGATCTTCTTGAGTTGTTTCATGAGCTAACTTAAGAGTGTTTAGTTCTTTAGTTAGACGCTCAATCTCCTTCATAACATTGTCATTCGACTCTTCTCGACTATAAAGACTACTAGCATGTTCATCGTTACTAGGCTCATTGGATTTATCATGCAAGAGCTCATCTTCACCAAGCAAGTCATCCTCATCACTATCGAAGTCAATGAATTCAGGGTGTGATACCTTGGGGCCTTTAGCCATGAAGCATCTTCCAATTCCCTCATTTGGTGAATCAAATAAGTCGTAGGAGTTGGAGTTGGAGGATACGAGAGCAAGACCGGCAACACCTTCATCTTGACTGTAGTCGGAGTCGGAGTGATAGCTTCCTTCGGATTGATTGTCGGAGTCGGAGCCGGAGACCCATTCACCTACATGAGCTTGATGTTTTCTTCTTGTGTAGCTCCTTGATGACTTGTCTTTCCTCTCCGAATCCTTGCTTCTCCGAGAGGGTCTTTGTTCATAACGATCATCTCTGCTCTTTCTCTCTTTCCGAGGTGACTCATCTCTTGAGCTTCTTCTTCTTGGAGATTCTTCTCTTCTCTTGTGGGGAGCCGTACACTCATTTGAGTAGTGTCCGGGTCTTCCACAATTGTAGCAGTTTCGATCACGACTAGAAGATCTCTTTTCATCATATGATCTAGACTTTGAGCTTCTCTCTTTGCCTCTATTCTTGTAGAATTTGTTGAAGTTCTTGACCATTAGGCTTATCTCTTCATTGGAAACTAACTTGTCACTTGAGGTTGTGGGAGCATCACTTGTAGCTTTGTAAGCACCACTTGACTTGTTGTGAAGCTCTTCCTTATCCTTAAGTGTCATCTCATGAGCAACAATTCTTCCAATGACTTCGGTTGGCTTGAGAGTCTTGTAGTTTGGCATCATTTGGATCAAAGTGCACACGATGTCATACTTTCCATCCAAAGCTCTGAGAATCTTCTTGATGATGAATCGGTCGGTCATTTCTTCGCTTCCTAAGCCGGCAATCTCATTTGTGATGAGAGCAAGCCTAGAGTACATTTCAGCGACTCCTTCACCATCCTTCATCTTGAACTTGTCAAGTTGACCTTGAAGAATATCTAGCTTTGATTCCTTCACGGACTCGGTACCTTCGTGCATTTCAACCAAAGTATCCCAAATCTCTTTTGCATTCTCAAGACGGCTGATTTTGTTGAACTCCTTGGGACACAAGGCATTGAAGAGAATGTCACAAGCTTGAGCATTGTTTTGCAACATCCGCAATTCTTCCGGTGTAGCTTCGCGATCCGGAACTTTTCCTTCCTCGAAGAATTCACCTTGCATACCAACACAAATAATGCCCCATGCGGCTGGGTTATGACCAAGAATATGCATTTTCATTTTATGCTTCCAACTAGCAAAATTTGTACCATCAAAGTAAGGACCTCTACGAAAATTACCCTCACTAGACGCCATACTCTCCTAGGTTGTGAAACCAAGCTTATGGAGTCCAATGCAATGGAAACCAATACAATGGAGACCAAAGCTCTGGTACCACTTGTAGGATCGAAAGTATGTCTAGAGGGGGGGTGATTAGACTACTTGTCAATATAAAAATTCTGCCTTTTGACAAAGAACAGTTTTTGGCAGATTCACAATTATGATCAAGTCAAGCATCACCCTACACATGCAATTCTAGAGTATAGGCAGCGGAAAGTAAATTGCACATGTAGTAAAGAGAGGTGGAGAAGAGCAAACGCAATTTTGGAGACGCGGTGATTTTTCTCGTGGTTCCGATAGGTGGTGCTATCGTACTTCCACGTTGATGGAGACTTCAACCCACGGAGGGTAACGGCTGCGAGAGTCCACGGAGGGCTCCACCCACGAAGGGTCCACGAAGAAGCAACCTTGTCTATTCCATCATGGCCTACGCCCACGGAGGGCTAGCCTTACTCGGGGTAGATCTTCACGAAGTAGGCGATCTCCTTGCCCTTACAAACTTCTTGGTTCAACTCCACATCTCGACGACGGAGGCTCCCAAGCGACACCTAACCAATCTAGGAGGCACCACCCTCCAAAAGGTAATAGATGTTGTAGATGATGATGAACTCCTTGCTCTTGTGCTTCAAATGATAATCTCCCCAACACTCAACTCTCCTCACTGATTTGGCTGTGGTGGAAGAAAGGATTGAGTGGAAAGCAACTTGGGAAGGCTAGAGATCAAGCTTCATATGGTGGGAGTGGAGCAACTTGATCTCAACACAAGGGTAGGTAGTTCTCTTCTCAGAAATGTAAGGTAGGAGTGGTAGTTCTTTCTGATGGCTCTCTCCACGAATGAAGAGGGGGTGGAGGGGTATAAATAGCCTCCACACAAAATCCAACCGTTACACACATTTGAGCAATCTCGGTGGGACCGAAGTGGACAACTCGGTGAGACCGATAGTTCAAATAATGTGAACGTTGGGATTTTCGGTGGGACCGAATATACAATCTCGGTTAGTTCGATTCGTGCAATGACAAGAGCATGCCAGTTTCGGTGGGACCGACTTCATCATCTCGGTGACACCGATTTGATGACAGAAGGTTACAGAACCTTGGCAACTCATGTTTCAGTGAGACCGAGTTCAGAATCGGAAAATCCGAGTTTACTAGGGTTTGGCTTATGGCTGAGGTGGTTCATCTCGGTGTGACTGAGTTTGGAATATCGGTGGGACCGAGACTACTTATGAGTGTCTATGGCAGTGAAAGTTGCTGATAGTTTAGGAGATGTATCACTAAGCACTTGAGCAACCAGATCATCATCATAACCTCATCCCCTTTTAATAGTATTGGCTTTTCCTATGGACTCAATGTGATCTTGGATCACTAAACCAAAAATGGAGTCTTGAGCTTTTGCCAATGCTTGCCTTAGCATTTTGGGGGGTCCACTTCTTCAGTCCTTGCCATACCCATATCACTGAACTCTATGAAATGATTCTCAAGTAACTATTAGTTCAATGATATATATGTTGTTATTAATTACCAAAACCACCCGGGGATTAGTTGCACTTTCAGCTGCTTGTGCGCTAAAGGGGACCTCCTGAGCATCGCGCCTCAGGGGCTCTTACTGGACCTTGGGCCGCTCACCTCCTGCCCTTGACCACGGCATCGCGACCTGGCATACCAGCGACAGCTGAAGCCTGCCAGGGGACCGAGACCTGTCAACGTAGAGCACTAAGTCGTCGCGAGGTTAGAAAGGAGGAACTAAGACGGGACAGGACGAGCATTTTCACCGCTTCATAATAAGCATAATATCAACAAAAGACATCGTGGACCCTTTACATGACCCCACGGGGTATTTTCTCGATTCCTCACAGGGAGCAAAAGACGCGAAACCTAAGGAGCCCTAACTACACTCGCCCCCATGGCCGACGCCATCATCAACAGTGGGCCACAGGAGGCCGACGCCAACCCCATCCAGATCAGCTGCGCCGGCGGCCTGATGCAGCCGCCTTGCTCCGGGCACGACGTGAGCTCGGGGGCACGTAGCTGTCGTCGCTCGTCTCCGGAGTCACGAAGAGCTCGGGAGAGTCGCTGGACTCCCAAGCATCGCCGCTGCTGCCAGAGGAGCCATCGGGGAAGCGTGCGGCAGGCCTAGCCCCTACCACGTCGATGTCCTGACTGCCTCCTCTGGGGCAGCACTCCAGCCGGCGGCCTTCTGCGTCGAAGACCTTGAAGAACATCAAGGAGGCGCCATCGTATTCAAAATGAATCACGAGGGCACCCCCGTCCGGTAGACCCGAGCGACCTCGCCCAAGCCTCGGGTCATGAAGACCTTGCCCGGAGCGACGACTTCAACCTCTGCCCCGGTCGCCGGGGCACCGCAGTCGGCGTGCTGCAGCCAAAGCTCGAGAGGCCCCCTCGGCAGCAATGTGCACACAAATCGTTCTATGAAATGTATCTAACAATTTTCCTGCATCAGGTTAATGTGCCCTATGAAGTTGATCAAGAAGGCAACCTTGTGGTCTCAAGAACCTTGTGGTTAAGTGGTTACCTTAAATACCCTCTCGTGTTCACGTTCTTACTACCAAGCTTATGTCAAACGGTTACCTTGTGGTCTCAAGAACGCACTAAACTGAATGTTGCCATATTTGTCATGACGATGTTGAACTGGATGATGTTTTGCTCCTATTATGTGTGAATGTTTCTTCTACCTTTAGTTTGTTATATCATATCATGTCTGAATACGTACGCTAAATCTGGCTTCCTACTAATTGAACAATACCTGGTTGGACACATCATTGTGACCGCCACCCTCGCGCCAAGGCGCGTTTCCGATCTAGTATAGTCTAGGGGGCGAAAGGGTACATGGGCCTCGGCCCAACACTCTTGCGCAGACAGGCACCGGTTGTCCGGATGCTATCGGACGTCCGGAGGCTCGCGAGGGTCTGGACGTCCGACGGGTCAGCGTTGGATGTCCGGACGCGGTTGGACGTCTGGGCTTTGGTCGTCCGAAGGGCTCCGATTTCGTGTATTTTTTTCTAAATAGGAGACACCAGATTTCCGGAGGTGACCGGTCGTCCGGATCCTGGAGATGTGTCGGACATCCGTAGGTCGTTGGTCGTCCGGCCGCTGTAGGTTTCGGCGGCTGGCTCTGCAGGCTGGAGGAGTTCCCTGGGGTCGGACGTCCGACGGTGTCCGGGCGTTGGAGGTTGTAGAATCCAGGCAATCTCTCCTCTTGGTCGTTGCACTCGGTGTCCTCGCCGTCTTGTCCACTTGGCGTAGTATCTTCACGTCCATCATCCTGATACCTGATCATACATAGTGTCTCCGCTTTAGGTAGTAGCCATGTCTCACATTTATCATATGGAAGGTCGTTAAGGAGAGATGTCACCTCGGTTTCGAGTGCTCTTGCACGTGATCGTGTCATCGATCCACTTGGAACTTGGGGAGACGGATCCATAGGATGCCATAGGATGCTCCGCGTCACTTAGTTTATGAACTAGCATACTTCTGACAGATTTGTTGATGGCATACTGCAAAAGTCTGAGTGTCTCATGCTCGAAGCTTTTCCAGGGGATTGTGCTGAAGAAGATTGGGTAATGTATCTCAGAGGCTTTTCCCAGTGGTGCAGCAATGATGACTGGGTGCTGTACCGGGGAAGTTGTTCACAATGGCTTGCTAGAGTTGACTGGGTTCCACCCGGATGTTGTTCTGGTTGCTTAATGAGGAAGACTGGGCGCCTCATGCTAGAAGCTTTCCGCAGTAGCTTGCTGTAGAAGACTGAGTGGCTTAGGCTGGAAGCTATGCATATATCGTACCGAGGAAGATTGTGGAGCCTTGCGTTGCAAGCTTCTTCGATAGCTTGTTAGAGAAGGCTGGGTTTCTTGTATCTCAATTTCATGAACTTTTTTAACACGTGAACTTCTTTGAATGTGTGAACTTTTTCTAATTCGTGAACTCTTTTTGAATAGGCCAACTTTTTTTGCATGTTCGTGATCTTTTTTCGAAATCCATGAACTTTGAAATTTTGTTCACATTTTTTCAATAATAATTGTTCTTAAAGAATCCACGCTACTATTTGTTACTAACATTTAGAAGCTGCAGTGGTTAGCCAAACCCACGTATGAATGTAACGACGCGAGTTTGAATCCTCGGTACACCTACTTTTTCAGGTTTTTCGCTGTATAATACAATTTGCTGCGCTGGGTGTTCATGGGTCGACCCATTAGACGCTACTATCAGCATCAGTTGCCTTCCACGGCAAGATCATAATATTTGAAAATAGTTCACATATTTGAGAGAAGTACACAAATTTGAAAAAAAAACATGAATATATATTTTTGTGAGTTTGAAAAAAGTTCACAAAATACAAAATAAAAGCGTAAATTTCAAAAAAGTTCATAAATATGAATAAAATTCCAAAATAATAATGAATTTGTTTTTTGTGCATTAAAAAAGTTTCATGAATGTGAAAAAAATAAACGAATTTGTGTGATTTCCAAAAATGTTCACAAAATTGAAAATTGTTCATGAAATTCTCCATTACAAACTGAAAAAAGGAAAAAAAAAAGAAAAAGTAAACGAAAAAAGAAAACCCAACCAAAACCAATGGGGTAAAAAACCAAAAACCCAGCCCTAGTACACTGGTGAGAACGTTCTAGAAGGTTCGAAAACAGGTGGAAGGAGTTAGGGCTGATTTTTTTTATCGGCTTAAAAATAAGCTGTCTTTTCCCAACTTAAAAATTAAAGCATCCCAAAATTTATTGAGAGTTCTAAATTATTTATCTTATAGCCAGTTTAGAAGCCACAATAATTAGAGATGCGGCTTATGAGAAAAGCCATGGAAGAGACAGCTTATTTCTTAAGGCGCCAAAAGACCCTTAATCGGTCGGCGGCCAACCTAGACTGGCAAATGAGTAGATTCGGCCGTCCAGTTCCTAATTAAAAACTAGACACACCCCTGCTCCGGAGAGCTCCGGCGCCCTCAGCGCCACTTAGACTAGTGGGCGCTCGAACGCGAGCCATAGTGGGCCGGCCCAGGACTGGTCCCGCACGACAGCATCTACAGGTGTAGCGCATTAACCACTACGCCACAATCAATCTGATATCCTATAACAGAAACCAACGCTATTTTACCATTGTTTCAGTGCCAGTTAGGATTTTTTGAAAAAAGAAAACATAAATATGAAACAAAATTCACGAATATTAAAAATGTTCATCGATGTTGAAAAATGAATTCATGAATTTCCAAGAAAAAAGTTCATAAAATCGAAAAAGGTTCACCAGATTTCAAAAAAAGTTCACAAATTTGAAAAAGATCATGGGATTTTTGAAGAAAAGTTTACGTATTTGATAAAATTTCTTCAATTTTGACAAAAAAGTTCACAAATTTGAAGAAAGTTCACCGGATTCTGAAAAAAAGCTCACTGGCTTGAAAAATGTTCATTGATTTTGATAAAACAAAGTTCACGAATTTGAAAAAAGTTCATCAATTTTTAAAAAAACCTTCACGGATTTTCAGTAAAAGTTCACGAATACGGAAAAAGTTCATCAATTTTGTAAAGAAGTTCACGGATTCTAAGAAGTTCACCGGTTTTGAGAAAAGTTCATCAAATTTGTGAAGAAAGTTCAAGCATCTTTTAAAAGAGGAACAAGAAAAAAAGAAAAAGTAAGGTAAAAGAAAGGAACAAAAGAAGGAAAGGGGACTAACGAACATGCCGTTGATTCTCCAGTTGGTCCGAACGAGAAGGTCGCGGTTCGAATCTCACCCACCCAGAGTTTTTTTTTTGCCCTTTAAAATAGGAAAAGGGGAAAAAATGGGCCGGCCCAGCGTGGAAGGGGAGGTGTGCGCCCGTTCGTGGAAAACGAAGTAAGGGGCGCATAAGTGCTCCTCTTTGGCGCCCTCAGCTTCACTTAGGCAAGCTGGCGCTCGAAGGCAAGCGGGAATGGGCCGGCCCAGCATCACTCGCTAAAAAAATGGGGGGAAAATTGCTAGTATATTGTGAGAAGTTGTGAGAGTCAAACCAGCATGCCACCGCTGAAGCAGTTAACGCAATAAACACTGCGACTTGATGGCTTTGATGTTATAAACACGAAAAAGCAAGCCATTTGACCCATGTTTCAGTCCCAGTATAATTTTTATGAATAAAATAAAAAATATGAAAAATATTTCACTATTTGAAAAAAATCACGGATTTAAAAACAGTTCATCGGTTTTGATTTAAAAAGTTCAGAAATTTGAAAAGAGTTCACCGAATACAAAAAAAAGCTCATCAATTTTGATCAAAAAGTTCACAGATTTAAAAATAGTTCATCGATTTTGATGAAAAAAGTTCAAAAGTTTGAAAAGTGTTCACCAAATTCAAAAAAAAGTTCATCAATTTCGATCAAGAAGTTCACGGATTTAAAAATAGTTCATCGATTTTGATGAATAAAGTTCACAAATTTGAAAGGAATTCACCAAATTTGAAAAAAGTTCATCAATTTCAATCAAAAAGTTCACGGATTTAAAAATAGTTCATCAATTTTGTTTAAAAAGGTTCACAAATTTAAAAATAGCTCACGATTTTTGAAAAAAAGTTCGTGGGTTTAAAAAAATTCAGCAATTTAAAAAAAATCACTAATTTGAAAAAAGGTTCACGGATTTTCAGAAAAAGTTCAGGAATTTGAAAACATCATCAGTTTTGAATAAACAGTTCACGAATTGGGAAAAAAGTTCACGCTTTGTTTTTCAAAAAATCATGCATTTAAGAAAAAGAAAGGAAAAAAGGAACAAGAAATAAGAAAAATGGGAAATAGAAAAGAAAAGAAAAGAAGGTGCAATAAAAGAATAGAAAGGATCTCACAAATCACACCAGGGTAGTTGCGTAGTTGGCTACCGTCGGTAACATGAAATGAGGAGGTGGCAATGTCGCGAGTTCGAGTATCACGGAAGCGCCAATCTGGAAGGCGGGATCAGATTCCAGCTTGCCTCACCAATCTGGAAGTGTGGAGCGCCCCTCTCTTGCAAAAATTTCATGTGGCTAGCGGCACAGTACAGGCTTTGGACATCGGACAGAAGAACCCGACACGGGTTGCAGGACTCAACATCACCTTGCTATCTTTGTGAGCAAGAGGAGGATACGGTAGACCACATATTGGTCCAATGTGTGTTCGCCAAGCAAGTGTGGTTCCAATACTTCATCATGGTCGGTCTGCCGCTGGAGCTCACGCCATCTGGCCAAGATACAATGGAAGATTGGTGGACGACGTCCCGGAAGCTGGTGCCAGAGACTCACCGGAAGGACTATGACTCCTTAGTGATGCTCATCTGCTGGTGCTTGTGGAAGCAACAGAATGGTAGAGTTTTTGGTAGAAATGGCAATTGTAATGAGCTCGACACTGTCCGGCTCATATTTAGGGAGCGCCAGCTGTGGGTGATGGCGCGTAGGAATGGAGTATTACATTTTTGTGAGTAGTCCCTTACATATCTAGGGAGAGATCGGGTGTAGGCACATCCAAGTGATGCTTGCCGTCTGTAAACTCTTGTAAATTTTTTCCACCCTTTTATATTCTCGAAAAAAAGTATCACAACCGCCCTACCTGCCCCGTCCGCGACCGGCATTCGGCCTGCTGAGTTCTTTCGTGAGGCCCAGTTAAAACAGAACGAAGGAGCGGCGTTATAAGAGCATTACTAGTAGAACCCTCAAACCCTCAAACCCTTATAGCAGTTTTAAGGGTTGAGAAGTGCCATTTTTTGACACTTTTAAGTGTTAAAAAACAGGGGTAAATACTAGAACCCTCAAACCCAACCCTTAAACTGCTTTAAGGGTTCGATTTGAGGGTTCTAGTCTTTGCCTCAACCCCAACCTTTAAAACTGTCATTTCACATATCACACATTTCATCATATGACATATCACAAATTCCATGACATTTAACATAAAACAATAAGCATTCTAGTTATTATTACACCACCGAATAAAACAATAATCATTCAAATTACTACAACAATGTTTGAGCAAATTACAATAATTGTTCAAATCAAATTACAATGTTTTTAGATCTAAAGAAGAAACATGTCCTTGTTTAATGGTCCAACAGATAATATAGATGAAAATTTTAGCACCAATGTCTGTCTTCAAACTATAGATATGCTAAAAGTAAAGCTTGGTGTGACATACAAATATAGCAATTATCAAAGTTTGACGATTTTATAAGGACGGACAAATTTGACCCTGTTCTGATACTCCAAAAATACCGTTAGTGCACCTGATTAATGAATGTATACCTCGATCATTTCTCGAAAACCTCCTGACACAAGAAACATATTGCTTTTGATAAACATGTGGATGAACCAAGAACTAGGCCTGCTCGAACTCGTTGACGCAAAGCATCAAACAGCTCGTGGGCATGCGCCGCGCGGTGCAAAGAGTGGCAAACACCGACGCCGGACTAAAATTAAGCTCCAAGCAAGGGGGGCACGAAGAAATTCATACGGACAGCAGGCAACAACATTGAGGCGTGGCCTATGATTTCTTTTCTGCCGACGTCCGCGCCCTCCTCACGCTGAGTGCCTACTACCGTGGTCGACGTCCGCGCCCTCCTCACGCTGAGTGCCTGCTACCGTGGCCGACGTCCGCGCCCTCCTCACGCTGAGCCGCGCGCGCGGCCGCTCGCCTCGCCCTGCTCGCTGCGGGCCGCGACGGTGACGGAGGGACGACGCGGCGCATCACCTCCGGTGGCGGAGGGCGGGCAGGGGCGGCGATCCGCGCGGAGAGGAGGAGGCGCGGCCGTCCGGGGCCGGGGATGGACGCGGCCGAGGCGTGAGGCGCCGGCGGGACGGCGGGGACGGCGGCGGGCGGGCGGATCCGCGCGGCGGCGGCGGCGGCGCGGAGGTTGGGGAGGATGAAACTTCCCTCCCGCGCGTCGTTGCTAGGATTGCAGGTCGACCCCTGTTTTCCTCCCAAACCCTCACTTCTACAGGTTGGAGATGTGTTTCCGGGTTGGGCCGCTAAATTTTTTTAAGGGTCTAAGGGTTAAAGAGGTCTGGTCTACGCATTTTTTTTATCCAAACTGTAAAAAAAGAGTTATTTTTACAGATTTAAGGGTTTAGGGGTACTTCTAGTAATGCTCTAAAACCTAGCCTCTCTCCCGTACCCTCAACCGCCTGCCGCCCGCACCATTCATTCATCACAACCCAACATTCATTCCAGAAACCCTAGTTCCCAACTGATGAACGGCGACACCTTGTTGGCGATGGTCAGCCAAGGTACGAGGAATTTGCACAATCTACTTTTAATATCAGGACTGAGGATTGCAATCTAGGAGAAATTTTATACAGATTTATGATCCATTCAGGGCCGAAACATTCAACCCCCCCCCCCCCCCCCCCCCCCTCTCCCCACCCGGCCTCCCCCGCCCACGCAGAAATTGTTATCTGGTTTTGCTTTGTAGTCTGTGTGCATCCTTTGCTTGCTTGTTTTTTTAGTGCCCTGATGGTTCATTAACTCCGATCTCATATCATCGCATTATTTTCTAACGATAGGCTTGCTATTACTATTGGATTTGATCTGACTGATCTTTCTTCCGTATTAAGAGCTTATGGAACGCGCACGGGGCTGGGACAGGCTGATCCCCTGGACGCCTGAGCATGTTCTTTTCGAAGATTATTTGGAATATCTCACCCAGTACTTCCACCGTAATGCTCCTGATAATTTCAACCTGCATGCTGCAGCCTATAGTGTACGTTCCCTCTTGCCTATACCAACCTAAAATGTAATTTGTTGATTGCTTTGCTCATTTACATTTTTACATGGTTGCAAATGCAATCTTTTCAAGTGTCTGGAGATGGAGCAGAAGTTGAGTTGTGCAGTAGGCTTCACTCCTAACCTTGCTGAACTGAGCAACCGTATCAAGGAGGAAGCACGCAGTGTGACCAAATCAGAGCTTGAATCTCCTGTTGCAGCTGCTGCCTTTCTGGTACATGTCCGCATCATACAACTTTGATCAGAATGTTGCATTGCCTGCCTATTTCTTGTTTTTAGTGTTTGATATTTGTTAACTTATCTGCACCATTTGACAACTGATCTATGGTTTCAAGTGTATTGCGGAAGAAGCCAAGTTGATGTCTGATTTAATGGCATGTGAAATCAAGAACCGTGAAGAGCTTGATGATTTCATTACCGATGTGCTGGAAGATCAGCCGATCAACTTTAGCAATGCTGTCCGTCGGATTGTATTTAATATTCTGACCACCTACAAAGGGTCTTGTTCTGAAGCTGTCGCTGCTTCCATATTGGTATGTCAATGCCTTTGGCAAAAGTTTACCAAATCTGAAGTATTCATGCTTTTATGCATATAAGCTTGTCACTGGTTTTTAAATGATGTTTTAATCTTTGAAGGCCATGAGAAAGGAAGCTAATATTCTACGTGAGTTGCTGAAGCTAGATCAGAACAACATGTACCGCTTTGCAAGGTTTAACATCTGTGAAAGTCTGCGGCGTTCTTTTACGGAAATTTCTCATTGGCATTCGTGATTGCAACTTTCCAGAGTATGATCTGAATATTCAAATTCCATATCCCATGATTTGATCTGATTCTTGCACCACTAATTTCACATGAACATTGATGTCTAAACTATTATTCATCTTTGTTTTTCTTGTTGCATTTTTATCATTTGGCCCTAAATTTATTTTGTTTTGTGTGTCAACAGATTGCCGATACCTGAGCCAGTTATGCAAAGTGAAAAAAATCATGATATGGGTTCGTGCCCTGATGGCACTGTTGTGATTGCGGTCTCTAGTACTCCCGTAACCACCAGCGTTACTGCTCCTGCTACTGCCATATCATGGTATGATCTCTAACAAACATTTTCGGCTGGGTTTGGCAGCTCAGTTTGTTTGAGGTATTTGGAGAATACCATGGTTTTCTCAGAAACCTCAGTTTTCAAAACATTGAGGTGTTTGGTTTCAATGAATAGCACAGTTTTATAAACCGTAGTATCTCCAATACCATGTTTTTTGGTATTAGCTTGCAAAAATGTCTTATATTTTGGGACAGAGGGAGTAACTTTAAGAAAGTGGTATTGACTACTTTTTTCTAAACTGAAGAAGAAAAAACTGTGGTTTTAAGAAACTGAAGTATACATTGCCTAGACAATTGAATACTGAGGTCTTAGATTGCTACGGTTTTGAGAAAACTATGTTGCCAAACTAGGCCGTGGTTTTTTGTCGCTAGTTAATAAAGAATGAATTAGTCCCATTACCTTAAGTAAACCCTAGTCTCTCCCCCATCTTCTGGCCTGTTGTCTCCTGACCCACATGCCTCATCCGTTTGTCCTGTCTTCTAATTTCTAGGACCCCCTTAGCTGGCGAACGTTCACTAGGAGGGGGTGCCATGTGTGAACAATTTCGCTGGCATTATTAGTTGTGAGGGGTGGCAGTTTCTTCAGAGCGACATGGCAGTTTTTATCAGAGAAAGCAAATGTTCGTTTAAAACTGCCACCGTTTGATCTCATTTCATAACTAATACTGCCATCAAAAGGGGTTCGTTTGCCACCCCTCTCCCAGCGAACAGGCGCCATATAGGATTTCCGAATTTCTAACCTCACAGCATCCAATCTATAAAATCCTAGATCCCACGATGAAGGGACATATGTACTTATCTGATTAGGTCTTGTGCAGTGACAACACCTTGCTCGCAATGGTCAGCCGTAAACATATGGTCAGGTTTCTGGGGACTATGGAAAACACAAAGGAATTTGAAGATGTCAACGATGTGCCGCCATTGGATATCATCCTCTACAAAGGTACAAGGAATTTGCATGATCTACCTTTTGTGTTCAAACTGTCATTGTTATTCTATTCAAGGAAATTTATATATGATATCTAGCTTGCTCTGTTGTCTGTGTGCATCCTTTGTTTGATTGTGTTGTTTAAGTGTGTGATGGTGCATTTCCCTCTGATCCCTCATTGCATTATTTTCTTCCCTTTGATTACTATCACCTGATTTTATCTGACTAGTTTTTCTTCTGTATTAAGATCTTATGCAATCCGCATGGGGTTGGCACAGGCTATTGCCCTGGACGCCTGGTTATGTTCCTTTTAAAGTCTATTTGAATTACTGCACTGAGTACCTTGCTGAGTACAACAACCGGAATACTGATGGTAATTTGAACCTTTATGCTGCAGCCTGTATTGTAAGTTTTCCCCTGCCTCTACCAAACTAAATTGTTGTTAGATTGATTGCTTTGCTCATTAACTAACGCCACCGCATAATAATGTTTTCAAGTGTCTGGATATGGAGAAGTTGATTCCTGCAGTGGGTTCCACAACTAGTCTTGCTGAACTGAGCGACAATATCAAGGAGAAAGCGAGCAGTGTGACCGAATCAGATCCTGAATCTCCTGTTGCAGCTGCTGGCTATATGGTACATGTCTGCATCATACAACTTTGAACGTGGCATTGCCCATCTAATTTCTTGTTTTTAGTGCTTGATATTTTTTAACTTGTCTGCACCATTTCAAAACTGATCTATGGTATCAAGTGTATTGCGGAAGAAGCCAAGTTGATGTCTGAGTTATTGGCATGTGAAATCAAGAACCGTGAGGAGGATGATTTCATTACCGAGGTGCTGGAGGATCAGTTGTTCAACCTTAGCAATGCGGTCCGTAAGATTGTGTTTAATATTCTGTGCACCTACAAAGGGCCTTGTCCAGAAGCTGTTGCTGCTTCGATGTTGGTATGTTCATGCCTCTCAAAATAGTTAGGCTTACGGTTTGCCGAATTTGAAGTATTCATGCTTTTGATGCTTATAAGCCTCTTGTCATCGGTTTTTAAATGATCTTTGAAGGGGTTGAAAAAGGAGGCTAGTATCATAAGGGAGTTGTTGGAGCTGAATCAGAACTGCATGAACCGCTTTGTGAGGCTCCGCATCTGTGAGAGTCTACGGCGGTCTTCACGGCAATTTCTTTATGGCGTTCGCGATTGCAAGTTTCCAGAGTATGATCTGAATCCTAAGTATCATTTTGTTATGCCTGTTGCATTTGTATTGTTTGGTTTGAGTTCAATTATTTTGCGCTGTCAACAGATTGCTGGCATCTGAACCAGATAAGGCAAGTGCTCTGAATGATTGCGAAGCTGACCATGACAACATGAGTATGGAAAGTGAGAGCAGTGGAGAGATCAGTGGTACGACCTGTATGTAGAATGCACTGGCTTCTGTGAGTTAATTTTTGTTATCTTACTTGTTCAGAAGTCCTCCCTAACCAGACTTATTTGTTGGTTCAGGCATTGAAGTGCACAGTTCTCATGCATCTGACACGAGTTTGAGGCGTGGAAATGAAGTTGGAGAAAGGTTTGTCAATTTACCAAGTGCCATAATGTTTTGAAATGTATAAATTTTTCAGAGTCTTAAGGCTGCGTTTACTGAAGTTTCTTTCTTGCATACGGGATTGCAAGTTTCCAGAGTATCCTCTGAATAATGAGTACTCTCTTCGTCCCATGATATAAGGTGTTATTACATCCAATATGTGCATCTTATATTATGAGAGGGAGGGAGTATTGTTTTATTATTCTAGTTGCATTTATATTGTTTGGTCTGAAGTTTAATTATTTTGTGCTGTCAACAGATTGCTGACATCTGAACCGGAGAAGGCAAGTGCTGTGGATGATTGCGAAGTTGACCACGACAACAAAAGACGGAAAGTGAGCAATGGAAAGATCAGTGGTACTATCTTTGGCTCTTGTTTTATTGTGGAAGACGATAATCACAGCCTAATTTTTATGCATTAGTGGAAGACGATGATCTCATGCTAGTTTTTATGCAGTGGGCGAAGATGCCACAATGGCCTGATTTCACTATTTGGGATAAATACAAGGATTGGTGGAACAGCAATGATGACACTGGTCTTTTGAACTACTCTACATCGTGTTCCATTAAAGTACACTGTAACTTTGGGGAGCGGCGATTCGGTGCCCGAGCCCAGCTGCTCCCGAAATCATCGGCGTCAATTCCAGATCAGGATCCGAACAATTCACGCTGACACCTCTGACTCGAAATATAGAAAAAGGGACGTACGGTACGAAACAGTGGATCTGACGTGGGCCCAAATCGTATGGGGTGGGACGGCGTTTGCGGGCGGGCGCTCTGGTCCGTGGACCAGAACGTCGGCATTTCAACTGAGCCACGGATCAGATAAGGCGTTCATTCTGGAAACCCTCGCCACCCCTCTCTTCCTCCCCAAACATCACTACCCCCTTTCATTTAGTGGCGCTCATTCTGCACCGGCGGCAACGGGAGAAATGGATCATGTTGTTTGAGTTCCTGCTCGATGCAGTCGACAGGTTAGTTCATGCGGATCTACAAGATTTTGAGATTTGTTTTGCTAGCTGCCGTATGTGTAGAAGAAAGCTAACAAACGGGCCTTGGCGTTGGCCATTGCCGTCTTTTTCAGGTTCCCGCTGCGTGAGGAGTTCACCGACAGTTTTGAGCACTCAGATCCAGTACCTCTAGGCTTGTTGCGGAACAGCGAAGCGGACCATGCCGTTCCTGCGGACTCCAATCCTGGGTCTGATTGCGGTCAACAGGTCGGCGGCGACGGCCAGATGAGATGGTTTTCGCCGGCGTCCGGATGCATCTCCGACTAGGTCGGCGCAATCGACTGCCAGAGTCAACCGAGAAGCCCCTGGTTGGACAAAAAGGTGTGAACCCAAGCTCCTCCCGCTGTTGAACTGTAATTGTTCCCTGTGACTCTGTTTTCGTCTCCTTTGCACAATTTTGGACAGAAATTAGTTTAATTTGGAAATCGTTATCAAAATAACCATATCAAAATAGATAGTTGAACCATTGTAGCCAGACCTTAGTTACCTTGCTTCACTGAAGTAAACTTACCATACTGAATATGTACGTTTGGAAAATACAGGTTACGTCTGGGCAGTGCACCACCAGACCGAATGCCGTGTCCCTCTCGAATGAGTGCATTGGAGCAGTTGATTTGCAAGTACGCAGAGGGACCTACGAAGAGTGTAATACGACCTGCACTTGGTCTGAGTTTCAATTCATTGGGTGAGGCGTACAGACTTCTACTATTTGTATTATGAGGAGACCGGCTTCGGCAAGAGAAGACTAAATGTCGAGAGGACAAAATGCATGCAGAGAGCGTATGCGGTTGCTCTGTTAGTACTGAGTTTTGTTTACATGCTTACATTTCAGGGAAGGTGTATAGCATAATCAGTAGCTTCTTCAGATAGGTTGACAAGGTGCCCTTCAAGAGGAGGACTCTCAGGAACATATGTGGAAAGATGTACCGCGAGCAAGCAGAGGATGATGTCAGGAAGACTTTGGAGGTGTTTGCTGACATTGTTGCAGGTGATCCTGGCTTTCACATATAGGGTTTTGGCTGACAGTACAAGTAAGGTGAAGAACCTGATGTGGACTAATGGAAGCAGCCGATTGCAGTACCCGGGCTCAGAAAACGAATATCCCGAAGTTTGTGTGTATCTTTCTCTCAAAAGAACTTTGAAACCTTCATATGTTCCATTTTTCTTGGTCATTGCGACACCAAAATGGGCTGATTAGGAGGTTATGATTAGTGTATATAGCAACTTAGCAAGGCTAGAGTGAAACGGTTATTCTGTTTTAGAGATTCTGCTTTGGGAGGCAATATCTGAAAGTCTTCCTAGATATACATGTTTACTTGCTCTGCTTGTCTTTGAATGTAGAGGTATTTCACATCAACAAGATATGTATTCGCAGAGGCATTGATTATCTTTATTTATGATTATTATTCTTCCTTTGTTGACAAAAACTATTTTCTTGCTAAGAGAATGAATTATTATTTCGGTTTGTTTCAGGTCCTATTGATGAATTATTATTATTTTTGCATTGAATACAACTGTATTATCGAGACGCGGCTGTTTTCTGTGTCCTCCTCTATAATTGCTAATTCAGAACCTCATGTAATTATAAAATATATGCAATACCATTAATCAGTTGTAAATCTGGACAGCTCATATTTAACTCATCAGAACTTTATTTGCTTATGTTTTTACAGAAATACAGGTTGTTTCGTTGTTTCTTAAGTTTTTTTTCTAAATATACTGGAGTATTATTTTGGAAAGCTAACTGTACTTAGGTTAGTTGTTTTTAAGTGTAGCAATACATCAATTTTAAAATAAAAATAGCTCCAATAGCTACTTTTGTTGCTATATCGGACATAGTTAAGATCAAAATGACTTGCCTGGTTATTTATATTTATGATACTGGAGCCAATAATAATGAAGCTCTTAGTTAGCGTGTCATTCTGTAGATTTGGAGATATGATATGATTATATACAATGTCAGACAGTCGAACTACTGAAAATTAGGATGGGACAGTTTTCTCGTTTTTAGCTGACCGAGTAGTGGGTATATCAAAGTTCTTTCTAATCACCTTTATAACTCAGATACTAACTTGTATGCTTCCGACAGTACATGATGGTTGTTATCAAAGGTTCAGTGCCCATGGCATTGGGAGGTACCCAGTAGCCTGCAGCCTACGGTGAGCTGGCGGAGGGCTGAATCCTGATGTGAACAAGAAGCTGAGCGCCGACATTGCTTCCATCCTGGAGTGAAAGCTGTCCATCCCCAAGTTCCCGCTTCTACCTCTAGTTCCAGGATTCGAAGGCAAGCAGACATTATTTGTTGTCTACTGCTCATTCATGGGTCTTCATCAGGCATCATCATGTTCTCATTGCAATTCTGTTGTTTGTTAGGCCCATCCTGCACAAGAACATGCTCAATGTTTACATGCTTTTGCATCAAGAGTAGATCATGTAAATGTCCATCTGTCATTTGAACTTGTAGTCGTCGTGTTAGCTTCCATAGTGGCTTCCTTTGTATGCTAGATACTTATATGAGAACTCTAACTAACCTTTTTTTCTTTACCATGCAGCACTCGGACTTTGGATGGAACTGATTGACCTTTTAGACGCGTCATATGGCGTGGAGTCTTGTGAGAACTTCAGAGTTCGTATTATTCTGTCCATTGCCTATTTTAGGATAAACTGCTACAGTAAGATGTAGTGTCAGTTTAATGGCCAGTGTTTATGAGTGCCGGAGTCCTTGTGTGAGCTAGTGGGTTTGGTTTCTGACTTGCCATGGCAAGGGAATGTCGCAACTGTTTGGTTTGATTCGTAATCGTGAAGCATTTTTTGTGTCCTCTGTGTTTGTGCTGGCTGTTGAGTTCCAGTGATTTGCTGCATGAACTAAAATTCAGAATTTGCATTTAAGTGCTATTCAGGCTTTTGATATGCAAATTTGTTTGATTGGATGTTTGTTTTCCATGAAAGAGGTTAAACACTCCAAAACATATACTCCATGGGGAGGACGATCATGGTCAAGGAACTCTCTGTTCCTAGCCTGCATCAATACATACAGCCTCCAGAAAGAAAACATCCCCCTCTCCTCTGCCCCTGTTGAGAGTCGTACTTGGGTGTGTGGGCGAGGATGGAAGACACATTTATGAAGGGCCAGACTGGTGGCTGTTTGTTACTTGACCATGATCCGTGTGTACAGTAGAAGGCGGAGATGGCTCAGTAGAAGGGCTGAGCCGTGCTTCGCCCAGCTGTTCCGTGTGTACAGTGCGCGATGCTGTCACATTCAATGCGTGGCAGAGTTGGCCTATTTTGGGTGATATACGATCGTGAAATACACTGAGCAGCACAGATCCAAATGTGAGCGTGCGGTGCTGATTTCGAGAGCATCTGAGCCCGGGCTTAGAAACGAATATCCCGTTACTTTGTTTAATATTCACCACAAGCTCGAAATCATTGTAAATGTCCCTATCCCCCTTTTGAGCTTTTCTTCAATTTGTGGTATGCTTGTTTTGTCCATTTATGTTGAACATTTTTATTATCTTCTCTCCGATCCAAGTGTGCCTGATGTTTGGAACAATTGTTTCTTTATGTTTGCGGTTGATGCCTATCAGTACTCAAATACTGAAGTGAGGGGTTTAGGTGCTTGATCTCAAGTCAACCTGATTCTTTTTGTTTGAAAATTTCAATAAATCACATTTCAAAGTTTCAAAAAGAAATTCCACTTTCATATGGGTTTATTATATCTTTAGGGTGTTTTACGTCAAATATGGGAGCTACACATTTTTTGTTGTTGATTTTTAGTAGTCCATTTGGATGGGAATAAGTCTGGCATGGATTTTAGGTCTGCAATTTGACTAGTGATGATACATGTGTTGTATGACATAAAAATTACTCCATGCCCAACATGTGAGGGATTAATTTTTGTTGTATGACATGTGGAGTGTAGCTCTAGATTCATAGTTTCTAAACCTATATTAATACTCCCTGCATCATGCAAGGTGTATTGTTTTTTCTTGTTCATGTTTGATACTAACCATATTAAAAGGACAATACTAGACCCATCCCAGCCATCAAACGTTGATTACACACCATCACTATACAACACGATCACAGTTGCATAATAATTGAAGTCCAATTCACTTGTAATGTAAACTCATAACAAGATATCAAATTGAGAATGTTTACGTTTAAAGTAATGATCCAAATAAAAATATATTACAGAATATTGAGATTTACTTAATGCGTTTAAAAAATTCTCGCACAATATCAGGCATGTTGTCTTTAGCTTCATTCGCACGATGTTTGAGCAAGTATAATAAAAACCGCTTCCTCAACTCATACCCATCCCGCAAAAGCAATATACGTAGTTAGGACGAATACTTCACATGGAAGATTTTAAAACATGTATAAGGCACAATACTCACCGCACAAACCGGCTGCACAAGGTCTTTACCATTCCACCAGAGCATAAAATGAAAGACATAAAAGCCTGATAAATCCCTGCAATTTACTAAATTGTTATTGTATTAAATATGGTGATAATAAAAATAAATGTTTGTATGATAAATTTATTACCCGTCTATGCTCATTGGAATACCATTAGGAAATACATGTCGCCATTTTGATATATCAGAATGCCATCCTGGTTGCTTTATTTTGAGTGCTTCTTTGAATTCCCTCGCAAAACCTTTTAATTTCACTAAGTGCCTCAAAATGTTTATCTCTGTCGTTTGTGTTGTACGAGTAGGATCCAGAATAGATACACGACATGCCTCTTTGTCGATGACGTACAAGATGTATCGACCGATGGATTCGTATGGAAGATAAATCTACAAGTGGTAGGTATTACAAACAACAATAAACCATGACAAACAATGGAAAAAATACCTTACTTACCGTGTTGCATGATAAGATGTTGTTATCTATCCCAGGCCAGCTATCAAACAAAGTTGCCAACTTCTGAATAGTATCCTTATCGCAAAACTTTTGATCTCGTGTTGAATCCCGCAGCATGGACTGAGTAAAAAAATACTATTTAAAAACATGTTCATATTAATGATATTGAATGAAGAATATGATAACTTACACAAAATTGTAGATCCATGTAGTGTATTGGAGGGTCTGTGTGATGCCCGGATACTTAAGCTACAACAATTCTCTGTTAATGGTGCCACGTCACTTTGATTAATGTTGCTAATCTTGCGTTAGTTTGAAACCGATTCAAATTCAAGTTCAAAATTAAGCAAACAATAAAAGTTTTCAAATATTAGAACTAAAATGTTCGGAATGAACAAAATATTCATAAGTAATTATGGTGGAGAATCCACATCTTTATAAAGTAATTAAAGGCGCTAAAATAACTAAAACAGGGACGTGGATTTTTGGGACATGCGGCTACGCGCTGCCGTTATCGCGGTCGTCTAGCGACGCGTTGTGATTACTACTCTTAATAGCACTTTCGCATTACGCGCACGCCTGGCAGGAATACGCGCGTTATACGCCCACGGCCGCACAGTCACATTAAATGAATCTGATGAGAAAAAACAAAAACGCCCGGCCCGCATGGAGGGGGGGGGGGGGGGGGGGGTGGATTAACTGCCCCGTCCTTCGCCAACAGATGTTCTACGGACAGTTCTGGTTTGGGATGTTCTAGGGCCGGGGATCGTGGGAGATACAGGTTCATCTATGATAAATGATGATTTTAATCATTTCAGGGTTCCTTGATTGCCTGCCATGCATTTACAGCTCAAAAAAAAATTGATTGCCCGCCATGCATTTACAGCGGGGGGTGACAGCCATTTAAAGGAATGTCGGCAACATGTGGGGATTGTATCATATATGAAACTTGATTAATTTGTCAGGAGATTATCGTGGTTAATGTGATTGTTGATGTTTTTTTGTGTGCAGTCAGTCTTTGTCAGGACTCGGGAGATTATCATGGTTAGATATTGCTAGAAACCTTGATTAATTTGTAATGCTGAAGGTGAAATTGAACTCACCCGCTTTGTTTATTGCTTGATGAACCATGAGACCATAACACAAAGCTGTTTGCGCTGTAGGTGAACCAGGCAGCAGATACTAGAACATACATTGATGAGCTTGATGGAAAACTAATTACTAGCTATTACATGGAGGACCGCGCTGAAATGAAACATTACTGGGCACTGATTGCCGTTCGACGATCTGAAAATGGGTCACGGCAAAATGAGTAAGACGACGAGGATGATTGCTCGGGGTTGAGTTTCAGTGGTTGTGGACAAAGAGCACGGCGATGACGACTAGATTGTTAAGGCACATGATGACTATGTTCTTCAGCCAAGCATGGTTGTCTTCAAGAAGTGAGACGTGGTGGTGGTAGACCGTGGAGTGCAAGATCAGGTGTCGGTGCACTTACAGACCATGGAGTGCAAGAGGTGGTGGTAGACCGTGGACTGAATATACTTTTCCTCCCACTAACAGAACATGCATCCTCCTACATGCAACGAAGTTTTGTTAGCCGGGATGAGTACATGGGATGGATTGAAAAATCGATGATGAACTTACACCATGACATGCAGCCATCCATAAGCACCGGCCTCGCTCGTGGCTTTCACACTGATGGAGGTGGTGTGGTGTGGCGCTGCGCTAGGACATGTATGAACACATGCTTGTGAACTCCGGCCAGACTCTGAGGAATGAACAGTGAGCACGAACAAGAATGGTTGGGCAGCAGAAACAAGCAAGCTGGAGGTTTAAAACGAGTGAGGGAAGCGTGGTACACATAGCCACTAGGACTGACATGTACTCAATGCAAGTCTCGATTCAATGCATGACGATGCCTTGTGGGCCATCTGCTGGCGAGGTCAGAGATAATAAGCAAGCTATACAACTTGTATACAGACAATGAAATTCATTATACAGGCTCGATGTATTTGAATGGCACGAATCACGTGGAAGCGGGCGGCCGTGATTACCACCTCGCGTGGCTGCATGTCTACTCATGATTTATCGCTAAAACAGTAGTTAAAACAATTAAATTAATGCCTATTGAATTTTGTAAAATATTAAACCATTTTATTTTGGGATAAGAATTAATTTGGCAGTAGTATATTTATAAATAATAATTTAGGTACTAGTGGTAATTTTTATAAAACTAAATTTGAAAGGAAACTAAAAGAGAACAGAAAAGATAAATAAAAGAAAATAGAAAAACCAAGATTAAAAACAACAACAACCACACTGTGCACTTGGCTCAGTTGTTCCTACAGTGCAGCCTGGCCCGCCCAAGCCGGCCTTTCATCCCTCTCCGGCACCTCTGGACGCGCGAGACGCCATGGCCGTCCAGAGCCAATGAACCGCACCATGCGCTCCACCGCGACGATCCCTGTAGCCCTAGCGCGGATAAGATCGACGCCACACACGCGTTGGACGATCCTCGGGATCTTTTTCCCCTATCCCCTCGCGCTGCTCCATCCTCGTCTGCCATGGCCGCCACTGTCATCGTCGATCGCATAGCCACCGCACGCCCCTCGCCGCCTTGTTGCTTCCATCAGCTCCTACGGGCTCCTCTTCGTCTCCCTCGCCGAAAGATCGGAGCCGGGGAGCGCCACGGCCGTCGCCTGCACCATCTTCCCCAACCTCGGCCGCCGCATCTCATCGTCGACCTACGCATCCCCGACCATCCCCGAGCCTCCTGAGCAGCCCTACGAGTCCGTGGTGAGTTCCTCCTCCACCCCTGGTAGCCTCCCATCGAATCCGTCGCCGTAGACACCGTACACCGCCGCGGTTGAACTCACCGGAGCTCGCGCTCGTGCCCGTGGCCGCGCTCCCGCTCGTCCTGCTAGCCAGCCCGCGCGCGCCCGCGCATGCCTCGCTGCGTGCGCCCGCAGCTGTCCGCCGCCCGTTGTTCCCGCGCTTGTCGCTGCTGCTCTCTGCTCCTTGCTGCCGCTGCTCTATGCTGCTGCTGCTACTCTGCTTCTGCTGCTCGCCAGCTACAGCTGCTGCCTATAGCGCCGCTGCCGCTGCTGCTCTTGCTTCTTGCTGCTCTTGCCGTCGCCGTTGTTCTTGCACTGCTGCTGCGCCGCTGCTGCTGCTCTTGCTTGCGTTGCCTGCTGCCCCTAGCTATCGCTGCTGCTTGGCCATGGCCACTAGGTGCGATGTGTGTGCACATGTGTGTGAGGCACGGCTGTGCCTTGACATTTGTGGCCGTCCCAATTTGATTAGGGGTAGGATTAGTTTAGCACTAATTTCAGTTTAGGTTTGTGGAGTAATTAGGGACTAATTTAGTCTAAGCTAAGTGGACGCATGTGTTTAGTTAGCTAAGTAGTTAGCCTAATAGCCAATGACACATGGACCCCATGCCCCTATTGACTTGTCAGCCTTTACTGGGTCAACCCAAGCCCCTGGCCCCACTATCATACACACCGGCTAGATAGCACTAGTTGACAAAAGAATATTCTGTTTTTTTAATTCGAATTAATATAATTTCAGAAATTCCAGAAATTGTTTAAATCTTTGAAAATTAATATAAAATAAACCGTAACTCGGATGAAAATACTTTGTACATGAAAGTTGCTCAGAACGACAAGACGAATCTGAATACGCAGTCCGTTCGTCTGCCACACGTCCCTAGCATAGCGAACATGCAACAACCCACCTCCATTTCATTTGCCCGAAAACGTCAAACACCGGTTATACTTTCCCGGATGTTTCCCCCCTTCACCAGTATCACCTATCCCTGCGTTAGATCACCCCTGGCACCGCGTATTGCCTTGTTATATTTTGTGATGCTTTGTTTGATCCGTACTGTTTCTCCCCCCCTCTTCTTCTCCGGTAGACCCCGAGACCGGTGCTGATGCCATTGAGTACGACTACATCATCGACTCCTCCTCCTTCTTGCTAGAGCAACCAGGCAAGCCCCCCCTGATCACCAGATATCGCATATTCCTTCTCTCTACTGCTTGCATTAGAGTAGTGTAGCATGTTACTGCTTTCGGTTAATCCTATTCTGCTGCATAGCCTGTCATTGTTGCTACAGTTGTTACCCTTTCCTGCAATCCAAATTGCTTAGTATGGGATGCTAGAATTCCATCAGTGGCCCTACAATCTTGTCCGTCTGCCATGCTATATTACCGGGCCGTGATCACTCGGGAGGTGATCACGGGTATATACTTACACACATATTATATGATACATGTGGTGACTAAAGTCGGGTCGGCTCGTAGAGTACCCGCAAGTGATTCCGATGTGGGGGCTGAAAGGACAGGTGGCTCCATCCCGGTAGAGGCGGGCCTGGGTTCCCGACGCCCCCCTGCTATTACTTTGTGGCGGAGCGACAGGGCAGGTTGAGACCACCTAGGTGAGAGGTGAGCCTGGCCCTGGTCGGCGTTCGCGGTTACTGCTGGAATTTAGTCTATATTGGGGCAGCCCAATAACTATTTCAGAAATTCCTAATAAATCCTAGAGGCCCACTTAGCCCGTTTGTGCAAGGCAAGGGATACTACTAAAGTTTAGTCCCACATTGCTAGTTGAGTAGGAATTGGACCTCCTTATAAGGGAGGTTCTTTCCCCACTTGTATGAGCATGAGAACAAGAGGGACATCCACGCGCGCTCCTCCTCCGCCGCCCGCCTCGCCACGCCACGCCACGCCACGCCACGCCTCGTCACGACGCGCCGCGGGTTGCGGGAATGAGCCGAGCCGATGTCTAAATTTGAGCGTGAATATGAACGAACGGCGCGCACCTCTTCGCGTGCTGCCTGTTCGTTTCGTCTCCCTCCATTGCTTCACCTCCCGCCGCAGCCTGTTCGCCTCCTTCTCTTGCGCCTATAAAAGGGAGGTCGCTCCTCTCAGAGAGACGCACCAGAACTTCTCCTTCCTCTCGCCACCGGTTCCATTCCCTGAGCTACCGCTGTCTTCCTCATCCCGGCTTGCGGCGTGCACCGCGAGTCGGGACAGTAGGCCTCCGAAACCGCACTTTTTGAGTCCTGTACAGGAGAAGGGTGATAAGGTTTTTGGGGAGCGCTCTGCGCGACTACTGGCTGCTTCATAACGGACGATCCGGTTGCCGACGACTACTTCCCCGACGACGACTTCTTCCCCGACGTCCACGATCTCCTCGACGACATGGCAGGCGAGGACACCGACCCCAAGTCCAGCGCTTCTGCTGCTGTTGTGCCGTACATGTTCTTCTCCTTCCTGTTAGAAGTCCTACTACAGTTCCTGGCTCTAGTTTCTGTCCTACGAATGTTAGGTTCTATGTCGTATAAGCAACTTCATCTAGTGTCTGTTCTAGATGTGTTTATCTCAAACTCATATATGCAGACGATGTTTACCTTATCTCTTATGCAACTTGATCTACTATCTGCTCTAGAGATGATCGGTTCTAGATTATATATGCAGATGTTGTTTACCTTCTCTTTGTCAAATCGCATGACTTGCTTTATCACTGTTATATTAGTCATGCTTTATCTACTATTTCTGTTAATAAAATCATTTGGTAAATTGCTCATATTTCCAACAATCCAAAAACCTTACTATAGGCAATTTACCTCGAATGGTTTTGCTGCTTCCATGAGACCTCCTATGTTTGAGGGTATCCACTATAAGAGGTGGCGCGTGAGAGCAGTCTTATGGTTTCAAACCATGAGTTGCTATGACGCCACTCTCAGCAAACCTGAAGGAGAGCAAGATGCTCAACAGGCACAAGCTTTTCAGAAAATGGATACCTTGTTTAAGGCTGCTCTCTTGAGTGTTCTTGGTGAGAACATAGTTGATGCTTATGCGTCAATTGACAATGGAAAAGATATGTGGGACGCACTCGAGGCCAAGTTTGGGGTCTCGGATGCCGGCACTGAGCTGTACATCATGGAGCAATTCTATGATTACAGGATGACTGAAGAGCGCTCCGTGGTTGAGCAGGCTCACGAGATACAGTCATTTGCTAGAGAACTTGAGCACTTCAATTGTATCCTACCGGACAAGTTTGTTGCCGGGGGTATCATCACTAAGCTTCCTCCTTCGTGGAGGAACTTTGCTACCTTACTGAAGCATAAGAGACAGGAGTTTTCCATTCCAGATCTCATTGGCACTCTTGATGTGGAAGAAAAGGCGAGAGCAAAGGACACACGTGCTCGAGGTATTGAGGGAGGATCTAGTGCCAATCTGGTACAGAAGAAAAACTTCCAGTCCCACAAGTTCAAGAACAAGGGCAAGTTTGATGGTAAAGGGAAGTTTGATGGGAAGAACAAGGCTGTGCAGCACACGAACTTCAAGAAGAAGAATGACAAGAAGAAAGGTGCTTGTCATGTGTGTGGAGATCCTGATCATTGGGCTCCTAGTTGCCCCAATCGCTATGACAAGCGTCATCCTGGGAAAGGCGGCAAGACCGCTAATGTTGTCATCGGAGACATTGACATGAAGGATGTTGGGTATGGTATATTTCCCACTATTCTTTCAGTATGTCATTCTCCTGATTGGTTGATTGACACGGGTGCTAATGTGCATGTATGCGGTGATATTTCCATGTTTTCATCCTATCAGACCGCAGGGACTTCAACCGTGCTGATGGGCAACGGTTCAAGTGCTTCTGTTCGTGGTGTTGGCACGGTCGATCTGAAGTTTACTTCGGGAAAGATCGTGCGGCTGAAGAACGTGCATTATGTCCCCTCCGTCAATAAAAATCTTGTTAGCGGATCTCTTCTGTGTAGAGATGGCTATAAGCTTGTCTTTGAGTCGAATAAATTTGTAATATCCAAGTATGGAACCTTTGTTGGTAAAGGCTATGAGTCAGGAGGCCTGTTTCGTTTATCCTTATCAGACGTTTGCAATAAAGTTGTTAATCATATTTGCAACAATAGTGAATCAAATGTGTGGCATTCACGACTTTGTCATGTTAACTTTGGTTGCATGTCGCGACTAGCGAAATTGAACTTAATCCCTACTTTCACCACCGTTAAGGGATCTAAGTGTCAAGTGTGTGTGCAAGCTAAGCAACCTCGTAAATCTCACGTGACTGCAGAGATGAGAAATCTTGCACCACTAGAACTTATACATTCAGATCTATGTGAAATGAATGGTGTTTTGACAAAAGGTGGAAAGAAATATTTCATGATGTTAATTGACGACTCCACTAGATACTGCTGTGTGTATCTTCTGAAATCTAAGGATGAGGCTTTGAACTTTTTCAAGATCTATAAAGCTGAAGTGGAAAACCAACTTGATCGGAAAATCAAGAGGCTTAGGTCCGACCGTGGTGGAGAGTATTTTTCCAATGAATTTGATGCTTTTTGTGCGGAACATGGTATAATCCATGAGAGGACGCCTCCCTACTCACCTCAGTCAAATGGGGTGGCCGAAAGAAAGAACTGTACTCTAACTAATTTGGTTAACGCCATGTTAGACACATCGGGTCTCTCCAAGGCATGGTGGGGGGAGGCGATATTGACAGCATGTCATGTTCTAAATCGAGTTCCCACAAAGAACAAAGAGATAACTCCATTCGAGGAATGGGAGAAGAAAAGGTTAAAACTCTCTTATCTGCGAACATGGGGTTGTTTGGCAAAAGTCAATGTTCCAATTCCAAAGAAGCGGAAACTTGGACCAAAGACTGTGGATTGTGTTTTCTTGGGATATGCTTTTCATAGCATTGGATATAGATTCTTGGTTGTAAAATCTGAGGTACCTGACATGCATGTCGGTACGATCATGGAGTCGAATGATGTGACTTTCTTTGAAGATATCTTTCCCATGAAGGATATGGCTACCTCATCTAATCAGGAGATGCCTAGTTCATCGAATCAGGAACCTACTGAACCTGCCATTTCGATGGAACACTTTGAAAGTCCCGTGGAGGAGAACAATGAAGTTCCTATTAGGAGCAAGAGACAGAGGACTGCAAAGTCCTTTGGTGATGATTTTCTTGTGTATCTCGTAGATGACACTCCCAGTTCTATTTCAGAGGCCTATGCATCTGAAGATGCTGAATATTGGAAGGAAGCAGTTCGTAGCGAGATGGATTCCATCTTGGCGAATGAAACTTGGGAGATAACTGATCGTCCTTATGGGTGCAAACCTATAGGATGCAAATGGGTATTCAAGAAGAAGCTTAGGCCTGATGGTACTATTGAAAAGTACAAGGCTCGGCTCGTGGCTAAGGGTTATACCCAAAAGGAAGGTGAAGACTTCTTTGATACTTACTCACCTGTGGCTCGACTGACCACTATTCGAGTTCTACTTTCACTAGCTGCCTCACATGGTCTTCTCGTTCATCAAATGGATGTTAAGACTACTTTCCTAAATGGAGAGTTGGATGAGGAAATTTATATGGAACAACCAGATGGGTTTGTTATAGATGGTCAGGAAGGGAAAGTGTGCAAGTTGCTGAAGTCTTTGTACGGACTCAAGCAAGCACCCAAACAGTGGCATGAGAAGTTCGAAAGAACTTTAACAGCTGCAGGCTTTGTTGTGAACGAAGCTGACAAATGTGTGTACTATTGCCATGGTGGGGGCGAGGGAGTTATGCTTTGCTTGTATGTTGATGACATACTGATTTTCGGAACAAATCTGAATGTTATTAAGGAGGTCAAGGATTTCCTATCTCGCTGTTTTGAGATGAAGGATTTAGGAGTGGCTGATGTCATTTTGAACATCAAGTTGTTGAGAGATGATGATGGGGGGATTGCTTTGCTTCAATCTCACTATGTGGAAAGGATCTTGAGTCGCTTTGGCTATAGTGACTGCAAGCCCTCTCCAACACCATATGATGCTAGCGTGCTGCTTCGAAAGAATCGAAGAATTGCTAGAGATCAATTGAAGTATTCTCAGATTATTGGCTCGCTTATGTACTTAGCCAGTGCTACAAGACCTGACATCTCTTTTGCAGTTAGCAAGCTGAGCCGGTTTGTCTCAAAACCGGGAGATGTGCATTGGAAAGCTCTAGAGAGAGTTTTGCGTTATTTGAAAGGCACTGTAAATTATGGAATTCACTACACTGGGCACCCAAAGGTGCTTGAAGGGTATAGTGACTCAAACTGGATCTCAGATGCTGATGAGATAAAGTCCATGAGCGGATATGTGTTCACTCATGGAGGTGGCGCTGTTTCTTGGAAGTCTTGCAAGCAGACCATCTTAACGAGGTCAACTATGGAAGCAGAACTCACAACACTAGATACAGCTACGGTCGAAGCAGATTGGCTTCGCCGACTCTTGAATGACTTGCCGGTTGTTGAGAAACCTGTACCGGGTATCCTTATGAACTGTGACAATCAAACTGTGATCACGAAAGTGAACAGCTCTAAGGATAACATGAAGTCATCAAGACACGTTTAGAGAAGGTTAAAGTCTGTCAGAAAAATGAGAAACTCCGGAGTTATTGCATTGGATTATATCCAAACGTCTAAAAATCTGGCAGATCCTCTCACTAAGGGTCTATCACGTAATGTGATAGATAATGCATCGAGGGAGATGGGTATGAGACCCACAATATGAGTTGTTCACAGTGGTAACCTATTCTTTGTGATCGGAGATCCCGTGAATTAGACGTGGAAGACAAGCTGTTGGTCAACTGGGAGGAGAGTATCCTTACAATTAAAAAATACCACTCCATGAAGATGCAATACTCTCCTAATCTGCATGGCAGGTTGATGTATATCTTAATGTGTTCTAAGTGGCTTATTTAAGCAGAGATGTTATCCTGCAGAACATCTTTTGAAGAACACACCTATATGAGTCTGATTGTTAAACGTCGCAATCTATGAGAGTAGGGTTCTCTCTAGTAAACTCATGAAAGGTGATGCGGAGCATCCCACGTTCATCCCCATGTACACTCCGACTACTCTCCAAGCCCCGAGAGGACATATGACGAGACCTCGAACATACGCCATTGGACACAAGGTGAACTCACTCCTCTTTGAACCGTCACTTTCCACATGTGAGACATGGCTACTACCTCATGCTTGGACCTCGCATACACTCAGGTACAACCGAGACGACCATGGAGAATCCAAGGACCAAGGCCAAGCATGGAAGAGGAGAAGGAAGAAGAAGCCGGGAGCAAGCGGTACTACCGCTCAGGCCCAGCGGTACTACCGCTTATCATCACAAGCGGCACTACCGCTCTACATCCGCTCCACTTCCGCAAAGTCCGACAAACTTTAGAGATCGAACGGCTCCAGAGTGGTACTACCGCCCATCATAGCGGTACTACCGCTTGCGCGCCTCAAGCGGTACTACCGCCCGAAGGACCGGTACTACCGCCCTGTCTGTGCACAGTGTATTGGGCCGAGCCCATGTACCCCTTCGCCCTCACGTACCCCTTCGTGGCTCTAGACTATATATACTCCTCCACCTCCTCCTAGTTAGGGTTAGCGTTGGTTTAGCTCAGATTAGAGATAGAGCTACGCTCATCTATCGGATCTCCTCCTCGTGAGAGACCGCAGCCTCTTCGGAGAAGATCCTCTCGGATACAAGACCCCTTTATGGGAAGATCCCCTCGTGGATTCAAGGCCTCCTCTTGGAGATGAACGGTTCCTTTGTATCCTTACCCTAGTTGACTATGTATCTTGTGGATCTCGTGTGTGTATGTTGATCTAGCACTTGTGTGATCGATTCCTTGTTGGTTGAGTGATTCTCTCTCGTTTTCCCCGTGTTTCCCCTCGTGCTTCCGCGTGTTCTTCGTGTTTCCTCCGTAGGATCCCCTCCAAACGTGAAAGATCGACGAATTAGGGTTCCACCCTACATCATATGGTATCATGAGCCACGTTGATCACGTTTTTGGAGCCCCTACCTCGTGTTTTCTAGCTTGATTTTGTTGTTTTCGTCCTAAATCCGAAAATCCCCACCAAAAATAGCCCCCAATTTTTTTTGTGATTTGTTGGTTTGATGATGTTTTGTTGATTTTGATCCATGGATTTGCTTGGTTTCAAGTGGATCTAGCATTCCCCCAAGTTTCCCCTCTTTCCATCCACGAAATCCATCAAATTTTGCCCCCGAAATCATCCATTTCCGCCCCAAAATCGCGCCCCGATTCGATCTGCGAAAAATCCCGACACGAGCGGTACTACCGCCCTACAGAGCGGTACTACCGCTGAGAACCTCAAGCGGTACTACCGCCCCGCTAACGGTACTACCGCTAGGCCCTGTTTCAGCCGAAACAGTCGAAAAATCCCGACACGAGCGGTACTACCGCCCTCCCGAGCGGTACTACCGCCCTGGCCAGTTTCAGCTTTCCGAGTTTCACCGTTTTGCCCATAACTAATTCATCCGGAGTCCGTTTTTGACGTTCTTTAGCTCGTTTTGAAGCTATTGACATCCCCCATCCCACAAAAATACTACCAACATCATTTGACTCCATCATATTTTCTGAAATTTGGCATCTTTGCCTAGGGCTTCCACCACAACATCCGCATAACCACCACCGACTTCCGCAACCTAACCCATTTTGTTCCTTATAGCATTAGTGGTTGTTTGAGTTGTGATTTGAGTCTCCTAAGGTGTTTAGGCTACTTAGGGACGGTTGCTTCTTCATCAACCACCACCACCGCCACCACTTCCACATAACCTTGCCCACCATACACTTCCGACAACCCAACTTAACCCAATTGTTGTTTGAGCTTTTTCGAGTTGTGGCTTGTGTTTCCTAAGGTGTTTCGGCTACTTAGGGACCGTGTGCTTACAACTCTTACACCGTGTATAGCCCATCATCCCACTTCCGCATTGCCTAGTGCAACACCACCACCGCTTTCCGCTACCACCATTTGACATTTGTCATTTGAGATTTTGAGTTTGCAGTTTTTCCGTTTCCTAAGGTGTTTCGGCTACTTAGGGACGAGTCTCCATCATCTTGGTATCTACACCAAGAACACCGCCACTCATCATCGCAAAGGACGGTAACCTCGACGACACCTTTGTATATCCCCTTGCAAATTGCATTGTTAACCCCTAGCCCATTTTGCGTCAATTACCTATCGAGACTAGCCATTTGAGTATTGCCGGCAACGTTCCTTGTGCACATTAGTGGTCCATACCTTCCATTGCATACATACCATATCATATTGGTATCATATCATCCATTGTGCCTCAAGTTTGTTCCCGCATATACACAATTGCTATCTTGGTTTGTGCATTGTGCAAAAGTGGCCATAGAGAAAAAAAAGAGAAAAAGCTTTTAAGCAAAAAGAGAGCAAAGAGCTCGTGAGCAAGTGCCATAGCATCATACCCATTGCACATAAGATTGTCAAATCTACATCATATGATCTCATGCTTGAGAGAAACACCGGGAACCATACATACATAACATACTTGGGATAGAAAGAATACCCATTTTGCATCTTATAGGTTGTGCACAAGTGTCGTATCCGCCTATTGAGCAATCGTGCTAGCGTCTCTCTTGAGTTGTGCAACACGAGCGTTTTGGTGGATTCCACATTTTGAGCTCATTCCTTGGTTGCACGACCCCATTTATCTATCCGTGTGTGTGTTTCCGTGTACCTTTCATTGCTATTGGTCTACTTGTTTCACTTGCGAATTTGTGAATCTTTTTCAACATTATTCACTCTTGCTAACATTTTGCATTAAATTTTTGTGCCACTATCCTCACCGAGCTCCACTATAAGCCTTACTTGTGTAGGTGTGAGAATCGACAAGGATCGGTACCAATAGTGCTATTTCATTGTCCACATTTGAGTGAACTTGATTCATCTTCAACTTTGGTCAAAGGTACATTGGTATACGTTCTTCTCTTTCTCCCACTCATATTTGCTCGAGTCTTGTGATGGATAGGCAAGGCATTCCCTCTCCGATCTACGACAACAACGACGGCGTGAACAACTACATCTCCAAAGCGTCTATCTTCGATCTACAACGACAAATACAAGGCGCACAATCAAGATTGCGAGAGCGCATCGAGAACATCTCCATCGACATTCGTCACTCCGAAGCAAGGAAAAGGGACTACATCGACAAGAAGCTTGCCGCACATAAAGAGGAGCAAGATGCAAGGATGGAGGAGATTAGAGCCTTGATCAAGTCTTCTTCCCCTTCATCATCCTCAAGACGACGACGGTCAAGCCACAAGTCTTCGGAGCGCAAACAAGATGCAAGCGCAAGTCGTCCAAGTCAACATCTACATGGCGACCACCATCACATTCGTGATCCACATCGTCATGAAGGGCAAGTCACCTCCAAGAAACATGTGCACGACGATGACGAACGCCTACGAGCTCAAGCACGACAACAACATCATCATCATGAAGATGCTCCACAAGCGCAAATGCACAAGTCCCAACACGCCAAGTCCAAGCTTCAAGAGCACAAAAGAAGACCGCGAGACGACAACCACCAAGACGGCGCTACGGATACATCAACCACTTCGGCATCTTCGCCAAGTGTTCTCAAGGCATCTTCGCCTTTGGACGTACGGCATCTTCGCCTACTTCCCACGAGTACGCCTACATTGACTTCATCAAGTCCAAGGCGACTACCTATGAGAGAGGGTGACACTTCCATCTTCGGAAGCCCCTCAAGGAAGATGGCCGAGCATGGGAAACTCCCTTCGGTCATGGAGACGAGCTACGAGGTGCCACATCATATGGGCCTCCCACACCAAGACGGTGACAAGAAGGTCGAGCAAGGGCCATCCCCTTCGACCATGGCGATAGGAGTTGAGCATGGAGACATTTGCACCAACATCTCTCCGACACCCACATATGTCGAGATGCCCCAAGTGCCATGTGAGGAGAGCCACCACCCCATGAGTGACATGAGTGACTCCACCATACGTGACATTGAGAGCATTTCCTATGAGAGGATGAGTGTGACCACCACTAGCCCCACACATGAGAGCATGCCACACATCCTATGTGAGGTTGAGCGCCATTTGAGTGACTCCACCAACAATATGAGTGAATGCATCCTTGAGGGAGTGAGTGAGCCACAACACTTAGAGAGTGAGGTAGTTGACACGGCATGTGAGGCCACTATGATTTCTAACGCCTTAACCTCTACTCCTAGTGTGTTTTCTTCTTTGGTGCTAGGTCTCCTACATGATGACACGCCTACCATTGATGAGTCCATACCTCCTATGGAGACGACGATGGCCATGATGGACGATGATGCACCCCCCACATGGTTCCATCAAGATGAAGATGACAACGAGACGATCTTCAACACCTCACCTACAACACATGAGCGACACTCCAAAGGTAACATAGGTGATGGTGCTTCTCTCGTCCCACTAGTGGACGCTCTTGACAATGATTGCTACCATGATGTTGACCCACCTATTCCCATGCTTCATGCTAGTGAGACTTCTTCATGCCTTGACTTACCCATTTATGATGAATATGATGATGAGCATGTTGAGTTACCTAGTTGTGATGCCATGCTTCATAGGATATCTTGTGAAAATTCTATTGGTCACTTCATGTTTGACAATCCATTGAACTTGTCATATGCTATGAGTGAGATCTCCCATATTGCATCATTTCAATCTCAACATAGTAACTATGCATGCCCCATTAAAATAAATCCCATTTGCACCTATGGCATAGATGACGAGATGATGGTCATTGGCTTTTGCTTCTCTTGTGATGATATTGCCATGCTTCCTTTACATGATTTACGCAATTCATCCACTATGCCATGCCATGATCACATTGTTTCGAATATGCATTGTTTTGGATGTTGTCAATATTCTCCATGTGATGTTGCTACTCATGCTCATGAGGAGACCCCCATAGTTTCCTCATACATATTAAGAGATATTGATGCATTTCATACTTTGCATGATTCCCATGATAGTGTACACCATATGCTCCCCATGAATAACAATGCTCTAGATATTACTCGTGATGCGTTACATCCTTTGAGTCTCCATTATGACATACATCATAACAAACCTATCATGATGGATGACATGTTTCTATATCACGCATCTCATTTATTTGAGCATTGGATATTTGGTGCTAACCAACACAAGCACGTGCGCATCATGATGGATGATGTGTACATCTACCACGCACACACAATTTTCCCTTTGTCTTTGTTTTGTGTAGGTACTCACGTATACTCGTCAACCTCTCAATCCCAAGAGTTGACGAAACGAGCTCTTGAGAGCAATGATGCTTTGGGATCCCGTGGACTATGCTTCCCACCGTTCTCTTCGCGCAAGGACTACGCGCATCTCCTCTACTTGGCTCTCGCACGACTATGGGCCATTTACCACTTGTCACCTTATGCTCATTTTACTGTGTTCACCTTGCATGCTATGCTTGCTTCTATGCCTTTGCCATGCAATTGTGACCCTTGCTTGCATTTACCCATGATGAACCATTATGATATCCCATTGTGTATTTGCATGCTTGGTGGAGATCCTTGTTGCTATTGCCATGTTTATCATGTGCCCCATACTATTGATGCTTGTTGTGTTGGGAGAGTCATGATGCCCCATTGCTATTCACATATGGTCTCTCGCCAATACATTGATGACATTTTACTCATATCTTGCCTTCATGCTTGTGCTATGACATGTGAATTATTCATGCCCACTATTTGCACACATGACATGCTTGCCATTATTCCTTCTAGTATGTTGCATCTTCGCACTACTAGCTTGCTTGACATGATCGCTATGATTGCTTGCTATGTTGCATCACCCATGTTCTACTATTACTTGCTTTCTTTGGTTGATGACATATATGCTCATGTCTCTCACTTGATTTGTCATGATCATTGTCTCTTGTCTCCATTAGTTGCATCTCTCATATCTCCTTGTATTGAGTGCCAACTTGCTATGCTTATTGATATCGGAGACTTGGAAACTATACTTGTGATGCATGCTTGTTTGATTTAGCCTCTTGTATTTGGATGTTCTTACATCATAGGCCTCCATACTTTGAAATGCTCCGTTTTACTTTCTTATGATGAGCATGATGCATACACTTGTTCGGTATCTTACCACACGAATGATAGGTTTTGCATTTCCGCTAACCTCATTTGTTTTTCCGAGTGTTTGTCATGTTCTTTCATTTTGGAGGTTTCACAAGGCGATGCCGTTATGCGACATATTGGTTATGTGAAGGCATACATGATGTGCGACACCAACATTTTCGACATTCTCATTAAGGTGAACTCCTTCTCTTTGAGCAATCCTCAAATATGCATATTGGATGGGTCACTCTTTCATTGTTGTTTCCTTCTTGTTGTCTACATGTTACATCTATTGGGGAGGAGCAACATTGGAGATTGGCTCTATGGACCTTCACATTGAGGAGCGCTCGCACTTATTGGATGCACCTTCGGAACTCCACTCATGCCTCGACATCGAGCTTTGGTACACCAACACCTCCATATTTGTTGATTGTGCTCATACATGTCATGCTCGATGGACATATCATACTCACCACAAGTTTGCACCCTATGCATGGATTGACTCACATTGTGATTGCCTTGTTGCATCTTGTATTCCCATGTCATCCATGATATATGATCTTGTGCATTTCCTTAGCAAATTTGTTGTAATCTACCTTGATGGCATATTCATACATCATGATCATATTGCCCACCATCAATTGCATGATAGCTTACACATATTGAGCATCCATTGCCATATTCATGCTATTGATGAACCGTCCCTCTATGACATCATTTTGCACAATGGTAGAATTTGTCGCTTTGTGCACCATGCTAATTATCCCATGAATTCTTTGCATATCATTCTATATCATCTTGATAAGCATCATGCACTTTGTCATGCACTATCCCTTCGCACGGACTCACGCTTAATTAATGGACACTTTGTGTGCGCTAACCATTGTATTTCCAAGTGTACTTTGTGTTTGCTCATTTTGCATGTACCACATACCGGAGACACCTTGGAGTACTTGGCTTGCGCAAGGCATTCACCTACGTCCCACTACAAGTCCGTCCACGACACCCGTTTCCATGGTGATGAGGATCACGATCCGAGGTCGGATCTTTCCCAAGGGGGGGGGATATGATGCGGAGCATCCCACGTTCATCCCCATGTACACTCCGACTACTCTCCAAGCCCCGAGAGGACATATGACGAGACCTCGAACATACGCCATTGGACACAAGGTGAACTCACTCCTCTTTGAACCGTCACTTTCCACATGTGAGACATGGCTACTACCTCATGCTTGGACCTTGCATACACTCAGGTACAACCGAGACGACCATGGAGAATCCAAGGACCAAGGCCAAGCATGGAAGAGGAGAAGGAAGAAGAAGCCGGGAGCAAGCGGTACTACCGCTCAGGCCCAGCGGTACTACCGCTTATCATCACAAGCGGCACTACCGCTCTACATCCGCTCCACTTCCGCAAAGTCCGACAAACTTCGAAGATCGAACGGCTCCAGAGCGGTACTACCGCCCATCATAGCGGTACTACCGCTTGCGCGCCTCAAGCGGTACTACCGCCCGAAGGACCGGTACTACCGCCCTGTCTGTGCATAGTGTATTGGGCCGAGCCCATGTACCCCTTCGCCCTCACGTACCCCTTCGTGGCTCTAGACTATATATACTCCTCCACCTCCTCCTAGTTAGGGTTAGCGTTGGTTTAGCTCAGATCAGAGATAGAGCTACGCTCATCTATCGGATCTCCTCCTCGTGAGAGACCGCGACCTCTTCGGAGAAGATCCTCTCGGATACAAGACCCCTTTATGGGAAGATCCCCTCGTGGATTCAAGGCCTCCTCTTGGAGATGAACGGTTCCTTTGTATCCTTACCCTAGTTGACTATGTATCTTGTGGATCTCGTGTGTGTATGTTGATCTAGCACTTGTGTGATCGATTCCTTGTTGGTTGAGTGATTCTCTCTCGTTTTCCCCGTGTTTCCCCTCGTGCTTCCGCGTGTTCTTCGTGTTTCCTCTGTAGGATCCCCTCCAAACGTGAAAGATCGACGAATTAGGGTTCCACCCTACATCAAAAGGTCTCAGAGTATGACGCATAAGCTCCACCCGCGGGGAAGACCCACGGTAGCCACGTATCGATCAAGGCTTTATGTGAAGCTAGATTCGTAGAAAACTTGCAGTTCAAGGCCTAGTCCACTGTTCAAGTTGCTTACTAGTGTAGCATAGAGTTCTAGGTGGAAGTTCAACTTAACAGTCTCCACTGCAGTACCAGTATATAAAACAGTGTTTTGGAACCAAAGGCAAATTTCTGTGTGCCTCTGGGATCTGGTGGGGGATTACTGGAATTTAGTCTATATTGGGGCAGCCCAATAACTATTTCAGAAATTCCTAAAAAATCCTAGAGGCCCACTTAGCCCATTTGTGCAAGGCAAGGGATACTACTAAAGTTTAGTCCCACATTGCTAGTTGAGTAGGAATTGGACCTCCTTATAAGGGAGGTTCTTTCCCCACTTGTATGAGCATGAGAACAAGAGGGACATCCACGCGCGCTCCTCCTCCGCCGCCCGCCTCGCCACGCCACGCCTCGTCACGACGCGCCGCGGGTTGCGGGAATGAGCCGAGCCGATGTCTAAATTTTTGCCACGCACGACGGGTATACGAACGGTCACACGGGAGCTGAAACGTTTTGCTGTAGTGGAGCGTGAATACGAACGAACGGCGCGCACCTCTTCGCGTGCTGCCTGTTCGTTTCGTCTCCCTCCATTGCTTCACCTCCTGCCGCAGCCTGTTCGCCTCCTTCTCTTGCGCCTATAAAAGGGAGGTCGCTCCTCTCAGAGAGACACACCAGAACTTCTCCTTCCTCTCGCCACCGGTTCCATTCCCTGAGCTACCGCTGTCTTCCTCATCCCGACTTGCGGCTTGCATCGCGAGTCGGGACAGTAGGCCTCCGAAACCGCACTTTTTGAGTCCTGTACGGGAGAAGGGTGATAAGGTTTTTGGGGAGCGCTCTGCGCGACTACTGGCTGCTTCATCACGGACGATCCGGTTGCCGACGACTACTTCCCCGACGACGACTTCTTCCCCGACGTCCACGATCTCCTCGACGACATGGCAGGCGAGGACACCGACCCCAAGTCCAGCGCTTCTGCTGCTGTTGTGCCGTACGTGTTCTTCTCCTTCCTGTTAGAAGTCCTACTACAGTTCTTGGCTCTAGTTTATGTCCTACGAATGTTAGGTTCTATGTCGTATAAGCAACTTCATCTAGTGTCTGTTCTAGATGTGTTTAGCTCAAACTCATATATGCAGACGATGTTTACCTTATCTCTTATGCATCTTGATCTACTATCTGCTCTAGAGATGATCGGTTCTAGATTATATATGCAGATGTTGTTTACCTTCTCTTTGTCAAATCGCATGACTTGCTTTATCACTGTTATATTAGTCATGCTTTATCTACTATTTCTGTTAATAAAATCATTTGGTAAATTGCTCATATGTCCAACAGTTACTTCATAATAACACGCTTAACGAGATCTTGGTATTTGATCTGAGTTGGGTCGTTGATCTTATACGCACTAACCGCCATGTGGGACAAGATATGGGCAACCAGCGTTGTGGTCTCAGCCGAAACTCTTTTTTACGTCAGCGACTGAGCGGTGCGCGCCGGATTGGACCGTAAGCCTGCACTTGTATTAAGGGGGCTAGGTATGCTTCCGGCCGCGTACGCAACGTGCAGGCGTGCAATGGGCGATGGGCCCAGTCCCCTGCGCGCTTAGGATTTAGACCTGCGTGTTGACCTCTCTGTTGAGCCTAGGTAGGGCTGAGACGTGTTGATCTCCCGAGGCCAGACATGACCCAGGAAAGTGTGCTCGGCCAGAGGGATCGAGCGTGTCGGGTAATGTGGTGCACCCCTACAGGGAAGTTGATCTATTCGAATAGCTGTGTCCACGGTAACAGGCAACCTGGAGTTGTACCTTGACATTATGAGAACTAGAACCGGATACTTAATAAAACACACCCTTCCAAGTGCCAGATATAATCCGGTGATTGCTCTCACACAGGGCGACGAGGGGAGGATTGCCGGGTAGGATTATGCTATGTGATGATACTTGGTGAACTTACCATCTACTCTCTTCTACATGCTGCAAGATGGAGGTTGCCAGAAGCGTAGTCTTCAACAGGACTAGCTATCCCCCTCTTATTCTAGCATTCTGCAGTTCAGTCCACCGATATTGCCCCTTTACACAGATACCGATGCATATGTAGTGTAGATCCTTGCTTGCGAGTACTTTGGATGAGTACTCACGGTTGCTTTGCTCCCCCTTTTCCCCCTTTCCTTTTCCTCGGTTGTTGCAACCAGATGATGGATTCCAGGAGCCAGAGGATCCCGAGGATGTTTCTACGTGGAGTTCGGCTTCGAGGAGTAGTTAGGAGGTCCCAGGCAGGAGGCCTTGCCTTTTCGATCGTTGCTACTTTTGTGCTAGCCTTCTTAAGGCAGACTTGTCTAACTTATGTCTATACTCAGATATTTCTGCTTCCGCTGACTCTTGTGTATTCGAGCCCTTTGGCTTGTAATATAAAGCTTGTATTATTATTTTTATTTGTGTTTAGAGTTGTGTTGTGATATCTTCCCATGAGTCCCTGATCTTGGTCGTACACATTTGCGTGCATGATTAGTGTACGATTGAATCGGGGGCGTCACAAGTTGGTGTCAGAGCCGACTGCCTGTAGGAATCCCCCTTCCACACTCCTTGGCCGAAGTTGAGTCTAGTCGATGAAAGTTTTTTTACTAACATGGTTGTGCGGCCCATGGGCCCATTCCTCGTCTATACTCTAGGACTCCGATCTCTCTTTTATTCGGGTTAAACGAATTTTACTAAATCTAACATTAGGATCGCATACATACATATGCAGATTATTATTTCACTAAGCAAAGTATTATAGATGAAGTACTTCTCAAAGTGACAAGGTATCAACTAGTGAGGACATACAAATCTAACATTATATAATACAACTTCGAAACTGAACCAAACAGAAGGATCTTACACTTACCAAAACTGAACATTACATAGTATTGATCATTACACTACTCAAAATTACAGAAACTAGAGAATGAGAAAGAGAGTTGTAGGTTAAGAGGAGAACCAGGCAGCAAAGGGGGCGCTGGAGAGAGGAGGAGCAGTAGCAGGTTCGTATGGAGAAGCAGAGCAGCAATAGTTGGAAAAGAAGGGGGCGCAAGGAGAAGAGAGAAACAACAGCTTGTAGCAGTGGCGTGAGGAAAGGGGAGCAGCAGCAGCGGCTGTGGTTCAAGGAAGAAGTAGCAGCGGCGCAGCACGAAAGGAGCAGCAGCAGTTGGAGAAGAAGGGGGCGCAAGGAGAGAGGTAGAGAGCAGCAGCAGCGGCAGGTAGAAGAGCAACAGCAGGGGGACGTGAGAGGAAGGAGTAGAAGCAGTTCGGATGTGGGGAGGATAAGCGAGAGAAGTTGGGGAAGAAGAAGTTGGGGAAGCAGCAGGGAGAGGTGGTGAAGGTGGCGCTGGGTGGAAGGAGATGGTCGTGGCTGGCGGTGCCGATGGATGGTGCGATACTGGTGGTGCGTGGTGGATGCGGTGCGCAAGGAGCTGGTGGATGGAAGAGCTGATGTTGGTGGCGTGCTGATGGAGTGATGTGGATGGATGGCCGGGAGGTGGTGGAGAAGGAGATGGGGGAAGGAGAGGTGTTGCTAGGCCCGATCCAAAATTGCGGCATGCGGGATTTTGATCCCCTCCCTGATCTGCCATTTTGCACTTTTGCCCTCCTTCTCTTCTTTTGGCACAAGATGATCCTCTTTTCTATAGTTGGCCCCCTGGTTACTTCGTTTCTTCTTGCACAAGTCCATTCTTCCTCCTCTTCTTCGTTCTCTTAGCCACTTAGTCCGGATCTTGAAGTTTATAGTGCCTTCTCGCACTTTTCTACAAAGGAAACAACTGACTGGTAAATAATTCTTTATATGATTTTCATGCACATATGCAACAGTTCATAGCAAGAATTAATGGTCAGGTCACAATAAATGGTATATTTGTGTGCCCAAATTGTATATATGAAATGTGCTTATCACGGCCCGTCTGTCTTGTATGACGAGATGGTCAGTTTAGGTTGCCTTTTAGTTCAAGAATTCGGAAGGAGTAGACCTGCAAGGTGCTCCGAGTGACCGCAGCGGGTGATGGGATGGTACCGGGTGTGTAGTGTGTAAAGAACATAGGGCTCAATGTGGCTGCAGGATCAAAGCCAAGTGCACACACACCTATTTTTAGAAATCAAATATATGAACAACTAAATTATAAGCTAAGTAAATCCCTTGTCTTCCATTCCCTTGATTAAATAAATTGCTAACAACTTGAGTAAGGTAAACACAACGCGAATGTTTACTTACTTGTATCCTCGAAGGCACCGCACCACCCAATCTCAGTGCCTAGATCATGTTCCCACATGTTACGATAGCCATGAAAAAATCCTTGCTCGATAACCATCCGATTTTTTAGATACTCCATTGTGGATTTCATCTCCTGCTCATAATCAAAAGCCTTTTTCCACTCCTCCTCCTTCTTCCTCCACTCCTGCGCCTGGTTCCTCCCGTCCTCGTCATCCTTCTCCTTCCTCTTCTCCATGTTCCTCTTCTTCTTGCCCTCTCTGTACTATTGCTTGTCCTGCGTCGTCTTGTTCATCCACTCCTCCTTCCTCTTCTTCCTATCCTCCTCATCCACTAAAAAAACACTTCCGTCATGATACGTGTTTGTCACAGTAGGTCACATTTTCTGTCATGCATGTACATCCATGACGATTTTATGACAGAATCAAGATAGTCATACATGTGCTGTCGTAGAATTGTTCCATGACAATGCCGAAATTATAATCACGGAAGTGTCCACTTCCATGACGATAAATGGCGCGTCATAGAAGTGTTTGCGCCAAGGGTAACCAACACGTGGCATCCACCATAACGGGTCGCCGTTAAGCTGTTGGGTTCCGTTTGGATCCGATAACCCGTTAACAGCCCTGACCAATGGGGATTTTCCACGTGTAAAATTCTCATTCGCCAGAGGATCCACGTGTCAGCTCAGCGTTGGGACAGATGTCATCCACTCATTGGACAGGAGGCCCCTATGATACGTCGGCACGTGGCATGGCCCAACAGAGGCACATTCTGGTGAAAAGGACGACCCATTTGACTTAGTCAAAAGGTAGCGGGCCGGCCCACGAAAAGCATGTTAACGGCATGTTCGCATATAACCCATTTACAGCCCGCTAACTCATGACCCATTATGGCCTATCTGAATTAGGCCCAATAGCGTCATCTGGGCCGTCCAATATGATTGCCGCCCGTTGTAACTTCCGGCCCATGTATGGCCCATGACGTCTTTCAGCCCATATGAAGCCCTTTGTAACTCTTATCCCATTAATGGCCCATGGTGAAACTGGCCCGTAATGAACAGTGTATCACTTTATACCCATTAATGACCCATTATTCCATTGGGCCGTTTCCAGCCCGTGTTATCTTTCGGTCTTCTCAGGGCCCATTTATTCTTGGGCTGATTTGTAGTATTCGATTACTTACGGTCCGTTACTGGCCTGTTCCGGTTATGGGCCAAATTTAGCCTGTGGTTAAAGTCGGCCCGTTTGTGGCCCGTTAATTCGTTGGGCTGTTTTCATAGCGTTATCAAATACGGCCGATTAATGACGGCCCGTTATGGTCGGCCCATGAACAGATGATTCGAACTCTAGCCCGTTTACGGCACATAATGCGGTCCGTTATTGGCCCATGTTTAGCCAATCGATCATACGGCCCACAGAAGCCCCATTGATTCTACGACATGTAGAAGGCCCATTGTTTCTACGGCCCGTAGGAGGCCCATGGTCACTACAGTAGATATATAGCCCACGGTTATTGTGGCCTAGTTTTAAAAAATAGGTTATTGCGGCCACTAGAAAACTGCGGAAAAAGAACTGCACTGACTACAAGCAAACAAATAAACAAGACAACAAGGAAATAAATAAGCAAGCAAGTTAAGCTAGGCCATCACGGCTATTATATTACATACACTGGTTGTCAAAGTTGGCAACTAGTGCATATAAACGCCGCAACAAAACAAGTCCAGCACTAAAACCACTTCACAAGAGCTCAAGAAACAATATCCTGGGTTTCCACCATGCTGGCAAGACGCTTAGCAAGCTTATTAGCTTTCTCTTGTTTGGCGCTTAAATCCTCCAGTGCTTGCTGTTGCACCAGAAATTATGCATCTGAATTCTGCAGGGACTTCCTCAGTCCTTCGGCTTCCTGTCGCGGAACATCTGATCGATGTCTTTCAACTTGAAGTTGAGACTCAAGAAGCCGAACTGATTCAGGCAGTGAGTTCGAAGAGCTGGTGCCAGCAGTAGTGGCCAATAACTCGAACACTACATCAAGACAGGATTTTGGGGGTTGCCTCAGTGTCTTCAATACAGTTTTTATCAGCTTTCTTGGAGACCAACAAGGATGTCTCACTATCTTGAACCTTATCTGCACTTCCTTTACCATTGCATAACGGGGTACTCTTCTCCAATATTTTTCCGCATTCTAAAAGAGAAACAAACAGACACATCACAGGTTTACCATGTTGTATATGAAACTCATTTTGGTAAACAAGTTCAATAGTAAGGTGGACAGGATAAAAACATGAAACAAACATATATCTATGTAGTATGGTCACTTTATGGTCTATATCATTCTAGTTTATGTTGCCTAATCAAGATAGAGACAATTCAAATCATATCTATTTAAGACAAAGCAGCATAGAGAGAATATAAGTGTGGGAAACTACACAACAATAACAACACTTGTAATGTGCATGGCATGAGAACATAACTGTTTATTCAATTGAAACTAAAATCAACATAGAGCAAGTTACAACAGAAAAGATGTTAAAGAAATAGGTTTAAAACATACCTGTTGCGCCATTGGAGTTTCAATTGCATCCTTCAAATTTGAAATTAGTTGGTATGAGTAAATACAGTGATGCAAGAGCAAAGGAGTATGAACCATAGCTACGGAATCTGACCTGAGAACAATTATTCTTCTGCTTTAAGTGTTGACTTGGGGTTTAGAGTGGTGGTCCTCGTGCTTTGGGCACTGCAGTTGCCTTACTAACTGCTCGTGTTTGGGTGCTCTATGGTGGAGACGGTGTTGTGTCAACTGGAACTAGGTTACTATCTGCTGGGGTTGGGGTTAGAAGGGGTGTAGCTGGTTCTCTATCCAACTGGGTAGGGGTACAATCTGCGTGAGCCTGGGTTATGTGTGTGAAGGAAATATGCCCTAGAGGAAATAATAAAGTTATTATTTATTTCCTTATTTCATGATGAATGTTTATTATTCATGCTAGAATTGTATTATCCGGAAACTTAGTACATGTATGCCTCTACTAGACTAGCTCGTTAATCAAAGATGGTCATGTTTCCTAACCATAGACATGTGTTGTCATTTGATGAATGGGATCACATCATTAGGAGAATGATGTGATGGACATGACCCATCCGTTAGCTTAGCATTATGATCGTTACAGTCTCATTGCTACTGCTCTCTTCATGACTTATACATGTTCCTCAGACTATGAGATTATGCAACTCCCGAATACCGGAGGAACACTTTGTGTGCTACCAAACGTCACAACGTAATTGGGTGATTATAAAGGTGCTCTACAAGTGTCTCCGAAGGTGTTTGTTGGGTTGGAATAGATCGAGATTAGGATTTGTCACTCTGTGTTTCGGAGAGGTATCTCTGGGCCCTCTCGGTAATACTCATCACTATAAGCCTTGCAAGCATTGTGACTAATGAGTTAGTTATGGGATGAAGTATTATGGAACGAGTAAAGAGACTTGCCGGTAATGAGATTGAACTAGGTATGATGATACCGACGATCGAATCTCGGGCAAGTAACATACTGATGACAAAGGGAACAACGTATGTTGTTATGCGGTTTGACCGATAAAGATCTTCTTAGAATATATAGGAACCAATATGAGTATCCAAGTTCCACTATTGGTTATTGACCGGAGATGTGTCTCGGTCATGTCTACATAGTTCTCAAACCCGTAGGGTTCGCACGCTTAACGTTCGATGACGATTGGTATTATGAGTTTATGTGATTTGATGTACCGAAGGTTGTTCGGAGTCCCGGATGAGATCACGGACATGAAGAGGAGTATCAAAATGGTTGAGACATAAAGATTGACATATTGGAAGACTATATTCAGACACCAGAATAGTTCTGAGGTGTATTGGGTATTTTCCGGAGTACCGGGGGGTTACCGGAACCCCCCGGGGGGGGGGGGTTATTGGGCCTCATGGGCCAAGTGGTGGAAGAGAGGAGGCAGGCCAAGGTGTGGCGCACGCTCCCCCAACCCAAACCGAATTAGACTAGGGGGCCGGGCCCCCTTTCCTTCTTTCATGCCCCTCCTTCCCCCTTCTCCTTGTTGGAATAGGAAAGGGGGGCTGAATCCTGCTTGGAGTAGGATTGCCCCCCATGGTGTGCCTCCTCCCCTGGCCGGCCTCCTCCTCCCTCCCTCCTTTATATATGGGGGAGGGGGGCACCCCATAGACACACAAGTTGATCTTTAGCCGTGTGCGGTGCCCCCTCCACAGTTTTCCACCTCGGTCATATCGTCGTAGTGCTTAGGCGAAGCCCTGCGCTGGTAACTTCATTATCACTGTCACCATGCCGTCGTGCTGACGGAACTCTCCCTCGGCCTTAGCTGGATCTAGAGTTTGAGGGACGTCACCGAGCTGAACGTGTGCAGATCGCGGAGGTGCCTTGCGTTCAGTTCTTAATCGGTTGGATCGCGAAGACGTTCAACTACATCAACCGCGTAACTTAACGCTTTCGCTTTTTGGTCTACAAGGGTACATGGAAACACTCTCCCCTCTCGTTGCTATGCATCACCTAGATAGATCTTGCGTGATCGTAGGAAAATTTTGAAATTACTGCGTTCCCAACAGTGGCATCCGAGCCAGGTCTATGCGTAGATGTTATATGCACGAGTAGAACACAAAGAGTTGTGGGCGATAATAGTCATACTGCTTACCACCAACGTCTTACTTTGATTCGACTGTATTGTTGGATGAAACCGCCTGGACCATCATTACATGACCGCATTCATGAGACTGGTTCTACCGACGTGCTTATGCACATAGGTGGCTGGCGGGTGTCTGTTTGTCCAACTTTAGTTGAATCAAGTTTGACTATGGCCGGTCCTTGTTGAAGGTTAAAACAACACACTTGACGAAAAATCGTTGTGGTTTTGATGCGTAGGTAAGAATGGTTCTTTCTAGAAGCCCGTAGCAGCCACGTAAAACTTGCAACAACAAAGTAGAGGATGTCTAACTTGTTTTTGCAGGGCTTGATGTGATGTGATATGGTCAAGGCATGATGTGATATAAATTGTTGTATGAGATGACCATGTCTTGTAACAAAGTTATCGGCAACTGGCAGGAGCCATATGGTTGTCACTTTATTGTATGCAATGCAATCGCCATGTAATTGTTTTACTTTATCACTAAGCGGTAGTGATAGTCGTAGTAACAATAGTTGGCAAGACGACAACGATGCTACGATGGAGATCAAGGTGTCGCACCGGTGACGATGGAGATCATGACGATGCTTCGGTGATGGAGATCATGAGCACAAGATGATGATGGCCATATCATGTCACATATTTTGATTGCATGTGATGCTTATCTTTTATGCATCTTATTTTGCTTAGTACGGCGGTAACATTATAAGATGATCCCTTACTAAATTTCAAGGTATAAGTGTGCTCCCTGAGTATGCAACGTTGCTACAGTTCATCGTGCCGAGACACCACGTGATGATCGGGTGTGATAAGCTCTATGTTCACATACAACGGGTGCAAGCCAGTTTTGCACATGCAGAATACTCGGGTTAAACTTGACGAGCCTAGCATATGCAGATATGGCCTCGGAACACTGAGACCAAAAGGTCGAACGTGAATCATATAGTAGATATGATCAACATAGTGATGTTCACCATTGAAAGATACTCCATCTCACGTGATGATCGAACATGGTTTAGTTGATTTGGATCATGTGACCATTTAGATGACTAGAGGGATGTCTATCTAAGTGGGAGTTTTTAAGTAATATGATCAATTGAACTTTAATTTATCATGAACTTAGTCCTGATAGTTATTTTGCACGTCTATGTTATTGTAGATCAATGGCCCGTGCTACCGTTCCTTTGAATTTTAATGCGTTCCTAGAGAAAGTTAAGTTGAGAGATGATGGCAGCAACTACACAGACTGGGTCCGTAACTTTGAGGATTATCCTCATTGCTGCATAGAAGAATTACGTCCTGGAAGCACCGTTGGGTGCCAGGCCTGCTGCAGATGCTACTGATGACGTTAAGAACATCTGGCAGAGCAAAGATGATGACTACTTGATAGTTCAGTGTGCCATGCTTTACGGCTTAGAACCGGGACTTCAAAGACGTTTTAAACGTTATGGAGCATATGAGATGTTCGAAGAGTTGAAGTTAATATTTCAAGCAAATGCCTGAGTTGAGAGATATGAAGTCTCCAACAAGTTCTACAGCTGCAAAATGGAGGAGAATAGTTTTGTCGGTGAACACATACTCAGAATGTCTGGGTACCGTAACCACTTGACTTAGCTGGGAGTTAATCTTCCTGATGATAGTGTCATTGACAGAGTTCTTCAATCACTGCCACCATGCTATAAAGGCTTCGTGATGAACTATAATATGCAAGGGATGAACAATACTATTCCCGAGCTCTTCGTGATCTAAAGGCTGCGAAGGTAGAAATCAAGAAGGAGCATCAAGTGTTGATGGTCAACAAGACCACTAGTTTCAAGAAAAAGGCCAAAAGGAAGAAGGGGAACTTCAAGAAGAACGGCAAAAAGGTTGTTGCTCAAGAGAAGAAACCCAAGACTGGACCTAAGCTTGAAACTAAGTGCTTCTACTACAAAGGGATTGTTCACTAAAAGCGGAACTGCCCCAAGTATTTGGCGGATAAGAAGGATGGCAAAGTGAAAGGTATATTTGATATACATGTTATTGATGTGTACCTCACTAATGCTTGTAGTAGCGCCTGGGTATTTGATACTGGTTCTGTTGCTCATATTTGCAACTCGAAACATGGGCTACGGATTAAACGAAGGTTGGCTAAGGAAGAGGTGAGGATGCGCGTGGGAAATGGTTCCAAAGTCAATGTGATCATCGTCGGCATGCTACCTCTACATCTACCTTTAGGATTAGTTTTAGACATGAATAATTGTTATTTGGTGCCAGCGTTAAGCATGAACATTATATCTGGATCTTGTTTGATGCGAGACGGTTATTCATTTAAATTAGAGAATAATGGTCGTTCTATTTATATGAGTAATATCTTTTATGGTCATGCACCCTTGATGAGTGGTCTATTTTTGTTAAATCACAATAGCTATGATACACATATTCATAATATTGAAGCCAAAAGATGCAAAGTTGATAATGATAGTGCAACTTATTTGTGGCACTGCCGTTTGGGTCATATCGGTGTAAAGCGCATGAAGAAACTCCATGCTGATGGACTTTTGGAATCACTTGATTATGAATCACTTGGTGCTTGCGAACCGTGCCTTATGGGCAAGATGACTAAAACTCCGTTCTCCGGAACAATGGAATGAGCTATTGACTTATTGGAAATAATACATACCGATGTATGCGGTCCAATGAGTATTGAGGCTCGTGGTGGGTATCGTTATTTTCTTACCTTCACAGATGATTTTAGCAGATATGGTTATATCTACTTAATGAAACATAAGTCTGAAACATTTGAAAAGTTCAAAGAATTTCAGAGTGAAGTGGAAAATCATCGTAACAAGAAAATAAAGTTTCTACGATCTGATCGTGGAGGAGAATATTTGAGTTATGAGTTTGGTCTTCATTTGAAACAACATGGGATAGTTTCACAACTGACACCACCTAGAACACCACAGCGAAATGGTGTGTCCGAATGTCGTAACCATACTTTATTGGATATGGTGCGATCTATGATGTCTCTTACTGACTTACCGCTATCATTTTCGGGTTATGCTTTAGAGACGACTGCATTCACTTTAAATAGGGCACCATCAAAATCCGTTGAGATGACACCTTATGAACTGTGGTTTAGCAAGAAACCAAAGTTTTCGTTTCTTAAAGTTTGGGGCTGCGATGCTTATGTGAAAAAAGCTTCAACCTGATAGGCTCGAACCCAAATCGGAGAAGTGCGTCTTCATAGGATACCCAAAGGAAACTGTTGGGTACACCTTCTATCATAGATACGAAGGCAAAATCTTTGTTGCTAAGAATGGATCCTTTCTAGAGAAGGAGTTTGATACGTCCATTTTGCATCATGCTTTTATATCAATATTTATTGCATTATGGGTCGTTATTACACATTATGTCACAATACTTATGCTTATTCTCTCTTATTTTACAAGGTTTACATAAAGAGGGAGAATGCCGGCAGCTGGAATTCTGGGCTGGAAAAGGAGCAAATATTAGAGACCTATTCTGCACAACTCCAAAAGTCCTGAAACTCTACCGAAGTTATTTTTGGAAATAATAAAAAATACTGAGCAAAGAAAATACCAGAGGAGGCCCACACCCTGGCCACGAGGGTGGGGGCGCGCCCTACCCCCTGGGTGCGCCCCCTGCCTCGTGGGCCCCCTGGTGGCCCTCCGGTGCCCATCTTATGCTATATGAAGTCTTTCGTCTAAGAAAAAAAAATCAGAAGCAAGCTTTCGGGACGAGACTCCGCCGCCACGAGGCGGAACCTTGGCGGAACCAATCTAGGGCTCTGGTGGAGCTGTTCTGCCGGGGACACTTCCCTCCGGGAGGGGGAAATCATCGCCATCGTCATCACCAACGCTCCTCTCATCAGGAGGGGGCCAATCTCCATCAACATCTTCACCAGCACCATCTCCTCTCAAACCCTAGTTCATCTCTTGTATCCAATCTTTGTCCCAAAGCCTCAGATTGGTACATGTGGGTTGCTAGTAGTGTTGATTACTCTTTGTAGTTGATGCTAGTTGGTTTATTTGGTGGAAGATCATATGTTCAGATCCTATATGCATATTAATACTCCTCTAATTATGAACATGAATATGCTTTGTGAGTAGTTACTTTTGTTCCTAAGGACATGGGAGAAGTCTTGCTATTAGTAGTCATGTGAATTTGGTATTCGTTCGATATTTTGATGAGATGTATGTTGTCTCTCCTCTAGTGGTGTCTTGTGAACGTCGACTACATGACACTTCACCATTGTTTGGGCCTAGAGGAAGGCATTGGGAAGTAATAAGTAGATGATGGGTTGCTAGAGTGACAGAAGCTTAAACGCTAGTTTATGCGTTGCTTCGTAAGGGGCTGATTTGGATCCATATGTTTCATGCTATGGTTAGGTTTACCTTAGTACTTCTTTTGTAGTTGCGGATGCTTGCAATAGGAGTTAATCATAAGTGGGATGTTTGTCCAAGTAAGGACAGAACCCAAGCACCGGTCCACCCATATATCAAATTATCAAAGTACCGAACGTGAATCATATGAACATGATGAAAACTAGCTTGACAATAATTCCCATGTGTCCTCGGGAGCGCTTTTCTCTATATAAGAGTTTGTCCAGGCTTCTCCTTTGCTACAAAAAGGATTGGGCCATCTTGCTGCACCTTATTTACACTTGTTACTTGTTACTCGTTACCAATTGCCTTATCACAAAACTATCTGTTACCGATAATTTTAGTGCTTGCAGAGAATGCCTTGCTGAAAACTGCTTACCATTTCCTTCTGCTCCTCGTTGGGTTCGACACTCTTACTTATCGAAAGGACTATGATAGATCCCCTATACTTGTGGGTCATCAAGACTCTTTTCTGGCATCGTTGCCGGGGAGTGAAGCGCCTTTGGTAGGTGGAATTTGGTAAGGAAAAATTTATATAGTGTGCTGAAATTTACTGTCACTTGTTACTATGGAAAGTAATCCTTTGAGGGGCTTGTTCGGGGTATCTTCACCCTGACCGGTAGAGCAAATAGTTGCTCCTCAACCTACTGAACCTACTGAAAATGTTTACTTTGAAATTCCTTCGGGTATGATAGAGAAACTGCTAGCTAATCCTTTTGCAGGAGATGGAACATTGCATCCCGATTTACACTTAATCTATGTGGATGAAGTCTGCGAATTATTTAAGCTTGCAGGTATGCCCGATGATGTTATCAAGAAGAAGGTCTTCCCTTTATCTTTGAAGGGAGATGCATTGACATGGTATAGGCTATGTGATGATATGGGATCATGGGACTACAAACGGGTGAAATTGGAATTCCATCAGAAGTTTTATCCTATGCATCTTGTTCATCGTGATCGTAATTATATATATAATTTTTGGCCTCGCGAAGGAGAAAGCATCGCTGAAGCTTGGAGGAGGCTTAAGTCAATGTTATATTCATGCCCCAATCATGAGCTCTCGAGAGAAATGATTATTCAAAAATTTTATGCTCGACTTTCTGACAACAATCGCTCCATGCTCGATACTTCTTGCACTGGTTCCTATGATGAAGATTATTAAATTCGAATGGAATTTATTGGAAAGAATTAAACGCAACTCTGAAGATTGGGATCTCGACGAGGGTAAGGAGTCAGGTATAACACCTAAGTTTGATTGTAAATCTTTTATGGATACCGATGTTTTCCATAAATTTAGCACTAAATATGGACTTGACTCTGAGATAGTAGCTTCTTTTTGTGAATCTTTTGCTGCTCATGTTGATCTCCCTAAGGAGAAGTGGTTTAAATATAATCCCCCCGTTGAAGTAAAAGTAGTTGCACCTATTAAAGTTGAAGAAAAGACTATCACTTATAATGATCCTATTGTTCCTACTGCTTATGTTGAGAAACCACCTTTCCCTGTTAGAATTAAGGGTCATGCTAAAACTTCAACTGTAGTCAACAAAAGTAATATTAGGACACACAAACCCCCTGAGCAAGTTAAAGTTGAACCTAATATTGCTATGGTTAAAGATCTCTTGGCTGATAATATCGATGGGCATGTTATTTACTTCTTTGATGAAACTGCTAGAATTGCGAAACCTGGTGCTAAAGATAAACATGGACCCGTGGTGGGCATGCCTATTATTTCTGTTAAAATAGGAGATCATTGTTATCATGGCTTGTGCGATATGGGTGCTAGTGCTAGTGCAATACCTATTTCATTATACAAAGAAATTATGCATGATATTGCACCAGCTGAGATAGAAGATATTGATGTTACCATTAAGCTTGCAAATAGAGATACTATTTCACCAATTGGGATTGTTAGAGATGTTGAGGTCTTGTGTGGGAAAGCCAAATATCCTGCTGATTTCCTTGTTCTTGGTTCCCCAAAAGATAGCTTTTGTCCCATTATATTTGGCAGACCCTTCTTGAATACTGTTAATGCTAAGATAGATTGCAAGAAGGATGTTGTTACTATTGGTTTGGATGATATGTATCATGAGTTTAATTTTTCTAAATTTCGTAGACAACCTCAGGATGAGGAATTGCCTAGTAAAGATAAAATTATTGGTCTTGCTTCTATTGTCGTACCTCCTAGTGATCCCTTAGAACAATATTTGCTAGACCATGAAAATGATATGTTTATGAATGAAAGAAGGGAAATAGATGAAGTATTCTTTAAACAAGGACCTATTCTGAAACACAATTTGCCTGTTGAAATCCTAGGGGATCCTCCTCCACCCAAGGGTGATCCCGTGTTTGAGCTTAAACCATTTCCTGATACTCTTAAATATGCTTATCTTGATGAAAAGAAGATATATCCTGTTATTACTAGTGCTAACCTTTCAGAGAAGGAGGAAGAAAAATAATTGAAAATTGTGAAGAAGCACCGTGCTGCTATTGGATATACTCTTGATGATCTTAAGGGCATTAGTCCCACTCTATGCCAACACAAAATAAATTTGGAGAAAGATGCCAAATCAGTTATTGATCATCAACGACGGCTGAATCCTAAGATGAAAGAAGTGGTAAGAAAGGAAATACTAAAGCTCCTTGAGGCAGGTATAATTTATCCCGTTGCTGATAGTCAGTGGGTGAGTCCTGTCCATTGTGTCCCTAAGAAGGGAGGTATTACTATCGTCCCTAATGATAAAGATGAATTGATCCCGCAAAGAATTATTACAGGTTATATGATGGTAATTGATTTCCGGAAATTAAATAAGGCTACTAAAAAGATCATTACCCCTTACCTTTTATTGATCAAATGCTAGAAAGGTTATCCAAACATACACATTTTTGCTTTCTAGATGGTTACTCGGGTTTCTCTCAAATACCTGTGTCAGCTGATGATCAAGCAAAGACCACTTTTACTTGCCCTTTCGGTACCTTTGCTTATAGATGTATGCCTTTTGGTTTATGTAATTCACCTGCTACCTTTCAAAGATGCATGATGGACATATTCTCTGACTTTTGTGAAAAGATTTGTGAGGTTTTCATGGATGATTTCTCCGTTTATGGATCTTCTTTTGATGATTACTTGAGCAACTTTGATTGAGTTTTGTAGAGATGTGAAGAAACTAATCTTGTCTTGAATTGGGAGAAGTGGCACTTATGGTTAATTAAGGTATTGTCTTGGGGCATAAAATTTCTGAAAGAGGTATTGAAGTTGATAAAGCTAAAGTTGATGCTATTGAAAAGATGTCGTGTCCCAAGGACATCAAAGGTATAAGAAGTTTCCTTGGCCATGCCGGTTTTTATAGGAGGTTCATTAAGGACTTCTCAAAAATTTCTCAGCCTCTGACTAATATTTTAAAAAAAAGATATACCTTTTGTCTTTGATGATGATTGTGTAGAAGCATTTGAAATACTTAAGAAAGCATTAATCTCTGCACCTATCGTTCAGCCACCTGATTGGAATTTACCTTTTGAAATTATGTGTGGTGCTAGCGATTATGCTGTAGGTGTTGTTCTAGGGCAAAGAATTGATAAGAAATTAAATGTTATTCAATATGCTAGTAAAACTCTAGACAATGCCCAGAGAAATTATGCCACTACTGAAAAAGAATTCTTAGCAGTTGTATTTGCTTGTGATAAGTTCAGACCTTATTTTGTTGATTCTAAAGTAACTATTCACACTGATCATGCTGCTATTAAATATCTTATGGAAAAGAAAGATGCTAAACCTAGACTTATTAGATGGGTTCTCTTGCTACAAGAATTTGATTTACATATTATTGATAGAAAGGGAGCTGAGAACCCCGTTGCAGACAACTTGTCTAGGTTAGAGAATGTTCTTGATAACCCACTACCTATTGATGATAGCTTTCCTGATGAACAATTAAATGTCATAAATGCTTCTTGTACTGCTCCATGGTATGCTGATTATGCTAATTGCATTGTTGCTAAATTTATACCACCTAGTTTCACATACCAACAAAAGAAAAAGTTTTTCTATGATTTAAGACATTACTTCTGGGATGACCCACATCTTTATAAAGGAGTAGATGGTGTTATTAGACGTTGTGTACCTGAGCATGAATAGGAATAGATCCTACGCAAGTGTCACGCCGAGGCTTACGGAGGACACCACGCTGGAGATAGAACTGCACATAAGGTATTGCAATCCAGTTTTTATTGGCCTACTCTCTTCAAACATGCCCGTAAGTTTGTCTTATCTTGTGATGAATGCCAAAGAATTGGCAATATTAGTAGACATCAAGAAATGCCTATGAATTATTCACTTGTTATTGAACCATTTGATGTTTGGGGCTTTGATTATATGGGACCGTTTCCTACCTCTAATGGATATACACATATTTTAGTTGCTGCTGATTACGTTACTAAGTGGGTAGAAGCTATTCCAACTAGTAGTGCTGATCATAACACCTCCATTAAGATGCTTAAAGAAGTTATTTTTCTGAGGTTTGGAGTCCCTAGATATTTAATGACTGGTGGTGGTTCACATTTTATTCATGGTGCTTTCCATAAAATGCTAGCTAAGTATGACGTTAATCATAGAATTGCATCTCCATATCACCCACAGTCTAGTGGTCAAGTAGAATTGAGCAATAGAGAGCTTAAATTAATTTTGCAAAAGACTGTTGATAGATCTAGGAAGAATTGGTCCAAGAAACTTGATGATGCATTATGGGCCTATAGAACTACATATAAAAATCCTATGGGTATGTCTCCATATAAAATGGTTTATGGAAAAGCATGTCACTTACCTCTCGAACTAGAGCATAAGGCATACTGGGCCATTAAAGAGCTCAATTATGATTTTAAACTTGTCGGTGAGAAGAGGTTATTTGACATTAGTTCACTTGATGAATGGAGAATCCAAGCCTATGAAAATGTCAAGTTGTTTAAAGAGAAAGTTAAAAGATGGCATGACAAAAGGATACAAAAGCGTGAGTTTAATGTAGGTGATTATGTATTGCTATACAACTCTCGTTTAAGATTTTTTGCAGGAAAACTTCTCTCTGAATGGGAAGGTCCTTACGTTATCGAGGAGGTCTATCGTTCTGGTGCCATAAAAATCAATAACTTTGAAGGCACAAATCCAAAGGTGGTGAATGGTCAAAGAATTAAACATTATATCTTAGGTAATCCTATAAATGTTGAAACTAATGTTATTGAAACCGTAACCCTGGAGGAATACATAAGGGACACTTTCCAGAATGTTTCAGACTCCAAAAAGGAATAGGTATGTGGTACGGTAAGTAAACCGACTCCAAAACAGTTCTAATGGCAAATTTTCTCCATTTTTGAATATTTAGAAAAATAGGAAAATAAGAAGCAGTCCGGGAAGGACACGAGGCCTCCACGAGGGTGGAGGGCGCGCCCCCTGCCTTGTGGACACCTCATGCGCTCTCCGGACTCTGTTTTCTTGCACGATACGTATTTTGGTCGGTAAAAATTCATTATATAATCTCCCGAAGGTTTGACTCTCGTATCACGCAATTATCCTCTGTTCTTGTTTCGAGCTATTTTCTATCAGGGTTGTCAGGGCCAGGCATCATGTCGTCCCCCTTCCCCAACAATGGTGACAACAATGCTTGGCTAATGAAGATAGAGCTGAAGAGGGAAGAACCCATGGAGATCAACAAGGATGAAGGGATCAAGAAGGCCATGGAGGACCAAGCTCCGGCAGCAGAAGACATCCTTCAACTTGATCACAATCTTCTTACCCCAACTGAGTTTGAAGCTTTCAAGATGATTGAGTTAGCTCGTATACAAAACAAGTATCTCACATGTGAAAATATTTTGTTAAAGGAGCATATCATCACACTCAAGGGCATTATCCGCAAGTTGGAGGACCTCTTATGCTCGATGTGCGACCATCCATCATCACCTCCATCTTCTTCACCAGCGAAAGAGATATAATCACATGGGTATGGGCACTCCCCTTGGCAACTGCCAAGCTTGGGGGAGGTGCCCCGGTATCATATCACCATCACACTCCTATCTTTACCATTTTCTTAGTTCGATCCTTTTAGTAATATCTTGATCTAGTAGAATAAAGTTTTAGTATTGATCTAGTTTTGAGTTTTTCTTTATGATCCCTCTATGTAATCGAGTCCGTGAGCTATATAATAAAGATTAGTGTTGAGTCAAGGGCTTGATTTTCTTACTATGATTATGAGTGAATAAAAGAAAAGAGAAAGAAAAAAAAAGAAATAAAGAGATCATATTGATCTTATGGAGAGTAATGACTTCACATAGAAAGAGTATGATGATTAAAAGTTGTTGAGAGTTGACAAACATAGCTTTGGTCATCGTTGCAATTAATAGGAAGTAATAAAGAAAGAGAGGTTTCACATATAAATATACTATCTTGGACATCTTTTATCATTGTGAGCACTCATTAAAATATGACATGCTAAAGAGTTGATGTTGGACAAGGAAGACAACGTAATGGGTCATGTTTTCTTATATCTGAGATAAAGTATATTGTCATGGATCATCCAACATGTTGAGTTTGCCTTTCTCCCTCATGCTAGCCAATTCTTTGCACCAAGTAGAGATACTACTTCTGCTTCCAAATACCCTTAAACCTAGTTTTGCCATGAGAGTCCACCATATCTACCTATGGATTGAGTAAGATCCTTCAAGTAAGTTGTCATCGGTGCAAGCAATAAAAATTGCTCTCTAAATATGTATGATTGATTAGTGTGGAGGAAATAAGCTTTATACGATCTTGTGATGTGGAAGAAATAAAAGCGACGGACTGCATAATAAAGGTCCATATCACAAGTGGCAATATAAAGTGACGTTCTTTCGCATTAAGATTTTGTGCATCCAACCATGAAAGCGCATGACAACCTCTGCTTCCCTCTGCGAAGGGCCCATCTTTTACTTTTATCTTCTACCATATGCAAGAGTCATGGTGATCTTCACCTTTCCTTTTTACATTTTATCCTTTGGCAAGCACATTGTGTTGGAAATATCCTGATATATATATATCCAATTGGATGTAAGTTAGCATGAACTATTATTGTTGACATTACCCTTGAGGTAAAAGGTTGGGACGCGAAACTATAAGCCCCTATCTTTCCCTGTGTCCGATTAAAACTCCATAACCACAAGTATTGAGTGAGTGTTAGCAATTGTGAAAGACTAAATGATAGTTGAGTATGTGGACTTGCTGAAAAGCTCTTATATTGACTCTTTCTGATGTTATGATAAATTGCAATTGCTTCAATGACTGAGATTATAGTTTGTTAGTTCTCAATGAAGTTTCTGATTCCTACTTGACGTTGTGAATAGATTATTACTTGAGCATAAGAAATGATATGACAATACCCATATATGTTGCTGTTATGAGAATGATCATGATGCCCTCATGTCCATATTTTATTTTATCGACACCTCTATCTCTAAACATGTGGACATATTTATCATTATCGGCTTCTGCTTGAGGACAAGCAAGGTCTAAGCTTGGGGGAGTTGATACGTCCATTTTGCATCATGCTTTTATATTGATATTTATTGCATTATGGGCTGTTATTACACATTATGTCACAATACTTATGCTTATTCTCTCTTATTTTACAAGGTTTACATAAATCAGGAGAATGCAGGCAGCTTGAATTCTGGGCTGGAAAAGGAGCAAATATTAGAGACCTATTCTGCACAACTCCAAAATTCATGAAACTCCACGGAAGTTAATTTTGGAAATAATAAAAAATACTGAGCGAAGAAAATACCAGAGGGGGCCCACACCCTGGCCACAAGGGTGGGGGCGCGCCCTACCCCCTGGGCGCGCCCCTGCCTCGTGGGACCCATGGTGGCCCTCTAGTGCCCATCTTCTGCTATATGAAGTCTTTCATCGGAGAAAAAAATCAGAAGCAAGCTTTCGGGATGAGACTCCGCCGCACGAGGCGTAACCTTGGCGGAACCAATCTAGGGCTCTGGCGGAGCTGTTCTGCCGGGGACACTTCCCTCTGGGAGGGGGATATCATCGCCATCGTCGTCACCAACGCTCCTCTCATCGGGAGGGGGCCAATCTCCATCAACATCTTCACCAGCACCATCTCCTCTCAAACCCTAGTTCATCTCTTGTATCCAATCTTTGTCCCAAAGCCTCAGATTGGTACATGTGGGTTGCTAGTAGTGTTGATTACTCTTTGTAGTTGATGCTAGTTGGTTTATTTGGTGGAGGATCATATGTTCAGATCCTATATGCATATTAATACCCCTCTGATTATGAACATGAATATGCTTTGTGAGTAGGTACGTTTGTTCCTGAGGACATGGGAGAAGTCTTGCTATTAGTAGTCATGTGAATTTGGTATTCGTTCGATATTTTGATGAGATGTATGTTGTCTCTCCTCTAGTGGTGTCCTGTGAATGTCGACTACATGACACTTCACCATTGTTTGGGCCTAGAGGAAGGCATTGGGAAGTAGTAAGTAGATGATGGGTTGCTAGAGTGACAGAAGCTTAAACCCTAGTTTATGCGTTGCTTCGTAAGGGGCTGATTTGGATCCATATGTTTCATGCTATGGTTAGGTTTACCTTAATACTTCTTTTGTAGTTGCGGATGCTTGCAATAGGAGTTAATCATAAGTGGGATGTTTGTCCAAGTAAGGACAACACCCAAGCACCGGTCCACCCACATATCAAATTATCAAAGTACCGAACGCGAATCATATGAACGTGATGAAAACTAGCTTGACGATAAATCCCATGTGTCCTCGAGAGCGCTTTTCTCTATATAAGAGTTTGTCTAGGCTTGTCCTTTGATACAAAAAGGATTGGGCCATCTTCCGCACCTTATTTACACTTGTTACTTGTTACTCGTTACATTACCTTATCACAAAACTATCTGTTACCGATAATTTCAGTGCTTGCAGTGAATACCTTGCTGAAAACCGCTTACCATTTCCTTCTGCTCCTCGTCGGGTTCGACACTCTTACTTATCGAAAGGACTACGATAGATCCCCTATACTTGTGGGTCATCAGAGTTTCTCTCGAAAGAAGTGAGTGGGAGGAAAGTAGACATGATGAGGTAATTGTACCTTCTCCCTTATTGGAAAGTATTTCACCACAGAAATCAGTTCCAGTGATTCCTACACCAATTAGTGAGGAAGTTAATGATGATGATCATGAAACTTCAGATCAAGTTACTACCTAATCTCGTAGGTTCGCTGACTGGCGGGGTCCGCGGAAGAAAAGACAAGGAGCCGGCTGCCAGCCGCAGTCGGACCCGCGTCACCATCGAGCGCGACCAAGACGGCCGCCCGAGAGCAGTGGAACGACGGGACGACTGTCCGCCTCCTCCCCCTCGCAGGAAAAGGCGAGTCTCCCTGCTGCCTATTGATCACCTGACTCTCGGCGACCGCCTTGGCCGCCGGGAAGGAGTGGGAGAGAACGACGCTCGCCACCGGATCGACCGACTCCACCGATCCCTGGCGCTCGAAGAAGACGACGAGCTGGGCCCGCTGTGTTTCGGTCCCCGCATCCGAGATGAGCCCTTTCCCAAAGGGTTCACGCTCCCAAGAGACACGCCCAAGTACACCGGCTCCATGAAGCTGGAGGACTGGCTAATTGACTACTCCACAGCCGTCAACATAGCAAACGGTAACAAGTGTGTTGCCGTGAAATACGTTCCGCTCATGCTCCAGGGCACGACCCGGACATGGATGAACAGCCTGAAGCCTCGCAGCAACAACAGCTGGGTTGACTTCACCGACGCCTTCATCCGCAACTTCACAAACCACACCAGCTTTCCTTGTGCGTGCAAGGCCCCAACGAGTCGACTCACGACTACCTCACGCGTTGGGCCAAGCTCCAGAACTCCTATGAGGGCGTGCACGAGGTGCAGGCTATCGCGTACTTCACCTCCGGGTGCAGAGAAGGCACCCTCCTCAAGCACAAGCTCCTCTGCAACGAGCCAGAGACCCTCGACGAGCTGCTGATCATAGCAGACAAGTATGCCACGGCCGACTCCTCCATGAAGGCGGAGATCCAAGTTAGTGCGACTGGCAAAGTGGCTCCTCAGGCTCCTAGGACCCCGGCCGGAGACGCCAGTCGATGACAGCAGCAGAGTGACCACAAGCGCAAGGCCCCACAGCCGGCTTCCAGCAGCCGGCAGGTAGCGACAGTCAAAGACCAACAACCAGAAGGGCAGCCTCCGCCCAAACGTCAGAAGGGCGGCAAGCCAAACTGGTTGCCGACTTTCTCCTATGAGCAGACTTTGGACGGACCCTGCAAGTTTCATAGTGGTGCGAAGCCGTCCAACCACACCACTCGGAAATGCCACTGGCTCACCAGGATCGCCAAGGGAGACGACCTCCTGCCTCCCTCGCCTGCTGGGCAGCCGCCTTCCCCTCTGCCCCAGCAGCCGGCGGTCAGACCAGTCGGCGCAGTGCAAGACGAGTACCCAGAAGAGCATGGAGCCTACGTAGTGTTCACTAGTATGGCCGATGACCGACGCAGCAGGCGGCTGCAGCAACAAGAGGTGAACGCGGTAGCATCAGAAACACCAGAGTTCATGCATTGGTCAGAGAAGCCTATCAGCTGGAGCAGGGCTGATCACCCAGAGGTGATGCCGAGTCCAGGCTCCTACTCCTTGGTGTTGGATGCCACCTTTGCCACAGATAGACGAGCTGCTCGCTTCTCCCGTGTCCTGATAGACAGCGGCAGCAGCATCAACATCCTGTACAAGGACACCATGGAGAAGTTAGGAATCAAGCAAAGACAACTTCAGAACAGCCGGACTGTATTCCATGGCATAGTTCCTGGCCTTTCTTGCTCACCAATTGGCAAGATCCTGATAGATGTCCTCTTTGGAGACAAAGATCATTTTCGCCGAGAGTCAGTGTGGTTTGAGGTGGTGGATCTCGAGAGCCCATACCATGCATTACTTGGCTGGCCTGCCCTGGCCAAGTTCACGGTGGTCCCCCACTATGCCTACCTCAAGATAAAGATGCCGAGTTCCAAGGGGATCCTGACAATAGCCAGCGACTACAGGAAGTCGTCCGCTTGCGCGGCTGAGAGCAGTCGGCTAGCCGAGTCCCTCACGATTGCGGCTGAGAAGCGGCTCCTTGACCGGGTTGTGGCGATGGCAAGCAAGCAGCCGGAGATGTCACCCAACCCCAAGGAGTCGGAAGCTGAGGGCTCATTCAAGCCGGCCAAAGAGACAAAGAAGATACCCTTGGACCCGGAGCACCCAGAGAGGTATGCTGTCGTAGGTGCAAACCTCGACAGCAAAAAGGAAGGCGAGCTCGTCGATTTCCTCCGTGAAAATCGGGACATCTTCGCATGGTCCCCCAAGGACATGCCAGGTGTTCCGACGGAATTCGGCAAGCACAAGTTACACGTCCGATCTAATGTGAAGCCCGTCAGGCAGCCCTTGCATCGACTGTCAGAAGAGAAGAGAAGAGTCGTTGGAGAAGAGATAGCTCGGCTTCTGGCGGCCGGCTTCATCATGGAAGTATTCTTTCCAGAGTGGTTAGCCAACCCGGTCCTAGTGCTGAAGAAGAACAAACGGTGGCGAATGTGTATTGATTACACTAGCCTCAACAAAGCATGCCCCAAGGACCCGTTCGCTTTGCCAAGGATTGATCAGGTGATAGACTCCACAGCCAGATGCGAGCTGCTGAGTTTCTTAGATGCATATTCAGGATATCACTAGATCAAGTTGAACCCGGCTGACAGACTGAAAACTGCCTTCATCACACTGTTGGGAGCCTTCTGCTACTTGACCATGACGTCCGGCTTGAGGAATGCCAGCACGACCTTTCAGCGTTGCATGCAGAAGTGTCTCCTCAAGCAACTCGGCAGAAATGCCCACGTTTATGTGGATGATGTGGTGGTGAAGACGGAGAAGCGTGGAACACTGCTAGAAGACCTCAAGGAGACCTTTGAGAACCTGCGCCGATTTCAGATCAAGCTCAACCCTGAGAAGTGCGTCTTTGGAGTACCGGCCAGCCAGCTTCTTGGCTTCCTGGTCTCCGAACGCGGCATAGAGTGCAACCCTGTGAAGATCAAGGCCATTGAGAGGATGGAAGTACCCAGCCGACTGCTGGACATGCAGAAATTCATCGACTGCTTGGCGTCTATCAGCCGATTCATCAGTCGGCTGGGCGAGAAGGCTCTCCCCCTATACCAACTCATGAAGAAGACCACTTTTTTCGAGTGGAACCACAAGGCGGATGAAGCTTTCCTCCAGTTGAAAATGATGTTGACTACTCCACCTGTTCTGGCGGCTCCGACTCCTAAGGAGCCCATGCTCCTATACATTGCCGCCACCAGCCGAGTAGTCAACATAGTCATTGTGGTAGAATGCAAGGAGGAAGGCAAGGCACTACTGTCGGCGTTCTGGGAACGGGGGCCCCCAGACTTGCCTGCCCGCGGCCTGCGGCGTGGCTCAAAGGAGGCCCAGCACAGCCCATCTTCATCGACGCAAGCTCAAGACCCTCGCGAGGGGCCGAGCCTCGCGGGGCGGGCGACAAGGAGCTTCCTCAGGCACGGCCTCGTCAGGCTGGCTCATGAGGAGGCGGAGAGTTCAGGCGGGGTACCTCGCGAGGTGCCCATGACGCATGCCATGATGACCAAGGGTGCCAGTCGGGCGCCAGTCCGCACAGTGTCCTCCTTTCCTCTTTGGTGCAAAGGGAGCCAGCGCAGGCGAGAGTATCAAGCAAAGGCATCCATTTCGGTGCAACGAGACCAAGACCAGGCCAACGGCTGGAAGGGAGTCATCGTGGAGCCCAAGCCGGCGTCATCACCAGAGCCTTTGGCAGGCGAGGACCAACTTTAGTCAGGATAAGTGTACCCGCTATTCCCCTTCAAAATGGCCAATTGTTGGCGCCCTTCCCGCTCAATATTTGGGAAGAGGCCCAGGGCCTTCGCCTATAAATAGGACTAGCCACCCCCAGGGAAAAGGGCTGGATCCTCATCAAGAAACCAGTAGCTAGAGCGACTGAACCCCTCCTAGCAGTTCATCGCACCAGCCAAGAACAGACCCTCGCGAGGCTGTTCTTCCTTGTATTGTTCATCATCAGCCCAAGAGGCAATCCACCACACCACACACTGGAGTAGGGTATTACACCACAATGGTGGCCTGAACCAGTATAAATCTTGTGTCCCTTGTGTTGTTCATTTTAGTAGTTTAGGTCCTAGCGGTCCGGCGGGGAGCGAGACGGTAGAGGGTTGAATCTCCGTGTGCACCCCAGTGTTCGAACCTCAAGGGTCTGCCGGAACCCGAAATCCGACATTTGGCGCGCCAGGTAGGGGTGCGCCGGAATCTGCCTTCCGTCGCCTCGTTCTTCCCCGACCACTGCAACCATGCCTGACGCTCGTCGGGCTCGCGCCGAGCGCCGAGCCGTCCTCGCCCCCCGTGTCGCCCGGACGGCTCCCGTCGGCGGGCGCCCGCGTTGTTCCCCTTCGCCCGCCGTCAACACCGCCACCGGCCCGATGGGGAACGGGCAGCAAGCATTGCCCCTGCGCTCCCCAGCGACCTCTGGGAAGGAGCCGCGCAGCGTCTTCATCACCCACCCCGTCGCACCGGCTCCTTCGGTCGTCGTGGCCCTCCTGGGCGGCTCGCAGGCGCCGCCCTCCAGCCGCCACGTCAAGACATTCGTCCGCCCGGTTGGCGCCGCCTCCACGCGGCAGGGGGCTCCCTCGGGCCGGACGGAGCCGTCGGCCGGGCTGACCTTTGACTCTGGGGACCACCCCACCAACTCGGCCGGCTCGGGTGCGTTCCCCATGCTCTGCACACCCACAATCTGCCAGGTGGCCGTCACCAGGACCCGCATCGATGGTGGCGTCGGCCTTAACGTGCTCTCAGTCAAGGCCTTCAATCTCCTCTGCATACCCCGGGAGCAGCTGCAGCCTAGCCGGCCTTTCTCGGGCGTAGGAGGCCAGTCGTCCAGCTCCTTGGGACAAATCCGGCTTCCGATGACCTTCGGCACCTACGACAACTTCCGCACAGAACTGGTCGACTTCGACATCGATCCCATCGGCCTCCCCTACAATGCCATCCTTGGCTATCCAGCATTGGCCAAATTCATGGCCGCGACTCACCCGGGGTACAACCTCATGAAGATGCCCGGGAGCAGCGGCGTCCTCACCGTGCCCGGGGACACCGAAGGTGCCCTACGAGTGCTCAAACTCGCCCTCAAGACGGCGGCTACGGCGCAGCCCGCCAATGCGGAAACGCCAAGCCCAAGGGGGCTGCACCGACCAAGAAGAAGCAGTTGTTCACCCAACACAAGGCGGAGACCAAGCAGATACCTGTCGACGAGGACGGTTCCACGAACGCCACTTTCACCATAGGCGCCAACCTCGAGCCCGAGAAGGAGGAAGCCCTGGTCAAGTTCCTGCGTGCAAACAAGAAGGTGTTCTCCTAGGAGCCCGATCAGCTAGCAGGGCTCCCATGGGGCGTAATCGAGCACCACCTCAACGTGTGTCCCAACATGCATCCAGTGTAGCAGAAGGCGAGGAGGCAGTCCACTGAAAAGCAGGCCTTCATCGTCCAGGAGACCCGCAAGCTAGAAGCCGCAGGGGTTATTCGCGAGGTTCGATACCCGGATTGGCTGGCCAACCCTGTGGTTGTGCCAAAAAAGGGAGGAAAGGAACGCATGTGTGTCTACTTCACCAACCTCAGCAAAGCATGCCCGCAAGATCCGTTCCCGCTCCCTCGCATCGAACAGATCGTCGATTCCACCGCCGAGTGTGACCTGTTATGCTTCTTGGATGCCTTCTCCGGGTATCACCAGATCAAAATGGCGGTGGAAGACGTGGAAAAGACGGCCTTCTTAACCCCGTGTGGGGTGTACTGCTATACATGCATGCCATTCGGGCTGCGCAACGCGGGGGCAACCTTCCAGCGGCTCATGCGTATCACCTTGGGCCCGCAGCTCGGGAAGAATGTGGAGGCTTACGTCGACGACATCGTAGTGAAGTCTCGCGAGGCCAAGACCCTGATACAAGACCTGGAGGAAACCTTCGCGAGCCTCAACGCAGTGAGCCTGCGACTCAATCCGGAGAAGTGTGTGTTTGGAGTTCCCTCGGGCAAGCTCCTGGGTTTCCTCGTATCCCACCAAGGCATCGAGGCCAACCCAGAAAAGGTCAAGGCAGTTGAGGACATGAGCCCACCAAAGACCCTCAGGGAAATGCAGAAGCTCACGGGGCGCGTGACGGCGCTGGGGCATTTCATCTCTCGATTGGGGGAGCGGGTGCTGCCTTTCTTCCAGCTGATGAAGAAAAAGGGGCCCTTCGAATGGACTGAAGAGGCCGACAAAGCGTTCCAAGACCTCAAGATGTACCTAACCAGCCCTCCAGTGATGGTGGCCCCGCGCCCTCAGGAGCCCTTAGTACTCTACCTCGCCGCCACTCCCTACTCCGCTAGCGCAGCCCTGGTGGCGGTTAGAGAGGAGCACCGGGCCAAGACCACGGCGGCCACCCGAGCCAAGGCAAGGCTGAATCAAGAGGGGCTCGCAGAAGCCACCACCGCGACTGAGGAAGATCAGCCGTCGCAACAGAGCATACCAGGGGCGGGAGAGGCCCTCCTTCCAGGCACCCAGCTTCTAGGGGCTCCAACACCTCAAGAGGCACCACGGCTTCCGGAAGACGCCACCAGCACCGACGCCCCTAGCCTCGTCGGACACCCGGTGTACTTCGTCAGCACAGTGTTACGAGTTGCGAGGGCACGATACCCCATGCCGCAGAAGCTCCTCCTCGCACTACTGGTAGCTTTGCGCAAGCTGCGACACTACTTCCAGGGTCATCCAATCAAGGTTGTCTCGGCATACCCCTTGGAGAGGGTGCTCAGGAGCCCCAACTCAGCCGGAAGGGTCGCCGAGTGGAACATTGAACTGCAAGCATTCCAGCTCGAGTTCAGCACAACCAGAGTCATCAAGGGGGCCGCGCTGGCAGATTTCATGGCAGAATGGACAGAGGCACCGGGCCTCAAGGCCGGCGAGGATCGATCCCTCTCCCCTGGAAGCGAAGCGCCAGAAGGCTGGGTCATGTACTTCGATAGAGCGTTCTCCAGGCAGGGCGCTGGGGCTGGGGCGGTGCTCATATCTCCCGCTCAGGACAAGCTCTACTACGCCGTGAAGCTCTGTTTCCAGCAAGGCGAGAAGGTCTCCAACAATATAGCAGAGTACGAGGGACTGATAGCAGGCCTGAAGGCCATGGCTGCCCTGGGGGTGAAGCGCCTTACCATCAAGGGCGATTCGCAACTCCTCGTCAATTTCTCCAACAAGGTGTACGAGCCAAGAGATGAGCACATGGAGGCCTACCTTGCGGAGGTCCGTAGGATGGAGAAGCAGTTCTGGGGGTTGGAGCTGCAGCACGTGCCCCGCAGCACTAATCAAGAGGCCGACGACATTGCCAAACGAGCCTCCAGGAGGTTACCCCAGGAGCCGGGCGTCTTTGAGGAACGGCTCTTCAAGCCTTCAGCCCTGCCACCATTATCAAGCATAGCACAGCCTCGGGTGGAGCTCCCTCAGCCACCTGCCTCGGGAGCCCCAGCCTGTGGCCCCGGCCTCAGGAGCACGCCTGCTCCTAATGATGGAACCTCAAGAGGGGTGCTAGATCGCAGAGCTCAAGAGTTACTTAACGCAGGGGACCTTGCCGGAGAAGGAGGAGGAGGCAGAGCGTGTGGAGCGACAAGACACAGCATACAGCATCATGGATGGAGAGCTCTACCGGAAACGACCGAACGACGTGTCCCTGCGCTGCATCACCAGGGAACAGGGGAAGGAACTGCTGGCAGATATACATGGTGGAGATAGTGGGCATCATTCATCGTCACGGACCCTCGTCGGCAAGGCGTTCTGCAGCGGTTTCTATTGGCCCACTGCGCTCAATGACGCTGTTGAGCTCGTGAAGGCTTGCGAGGCTTGCCAATTCCATGCCAAGCAGATCCACCAGCCGGTAGGAGGTCTGCAAACCATCCCCCTCACTTGGCCATTCGCGGTCTGGGGGCTAGACATCCTGGGCCCTTTTCCTCGGGCGCCAGGGGGCTATCACTACCTCTATGTCGCCATGGACAAATTCACCAAGTGGGCCGAAGTCGAGGTCGTCCGCACCATCCCCGCTGGTTCCGCGGTCAAGTTCATCAAGGGCATCGTGAGCCGGTTCGGAGTGCACCAGTAACGGTTCGCAGGAGGTTTGCATCGTGAACCGCATCATCACCGACAACGGTTCGCAGTTCACCAGTAACCTTTTCAAAACATATTGTGCTAACCTTGGGATGCAGATATGCTACGCTTCGGTGGCGCACCCCCGAAGCAATGGACAGGCCGAGCGGGCCAACGCAGAGGTCCTGAGAGGCCTCAAGACCAGGACATTCAAGAAGAAACTGGAGGCCTGCGGCAGAGGCTGGTATGACGAGCTTCAGTCCATGTTGTGGTCCATCCGCACAACCGCGACCAAGCCGACTGGAGAGACCCCCTTCTTCCTGGTCTACGGAGCCGAAGCGGTCCTCCCTCACGAGGTCAAGCGTCGATCCGCGTGGGTCCTAGCGTTCGATGAGACGCTGCAGGATGCCATGCGGGGGATGGACCTCGTGCTGGGGGAGGAGCGTCGTCGAGAAGCTGCGCTGCGAGCGGCAAGGTACCAGCAGGCGCTCCGGCGATACCACTGCCGCAACATCCGCCCCAGAACTCTCGAGGTAGGGGACCTCATGCTCCGACGGGTCCTCTCCAGGGAGGGACTGCATAAGCTCTCTCCCATGTGGGAGGGCCCGTTCAAGGTTGTTCATGTTTCCAGGCCCGGCTCTGTGCACTTGGAGACTCAAGAGGGAGTACCTATACAGACGCGTGGAACATCCAACACCTCCGGAAGTTTTACCCCTAAAAAGGCCTAGAGCCTGTGAATGCCTGTGAAGCTCATCGTTTTTGGAAAAGACCCAGAGCCTGTGAAGAAGGCCAATGCCTGTGAAGCTCATCTTTTATGGAAAAGGCCCAGAGCCTGTGAAGAAGGCGAATGCCTGTGAAGCTCATCTTTTCTGGCAAAGGCCCAGAGCCTGTGAAGAAGGCGAATGCCTGTGAAGCTCATCTTTTTTGGAAAAGGCCCAGAGCCCGTGAAGAAGGCGAATGCCTGTGAAGCTCATCTTTTTTTTTGGCAAAGGCCCAGAGCCTGTGAAGAAGGCGAATGCCTGTGAAGCTGTCGCGTTCTGGAAAAGGCCCAGAGCCTGTGAAGAAGGCGAATGCCTGTGAAGCTGTCGCGTTCTGGAAAGGGCTCGGAGCCTGTGAAGAGGGCTAACGCCCGTGAAGCTTGCTTCCCTGAAGAAAGGCCTGGAGCCTATGAAGAAGGCCAACGCCTGTGAAGCTCGCCGCCCGTGACACTCTCACGTAATAATGAGTTGGGGCTGTACATGCCCCGGAGTCTCAGGAGTGTCGGCCTCAGGCCCTGAGGCTCCCTCCCACGCCCTGTGGCAGCACTTAGCTCCGCGCTGGTGAGAAGACGTCGAAGACTAGACTAGGTGCCAGACGCGCCTTTTTCATTTGATTTCTGCAGTTGACTAGTTATTCCCATTTGGAGTTTTTATCAAAACTATCGCCATCTTTTGGTCCGTGGTTCTTCGACCTTTTTCGCTCTCCTGCCTCGATTTCTCTTGCGTGGGGGCTCGCGAGGCAGAAGCCCTGGGAGCCCTCGTGAGCGTTCCTACCCCAACCGCTCAAGTTTTCACGGCCCTGGTCCACAGCTGGAGCACCCCTCCTGACCATGCCTCACGGGTAGCACGACGCGAACGCGAGGCCTGGATCGGTCGCCCCCGCGGCCAAGGCCGGAGTTTACTTGCGAATGGGCGTACAACAGAAAGGAATAGTATCAGGATAACAAAAGCAGTACAATAATTAACAGCGTTAACCCAAACGCGCCCCCATGGGGCCACACATTGCTGTCTTTTTGCGCAGGACAAAATAAAGGAAAAGAACAAAAGCAGGCAAAGCACGTCCCGTGCCGGCCCTCTTGGAAGACTCGAGCCGCCTCCGGAGCTCAGGCGGACTCCCTCTCGCGCTTCACCGGGGCGCGGCGGCGAGCAGACCCGCTGCCACCCTCCAAGCAGGCGCGGCGGCGTGGGGGCTGGCCGCGGCCGCTGCTGGAAGAGTCATCACCCGAAGAAGAGCTGGTGAAGCTTGAGGAGTCACGGGCGTCGCCAGCCGCCCGTGCGCTGCCCTCTCCATCCACGCCGGGGCTGAGTCCTCGGCCGCGGTCGTCATCTTCAGGGCAGCACCCCATGCGGCGACCATCTTCCCAAAACACCCTCACGTAGAGGGTGGCGTCGCCGTCGTACTTGAAGTGCAGGGAGCACCGGCGGCGAAGACCACGCGCGCGAGCGAACGTCTGCCAGCCGCGGGTCAGGAACAGGTTCCCTGTAGCAGAGACCTCCAAAGAAACCCACAAAGCTCGGCTGCAGCAGCCATCCGCCTGGAGCCAGAGGCCACCCAGGGCGCCAGCTGGGAGCTCACCCAAGAGGAAGCGCGGGAGCTGAAGCCGGGCGCCGGACGGCTCCACCGCCCACACCATGAACCCCGGCAGCGCCTCCGCAGCATGGAGGCGTGGCCTCGGGGGTCGCAGGGCCGGGGCACGCCCTCCGACCATGGCCAGCCGCTCGTCGCCACGCTGAGAGCCACCTCCGCGACCACGGGGGACCGCCGTGGAGGCCACGGGATCCTTGCGAGGGCGACCTCGACCGCGCTTGGGCGGAGGAGAGGGAGACTCGACCTGGCGGGCATTCCCCTTCTCTGCGGCCGAGAACTTCCTTGGTTGAGCCATGGAGAAGAGGGATAAGCAAGAAGGGATAGGCTTGAAGGGCACATGCCGTTCCTCACTTATAGCCAGCGAAGGCCAACCATCGACCTCCACGATCACAGGGAATCATGACCCGCTTTGCATGCAGGGACTTGTCCAATCCGTGCGGTTACCAAGGCGTCATGGGGAAGCGGAGCTGCCCACGTCCAATCAACCGCCACGCGGCGCCCGAGGCCGCAGGCTATTAGGGCCCGCGACGCTTTGCACTTTCCCTTTCGCCCCTCTGCTCAGCCAAGTTCGGGCGCGCCGTGGGCCCGGGGGCTGCTGTCGGTGTTCTGGGAACGGGGCCCCCAGACTTGCCTGCCTGCGGCCTGCGGCGTGGCTCAAAGGAGGCCTAGCACAGCCCATCTTCATCGATGCAAGCTCAAGACCCTCGCGAGGGGCCGAGCCTCACGGGGCGGGCGACAAGGAGCTTCCTCAGGCATGGCCTCGTCAGGCTGGCTCATGAGGAGGCGGAGAGTTCAAGGCGGGGTACCTCGCGAGGTGCCCATGACGCACTCCATGACGACCAAGGGCGCCAGTCCGCACAGTGTCCTCCTTTCCTCTTTGGTGCAAAGGGAGCCAGAGCAGGCGAGAGTATCAAGCAAAGGCGTCCATTTCGGTGCAACGAGACCAAGACCAGCCCAACGGCTGGAAGGGAGTCATCGTGGAGCCCAAGCCGGCGTCATCACCAGAGCCTTTGGCAGGCGAGGACCAACTTTAGTCAGGATAAGTGTACCCGCTGTTCCCCTTCAAAATGGCCAATTGTTGGCGCCCTTCCCGCTCAATATTTGGGAAGAGGCCCAGGGCCTTCGTCTATAAATAGGACTAGCCACCCCAGGGCAAAGGGCTGGATCCTCATCAAGAAACCAGTAGCTAGAGCGACTGAACCCCTCCTAGCAGTTCATCGCACCAGCCAAGAACAGACCCTCACGAGGTTGTTCTTCCTTGTATTGTTCATCATCAGCCCAAGAGGCAATCCACCACACCACACACTGGAGTAGGGTATTACACCACAATGGTGGCCTGAACCAGTATAAATCTTGTGTCCCTTGTGCTGTTCATTTTAGTAGTTTAGGTCCTAGTGGTCCGGCGAGGAGCAAGACGGTAGAGGGTTGAATCTCCGCGCGCACCCCAGGGTTCGAACCTCAAGGGTCTGCCGGAACCCAAAATCCGACAACTACCTGTCCAGAGACCGGTGTATTACCTGAGCGAAGTACACTCGACCTCCAAGCAAAACTACCCCCACTAGCAGAAGATGTGCTACGGCGTGCACTTTGCCGCCAAGAAACTGAAGCCATACTTCCAAGAGCATCCCATCACTATGGTCTGCACCGCCCCACTAGCCGAGATCATTGGAAGCCGAGATGCTTCAGGCCGAGTGGCCAAATGTCACACCCTGGTTTTCATGCCACAACACTTAAGCTAATAAATCATGATAAAATGTGGTTTGACAAAAACTTTTGAGTGTTTTGGACTTTGCTTGATTGGATTTTTGTTTGCTGTTTGCAAGTGCTCTAAAAATCAAATAAATCCTCCAACTTCTATACTTCATCTCCTTGATCCAAAACCTTTTCCCAATGATCATGCCATGTGTATATAGCAATACAATATTTTCTTACAAAAGTAATTTGGCCAAATAGTATTTTCAAAAATTAGTTTTTCAAAAACCCCTGAATTGAGGTTTGCACTGCAAGTACTTAATTAAGGGCAGTAAAAATCTTTCTAAAAATATATTTGACTCCTATTAGATATAGGATACCCAGAAACCACAAAAATATAATTTTAAAGGTTATTTTCCTATTTTATTTAAAAGCTTTTTCTTAAGGCCAGAAATGGTCTTTAATAGGGAAAAATTATTTTATTGTTTTAAAAATATTTGACAAAATCAGGGAAACTCAGTGGACACATATTGTCCATATATAAGAGTTTCAACACATGGTCATGTTCAAAGTATTGGTCAAATCCCTCAAAAACCCTTTCTGGATATTTCAAGATTTTGAAATATTTACAAATAAAATATTCTCCAAAAAATTCCAAGAAAATTCTATCATGTCACATATGACATGTTTGATGATCTTGACAAGTATCATGTCATGGAGAATAGTAAAACTCCATGAAATCCCCTCAAAACCTTTTCTGCCCATTTTGAAGTTTGAGCAACTTTACATTGCCAAACATGTCCAAATGCTCTCAAGTCTTGTGAACATGCTCAAATGGTCTAATAAGTAATCTAGACCAAATGTCACAAGTTGGAGAACAAGTTATATTGATCAAAGTGCCCCAAAACCCTTCCTGTCCATAACCAAATTTGAACAACTCTACATTGCCAAGTGTGTCCTCTTGATCTGAATTTTTGTGGACATGTTCAAATCCTCATATGATGACACTACATCAAGTGGTGCATCATGGAGAATTGATTTGCATGACTAAATCTTGGCAAATCCAGTTCTGCTGATTTCTAGGGTTTACCAAAGTTGCATTGGCAACTTTCTTCAAATGAGATCAAACTTGGTGATCATCCTCAATCATATATTCCATTTGATCCTGTTGATTCTCATGTCAAGTGGAATCCATTTGCTTGCCCAAACCACCATCTAACACCTTCTGGCAGAAATTTAAAATGCATGTTTTGGCCTCTTCCACTAATCTCCATGACCCTATCTTTCTACCACAGCCCCTCCTAGCCCTCCTCTACCTCCAGTAGCAATGGCAAATCCATAGCTCAATTATTGGAGGAGTAAAACCCCACTTTCTCTCTCTGGACAACCCATTTCCCTCTCTCACTCAACCTCTCTCCTCTCCTACTGGCTCTCTAGGGCATCCAATGCCACTCCTACATTGTTTACTCACCCCCAAAACCCCCAGACACAAAAGGACATGCTCATGGCGTGTAAACAATGCCAGTGCCTGCAGAGCTTGCGCTCTGGAGCACGCTACAGTGCCCTCTCGCACTGTAGCTCACCCATGCCAACGGCATACGACAGCCTTGGGCGTCGGGGTGATGTCTCCCGAGGTGGCCTCGGCGTCCGGGACACGGCACGCTGCCGGCCCCCTCCAGAACCTCTCACCCCTCCCCTCTGCGAGCTCACCCGAGAGCGTCCGTGCACGCTGCCCATGGTGCACCGCGGCCACACCCATATAAGCTACTCCCGGCCTCTCCTCTGGCCTCTCCTAGACCTCCCTCTATCCCTCTCACCTCCCAGACAACATCCTTCTCCCTCCCATGCTCTCTTTCCCTCTCCATGGCCGCCATGGTCACCGTCTGCCTCCGCCCAGCTCCGGTGAACCAGGGCCTCCCCTCCTTTCCTTTGACCACCAGGGGAAGCGCAGCAGGCCATGGGATCCTTCCCGCTCCTTATGTCCTCTGTTCCGGTGCCCATCGCGTCGCGCTCGTCCGCTCCTGAAGCCGCCCACCGGCGCCAAGGCCGTCGTTGCCTCGGTCCTCCCCAGCCTGGGAGAGACCCATAGATGGGCGCGGCTCGGCCTCCCGAGTCCACCGGTACGCCGGACGCCGTCGGGGACGGCCGGAACCACCGGGGAGCACGCCGGCGCCCCGCTCGGTCGACCTCCTCCGCTCCTGGCGCGAGGAAGGAGACGACCTGCGGGCGGGGCCCTCTCGTCGGTGGCCCAGCCTCCTGGCCACGCTGGTAAGTGGAGGCGGGGTCGACGTCTCCCGCGTCCCCGCAGCGAAGGCGCACTCCGCCTGGGCGCCTTCGACGTCGCCCTGCCACCTGCGCAGCTGGGCCGGCCCAATGCCTATCTCTCGCCTAGTGCGGAGAATAAGGGTATAGCCCTTTTCTTATTTTCTTTTCCTAGATAACTTGTAAAATCCATAGATTATTTATTCTAAGTCCAAATTTGATGATTCAAATTTCTAGTGACTCTATAAATCATGATCTATCTGGTGATGCAACATGCACATTTTTCCAGAGACCTTTTCTTCACAAATATTTATCAAATCCTACTTTTCCTATTTCTCTGATGAACTTTAGAAAATCACAGAGAGCCCATTTTTGATCCAAATTCCATGATTCAAAATCCTAGATGTCTATAAGTTCAAAACTTAGTTTTTGAACATTTTTTCTAATACTTTCTATATCACCTCAAATAATGGTCTATTTATTTATATATAGCCAACTTTGCAAATTCATAGGAAAATCATCTCAACTCCAAATCCAGTCAAACCAATTCCTAGATGCTTCTAAAATCATCCTTTGTTAAATGGGTGCCTTTGCTCATTTTTCAAAAATATATTTCTGTACACTTCTTGCAAACCCATTAATCCCTTGATTCCATCATATTGAAATGTTCAGAGATGTCCATTGATCAAATCCTAATGAAACCACTTTGGTCATCCCTCATATGACCAGAGGTATCCCAGAAAAGTCCAACTCATATTTTTAGAGCACTTTTATTTCCTGCCTTGTTGTGTTGCTTATTGTGTTTGTTTCCGACGTTAGTTGACGAAGTAGACGGAGTACTTGGAGAAGGACCAGAAGATTTCAAGACTCTGATGAACCAGGCAAGCAGCCCTTTGACCATGTCTATGAAACCCTTTTTATGCATGTCATATAGCTCTTTATTATTGTTGCATCCGAATCATGATGAGATGGTAACCACTTTGGTGGATTGCCTCCGTTACTTTTGTCGTTGACACTTGCATTATGCATGACCCTACCTTCTTATGAGGGTTATGCCGGTGGGAGTAGATAGGATGCTAAGTAGTTTGCTACGCAAAAAGGGACGGGAATATGCATGTGATGGAAACAAAGTATTTTCAAAAGTCTTTTCGAAAACCCCGTCGGGTGCCACTTATGCCCGAGGGAGATGATGAAATGGGTAGCCACTTGATGACGAAGTGGTGTACCGAGGCAAGTGTGTGTTGTTTTCAAAAACGGATTGGTTTAAGTTGCGACCGTTATTCCAACCTTACATGCGCAACCACTCTACCCTTATATGGGAAAGGGCATTATTGATTACCTAGACCGATACTAGCTTGGAGCCCGCATTACTAGTGACGGGAGAGTTGTTGGTGCGCTCTCTCGGGACGGGGTCGTGCTAGGTAGGGCGGCCAAGAACATTTTTATGGGGCACCGGACACCCCGTTGGTACCCCGTGCCAGTATGTGATGTATATCGGAGCGATGCTCCACGATTTTAAGATGTGAAATGTTGGGCACGGGGGTTACTACCAATCGAGTGGACTCCATGTTAGTGTCATCTAGGGAAAGGTAGTGATCGGGTGCTTACCCCGGGTACTTGAGGTACCGCGGGTCGTGGATGACACGGAAGTTCCCCGGATCTTGTGGGTACAGTGTGCAACCTCTGCAGAGTGTAAAACTATTCGAATAGCCGTGTCCACGGTCAAGGACAGTTGGGTAACCGCTCTTGGGCTACGTCTACATGTTTTCAACCGTGTGTGTGTGTGTGATAAAACTACTTGGGTCAAGTCAAAGGACTTGACATGTTTGAGATGGGTTGGTGCCCACTCTATTTATGTTGGGTTGGTGCCCACTCTATTTATGTTGATATCTGTAACCTATCCTCATGGTTACTTGAATTCTCTTGATGCATGTCTTACAAGTTGTTGAACATGTCATTGCACTCAAAACTAGCTTTCTGCAAAAATTTACCTATATCATGCATCGTTACATCTTGAACCAAAACATGGGTTGCTTGCGAGTACATTCAAAGTACTCATTGGCTTGCCACTGGTTATTTAATTGACCAGGCATGGAAGAACAAGATGTGATGAAGAACACTTCGGTGACGAACATGCGAGCTAGGACGCTTCCCAGTCAGAATGCCTGTAGGGTTAAGGCAGATGGCATGGGTCCAAGTTATTGACGAAGATTTCCGCTGCGATGTTATACTCAAGACTCGACCATAATGGTCCTACTTGTGTAATACGGTATGTATGGATGTAAGACTCTTGTTATTCAGCTTCTGTGTGTTCAGTGAGCATTGATCTCTAGGATCACTGTACACGTGCATTCGGTGATCACGACTTATGAGTCGGGGTCCCCACAGAGCTGGTATCAGAGCCATCCTGACTGTAGGAAGCCTTAGTTAGCATGGTCGTTAGTTAGGGTAAAACTATTTCCAAACTACTACTAGTTTTCAAAACTATCTATACTTCTCTTCCCCTTCTGAGTTTTTCGAAAACTAAGATATACTTTCCTCTTCCCCTTCAAAATTTAATGGTCGCTAGAACCCTTATGCCCCTAACCACTGGATTCTTTGTAATCCTCGTGGATAATCAAGAAGGAAGATGCCTTGCCAAACATTCACCCACATCTCCTGAACACAAGATTGGCGACATACATCCTCGAGGAATGAGGACCTGAAGACCCAGGAGATGGTGACACCCTTGACACTACCCCAAGATGATGCAACCTTAGCCTACGACGATCAGGGCATAGGTCATGCAAGATCATGATATACATCGCTAATAGGGTAACCCTGTCACTACCGTTTTTGTATCGGCAACCACCGGTGGATGAGAACCTAGCCATTTGGTCCGCCTCACTATAGTGAGCAGGAAAACGGTTCTCTTCATCCCCCGCTCTCGGTGATGATATTGTCAACAATGTGTCTGACAGATTGGGCCTCTATTATGCCTTGTTAATGTCATTGCATAAAGGAGTGCCACCTGGAACCACCAACACCTTAAAAAGGCAAAAGTGATCGTCATGATTAAGAAGACAACAGAAGATCAAGTCAATGCCAGTTACGAGGAGCCACCTTCACCCCATCACTTCAACAGGCAAGAAGTTGTCGAAGATTCTTCAGGCCCAACCCAGATCGTTTCATCAAACAAGAGACGTAGCAATACCTGAGGAAAACTCAGAAGACTGCATGAGGCACAAGGCACGACTACTGAGTCCGAGAACCCCTAGGGTAGGATGAGTCGTGTACCCCCTATGCGCAGTCGAGCCGTATGATAATTCGAATAGAACCATGATTGTGTGTTTCTTGTTTTTACTTGTTTGTGTTTTGATATAGGTCGCACTTTTGCCCTAGGCGACAAGTATGCGACTATATCACCTTCCTCACCTTGTTTCTTTTGTTTGGCCCTCTTTGCACCCGTTTGTTTGCACTAGCACTATAGAACCCCCTTTAGGCATTTCCCTCCTCTATGCTACTCTTCCCTCTCATCTCTCTCTCCTCAACTGAAGATCGGCAAGACATGGTACGCCAAGGATTCTACTTCGACAACCAACTAGCACTGAAGACTTTTGCTACAACCTCCTCGACCAAGTACAACCCCGTATGTTTGCACCTCAAGACTAGAACCCTATCCCTAGACCTACAAGACTTCACGAGATACCCCAGCTCGAAACCTTTACCCTGAGCTTAACCTATGGAATCGCAAGAGAACAAGTTAAGCTACAGTAAGCCTTGCTTATCACCGGGTTCATTATGGAACTAGTGGACATAGTGAACATGCACATTGTCATCCTAATATAGCACAAGAACTGACGATGCCATAAGGAAGACCAGTTTGAGGATATAGGAATAGAGGACAAATGACTTGATGAGTTTATATCAATGACTTTGAGGAATTATCCGAGACTCTTTGGTGGACTATAAGGCTACCACGTTGGTAGATGAACTTGGTGGGATCATGAGTATAGATTAGCATAGCTTTCATTACCCCTGAGTAAATTGGATTTATAGGACAATTATGATCGCAAGATGAAACTCCTGGAAGTGCAAGGATTTGACTTGATCAGATAATACTGATTGGAGACAGTTGATATTACGTAAATGACTTGGGGAACATGTAGGAATTCTCGTTGGACATAAGATTTGGATTAAATAGGTTACCCTAGTGGAGTATGGATGCAGAATAATTTTACATGGTTCGGAGTAAATTGGATTTAGACTGATGATCTTGATCATGATACCATGTTTCTCGGTGGACCATAAACTAGGAGATTGGATTAATTGTCAGAGTTTATTTAGGCGTCTTTGTGAACTTGACCTTGGAGGTTACTTGACCATGATAATGGGAATCGGTGGACTGACTATAGCAAAGATAGCCCTTTCAAGTATATGGGGATTATAGGAACCTTAGGAGATCATGTGGAACACCATAAACATTGGATTTGTAGAATTAATGGATTATGCAGTGATTAATGGAAGTTAACAGGTTGTTGGAGTTGATTCATAGGATGGAAACAAGATCTTGGAGTGGCATACGACGTGTTTCCTTAGGATAGAGATGCACTAGCATGGACCTTGGAAAAATAGGCTGAGCACTTGGATTGTCACGTTCAAGCTTAGCAGCTTGTATGTTCTACCCATGGATTTTTAGGGGTAGACATACATATGAGTTTGGGGATTGTAGACATATATGATTTTGTTAGACCTCCTCTCAAGAGTCATGAGGATATGAATCACATGAGTGATGATTGGAGCTGACCTACAAGAGTTGATGCTTTCGGTGGTATAAGGTTATTTGTTTAAAGGACTAGATAGAACAATTGGCATCTCAGGAACCGTGCTTAAGGATAAAGATGATAAATGTTCACTCGCACACTAGAATATTTGAAACCCTTAAGCCCTACCAAGCCACAACATGGTCGGACCATGACCGTGGGTCTCGACTCTAGATCAAGAAAACCTTGGACCATACTCAACCCTGACCACCACTAATTCCCCAGCCCACTTTACGTACCCCATAGATCTCATGGAGTGCTTGGACAAGTTAGTTGTCATCTTTCTTTGATGACATACTTGTCTACTCGAAGATGGAAGAGGAACCGTTCAGCTAGATAGAAGACAATTGAAGGCCGCGATGTCAAGAAGGAAGAACTACACCAACCACCATCTTCAAGAAGTATACCTCTGCATCAAAGACCAGGCATATCTGCAAACCATTTCTCTCGAAGAAACCAAGCATTTCCATGTCAAAGGGGAGCTCACACCAAGATTCATCGGCCCCCTTCGAGATCACTCCAAGAGTTAACAACCCCCCCTCTGAGATCACTACGAGGCGAAGAGTAGACAACTACCAGCTAGAGTTACCACCTGAGTTACCCATTGTGCACAACATTTTCCATGCATCACAATCCGGAAGTGTTTCCAACTTCCCAACTTGCCCGATCTCTACGAGGCCATTGACCACCGAGCCATCGACCCCCCTAGCCCAATTTAACCTACTGCGAGCTACACATTAGCAACCTGGATCAAGAAGAGCATCATACACGAAGCCACACCATCAAGTACTTCAATCTCAATGGAGCACTACACGGAAGCAGAAGCAACATGAGGACTTGAAGACTACCCCAGATCCAAGTTTCTGTATCCCTTTCCGCACCTAGTCTAGGAATCTCGGGGACGAGATTCTTGTAAGGGGGGTAGGTTTGTCACACCCTGGTTTTCATGCCACAACACTTAAGCTAATAAATCATGATAAAATGTGGTTTGACAAAAACTTTTGAGTGTTTTGGACTTTGCTTGATTGGATTTTTGTTTGCTGTTTGCAAGTGCTCTAAAAATCAAATAAATCCTCCAACTTCTATACTTCATCTCCTTGATCCAAAACCTTTTCCCAATGATCATGCCATGTGTATATAGCAATACAGTATTTTCTTACAAAAGTAATTTGGCCAAATAGTATTTTCAAAAATTAGTTTTTCAAAAACCCCTGAATTGAGGTTTGCACTGCAAGTACTTAATTAAGGGCAGTAAAAATCTTTCTAAAAATATATTTGACTCCTATTAGATATAGGATACCCAGAAACCACAAAAATATAATTTTAAAGGTTATTTTCCTATTTTATTTAAAAGCTTTTTCTTAAGGCCAGAAATGGTCTTTAATAGGGAAAACTTATTTTATTGTTTTAAAAATATTTGACAAAAATCAGGGAAACTCAGTGGACACATATTGTCCATATATAAGAGCTTCAACACATGGTCATGTTCAAAGTATTGGTCAAATCCCTCAAAAACCCTTTCTGGATATTTCAAGATTTTGAAATATTTACAAAGAAAATATTCTCCAAAAAATTCCAAGAAAATTCTATCATGTCAAATATGACATGTTTGATGATCTTGACAAGTATCATGTCATGGAGAATAGTAAAACTCCATGAAATCCCCTCAAAACCTTTTCTGCCCATTTTGAAGTTTGAGCAACTTTACATTGCCAAACATGTCCAAATGATCTCAAGTCTTGTGAACATGCTCAAATGGTCTAATAATTAATCTAGACCAAATGGCACAAGTTGGAGAACAAGTTATATTGATCAAAGTGCCCCAAAACCCTTCCTGTCCATAACCAAATTTGAACAACTCTACATTGCCAAGTGTGTCCTTTTGATATGAATTTTTGTGGACATGTTCAAATCCTCAAATGATGACACTACACCAAGTGGTGCATCATGGAGAATTGATTTGCATGACTAAATCTTGGCAAATCCATTTCTGATGATTTCTAGGGTTTACCAAAGTTGCATTGGCAACTTTCTTCAAATGAGATCAAACTTGGTGATCATCCTCAATCATATATTCCATTTGATCCTGTTGATTCTCATGTCAAGTGGAATCCATTTGCTTGCCCAAACCACTATCAAACACCTTCTGGCAGAAATTTAAAATGCATGTTTTGGCCTCTTCCACTAATCTCCATGACCCTATCTTTCTACCACAGCCCCTCCTAGCCCTCCTCTACCTCCAGTAGCAATGGCAAATCCATAGCTCAATTATTGGAGGAGTAAAACCCCACTTTCTCTCTCTGGACAGCCCATTTCCCTCTCTCACTCAACCTCTCTCCTCTCCTACTGGCACTCTAGGGCATCCAATGCCACTCCTACATTGTTTACTCACCCCCAAAACCCCCAGACACAAAAGGACATGCTCATGGCGTGTAAACAATGCCAGTGCCTGCAGAGCTCGCGCTCTGGAGCACGCTACAGTGCCCTCTCGCACTGTAGCTCACCCATGCCAACGGCATACGACAGCCTTGGGCGTCGGGGTGATGTCTCCCGAGGTGGCCTCGGCGTCCGGGACACGGCACGCTGCCGGCCCCCTCCAGAACCTCTCACCCCTCCCCTCTGCGAGCTCACCCGAGAGCGTCCGTGCACGCTGCCCATGGTGCACCGCGGCCACACCCATATAAGCTACTCCCGGCCTCTCCTCTGGCCTCTCCTAGACCTCCCTCTATCCCTCTCACCTCCCAGACAACATCCTTCTCCCTCCCATGCTCTCTTTCCCTCTCCATGGCCGCCATGGTCACCGTCTGCCTCCACCCGGCTCCGGTGAACCAGGGCCTCCCCTCCTCTCCTTTGACCACCAGGGGAAGCGCAGCAGGCCATGGGATCCTTCCCGCTCCTTATGTCCTCTGTTCCGGTGCCCATCGCGTTGCGCTCGTCCGCTCCTGAAGCCGCCCACCGGCGCCAAGGCCGTCGTTGCCTCGGTCCTCCCTAGCCTGGGAGAGACCCATAGATGGGCGCGGCTCGGCCTCCCGAGTCCACCGGTGCGCCGGACACCGTCGGGGACGGCCGGAACCACCGGGGAGCACGCCGGCGCCCCGCTCGGTCGACCTCCTCCGCTCCTGGCGCGAGGAAGGAGACGACCTGCGGGCGGGGCCCTCTCGTCGGTGGCCCAGCCTCCTGGCCACGCTGGCAAGTGGAGGCGGGGTCGACGTCTCCCGCGTACCCGCAGCGAAGGCGCACTCCGCCTGGGCGCCTTCGACGTCGCCCTGCCACCTGCGCAGCTGGGCCGGCCCAATGCCTATCTCTCGCCCAGTGCGGAGAATAAGGGTATAGCCCTTTTCTTATTTTCTTTTCCTAGATAACTTGTAAAATCCATAGATTATTTATTCTAAGTCCAAATTTGATGATTCAAATTTCTAGTGACTCTATAAATCATGATCTATCTGGTGATGCAACATGCACATTTTTCCAGAGACCTTTTCTTCACAAATATTTATCAAATCCTACTTTTCCTATTTCTCTGATGAACTTTAGAAAATCACAGAGAGCCCATTTTTGATCCAAATTCCATGATTCAAAATCCTAGATGTCTATAAGTTCAAAACTTAGTTTTTGAACATTTTTTCTAATACTTTCTGTATCACCTCAAATAATGGTCTATTTATTTATATATAGCCAACTTTGCAAATTCATAGGAAAATCATCTCAACTCCAAATCCAGTCAAACCAATTCCTAGATGCTTCTAAAATCATCCTTTGTTAAATGGGTGCCTTTGCTCATTTTTCAAAAATATATTTTTGTACACTTCTTGCAAACCCATTAATCCCTTGATTCCATCATATTGAAATGTTCAGAGATGTCCATTGATCAAATCCTAATGAAACCACTTTGGTCATCCCTCATATGACCAGAGGTATCCCAGAAAAGTCCAAATCATATTTTTAGAGCACTTTTATTTCCTGCCTTGTTGTGTTGCTTATTGTGTTTGTTTCCGACGTTAGTTGACGAAGTAGACGGAGTACTTGGAGAAGGACCAGAAGATTTCAAGACTCTGATGAACCAGGCAAGCAGCCCTTTGACCATGTCTATGAAACCCTTTTTATGCATGTCATATAGCTCTTTATTATTGTTGCATCCGAATCATGATGAGATGGTAACCACTTTGGTGGATTGCCTCTGTTACTTTTCTCGTTGACACTTGCATTATGCATGACCCTACCTTCTTATGAGGGTTATGCCGGTGGGAGTAGATAGGATGCTAAGTAGTTTGCTACGCAAAAAGGGACGGGAATATGCATGTGATGGAGACAAAGTATTTTCAAAAGTCTTTTCGAAAACCCCGTCGGGTGCCACTTATGCCCGAGGGAGATGATGACATGGGTAGCCACTTGATGACGAAGTGGTGTACCGAGGCAAGTGTGCGTGTTGTTTTCAAAAACGGATTGGTTTAAGTTGCGACCGTTATTCCAACCTTACATGCGCAACCACTCTACCCTTATATGGGAAAGGGCATTATTGATTACCTAGACCGATACTAGGTTGGAGCCCGCATTACTAGTGACGGGAGAGTTGTTGGTGCGCTCTCTCGGGACGGGGTCGTGCCAGGTAGGGCGGCCAAGAACATTTTTATGGGGCACCGTACACACCGTTGGTACCCCGTGCCAGTATGTGATGTATATCGGAGCGATGCTCCACGATTTTAAGATGTGAAATGTTGGGCATGGGGGTTACTACCAATCGAGTGGACTCCATGTTAGTGTCATCTAGGGAAAGGTAGTGATCGGGTGCTTACCCCGGGTAGGGTCGTGGATGACACGGAAGTTCCCCGGATCTTGTGGGTACAGTGTGCAACCTCTGCAGAGTGTAAAACTATTCGAATAGCCGTGTCCACGGTCAAGGACAGTTGGGTAACCGCTCTTGGGCTACGTCCACATGTTTTCAACCGTGTGTGTGTGATAAAACTACTTGGGTCAAGTCAAAGGACTTGACATGTTTGAGATGGGTTGGTGCCCACTCTATTTATGTTGGGTTGGTGCCCACTCTATTTATGTTGATATCTGTAACCTATCCTCATGGTTACTTGAATTCTCTTGATGCATGTCTTACAAGTTGTTGAACATGTCATTGCACTCAAAACTAGCTTTCTGCAAAAATTTACCTATATCATGCATTGTTACATCTTGAACCAAAACATGGGTTGCTTGCGAGTACATTCAAAGTACTCATTGGCTTGCCACTGGTTATTTAATTGACCAGGCATGGAAGAACAGGATGTGATGAAGAACACTTCGGTGACGAACATGCGAGCTAGGACGCTTCCCAGTCAGAATGCCTGTAGGGTTAAGGCAGATGGCATGGGTCCAAGTTATTGACGAAGATTTCCGCTGCGATGTTATACTCAAGACTCGACCATAATGGTCCTACTTGTGTAATACGGTATGTATGGATGTAAGACTCTTGTTATTCAGCTTCTGTGTGTTCAGTGAGCATTGATCTCTGGGATCACTGTACACGTGCATTCGGTGATCACGACTTATGAGTCGGGGTCCCCACACCAAATGGGCCATAGAGCTGGCTCCCTACACCATCTACTACCAACCTCGCACCGCCATCAAGTCGCAAGCATTGGCCGACTTCCTCGTCGACTAGGCCGAGACCCAGTACCTGCCGTCAGCGCCCGACTCCGCCCATTGGCGGATGCATTTCGACGGCTCCAAGATGCGCACCGGCCTGGGAGCCGGCATCGTCCTTACCTCCCCCAAAGGCGACAAGCTCAAGTATGTGCTGCAAATCCATTTTGCCGCCTCCAACAACATCACTGAATACGAGGCACTCATTCACGGACTCCGGCTTGCCAAAGAACTCGGCATTCGCCGGATCCTGTGCTAGGATGACTCCTATTTGGTGGTCCAGCAGTCGTCCGGTGACTGGGACGCCAAAGATGCAAACATGGCGAGCTACCGCTTCCTCGTGCAGCAACTCGGCGGATATTTCGAGGGCTGCGAGTTCCTCCATGTGCCAAGAAACAACAACAACCAAGCAGACGCCCTGGCTCGAATCGGCTCCACCCGTCAAGCAATATCGTTCGGTGTCGCCCTTCAACGCCTCCTCAAGCCGTCTGTCAAGCCTTCACCAGAATCAGACTCTATCTTTGTGCCAGCTCCTCCCGAAGAAGTCGGATCCGACTCAAGAACCCTAGCAGACAGCACGAGAACTTTGGCAGGCGGCTTCGGGATCGCGGCAGTCGAAGCCGGCCCGAGGACTTCAGAACCCGGCCCGGGGACTGCGGCGGTCGGCCCGGAGACTTTAGAGCTCGGCCCAGGGACTGCGCCAGTCGGCCCGGGGACTTCATCAACCCAGCAAGCAGCTGCCGACTCCAACCCACCGCCTCCCGGCCCAGTCGCCCTCGTCCAAGTCGCCGTTCTGACAGTCGAAGAAATCGCAGCACCCTTATGGGCCCAGCCCATCCTCAAATTCCTGGTGAGCAAAGAGCTACCGGCTGATGAGATCTTAGCTTGGCAAGTGCAACGCCGAGCAGCAGCCTACACCATAGTCAACAAAGAGCTGGTTAGGCGCAGTATCACTGGCGTCTACCAGCGTTGCGTGGAGCCAGAGCAAGGCCAAGCAATCCTCAAAGACATCCATCAAGGCGAGTGCGGCCACCTTGCGGCTTTAAGAGCACTCGTCGCCAAAGCCTTCCGACATGGTTTCTTCTGGCCGACTGCCTTAGAAGAAGCCAAGGACTTGGTCCAAAAATGCAAGGGGTGCCAGAACTTCCGCTCTAAGCCGCAACAGCCGGCTTCTGCACTCAAAACTATCCCCATCGCCTGGCCCTTTGCTGTTTGGGGCCTGGACATGGTGGGACCATTCAAGACGGCGCGAGGCGGCCTGACTCACTTACTTGTCGCAGTGTACAAGTTCACCAAGTGGATAGAAGCAAAGCCAATCAAGAAGCTGAATGGTCCGACTGCCGTGACTTTCATCTCCGACATCACAATCCAATATGGCATTCCACACAACATCATCACCGATAACGGCACAAATTTTGCCAAAGGTGCCTTGGCCCGTTTCTGTGCGATGCAGGGCATTCGACTGGACTTAGCGTCCGTTGCCCATCCGCAGTCAAACGGCCAGGTAGAGCGAGCAAACGGCCTCATCCTGTCCGGCATCAAGCCTCGACTGGTCGAGCCTCTGGAGCGCTCGGCTGGCTGCTGGCTCGACGAGTTGCTAGCTGTCTTTTGGAGTCTGCGCACAACGCTAAACAAGTCAACCGGCTTCACGCCTTTCTTCCTCGTCTACGGTGCCGAAGCCGTCATCCCAATGGACATAGAGTTTGACTCCCCACGAGTCACCATGTACACCGAGGAGGAAGCAGAAGAAGCACATCAAGACGATGTCGATCTGCTGGAAGAAGGCCGGCTGTTGGCACTCAGCCGGTCCAGCATCTACCAGCAGAGCCTGCGCCGGCACTACAACCGGAAGGTCAAGCCAAGATCTTTCCAAGAAGGAGACCTTGTGCTCCGGATGATCCAGCGAACAGCCGGCCAGCACAAGCTCTCAGCGCCTTGGGAAGGCCCTTTCATCATCAGCAAAGTGTTGGGCAACGACTCCTACTACTTGATCGACGCTCAGAAGCCCCGAGCACGCAAGAGGGACGACTCCGGCAGTCTAACTGGGAGTGTGCAGAGCCTGCATGTCCGGCCACAGGGCGACAATCGCCTAGGCGCCAACACGTTGAAGCCGGCGCAGCATCCGGTGGGCCGGCCGAAGGCGGGCCTCAATGCTAAGGATCTTCTCATCGAGGGTTCGGGGGCGTCGACAGCAATCTCCGCGCCATCCGCCCTCCGCCCCTCGCGATCAGCCTCGATGGCTTGATTGGCGGCCTGCGAGTGACCGGGGAAGAAGTCTGCCAAGACGAAAGAACGAAGAACAAGTCAAAAAACCAGAAGTCGACTCGACCTATAGTCGGCAACTCAAAGAAGAAAAATGAGGAAACTCACCGTCGACGAGATCCTCAATCTCATGGAAGCCGGAGGACAGCACCGCCTCTTTGTCAGTCCAGGAGGAGCGCTTGCTTGCGAACTCGGCCAGGAGGGCGGTCTCCTTTTCCTCCGCCTCATCCTGGGTCTTCTTGAGCAGCTCCTTCTGAGCTTATCGCACTCCTCCCCCTTGGCCGCGACCAGTCAGCCTGCCGCCTTGCCGCGACGGCGGCCTCGGCCTCTTCCAGCTTCTTCTTGGTGGAGGCCTCCGCCTTCTCGCCCTCCGCCTTCTCTAGGAAGGTGGCCTCCTCCTCTTCGCGCTTCTCTTGCGCATTCTGCTCTGTCGCCTCCCGGAGGTCGGCGGCGGGGTCAACCCGCCGAGTGGTGGCGGACATCTCTGCCGACCCCATCACGGAGGCAGCGGCGACCCTCTCAAGAGTGAGGGGAGCCCTGAAGCAAGGAAAGCAAGTAAAGACTCAGACAAAAGCTACAAAGAAAGATTAAAGGTGGAAAGACGGAGTACTCACGCGGAGACCAGCGGCAGCTTCTTCACTTCCTTGTGGAAGCGGATGGCCTTCACAGCCGCCTCGTCCCGCTTGGTCGCTGCGGCCGAGCTCTTGGGCTTCTTCGGCCGACTGCCAAACAAGCTCGGCACGGCCCTGCACTTCTTCGCGCCGCCTTGAGCGTCCGGTGCGGCAGAAGAGCTCGTGCTGGGCTGGCCGGCTCCTGGCTGGTGGCAGGGGGCGACTTCCTCCTCATCATCAGGCTAGTCCTCTAGACTGGCCCTGAGCCGCGGGCCACCTCCTCCCTCGGCGTCGTCTTCCAAAGCCGCTGCCCCTAGATCAGGGTCGTCGACGTCGCTCTCCGCCCGGTCGGTGAGGAACTCGTGGGCCGGCCCTGCGGTGCCGGCTGATGGATGGAGGAGGGGATTCCGACCAAAGCCGACTGGTCATGTCGGACAAGACAAACTCGGCAAGAAAGAAGACAAGTTAAAGAAAGAAGAAAGAGGCAACTCACTATAGGCGGGGGGTTGGCGCGAGAGTACGACTCCTTGCCAAACTGCCAATCTTCCAGGAGCTTGCTGTCCGAGAGGTAGTTCACCATGTAGGCCACCTCCTCGTGAGGCATGTCCTTGGTGCACATCCGACTCGGGTCTCGGTGCCCGCTCATTTGGCATATCATGTGGGGGCGACCTTGGAGCGGGAGGACTCGGCGCGCCATGAAGGCTGCCAGTAGATCCGGACCAGTCAGACCCTCCGACTGCGTCAGCACTCGAAGTCGCGTGATGGCGCTGGCTCCTGCAGGCGTCAGCGACTTGGCCCTGTACGACCAGTTGGGCAGCCTCCCAGCTGGTGGGCCGGCTACGAAAGCCGGCAGATTGACCCAATCACCCTCCGCGAAGACGCTCTTCACATAGAAGTACGATCGCTGCCACATCTTCACCGACTTTATCAGCTTGATGGTGGGGTAGGGGTTGTCGGCCCCCGACCTCCGCACAGCGATGAACGCGCCGCATTGAGCCGGCACGCCTGCGGCCTGGGTGCCGAGCTTGGAGAAGAAGAACTCCCCCCAGAGCTCGATGGTGGGGAGGACTCCGAGGAAGCCTTCGCACAGGGCGACGAAGGCGGACAGCAGCACCACCGTGTTGGGCGTGAGGTGGTGCGGCTGGAGGCCGTAGAACTCGAGGAAGGAGCGGAAGAAGCCGCTCGCCGGCAGGCCTAAGCCGCGCAGGCAGTGCGAGCGGAAGATGACCCGCTCGCCCTCCTCCGGCGACGGCGAGATTTTCCCCCTCGGCGCAAGGCATACCCGCACATAATCCTTACCGGGGAGCCGACGCGTCTTCCGGAGGAAATTGATGTGGTCGTCATGGACCTCTGAGCCATCCCAGGTGCCAGAGTGCACCGAGGGGGGAGCGGAAGTGGAGGAAGAGCTCATCGTGAGTGGATCGCCACAGCGCTCGGCGAAGCTTGGGGCACGGTGGTGCGAGGAAGAAGAAGAAGAGCGAGGAGTAGCGTGGAGGAGGGGCGCGCGTGCTCTGCTGCTCCCCCTCCTCCCCCTACTTATAGCCTCATGGGCTGCGAAGCCGAGGGGGTGGTCGTGGGATGTACTGCGCCATGACCCCATGACCCCCAGGTTTATCGCGCAGAGTTACTGCACGCAGTAACTCCGCGAGAACCCCAACCGTCCGCCACGGCCGTAGCGGATCCGCTCGTGCGCCGAGGCGCGGTAGTAGCGGGCCCCGCCTGAAGGCATGTCCCGTCACGCGCGTGGGTAAGCAAACTGGCCCGGCCGCGCGCTGCCACGTGTCAGGCCCGAATCGGGCGGCGTCCTAGAAGCTTAGCCAGCACGCCACTTGGATCCCGCCGGAGCGTTCGAAATATTGGACAAGTCAAAGTCGGGCGAGTCCGACTCCTTCTAGTCGGCCCGGCAGAAGTCAAGCGAGGTTCTTGCCTCGGGCACCCGGAGAGAGAAACTGCTGAGGCTCCTCGGCTGATCGTCCACGGCGCCTCACCAGCTTCGGGGACTACTGTCGGAGTAATGGGCCACGGGTAGGCTAACCCAATTCCCAGAACCTTTCAAGGCATTGAGGCAGGCAGCGCCCCTCAAAGATGCCACGACGAAGAGCCGCACTCTAGAAGTCGGTCGGAAGAACGACCGACTACCCCCTCGCAGCCGAGTCCTGGAGGCGGGTTCAAGACAAGCCGACTCCGGTCTAGCGGCTTCCAGAGAAGCCGGCCACCAGGAGTCGGCCCCCGGCACCAACGAATACCGTGCCCTCATCAAAAGGGACGGGACGGGGAGTGGCTACAGTGAAGTCCACTCCCTCCCCTTTCCAAGGGCAGGCGAGGCCACAGTGTGCCGTACCCACAGAGATCTCCATCCGGCGCGGCACTGTTGCCATGTCGGGCCTGACATCAACAACCGTGGGCAGAGTCCTGCACCCACGACGGCCTGTCTGTACGACCCAGGGACGACGGGTCCCACCAGTCAGCGGGAGTCCAGAAGACGGCGAGAGCGCCACCAGTCGGACCCGTTGGGAGTCGCCCCCCGGGAGTCGGCCAGCCCCTCTCACGGGCCCCACGCGCCATTAACCAGACGAGACGGGGAGTGGCAACAGTGATCGCCCGCCAGGCGGCGGTGCTATTGCCACGACCCCATGACCAAGCCCACTTCATTAGAAGCACGACTACAGTAATCAACAGCCAGCAAGGCCCGCCCGCGGCGGGCACGGCCTGTCGACTCCGTATCGGACCAGTCGGCAGGGCCCACCCATCGGCGGGCCCCAGTAGTCGGCGAAGAATACGGCGACCAAAGAGGCTGATGGCTGGGCCCTGCGCCCAGCCAGATTACCATTGTACCCCCGGGGGGTAGGCCTATATAAACCCCCCGGGGCACCCATGCAAAGGGTTCGAATCCATTAGCACTAGACCAGTTCATATAGGGAGGAGAGAGCTAGCCCAGCCTCCTCCTACCTCTAGAAAACAGCTCAAGGAGCAACCTTGTACTCACTTTGCCATAGTGATCATGCGGAGACCCTGCAGAGCAGGACTAGGGGTGCTATCTCCTAGGAGAGCCCCGAACCTGGGTAAAGTTCGTCGGCGTTTGTGTCTATGCCTCATCCCGCTTCCAGGCACCGGCGACGTTCTACTCGCTCCTACCATGATAAGCCATCCTTTGGCATATGTCGCACCCAACCCCCGACAAGGACACTTGGAGTTGAAGTCAAGGAAGCTTCAAGGTGGCCACGAGGCAGGGAGGCGCACCTACCCCCCCTCGGCGCACCCCCCACCCTCGTGGGCCCCTCGTGGCTCCCCTGACCGACTTATTTCGCCTATATATATCCATATACCCTAAAAACATCGGGGAGAAGAATAGATCGGGAGCTCCGCTGCCGTAAGCCTCTGTAGCCACCAAAAACCAATCGGGACCCTATTCCGGCACCCTGCCGGAGGGGGGGTCCCTCACCAGTGGCCATCTTCATCATCCTGGCGCTCTCCATGATGAGGAGGGAGTAGTTCACCCTCGGGGCTGAGGGTATGTACCAGTAGCTATGTGTTTGATCTCTCTCTCTCTCTCGTGTTCTTGAGATGGTACGATCTTGATGTATCGCGAGCTTTGCTATTATAGTTGGATCTTATGATGTTTCTCCCCCTCTACTCTCTTGTAATGGATTGAGTTTTCCCTTTGAAGTTATCTTATCAGATTGAGTCTTTAAGGATTTGAGAACACTTGATGTATGTCTTGCATGTGCTTATCTGTGGTGACAATGGGATATCACGTGATCTACTTGATGTATGTTTTGGTGATCAACTTGCGGGTTCCGCAACCTCGTGAACTTATGCATAGGGGTTGGCACACGTTTTCATCTTGACTCTCCGGTAGAAACTTTGGGGCACTCTTTGAAGTACTTTGTGTTGGTTTGAATAGATGAATCTGAGATTGTGTGATGCATATCGTATAAGCATACCCACGGATACTTGAGGTGACACTGGAGTATCTAGGTGACATTAGGGTTTTGGTTGATTTGTATCTTAAGGTGTTATTCTAGTATGAACTCTATGATAGATCGAACGGAAAGAATAGCTTCATGTTATTTTACTACACACTCTTGAATAGATCAATCAGAAAGGATAACTTTGAGGTGGTTTCGTACCCTACCATAATCTCTTCGTTTGTTTTCCTCTATTAGTGACTTTGGAGTGACTCTTTGTTGCATGTTGAGGGATAGTTATATGATCCAATTATGTTATTATTGTTGAGAGAACTTGCACTAGTGAAAGTATGAACCCTAGGCCTTGTTTCCTAGCATTGCAATACCGTTTACGCTCACTTTTATTACTTGTTACCTTGCTGTTTTTATATTTTCAGATTACAAAAACCTATATCTACCATCCATATTGCACTTGTATCACCATATCTTCGCAGAACTAGTGCACCTATACAATTTACCATTGTATTGGGTGTATTGGGGACACAAGAGACTCTTTGTTATTTGGTTGCAGGGTTGCTTGAGAGAGACCATCTTCATCCTACGCCTCCCACGTATTGATAAACCTTAGGTCATCCACTTGAGGGAAATTTGCTACTGTCCTACGAACCTCTGCACTTGGAGGCCCAATAACGTCTACAAGGATAAGGTTGCGTAGTAGACATCACCATGATGCGCCTCCTCCCCTGGCCGGCTTCCTCCTCCCTCCCTCCTTTATATACGGGGGAGGGGGGCACCCCATAGACACACAAGTTGATATTTAGCCGTGTGCGGTGCCCCCATCCACAATTTTCCACCTCGGTCATATCGTCATAGTGCTTAGGCGAAGCCCTGCGCCGTTAACTTCATCATCACCGTCACCACGTCGTCGTCCTGACGAAACTCTCCCTTGGCCTCAGCTAGATCTAGAGTTCGAGGGACGTCACCGAGCTGAACGTGTGCAGATCGCGGAGGTGTCGTGCGTTCGATACTTGATCGGCTGGATCGCGAAGACGTTCGACTACATCAATCGCGTTACTTAACGCTTCCGCTTTTCGGTCTACGAGGGTACATGGACACACTCTCCCCTCTCGTTGCTATGCATCACCTAGATAGATCATGCGTGATTGTAGGAAAATTTTGAAATTACTGTGTTCCCCAACAGTGTGGTGGGGCTGGTTCTTGGGCAAGTACAATCGTGGTTCTATCTGCATCGACAGGTAGCACGATCTTTTCTGAAGACCGTGTTTTTACTCCCATAGATACTGCTGATACGTCTCCAACGTATCTATAATTTTTTATTGTTCCATGCTATTATATATTCTGTTTTGGATGTTTAATGGGCTTATTTATACACTTTTATATTATTTTTGGGACTAACCTATTAACCGGAGGCCCAACCCAAATTGTTGTTTTTTGCCTATTTTAGTGTTTCGCAGAAAAAGAATATCAAATGGAGTCCAAACGGAATGAAACCTTCAGGAGCGTGATTTTTGGAACAAACATGATCCAGAGGACTTGGAGTGCACGTCAAGCAACCGACGAGGAGGCCACGAGGTAGGGGGCACGCCTACCCCCCTGGGCGCGCCCTCCTCCCTCGTGGGCCCCTCGTGGCTCCACCAACCTACTTCTTCCTCCTATATATACCTACGTACCCCAAACCATCAAAGAGTACCACGAAAACCTAGTTCCACCACCGCAACCTTCTGTACCCGTGAGATCCCATCTTGGGGCCTTTTCCGGCGCAACGCCGGAAGGGGGCATTGATCACGCAGGGCTTCTACATCAACACCATAGCCTCTCCGATGATATGTGAGTAGTTTACCTCAGACCTTCGGGTCCATAGTTATTAGCTAGATGGCTTCTTCTCTCTCTCTTTGGATCTCAATACAAAGTTCTCCTCGATTCTCTTGGAGATCTATTCGATGTAATCTTCTTTTGTGGTGTGTTTGTCGAGATCCGATGAATTGTGGGTTTATGATCAAGATTATCTATGAACAATATTTGAATCTTCTCTGAATTCTTTTATGTATGATTGGTTATCTTTGCAAGTCTCTTCGAATTATCAGTTTGGTTTGTCCTACTAGATTGATCTTTCTTGCAATGGAAGAAGTGCTTAGCTTTGGGTTCAATCTTGCAGTGCTCGATCCTAGTGACAGTAGGGGAAACGACACGTATTGTATTGTTGCCATTGAAGATAAAAAGATGGGGTTTATATCATATTGCATGAGTTCATCCCTCCACATCATGTCATCTTGCTTAAAGCGTTACTCCGTTCTTATGAACTTAATACTCTAGATGCATGCTGGATAGCGGTCGATGTGTGGAGTAATAGTAGTAGATGCAGGCAGGAGTCGGTCTACTTGTCACGGACGTGATGCCTATATACATGATCATACCTAGATATTCTCATAACTATGCTCAATTCTATCAATTTCTCGACAGTAATTTGTTCACCCACCGTAATAGTTATGCTATCTTGAGAGAAGCCACTAGTGAAACCTATGGCCCCCGGGTCTATTTTCCATCATATTAATCTCCCGTCAACTAGCTATTTCTGTCGCCTTTTACTTTGCAATCTTTACTTTTACTCTTTATCATGAAAATACCAAAAATATTATCTTATCATCTCTATCAGATCTCACTTTTGCAAGTGGCCGTGAAGGGATTGACAACCCCTTTATTGCGTTGGTTGCAAGGTTCTTATTTGTTTGTGTAGGTACGAGGGGCTTGAGCGTGGTCTCCTACTGGATTGATACCTTGGTTCTCAAAAGCTGAGGGAAATACTTACGCTACTTTACTGCATCACCCTTTCCTCTTCAAGGGAAAACCAACGCAGTGCTCAAGAGGTAGCAAGAAGGATTTCTGGCGCCGTTGCCGGGGAGTCTACGCACAAGTCAAGACATACCAAGTACCCATCACAAACTCTTATCCCTCTCATTACATTATTTGCCATTTGTCTCTCGTTTTCCTCTCCCCCACTTCACCCTTGCCGTTTTATTCGCCCTCTTTTCCCTTCGCCTTTTTCTTGCTTGTTCCTTGAGATATTTGTTGTCATTATGTCTGAAACTGGGGAGGTTATCGCTGATAATAACACGGGAAACTTTGATGCTTTTGATGATCCTCGTAAGGAACCTACTATCTTGCATACTAAAAGGTTTCGAGTTGGTAGTGGTAATATTATTGGAAAAGGGGTTATTCAAGATTTCTTTACTTGTGCCGGTGCTTTGCCCATTATGGGTGGCTCTATTCTTCATAGAAGTAGTAGCCTTGCGGATGCAATATCTTTGCTCGTAGTTGAACTTGAAAGACAATTTCTTCATATGCATCCTTGCATACAAAGAATTTTCCTAGAATTCTCTAATATAGAACACTCTTCTGTTAAGCGTGCCGCTACCATCTTTTTGGCTCATGAGTTCAGATTTATAATGAAAGAGGCTAAAGAAATTTTTTCGCATTATAGGGTTGATGCTGGTCATCCTCCCATAGAAGCTATCCTTTTTAACCAAGAAGACATAATGCGTTTACAGTCTTTAGATTATGTTGCGTATAATGAAAATCTTAGAAAAAAGGTTCCAGCCGATGTTCTAATTGATAGAATTTCTGAACTTAATGATGATTTTGCCATTCAGAATAATGGGTTAGGTTTTTCTCTTGAACAAAAACTTGTGACTTTTTGCCGAAAGAATGCTTGTAATGATGAATTTGTTGTGCAATATAAGGGGCCAAAGGAGGGACCCATACCTCCCGAGATCGATCTTGGGGACTTTTGTCCCATTAAATTTAGCCCTTTTGATTATTTTTTCTTCCCTCAAAGAAAACTTGTTGCTGAACGTAGAGAATATGAGAGAATTTTTCATGATTTTCCTTACCATTATTATGGCAATACCTAGATCTATCCTCGCTTTTATGCCTAGCTAGGGGCGTTAAACGATAGCGCTTGTTGGGAGGCAACCCAATTTTTATTTTAGTTTTTTTGCTTTTTGGTTCTGTTTAGGAATAAATAATCCATCTAGCTTCTGTTTAGATGTGGTTTTGTGTTTTAATTAGTGTTTGTGCCAAGTTAAACCTATAGGATCTTCTTGGATGATAGTTATTTGATCTTGCTGAAAATTCCAGAAACTTTCTGTTCACGAAAACAATTGGTTAAAATCACCAGAACATGATAAAGTACCGATTCCAATTGCAGTTGATCAATAAACAAATTATCTAGGTCTTCCTATTTTGGTAGATTTTTCTGAGTTCCAGAAGTTTGCGTTAGTTACAAATTACTACAGACTGTTCTGTTTTTGACAGATTCTGTTTTTCGTGTGTTTTTGCTTATTTTGATAAATCTATGGCTAGTAAAAGAGATTATAAACCATAGAGAAGTTGGAATACAGTAGGTTTAACACCAATATAAATAAAGAATGAGTTCATTACAGTACCTTGAAGTGGTGTTTTGTTTTCTTTCGCTAACGGAGCTCATGAGATTTTCTGTTATGTTTTGTGTTGTGAAGTTTTCAAGTTTTGGGTAAAGATTTGATGGATTATGGAACAATGATTAGCAAGAGCCTAAGCTTGGGGATTCCCACGGCACCCCAAGGTAAAATTCAAGGACAACCAAACGCCTAAGCCTGGGGATGCCCCGGAAGGCATCCCCTCTTTCGTCTTCGTCTATCGGTAACTTTACTTGGAGCTATATTTTTATTCAACACATGATATGTGTTCTGCTTGGAGCATCTTGTATGATTTGAGTCTTTGATTTTTAGTCTACCACAATCATCCTTGCTGTACACACCTTTTGAGAGAGACACACATGATTCGAAATTTATTAGAATACTCTATGTGCTTCACTTATATCTTTTGAGCTATATAGTTTTTGCTCTAGTGCTTCACTTATATCTTTTAGAGCACGGTGGTGGTTTTATTTTATAGAAATTATTGATCTCTCATTATTCACTTATATTATTTTGAGAGTCTTAAACAGCATGGTAATTTGCTTAATTGTGAAACTAATCTTCCATATTGAGTTGATTGAATATCATTAGAAGTTTGATACTTGATAAGTGTTTTGAGATATAAAGGTGGCAATATTAGAGTGTGCTAGTTGAGTAATTGTGAAACTGAGAAATACTTGTGTTAAGGTTGGCAAGTCCCGTAACATGCACGTATGGTAAAAGTTGTGTGATAATTTTGACACATAAGGTGTTCTTTTATTGCTTTCCTTATGAGTGGCGGTCGGGGACGAGCGATGGTATTTTCCTACCAATCTATCCCTCTAGGGGCATGCGTAGTAGTACTTTGCTTCGAGGGCTAATAAAATTTTGCAATAAGTATATGAGTTCTTTATGACTAAAACTAATGCGAGTCCATGGATTATACGCACTCTCAACCTTCCACAATTTTCTAGCCTCTACGGTACCGTGCATTGCCCTTTCTCACCTTGAGAGTTGGTGCAAACTTCGTCGGTGCATCCAAACCCCATGATATGATACACTCTATCACACATAAACCTCCTTATATCTTCCTGAAAACAGCCACCATACCTACCTATTATGGCATTTCCATAGCCATTCCGAGATATATTGCCATGCAACTTTCCACCGTTCCGTTTACTATGACACGCTCCATCATTGTCATATTGCTTTGCATGATCATGTAGTTGACATCGTATTTTTGGCAAAGCCACCATTCATAATTTTTCATACATGTCACTCTTGATTCATTGCATATCCCGGTACACCGCCGAGGCATTCACATAGAGTCGTATTTTGTTCTAAGTATTGAGTTGTAATTCTTGAGTTGTAAGTAATTAAAAGTGTGATGATCATCATTATTAGAGCATTGTCCCATGTGAGGAAAGGATGATGGAGACTATAATTCCCCCATAAGTCGGGATGAGATTCCGGACTAAATAAAAAAAGAGGCCAAAGAAAAAAAAGAGAAGGCCCAACAAAAAAGAAAAAGAAAAAAAAGATCAAGAAAAAAATGAGAGAAAAAGAGAGAAGGGACAATGTTACTATCCTTTTTCCACACTTGTGCTTCAAAGTAGCACCATGATCTTTATGATAGAGAGTCTCCTATGTTGTCACTTTCATATATTAGTGGGAATTCTTCATTATAGAACTTGGCTTGTATATTCGAATGATGGGCTTCCTCAAAATGCCCTAGGTCTTCGTGAGCAAGCAAGTTGGATGCACACCCACTTAGTTTCTTTTGTTGAGCTTTTATACATTTATAGCTCTAGTGCATCCGTTGCATGGCAATCCCTACTCCTCTCATTGACATCAATTTATGGGCATCTCCATAGCCTATTGATTAGCCTTTTTGTCTTCTCTCATAACCCCCATCATTATACTTTACTCCACCCATAGTGCTATATCCATGGCTTGCGCTCATGTATTGCGTAAGGGTTGAAAAGGCTGAAGCGCATTAAAAAGTATGAACCAATTGCTCGGCTTGTCATCGGGGTTATGCATGATGAGAACGTTTGTGTGACGATATTGCAGCATGGCCTAACTATATGATTTTGTAGGAATGAGCTTTCTTTGGCTATGTTATTTTGATAAGACATAATTGCTTGGTTAGCATGTTTGAAGTATTATTGTTTTATGTCAACATTAAACTTTTATCTTGAATCTTTCGGATATAAATATTCATGCCACAATAAAAAGAATTACATTGAAAATTATGCTAAGAAGCATTCCACATCAAAAATTCTGTTTTTATCATTTACCTACTCGAGGCGAGCAGGAATTAAGCTTGGGGATGCTTGATACGTCTGCAATGTATCTATAATTTTTTATTGTTCCATGCTATTATATATTCTGTTTTGGATGTTTAATGGGCTTATTTATACACTTTTATATTATTTTTGGGACTAACCTATTAGCCAGAGGCCCAACCCAAATTGCTGTTTTTTTTGCCTATTTCAGTGTTTCGCAGAAAAAGAATATCAAACGGAGTCCAAACGGAATGAAACCTTTGAGGCTTCTACATCAACACCATAGCCTCTCCGATGATGTGTGAGTAGTTTACCTCAGACCTTCGAGTCCATAGTTATTAGCTAGATGGCTTCTTCTCTCTCTTTGGATCTCAATACAAAGGTCTCCTCGATTCTCTTGGAGATCTATTCGATGTAATCTTCTTTTGCGGTGTGTTTGTCGAGATCCGATGAATTGTGGGTTTATGATCAAGATTATCTATGAACAATATTTGAATCTTCTCTGAATTCTTTTATGTATGATTGGTTATCTTTGCAAGTCTCTTCGAATTATCAGTTTGGTTTGTCCTACTAGATTGATCTTTCTTGCAATGGAAGAAGTGCTTAGCTTTGGGTTCAATCTTGCGGTGCTTGATCCTAGTGACAGTAGGGGAAACGACACGTATTGTATTTTTGCCATCGAAGATAAAAAGATGGGGTTTATATCATATTGCATGAGTTTATCCCTCCACATCATGTCATCTTGCTTAAAGCGTTACTCCGTTCTTATGAACTTAATACTCTAGATGCATGCTGGATAGCGGTCGATGTGTGGAGTAATAGTAGTAGATGCAGGCAGGAGTCGGTCTACTTGTCACGGACGTGATGCCTATATACATGATCATACCTAGATATTCTCATAACTATGCTCAATTCTATCAATTTCTCGACAGTAATTTGTTCACCCACCGTAATACTTATGCTATCTTGAGAGAAGCCACTAGTGAAATCTATGGCCCCCTGGTCTATTTTCCATCATATTAATCTCCTGTCAACTAGCTATTTCTGTCGCCGTTTACTTTGCAATCTTTACTTTTATTCTTTATCATAAAAGTACCAAAAGTATTATCTTATCATCTCTATCAGATCTCACTTTGCAAGTGGCCGTGAAGGGATTGACAACCCCTTTATCGCGTTGGTTGCAAGGTTCTTATTTGTTTGTGTAGGTACGAGGGACTTGAGCATGGTCTCCTACTGGATTGATACCTTGGTTCTCAAAAACTGAGGGAAATACCTACGCTACTTTACTGCATCACCCTTTCCTCTTCAAGGGAAAACCAACGCAGTGCTCAAGAGGTAGCAACTTCCATCACCCCTCCAATTCAAATGGCTGGTAAACAAGAAAAGTAATTGAATATACAAACATTGTAAGATAGACATGTGCAATGGATAGTAGGGAAGAAAACATGGCATGAAATAATTCACATTTATGTTGTCTAACCAAATAGGATAGTATGACATAATTTCACATATTTGATGGCTAATTAAACAGGATAGCATGACACAATTTCACATGTATGATGGCTAACTAAACAGGATAGAATGACATGCTTCAAAATATGATGACTATGTAAACAGGATGACATGATATAACTATACGATGTATCTATTAAAGTGGTTGGCACGCCATAATTCACAAACATGCCATCTATGGAAACATGATGGCATGATATAATTCATGGATAGAGTGACATAATTCAAAAGTATGATGACTATGTAAACATGATGAGATGATATAACTATATTATGTCTTTAGAAAATGGGTTCGCATGCCATAATTCAGATACATGCTGTCTATATAAACATCATGGCATGATATAATTCAAATATATGATTTATGTACTAAGCAAGTGAGCAGAGGACAATCGCATATATGATGTGTCAACTAAGTAGATGGCATTCAATATTGTGCATATGATGTAAAAATTAAGCATTGCAAGACAACATATGCATGATATGAGTAATATAAGCTTGCCAAGTTTGACCATACACCTCGGGGGGAAAATAGGACTGGTCATCTGCCTCTGAATCCTCCTCTGAGGAGCTATCTATAACCAGCAGGATATCTGCTTCAGCAGGTAGCATTGTCTGCTCTAAAGACCTTGTTTTCACTCCAGATATTTCCATCACCAATTCAATTGGCTGATGCACAGGAAGAGCAGTTGAATATACAAACATTGTTGACAAATGGAATGAGTAATACAAAAAAAGGATGGCATGATATAGTTTGCATATATGACGCTTGGCTAAACAACATGGCATTGCATAATTAACATACGTAATGCCTTGCAACAAGATAGCATTGCATAATTCACATATATTATGTCTTGCAACAAGATGGCATTGCAAAATTTACATATATGGTAATTAGACACTAAACAAGTGGCATTCACACAAAGCATGTCTAAACTAAGCAAATGATATGCCAATGAAAGACACCATATGCATGATATGAGCAATATAATCCTACCAAGTTAGAGCATGCACCTCAGGGGGAAATAGGACTGGTCATCTGTCTCTGAATCCTCCTCTGAGGAGCTATCTGTAACCAGCAAGACATGTGCTTTGTTAGATAGCATTTTTTGCTCTGAAGACCTTGTTTTCACTCCATATTTTTCCATGACCGTGTCGAATGGCTGATGCACAGGAAGAGTAATTGAATCTACTAAATTTTTTGACAAATTTAATACGTAATAAAAAAAGGATGGCATGATATATTTCACATATAAGATGACTGGCTAACCAGGATGGCATTGCAAAATTCACATATATGATCCCTGGCTAAACAAGATGGCATTGCATGATTGACATATATGATATAGAAACTAAACAGATGGCATTCACACAATGCATGTCTAAACTAAGCAGATGACATATTTTATGTATAAAGTAAGCAATGCAAGGCACCATATGCATGATATGACCAACATCAGCATGCCAAGTTAGAGCAAAAGACCTCGGGGGGTAAATAGAAGTGGTCTGCTCCCTCTGAATCCCCCTCTGAACTATTGTCTTCCTGTCGATTACAGTCTGGAATGGGGGGGTTGCTTTTGCGCCAACCATGGAGCAACGTCTGCATGTAATTTTATTGCCATGCAAGGCTTGCCTCTTTTGCTCTACATGTTCATTACCATTGTGTACAATAACTAACATGCATAGGAATAAAACATAGTGAGATTATGTAAGGAGTGCATGCACAAATCCAGAGTGATGGTAGCAAACTGTGGATAGACCTAAAACCAATGATAGCAGGTAGATAATAGCTTTAGTTAAAAAATACAAATAATGGCTCATTTAATGTTTGTTTCCACCCAACATGAAACTCATAGTAGACACCTGAGATTAACCAGATAGTATTGATTGCTGCCCCAATATGTACCCCACAACCATTTAAAAACTCAAGTTTGAGCATTAGTTTGGACCAGACTCGGAGTCTAATCGGTGAACAGGACAATAAAGTAGCATGTCATCATATTAAGCAATGCATAACATAAGCAGACACGAAAGAGTGCGAACTCTCTTGCGGACCCGTGTAGTCCTCAAGGTCATCTGCTCAGTTGATGATGGTAATGTAGTTGTCGTGGCTGCCGGTGGCGGGGAAGAAGATCTGAGGCGGCGAAAGACAGTCAGGAGGGCGGATCCCTGCTGTGGTGAACCCTTCCGTTGTTGGAGCAACTAAGCTGGGGTGGAACATAGCGCAGCAGGAGCTGGACAAATCACACAACATTTTCTTTGACACATATTTGTAACAGAAGTAATTCTGTAAGGGCTTGTTTGAATCGGAGGATTCTAACAATGCAGGGATAGGAAATACACCGGAATAGGATAGGAATGCACGCGCAAAACAGAGAATTTAAAAATGCAAGATTTCTGCCAATCTGGGTGTTTGGTTCACAAGAATTGGAAGATCACATGATGCAAATGCATGAATAGTAGTACCATAGGAAACTTTCCAATTCCTATGTTTTTCCTTTCAAGCACTGGCGATTCTAGTAGGCAGGCTTAAACAGGGAAAACCTACACTCAAAAAATGTTTTTGTGCTACTTCTACTACTTTGGACCCAAGCCACTGCCCTACTAGCTCAACTCCCATGCTCATCTACAAATGCACAACTCAAACGTGCAGAAATAAATAATGATGGCGTTCAAGAGAGTCCATCACGGATAGCTAAGTTGCCTGGTTCCTCACTGCTTGTCATATAGTAGGAGAAACTAATCGTATTTCATGTTACTACGTGTGCTGAGTGGACAATATATATAACATGTAGAGTAAAAAAGTGATGCAATAAGTGTACAACCTCTTTGGCGAAGCCATGTCGATCTCAGCGTGATTGGGTTGGTCGGTGAGGATGCTCCGGCTGATTTGGTTGTCGGAGGAGGGGAAGAAGATCTTAGGCATCTAGAGATGGAGTCGGGGGTACTGCTCCGTTGTGATGGAGGGTTTCATCATTGGAGCAGCTCCGGTGAGTTGTACGACGGCGAGGCTGAAGTAGGACAAGAGAGACAACGTTAACCTGAGTGGAATTCTAATAGCATCTCCAATAGATGATGTAAAATACATAACCACAAAGTGCTAGATGTAAAATACATCAGCCGCTTATCTCTAAAGTTAACGGTCGAAACTGAATTTAATGTCAAAATTGAATTTTACTGTCGAAACTGAATTTTACTGTCGAAACTGAACGCAATAGTAGCAGAAAAGCAGTAGCAGCAGCAGCAGTGCCCGGAGCAGCAGTGCGTGCGAGATCCGGGGCAGCTAGTTGTGTAGCAGCATGTCACATCCCTAGCTTCTGGTATTGCACTAGGCTAGGTTCATGTGTGCATCATATTTAAATTTTGCTTAATTTTGAAATGGGGATGTTCAAACCCTAGCATAAAAAGGAATCCACCAAGTTCAACTAAAATATTTTTCAGTGAACCCAAATGGCCTTCAAAAATGTTCACCATTTTTGGAAAATGCTGGAAACAGCAACCAGAGGTGATGCACATTTTTGCATGACATTTTGGATTGTTGAATTAACACATATTGTATTTTGAATTGGAGCAAATAAATACTATAAATACTTTATTGCTCCAATAATTCTGATTTTTGTTGAGGGGCTTTGGAATAATCCTTTTAGTCCCTGCAAAATTTATCAGAAGCAACAAAATTAGTTTCGTTCAAAAACCAAATTAAAACAAATGTCAGAAATAGAAAACTGAAACAAATAAAGAGAGATAGAGAAGGACTACCTGGCCACCTACCTGTAGCCGGCCCAGTTCGCTGGCCCAGCCCACCTGGCGCCTCCTGTCGTCTTCCTCCAGCCAGTAGGAGCAGCTGCGTCCCGCACGCGCGCGGCCGAGGAGGCCAGCTCCTCCCTGCCTGCCTGCCCCCCTCCGGACGCATCTGGATGATGCCACGCATCCCCCCTGGCCCCCTCTCACTCTCTCCCGAACGCTCTCCCCCTCCTCTGCTTTCTCCCTGCACGCGCCCGAGCGGAGTTCGTCGTCGCTGACGCCATTTGCCACAGCCACCGTGCTCCCCTCGCCTCGCCGACGTGCCAAGACGCCCCGCCTCGTCCCCCTCTTCCTCCTCACCAAGACGGAAGGCGCCGGAAGCCCTGGATGCCGCCAGCTCCGCCGTTCCCCTCCTCGGCCACCGAGGATCGCCGCCGTCTCCGCCTCCCCAAGCTCGCTAAGACCGTCTTCGGCCCTGCTAAGAGCTCCGCCTTCTTCTCCCATGTTCACCGTGCCCGTACACACCCTCTAGCCGCCCTAGTCACCGGAGCCATGAGCTCATCGCCGCCAGCCATGCCGCCGCCGTCGTTGCAGCCGCTGAAACTCGTGTTTGAGCGCGTAATCGTGCTCAGTATGCCCCCAGGATCCTAACACGCCCATCCGCTGCTCCTACCGCATGCTGCGTCGCCGTAACCATGTTCGCCCGAGCTCCGACCGCAGCCGCGAGCTCAACTCCGGCGAGTATAGCGCACCCCGCCCGCTCCTTCCTGCTCCGTTGGATGCGGAAGAGCACGGGCTCCCTCTTGGTGGTCTCCCCGCACCTAAACGCAGCCCCTAGCGCCTCCCAGTAGCAGCTCCGCCGCGCGGGATGGTCGCCGCCGGCCAAACTCCGGCGAGCCGACGTGGCTCCGTCATTAGGAGCTAACCCAGCCAGCTAAACACCCTACAGCCACTGACACCTGGGCCCCGCTAACTAATTAACCCTGGATTAGCTACTGTTTACATTAAACTAACCCTACAGGCCCCACAGGTCAGTTTGACCTAGCCACATCACACATTGACCGGTCCCACACGTCAGAATTGACCCAGCTGACGTGGCCGTTGACTGGACCCACATGTCAGCGACACTAATCAGCCTTAGTCACTGACCAGTGGACTCCACTGGTCAGGTTTGACCTGAACCCGCCCTGTTGACCTGCTGACGTCAGGGTGATGTCAGGCTGACGCAGTAAATCATTTACTGGATCTATTCTTATTCAGGAAATTCCAGAAAATGCCCTAAACTTCTAAAAATCATATAAATTCAACCGTAACTCCAAATGAAATAATTTATATAAGGAAAATGATCAGAAAAATCCAATCTATCCATCTGTACCATTTTCATGCATGTTAGAACAACTTGTAGCTGCTGTTTAGCACAAATTAATTAAATGGCATTTGAATAATCACATATGGAGTTTGATTTTGAACCTAGGATTCAAACCAACTCCATTTAACTTGCTGCTAGTTGCATTAGCTCAAATCACAGCATATTGCCATGTCATGATCATGCATCATATTGTGCATTGCATTGATTGTGTTCTTCCTTGTTTGCCGGTGTTGGTCCCCTCTCGATATACTTGGTTCCGACAATGAGTTCGATGACACCAATGAAGAACTATATTATCTTCAGAAGTGCTAGGCAAGCGAAACCCCCTTGTTCATTCCGATATAATCCCACTCTCTCGCTCCTGCTCTCTTTTACTGCATTAGGACAACAACGATGCAACCCTTACATGCTGCGGTAGATGAACCCCTTTTCCTCTCCATGACCTGTCATTGCCACAGTAAATAGATGAAACCCACTAGCATGAGTAGGAGTTGTTTGAGCCCTGATGTGCCTACTCATTCATGCTTGTTTGTCATGCCTGCTACTGCTTAGAGTTGAGTTATGTCTGATTCATCGGGGATGAATTGGAGGTGTGTGAACGTGTCCTACTGTGTGTGAGCTAAGTGTGTGAACACGATTTGGTAAAGGTAGCGGTGAGAGGCCATGTAGGAGTACATGGTGGGTTGTCTCATTGAAGCCGTCCTCAGGAACTGAGTTCTGTGTTTATGATCCATGAACAGCTACTACCACGCATTGGAATGCTTAAGTGCCCCTCTCGACTTATTAATCAACCTGATCTCTGTCCAGGAGTTGCAACTAGTTTCTGGTGTTTGTAGGTAGTGTTAGTAGTCTACCAAGTGGCACCCGGTACAGGTGGGCTTGGGACAGACTAGGCATAGTGGCCCGGTGTACCAAGTGGCACCCGGATGGTGGACTTGGGAACCCTGCACACATCGTTTGGGGCCGTGAGCGACACCCCGGCCGGATCTCCTTGTGGATGGAACCCGAATAGGCGATAAACCTGGACGAGAGACTTGTGTGGTTAGTCAGGTCGTGGCCGACACCCTCGCTGGGCTTCCGCTTGAAGGTTGCCGAGTACATGTCATGTAAACGGCGGTAAGTGGTGAGAGCGTGTGTGAAGAAGTACACCCCTGCAGGGTTAATATGATCTATTCGAATAGCCGTGTCCGCGGAAAAGGACTTCTGGGTTGCCTGTACAGTTCATAGACAAGTGAAAGTGGATACTCTAAAATGCGCAAGATAAGCGTGAGTGCTATGGATGGCGTTCTCGTAGGGAGACGGGAGCGGATCCATAGTGGTGTATTGATATGGTGAATATGTGGACTCGTGTGTGCCACCTCAAAAGAGTTACTTGCAGTCGTAGTTTAGGATAGCCACCAAGTCAAAGCTGGCTTGCTGAAGTTAAACCCCACCATCCCCTTTGTTGATAAATATGCATATGTAGTTAGTTCTGATGTAAGTCTTGTTGGGTACATTTGTACTCACGTTTGCCTATTTTATGTTTTTGCAGAGAGACTTCAGTCTCGCTAGTAGTTTCACGTGGACTTCGACGTTTAGCTTGTTACCTCAGCTACGATCTTGTGCCCTTGGCAGGATCTGGTAGATAGTCAGGCTTCTCAGCCTTTTTATTTGTAGATGTCTGTACTCAGACATGATAAGCTTCCGCATGTGCTTGATCTGTATGCTCTGAATGTTGGGTCATGAGACCCATGTTTGTAATATCTCGCTCCTCGGAGCCTATTGAATAAATACTTGAGTTGTAGAGTCATGTTGTGATGCCATGTTGTATTTGCACATATCGAGCATATTGTGTGTATGTTATTGAAATGCTTGGTATGTGTGGGATCTGACTATCTAGTTGTTTATCCTTGGTAGCCTCTCTTACCGGGAAATGTCTCCTAGTGCTTCCACTAAGCCTTGGTAGCTTGCTACTGCTCCGGAACACTTAGGCTGGCCGGCATGTGTCCTTCTTCGTTCCTGTGTCTGTCCCTTCGGGGAAATGTCACGCGATGAATACCGGAGTCTTATTAGCCCGCTACAGCCCGGTTCACCGGAGTCCTGCTAGCCGAGTGCTACAGCCTGGATTCACTCACTGATGACCGACACATTCGATGTTGGGTCATGGATGCATGTCCCTATAAGTTTGTGCCACTTTGGGTTTACGACTAGCCATGTCAGCCCGGGCTCCTTATCATATGGATGCTAGCGACACTATCATATACGTGTGCCAAAAGGCGCAAACGGTCCCGGGCAAAGGTAAGGCGACACCCGTGGGGATACCGTGCGTGAGGCCGCAAAGTGATATGAGGTGTTACATGCTAGATCGATGTGGCATTGAGTTGGGGTCCTGACAGCTTTGGTATCAGAGCTTCACTGCTTGTAGGATTACCAAGCCAAACTGGTCGAAGTTGAGTCTAGAAATTCTTTAGTTATATAAGGGAATTGATTGTGGGATGGAACGTAAGGCTCTTTTTACTTCTTATCCCTTATGCCTTTTGATCCGAGTCATCTTATCTTTCCTACGGGGTTAAGGAACTAGGCATTCTCTTCTTTCTATTAGGATCACTTGTTACTAATCCGTAGACTCATAAGATTGGTGGATTCAAGCCTCAGTTCAGTTCCTACTATCTCCGTGTATTGATAGTTGATCTCAAAACCTTGATATTATGATGATCGAGTGGTTATGCCACCATTTTTGTAGCTCGTCTCAAATATTTTTGAGCATTTACAGCCGTTATGCTGTCCGAGTCATCCCAGGTTTCTAAACAGTCTGATGCATTTGCAAATCCCTTCTTACCGTTCCGATGTTCCTTTGGCCAGATTAACCACACTAACTAGTGTGTTGAGGTACTTCATTGCCTCGGTATATATGTTGGAGCTATTATCATGACCTAGGTATCTTAGGGGATCACATAGTAATCTAGCCATGTTTTGGGTTTCCAGTGTGATCATTCTGGCCATCATTCTTGAAAGCATCCCGTGATGCAATTTAATTAGTAGGTATTCTATTCCTGGGTTCTTGAACCCGAGATTCACCCTACTTATTTCATGTTGATAGTGCTTGCTAGTTCCTTTAGGATATTAGTAACCTTTGCAATAGTCCTCGAGGTTCGTGGTATTTCTTCTTCCAAATACCATGAACTACTTATGGCAGAAGTTCCTCGTTGAACCGAAAGATCACAACTAGAGTGCTCTTGGCGAGTTCTCCATTCTATATATATTGTGGCTCTGCCAGTCCTATCTTTCTACATGGGTTATCCGGAAGAAATATGTTGAACTCATTCGACATGCTAATCTATGCACCCACAACTCAGAAAATTGTATGTTCTTTTGAGTTGTCCCTCTTTAGTTGTTTTCTGGCCTTATCTATCAATTGATAGTCAAGAGTATGCGTGCATTCGTTCATCGATGCCTATTATTCTTGTGGTCCGTCAAGCCATTCTATTCCGGAATGACTAGGAGAAACAAACTCCAGTACCTCATCCATATCCAGGATTGGGTCAAAGCAGTTGTGTTCTGCAGATCAAATACTAATCCAGCTTTTGTTCTGTTCTACCTTGGAGTATTACCATCTTTATATTAAGATTATCATGGGAATTGCACACCATCCGATGAACTCTTGATACAGTGATACTTCTCTCCATCGATATTCATTCCTTGGTTCCCATGTTATTATAACCGGAACGCCGACAAGTGAACCGTGATGTGTGAAATCTATACTCCTAGCAACTCGGTTGCTTGGTAGTTAAATGGAAAATAACCTCATTCTTAGCGTGTTGGTTCCTGAATCATCATTCTAAGATAGATCGTGCTACCTAGTCCTTATTTCTGGTGCACCTCTCGATCAATGAGTTAGGGCTATGCCAATTCCTTGGTTATTTGATCATATCGTCTTGCCTGAGAAGCAAGATTATTCTCGAGCTTAATAGCATATTGGTGGCTCGTGATTTTCCGATTATCTTCCCGGAAGTATCACCAGGTTGTCCCCTTGACCAATGCGTTGAGCTCGTGATCAAGTTGGTTTCTTGTAAACCAACCTTCTCCAGGAATCTGTGCAGGATACCCCTGAGCTAGTTGGTTAAGCTAAACAACAACTTGGAGAGTTGGAAGATAAAAGCTTGTCCGACTTAGTTCATTTTAAGGGATATCTTGTATGTGTGTTGAAGAAAGATGGTATTTTCATTGATTGACCTTCATGATCAGTTAATGGACCTATCATCTTATCCAATCTTTGATTCAAGTATGGGCTATCCTCAAATCAAATCAGAACCAACGATATTCGTAATGTTGTCTTACTCGTGGTTGTTTCTTCGAGCATACACCATTATATCTTTTGGGTCTGACCAATGCTATCACTTGTTCACACAATTATGGGATTCCATCTTCATGGAAATCTGGATGAATTGTTGTTGAGCCCATCAGCAACATTTTTATCTTCTCCGTGATTGTGTTGAACATCCAGCTAGTATTGGAAACTTTTATAAGCATTATCTTCATGACCCGCTCATGGAGCATATGTCCGGATGAAAGAAGTGACCTCCTCTAATTCATGTGCATTTGATGCAAGTTGCCGCCGTGAATTCGAGAACGTCAATGTTGCCTCCTCTGGAACCATCTCAAGTCAGTCATGCATGTGTGAAGTATGCCATAGTTTGATAGGTTCGCTACCTCCATTCTATATGTGTCCTTAGCACACCAAGCCACTGACTGATTTGTTCCAGGAGAAGGAGTTCCTTTTAAGAGCTAACCTGGGCTTAATCAAGGACTTCGTTATCCGCAATGATGATTCCCCACCTGAACTCGGTAGCATTTTATTATAAGACAACTATGTGGTCATGCTTGTCTGGGACAGCGTGTTTACATGTACGTAGCAGAACTAGCTCATGTTTTGGAGCTTGCTATCGTAGTTTATTCCCGAGAATTCCGCAACGCCATCTCGTCGATTTGTGTTGCAAACTTTCTTTTTTTCTAGACCTGATGAGTCTGGAATATTCTAACATCAACCAGATCTGAATCTCAGGCAGATATGATGGTTGGAACGTGTCCCAAGAACTATAATATTGGTCTCTCTGTAACCCGGTAAAATGGATGTCGTGGCCAACACACCCAACCGGAAGACCTCTTATTGTAGTATCTTGTTTGAGGAAGTTGGCCACCTCCCCATAAGGATCTCGTAGAACTTATTCCAGTAGTTGTTCCTTATGGATTGTTGTGCTCCCGAAGTCCGACCTTTTACTTGATGTTCTAGATACCAAACCATATCTATGAATGGGTTACGCTAGCACATCAAGGAGAACATTATAAGCGGAGTGCTAAATGTCTCTCGGTCGATCATCCAGATTTTGTTTCCTTGGCCTCGCTAAGGTGAAATCTGAGAAAGTGTTATCTTCCTTTGCATCTGCATCGTCCATCACTACTCATCATGGTAGTATGTTGTGTTGCCAGGATCCTTGACACGGATATTGGTAAAACCTTGATGAATATGGAAATGCTCAAGTTCTTAAGAGCATGCGGAAGTGCTAGGCTATATCGTTGGCATAAATTGCATATTGCTCTCAATTTCCTCGGTTATGCTATAACTTTTCAAACAGTGGACTCACTCTCTACTATTGAGCTTCTCCCCAGTTACTAAAATCATCCCTTGTGTTGTTTTCAACAAGGTAATCCACATCATCCATTCTAATCTGGGTATGCCATTCTACCGAACCCCTCCAAATGATCGCTCGAGAATTGCCTTAGGCTGGTATAAAGAGTTTCAATGATCTTTGAATCAAAGGTAATTCTTTTTGCCACTTAAGGGGATATTTCTACGAGCCACCTTCCCTAAGGTGCCCTGTTATGGTATCATGGCAATCCAACTCCTCGCTACGTCGACAATGGTTCACCACCTTCTTAAGTGTGGAATTGTTGCCTACCTACTGAACCTTCGTCATCTGTCTTACACCATCATTCTAGTTTTATGCTTCGTGTCTCAGCTTGAGAGATGTTTCCATGTCTCAATCCATGAGTTGATCCTAAGTTGTTCGATCTTCGAGGAGATCGATCCTTCTAGAGTTTTCCCTTTCTTCTTGTCATCATGTTGAATGAAGATCTCGAAAGCAAAGACGTCAAGATCGATTTGAAGCAATGAGTCAACATCTTCAATAAGGCCAAATGGATGATGAAGATTGTGATAGTTTTGTGACCACCCTTTCCTCTTACCTCACGTCTTGAATCTCGGGGCGAGATTCTTGTTTAGTGGGGGTGAGTTGTCACATCCCTAGCTTCTGGTATTGCACTAGGCTAGGTTCATGTGTGCATCATATTTAAATTTTGCTTAATTTTGAAATGGGGATGTTCAAACCCTAGCATAAAAAGGAATCCACCAAGTTCAACTAAAATATTTTTCAGTGAACCCAAATGGCCTTCAAAAATGTTCATCATTTTTGGAAAATGCTGGAAACAGCAACCAGAGGTGATGCACATTTTTGCATGACATTTTGGATTGTTGAATTAACACATATTGTATTTTGAATTGGAGCAAATAAATACTATAAATACTTTATTGCTCCAATAATTCTGATTTTTGTTGAGGGGCTTTGGAATAATCCTTTTAGTCCCTGCAAAATTTATCAGAAGCAACAAAATTAGTTTGGTTCAAAAACCAAATTAAAACAAATGTCAGAAATAGAAAACTGAAACAAATAAAGAGAGAGAGAGAAGGACTACCTCGCCACCTACCTGTAGCCGGCCCAGTTCGCTGGCCCAGCCCACCTAGCGCCTCCTGTCGTCTTCCTCCTGCCAGTAGGAGCAGCTGCGTCCCGCACGCGCGCGGCCGAGGAGGCCAGCTCCTCCCTGCCTGCCTGCCCCCCCTCCAGACGCATCTGGATGATGCCATGCAGCCCCCCTGCCCCCCTCTCACTTTCTCCCGAACGCTCTCCCCCTCCTCTGCTTTCTCCCTGCACGCACCCGAGCGGAGCTCGTTGTCGCCGACGCCGATTGCCACAGCCACCGTGCTCCCCTCGCCTCGCTGACGCACCAAGACGCCCCGCCTCGTCCCCCTCTTCCTCCTCACCAAGACGGAAGACGCCGGAAGCCCTGGATGCCGCCAGCTCCGCCGTTCTCCTCCTCGGCCACCGAGGATCGCCACCATCTCCGCCTCCCCGAGCTTGCTAAGACCGTCTTTGACCCCGCCGTGAGCTCCGCCTTCTTCTCCCCTGTTCCTCGTGCCCGTACACACCCTCTAGCCGCCCTAGTCACCAGAGACGTGAGCTCATCGCCGCCGGCCATGCCGCCGCCGTCGTTGTAGCCGCTGAAGCTCGTGTTTGAGCACGTAATCATGCTCAGTATGCCCCCAGGATCCTAACACGCCCATCCGCTGCTCCTGCCGCATGCTGCATCGCCGTAACCATGTTCGCCCGACCTCCGGCCGCCGCCGCGAGCTCAACTCCAGCGAGTATAGCGCACCCCGCCCGCTCATTCCTGCTCCGTTGGATGCGGAAGAGCACGGGCTCACTCCTGGTGGTCTCCCCGCACCTAAACGCAGCCCCTAGCGCCGCCCAGTAGCAGCTCCGCCGCGCGGGATGGTCGCCGCCGGCCAAACTCCGGCGAGCCGACGTGGCTCCGTCATTAGGAGCTAACCCAGCCAGCTAAACACCCTACAGCCACTGACACCTGGGCCCCGCTAACTAATTAACCCTGGATTAGCTACTGTTTAGGTTAAACTAACCCTACAGGCCCCACAGGTCAGTTTGACCTAGCCACGTCACACGTTGACTGGTCCCACACGTCAGAATTGACCCAGCTGACGTGGCCGTTGACTGGACCCACATGTCAGCAACACTAATCAGCCTCAATCACTGACCAGTGGACCCCACTGGTCAGGTTTGACCTGAACCCGCCCTGTTGACCTGCTGACGTCAGGATGATGTCAGGCTGACGCAGTAAATCATTTACTGGATTTATTCTTATTCAGGAAATTCCAGAAAATGCCCTAAACTTCTAAAAATCATATAAATTCAACCGTAACTCCAAATGAAATAATTTATATAAGGAAAATGATCAGAAAAATCCAATCTATCCATCTGTACCATTTTCATGCATGTTAGAACAACTTATAACTACTGTTTAGCACAAATTAATTAAATGGCATTTGAATAATCACATATGGAGTTTGATTTTGAACCTAGGATTCAAACCAACTCCATTTAACTTGTTGCTAGTTGCATTAGCTAAAATCACAGCATATTGCCATGTCATGATCATGCATCATATTGTGCATTGCATTGATTGTGTTCTTCCTTGTTTGCCGGTGTTGGTCCCCTCTCGATATACGTGGTTCCGACAATGAGTTCGATGACACCAATGAAGAACTATATTATCTTCAGAAGTGCCAGGCAAGCAAAACCCCCTTGTTCATTCCGATATAATCCCACTCTCTCGCTCCTGCTCTCTTTTACTGCATTAGGACAACAACGATGCAACCGTTACATGCTGCGGTAGATGAACCCCTTTTCCTCTCCATGACCTGTCATTGCCACAGTAAATAGATGAAACCCACTAGCATGAGTAGGAGTTGTTTGAGCCCTGATGTGCCTACTCATTCATGCTTGTTTGTCATGCCTGCTACTGCTTAGAGTTGAGTTATGTCTGATTCATCGGGGATGAATTGGAGGTGTGTGAACATGTCCTACTGTGTGTGAGCTAAGTGTGTGAACACGATTTGGTAAAGGTAGCGGTGAGAGGCCATGTAGGAGTACATGGTGGGTTGTCTCATTGAAGCCGTCCTCAGGAACTGAGTTCTGTGTTTATGATCCATGAACAGCTACTACCATGCATTGGAATGCTTAAGTGCCCCTCTCGACTTATTAATCAACCTGATCTCTGTCCAGGAGTTGCAACTAGTTTCTGGTGTTTGTAGGTAGTGTTAGTAGTCTACCAAGTGGCACCCGGTATAGGTGGGCTTGGGACAGACTAGGCACAGTGGCCTGGTGTACCAAGTGGCACCCGGATGGTGGACTTGGGAACCCTGCACACATTGTTTGGGGCCGTGAGCGACACCCCGGCCGGATCTCCTTGCGGATGGAACCCGAATAGGCGATAAACCTGGACGAGAGACTTGTGTGGTTAGTCAGGTCGTGGCCGACACCCTCGCTAGGCTTCCGCTTGAAGGTTGCCGAGTACATGTCGTGTAAACGGCGGTAAGTGGTGAGAGCGTGTGTGAAGAAGTACACCCCTGCAGGGTTAATATGATCTATTCGAATAGCCGTGTCCGTGGAAAAGGACTTCTGGGTTGCCTGCACAGTTCATAGACAAGTGAAAGTGGATACTCTAAAATGCGCAAGATAAGCGTGAGTGCTATGGATGGCGTTCTCGTAGGGAGACGGGAGCGGATCCATAGTGGTGTATTGATATGGTGAATATGTGGACTCGTGTGCGCCACCTCAAAAGAGTTACTTGCAGTCGTAGTTTAGGATAGCCACTGAGTCAAAGCTGGCTTGCTGCAGTTAAACCCCACCATCCCCTTTGTTGATAATGATGCATATGTAGTTAGTTTTGATGGAAGTCTTGCTGGGTACATTTGTACTCACGTTTGCCTATTTTATGTTTTTGCAGAGAGAATTCAGTCTTGCTAGTAGTTTCACGTGGACTTCAACGTTTAGCTTGTTACCTCAACTACGATCTTGTGCCCTCGGCAGGATCTGGTAGATAGTCAGGCTTCTCAGCCTTTTTCATTTGTAGATGTCTGTACTCAGACATGATAAGCTTCCGCATGTGCTTGATCTGTATGCTCTGAATGTTGGGTCATGAGACCCATGTTTGTAATATCTCGCTCCTCGGAGCCTATTGAATAAATACTTGAGTTGTAGAGTCATGTTGTGATGCCATGTTGTATTTGCACATATCGAGCATATTGTGTGTATGTTATTGAAATGCTTGGTATGTGTGGGATCTGACTATCTAGTTGTTTATCCTTGGTAGCCTCTCTTACGAGGAAATGTCTCCTAGTGCTTCCACTGAGCCTTGGTAGCTTGCTACTGCTCCGGAACACTTAGGCTGGCCGGCATGTGTCCTTCTTCGTTCCTGTGTCTGTCCCTTCGGGGAAATGTCACGCGATGAATACCAGAGTCCTGTTAGCCCGCTACAGCCCGGTTCACCGGAGTCCTGCTAGCCCAGTGCTACAGCCTGGATTCACTCACTGATGACCGACACATTCGATGCTGGGTCATGGATGCCTGTCCCTGTAAGTTTGTGCCACTTTGGGTTTACGACTAGCCATGGCAGCCCGGGCTCCTTATCATATGGATGCTAGCGACACTATCATATACGTGTGCCAAAAGGCGCAAACGGTCCCGGGCAAAGGTAAGGCGACACCCGTGGGGATACCGTGCGTGAGGCCGCAAAGTGATATGAGGTGTTACATGCTAGATCGATGTGGCATTGAGTCGGGGTCCTTACACAGCATCTTGGGTAGTAGCTGCAGTGGCTCGAGCGAGAGCAGGATAGGCTGCTCGTGCAGCAGCAGCGCGAGCAAGAGTAGATCAGCAGCGTAAGCAAGAGCAAGAGTGAGAGCAGCAGCACGAGCAAGAGCAAGAGTAGACCAGGCAGGGGACCGAGAGCAAGAGCAGAGCAGCAGCGCGAGCGAGAGCCAAAGCAACAACAACTCTTGTTGATGTGGACGTCGCCGCCGAGGGAGTGATGCCGTGGAGGAAGTGGCCGGCAACGCCGCCATAGATGGAGCCGCGCCATGTCGGCTCGGGATCGGCCGCCGACAGCACCGTGAGATCGAATTAAGAAGAAAATGCAGCGTTTAGTGTAGAACCTCTTCGGTGGTGTCGATTAGGCCTCAGCTTCATCTGTGGAATCAGTGATGATGTTGCTCTTCCAGTGGTGCAGGTGAAGACGGCTGTGTGGTAGTGGAGGTGGCCTGAAAGATGAGGGGAACGTCGGGGCAGCTCCTTGGAGGTGGAGGATGGGGTGGTTGAACTGGCAACGTGATCAGTGACGGATCCCCATCCGGTGCGGTCGAGGTCTTGCTATGGACGACGTCATCAGGGAAGAGGCTCCGGTTGGGTGGCGGACGGAGGAGGGCGTGGGGCTTCACGGGTTTTCGTGGCCTCGATGTACGAATGGGTGGGCGGATGGGATGGGGGGAGGAACCATGGCTTAGGGACGCACTTTTCTAAAATGTGGGGTAAGTTACGAAAGTACCACCACCGATTTGAGCTAGGTGGTTTATTTTGGTTCAGGGGTATCACGGGCATTTCGCGTATCGGGATTTCGCAGGAGGTGGGAGTTTCGCGCGCGTTGTAATTTTGGGATAGTAAGGAGTGGGTTGAGATGGAGGGAGTTTTCGGAGCACAACGAGACAAAGATATATCTTAAAATTTTGGGGTAACAAGGCGCGACTTGAAGTGGCAGAAGTTTTGCAGCATGATAGACAGAGATGCTAACTTGAAATTTCGGCATAACAAGGCGCAATTTCAAATTTTGGGAGAACAAGCTTAACATGTACAAAAAAAGAAAATTCACACCTCACTAGAGAGAGCCATGTCCCATGTTATTATACTACTAGAAATGCATTCAAATACAACAACAAACTAAAAAGTCGCGACAACAAACATAACATGTACAATACCAAAGCAATTTGCACTTCCCTCAACAATAAAAAACTATTCGTGTTGTCTAGCATATGGACTAAATTTGAGTACATTTTCCTTGTTTGAATGGATTGTACTCGGGTTAGTTATACAACCATCTAAATATTATCTTCACAACACATGACATAAATATAGGAGTAGTAAATTCCTATATAAATACAAACTACATGTACATACGATCTCAAATTCAAATATACGTATCCATTTTGAGTTGAATTCAAATCATAGTACATGTATGCTCTAGCTAGATGTTCGGGATCTAAACTGTGTATTATACTACGTATAATGTGTTTAACACATGCAACACACACACACAAAACACCATTTAGACTAGTAAGGTACACATGCATTGCATGCATGGGATTTGGCAATCAAATTATGAATAAATACCACATTATATTTAACATCCCAAATTTTTAGATTTGGAATGTTAATAGGATAATTCTGTTGCATCCTGATTTCTATGCATATTTGAATTATTATTTTCGGAGTCTATGTGATATTCTTATGAGCGGGAATAAAAGGACTTTCCCGAATACTCATTTGACTCATACTTTTATTTTGCAATTATTCAAATCATTTTCAACTCAAGGAAAAATATGAGAGAAGGAATTATGACTTCTTCAAAACAATTTGTTGAAATATGCATTGAATAATATTTGGGAATTTATTTGCAGTTGAAAAATATTTTATGGAACATTTATAAAGCCCCAAATGAATTTTATAAAAATATTTTGTGTATCTTATTTTATTTTGGGCTGGAAAAATGTTCACTGTGTTCTTTATTAGCACAAATAATTTCTTGCAAGTTTTGGTGATATTTTTAGATTGGTTTGGTACTTTATTTTTTTATCCAAATGTGTTTCCTGTAGTTTTTTTTTAAAAAAAAGGTCTACTGTGCACGCACACCTAGCGGCAGCCCATGTCTTTCCCTTGCTCCCGCGCAGCAATAGCAAGCTAGCAGGTCGGCCCATTTCGGCTAGGCGAGCAGCCCACCAGCACTGCAGGGCACAGCCCCCTTGCAGTTTTGTTTTTTTATTCTTTGTTATCCTCTCTCCCGCTGACTTCGGGCCCCACCCGTCATCTTCCCTACCTCCGACTCGTCCAATTTTTTTCTAAACCCGAGATCTCCCCTGCCCTAGAGAGCCGTCGCCATCTCGCCGGAGTTCCGCTGCAGAAGCTCCTTCGCCGGTCGATTCCGTCGCGCCTGAAGGTTCCCAGCATCTACTCTTGGCCCAATTCTATTCCCCTCGATCTCCTCTACCTCCCTCACTCATTATATCATGCAGCAAATCACTGAAACGAGCTATAGAACCTCCACCCAAAGCAGAGCACCGCCGGAGACACTCTGGCCCTTTGGCATCGCCAACAGAGGAAGCCACGTCGCTGTCCAACGTCACCCAACCAACCGCCGTACGTCGGCACATCCATCCACCCACTCACTGCCTCCGGAGACCCGCTGGAGACGTGCCACCATCGCCGCCCGAGCCATCGGTGTCGTTCTTCTCCAACTCCGGTGACGCCTCAACCTGTTTCCTCCGGTGAGCCGCCCTTAGCCGTCCGATCTCCATCAAACTACTGATAGTGGATGGCATATTTTTTTTTTCTGCCGAACCGTTTTTCTCTATGTTGTGTCCGTTCACCGTTTAAGCCTCCCAGCGGACAGGTAACAGCCAGCAGAAACCCGCCACATGGCACATCCACAGTAGCCGCAACAGTTCTTCTAGGAAAGCTGTTTTGGCACAATTTTTGTTTCTAGATTTCATATCAAATTTTCATTTAGGTATATCTTGAGATCCATAGCTCTAAATTTGTAGATTATTTTTCGTGTGTACTCGTAGTGACCAGGAGCATCTAGTAGAATCAAAATTTCACATTCTTGAACTGTTTAAATTTGAATTTGCTCAAATTTGAATTCAAACTTCTGGAGGCCATATCTTTTAAACCGTTGATCCAAATTAGTTGATTCTCTTTGCATTGTGATCCTACTAGCATGTAGATAAGATATACCTACTAATATGTTTTGTTAATTAGGTTTTTATTTGAACTCCTTGCTGTTGATTTTATTTTGGTATTACGAGAGTACGGTTTATTTATCGGTGCCTTCGTTATCGTATAGATTGTCTGGTGTGTGAAGTGGATCAGAATTAATCATTATAGTACTTCAGCACCGTTCAAGGCAAGTTTGCATTTTTGATTTTGCTCATCCTATATTCTACTATGCATGTGTGGTTTTATGCTATGAAATATGTTTGGCCTGATATGTGTATCCCGTGTTGTCATGTTTTGGTATTGGCTGTGTTATGTGATGGTTTGAGTAGCTTGCAATGGTAGACATGGGCATGTGTTGAGTGATGCATGGAAGTGGTGAGTCTTTATAGCTATAGGCTCGAGACTTTTTCTCAGGTGAATGCGTCAATGGAGGAGCGCTCTATTGTCCATAGTGAATGCGCCATGGCTGAGCGCACTTGAGTTGTCGGGGCTTTTTCTCACGTGAATGCGTCACTGGATGAGCACTCTATTGTCCCTAGAGAATGCGCCAGGGCTGAGCGCACTTGAGACATCTTGAAGATCTTTTATCATTTGTGTTGTGTGCACCTTGCCTATGTAGTGGAGGTACGTGAAGGTAGTTTTACGCGAAACCAAACTTGAGTGTTTTGTTTGTCATACTTTGCTTGTGGATGTAGGTTTGCTACATCATTATGTGTGATTTGTCAATACGTTCAATGTATTGACCCTTGTGGCTGCAACTTATCATGTTGTAGGATATTGCAGATGATCAATGAGATACAGTAGGGTTGCGAGTCTTCACTCACCATTTTTGACAGTGGGCATTGATGGGACTGATCGTCTATTATGCTACATTTACGCTGTTATTATAGAATAAAGTTAGCTATGTGCTACTCAGTTTCTAATACTTTATGAATTCTGGATCATACGTTATAGTAAATGATGCACTTGTTATTTGATATTCATATGTACTGTGTGTGCTAGCGAGTCGATCCAGGGACTAGCACAATGAGCACAGAGACATCGAATCTTATCAGGTTCGGGTCGTTACAGATGGTATCAGAGTAGTGTGTTGGCTATAGGTCGTGACGCTAGAAAATGGATTAGAAAAGCCATAGGAGTGAAAAACTTACTTTACAACTTGTTGTCTACTTGTTAGTTCATACTCTTGACTCATATCTTTACTTCAAATATAGATGACCCGTGGAATTATATTAGTGTTATTTAAGAGTTTAGTTGGTAGACCACCATTCCTAAGTTGTGTTCGATAAACGATTTGCGGTAGTATGATGAGATCATATCTCTTGTGCATATGACCTTACCTATAGGTTTTGCTTGTGTTGTGTGATATGTTATATGTTTGGTTGGTCATTGCTTTCCGTGTTGTCATATTTCATGTATTGTTTGTATTATGCAACTGGGTGCTTTGATTAATCATATGTGCTCTTTTGATGTGATCACTTTAGGATAGTTTTGGTGACTTGTGTGAATTGGTGTTTGGTTTTTTGTTGGAGTTTTGTTGCTAGCTTGAGCATATGGGTAGTGTTTTTCCCTTAGGTCTTTATTCCGTCTATATCCTAATACATGTGGCAACCCAGTGATGAGTTCAAGTTTGACCACATGCGCCAAGATCTGATAAGAAGCAAGCACAATCTTGCTGAAGGAAGAAACCTGGAGGAAGCTACAATTCATCGTCATATATTTTATAGTAGTTGACGAAAACCTGACAGTTGACAGGAACGACAGATGCTTTGTTTGGCATGCAGAACCAATTGAATTATCCAAACCCAGTTCGTGAACAAGAGAAGTGTGTGCAATGTTTGTCAGGATGCCCGAGTGTTAGAATGCGAGATTTTCTAAACCATATGCAAAGTAATGATTTGGGTGCGGAATGGATTGATCACCATGCCGACTTACTCTTATTATTCGCTTTTGTTATATGGAATGGTAATCTAGAGTGACTTACCTATAGTAGAGTGACAACATTGTCAAGCCTGAACCTTAAAATGATATGATATTTGACCATTGTAAAAGGCACCCGTTGCCAATAGTTGGTTGTACAGTGAGAATAAAACAATACTCTTTTCTGCAGGAACCATTCTTGATGACCACCATGAGAGTATAGATATTTGTTTAGTAATGGCACAAGATCTATCAACCATGGAGATTCAGTATCTGTAAAACCACTCCTTTGGATGAAGGATTCAAGATCCCAATGGGGCGTAGGCCTTATATTTGAAGGATGGCATCAATGGACTCAGATTCTTGAAGACCGAGTGACTATGATTCTAAGGGTGGTAGCACACCAGACTCTCGGATAAACAATGGATATTCAAGAAGAACCTCAACCCTAACCTTTTTCTTTCTAGCCTCTTCGAATCTCGAGGACGAGATTCATTTTAAGGGTGGTAGATTTGTAACATCCCAAATTTTTAGATTTGGAATGTTAATAGGATCATTTTGTTGCATCCTGATTTCTATGCATATTTGATTTGTTATTTTTGGAGTCTATGTGATATTCTTACGGGCGGGGATAAAAGGACTTTCCCGAATACTCATTTGACTCACACTCTTAATTTGCAATTATTCAAATCATTTTCAACTCAAGGAAAAATATGAGAGAAGGAAATATGACTTCTTCAAAACAATTTGTTGAAATATGCATTGAATAATATTTGGGTATTTATTTGCAGTTGAAAAATATTTTATGGAACATTTATGAAGCCCCAAATGAATTTTATAAAAATCTTTTGTGTATTTTATTTTATTTTGGGCTGGAAAAATGTTCATTGTGTTCTTTATTAGCACAAATATTTTATTGCAAGTTTTGGTGATATTTTTAGATTGGTTTGGTACTTTATTTTTTATCCAAATGTGTTTCCTGTAGTTTTTTTTCAAAAGGTCTACTGTGCACGCACAGCTAGCGGTAGCCCATGTCTTTCCCTCGCTCGCGTGCAGCAACAGCAAGCTAGCAGGTTGGCCCATTTCGGCTAGGCGAGCAGCCCACCAGCACCGCAGGGCACAACCCCCTTGCAGTTTTGTTTTTTCTTCTCTGTTATCCTCTCTGCCGCTAACTTTGGGCCCCACCCGTCATCTTTTCCACTGCATCATGTTCGTCCCGAACACTGCAGCCGCCAAACCCAGCCGCAATCGGATCGACCGATTCGATCGATATGCTTCCCCTCTCCCAGTCCTAACTTCATATAAATATCCCCCACCTCCGAATCGTCTGATTTTTTTCTAAACCCAAGATCTCCCCTGCCCTAGAGAGCCGTCATCATCTCACCAGAGTTCCGCCGTAGAAGCTCCTTCGCCGGTCGTTTCCGTCGCGCCTGAAGGTTCCCAGCATCTCCTCGTGGCCCAATTCTATTCGCCCCGATCTCCTCTACCTCCCTCACTCATTATATCGCGTAGGGAGTCACTGAAACGAGCTCTAGAACCTCCACCCGAAGCAGAGCACCGCCAGGGACACTCCGGCCCTTCGGCATCGCCAACAGAGGAAGCCCCGTCGCTGTCCAACGTCATCCAACCAACCGCCGTACGCCGGCGCATCCATCCACCCACTCACCGCCTCCGGAGAACCGCCGGAGACGCGCCACCATCACCGCCCGAGCTGCCGGCGTTGTTCTTCTCCAACTCCAGTGACGCCTCAACCTGTTTCCTCTGGTGAGCCGCCCTTAGCCGTCCGACCTCCATCCAACTACTGATAGTGGATGGCATATGTTTTTCTTCTTCTGCCGAACCATTTTTCTCTATGTTGTGGTTGTTCGCCATTTAAGCCTCCCAACGGACAGGTAACATCCAGTAGAAACCTGCCACATGGCACATCCACAGCAGCCGCCGCAGTTCTTCCAGGAAAGCTGTTTTGGCACAATTTTTGTTTTTAGATTTCATATCAAATTTTCATTTAGGTATATCTTGAGATCCGTTGCTCCAAATTCATTGCTTCTTTTTCCTGTCTACTCGTAGTGACCAGGAGCATCTAGTAGAATCAAAATTTCACATTTTTGAACTGTTTCAATTTGAATTTGCTCAAATTTGAATTCAAAGTTCTGGAGGCCATATCTTTTAAACCGTTGATCCAAATTAGTTGATTCTTTTTGCATTGTGATCCTACTAGCACGTAGATAAGATATACCTACTGATATGTTCTGTTAATTAGGTTTTATTTGAACTCCTTGCTGTTGATTTTATTTTGGTATTACGAGAGTATGGTTTATTTATCGGTGCTTTCGTTATCATATAGATTGTCGGTTGTGTGAAGCGGATCAGAATTAATCGTTAGAGTACTTCAGCACCGTTCAAGGCAAGTTTGCACTTTTGATTTTTCTCATCCTATATTCTGCTATGCATGTGTGGTTTTATGCTATGAAATATGTTTGGCCAGATATGTGTATCCTGTGTTGTCATGTTTTGGTATTGGCTGTGTTATGTGATGGTGAGTAGCTTGCGATGGTAGGCATGGACATGTGTTGAATGATGCATGGAAGTGGTGAGTCTTTATAGCCGTAGGCTCGGGACTTTTTCTCAGGTGAATGCGTCAATGGCTGAGCGCTCTTTTGTCCCTAGAGAATGCGCCATGGCTGAGCGCACTTGAGTTGTCGGGGCTTTTTCTCATGTGAATGCGTCACTAGCTGAGCGCTCTATTGTCCTTAGAGAATTCGCCAGGATTGAGTGCACTTGAGACATCTTGAAGATCTTTATCATCTGTGTTGTTTGCACCTTGCCTATGTAGTGGAGGTACGTGAAGGTAGTTTTACGCGAAACCAAACTTGAGTGTTTTGTTTGTCATACTTTGCTTCTGGATGTAGGTTTGCTATATCATTATGTGTGATTTGCCAATACATTCAATGTATTGACCCTTGTGGCTGCAACTTATCATGTTGCAGGATATTGCAGATGATCAGTGAGATACAGTAGGGTTGCAAGTCTTCACTCAACATTTTCGGCAGTGGGCATTGATGGGGCTCATCGTCTATTATGCTACATTTCCGCTGTTATTATTGAATAAAGTTAGCTATGTGCTACTCAGTTGTAATATTTTAAGAATTCTGGATCATACCTTATAGTAAATGATGCACTTGTTATTTGATATTCATATGTACTGTGTGTGCTAGCGAGTCGATCCGGGGACTAGCATAGTGAGCACAAAGACATCGAATCTTGTCAGGTTTGGGTCGTTGCATTATAGCATGTAAACTTTGAGTCATATATGCATGATGTAGATGTTAGTTTAATTCTTATAGTTCATATCATTCAAAATCAATTATTTTTTATAAAAAAGCTAATCTATTTTAAGATTCATGGAATTGTGGGTTGTAAAGCATAAAGTAAAAACAAATAATGGCAATTCCTTTGTCATTGATGACATGATCACGCTTCGGGATTTTTTTGCGCTGCCTGTAATGACTGATAATCTTCATCTTCCTCTATCATTCGAAGCTTACCAGGAGTTCAACTAACTTCAACTCTACTACCCCTAATCAATCTTGATCTTGAGGGTAAGGACATCTGGAAGTGGCCATCTAAGTCTGGGGAGTTTCAATCAAAGATTTACTATGAGTTTAAATACTCTCATCTAGTTGATCCTATATTTAAGTGGATCTAGAAATGCTCATGTACTCTTAAAGTCAAGGTTTTTGGATGGCTTCTGTTGATGGACCGCTTAAATACTAGGGATATGATGCAACACAGACACTGGAATAGTCAAGATGACACCTGTGTTTTTGTGCCATATGTCCAGCCATGAGGATCGTGTTCATCTTTTCTTTGCTTGCAATTTTAGCCAACGCGTCTGGAATTACCTTGGAATTTTTTGGGTCACCCAGCCAGATCAGTCAACTTATATGATGGCCTCAACTACCAGGAGGGATATTGGCTTTCCTTTCTTCCCTGAAGTGGTCTTCACTGCCACATGGAATATTTGGACTCAGAGGAATGGAAAGATTTTCAGAAATGAGACACCTAGCTTCAGATCTTGGAGGAGAAACTTTGTACATGACATTTCTCTTCTAGATCATAGGATTAAATGTAAATATAGAGATAGTCTCCTCTCTTGGATAGCTTCTTTCCCATAGGTTTTTTGTATGTATTCCTTCCCCGTTTTTGTATCTTTTACATTGTTTTCCCTATAATTTTAATAAAGAGCTGTGAGGTTGTTGCCTTGCAATATATAGTAAAAAAATCATGTATAAAAGAATATGGGCAATTATGATACGGAAGATTCTAGAACAAAGGAGAAGTGCTTGTGTTTTGAGGTTTGTGCATTATGCTTAATTTCAACCATGGAGTCTTCTAGATTGTACATGTGGCAAAATATGGTGGAATGTAGATGATATCCACCTGCCAGTAGTGCTCGGATTTGCCATCTCTGCACCGTCAGATTGGCTTCATCCAATGGTCATCTTTTAAAGTTATTCGCACACTATATAGGGTATACACTACAAAAAAAGACACATCCGTGACATTTTGGGCTGAACAATTTTTTTTATTCTGTCATGCTTATGACACTTCTATGATGATAATTGTGACAAACCCCGGTATCATCATAGATGTGGTGGGCTCCTACTTCTATGACAAAAAATCATGACAAAAAATGGGCTTCTCGTCCTGGGCAGGCTGGAGACGCAGCTGCATGACATTTTTTGGGCCGTCCATGACGGAAAAAACCATGGTAGAAGCGAGGGCGAAGAAAATATCGGGGAGTTCCCGGTTATGGTGGGTGGTCAGGGCCGAGCGATGCACGAAGGTTTGCACATTTCTCTCGTACACGTACACGCATGTGTGCGAGGCATTGGGCTCTAACTGAACCCGTGTGAGGCGTTCACTTACTGAACCTGAGGATTGCACTGGATAGCTACGCGTTACTGAACACGATGAATCAATCGATCCCTGGCTAGTAACTGAACCCGATCGAGCGATTCCTTCGCTACTGCTGCTAACTTAAGCCGATCGAACTGCTGCCTCTTGATGAACGGTGAGCGTTGTTGGGGGTTGGATGAACAGTTCCCGGTGGGGATTGGATGAACAAGACCCCGTGGTAGTAGAGGTCGTTGTCGCTGGATGAACCGGAACCCGATCGAGCCGGTTGGGGGTGGATGAACAGGACCCCGTTGAGGGCTGGTTAAATAGTAGCCAGTGGAGGGTGAGGGAGTACTGGACTAAGGGGTCCTCGGGCGTCCGGCCTGTTAGCCATGGGCCGGACTGATGGGCTGCGAAGATACGAAGATCGAAGACTGTACCCATGTCCGGAAGGGACTCTCCTTGGCGTGGAAGGCAAGCTTGGTGATCAAATATGTAGATTCCTTTCTCTGTAACCGACCTTGTGTAACCCTAGATCCTCCCGATGTCTATATAAACCGGAGGACTTAGTCTGGAGAAGAGACTCATTACCATAGTCATACAGGCTAGACTTCTAGGGTTTAGTCATTACGATCTCGTGGTAGATCAACTCTTGTAATACTCATATTCATCAAGATCAATCAAGCAGGAAGTAGGGTACTACCTCCATAGAGAGGGCTCGAACCTCGGTAAACATTGTGTCCCATGTCTCCTGTTACCATCATCCTTAGACGCACAGTTCAGGACCCCCTGCCCGAGATCCGCCGGTTTTGACACCGACATTGGTGCTTTCATTGAGAGTTCCACTCTGCCGTCCCCAAAAGGTTTGATGGCCCCTTCAATCATCAACAATGATGCTGTCCAAGGGGAAACCTTCCTCCCCGGACAAATCTTCGTGTTTGGCGGCTTCGCACTACGGGCCAACTCACTTGGCCAGCTGGAGCAGATCGACAGCTACGCCCCTGGCCATCAGGTCAGATTCAGGAGTTTGAACTACGTCGTGGACATCCGCGGAGACTTGATCTTCGACGGATTCGGGACCGCGGCAGTCGCTCCCCGTCGCCACGATGAGCATGACTTAAATCTGTCATCGGACCACACTCAGGAAATCGCACCTATAACCGCTCTGGCCTTAGATCCGGAGTAGATCGCGCCATCCAAGGAAGGGAAGTTCAACCCCGCCTCAGAGGCCGTAGACTCTGTGACGTTGGAGCCGCACACAGACCTAACCTCGGGTGAGGCCTGTGTCATCGGAACCTCGGACTCGTTTTCCGGCTATAAGTTCCGAGCCATGTGGGTCCGCATACTCGATTGCCGAATTCAGCGTTGCGGACATCTTCCAGCACTCACCTTCAGGCAACGTGCTAAACTCGTTAAAAAATCTATCCCTAGCGGAGGACTCTCAGCCGAATTATATCCGGTTTGAGCTAGAGGCGGATGATGGAGAATTTCGTTTCCCACCCACCGCCCACTTCATAGCCACTATCGAAGACCTAATCGACACGCTCGATTACGACTCCGAAGACATCGACGATATGGACGATGATGCCAGAGACGAGGAGGCCCAAAGCCCGCCGTTCACTGGATGATGGACGGACACTTCCTCATACAACGTATACATGGTAGATGCGCCAAAAAATAATAGCGGCAATGACAAGGAAGACCCAGCAAAGGAGGACCCTCCTAAGACACAACCAAAGCACCGGCATCAGCGGCGCCGCTCTAAATCGCGCCGCAGCAGAGACAGAAACACTAGCATAGGAGACGACAACACTCCGGATGGTGCCGAAGACATAGAAGAACCCGATGAACAAACTGCCGAACAAGACAATCGGGAAGATGGGCAAGTCAGCCCTGATGAACAGGCCATAGAAGAAGACTCAGAGGATGGTAGTTATCATCCGCTCTCCGAGGAGGAGACGAGCCTCGGCAACAAAGACTTCATCATGCCTGAGGAACCTCTCGAGCAGGAGCGCTTTAAGCTTTAGCTAATAGCCACTGCGAGGAGCCTGAAAAAGAAGCAGCAGCAGCTTCAAGCTGATCAAGACCTGCTCAATGACAGATGGACCAATGTCCTGGCAGCCGAGGAATACAACCTTAAACGCCCAGCCAAAAGTTACCCAAAGAGAAAATTGCTACCTCAGTTCGATGACGAGGCGCCAGAGCCCGCACCAGCATCACGCAATGCGGTTGACCGGCCACCGCGCGGTCGGGATAAAATGGCAACTCGATCCAAAAACCAGACTGTCCCACCTCGCTGTAAAGGCAGGGATAAGACAGCTCGGGGCTATACATATGACCTTCGTCAAGACCTGGACAGTAGAGCAGGACATACAAGATCGATCTACGGATCACGAGGACGTTGATACGTCTCCAATGTATCTATAATTTTTGATTGCTCCATGCTATATTATCTACTGTTTTGGACTATATTGGGATTTATTTTCCACTTTTATATTATTTTTGGGACTAACCTATTAACCGGAGGCCCAGCCCAGAATTGCTGTTTTTTGCCTATTTCAGTGTTTCGAAGAAACGGAATATCGAACGGAGTCCAAACGGAATGAAACCTTCGGGAACGTGATTTTCTCACCGAACGTGATCCAGAAGACTTGGACCCTACGCCAAGGCATTAGAGAGGTGGTCACGAGGGTGGGGGCGCACCCCCCTTAGGGCGCGCCCCATGCCTTGTGGGCCCCTCGGAGCTCCACCGACGTACTTCTTCCTCCTATATATACCTACGTACGCCCAAACAAAGAGATACGGAGCCAAAAACCTAATTCCACCGCCCCAGCTTTCTGCATCCATGAGATCCCATCTTGGGGCCTGTTCTAGAGCTCCGTCGGAGAGGGCCGTCATCACGGAGGGCTTCTACATCATCATAGCCTCTCCGATGAAGTGTGAGTAGTTTACCTCAGACCTTCGGGTCCATAGTTAGTAGCTAGATGGCTTCTTCTCTCTTTTTGGATCTCAATACAAAGGTCTCCCCCTCTCTCGTGGAGATCTATTTGATGTAATCTTCTTTTTGCGGTGTGTTTGTTGAGATCGATGAATTGTGGGTTTATGATAAAGTCTATCTATGAATAATATTTGAATCTTCTCTGAATTCTTTTATGTATGATTGGTTATCTTTGCAAGTCTCTTCGAATTATCAGTTTGGTTTAGCCTACTAGATTGGTTTTTCTTGCCATGGGAGAAGTGCTTAGCTTTGGGTTCAATATTGCGGTGTCCTTTCCCAGTGACAGAAGAGGCAGCAAGGCATGTATTGCATCGTTGCCATCGAGGATAACAAGCTGGGGTTTATTTCATATTGCATGAATTTATCTCTCTACATCATGTCATCTTGCTTAAGGCGTTACTCTGTTTTTAACTTAATACTCTAGATGCATGCTGGATAGCGGTCGATGAGTGGAGTAATAGTAGTAGATGCAGAATCATTTCGGTCTACTTGTCACGGACGTGATGCCTATATACATGATCATGCCTAGATATTCTCATAACTATGCTCAATTCTGTCAATTTCTCAACAGTAATTTGTTCACCCACCGTAGAATACTTATGCTCTTGAGAGAAGCCACTAGTGAAACCTATGGCCCCCGGGTCTATTCTCATCATATCAATCTCCATCACTTTAATCTTGCTTTGCTTTTTTACTTTGCCTTTTACTTTTCACTTTGCATCTCTATACCAAAAATACCAAAAGTACTATCTATAAGATCTCACTCTCGTAAGTGAACGTGAAGGGATTGACAACCCCTAATCGTGTTGGTTGCGAGTAGCTATCGTTTTGTGCAGGCACGAGGGACTTGAGCGCGGCCTCCTACTGGATTGATACCTTGGTTCTCAAAAACTAAGGGAAATACTTACGCTACTCTGCTGCGTCATCCTCTCCTCTTCGGGGAAAACCAACGCAAGCTCAAGAGGTAGCAAGAAGAATTTCGGGCGCCGTTGTCGGGGAATCTATGCAAAAAGTCAACATACCAAGTACCCATCACAATCCCTATCTCTCGCATTACATTAGTTGCCATTTGCCTCTCGTTTTCCTCTCCCCCATTTCACCCTTGTCGTTTTATTCGCCTTCTCCTTCTCCTTCTCCTTCTCCTTCTCCTTCTCCTTCTCTTTTTCCGTTTGCCTTCTTCTCGCTTGCCTTTTGTTTGTCCGTGTGTTGGATCGCTTGTTTGTCGCTATATCTGAAATTGGGGAAGTTACCGCCGATATGGGCGATAACAATATCATAGAAAATTCTGATGCTCCTGCTGTAGAACCCCCTACCTATCATACAAAAAGATTTCAAATCGGTAGTGGTAATATTATTGGAAAAGGAGTTATTCAAGATTTCTTTACTTGTGCCGGTGCTTTGCCCTCTATGGGCGGTTCTATTCTCCATAGAACTAGTAGTCTTGCGGACGCTATTGCCATGCTTATTGTTGAACTTGAAAGGCAATTCATGCATATGGACCCATCTATACAAAGAATTTGCTAATATCGAGCACTCTTCTGTTAAGCATGCCGCTACTATCTTTTTGGCTCATGAATTCAGATTTATAATAAAAGAAGCCAAAGAAATCTTTGCACACTATAGGGTGGGCGCTGGTCGCCCTCCCATAGAATCTATCCTCTTCGATCAAGAAGAAATTATGCGCTTTCAATCTCTTGACTATGTTGCTTTCAATGAAAACCTTAGAAAAAAGGTGCCAATCAATATCTTAATTGATAGAATCTCTGAACTTAATGATGATTTGGCTATTCGAAATAATGAGCTAGGATGCTCTCTTGAGTTTAGGCTCACAAGGTTCTGTCAAAAGAATGCTTATAATGATGAATTGGTTGTGCAATACGAAGGGCCGAAAGAGGAACCTATACCTCCCAAAACTGATCTTGGGGACTTTTGTCCTATTAAATTTAGCCCTTTTGATTACTTTTGCTTGCCCCAAAGGAAACTTGTTGCCGAATGTAGAGAATATGAAATGAGTTTCATCGATCTATCTTATTACTACGGCACAACTTAGATCTATCCTCGCTTTTATGCCTAGCTAGGGGCGTTAAACGATAGCGCTTGTTGGGAGGCAACCCAATTTTATTTTTAGTTTTTTGTGTTTTTCTTCTGTTAGGGAATAAATAACCCATCTACCTTCTGTTTAGATGTGGTTTTGTGTTTTAATTAGTGTTTTTGCCAAGTTAGACCTATTGGATCTTCTTGGATGATAGTTATTTGATCTTGCTGACTATCAAGGAATGGAAGGTAAGTGAACATGCAGATGGCCGCCGAAGCTCTTCCTAGGCTCCCTCTAGGTGACCCCAAGGCGACCACCGCCGGTGGCCACTCCGGCCCCAGCGTCCACCCTTCCTACCGCCGGTGGCCACTCCGGCCCCGGCGGCCACCCTTCCTACCGCCGGTTGCCACTCCGGCGCCGATGGTCACTGCTCCACTGCTTTTTCTCACCCCGAGGGTGGCAGCCACAAACCTTTTTCCGGTTACTTTGCGGGAAGTGTTGCTGCTAGGATGACCATGGATCCTCCTTCACTCAACTTTGCTCGAGGTAAAGATTTCCAACTGTCCATGAGGGAAAAGTTTGGTCACCTAGTGGTGTTTTCACCTGGTTTTCATCAACGTGAGTTCACTTTGGTGGTTTCCTTCTGCCGTGCTCGTTTTCGGTTGGATTATCACACGGTTAGTATCACGTTGCAATCCTGTTTTGGTGGCTATCCTCAAGGTTTCCGTGTGCTTCACCTCAAGGATAGAACGTTCAAGTTCTCTGTTGCCTCAAAAGCTGTGGGTTTTGAGATCTATAATCATGGCCGGATAGTTGAGAAGGATTTTGAGTTAGTTTTCAATCTTTGGGAATTTGGAGGACCTAATTGGCTACGTGAAGAACAACTTTACTATCATGAGGAAGAAGCTTCTTGGACTAGAGTTGTCAATGGATCGCGACCGCGATCTGTCGCCGGCACAGTCTCCGGCGATCAACCCCGGCAGTCAGTTTTTGCTTGCTTAGCGAATATTCCGACCACTAGCAATAATGTGGTCATAGACTTTAATGTCCCCTTAACGCCCAATATTACCCCCTCAGGAGAGGATCATGCAGCAACTGCTGCAGGCGGGAATCTGGGTCCTTTGAATAACTCGATTCAATGCTATGCGTGTGGCAAGATGGGCCACTTTGCTCGGGAGTGTCGCGACACTCGCCTTCCTGGGCTTTACCCTTCTCTCAAGTTTGCTACTTTCCCTAGCCCACCTATTGGGGCCTGGAACTTGGAGGTGATCCAGGATTGGTTCAAGTCCATTGGCCCGGCCCGTGACCCCTCGCGAGTTTCCTCTTTTCACGAGCTATGTATGGGATCTTTTCCTAATTTTCAGCCTCGTCCTACTCTTGCCTCCTCAACTTCTACGCTCTGCTCCTCTGTTTCACCGCTCTGCCCAAACTCCGTTCCCGTCACCTTGAGCTTGACTGCACCGGAGAGTGTTCGTTCTGCGGCTTCGATGGCCAACATCCCAATTGATCTGCGTTCGTTCGTGCCTCATGGTTTCGACATTCAGCAGGTCCCTGACCGCAATGGGGTGGCTAGGGTGGTGCTGCCGCAACGTCCTCGTCACCATGAAGATTGGGCGATTGCGACCATCCATCCTCTCCCCGCCGATGCTCCATTCCCCAATGTAAGAGATGTTCTTGAGGAGTTTATTGTTGAACATAGGCAGTTGGGGTTGAGGGATGTTCAGCGTTGCCCGTTAGGAGAGGCCTATGTTCGGCTCAAAAGGGTTAGGGACAGGGATAAGTTGGTGCTAGATAGTCCTCATGAGTTTGGTGATGTGTTCATTACTTTCGTGAATCACGATGAGGGAAGAAATCACAGGAGGGTTCATTTCAATAGAACTGTTTGGTTGCTTCTGACGGGAGTTCCATTTGATTTCCGTAACACTGAAGATTTGGCTTGTGCTATCAGTAAGTTCGGTCGCATGATATCCTGGGACAAGGAGGATGATCACATGGGGCGTATTGTAGTCAAGGCTAGAGTTATGAACCTAGATATCATTCCTAAAAGTATGCGCTGGTCTGAAGGAGATGAATTTGAGGAAGATGGTTGGTCTTCCTCCATTGAAGTGCTGGCAAGTGAGCTCCTTGATGGAGGTCCTGGAGATGAGGATCCAATTCCTCCCGCCAATGTGGACCCACACCCTCTCCCTGAAGATGCTGTGCCTGCTCATGGTTTTCATGCCGATGCTGCCAACAATAATGATATGGATGCTCAGGGTGCAGAGAATTGGGATAATTGGGAAGAGATTCAGCAGAATCAGCAGAATGCTGACCTTGAGGATCTTTTGGATGTTGTACAGCAGGAAGAAATGGCCTGGGCAGATGGAGAAGAACTGCATCCTGCTCCAAGCAACAATAGTTTATCCTCTGACATGTCTTTCTCTAAGGGAGACAACACAAATTTGCTTTTGGCCCCTGTTGCAGTGGAGTCTATCCCTCCAAGGGAGGTAGTGCCTGCTATTATTCCTCCCCCAGCCATGGTGATTGCTAATGGGCTGCAGAACATAATTCAAGCCTATCAGTCAGATGATGAGGAACCTCCTTTACTGCAAGAGAATACCCAGGATGCTGCTTTGGTTGTTGAAGTTTTACATGATCAAGTACAGGCTGTTGCAGAGCAACTGCAACATGTTGCCTCAAATAGTCATGGAGCAGATGCCATTGCTGATGTTTCTGCATCTCTTCATTTGCATCCTGCCCCACATGTGCTGTTGGAAGTTGTTGAGGAGCTTGCCTTGGTTCCTGATCCATTTTTAGATGCTGTGTCAACTGATGGGCAAGTTAAATCTTCACTTGATAGTGGATCTTCATTTGCAGTCCTGGCATGCAGTCCTAAACATGCTAACAATGCTAGGGGAAGCTTGCAGCCACTGGAGAACTTTGAGGATCTACAGTCAGGGTTACAAGGTAATTGGGTTACTCAAATAAATGAACACTTTAGCATGGCTCCTTCTCTTCTTGGTTTGAAAAGAATTCAGATGGCTGCTGCTGCTACTAATGATCACTCTGTTTCTGAAGAAGGCATGTTATTGTGGAAACACCACTTTAAGGACCAATCCTTGGAAAACAGGAGATCTTTCTCTACCAACATTCCTGTAAGTTGGTTTAACTTTATTGTTCACCTGCTTCTGTCCCCTGATAAGTTTGCCTGGACTGTTAATATGTTAAAATTTGGAATGTCGGAACTATTCACTGCTGTGGAAAATATGGATCAAGCCTTTCTGTTCTATATACCTGACAAGTGTCCTACCTCTCATGCACCTATTTGCCAGGTCATGGAGGATGAGGTCAAGGGCAAAAAAAATATTGGTGTGCCTGCCAATATGCAGGATGTGGAGTCCCAGGCCCTGCTGCAACCTTTTGGTTCAGACAACTTGAGGAAGAGAAGATGTGGAAAGACTCCACTAGTGGAAACAAAGGTTAGGAGAAGTGATAGAATTAAGAAAGACAATGCTGGTTACAAGAGAAACTCCTATTCTAATAATAATTGTCTACCCTGCAATGTTGTCCCTCCCATCATACAAAAATCAGTTGTTAAAAACCTCACTGCCTCTTTTTGTAAGGTTGCTGAGGGGGAGCTGGAAGACAAGCTGGCCAAGAAGCCCAAGAGAAGGCAAGAGGATGTTTTGGACAAGGTGCCCTTGGCCAAAGGAGAAGGACATACCTCCAACGCATCTTAATGTTTATGTCCCTTACTTGGGGTACTGTGTGGAGGGTGTGTGTGTGGTTCCTCACCTAGTTTGATGTTGTTTTTGATCAATGTAAGACTTGGATATTGGCACTTTATGAACTCTATATGTCTGGTGATGTACTATCCTATTACTCCTTATTTGCTGTATGATTGGCTGCTCTGCTGGATATGTGTTGTGCTGTGGATCAGGGTTTTGTGCAATTTTCCTTCATGTGTGGAAGATCAAGTGCTGGTACTTGACCTCTGGTACAAAATAATTATATGTTTCCATGAATAACACAAACAGAAGCTGGAACATTCTCAATTGGAACATTAGAGGAATAAATTCTGAGGACAAATGGTTGGCCTTAAGGCAAAAAATTGATGAGAGTGATTGCAACATTTTGTGTCTTCAAGAAACCAAGAGAGAGACTTTTGACACAGCTTACTTAAAAAATTTCTGCCCTTCCAGACTTAATAAATTTGCCTACCTGCCCTCTGTTGGAGCTTCTGGGGGGCTCCTTGTGGCTTGGAATGGATCTCAGTTCTCTGGAGAAGTCATTGCACAAAATAGATTTTCTATTTCATTACAATTTACCAGTCTGCTCTCCATTCAGTCTTGGATTATTTCCATTATTTATGGGCCATGTGATCCACAAGACAAAATTGAGTTTATTAACTGGTTTCTGAATATTCACATGCCTGATGATGTTGACTGGATCCTAATGGGAGATTTCAACCTTATGAGGGCACCATCAGATAGGAACAGACCTGGGGGAGATGTCAATGATATGCTCATGTTTAATGAGGCTATCAGTAATTAAGGTTTAATTGAATTACCTTTGCATGGCAGAAAGTTTAGTTGGAGTAACATGCAACATGATCCTCTGTTGGTAAAAATTGATTGGTTTTTCACTTCTGCCTCTTGGATGACTACTTTTCCAAACACAATTGTGATGCCTCTTGCAAAGCCTATTTCAGATCATCTGCCCTGTGTAATAAAAGTTGGTACTTCTATCCCAAAGGCAAAAGTGTTCATGTTTGAAAACTACTGGCTCCAACATTCAGACTTCAAGCAGGTTGTTGCCAATGCTTGGAATATTCCAGTTGGCAATCTTGATGCTGTCAAAACCTTGAATGCTAAGTTTAAAAACTTAAGAAGAGCTTTGAAGCTGTGGGCTAAAACCTTATCTTGTCGGAAGACTCAAATTGCAAAGCTGAATGAGTTCATATTCCTGTGGGATCTCTTTGAAGAATTTAGAGAGTTGGACATTCATGAATGGAAGAACATCTGCTTATTCTATTGAGGAATCAAAAGATTTATTGGAAGCAAAGAGGGAAAATCAGGGGGGGTGAAGTTTGGAGATGAGAACACAAAGTTCTTCCACACTAAAGCATCAATTAATTACAGGCATAATCATATTGATGTACTCCAAAATGATGACCAAGTTGAGATATCTGATCATGCTGGGAAAGCTGCAATTCTATTGGACACTTACAAAAAAAGAATGGGCACATCTCAAAAAACCTCAATGCATTTTAACTTGGCTTCCTTGTTTGGGTAGAGACAACAATCAGATATCTTTGATAAACTTGAATTGCCTTTTACTGAAGAGGAAATTGATGTTGTGGTCAAAGATATTCCATCAGACAAATCACCAGGCCCTGATGGTTTTAACAATGAATTTCTCAAGTCTTGCTGGGACATTATTAAGGGAGATGTGCAAAAATTCATATATGATTTTCATGCAGGGCACATTTCTATTAAGGGCTTAAATACTTCATACATTACCCTCATTCCAAAGGGGAGTACTCCCTTGACAGAAAATGATTTTAGACCAATCTCATTACTAAACTGCTGTCTAAAGATTGTCACTAAGCTGCTGGCAAACAGCTTGCAGAAAGTGATCCTCAAGTTGGTTCATATCAACAAATATGGTTTTCTCAAAGACAGGTCCATTCATGATTGTTTGGGTTGGGCATATGAATATTTACACCAATGTCATAAGTCTAAAGATGAGATTATTGTACTTAAACTGGATTTTGAAAAGGCTTTTGACACAATTGAGCACCAGGCAATGCTGGATATTTTAAAGGCCAAAGGTTTTGGGGACAGATGGATTTCATGGATCAAAATGCTCTTCACTTCTGCTTCATCTGCTATCTTGCTAAATGGTGTCCCTGGAAAAAAGTTTTATTGTCTTAGAGGTGTCAGGCAGGGGGACCCTCTTCCCCCCCCCCCCTCCTGTTTGTGCTTGTTGCAGATATTCTTCAGTCAGTTCTCAACAAGGCAATGCACATGGGATTGCTATCTGCTCCCTTACAAGTGAAGTCATGCCCTGATTTTCCAATTGTCCAGTATGCTGATGACACCCTGGTTATTCTACAAGCAGATGCCAAGCAACTACATTGCCTTAAAGCCCTCCTCAACAGTTTTGCTTATGCCACTGGACTTAAAATAAATTACAATAAATCCAGTATGATTCCAATAAATGTGTTAGAAGAGAAGATGGAGATTTTGATAAATACTTTTCATTGCAAGAAGGAATTTTTTCCAATCCAATATTTGGGAGCACCCTTAGGCCTTCATAAACCCACTGTTGAGCAATGTTTTCCTCTTGTCACAAGACTGCAAAAGAAGCTTCTGGGTTTGTCCTCCTTTATGACAATGGCTAGAAGATTGCTGTTGGTGAAATCTGTCCTCAATTCTTTGTTGATCTATCTCATGGGATGCCTTGATGTGCCTGTCACCATCAAAACACAAGACATCAAGTATTTGAGACACTGCCTGTGGAGAGGCCCAGGTCTGGAGGACCACAGACCTGCCATGGTGGCATGGAGCACTGTGTGTAGACCAAAAAATCAAGGAGGTTTGGGTGTCATGGATATCTTTATTCAGAATAAGGCCCTGCTACTTAAGAATCTGCACAAGTTCTATAACAGACACAATACCCCTGGGTCAACTTGATTTGGGAATCATATTACAACAATGAAGCACTGCCTGGTAATCACTGGATTGGATCTTTTTGGTGGAAGGCAAACTTTAAGCTTATTGATAACTATAAGTCCTTGGCCAGATGCAACATAGGTGATGGCAAGAGTGCCTTCTTTTGGACTGATTTGTGGCACTCTGCTTGTTTGCAAGACATGTTCCCTCATTTATTCTCTTTTGTGAAGAACAAGGATGCTACTGTCCACACCATTCTCCAAGCAGAATTCTTAGAGGATCTATTCCATCTACCTCTGACTGTGCAAGCTTTCCAGGAATTTGAGGCTATGGAGAACATTTGTATTGAGTTAAGGGCTTCTGATGCACTTGATTGCACTGACACTTGGAGCTACATTTGGGGAAATGAACAATTCTCAGTTGCTAAGGCCTATAAAGTTATGATGGGAGTTAAAATTGTGCCACAGCAGTTCAACTGGATCTGGAATAGCTCTTGTCAGCCAAAGCACAAGGTGTTTTTTTGGAGATTGCACATGACAGGCTCAATACTAGAAATCTTTTGAGAAGGAAAACTTTTCATTTGGCCAACTACAACTATGCTGTCAACAACTGTCCACAGGAAGAAACTCTTCAGCATCTTTTTCTGGACCTGTCCTTTTGCAGATCAATGTTGGGACTTGATTTGCCCTTCACGACAGGCAAATGTTTCATCTGGAAGCTTTTCTTGATCTCAAACTGAAGCTACATGTTCCTTTTTTCATGGAAATAATCATCCTTGCTTCTTGGGCTATCTGGATCTCAAGGAACAATTTGATCTTCCAAGCAATTCAACCTAATATTCAGAGGTGGAAAGCTATTTTCCTGGAGGAGCTCAATCTGCTAAGATTTAGGATTGAGCAGAGTTATGCTGGAGCCTATTGTTCTTGGCTTGACAATCTTGTACTGTAATTCTAGACTCTAGTTAGTTTTTTCCTCCATAGTTTTTTTCTCTTTTCTTTCTTCTTCTGGCTTATCTCAAGCCTTTTGTACATTGGAACCTTTTTGTTTTTTTGTCTTATTTAATAAAAATTACAGTGGGGTTTTGCCCTACTGTGTATAGTCAAAAAAATCCAGAAACTTTGCGTTCAGTGCCTGAATTATTAAAAATTATCAGAACGTGATAAAATACTAATTACAATTTCTTCTGATCAATAAACAAATTTTCTAGGTCGTCCAATTTTGGTAGATTTTTTGGAGTTCCAGAAGTTTGCGTTAGTTATAGATTACTATAGACTGTTCTGTTTTTGACAGATTCTGTTTTTCGTGTGTTGTTTGCTTATTTTGATGAATCTATGGCTAGAAAAATAGTTTATAATCCATAAAGAAGTTGGAATACATTAGGTTTAACACCAATATAAATAAAGAATGAGTTTATTACAGTACCTTGAAGTGGTCTTTTGTTTTCTTTCTCTAACGGAGCTCACGAGATTTCTATTGAGTTTTGTGTTGTGAAGTTTTCAAGTTTTGGGTGAATTCTTTTGATGGATTATGGAACAAGGAGTGGAAAGAGCCTAAGCTTGGGGATGCCCATGGCACCCCCAAGATAATCCAAGGACACCAAAAAGTCAAAGCTTGGGGATGCCCCGGAAGGCATCCCCTCTTTCGTCTACTTCCATCGGTAATTTACTTGGAGCTATATTTTTATTCACCAACATGATATGTGTTTTGCTTGGAGCGTCTTGTATTATGTGTGTCTTTGTTTGTTAGTGTGCCACAATCATCCTTGTTGTACACACTGAGGGAGTCCTGGACTAGGGGGTGTCTGGATAGCCGAACTATCATCATTGGCCGGACACCAAGTCTATGAAGATACAAGATTGAAGACTTCGTCCCATGTCCGGATGGGACTTTCCTTGGCGTGGAAGGCAAGCTTGGCAATACGGATATGTAGATCTCCTACCATTGTAACCGACTCTGTGTAACGCTAGCCCTCTCCGCTGTCTATATAAACCGGAGGGTTTTAGTCCATAGGACGAACAACAATCATACCATAGGCTAGCTTCTAGGGTTTAGCCTCCTTGATCTCGTGGTAGATCTACTCCTGTACTACCCATATCATCAATATCAATCAAGCAGGAGTAGGGTTTTACCTCCGTCGAGAGGGCCCAAATCTGGGTAAAAACATCGTGTCCCTTGTCTCCTGTTACCATCCACCTAGACACACAGTTCGGGACCCCCTACCCGAGATCCGCCGGTTTTGACACCGACATTGGTGCTTTCATTGAGAGTTCCTCTGTGTCGTCACCCATAGGCCCGATGGCTCCTTCGATCATCAACAATGACGCGGTCCAGGGTGAGACTTTTCTCCCCAGACAGATCTTTGTATTCGGCAGCTTTGCACTGCGGGCCAACTCGCTTGGCCATCTGGAGCAGATCAAAAGCTACGCCCCTGGCCATCAGGTCAGATTTGGAAGTTTGAACTATACGGCCAACGTCCGCGGAGACTTGATCTTCGACGGATTCGAGCCACAGCCGAGCGCGCCGAACTGTCACGATAGGCATGATTTAGCTCTTCTGCCAGACAGTGCCCTGGAGGCCGCACAAGAGTCCGCTCCGACCCTTAATTCGGAGCCGACTGCGCAGATCGAGGATGGGTGGCTAGACACCGCCTCGGGGGCTGCTACCTCTACGGCGATGGAGCCGAATACCGACCCTGTCCCTTGTGAAGCTCATGACTCCGAGGTGCCGGACTCCTCGCCGAACTCCGAACCTCCCGCGCCCCTACCAATCGAATCCGATTGGGCGCCGATCATGGAGTTCACCGCTGCGGACATCTTTCAGCACTCGCCTTTTGGCGACATCCTGAATTCGCTAAAGTATCTCTCGTTATCAGGAGAGCCCTGGCCGAACCACGGTCAGGACGGTTGGGATGCGGACGACGAAGAAATTCAAAGCCCACCCACCACCCACTTTGTAGCCACTGTCGACGATCTAACCGACATGCTAGACTTCGACTCCGAAGACATCGACGGTATGGACGACGATGCCGGAGACGACCAAGAACCAGCGCCTACGGGGCACTGGAAAGCCACCTCGTCATACGACATATACATGGTGGACATCCCAAAGGATAGGAATGGCGATGGAACAGCGGAGGAAGACCCCTCCAAGAAATAGCCTAAGCGCCGGCGCCAGCGGCGCCGCTCTAAATCCCGCCACAGCAAGAATGGAGATTCCGGCACCGGAGACAATAACACCCCGGACAGCGCCGAAGACAATCCCCTCCAGCAAGATTCAGCACAGGAGGATGAAGAAGCCAGCCCTCATGAGAGAGCGGCAGACAAAGAGGTAGAGGACGATAATTACATGCCTCCCTCCGGAGACCAGGCAAGCCTCGACGACGACGAATTCGTCGTACCTGAGGATCCCGTCGAACAAGAGCGTTTTAAACGCAGGCTTATGGCCACGGCAAACAGCCTCAAGAAAAAGCAGCAACAACTTAGAGCCGACCAAGATTTGCTAGCCGACAGATGGACTGAAGTCCTTGCGGCCGAAGAGTACGAACTCGAACGCCCCTCCAAAAGCTACCCCAAACGCAAGCTGCTCCCCTGATTAGAGGAGGATGCATATAAACCTACATCACCAGCACACAATACGGCCGACCGACCACCTCGTGGCCGCAACAGAGAGGCCTCTAGGCCTTCCACTAAAGACGTACCCCAGCATCGCTCGAAACGCACAAAGCCACGGGAGAATGCGCCGGACTTGCGAGACATATTGGAGGATAAGGCAAGACAATCAAGATCGATCTACGGATCGTGAGGGCGCCCCACGATGCGCGACGATGACCGTCGCACCGGATACAGCAACTCCGGCTGGGCCGAACACAGTAGACAAAGCTCGCTTGAGCTACGTCGTGATATAGCCCAATATAGAGGCGCCGCACACCCACTATGCTTCACAGATGAAGTAATGGATCATCAAATCCCCGAAGGGTTCAAACCCGTGAACATTGAATCCTACGATGGCACAACAGACCCCGCGGCTTAGATCGAAGACTATCTCCTTCATATCCACATGGCCCACGGTGATGATCTTCACACCATCAAATATCTCCCACTCAAGCTTAAAGGACCAGCTCGGCATTGGCTTAACAGCTTGCCAGCAGAATCAATTGGGTGTTGGGAAGACTTGGAAGCCGCATTCCTTGATAACTTCCAGGGCACATATGTGCGACTACCAGACGCTGATGACCTAAGCCACATAATTCAGCAGCCAGACGAATCGGCCAGACAATTCTGGACACGGTTCTTAACCAAGAAAAATCAAATCGTCGACTGTCCGGATGCAGAGGCCCTCACAGCCTTCAAGCATAACATCCGCAACGAGTGGCTTGCCCGGCACCTAGGACAGGAAAAGCCGAAATCCATGGCAGCCCTCACATCACTCATGACCCGCTTCTGCGCGGGAGAGGACAGCTGGCTAGCCCGCAGTAACAACCTCAACAAAAATTCTGGCAGTCCGGATACCAAGGACCGCAATGGCAGGTCGCGTCGCAACAAGCACAAACGCCGCATTAACAGCGATAATACTGAGGATACGATAGTCAACGCCGGATTCAGAGGCTCCAAACCCGGTCAGCGGAAAAAGCCATTCAAAAGAACTACGCCGGGTCCGTCCAATTTGGACCGAATACTCGACCGCTCGTGCCAGATACACGGCACCCCCGAAAAGTCAGCTAATCACACCAACAGGGATTGTTGGGTATTCAAGCAGGCAGGCAAGTTAATCGCCAAAAACAATGACAATGGGCTGCATAGCGATGACGAGGAAGAGACCCGGCCGCCAAACAATAGAGGACAGAAGGGTTTCCCCCCACAAGTGCGGACGGTGAACATGATATACGCAACCCACATACCCAAAAGGGAACGGAAGCGTGCACTCAGGGACGTATACACGATGGAGCCAGTCGCCCCAAAGTTCAACCCATGGTCATCCTGCTCGATCACATTTGATCGAAGCGACCACCCCACCAGCATCCGCCATGGCGGATTCGCCGCATTGGTTCTAGACCCAATCGTCGACGGGTTTCACCTCACTAGAGTCCTGATGGACGGCGGCAGCAGCCTGAACCTGCTTTATCAAGATACAGTGTGCAAGATGGGCATAGACCCCTCAAGGATTAAACCCACAAAGACGACCTTCAAAGGCGTCATACCAGGTGTAGAGGCCAATTGTACAGGCCCAGTGACACTGGAAGTGGTCTTCGGATCCCCGGATAACTTCCGAAGTGAGGAGTTAATCTTTGACAAGTTCCGTTCCGCAGCGGCTATCATGCACTGCTCGGACGAACCGCATTTGCAAAGTTCAATGCGGTGCCCCACTACGCATACCTCAAGCTCAAGATGCCAGGCCCTCGAGGAGTCATCACGGTCAACGGAAACACTGAACACTCTCTCCGAACGGAGGAGCATACAGCGGCTCTCGCGGCAGAAGTGCAGAGCAGCCTCTTAAGGAAATTCTCGAGCCCGGCCGTTAAGCGACGGGACACCGCCAAGCGCGCCCGGAGTAACCTACAACAAGACCACCTGGCTTGTTCCGAGCACGCGTAGCAATGCGGCTCCAACCCCAGCCCTTGCAAAATTGCAAAACCAGTACTCCGCGTACATCACTACGCTCTGGAAATACCATGGGCAAAGGGGGAGGGGCACGACCACGACAGGCCCAGAGTGCGGCTCAACCACACCAGGGGCTCCCAAATAGGTCATCATCTTTCTTTTTTCTTTTTTTCCTCAGGACTCCGTTTACCAGAGGCCTTGTCCGGCAGTAGACCTGCCGGACCCACGATACAACTGCCAGGGAGGAAGAAAGGCCACGACGAACATCCAGGTGGTCTCCATTACGAGCATTATACCTATTTTATACACCATTCCGCGGCCTACCCCTGGAGGGAGACATGTTAAATAGTCCCACCCCTTGCTTATCGCACTATTTGTATCGTTCTGCATTCATGGCAGTATTTTTTGAATAAACAATGCATCGCTTCTTGCCTATAATTGCATTCCTTTCTTATACATATGTTCATTTATGACATGTTGCATCCGTACACTTTGGTACGGCTAAACACACCAGGGGCTTAAGTTCCTCACATTATGGTGTGATAAGTCCGAACACTTTCACAAGTGCGGCACCCCGAACTTATAGCATTATATGCATCGGCTCCGATCATGTCTTGGCTCAATAGTTGGGTTTGCCCGGCTCCCATGTTTTGGTACCTTACGTTCCGTTATATTGGCTAAGGTAGCGCTGGGAGAACCACTGCGATTGTGCCCCAGTTGAGCTGGGCGAGCACCTCAGTGGAGAAAGCTAAAACTGACCGTCATGATGGGGCGAGAGCCGGTCGCTGTTCGAGAGGTTTTTTCGAGTCCCTAAAGACTTATGCCGCTTAGAGCGAGGAACCAGCTTTGTCCGGCCCATGCGTGGATAGCGCCCCGAATTCGGCCTTCCGAACACTAGGGGCTTCGCCGAAATTTAAAATTATAGAATTCTATGGCTAAGTGAGAGTGTTCAAGCATTATAAGTCCGGTTGCCTCGTTCGTTGTGTTGAGCGCCTCCCTAGATGGACCCAAAAATGGGAACAAGAGCGCTCAAGTTTATCCCGAACACCCCAGCACTCGTGGCACGGGGGCTGAAGCCGACGACTTGCCATCTCTCAGATTTGATACACGGCCGCACAGAAGGTAATTTTTTAAATTAACAAGCATTGCTTAGCGCATATGAACAAAGTTTTCAGCGCACAGGATAACAAAATGCGAGTCTACTCAAATATTACATCTTTGGAGCACTCACCCGCAATAATGCGGGCACCCTTCAGGACACCCTTATAATACATCTCGGGCGTGCGATACTCCTTGCCCGGCGGTGGCGCGTCCCTCACAAGCTTCTCAGTGTCCATCCTGCCCCAGTGCACCTTAGCACGGGCAAGGGCCCGACGGGCACCTTCAATGCAGGCGGAGTGCTTGATGACTTCAACCAATGGACAAGCATCCACCAGCCGCCGCACCAGGCCGAAGTAGCTCCCAGGCATGGCCTCTTTGGGCCACAGCCGAACTATGAGGCCCTTCATGGCCTGTTCGGCCACCTTGTGGAGCTCGACTAGCTGCTTCAGCTGGTCGCTAAGGGGCACCGGATGTCCAGCCTCAGCATACTGAGACCAGAACACCTTCTCCGTCGAGCTCCCCTCCTCGGCTCTGTAGAAAGCGGCAGCATCGGACACGCTACAGGGCAGATCTGCGAACGCTCCTGGAGAGCTCCAAATCCGGGTAAGTGACAGGTAATTCACTTTTACATGCTTGCTTTGCATGAAGAATGCCTTACCCGCCGCTATTTTCTTCAATGCCTCGATTTCCTAGAGGGCCTTGTGGGCTTCGGCCTTAGCGGCTTTGGCACTCTCAAGAGCCGACGCAAGCTCGGACTCTTGAGTCTTCGAGTCACGCTCCAAACTCTCGTGTTTTTCCACGAGAGCCTGGAGCTCTTGTCGTACCTCCGCCACCCGCGCCTCCTGCTTCTCTCGCTCGGCGCGTTCCGCGACCGCATTGCGTTCGGCCGCGGACACCGCCTCCTTCAGGGTTGCCACCTCGTTCGTAGCCCCTGGAGTACCCACGTTATCCTTGTCATTCCTCTTACAACCAAATCCTTTTCTGTAAGGTACAACTTTAATAAGGTGTTACTCACCTTCCTTGTCCTCGAGCTACTTCTTGGCATGGCCGAGCTCGCTCTCGGACCGCTCGATGTTCTGCTTCAAGGCATTGACCTCCGCAGTCAGTGCGGCAGAGGTCAGCAACGCAGCCTGCATTCCCATATTGACATATTTTTGTTAAGACTCCTGTGTATATCTTTTTAGATCCTCAGTCCGGCTTTTCTTTCCGAACACTGAACCAAGCATCAGGGGCTACTGTCTATGCAGTACTATTTTACATATCTTAAAATTCTTACCTCAAAGCCTGTTAGAAGGCTGCTGCAGGCTTCGGCTAGCCCGCTTTTGGCGAGCTGAACCTTCTGAATCACCGCACTCATGACAGTGCGGTGTTCCTCTTTGATGGAAGCGCCGTTGAGCGCCTCCAGTAAGTTATCCGTCGCCTCCGGTTGGACGGAGGCCGCCGGCGTCACAGTCTTGCCCTTCTTACGAAGGGGCCGCCCGCCGGACTCCGGAACCACTGCAGGTTCCGGTGCGGAGTCCGGTCCAAAGTCCGGGAGGTTGCCTTGCGGCACCTCCGGGGCCTTCTCCTCCTGGTGGGTCCCTTTCCGAGATCCCACCTCGGCATCGTCGGCGTCACGGGGGAGGAGGCGGTCGGAAGTGAAGTGCTATCCACATCCGACGTACCCAAGGACCCGATCGACGAAGCGGGAAGATCGTCCTTGGGCGGACTACAAGGTTGTATGCGGCGTTAGAAAGACACCATGCGACAAAAAGAAAAGTCATGAGTCATTCGGGAGTCCGGATACTTACGATCTCGCCAGGGGCTTGGCCCTTGAGGGCAAATCCTCGTCGCCGTTGCCGGCGTTGGCGGAACAGTCCGGGGGAAGGGTCCTTCCCTTCTTGGACCCTTCGGCCTCCCTCGTTGGGGAGGCCTTCCTTTTCTTCTCTCCCCCCGCTGGGGGAGAGGCCTCTTTCTTCTCCTCCTCGTCCTCGTGGGAGGAGTCCGCCTCGGAGTCATCGGACGATGAATCCGATAACACCTGACGCTGGGAACTCCTCCGGGTTCCCGTGGCCTTCTTCTTGGCCTTCTTCTCCGCCACTACGTAAGGTGCCGGGACCAGCAGCCCTGTCAGACGGGCGTCCGCTGGGTCTTCTGGAAGGGGAGCCGGTCAGTTAACCTGTCCGGATGTCTCCTGCCAGGCCTGTTAAAGGTATTGGGAGTTTAGATGCCACATATAGTCAAACTATGAAAAGCAAGTGTCCCATAAAGGATAACATGGCATACCTCGCCAGCCGAACGCTGCGAGCTGAATCCGCGATCTTCGGTAGCGGATGCGGGAGCCTCGACGCCCTTGAACAGCACCTTCCAGGCCTCTTCGTACGTAGTGTCGAAGAGCCTGCTCAAGGTACGGTGCTGTGCCGGATCAAACTCCCACAAGTTGAAGTCCCGCTGTTGGCAGGGGAGAATCGGGCGGATGAGCATGACCTGGATTACGTTGACAAGCTTGAGCTTCTTGTTCACCAGGGTTTGGAGACAGGATTGGAGTCCGGTCAGCTCTTCCGAACTACCCCACAGCAGGCCCTTCTCTTTCCAGGAAGTGAGCCGCATGGGGATGCCAGATCTGAATTCGGGGACCGCTGCCCAATCAGGGTCGTGCGGCTCGGTGATGTAGAACCACCCCGATTGCCACCCTTTGATGGTTTCCACGAAGGCGCCCTCGAGCCAAGTGACGTTGGGCATCTTGCCCACCATGGCGCCTCCGCACTCCGCTTGGCTGCCCTTCACAACCTTCGGCTGGACATTAAAGGTCTTGAGCCACAAGCCAAAGTGGGGCTGGATGCAGAGGAAGGCCTCGCACACGACGATAAACGCCGAGATGTTGAGGATGAAATTCGGGGCTAGATCATGGAAATCCAGGCCATAGTAGAACATGAGCCCCCGGACAAAGGGGTGGAGTGGGAAGCCCAGTCCACGGAGGAAATGGGGAAGGAATACCACCCTCTCATGGGGCCCGGGGGTGGGGATAAGCTGCCCCTCGTCGGGGAGCCGGTGCGCGATATCGCTGGACAAATATCCGGCGCTACACAGCTTCTTGATGTGCCCCTCCATAATGGAGAAGGCCATCCACTTGCCTCCCGCTCCGGACATGGTTGGAGAAGGTTGAGGTGAGATGTGCAGACTTGGGCGCTCGAGCTCGAGTGCGCGGAAATGGATAAGCAAAGGAGGAAGAAGGCGTAGGTAAAAAGGTGGATCCTTATCCCCTTATATATGGGCGGACGAAACTATGCGTCCCCACCAGCCTGGTAAAACTCGCTTATCTCCCAAGCGCCACAATCAATGGCGCGGTTGGGTTACCCACGTCCGTATTGATGGGAATCCCGGAATAAGGGGAACACGATCTCTGCTTCGACAAGACGTGCCAAGGAAACCGCTTCGCTAAACGCGCTGAGGTGGTATGAAAAAAATGATTCGAGTAAAGGCTTGGCCGTGGCGTGACGTCATGCTACGAAATACGTCAGCAGATTGAAGTTGTGTAAATATTATTCTCTCTACGGTGGTATGTGGAATTTATTTTGCAGAGCCAGACACTATCCTAGTGTTCACAATCTTCTATGAATTATTCGGAGGAGGAACCCGCCTTGCAATGCCGAAGACAATATGCACGCCAGACTCATCGTCATTGAAGCCTGGTTCAGGGGCTACTGAGGGAGTCCTGGACTAGGGGGTGTCCGGATAGCCGAACTATCATCATTGGCCAGACTCCAAGACTATGAAGATACAAGATTGAAGACTTCATCCCGTGTCCGGATGGGACTTCCCTTGGCGTGGAAGGCAAGCTTGGCAATACGGATATGTAGATCTCCTACCATTGTAACCGACTCTATGTAACCCTAGCCCTCTCCGGTGTCTATATAAACCGGAGGGTTTTAGTCCATAGGACAAACAACAATCATACCATAGGCTAGCTTCTAGGGTTTAGCCTCCTTGATCTCGTGGTAGATCTACTCTTGTACTACCCATATCATCAATATCAATCAAGCAGGAGTAGGGTTTTACCTCCATTGAGAGGGCCCGAACCTGGGTAAAAACATCGTGTCCCTTGTCTCCTGTTACCATCCGCCTAGACACACAGTTCGGGACCCCCTACCCGAGATCCACCGGTTTTGACACCGACACACACCTTTTGAGAGAGCCATACATGAATTAAAATTTGATAGAATACTCTATGTGCTTCACTTATATCTTTTGAGCTATGTAGTTTTGCTCTATGTGCTTCACTTATATATTTTGAGCATTATAATTTTGCTCTATGTGCTTCACTTAGATCTTTTAGAGCACGGTGGTGGATTTGTTTTAAAGAAACTATTGATCTCTCATGCTTCACTTAAATTATTTTGAGAGTCTCTAAATAGCATGGTAAATTGCTTAATAATAATATGCTTGGTATTCAAGATTTGTGAAACTTTCTTTTGAGTGCGTTGAATACTAAGAAAAGATTGAAGCATGATAATTGTTTTGAGATATGGAGGTGATAATATTAGAGTCATGCTAGTTTAGTAGTTGTGAATTTAAAGAATACTTGTGTTAAAGTTTGTGATTCCCGTGGCATGCACGTATGGTGAACCGTTATGTGATGAAGTCGGAGCATAATTTATTTATTGATTGTCTTCCTTATGAGTGGCGGTCGGGGACGAGCGATGGTCTTTTCCTACCAATATATCCCCCTAGGAGCATGCGCGTAATACTTTGCTTCAATAACTTCAAGATTTTTGCAATAAGTATATGAGTTCTTTATGACTAATGTTGAGTCCATGGATTATATGCACTTTTCCCATCCTTCCACCATTGCTAGCCTCTCTATTACCGCGCACTCTTCGCCGGTATCATACACCCACCATATACCTTCCTCAAAACAGCCACCATACCTACCTATCATGGCATTTCCATAGCCATTCCGAGATATATTGCCATGCAACTTTCCACCGTTCCGTTTATTATGACACGCTCCATCATTGTCATATTGCTAGCATGATCATGTAGTTGACATCGTATTGTGGCAAAGCCACCGTTCATAATTCTTTCATACGTGTCACTCTTGATTCATTGCATATCCCAGTACACCGCCGGAGGCATTCATATAGAGTCATATTTTGTTCTAAGTATCGAGTTGTAATTGTTGAGTTGTAAGAAAAATAAAAGTGTGATGATCATCATTTTTAGAGCATTGTCCCAAGTGAGGAAAGAATGATGGAGACTATGATTCCCCCATAAGTCGGGATGAGACTCCGGACGAAAAATAAAAAAAAGAGGCCATAAAAAAATGAGAGAAAAAGAGAGAAGGGACAATGTTACTATCCTTTTACCACACTTGTGCTTCAAAGTAGCACCATGATCTTCATGATAGAGAGTCTCTTGTTTTGTCACTTTCATATACTAGTGGGAATTTTTCATTATAGAACTTGGCTTGTATATTCCAATGATGGGCTTCCTCAAAATGCCCTAGGTCTTCGTGAGCAAGCGAGTTGGATGCACACCCACTTAGTTTCTTTTGTTGAGCTTTCATATGCTTATAGCTCTAGTGCATACGTTGCATGGCAATCCCTACTCACTCACATTGATATCTATTGATGGGCATCTCCATAGCCCGTTGATACACCTAGTTGATGTGAGACTATCTTCCCCTCTTTTTGTCTTCTCCACAACCACCACTCTATTCCACATATAGTGCTATATCCATGGCTCATGCTCATGTATTGCGTGAAGATCGAAAAAGTTTTGAAAAAGTTAGAGTATGAAACAATTGGTTGGCTTGTCATCGGGGTTGTGCATGATTTAAATACTTTGTGTGGTGAAGATAGAGCATAGCCAGACTATATGATTTTGTAGGGATAACTTTCTTTGGCCATGTTATTTTGAAAAGACATAATTGCTTTGTTAGTATGCTTGAAGTATTATTATTTTTATGTCAACATAAACTTTTGTCTTGAATCTTTCAAATCTGAATATTCATACCATAATTAAGAAGATTTGCATTGAAATTATGCCAAGTACACTCCACATCAAAAATTCTCTTTTTATCATTTACCTACTCGAGGACGAGCAGGCATTAAGCTTGGGGATGCCTGATACGTCTCCAACGTATCTATAATTTTTGATTGCTCCATGCTATATTATCTACTGTTTTGGAATATATTGGGCTTTATTTTCCACTTTTATATTATTTTTGGGACTAACCTATTAACCGGAGGCCCAGCCCAGAATTGCTGTTTTTTGCCTATTTCAGTGTTTCGAAGAAACGGAATATCAAACGGAGTCCAAACGGAATGAAACCTTCGGGAACGTGATTTTCTCACCGAACGTGATCCAAGAGACTTGGACCCTACGCCAAGGCATGAGAGAGGCGGTCACGAGGGTGGGGGGCGCGCCCCCCTTAGGGCGCGCCCTTGCCTCGTGGGCCCCTCGGAGGTCCACCGACGTACTTCTTCCTCCTATATATACCTACGTACCCCCAAACGAACAGATACGGAGCCAAAAACCTAATTCCACCGCCGCAACTTTCTGTATCCACGAGATCGCATAATGGGGCCTGTTCCGGAGCTCCGCCGAAGAGGGCCGTCATCACGGAGGGTTTTTACATCATCATAGCCTCTCCGATGAAGTGTGAGTAGTTTACCTCAGACCTTCGGGTCCATAGTTAGTAGCTAGATGGCTTCTTCTCTCTTTTTGGATCTCAATACAAAGTTCTCCCCCTCTCTCGTGGAGATCTATTCGATGTAATCTTCTTTTTGCGGTGTGTTTGTTGAGACCGATGAATTGTGGGTTTATGATCAAGTCTATCTATGAATAATATTTGAATCTTCTCTGAATTCTTTTATGTATGATTGGTTATCTTTGCAAGTCTCTTCGAATTATCAGTTTGGTTTGGCCTACTAGATTGGTTTTTCTTGCGATGGGAGAAGTGCTTAGCTTTGGGTTCGATCTTGCGGTGTCCTTTCCCAGTGATAGAAGGGGCAGCAAGGCACGTATTGCATCGTTGCCATCGAGGATAACAAGATGGGGTTTATTCCATATTGCATGAATTTATCTCTCTACATCATGTCATCTTGCTTAAGGCGTTACTCTATTTTTAAGTTAATACTCTAGATGCATGCTGGATAGCGGTCGATGAGTGGAGTAATCTCTACTATTAAAGGGGGATCGAACGTCGTGATGGTTCGACCTCCCACCCCCACATCGACGGAAGCTATCGATACGTCCTCCACCCGCGTCTCCCGCTCTCGTACGATTTCCACGTAGAAAAAAGTTTACCAAGAAAATCCACGTTCCAAAGCAGCAAAAAAACATAAGAGGAAAACCTGCACGTCCTCCACTTCTCCCACGATCTCAATCTGCAGAGGATCTCTCTCCCGAACCCGAAGTCCCGAACCACCCCGGCACCTGCACTCTCCCGCTCCTACCTCTCCTATGTTGCCCATCTCATCCCCAGTCCGATTTAGGGATCAGCCTCAGCCCACCCATGTCCATGGCTCGTGGTTCGGGGGGACACCTGCGGGCCTCAGGCCATTGGAAGGGCGCCCTTGTCCTTGTCCTTGCCCGGTGACTATATCGTCCATGTCCTTGGCTCCTTACAGGCGGGCGCCTCGAGGACGGCCCAGCGCGTGGTCTCACAGGACAACGCTGCAAGGGCATCAGCGGCGCATGGTAACGGTGGCACGCAGCAGTCGATCAGGGCTGCGAGGGCGAGGGCCATCAGTGCAGATGCCGCGGCAGCGGCCGCTTGGTCACGGACTCACGGCTGAGTGCGACATCGACCAACCCAGCCGTGAGAGCGTGGGCCATCGCTGTGGTGACGAACGCTAGCTCGGAGGAGGAGTGAACCACTATGAGGATTGTTCAGAATTCAGCAACACTACTCGTTCCTATAGCAGTCACGGGTTGGAGATGGAGAGATGTTTGAGAAGTGTCCTCTTGCCTCCAGTATAGTGAGGTGGTTCTTGGTGATTTCCATGTACTCCTATTAAGCATTGTTTCTTCTTCTTGTTATTAGCTGCCATTGGAGATGCGAGGAAAAGAACACTGGCGATGCACAACCAAAGAGTCATAGCCCAAACTCTACACAGCGCCCCACACCATGATTGTCATCATCTTGTCGGCGGACGCAGCGGCGGCTGCTCCACCATGGAATCATATGAGTGAGGTCTTTTCTCCCTTTCCGAATCCTGAAACCTTGCACTTCTATGTATATATGAACTTGTTCTTACTTATTACTACAATATTTGAAACTTTGCATCGTAAGGTATATGCACCGGTATTCAACTGCTGTTCTTTGATCCATCTAATATAAAATCAGCACTTTCTGTTACCCCTCATTCCCCCTCTTTCGATCACAAAATTCTGTACAAATTCTTTTTGGTGTATCTTGCCAAACAGACCTAATTCAGGAAACAGGAACTCAATACATTTGTTGATACGAGAATTATGTATAAAAATTCCTTGCAGAATCTTTGTTCCATTGTATGTATATGTTTCTTTTACTTTTCGAGTACTTCTGCACCATCCACTATCAAGTGTGATCACTCACTTCACTAATCTTCATCGTTGTTTCCAGTTTGCCCTGTCATCTTGTCGATAATGCAGTCAACTTTATTTCACTTTAAGCATCGAGTCGATCATTAGATCCTTTTGTCGTCTCAATGAACAAGAGAGCTAGGAAGCGATGAAAATTCCCATCTTTTGTTTGTTTATTAAATCTGTTTTTTCTTGCTATCATTACCATGACAGTGAGAGAATAGGATGTGGTGATGTTTTCCTCTCATCCATGTTAACCACTGAACCACAACTTAGCTAGACAGGGTCAACCTGTAAGTCTTGTGCATAAAAAATCGGATGCGTATTTAAATTGACATGAAAAACACTATGAATTGCAGTTGTACGCAACTTTAAATTGACATACATATACACTATTAACTGGAGTTGTAAGTAACTTGAAATTCACATGGCATATACATTGTGGTCAAACATTTTCTTTAGGTAACACATTAATCTGTAGACGAATCCCATGTCGTATTTAGTGGCCCATGGCAAATCCAAATTACATGTGGCTTCACTTATGGTGCTCACGGTGTGCAGTCATAATTATATTTTTTTTCAAAGTAGTTTATTGTCGTACGCACTGTTCACCAAGAGAATGAAAAATTGCATAAAACGTGAGCCTGTGTGGTGATCATGCCAGCCTCGCTGCTTCCAGATAGGTGAACCTGAGCCAGTAGTGAGGCCATTCTTCTCCATTCTACTCTACTGATTTTTTGGGGTATATTTCCCCTTCCCGGGTTTCTCTTTATGGGCAATGTATTCATCTATGTCACTGGTCTTTGTCATCTACCTATCTAGCAATCTTTGATTAGTTATTTGATTTTCTACCATCCTTGGTAAACTCTCTTTGAGATGTTCTCCTACTATGACAAATTACTACGTTGTGCTCGGTTTAGAATGCAAGGGATTTGTGTGCTAATGTGCTACCATTGGTGACTGTTTTTGTGAGATAAAACATGAGGAAATTCTGATAAATAATGGTGGTGCAGTGCTTTCTTCTGAAACATAACAAGATGTACTTGTCATGTTCTACAAACAAAAAAGGTTTCTTCTTTTTTGCTAAACAAGCACTTGTGTACCTTACATATTCTTTTATTAGCCTAAAATTGTTGCATACAGGTGGAAGCGATGCTGCTACATATGAGTATATGCCTGTTATTTTATTAAAATTGGTGTGTTATTCGGTCATTTTTTAATTAAATAATGTAGTTGGAGTTCTCATCATATGTTTCGTTTGACTTACTCATGCCGACAAAATGGCTTTGTGTGGTTCCAGTTAAGTCCATAATTTTAACTTATATATTTTCATCGATGTTGGATGCAGGTTGGTGGTTGTAGGCTTTTTGAAAAAGTTGAGATCCTCAATATTGGTCGTTACAGAGGAATACTTCCATCGAATGATCTAGAACAACCGAATGGAGGTACCAGTGGTGTGTGAAAATTTATGCTAATCCATATATATGTATATATATTCCAGACATGCATTAATCTAGAACTTGTATATTAAGAATCACATGTGCTCACTCCCTAATGGTGCCCTAAGGTCGATTTCTTGTCTTTAGCAAATGTCGGTTCCTTCACTTTGACGGATGTAGTTTTTGTTCGTAGAAAACATGACAATCAGTATCAGTCAAGGTGTAACTGAACTTCTGTATTCATAACAGACTTTGTGCAACTCGGTTCTTTCACTTTGACGGATGAAGTTTTTGTTTGTAGAGAACATGACAATCGGTATTAGTCTAGGTGTAAGAACTTCCCTATTCATAATAGACTCTGTGCAGTATGTATGTAAACTAATTATTTTAAGTGTGCTCATTTTATTCAAGGATTGAGAACAATTTTTCAGAGTCTTATACATATTGTTTTGGCATGAAAATGGATATTCTGGAACAAATCTGATATGATCAGTTTAACTAGCATAGTCATTTGACCCAAGATTAAATTGTTTGATGTTGGTCTGACACTTTCAAAATCTCTATACTTGAGATAAACCTTTTTACCATCTTCCATTCCTGAAAATTGTTAGTTGTATAAGATGAAAAAAGTAGAGGCATTAATTGTAAGAAAGCATCTATATTTCTGGGATGCAAAATACTAAATATTTTGATCGATCAAAAGTGCAAGTACCCTATATATTGGGTGTGTGCTTAACCTTGGTACTATGTAATATGCAAATTCATGGATTATTGTTTCTCTTTACATTTTTCAAGGAACACCAAAAGTTGAAAGATCTAACCTAGATATCAGTGAGTTCTGATTCTTCAATTTCTGATTTGGTTTATTGTGGTCTTTCTACAGAAAATGTCGTCAGCACCTGAGAAAGTTGATGGTGGCATGTTTGTTTCTGGTTAAGTTTTGTTAATACTTATATGGGAAACGTTATGTGCCGGCGGACCGGCCGAAGCTTCGGCCAGTCGCTCGCGTACTGCTCGATCGCCCAGCGATTCTATGGCTAACAAGTCTACAGATTCACTGTTTGCGTTGTTGGATTTTTCTCCTCGGCCCACCACATAACCTTGGCCCATCACGGCTGCTTTTTTTTCTCTCATCCTCCAATGCGTCGTCCTCTACTTTCTGTTATCTTTTTCCCCATATGAGGAGCTTATCCCAAGTTGTCTTCAAGCTCCATCTCTACCCCCTCTCACAAAGCTCAGACGTGGGGGTGGGGAAAGGAGCTGCAATCGAAGCTTGATGAAGCTGCATCCATTGAATCGCCACCGGCGAGCTGTGACCGTGGCAGCCGCATGCTAGAACCAGCGTCCCGGCGTGCTGCAACCAGCGATTTTTTTTGCTACATCTATTCAAGACAGAGCTACGACCGCAACGACGAAGACGGCCTTTTTGTCATTTTAGTTACAAATCGGTGAGAAACTTTGCTACATCCATTCATGGCGGAGGTGCGACCATGGACGGCGGTGATGAGGATTTTTGCTGCACCCATAATTGTTTTTTGCTACTACCGACGAGGTTTTTTTTGCTACATTCATTCATGGCGGTGACGCAACCCGAGACGGCGGCGACGGTGATTTTTGTTGCACCCGGAAATGTTTTTTTCTACTACCGGCGAGGTTTCTTGCTACTACCGGATCGAACGTCATGATGGTTCGACCTCCCACCCCCACATCGACGGAAGCTATCGATACGTCCTCCCACCCGCGTCTCCCGCTCTCGTACGATTTCCACGTAGAAAAAAGTTTACCGAGAAAATCCACGTTCCAAAGCAGCAAAAAAACATAAGAGGAAAACCTGCACGTCCTCCACTTCTCCCACGATCTCAATCTGCAGAGGATCTCTCTCCCGAACCCGAAGTCCCGAACCACCCCGGCACCTGCACTCTCCCGCTCCTGCCTCTCCTATGTTGCCCATCTCATCCCCAGTCCGATCTAGGGATCAGCCTCAGCCCACCCATGTCCATGGCTCGTGGTTCGGGGGGACACCTGCGGGCCTCAGGCCATTGGAAGGGCGCCCTTGTCCTTGTCCTTGCCCGGTGACTATATCGTCCATGTCCTTGGCTCCTTGCAGGCGGGCGCCTCGAGGACGGCCCAGCGCGTGGTCTCACAGGACAACGCTGCAAGGGCATCAGCGGCGCATGGTAACGGTGGCACGCAGCAGTCGATCAGGGCTGCGAGGGCGAGGGCCATCAGTGCAGATGCCGCGGCAGCGGCCGCTTGGTCACGGACTCACGGCTGAGTGCGACATCGACCAACCCAGCCGTGAGAGCGTGGGCCATCGCTGTGGTGACGAACGCTAGCTCGGAGGAGGAGTCAACCACTATGAGGATTGTTCAGAATTCAGCAACACTACTCGTTCCTATAGCAGTCACGGGTTGGAGATGGAGAGATGTTTGAGAAGTGTCCTCTTGCCTCCAGTATAGTGAGGTGGTTCTTGGTGATTTCCATGTACTCCTATTAAGCATTGTTTCTTCTTCTTGTTATTAGCTGCCATTGGAGATGCGAGGAAAAGAACACTGGCGATGCACAACCAAAGAGTCATAGCCCAAACTCTACACAGCGCCCCACACCATGATTGTCATCATCTTGTCGGCGGACGCAGCGGCGGCTGCTCCACCATGGAATCATATGAGTGAGGTCTTTTCTCCCTTTCCGAATCCTGAAACCTTGCACTTCTATGTATATATGAACTTGTTCTTACTTATTACTACAATATTTGAAACTTTGCATCGTAAGGTATATGCACCGGTATTCAACAGTTGTTCTTTGATCCATCTAATATAAAATCAGCACTTTCTGTTACCCCTCATTCCCCCTCTTTCGATCACAAAATTCCGTACAAATTCTTTTTGGTGTATCTTGCCAAACAGACCTAATTCAGGAAACAGGAACTCAATACATTTGTTGATACGAGAATTATGTATAAAAATTCCTTGCAGAATCTTTGTTCCATTGTATGTATATGTTTCTTTTACTTTTCGAGTACTTCTGCACCATCCACTATCAAGTGTGATCACTCACTTCACTAATCTTCATCGTTGTTTCCAGTTTGCCCTGTCATCTTGTCGATAATGCAGTCAACTTTATTTCACTTTAAGCATCGAGTCGATCATTAGATCCTTTTGTCGTCTCAATGAACAAGAGAGCTAGGAAGCGATGAAAATTCCCATCTTTTGTTTGTTTATTAAATCTGTTTTTTCTTGCTATCATTACCATGACAGTGAGAGAATAGGATGTGGTGATGTTTTCCTCTCATCCATGTTAACCACTGAACCACAACTTAGCTAGACAGGGTCAACCTGTAAGTCTTGTGCATAAAAAATCGGATGCGTATTTAAATTGACATGAAAAACACTATGAATTGCAGTTGTACGCAACTTTAAATTGACATACATATACACTATTAACTGGAGTTGTAAGTAACTTGAAATTCACATGGCATATACATTGTGGTCAAACATTTTCTTTAGGTAACACATTAATCTGTAGACGAATCCCATGTCGTATTTAGTGGCCCATGGCAAATCCAAATTACATGTGGCTTCACTTATGGTGCTCACGGTGTGCAGTCATAATTATATTTTTTTTCAAAGTAGTTTATTGTCGTACGCACTGTTCACCAAGAGAATGAAAAGTTGCATAAAACGTGAGCCTGTGTGGTGATCATGCCAGCCTCGCTGCTTCCAGATAGGTGAACCTGAGCCAGTAGTGAGGCCATTCTTCTCCATTCTACTCTACTGATTTTTTGGGGTATATTTCCCCTTCCCGGGTTTCTCTTTATGGGCAATGTATTCATCTATGTCACTGGTCTTTGTCATCTACCTATCTAGCAATCTTTGATTAGTTATTTGATTTTCTACCATCCTTGGTAAACTCTCTTTGAGATGTTCTCCTACTATGACAAATTACTACGTTGTGCTCGGTTTAGAATGCAAGGGATTTGTGTGCTAATGTGCTACCATTGGTGACTGTTTTTGTGAGATAAAACATGAGGAAATTCTGATAAATAATGGTGGTGCAGTGCTTTCTTCTGAAACATAACAAGATGTACTTGTCATGTTCTACAAACAAAAAAGGTTTCTTCTTTTTTGCTAAACAAGCACTTGTGTACCTTACATATTCTTTTATTAGCCTAAAATTGTTGCATACAGGTGGAAGCGATGCTGCTACATATGAGTATATGCCTGTTATTTTATTAAAATTGGTGTGTTATTCGGTCATTTTTTAATTAAATAATGTAGTTGGAGTTCTCATCATATGTTTCGTTTGACTTACTCATGCCGACAAAATGGCTTTGTGTGGTTCCAGTTAAGTCCATAATTTTAACTTATATATTTTCATCGATGTTGGATGCAGGTTGGTGGTTGTAGGCTTTTTGAAAAAGTTGAGATCCTCAATATTGGTCGTTACAGAGGAATACTTCCATCGAATGATCTAGAACAACCGAATGGAGGTACCAGTGGTGTGTGAAAATTTATGCTAATCCATATATATGTATATATATTCCAGACATGCATTAATCTAGAACTTGTATATTAAGAATCACATGTGCTCACTCCCTAATGGTGCCCTAAGGTCGATTTCTTGTCTTTAGCAAATGTCGGTTCCTTCACTTTGACGGATGCAGTTTTTGTTCGTAGAAAACATGACAATCAGTATCAGTCAAGGTGTAACTGAACTTCTGTATTCATAACAGACTTTGTGCAACTCGGTTCTTTCACTTTGACGGATGAAGTTTTTGTTTGTAGAGAACATGACAATCGGTATTAGTCTAGGTGTAACTGAACTTCCCTATTCATAATAGACTCTGTGCAGTATGTATGTAAACTAATTATTTTAAGTGTGCTCATTTTATTCAAGGATTGAGAACAATTTTTCAGAGTCTTATACATATTGTTTTGGCATGAAAATGGATATTCTGGAACAAATCTGATATGATCAATTTAACTAGCATAGTCATTTGACCCAAGATTAAATTGTTTGATGTTGGTCTGACACTTTCAAAATCTCTATACTTGAGATAAACCTTTTTACCATCTTCCATTCCTGAAAATTGTTAGTTGTATAAGATGAAAAAAGTAGAGGCATTAATTGTAAGAAAGCATCTATATTTCTGGGATGCAAAATACTAAATATTTTGATCGATCAAAAGTGCAAGTACCCTATATATTGGGTGTGTGCTTAACCTTGGTACTATGTAATATGCAAATTCATGGATTATTGTTTCTCTTTACATTTTTCAAGGAACACCAAAAGTTGAAAGATCTAACCTAGATATCAGTGAGTTCTGATTCTTCAATTTCTGATTTGGTTTATTGTGGTCTTTCTACAGAAAATGTCGTCAGCACCTGAGAAAGTTGATGGTGGCATGTTTGTTTCTGGTTAAGTTTTGTTAATACTTATATGGGAAACGTTATGTGCCGGCGGACCGGCCGAAGCTTCGGCCGGTCGCTCGCGTACTGCTCGATCGCCCAGCGATTCTATGGCTAACAAGTCTACAGATTCACTGTTTGCGTTGTTGGATTTTTCTCCTCGGCCCACCACATAACCTTGGCCCATCACGGCTGCTTTTTTTTCTCTCATCCTCCAATGCGTCGTCCTCTACTTTCTGTTATCTTTTTCCCCATATGAGGAGCTTATCCCAAGTTGTCTTCAAGCTCCATCTCTACCCCCTCTCACAAAGCTCAGACGTGGGGGTGGGGAAAGGAGCTGCAATCGAAGCTTGATGAAGCTGCATCCATTGAATCGCCACCGGCGAGCTGTGACCGTGGCAGCCGCATGCTAGAACCAGCGTCCCGGCGTGCTGCAACCAGCGATTTTTTTGCTACATCTATTCAAGACAGAGCTACGACCGCAACGACGAAGACGGCCTTTTTGTCATTTTAGTTACAAATCGGTGAGAAACTTTGCTACATCCATTCATGGCGGAGGTGCGACCATGGACGGCGGTGATGAGGATTTTTGCTGCACCCATAATTGTTTTTTGCTACTACCGACGAGGTTTTTTTTGCTACATTCATTCATGGCGGTGACGCAACCCGAGACGGCGGCGACGGTGATTTTTGTTGCACCCGGAAATGTTTTTTTCTACTACCGGCGAGGTTTCTTGCTACTACCGGATCGAACGTCGTGATGGTTCGACCTCCCACCCCCACATCGACGGAAGCTATCGATACGTCCTCCCACCCGCGTCTCCCGCTCTCGTACGATTTCCACGTAGAAAAAAGTTTACCGAGAAAATCCACGTTCCAAAGCAGCAAAAAAAACATAAGAGGAAAACCTGCACGTCCTCCACTTCTCCCACGATCTCAATCTGCAGAGGATCTCTCTCCCGAACCCGAAGTCCCGAACCACCCCGGCACCTGCACTCTCCCGCTCCTGCCTCTCCTATGTTGCCCATCTCATCCCCAGTCCGATCTAGGGATCAGCCTCAGCCCACCCATGTCCATGGCTCGTGGTTCGGGGGGACACCTGCGGGCCTCAGGCCATTGGAAGGGCGCCCTTGTCCTTGTCCTTGCCCGGTGACTATATCGTCCATGTCCTTGGCTCCTTGCAGGCGGGCGCCTCGAGGACGGCCCAGCGCGTGGTCTCACGGGACAACGCTGCAAGGGCATCAGCGGCGCATGGTAACGGTGGCACGCAGCAGTCGATCAGGGCTGCGAGGGCGAGGGCCATCAGTGCAGATGCCGCGGCAGCGGCCGCTTGGTCACGGACTCACGGCTGAGTGCGACATCGACCAACCCAGCCGTGAGAGCGTGGGCCATCGCTGTGGTGACGAACGCTAGCTCGGAGGAGGAGTCAACCACTATGAGGATTGTTCAGAATTCAGCAACACTACTCGTTCCTATAGCAGTCACGGGTTGGAGATGGAGAGATGTTTGAGAAGTGTCCTCTTGCCTCCAGTATAGTGAGGTGGTTCTTGGTGATTTCCATGTACTCCTATTAAGCATTGTTTCTTCTTCTTGTTATTAGCTGCCATTGGAGATGCGAGGAAAAGAACACTGGCGATGCACAACCAAAGAGTCATAGCCCAAACTCTACACAGCGCCCCACACCATGATTGTCATCATCTTGTCGGCGGACGCAGCGGCGGCTGCTCCACCATGGAATCATATGAGTGAGGTCTTTTCTCCCTTTCCGAATCCTGAAACCTTGCACTTCTATGTATATATGAACTTGTTCTTACTTATTACTACAATATTTGAAACTTTGCATCGTAAGGTATATGCACCGGTATTCAACAGCTGTTCTTTGATCCATCTAATATAAAATCAGCACTTTCTGTTACCCCTCATTCCCCCTCTTTCGATCACAAAATTCCGTACAAATTCTTTTTGGTGTATCTTGCCAAACAGACCTAATTCAGGAAACAGGAACTCAATACATTTGTTGATACGAGAATTATGTATAAAAATTCCTTGCAGAATCTTTGTTCCATTGTATGTATATGTTTCTTTTACTTTTCGAGTACTTCTGCACCATCCACTATCAAGTGTGATCACTCACTTCACTAATCTTCATCGTTGTTTCCAGTTTGCCCTGTCATCTTGTCGATAATGCAGTCAACTTTATTTCACTTTAAGCATCGAGTCGATCATTAGATCCTTTTGTCGTCTCAATGAACAAGAGAGCTAGGAAGCGATGAAAATTCCCATCTTTTGTTTGTTTATTAAATCTGTTTTTTCTTGCTATCATTACCATGACAGTGAGAGAATAGGATGTGGTGATGTTTTCCTCTCATCCATGTTAACCACTGAACCACAACTTAGCTAGACAGGGTCAACCTGTAAGTCTTGTGCATAAAAAATCGGATGCGTATTTAAATTGACATGAAAAACACTATGAATTGCAGTTGTACGCAACTTTAAATTGACATACATATACACTATTAACTGGAGTTGTAAGTAACTTGAAATTCACATGGCATATACATTGTGGTCAAACATTTTCTTTAGGTAACACATTAATCTGTAGACGAATCCCATGTCGTATTTAGTGGCCCATGGCAAATCCAAATTACATGTGGCTTCACTTATGGTGCTCACGGTGTGCAGTCATAATTTTTTTTTTTTTCAAAGTAGTTTATTGTCGTACGCACTGTTCACCAAGAGAATGAAAAATTGCATAAAACGTGAGCCTGTGTGGTGATCATGCCAGCCTCGCTGCTTCCAGATAGGTGAACCTGAGCCAGTAGTGAGGCCATTCTTCTCCATTCTACTCTACTGATTTTTTGGGGTATATTTCCCCTTCCCGGGTTTCTCTTTATGGGCAATGTATTCATCTATGTCACTGGTCTTTGTCATCTACCTATCTAGCAATCTTTGATTAGTTATTTGATTTTCTACCATCCTTGGTAAACTCTCTTTGAGATGTTCTCCTACTATGACAAATTACTACGTTGTGCTCGGTTTAGAATGCAAGGGATTTGTGTGCTAATGTGCTACCATTGGTGACTGTTTTTGTGAGATAAAACATGAGGAAATTCTGATAAATAATGGTGGTGCAGTGCTTTCTTCTGAAACATAACAAGATGTACTTGTCATGTTCTACAAACAAAAAAGGTTTCTTCTTTTTTGCTAAACAAGCACTTGTGTACCTTACATATTCTTTTATTAGCCTAAAATTGTTGCATACAGGTGGAAGCGATGCTGCTACATATGAGTATATGCCTGTTATTTTATTAAAATTGGTGTGTTATTCGGTCATTTTTTAATTAAATAATGTAGTTGGAGTTCTCATCATATGTTCCGTTTGACTTACTCATGCCGACAAAATGGCTTTGTGTGGTTCCAGTTAAGTCCATAATTTTAACTTATATATTTTCATCGATGTTGGATGCAGGTTGGTGGTTGTAGGCTTTTTGAAAAAGTTGAGATCCTCAATATTGGTCGTTACAGAGGAATACTTCCATCGAATGATCTAGAACAACCGAATGGAGGTACCAGTGGTGTGTGAAAATTTATGCTAATCCATATATATGTATATATATTCCAGACATGCATTAATCTAGAACTTGTATATTAAGAATCACATGTGCTCACTCCCTAATGGTGCCCTAAGGTCGATTTCTTGTCTTTAGCAAATGTCGGTTCCTTCACTTTGACGGATGCAGTTTTTGTTCGTAGAAAACATGACAATCAGTATCAGTCAAGGTGTAACTGAACTTCTGTATTCATAACAGACTTTGTGCAACTCGGTTCTTTCACTTTGACGGATGAAGTTTTTGTTTGTAGAGAACATGACAATCGGTATTAGTCTAGGTGTAACTGAACTTCCCTATTCATAATAGACTCTGTGCAGTATGTATGTAAACTAATTATTTTAAGTGTGCTCATTTTATTCAAGGATTGAGAACAATTTTTCAGAGTCTTATACATATTGTTTTGGCATGAAAATGGATATTCTGGAACAAATCTGATATGATCAATTTAACTAGCATAGTCATTTGACCCAAGATTAAATTGTTTGATGTTGGTCTGACACTTTCAAAATCTCTATACTTGAGATAAACCTTTTTACCATCTTCCATTCCTGAAAATTGTTAGTTGTATAAGATGAAAAAAGTAGAGGCATTAATTGTAAGAAAGCATCTATATTTCTGGGATGCAAAATACTAAATATTTTGATCGATCAAAAGTGCAAGTACCCTATATATTGGGTGTGTGCTTAACCTTGGTACTATGTAATATGCAAATTCATGGATTATTGTTTCTCTTTACATTTTTCAAGGAACACCAAAAGTTGAAAGATCTAACCTAGATATCAGTGAGTTCTGATTCTTCAATTTCTGATTTGGTTTATTGTGGTCTTTCTACAGAAAATGTCGTCAGCACCTGAGAAAGTTGATGGTGGCATGTTTGTTTCTGGTTAAGTTTTGTTAATACTTATATGGGAAACGTTATGTGCCGGCGGACCGGCCGAAGCTTCGGCCGGTCGCTCGCGTACTGCTCGATCGCCCAGCGATTCTATGGCTAACAAGTCTACAGATTCACTGTTTGCGTTGTTGGATTTTTCTCCTCGGCCCACCACATAACCTTGGCCCATCACGGCTGCTTTTTTTTCTCTCATCCTCCAATGCGTCGTCCTCTACTTTCTGTTATCTTTTTCCCCATATGAGGAGCTTATCCCAAGTTGTCTTCAAGCTCCATCTCTACCCCCTCTCACAAAGCTCAGACGTGGGGGTGGGGAAAGGAGCTGCAATCGAAGCTTGATGAAGCTGCATCCATTGAATCGCCACTGGCGAGCTGTGACCGTGGCAGCCGCATGCTAGAACCAGCGTCCCGGCGTGCTGCAACCAGCGATTTTTTTGCTACATCTATTCAAGACAGAGCTACGACCGCAACGACGAAGACGGCCTTTTTGTCATTTTAGTTACAAATCGGTGAGAAACTTTGCTACATCCATTCATGGCGGAGGTGCGACCATGGACGGCGGTGATGAGGATTTTTGCTGCACCCATAATTGTTTTTTGCTACTACCGACGAGGTTTTTTTTGCTACATTCATTCATGGCGGTGACGCAACCCGAGACGGCGGCGACGGTGATTTTTGTTGCACCCGGAAATGTTTTTTTCTACTACCGGCGAGGTTTTTTGCTACATCCATTGATGGCGGAGATGCGACCAGGGACGGCAGCGACGACGATTTTTGTTGCGCCCGTAATTGCTTTTTGCTACTACCGGAGAGATTTTTTTTGCTACATCCATTCATGGCAAAGATTTGACCTGGGATGACGGTGACGATGATTTTTGCTGCAACCGTCATTGTTTTTTTGCTACGACCGGCGAGATTTATTGCTACATCCATTAAATGGCGTTGCCTGGCTACTATTATTCGTGCAACCCCGTGCAGCGAGCGTCGACGGTGAGGGCGGCGGCGGTGCACCGGGGGTCCTTCAACCAAGTTACTTTCTGAAAGTTTTTGGTGATTATTGTTTGTAAACAATCTAGGAATCTACTCCAAAAAATTGTTACTATTTCTTGATGGAATGCTACATGAGTGCTTTTTCAGTTGTAGAAATATGGGAAATATGCTGGAAACATACACCAATTTTGCTTTCATGGTTTTTGTTTTTTAATTTATGCTACAATGCTACATACAATTTTTTTTTTGCTTTGATTTGTAGGTTTTGTTGTGAAGTTTTGCTGACATAGATGATACACTTTAACAAGTGCAGACTCCCTGTGTAGATAACAGTGAGAAGTGTAGAATCATTGGGTTGGGCTCCACGCACGTAACAACATGCAGCATGCACGGCATGGCGCTGCACGTGGGACAAGCGACGCGACGTGCGTACATGAGCAAAGAAAGGAACGACCCAGACAGCTTTCTATCTCACCACTTCAATCAGACGTGATTAAAATAGTCAAATTGTATGTGTGCGGTGTGACCGATCAAAATTTCGGCCGGCGCACCGGCGCCTATCAGTGGCGTACTTATATTTATTTGTACAACCTGGAAGCTGCATATGAACTTCATATACTCTGCCAACTTCGTTCAGTGAGATCAAAGTATGCAATATGTTTTTTAATACTATGTGTTATTATCTCTTAAAAATTCCTAAATGTTGAATTTACTTATGATTTTTATCTTGTCTTCGAGACAATGTGTGTGCTCAAATATTATTCAAAATTCTATCCTTTCAGAGGCAAATAATCCTTTGGATTTAGTAAAAAAATCCAAAGCAATATCATTGTCATTCATTTCAGTAATTCATGCATTATGGATAGTAGTAGAAGGAGAGAAAATGCTCTTCTAAGATTATAAGAGAGTGTAAGCTATGCTATAGTGATGGATATATACGTTTATATAGTGGAGCCATGAGCATACTACCCGCCACTCGTATATAGAATTTTCTAAATTTGTTGTTCCGTGGCAACGCACGGGCATTCAGCCAGTAGTAGTAGATGCAGAATCGTTTCGGTCTACTTGTCATGGATGTGATGCCTATATACATGATCATGCCTAGATATTCTCATAACTATGATCAATTCTGTCAATTGCTCAACAGTAATTTGTTCACCCACCGTAGAATACTTATGGTCTTGAGAGAAGCCACTAGTGAAACCTATGGCCCCCGGGTCTATTCTCATCATATCAATCTCCATCACTTTAATCTTGCTTTGCTTTTTTACTTTGCCTTTAACTTTTCACTTTGCATCTCTATACCAAAAATACCAAAAATACTATCTATCAGATCTCACTCTCGTAAGTGACCGTGAAGGGATTGACAACCCCTAATCGCGTTGGTTGCGAGTAGCTACCGTTTTGTGCAGGTACGAGGGACTTGAGCGTGGCCTCCTACTGGATTGATACCTTGGTTCTCAAAAACTGAGGGAAATACTTATGCTACTCTGCTGAATCATCCTCTCCTCTTCAGGGAAAACCAACACAAGCTCAAGAGGTAGCAGACGTGCCTTGACACGCGAGGACGGCTATCTATTCAGACATGACAAACCTAGTCATGCCCGGGCCGAAAACCGCAGACGGACTCCATCGGAGCTACGTTGCGATGCGGCCCGATAAAGAGGAGCCAGACACCCTCTTTGCTTCACTGAAGAAGTAATGGATCATGAATTCCCAGAAGGGTTCAAACCCGTAAACATCAAATCATACGATGAAACAACCGATCCCGCGGTATGGATCGAGGATTTTATTCTCCACATCCACATGGCCCGCGGGGATGATTGATGCGTCTCCGTCGTATCTACTTTTCCAAACACTTTTGCCCTTGTTTTGGACTCTAACTTGCATGATTTGAATTGACCTAACCCGGACTGATGCTGTTTTTAGCAGACTTTCCATGGTGTTATTTATGTGCAGAAACAAAAGTTCTCAGAATGACCTGAAACTCCACGGAACGTCTATTTGGAAATAATAAAAAATCCTTGCAAAAGATGAAGACCGGGGGGCCCACACCCTGTCCACGAGGGTGGGGGCGCGCCCTCCCCCCTAGGGTGCGCCCCTACCTTGTGGGCCCCCTGGAGCTCCTCTCACCTCAACCCCAACTCTATATATTTGCTTTCGGGGAAAAAAATCAAGGAGAAGAATTCATCGCGTTTTACGATACGGAGCCACCGCCAAGCCCTAAAACCTCTCGGGAGGGCTGATCTAGAGTCTGCTCAGGGCTCCGGAGAGGGGGATTCGTCGTTGTCATCATCATCAACCATCCTCCATCACCAATTTCATGATGCTCACCGCCGTGCGTGAGTAATTCCATCGTAGGCTTGCTGGACGGTGATGGGTTGGATGAGATTTATCATGTAATCGAGTTAGTTTTGTTAGGGTTTGATCCCTAGTATCCACTATGTTCTGAGATTGATGTTGCTATGACTTTTCTATGCTTAATGCTTGTCACTAGGGCCCGAGTGCCATGATTTCAGATCTGAACCTATTATGTTTTCATGAATATATGTGTGTTCTTGATCCTATCTTGCAAGTCTATAGTCACCTACTATGTGTTATGATCCGGCAACCTTGAAGTGACAATAATCGGGACCACTCCCGGTGATGACCATAGTTTGAGGAGTTCATATATTCACTATGTGCTAATGCTTTGTTCCAGTACTCTATTAAAAGGAGGCCTTAATATCCGTTAGTTTCCATTAGGACCCCGCTGCCACGGGAGGGTAGAAGAAAAGATGTCATGCAAGTTCTTTTCCATAAGCACGTATGACTATATTCGGAATACATGCCTACATTACATTGATGAATTGGAGCTAGTTCTGTGTCACCCTATGTTATGATTGTTACATGATGAACTGCATCCGGCATAATTCTCCATCACCGATCCAATGCCTACGAGCTTTTCACATATTGTTCTTCGCTATTTACTTTTCCGTTGCTACTGTTACAATCACTACAAACACCAAAAATATTATTTTGCTACTAAATACTTTGCTGCAGATATTAAGTTATCCAGGTGTGCTTGAATTGACAACTCAACTACTAATACTTTAGAATATTCTTTGGCTCCCCTTGTGTCGAATCAATAAATTTGGGTTGAATACTCTACCCTCGAAAACTGTTGCAATCCCCTATACTTGTGGGTTATCAAGACTATTTTCTGGCACCGTTGCCGGGCGCATAGCTCTATTCTTTGAGTCACTTGGGATTTATATCTGCTGGTCACTATGAAGAACTTGAAAGACGCTAAGACAACAATTTATCCCTCAACTACGAGGGGAGGTAAGGAACTGCCATCTTGCTCTGCACTTGATTCACCTTCTGTTTTGAGTAAGCTTGCGACACCTAAACCTGCTTCTACTATTCGTTCTGATATGTCGCATGTTATTGATGATGCCACTTCTGCTATGCATGATACTTATGATGAAACTACTTCTATGCTTGATACTACTGTGCTCCTTAGTGAATTTCTTGATGAACAAATTGCAAGGGCTAGAGAGAAAGAAATTATTGAAACTGATTATATTGATGAAAGTGATGATGAAAACTTGCCTGTTATTCCTAAGGGTTATGTTTTTGATAAAGAAGCTTCTTTAGCTATTTTAGCCTGCAAAGATAGATATGAACTCAAGTGGTTATTAGCTAAATGGAATAAGCAATCTCTTAATGATAGGATGAGACCTGACCCTGCTTTTGCAACTTCACCTATCTGTGTTACCGATAAGGATTATGAATTCTCTATTGATCCTGATATAATTACTTTGGTTGAATTTGATCCTTTTCATGGCTATGAATCTAAAATTGTTGTGGCACATCTTACTAAATTAAATGATATAGCCACCCTGTTCACTAATGATGAGAGATCTCGCCACTTCTATATCCTTAAAATATTTCCGTTCTCATTAAAGGGTGATGCTAAGATATGGTTTAGTTCTCTTGATCCTGGTTGTGTGCGTAGTCCCCAGGATATGATTTATTACTTCTCAGCTAAATATTTCCCTGCTCATAAGAAACAAGCTGCTTTGAGGGAAATATACAACTTTGTGCAAATTGAAGAAGAGAGTCTCCCATAACCTTGGGGGAGGCTTCTCAAGTTACTTAATGCTTTGCCTGATCATCCTCTCAAGAAAAATGAAATACTTGATATCTTTTACAATGGACTAACCGATGCTTCCAGAGATTACCTGGATAGTTGTGTTGGTTCTGTTTTCAGGGAAAGAACACCGAATGAAGCTGAAATTCTATTGAATAATATGTTGGCAAATGAAAATAATTGGACACTTCCTGAGCCTATTCCTCAACCAACGCCGAAGAAGAGAGGTGTTCTATTTCTCAGTCCTGAAGATATGCAAGAGGCAAAGAAATCTATGAAAGAAAAAGGTATTAAAGCTGAAGATATTAAGAATTTACCTCCTATTGAAGAGATGCATGGTCTTAATCTACCGCCTGTTGAAGAAACATATGACCTTAATCCATCACCTATTGGTCTTGATAACCCTACACAGGTAGTAAAGGTAAATTCTCTCTATAGATTTGATGAAGGTGATATTCCTCACTATAAGTCTGCTAGACAATGCTTAGAAGAGTTTGATAATTCTATTGTCAAACAAGAAAACTTCAATGCTTATTTTGGTAAACAATTGAAATACAATTCCAATATGCTTGAACACTTGGGTAATTACATGGCTAATGTTAGAGGTGAACTTAAAATCATTACTAAACATGCTTCTATGGTTACCACTCAAGTAGAACAAGTACTTAAGGCTCAAAATGATTTGCTCAATGAAATGAATAGTAAGAAAATGATTATGCAGTTAGAGTGGCTACTAGAACTGGTAGAATGACTCAGGAACCTTTGTATCCTGAAGGCCACCCTAAGAGAATTGAGCAAGATTCTCAAAGAAATAATATTGATTCACCTAGTCCTTCTAAAAAGAAGAAAAAGAAAAATGATAGGACTTTGCATGCTTCTAGTGAACCTATTGCTGAACCACCTGAGAATCCAAATGATATCTCTATTTCTGATGCTGAAACACAATCTGGTAATGAACATGAACCTAATGAAAATACTAATGATGATGTTCATGATGATGCTCAACCTAGTAATGACAATGATGTAGAAATTGAACCTGCTGTTGATCTTGATAACCCACATCAAAGAATCAACGTTATGATAAGAGAGACTTTGTTGCTAGGAAACATGGTAAAGAAAGAGAACCATGGGTTCAGAAACCCATGCCTTTTCCTCCCAAACCATCCAAGAAAAAGGATGATGAGGATTTTGAGCGCTTTGCTGAAATGATTAGACCTATCTTCTTGCGTATGCGATTAACTGATATGCTCAAAATGAATCCTTATGCTAAGTATATGAAGGATATTGTTACAAACAAAAGAAAGATACCGGAAGCTGAAATTTCCACCATGCTTGCTAATTATACTTTTAAGGTTGGAATACCAAAGAAACTTGGAGATCCAGGAGTACCAACTATACCATGCTCCATCAAAAGAAACTATGTTAAAACTGCTTTATGTGATCTTGGAGCCGGTGTTAGTGTTATGCCTCATTCTTTATATCGTAGACTTGATTTGAATAAGTTGACACCTACTAAAATATCTTTGCAAATGGCTGAGAAATCAACTGCTATACCTGTCGGTATTTGTGAGGATGTACCTGTTGTGGTTGCAAACGTTACTATTTTAACGGACTTTGTTATTCTTGATATTCCCGAGGACGATAGTATGTCTATTATTCTTGGAAGACCCTTTTGAATACTGCAGGGGCTGTTATTGATTGCAATAAAGGCAATGTCACTTTTCATGTTAATGGTAATGAGCATACGATACACTTTTCGAGGAAACAACCTCAAGTTCATAGTATCAACTCTATTGGAAAAATTCCATCGATTATATTTGGAGGTTTTGAATTTCCTCTTCCTACTGTCAAGAAGAAATGTGATATTCTTATTATAGGGGATGTGCATATCCCTGTTGAGGTAACATAGTGTTATTCAAAATTTCTCCGGTTTCATGTTATTCGGAATGAGTTTGTTAACAAGACCTGATCAACCTTGTTAGTGGATTCCTTTTGATGACCATGAGATGGATGAAACTAGAAGGCACAACCTTCTGTACCCTCTTTCTACTTTCTGTTATTTAGTTGAAATAAAGTAAAAATAGTAATTTTCTGTCTGTTTTCTGATTTATCCGTGCAATATAAAAATACCCCGAAAATAAAAGTTCTCCAAATGCCCTGAAAATGAAATATGATTTTTTTTCTAGAATATTTGAGGATTTCTGGAACTGAGAACATAGCAGGGGGATCAACCACCTGGGCACGAGGGTGGAGGGCGAGCCCTACACCCCAGGGCGCGCCCCCTGCCTCGTGGGCCCATGGTGGCCCTCCTCCACTTATTCCTGCACCCATGCACTCCTTCTTCCTCCCACAAACACCAATATCCAGCTCAAGCACGAGTTCTAGCTCATTTTGCTGCGATTTTCGATCTCCTTGCCCAAAGCACCTCTCACAAAACTGCTTGGGGAGATTGTTCCTTGGTATGTGACTCCTCCATTGGTCCAATTAGTTTTTGTTCTAGTGCTCTATTCATTGCAAATTTGTGCTGCCTAGGTGACCATGTTCTTGAGCTTGCATGTCAAAATTATATGGTTCCAAGTAGTTCTAATGCATGATATAGTCTTTAGGCACTTGTAGGAGTAGTTGCTATCAATTTTATTGAAGTTGGTTCACTTTTCTTTGAAGTTATTAAAAAATTCAGAATATTTCAGAAAATAATGAAGAGATTTTTGAGGGGCTCGTCAAGCCGAAGCTCGAAGGAAAAGCAAAATGAAGAAGCACAGAGGCCCTAATATAATTTGCCTCGCACCGCGGAGGTCTGACCGTGTGAATGGCCTTCTGATGATTTCTTGAGAAAAGCCGGGATTTATGATGATTTCTATTCATTCGCTGAGAACGCTGGCCTCACCGACTTCTTTCGCGACCAACGTCATCACTATCTCTTACTCACTAATACTTTTGTGCAAAACTTCTACTATTTTCCTAAAGAAACACCTCCTTCAGTAGAGTTTCATTTATATGATGTCGTTAAGAAAATGCCACTAGAAGAATTTTGCAAGGTTTGCAAAATACCTTTCGAGGGTACCTTAGATGAACCACATTGTAAAGATGTGGACGGGTTTATTGACACCATTACTGTGGGGGAAACTAGGAAGGTTTCCGATGCAAAAATCACTAGCATACATTTTCCTGTTTTATGCTACTTTGCTATATTTGCTAGTCGTTGCTTAATTGGTCGCGGAAACTGTGGAAACCTCAGCATTCCTGAAATTATCATTTTGCTCCATGGTTTATATTCTGATAACACTATTAGTATGGGCGGTATTATTGCTAAACGGTAAGTTTGAACCGTACTAAGGGTCCCATCTTTGGAGGTATTTATGCTTCACGCCTTGTTGCACATTAAAACATACATATTAGGCTATATGAGAAAGAAGAAAAATTGCTGCCCAATGCTTATTTAGATTATAAGAGTATGGTAGCGCATGATTTCATTGTTAAGAATAGGGAAGGGGAGCTTAAATACAGATTGTTCTTTGATAAACATCACCCTCAGACTATTACCTTGCCTGCTCCTTCCTTGTTTAATTTATCTGAAGGTCCATATATTGTTTCGTGGGCGGCCATTCAAGCCACCGGAACCCTACACCAGCCCCGGAGCCGGAACCACAATTTGAGCCTCCACGACAGTCTGATTACTTTTGGGATCCGGAGATGACTGCCAGCCAGTGGTAGTCAGAGTCCTCTTCATTTCAATACGACCCGAGCTACACCTACGGGTATCCGCCAGGCCATCCTTGGCAATGAACCAACTTAGGCCAAAATCCTAAGCTTGGGGGAGTACTTATTTCCCACCGACATTACATTTATGTTCACACACTCATTGCTATATGTCGGTGCTCATACTCTTTCACTGTAATATCCATGCTAGTTTATTTTCTTTTTCTTGCTTTCTTCTTGTGTGTTTGTTAAATCTTAAGGAAAACGAAAAAAATAGTAATAGCTTCTAGTTAGTTTACCTTTCTTGCTGTAGTAGTAATAATTAAAAAGAAAACCCAAAAATATTTCCCGTTCTTCTTTTGTTTGTTGGGAGCTTTCCTGTGTAAATAGTTTTATTTCTTTTCTTTGGGGGTCGATAGGAGAAGACCATGATTAAATTGTTGAAGTGGCTCTTATATGCATTATTGTTGATTTAACCAAGAGCCTGTATTTCCTTGTCTTCTCCTGTTTATTGAATGCCCGCAGATTCTTGCTTAGTCCAATGCACGTGCACTCTTATTATTATTCACATCGTTTGGTCGTGCAAGTGAAAGGCAATTATGACGATATATGATGGACTGACTGAGATGAGAAAAGCTGGTATGAACTCGACCTCTCTTATTTTTGTAAATATGATTAGTTCATCGTTCCTGATTCAGCTTATTATGAATAAACATGTTTGCAATGACAATTAGAGATCATAGTTTCTTATGCCATGCTTGATTAGCTATGAGTTATAATGGTTTACCTTGAGTGCCAACATGCTATTAAAATGGTTGTGATGTGGTATGATGGGGTGGTATCCTCCTTTGAATGATTTAAGTGACTTGACTTGGCACATGTTCACACATGTAGTTGAAACAAATCAACATAGCCTTCATGATATTTATGTTCATGGTGGATTATATCCTACTCATGCTTGCATCCAATGTTTATTAATTTTAATGCATGTTCATGATTGTTGTCGCTCTCTAGTTGATCGCTCCCTAGTCTTTTGCTAGCCTTCACTTGTACTAAGCGGGAATACTGCTTGTGCATCCAATCCCTTAAACCCCAAAGTTATACCATATGAGTCCACTATACCTTCCTATATGCGGTATCTACCTGCCGTTCCAAGTAAATTTGTATGTGCCAAACTCTAAACCTTCAAATAAACATTCTGTTTTGTATGCTCGAATAGCTCATGTATCAACTAGGGCTGCCCTTATCTTCCATGTTAGGCGAGTTATTCTCAAGAGGAGTGGACTCCGCTCCTCACTCACGAGAAAATGGCTGGTCACCGGGATGCCCAGTCCCATGCTTTACGCAAACTAAATCAAAATAATCGCAAATAAAACTCCCCCTGGGACTGTTGCTAGTTGGAGACACTCGTTTTTTCGAGCAAGTCATGGATTGATGCTTGTTGGTGGAGGGGGAGTATAAACTTTACCATTCTGTTTGGGAACCGCCTATAATGTGTGTAGCATGGAAGATATCGCCATCTCTTGGTTGCTATGTTGACAATGAAAGTACACCGCTCAAAATATTATTTATCTCTATTTCAAAACCGAGCTCTGGCACCTCTACAAATCCCTGCTTCCCTCTGCGAAGGGCCTATCTATTTACTTTTATGTTGAGTCATCACCCTCTTATTAAAAAGCACTAGCTGGAGAGCACAGCTGTCATTTGCATCCATTACTATTAATTTATATTGGGTATGACTATGATTGGATCTCTTTTACCATGAATTACAATGTCTAGTCAGTCCTTGATCTTTAAAGGTGCTCTGCATTTATGTTTTGCGGTCTCAGAAAGGGCTAGCGAGATACCATCCTGTTATATTATATTATGATTGTTTTGAGAAAGTGTTGTCATCCAAGATTTATTATTATCGCTCGCTAGTTGATTATGCCATTGATATATGAGTAAACATGAGACCTGAGAGTTATTGCAAATGTGGTTAGTCATAATCTTTGCTGAAAACTGGAATGCTGGCTTTACATGTTTACAACAACAAGAGCAAATAGAGTTTGTAAAAGTTTTTCTTTATCACTTTCAGTTTATCAACTGAATTGCTTGAGGACAAGCAAAGGTTTAAGCTTGGGGGAGTTGATACGTCTCCGTCGTATCTACTTTTCCAAACACTTTTGCCCTTGTTTTGGACTCTAACTTGCATGATTTGAATGGAACTAACCCGGACTGATGCTATTTTCAGCAGACTTTCCATGGTGTTATTTATGTGCAGAAACAAAAGTTCTCGGAATGACCTAAAACTCCATGGAACGTCTATTTGGTAATAATAAAAAATCCTTGCAAAAGATGAAGACCAGGGGGCCCACACCTCGTGGGCCCCCTGGAGCTCCTCCGACCTCAACCCCAACTCTATATATTTTCTTTTGGGGAGAAAAAAATCAAGGAGAAGAATTCATCGCCTTTTACGATACGGAGCCGCTGCCAAGCCCTAAAACTTCTTAGGAGGGCTGATCTGGAGTCCGTTCGGGGCTCCGGAGAGGGGGATTCATCGCCATCGTCATCATCAACCATCCTCCATCACCAATTTCATGATGCTCACCGCCGTGCGTGAGTAATTCCATCGTAGGCTTGCTGGACGGTGATGGGTTGGATGAGATTTATCATGTATCGAGTTAGTTTTGTTAGGGTTTGATCCCTAGTATCCACTATGTTCTGAGATTGATTTTGCTATGACTTTGCTATGCTTAATGCTTGTCACTAGGGCCCGAGTGCCATGATTTCAGATCTGAACCTATTATGTTTTCATGAATATATGTGTGTTCTTGATCCTATCTTGCAAGTCTATAGTCACCTACTACGTGTTACGATCCGGCAACCCCGAAGTGACAATAATCGGGACCACTCCCGGTATGACCATAGTTTGAGGAGTTCATGTATTCACTATGTGCTAATGCTTTGTTCCGGTACTCTATTAAAAGGAGGCCTTAATATCCGTTAGTTTCCATTAGGACCCCGCTGCCACGGGAGGGTAGGACAAAAGATGTCATGCAAGTTCTTTTCCATAAGCACGTATGATTATATTTGGAATACATGCCTACATTACATTGATGAATTGGAGCTAGTTCTGTGTCACCCTATGTCATGATTGTTACATGATGAACCGCATCCGGCATAATTCTCTATCACCGATCCAATGCCTACGAGCTTTTCACATATTGTTCTTCGCTATTTACTTTTCCATTGCTACCGTTACAATCACTACAAAACACCAAAAATATTACTTTTCTACTAAATACTTTGCTGCAGATATTAAGTTATCCAGGTGTGGTTGAATTGACAACTCAACTGCTAACCCTAGCGTCATCAAACCTTAAGTGTGTAGACCCTACGGGTTCGGGAACCATGCAGACATGACCGAGACATTCTCCGGCCAATAACCAACAATGGGATCTGGATACCCATGTTGGCTCCCACATGTTCCATGATGATCTCATCGGATGAACCACGATGTCAAGGACTCAATCAATCCCGTATACAATTTCCTTTGTCTAGCAGTATTCTACTTGCCCGAGATTCAATCATCGGCATGCCGATACCTTGTTCAATCTCGTTACCGGCAAGTCTCTTTACTCGTTTCGTAACACATCATCCCGTGATCAACCCCTTGGTCACATTGTGCACATTATGATGATGTCCTACTGAGTGGGCCCAGAGATACCTCTCCGTTACACGGAGTGACAAATCCCAGTCTCAATTCGTGCCAACCCAACAGACACTTTCGGAGATACCCGTAGTGCACCTTTATAGCCATCCAGTTACGTTGTGACGTTTGGTACACCCAAAGCATTCCTACGGTATCCGGGAGTTGCACAATCTCATGGTCTAAGGAAATGATACTTGACATTAGAAAAGCTTTAGCATACGAACTACATGATCTTTGTGCTAGGCTTAGGATTGATGGTGCAACACACGGATCACTTCACCATCACCGTCACCACGTCGTCATGCTAACGCAACTCTCCCTCGACACTTTGCTGGATCAAGATTTCGAGGGACGTCATTGAGCTGAACGTGTGTAGAACTCGGAGGTGCCGTACGTTCGGTGCTTGATCATTCGGAATGAGAAGAAGTTCGACTACATCAACCACGTTAACAAACGCTTCCGCTTTCGGTCTACGAGGGTACGTGGACACACTCTCCCCCTCTCGTGATTATGCATCTCCTAGATAGATCTTGTCGAGCGTAGGATTTTTCTTTGAAATTGCATGCTACGTTTCCCAACAGACATTCCAATCCTACCACAAGAATCTTGATCTCTAGCCTTCCCCAAGTTGCTTTCCACTCAAATCATGTTTCCATCATATCCAAATCTGTGAGAGAGAGTTGAGTGTTGGGGAGACTATCATTTGAAGCACAAGAGCAAGGAGTTCATCATCAACACACCATCTATTACCTTTTGGAGAGTGGCATATCCTAGATTGGTTAGGTGTCACTTGGGAGCCTCCATCAAGATTGTGGAGTTGAACCAAGGAGTTTGTAAGGGCAAGGAGATCACCTACTTAGTGAAGATCTACCCAAGTGAGGCAAGTCCTTCGTGGGTGATGGCCATGGTGGGATAGACAAGGTTGCTTCTTCGTGGACCCTTTGCGGGTGGAGCCCTCCGTGGACTCGAGCAACCGTTACCCTTCGTGGGTTGAAGTCTCCATCAACGTGGATGTATGATAGCACCACCTATCGGAACTACGCCAAAAATCTCCGCGTCTACATTGTGTTTGCTCCCTCCAAACTCCTCACTTTTACCTTCATATGCAATGATTTACATTCCGCTGCTATACTCTTAGAATTGCATGTGTTGGTTTATTGCTTGACTTGAGTGAAGTTGCTAAAATCTGCCAAGACTTAAAATTGGGAAAAGGATATATTTTTATTTGGTCAAGTAGTCTAATCGCCCCCCCCCCCCTCTAGACATACTTTCGATCCTACACTCTTGGCTATAATTTACTTTTCGTATCTAGACTAGCCGATTTCATTTTCAATGTCCTATTTACTGAAGTAGATTGCCAAGTGTTTTGAAGAGATAATCATAATATGGTCTTTACCGGTATACGTAGAGGTGATCTATACATACTATGGTCTTTCTTGATGACAAATCGCAGGTCCAAAAGATCTTCAGGAACTTCACTAGGAAGGCCCAAAATCAATTTGAAGTGAAGATCAAGAAGGTTCGGAGTGACAATGGAACGGAGTTCAAGAACGCTAATGTGGATACCTTTCTTGACGAAGAAGGGATTTCACATGAGTTCTCGACTACGTACACACCTCAACAAAATGGAGTTGTTGAGAGGAAGAATCGGACACTGATTGAGATGGCAAGAATGATGCTTGATGAATACCAAACAACAAGACATTTTTAGGCGGAAGCGGTTGAGACAGCTTGTCATGCAACAAATCGATTATATCTTCACAAGCTTTTTGGCAAGGGGGAATACGAGCTTCTCACCGGTAACAAAGCCCAAGTCGGATAATTTTGAGTATTTGGTTCAAAATTTTACATTCTTGATAAGCATCATCGTTCAAAATTTACCCCTAAGTCTCATGAAGGTTTCCTACTCGGTTATGGCTCAAACTCTCACACTTACCGTGTCTACAACAATTTCACCCGAAAGGTTGAAGAGACGGTAGATGTGAAGTTTGATGAATCTAACAGCTCGCGAGTAGAGCAATTGCCAATTGATGTAGGAGATAAAGATCCCTTGGAAGTAATTCAAGACTTCTATTGGCAAGATTGGCCCAACGGAGGTGAAGGGGGGGGGGGTACCTCCTCCGTTCAAGTGGAAGCCTCAACTTCACACCAAGGTGAACCACAAGTTGACTTGGAAGCATCCACAAGTGGAACACGTCAAGACGAAGGAAACGAGGAAGTACAACAAGATAAACCTTATTGACCTCCCTTTCCACCTCCACAAGAGAACAACAACGCCAACGACAATGAAGAAAGACAAGAGGAGGAACAAGACAATGAAGAGGATGTTCCACCTCGACAAAAGCTCTCATGAGTTCGAGCAAGAGTCTCAAGAGATCATCCCGTCGAACAATCTTCGATGATATTCTAACCGGGAGAACTACTCGCTCTAAAACTCGATTGGCTAACTTTTCTGAACATTACTCATTAATTTCTAGTATTGGACCTATGAAGGTTGAAGAAGCTCTTGATGATCTGGATCGGGTGAACGCTATGCATGAAGAGCTACAGAATTTCGAGAGGAACCAAGTATGGACGTTGGTTGAAAAGCCCAATGAGAAGCACAATGTCATTGTAACCAAATGGGTGTTTAATGTAAGCAAGATGAAGATTGTTGACACCAGATTTTGGCACGGTCAATAACTTATTTAAGATGGCCTCAAATGGAGAAGTGATCTTCATGAAAGAGTTTCGTATTGTTGATATGAACATCTTTGAAGTTTGGGTCATCGCCGTCCGATTTCATCTCGAAGGCCGAAATTATGCTCAAAGTACTAAGATCTTATATTCAGAGTACAGTTTGGCCGATTAAGCCCCCGAGACGAACTCAAATGGAAAATTATCTATACGGATTGTCTTCGTCTCGTCGAAACGATCGATTTTGATATAAAAGTTGTCCAAATCCGAGTTCGTATGCAAAAGTTAGAGCAATCGGAGTGCAGCCCTATCACGAGGCGAAATATGGCGCGCCCCATTAGACGCCATGTCTGATTGGTAGCGCGAGTAAACAGATCTTTTGCGTGAGCTATTTGGCCCTCAAGATGACCTCTCATCAAAAAACGTTCAACATGAAAGTTGTTCGTATCATCGAATAGGTCAAGATTGCTTTTGGACTCATTTCCATCCGAGGTTGTTTACCACCACAAAAAAGACCCACAAGGTGCAGGCAGTTTAAACCGAACAGTTTTGGAAAGTTCGGACAAGACCAATCCGAATTTGACTAGGTTTTGGACGTGAATCCAAGCCTTTTCCTTGCACGGGAAGTCCAGCCGCCTCTTATATACCTAAGGGGTGACGGCCGATTGAACAACACACAATCGATCAATCAATCTACTACTTTTCTGTGTTCATCTACTTTTATCTCTCCCCTTGTATCTTTCTTCTCGTTCTTCATCGTTCTTCAAGATTGGAGGCTGCGAATCCATGAGGCTCTAGGGGCGGTAAGACCGACCTCAAGCAGCCAATCGTCGCCGCGAGCCCTGACGGGGTCCCTCCCGGGCGAGCGGGGCGTCTGGTCCCAAAAGCGCTGGCTTGCTGTCTTGCGTATCGCGCTGGAAGTCGGCCTCCCGCGGTATGAGTTGCGAAGCATCTCCCTCGGCGCCGTGGGTACACATCGACGTGTTCATGTGACGCGTTCCAGCGTCAACACACTTTTTGGCGACTCCGCTGGGGACGAAGCTTCAAGCGGTCTCCGGCCCATTCTTACTACGAAGAGATCGTCATCTAGGGTTTGCAGTCTACGAAGGTAATATGAATACCCAATTCCTTTATGTAGATGCAAATAATTCATATGGTGTTACTAGATTGTTCAATGAGTATACTCTATCGGCCAACCCCATTTTTTTCAATCATGCAACTAACTACATGCAAGGGCCGATTCAAAGTAATTTATATACTTCAACTTTTGGTGATATTAGTAACATGCACCATATGTATCCCAACTCACATGCATCGGCAGCCCAGCAAATTCATATGCCGATGAGCAACATGATGAGTTTGATTAATCAATTTGAAACACCCCAAGTTAGAATTTCCAATGCCATACAAGAAAGTGTTTCACCCTTTTATTCATCGGCAGCTAATGTGCAATATAGTAATCCAACCATGCCGATGAATGAGAGAATTGGTCATGCTACTAGTGGCTATTTGGCCAGTTACTCTCAACCATCATATGCTACACCTCATGTTAGTAATTCTTCGGCACCATACACAACTGTAGATGCTCATAATTCGGCTTCACACCTTCCTGGTTATAGCCGAATGAATGTAAATTTTACAAGAGCGGTTGTGCCCAATATTGTAGAAGATGAGGTACTGGTGGCTGCATTGAAGAGTTTGGCCCAAAATAAGAGAACTAGTGCTCTTTGCCTTGAACAACATGAAAAGGGGCTATTTCCTGATTATGCCGCAATAAAAGCTAGAGTTGTGCAAGAAGATGAATCTTTGCCAATTGATAAAATTGGCAAGCAAAAGTATGGTCTTACAACAATGCATATGCCTTCATCTAGTACTACATCATATTATACACCCCTACACAATTGCAAAATTTCGGCAACACCCGTGTATCATTGCCGAAAGAATCTAAAAGCATTGGGGGGCAATCATATCCGGAGTGGGCTGAAATTGAGAAAAAGCTTAAAGCTAATTTTGCCGCTCGCCGTCAGAAACAAATAGAAAAAGAATTGGCTCCGATAAAAGAAGCATTGCCAATTGGTAGTATCAATAAAAAGGAGGATGGTTCGGAACATGAAAGTGCTTCGGTTGAAAAAGCCGAATCAAGTAGTATATATTCTGAATCCATCAAATCCAACGAGGCAAGCATTATTGAGAAAGGGCATGGCAAGCATAGGAAAACAACGGTGCTTGATTTTTCTGAAATTAATGGAACCCACTTCCTGCCCTATGAATTCCGTGTCGTAGAAATTAACAAGCTTCAAGGACAAGAACAAGTAGCCGAACAAAGTTCGGTCGACAAAAATCTTCAGTGTAATGATGCACGGAATAAAGAAAAAGATGATGAAAAGGCGTTGGAGAGTCATCCAAAGATGAAGCTAGATATTGTTCAAGTCACACCACCATCATGCTCTCCCAACGTATTTGAAGAGGTATGCATAGCGAGTAATTTACCTATTTTCAGATTTGGTCACAACTTTATTGTTGATGCATCTATTAGAAAAATCCTCATAGGTAATTTTGAAAGACCAATGAAGAAGGGTAATTTACTTGTTAGCAATAAAATTGTTTTAGAACATATCGGTCAACCAATTGTGCCATTTATAAAGACCGATAATGACTTATTATTGCAGCCAAAGCTTTCCCCGTTGCTTTATCTAAAGTTCATATCTATTTGGGTAGCTTTGCTTATTTCGTACTTGGCTTGCACTTGGTTTCAATTGAGACATGTATGTTCTAACTATTTTTATTTTAGAAATTTAAAGCCAAGGTTAAATTCTATTGAGAAAACTGATGCTAGTATAATATCTTACCCAAAGACATCGGAGATAGTGTGCAAAACACAATGCATAGCCGAATGGTGTGATGCAAAATCTGAACCATTCGTTTACTTAACTCCAAAGCCATTCTCACAACAAGATCGGCTAGAGAATGAAAAGTTTACCTTCAATTCAAGCATGTGTGATCAAATATTTGATTTGTTGTTGCAAAATAATTATATTAGAATTCTTGATCACCATGTTGAACCATCTGTCCAGGGACGAATGTATTGTAACTTGCATGATTCGTCCAAGCATAATTTTGAGGATTGCAACATGTTTCGTCAAATAGTTAAATCGACCATTGATAAAGGACGATTGAAATTTGTTAAGACACCAAGAGATGACCAGTCTATTCTGATTGGTCCCGATGGTAGAAATTTTTTGCATCGGCTGCTTCAAGCCGATCCATTTGAAGAGAAAATAAAAACTACAGGTGATGGAATCAAGCTTTCAAGTAAAGAAGTTGTTGAAGAGCATAATGAACATAATCTTGAGGGCAAGAATTCCATCGAAGCCACAATGGAGAAGCCAAGGACTGGGGGCAGCAAGAAAATCCAATGATCGATGAAAGCAAACAAAAAGAAAACAATGGCCGAAATGAGCGCAAGTGTAAGAGATCAAAAATCACCTTCGATGAACTATTGGATAAATATCAAAAGAAGAGTGAAGAGAAGAATGCTTATCGGCCAAATCATGCAAAGAAACCAAGGTCACCCCCAAGGCGCAAATATGAGGATCGGTATTGGCAAAGTGATAATTTTAATGCAACATATTCATATCCTTATTTTGGGCCGCCCATGCCAATGCCATGGATGCCTCCCTATGCTCATATAGATACATATTCATCATGGGACAGGTATGATACAAGGGCACATTCTCCATCTTATTCTAGACCATCTCACCAATACTATGCAGCTCCAAGAAGATCAACATTTGAACAATCACGCTTCAAAGACCGTTTCAATCATAAGGAATTGGTCCAGAGCTCAAGGAAGAGGAAACAGGTGGTAAAGCAAGTTTACTGCATGAAAAGAGATGGTCTTAAGTGTGCTACTTCATATTTGATCTCAAATAACAAAAAGCCAATTAAAGTGTTGACATTGGCTACAAAAGGCAAAGAAGTGAGACAATCAATTGATAAAAATCAGAGTGCCAAATCTGAAGAAAAGAAGTTGAGGGTTCATAAGGCCCAAAAAGAATTGCCATTGGTTGAAACAAAATCACAGCCGGGGTGCCCACTCGGCTTATCGTATTGGCGAAAGAAGGAATTACAAAAACTTAGTGCACAAGAACTGAAAAAGAAGAACATGGCATGGGTTTCCAAGAGGAGCCATCAAAATGAAAGTGATGTGCAACCTTCTATTGCAACAAGTGTTACAAAAGTGAAGAAAGAGAAGGATGGAAGCCAAAAACAATTAAGCCGAAGGTTTGCATCACCCCATCAAAATCTTCGGTTAGCACATCATCCATATTCTTCAACCATACCATTGATGCCTTTGCCATGGAATTCATCATCAGGTATGATAAATTACCCTCCCTGGATTTATTTTAATCCATGGAAGCGACATAATTTTTTGCATCATGAGAGGGTATTACCAAATCTCTATACATTTTATTAGCTACATTTTTTCTTGCTAATCCAAAGGGCCAAAATATTTGATTGCTATTTCATTTGTTTATTTCGGCTATACATGATTTGGTGAATGAATTCTACATGGGCATTACGTTGATGGCCGGTATTTATCTATCGCCCTAAGAATATGTCAAAGCATGGCTGATGTAGTATCCTAACATCGTCCTTAGTTCAATTATAGGCCAAAACGAGGTACATGTTCATTGATATTGCCCTTGTCTTTCTAGTACTATGGAGATTATTTTCGACGGTAAATTTGTGGCAATGGCCAAGGTGTTGGTGTTGCTTATTTATCTCCATACGGAGCTACTTTGTGAAGCCTCATGCCGCTTAAAATATTTTTGCACAATCATCAAAGCCGAATATGCATTGTCATTCGGATTGGAGCTTTGCCTTGCTATAGGTGCTATACATATTGAGGCTTCCGGTGATTCATTATTAGTAGTGCAACAAATATCCAAAGGTTATCAATGTTTTGACGAATCACTTATAGTTTATCTTTTGGTATGTCTAGATGCAAGATTTACCTTGGGTTGCTTTGAAATTGTTCATATATCTAGGCATGACAATTCAAAAGAGTTCGCACAGCAAGCATCCAGCTACTATGTTAATCATGGTGTATTGTATTTCTATCAATAGCCGATGCTTAGTCTCGTCAACATAGGTAAGGCTGAACCGAAGTCCACCGCTTCGGCCACTAATGAAACCTTTATGCAGGCGAAGTAAGGATTGAAGGAAGTTCATTCTTAATTATCTGCAAAATCCTAGCGAAAAGGTGAACAATATGGTTCGGAGGATGGTTTTGATCTATGGAACCTTATCACCGGATTGTTGTTGAAGTTGGGAAAGTTTCACCCAAACTTGCATCAAAATATTAACACAAGCAATGGCCGATATAAAATTATTGTCCTAAGCATATGCAAAATGGCTGATGAAGTGTTGACATCGTCCTTAGAGCAATCTATGTGCAAGTTATTTTTCGGCACACAAGCTTTGCCGAAAAACAGGGGGCCATGTGTTGACACCAGATTTTGGCACGGTCAATAACTTATTTAAGATGGCCTCAAATGGAGAAGTGATCTTCATGAAAGAGTTCCGTATTGTTGATATGAACATCTTTGAAGTTTGGGTCATCGCCGTCCGATTTCATCTCGAAGGCCGAAATTATGCTCAAAGTACTAAGATCTTATATTCAGAGTATAGTTTGGCCGATTAAGCCCCCGAGACGACCTCAAATGGAAAAATGATCTATACTGATTGTCTTCGTCTCGTCGAAATGATCGATTTTGATATAAAAATCGTCCAAATCTGAGTTCGTATGCAAAAGTTAGAGCAATCGGAGTGCAGCCCTATCACGAGGCGAAATATGGCGCGCCCCATCAGACGCCATGTCTGATTGGTAGCGCGAGTAAACAGATCTTTTGCGTGAGCTATTTGGCCCTCAAGATGACCTGTGATCAAAAAACGTTCAACATGAAAGTTGTTCGTATCATCGAATAGGTCAAGATTGCTTTTGGACTCATTTCCATCCGAGGTTGTTTACCACCACAAAAAAGACCCACAAGGTGAAGCCAGTTTAAACCGAACAGTTTTGGAAAGTTCGGACAAGACCAATCCGAATTTGACTAGGGTTTTGGAAGTGAATCCAAGCCTTTTCCTTGCACGGGAAGTCCAGCCGCCTCTTATATACCTAAGGGGTGACGGCCGATTGAACAACACACAATCGATCAATCAATCTACTACTTTTCTGTATTCATCTACTTTTATCTCTCCCCTTGTATCTTTCTTCTCGTTCTTCGTCGTTCTTCAAGATTGGAGGTTGCGAATCCACGAGGCTCTAGGGGTGGTAAGACCGACTCGAGCAGCCAATCGTCGCTGCGAGCCCTGACGGGGTCCCTCCCGGGCGAGCGGGGCGTCTGGTCCCAAAAGCGCTGGCTTGCTGTCTTGCGTATCGCGCTGGAAGTCGGCCTCCCGCGGTGTGAGTTGCGGAGCATCTCCCTCGGCGCCGCGGGTACACATCGACATGTTCATGTGACGCATTCCAGCATCAACAAAGATGGACAAGTTGTACGCAACAAGGCTCGTCTCGTCGCTCAAGGCTACACTCAAGTCGAAGGTATGGACTATGATGAGACATATGCCCCTGTTGCTAGACCTGAGTCCATACGCATCTTACTTGCTTATGCCAATCATCATGGCATTAATTTATATCAAATGGACATAAAAAGGTGCTTTTCTAAATGGTGAAATTGAGGAGGAAGTTTATGTTAAACAACCTCTTGACTTTGTTAATCCTAAGAAACTCGATCATGTTTACAAACTTCACAAAGCCCTTTATGGTCTTAAACAAGCTCCTAGAGCATGGTATAAATGCTTGACTAAGTTTCTTATTGAAAAAGGGTTTGAAATTGGGAAAATTGATTCTACACTTTTTACTAAAAGGGTTAATGGTGAATTATTTGTGTGCCAAATTTATGTGGACAATATCATATTTGGTTCAACTAACCCTCATTTTAGTGAAAAGTTTGGAAGGCTAATGTTGGAGAATTTCGAGATGTCTATGATGAGTGAACTCAAATTCTTTCTTGGTTTGCAAATCAAGCAAACTAAGGAGGGTACCTTTGTTTCCTAAACAAACTATACCAAGGACTTATTTAAAAAGTTCAATATGCAAGAAAGAAAAGGTATGAAAACACCCATGCCTACTAGCGGACATCCTGGCTTGAATAAGGATGGCAAACCGGTTGACCAAAAGGTTTACCGCTATATGATTGGTTCATTTTTATATCTATGAGCCTCTCATCCCGATATTATGCTAAGTGTGCGCGTGTGTGCACGATATCAAGCGGCCCCTAAAGAATGTCATCTTAAGGTTGTGAAAAGGATAGTGAGATACTTAATTCATACACCAAACTTTGGCATTTGGTATCCTAAGAGGTCTTCTTTCGATCTTGTTGGCTACTCTGACTCGGACTATGCCAGAGACAAGGTTGATAGAAAGTCCACTTTGGGTACTTGTCAATTTCTTGGTAGATCTCTTGTATCTTGGTCCTCCAAGAAACAAAACTCGGTATCCTTATCCACCGCCGAAGCAGAATACATTGCCGCCGAATCATGTTGTGGTCAATTGCTTTGGATGACCCAAACCCTTAAGGATTACGGGATACATGTGAAACATGTTCCATTGCTTTGTGATAATGAAAGTGCTATTAAGATTGCTCACAATCCCGTGCAACATTCTCGGACAAAGCATATTGAAGTTCGTCATCATTCATACGGGATCATGTTGCTAAAGGATACATCAATCTTAAGCATGTTTGTACCGATAAGCAATTGGCGGATATATTCACCAAACCGCTTGATGAAAAAGTGTTTTTCCATTTGAGAGGTGAATTGAACATCATTGATGCCTCAAATTTGGAGTAGGACTCCATCTAGATGCATGCAAGGCGTGAGCCTTTCTATGGCTAATCCTTGATATTTCTCTTAAGATGATGATCATATACCTTGGATCTACTTGTACCCTTTCATGTTATCTAACCCTTGTAGGTACTTGGATGAGCCCAAATCCATTAGATTGCAAGTTACTCACATCTTAAGCAATCTCTACATCACCAAGTTTCTACTATATGGTTGTGGAATACAAGGTAGGATGAGCTCACTCGACATATCCTTTGACAATTTCTATTTATCAAATTTATTTGGTATCAAGTTTCATGATTGTCATTTTGGATACACAAGTGCTCTTCCTTGCAAGACTAACCCATGTAGGAATATGAACTCAAACTACAAGTGGTGCTCTCAACTTTTGATGGACTACATCAACCTTGAGCATCCAACACAAGTTCAACTACATGACCAAGATCAACACAACCCAAGGTATGTTATTCATCTTAGAGAAGCTTTGACCCAAGTCATGAATCACAGCAACTCAACGAGAATGAATACATCAAAGTGCTTAAACGAAAAAATGGTAACCCCATTTTGAGCTTAAAAGATGAGTATGACCTATGATCAAGTGACCTCACTTGACTCCTAAGTCAATATACTCTAACATAGGTGACTTTGTCACCGACCCCTTCTAGATGAAGTTCTCTAGCGTTTCTATGTTCCCTATTTTTTTTTTGTTCTTATCTTTGTGTTTCCTTTTATCATAAAAAAACTTCATCAACATCTCTTTTCTTTTATGTGTTTCCTTATCTAATTCATTGCAAATCCTTTAGTAAATTCCTTGCAAATCTTTGTGAAATTTCGATTGCCTGGTGAGCTGAGTTGACAAGTTTTTTCCCTCTACATTGAACTCGGACACACCGATTCCAGCAAATCGGCTAGATTGAATTACAAGTGTCCCTTGTATATAGTTCATCAGTTCAACCGAAAAGGACTAGCTCGGTCTAACCGATGCGCACTCTTAGTGGCTCTAATATCTCGGAGTTGCCGATGAAAACCACTCGGTGTCACCGATTTCATTGCTGAAGAAAACATTTTGCCATTGCATTTTGCACATATTTTCAAGCTTCACTCAATGATTCTTATCCTCTACCCGCATCATAAACTACATGCTGCTTGTAATGTCTCTCAAGGACCAAACTCAATTGACTCATACTCCAGAAGTTCCCTTCTTGGAAATTGTTGTCAAAGGGGGATAGAGAGCACATCAAAGCTTATCACATGGGAGAGAAAGCACATCTTAGCTTCTCCGGATGCTTGTTAAACAACATAGGAGAGAAGTCACATGTCTTTAAGAGGGGAAAGACATGTTAATATAGTTGATTGTACCATTTCTTGCTTTAATGTTTCTTGCTCTGATTCTCTCTTACCCTACCTTCTCCCATTATCCAATATCAGATTCCGGGGGAGAAAGAGTTCATATCTAAGGGAATAAAATCTTTGGAATTCATTTCATATATTTAATCCTCGGGGACATGTCCATATCCAAATAGAGTACAAAGCACTCACTCATTACATGTAGGGGGAGCCTATGCATGTTACATGTCCTTCCAAAGCTTTACTTGTTACTATTCATATCTTTATCTAAAGCTTTGATGTATGTTGTCATTAATTACCAAAAGGGGAAGATTGAGAGCACAAGTGCTCTCTGGGTGATTTTGGTAATTAATGATTACATATCTCTTGTTAGACTAATACTTTTATCGAGTACATTTCAGATGAGTTCAACAATGGCGTGGCAAGGATAAGAGGATGTGGAACCCCTTCCAAATGCTAAGGACAAAGATTGGCAAAGGCTCGATACTCTTCATTTTTATTTTAGTGATCCAATATCACATTGAGTCCATAGGAAAGCCAATACTATTAAAAGGGGATGAGGTGTTGCTTAATTGTCTACTTGCTCAAAGTGCTTAGTGATATTGCTCCAAAACCCTCAGCCACTTTCTCATTTCCACATATGTCCAAAACCTAAAGTCAAACTCGGCCCCACGGATTTTATCTATCTGGCGCCACCGAGTTCATTTGACATAGCCACTGCTAGAAACCCTAGACAATTCGGTCTCACCGATACATATCTCGGTCTCACCGAGATGGCCTTGCAAACTCTCTGTTGCCTGTTGCAATTATTTCGGTCTCACCAAATGTGCAATCGGTCCAACCAAGTTTGCCTGACCAACTCTCTATTTGATCATTGCTGAAATCGGTCTCACCGAGTTCATGCAATCGGTCTCACCGAGATGAGGTTTTGCCCTGGCCCTATCACATCGGTCCCGCCGAGTTGTTCACATCGGTCCCATCGAGATTCCTAACGTTCACATTTTGAATTGAATCAGTCTCACCGAGTTCTTCTATTCGGTCTGGCCGAGTTGGGTCAAATGTGTGTAATGGTTGGATTTTGTGTGGAGGCTATATATACCCCTCCACCCCCTTCTCCATTTGAGAGAGAGCCATCAGAATGTGCCTACACTTCCACTACTCATTTTTTGAGAGAGAACCACCTACTCATGTGTTGAGACCAAGACATTCCAATTCAACCACAAGAATCTTGATCTCTAGCCTTCCCCAAGTTGCTTTCCACTCAAATCTTCTTTCCACCATAGCCAAATCTGTGAGAGGGAGTTGAGTATTGGGGAGACTATCATTTGAAGCACAAGAGCAAGGAGTTCATCATCAACACACCATCTATTACCTTTCGGAGAGTGGTGTCTCCTAGATTGGTTAGGTGTCACTTGGGAGCCTCCAACAAGATTGTGGAGTTGAACCAAGGAGTTTGTAAGGGCAAGGAGCTCGCCTACTTCGTGAAGATCTACTCGAGTGAGGCAAGTCCTTCATGGGCGATGGCCATGGTGGGATAGACAAGGTTGCTTGTTCGTGGACCCTTCATGGGTGGAGCCCTCTGTGGACTCGTGCAACCGTTACCCTTCGTGGGCCGAAGTCTCCATCAAAGTGGATATACAATAGCACCACCTATCGAAACCATGCCAAAAATCTCCGTGTCTTCATTGCGTTTGCACACTCCAATCCCATCCCTTTACTTTCTTGCAACTAGCATGCTTTACTCTTTCCGCTGCTTATACTCTTGCCATGCTTGCTTGAAATGTATTGGGAATGCTTGAAATTGTGCTATTTCTCCACCTCAACTTAAAGAACATAAAAATGCTACTTTTGCTTGTTGAGTGTCTAATCACCCCCCTCTAGACACCTCTTCTCGATCCTTTCCCCACACTTTGGCCAAGGGGACAACGATGATGAGGACATGCACTAGAGAGTAGGCCAAGAGCCTAAGCTTGGGGGAGCTCATACCCTAGTTATCTATGCATGCATATTTATTTTTCTTTTATTTTTTTCATATTTTGCATGTTTATTTTAAGTTTGCATAATAAAATGAAGCACATTATGGCCTTGCCTTGTTGTAATTCTCTTCGTTTATTTTCTTTGATCCTACAGGTTTGTTCTCACCTAGTGAGAGGAAATGAAGAAAATGAATTGGGACTTGATGAAGGGGAAGAACGAGCCAGCGCAAGAAGCTATGACATATAAATAATCCCTTGTCTTGCAATATTATTTGAGAAGGAATTTTCATTGGCTAGCTGCACTTGAATTAATTCCCCGCATTAGTTGAATATCATCTAGTCATAAGTCCCAAATTCAGATTTTGCTAGTCAAACCTTGTGAGAAAACATGTTTTTGTCTTAATGAAAATCTGAAAATTTTAGAGGATAGGAGCTTTCAAAGAGAACGAGTACTTCAGCAATTCAACTCCACATGCTGATTTTGATTGACTTGATGACACCTATTGATGTAATTGTTTAGAGGAATGAATACTTGCAGTGGTTGAGGTTATGCCAAAACTTATACCTAAATCGTGGAGCTCCAGCCCTAGGTTGGCTTTACGTCTCGTTGCTATATGTTGAGATAATTTGCATAACTGCAACTCCATCACAAACTTGGGGATTGTGTGGTAAATGATCGACCTTTCCCAGCGGAGTGTGTAAGTGGTAAATAAAAGCACTGATCACTGAGCTCGAAAGAGACAACTATTCTTGATCCATACTGCATGAAATTAAGCCACGGTGGAACCCAATTGCATATAGTGAATTTTGGCATAACCCCTTCACCGAGAATTGAAATCCCAAAGAAAAATAACTGAGAGAAGTGTTTGAGAGCCATGACTAGGAGGCATTAGTGGGTGTTAATGAAAACTTGAGTACTTCGCTATTTTTGATCTCCGGGCCTTCTAAATACATTTTGATGATTGAGCTCGAGTTGAATATCCATCTAATCGATGAACACCTTCATTTGCCTAAACACTTGGTTAGGAAAGAAGATTTGCTTTGAGAAGTTATAACTATTGGTATGAAACTGTACATGGTTAGGCAACGAGTTTAGGTGCAACTATTCAATAGCAAATACTTTCTTGAATGATCTTGCATGATAAGAGAAGATGTATATGATGTATTTTCTTGAGCTGGTAAAGTTCTTTCTATTCAACCGAGCTCCTTTTCACTCTCTTGATTTCTTGCTTGCTCGGGGACGAGCAATCTTAACCTTGGGGGAGTTGATGACTCGAGAATTTGCGATGTTTTTAAAATGATTTCTGTTTGTTTTTGTTGGATTTTTGTTATTCTTTGGATATTTCTAATGCTAATCCAACAAAAGAGAGGAGAATCTACTTTGTCCTTTGGATGGCAGGAAATATCACATTTGGCAGGAAACCAAAGGAGATTGGGGCAAATCAAGTCAATTTGAGCAATTTTCCTGAAGAGAGCACTGTTAACAGGCACACCGGAGTGAACGACGGTGTTTCATACGACCACACGCGATCGTTTGAGCGGTCGTTTGGGGTGCCCATGGCCCCTCCTTGTCTATACAAGCAACTTTCATGAAGGGACCACATGGAGAAGGGAACCCTACCCGCCGCCACACCATCCAGAACAGGAGAAGAGAGGATCGGGAGAACTCAAGAAAATCATTGTAGTTTTTGGTCCTTTCATCTCCATCGTCATCATCACCTCCTTCAGTATTATAAGAGGGATCGGAACTTGTAGTCTCTATTCCATCTCAATTGAGATCAAGACTATTTGAGCACCATTTCATTTCATTGTGGATCCCCTCAATATTATCGATATGGTTTCCGTGGGTTTTCTCTCCGTTGTGATTGATTCCCCTCTTAAGACGTGTGAGTAATTCCCTTAGGTGTGGGAGATGTAGGTGAATGGTAAGATTGATATGTGCCTGTCCCATATGTCATCATTTGAATTTGTAGTAGCATGATCTATTTAGTATGTTGTTATACTGTGGTGAACTCTATGCGTGTTGCCCAAATTAAGGGCCCATGCAACATGATCTCAAGACCTATACAGGTAACACATATTGTTTAGGAACTTTGTGACCTCCGACGTGACAGGCGGAGATATCCATGAGAACGAAAGACAATATGAAATAATGATGATCCATTGAACTTAATGCTTGGTTCCGGTCTTATGACCTTAATTGTGGAAATGACCACTCTGTGGCAGCAGAGAAGCGGGACCATAGGATGAAATGTAACCCCTAGGACTAATTTGGTTGTTGGGGATGGCAAACCCTGGGCAATAAACCCCTAAGGGGAGATTTCCCTGCTCACCTGGTATCCCAGGACCACCACGGGAAATACCCCTTTGCTGTTTGGACACCATGGGAAAAGGGAGGGGACATGCAAAAATCGAATACAGCCATTTTAATCAAAACTGGCCACAAATGAATACAATATTTTCTAGAAAAACGTCATAGCAATTCCAGTATATATATTGTCTCGTTTCACAGAGGTTGAAAACAATTGAGAATAAAAACTGAAATATAATTTTGAAGGGAAATTCAAGAATATCAAAATACACAAATTTAGAATATACTCAACTCACATCCACACATGCATACCAGTCTTAATTACATGTCAAGTCAAACAAATTATGCATCATCAACAGGGAAAATGGTACTTGTGGTTACAAGTCCAAAAGTATACAATATTTTGTTCCATTTATTAAATTGCAGTTATGTGAACTGTCCATACTAAGCTCGGAGTAACTTCCATCATCAACTTCTTGAAGATTTCCACCAACTTCCGGCAAGAAACCTGCAGAGAAAAGGTAGTGATTTTAAGTATGTTTTTTACTTCTTAAAAACAACAATCATCGTACGATATTACATTATCAAATATAAGCATGGATTTTTCTCTCCAAGTGGTTAAACAAATCAGAAACCTCTCTACTGGATAAAAAAGGGCACACATACTAGCTGCACAAGGTAAACTGAGCATGGAAAGATGCAATTTGTTATGGACATCGCTAATCTAGTTCGACTGATCCTAATCTAAGTAACAAAACCTGCATCAGCATGCGTTCCACTAAAGGAATTAACAGGAAGCAGACATGATATTGTACCTCTCGGTTTCCTGAACTTTCCAACAACCGGCTATTAGAAAACTGATCGGTTCCAAATTAGTCAAGCACTCAACCAACACATTGTAACATCCCAATTTTCAATTTGGTTGTTATGCATAGATCATCATATGCATATCATATTTATTCTTGCATTTTGTTGTGATCCTAGAAATCTTAAGCAACTCAAGGATCCAAGGAGAGAGTTGGAGGTTTCACAAAATTCATATTTGAATTCTTTTCAAATATGAAGATAGGATCAATTTGATTTTATAATTTTTCCTCCAATTATTTCCAATATTAAAAATAAATGAGAGAAGATAATATGACTTCTTCAACCTAAGAGAAATATTGGAGAAAGAATTTTAAAATCAAATTATTTATTTTTTGATATTTTATTTGAATTAGAAAAATATTGCATTTTTGAAAATTGCATCTTAGTCCAGGAATATGTTCACCTTGTCCTAAATATTAGGTTTGGACGGTGAAAATTGTTTCTGAATTTTTTTTAATATTTTTTTATGATTTTTTTCCTTCGTGGCGAAATTGTTTAAAAAAAGAGTTTGGACCGACTGGGCCGAAGCCTAGCCGGCCCAGCAGCTAGCAGGCCGAGCGTCGCCTTCCCCGTCGCGACGCGTAGCCGCGCCGGACTCCGAGGAGTCCGTGCCGCCGCCGCCGCCGCCGGTCCAACTTAGAGTCCAAGTCGGGAGCCGAGCCCACCCCTCCCCCCGAGGCCCTTTATATACCGTGGTCGCCCCGCTGTCTCTCCACACCTCGCCCCGCAGCCACCGCCGCCGATCCCGAGCGCCGCCGCCGCATCTCGCCTCCGCCGCCGCGCCGTCGCATGCCACCGCCCCGCGCTGCTGTTGCTACCGCTGCACCACCGCCGCCGCCCATCGTAGCCTCGCCGCCGCCTGCGCCGCCGCCGTTGACCACTGTCGTCGAACCGGTAAGAACCGGTCGGTTCTTTGGTTTATTTCCCTTTTTTGGTTTAGTTGGTTCGGTAGATTAGATCGGTTTATTTTTTTAGGTTTACTAATTAACGAACGTTCGTTCGCTCGTTCGTTTCAATGGACGGTTTTCGTCGGATTAGTTCTGTTAACAAACGTTCGTGCCGTAGTCTTTTTCTTTTTAGTTTATTTTCGGCCAGGGATCTATCCGTGAATAGTTCTCGCGATTTAGCCTCTGAACTTAAAACTAGCGTAACTTTTTACTCGTTTATTCAAATTAGATGAAACCAACGCCTAAATCTTCGCATTGTTATGTTCTTTCCAGTTAACCAACTTGAACATGATTTTGACATTGTAAAATTTGAGTTTAGTTCAGATTAGTAAACGATCTTGTTTCATTCGTATTTTGAATTTCTTTTCTCCGTTTGAGTTGTTTCTTTTTGCAAACCGTAGCTAATCACTTGTACCTACTGTTAAGATCTAATCCACATGATAATAATGTTGTTAGGTTTGACTTTTATTAGTTTAAGCCGTTTGCTTGTTTCGTGTTTGATTTGGATCTTTTCTCGGTTTTCTCGTTGTTTTGTATGAGTGATTGCTTATGTATGCTATTGTTTGTCTATGATAGATTACCCGGAGTGCGAAGCTTGTTACTATGAATCTCTAGAGTTTGCAGATTATTAGCAAGGCAAGTTACACTTTGATCATACGCTTCTATACCAAATTTTTACTATGCATTAGTATTACCCCGCAAACAATTGCATGAGTAGGATTGGGAACATGTGGTTTGGTTGTAGTACTTGAGGTAGGAACCTAATACCTCTTGATCACCTTGGGAATATTTGTTATGCTTATTTATTCCTTAGCCATGCTCGTAGACGGGGATTGGATCGTGATTTACACATGGAAGTTTGAGAGTTATTAATCATGGATAACATTAAGGTGGCAACTTTAATATACATCTAGGTGGATTGGTTGAGGCACCTGGGGAACCCAGTGTTGTCTATTTAAGGAAATCCTGGAGTACCCGTGTGATTTTTCCTTCGGTTCGCCACCCAGGCTCAAAGGGGTCATAAGATTATTCATGGTAGAAACTTTCGTGTGCACCCACAAGCCATTATGGGCTCTAGCATAGTTGAGTAAGCTGTGTGAGCTCTTGAAGAGGTGGACTAGCAGATGTAGGGGAAAGTAGGTGTACCGGTCCGCCCGGAGTAGAGGGTAAGTGCTTCAGAAAGACTATGTCTCGATCATCTGATCATGGATGCGGTCGAGTCTAGTGGGGAAAAGTGCGCAACCTCTGTAGAGTCTATAAACTAATCATGGTCAGCCGTGTCCCCGGTTATGGACATCTTGAGTATATGGTACTTGAATTATTGATTTGATCTCATCACTCTTTAATTAATTGAATTGGGTTTAATGATGATGCTTTTAATTGGGATTTGAGTTGGGGTTACCTTCTCAAATATTGGGCAACTTGGGAGTAGTTAAATAAATTTATTCCTTTGTTGTAGTGAAAAACTAGCTTTATGCAAAATTATAAACTTAGAGCCTCCACCAGCCAAATATTGCATGTAGATATAGTTCTTGCATTTCATTGCTTTGCAGTGTAACTCTGCCAGCATATTCAATGTGCCGACCTACATGGCTGCAACGTCTCATGTTGCAGACTACTCAGACGACGAATAAGGTGCGATAGGTCATTGTTTTGCACTCAGTTATGCCGTTGGAGTTGATGGACACATTTACCTTCGAAGCTTCCGCAGTTATTTAGTTTAGATGGTCTTCAACCATGATATTTTTGTGTAAATATACTCTTTATAAGGACTCGATGTAATAAGTGTGTGGTTGAACTCTGTTATAATTCCTCGAGTATTGTGCGTGTCAGCATTACCAATCCAGGGATGACACTGATGCACAGAGACTTCGGTCAATTTGGATCGTGGTCGCTACACACGTTCAGTTTAAGAAAATAATACAATCTAGGATAAACTGAAGCAGTCAGGGAAGAAAAAGAGGGAGGCATTTGGTTAGCAGAGCAGAACAAACATATTGTAAGATTAACATGATCAAGCTTTATTATTACTACTGCTACTACGTGACAATGATCATGAGGAGCATATATACACATCACAGAAATATTATAAGATTAACATGAGAAGTATTATTATTTTGGAAGAAGTTTCGTAGAAAACTTTTGCATAAGTTGGAAGAGGTCCTTAATAGCACCTCACCGCCGCCGATGCCTCCGGATATTTTATATAGGTATTTTCAGTCATTTCTCAAGAAACATACCTCACCTATCTTGCATGAATTTTTCTAGTATTTTTTTTTGAATTGTTTGCTGAGAGGGAGCAGATGAGCCCGGGCACCGTTTTGAGTTTTCGCTTTGTTTGTCTCAATCTCCAGGCCAAACTGCATTGTCCTTTCACCTTTGGATCATGTATTTATTAAAGCAAAATATATTAGGTTAATAATCAAGTCTAAAGTCTGTGTGGGGATCAAGTCTTTAAGCCCGTTGCAAAAGGATGTTTGGTTGAGCTTCACTAACAAAACTAACTAAACAAGAGCGACTTAATTGGCACAAACCTGAGAATGCTAGTACACATATTAATGAACAAGAAGCAGAGCGAGCTTCTTCAATTGCTTATCAATGTCTAATGCGTCATAATTAAGATGAGAAGACATACACTGCTGCATATCTGGAGTCACCTATGTTGTACTCCTAACTCCTTCACTGGACTAGGAACCAATCACCTTTGATGAACTGAACAAAATCAAAGAAATCAAACTAGAAGACTGGATCAGCCAGCTAATGGGGTTATTTGATTGCACCGAAGATTATCTCAAATAATTATCTTGACCAAACAGCAAACTAGCATATATTATCTCAAATAACTATCTCGATCAAACAAAAAGTAGCATTCTTAGTTATCTGACAAGCTATTGTATTTCCTTTTTTATCATCACTAAGTTACTATACTTTTCGTCAGCAGCGACCTAAAGAACAGATAACAAAAATTGCAGCAAGATAAAAGTGAACATATCTGCTTCTAACCATATTAACTGCTCATTTAGGGTGAAATTAAATGTTGTATTGTGCTAACCATTTACAAAAGAAAGCTGCTACTACACCTCCATAAAGGAATAGGTATGACCAACATCCAAAGAACTGAGATTTGTCATACTACAAAGCAAGTACAGGCAACATCCATAGATACATCCCATAGCTACATGAGCAATAATCAAACATGCATATATAGATATAAAAAAGGGCAGCAACCATAGTAAGATATGTGAAGAATAGCATCAAACTGCACACTCTAATCAAGAATTGAGATTTTTACTATATAGGTTGGCTCCATACAATTCAACCACTGGATATGCTACCAATGTAGTGCTTTTGATATGAACTTAGTAGTAGTGATTCTGATCTAAACTTAGTCGTATGAAGGCATTAAATTAGAGATCACAACTTTATTAACCCCAAATAAAAAAGAGCTCATTCATGAGTGCACTAGCTAGTGAGTTAGATCTGCAGCCATTACTGGTCTGCACGTGAAAGAAGAGGAACAAGTGAGTTAGATCTGCAGCCATTACTCATCAGTGCTCACGTTAGATATGCAGCCACAATTCATTAGGCATGAATGGGAAAAACAAGAAGAGGTGGTGGTGGTGGACTGGTGGTGGGGGTGGAGGAGAGAGCTAACCTATCTCGAAGGAGGAGGATGACGACCGTCGGGTCCTCGCTGTCCGTGGGAGAGCTTTGAAGCGGGCTCTTGGGTACCGAAGAAGGACGATCGCTGGGTCGTCGTCATCGCCGCCGCGGCCATCGCTTTGGAATCCGTCGCCGGAGGAAGGTGGATGCGCTGTTCTCTGCCGATAGCGCCGTCGCCTGGAGGGTTTTTTACCCAACCCCTTGGTGCGTGGATTGTTTCTCCGTGGAAATGACGGGGATCGGGGAGGAAAGCCCGTGGTGGGCGAGTGACCAAATGCGCCGTGGGTTTTCCCCGGGCTGACTTGCCCCATGGATTACGCGCCCTGGGTTTCGACGGGGCTCCCGGAGGGATACCTGACAACCAAACGAGCCCCTAGAGGAGGAGTTTCATAACTCTAGGGAGAACCGCCTATAGAAGGTTTAGATCAAATACTATGAGTACAATACAAGGTAACTGGTTTACCGTCCCACTGGGACAATTCATATATTGTTACCATGAACTGAAATCTCTCTGCACCTAATCTCTTCATTGCAGAAAACACCATTTACATTTTAAGCTCTTGTTATTTATTTTATTTAGTTACTTAGTAGACATATTTAAATTATCTTTTTACTAGCCTTTTTAGTTTATCGTTTACCATGGACAGTTATAGTATTTGCAGAACCTCAAGCAGTATTTCACACAAGAGTTGTGACACCTTGTATGTGATAGAAACGCCTCCATAAATACTCTCCTGCTCTTTGTTTGGACGATTACTCATTGGGATACTTCTGCGAAAGTGCTACACTACCCTGTTTTCTGCAGGTACCGCCTAACACGAGCGGTTGCTCCAACTCGTGTTAGGCGAGGTATAGTCGTGCCCCCGCTTGACGCGAAAGGTATACCTCGCTTAATGCAAGAGTAGCTCTCGTCTCGCCTCAAGCTTTTTCTTGGATGCACAGTAGTGGGCTGACCCATTTTGCCATTATTTTCCTTTTTCTTTTTTTCTTTATTTTTTATTTTTGTTTTTCTGTTTATTAATAGGTTTCTTTATTTTGAGTTTTTCTTCATTTTCACCTGTTTTCTTCATTTCTTTCATGATTTTCATTGGGTTATCTTTTTTATTCAATTTCTTATTTCTTTCTTGGTTTTTTGTTTTTCTTTCTTTGTTTCTGTTCTTTTTATTTGTTTCTTCCTTGGATTTCATCGACATTCTTAATTTTTTCTATGTTGCTTTCTGGTTTTTCTGTTTCCACTCTTTTGCATTGGTTTTTTGGGGTTTCCAAATTATCTTTTGGTTTTTATTAGCTATCTTCGTATTTTTTAAATACATGATTATCATTTCTTGAACCTTGTATACTTTTTATGTCAACTTTTTCCATACACATTGTACATTAATTTTATATATTTAATACCTTTTAATACATATTTAATAAAATTCAAATATAATATTAACACTTTCTAATACATGGTCAACATTTTCTACTACACCACGACATTTTCTACTGGAAATAAACATTTCTTCAGATACAATGTAATTTTTTGTATATATCAAGAACATTTTTATATACATGTTTAACATTTTTTATATATAGAATTAGCCTTTTCAAATGTATGTTTTATACACCCGTAACTTTTGTTTATACTTTTATTTAATGTATATTGTACATTTTTCGTATATACTATAAACATTTTTAATATGTTTCAAATACTTTTTAAATACAGGATCAACATTTTTTCATACACATTGTATATATTTTTCGTATACATGAGAAACATTTCCTTTATACACATTCAACATTTTTCGAAATGCTTGCTAACATTTTTTCGAATGCATCTTTAACAATTTTCAAAGGCTTGATGGGTCAGCGAGGGGGATATTGGGTCGCGATCGCGGTATTCGCGTCCAAAACATTATGGGCTAAGCCCAGTTTGCAACGCGAGCAGATATAACAGACTGACTCTGGCAGAGGAAGGGTACCGCCCCATTTTTGCTAGGTTTCCCTCTCCGCCGCCACAGCAGCTTCTCCCCATCTCCCTCCTCGCCGCCGCCCTCCGCTCGCCGCCATGGGACGCATGCACAGCAACGGGAAGGGCATGTCGTCCTCGGTGATCCCCTACAAGCGGGAAGCCCCGGCCTGGGTCAAGACGTCCGCGCCGGACGTGGAGGAGATCATCGTCCGCGCCGCCAAGAAGGGCCAGCTGCCGTCGCAGATCGGCGCCCTGCTCCGCGACGGCTACGGCATCCCGCTGTCCAAGGCCGTCACCGGCGCCAAGATCGTGCGCCTGCTCAAGGCGCGCGGGCTGGCGCCGGAGATGCCCGAGGACCTCTACTTCCTCATCAAGAAGGCCGTTGCGATCCGGAAGCACCTGGAGAGGAACAGGTCGGACGTGGACGCCAAGTTCCGCCTCATCCTCGTCGAGAGCAGGGTCCACCGCCTCACCCGCTACTACCGCCTCACCAAGAAGATGCCCGCCGCCTGGAAGTACGAGTCCACCACCGCGAGCACTCTCGTCGCCTGATTCGGTTAAGCTTCGGTTCTTTGACGTAATTCTCTGCAGCTTTGGACTTCGGTTTTGTGTTAAGTACTAGTAGTAGTAAGCAATGCTTTTTGGGATGTAAGCTGTTAAACCTATCAGCTACCGCTCGTGTGCCTGGACAGAAGTATTTCAGAGTTTAGTGGGACTGGATCAGGTTTTGATCCTTGGAAGTTGAGACTATTTACAATGTGTTGGTTTCCTAACTTCGAGTAGGCTGGTAATGCTCTTCGTAGGTGTATTGCTGTCACAAATCCTGCAGTGGAGTATGGAACTTGCTAATGCACTCTTCATGTTTTATCCTGTTTTATTGTTGTTGCGAACTCACAGTTGTTGCAGGCTAGATTTACTTTCTATATAGCCTGGCTATCAACAAATTAACGGAGAAAGGTCTTTTCTGGAATGTTTTCGTTCTTGTTTAGGCTTTCTAATGAGCTACTCCCTCCGTTCCAAAATATAAGTCTTTCTAGAGATTCTAATAGGTGACTACATACGGAGCAAAATGAGTGAATCTACACTCTAAAATATGTCTACATACATCCATATGTTGTAGTCCATTTGAAATGTCTAAAAAGACTTATATTTCGGAACGGAGGGAGTACTATCCATGTGCTTGTGTAATGGGCACAATTTGTAGCTTAAACATTAAGCATATAACCCTATAGGAGTATACAAACATGAAACATGTGCCGTTAACAACTTGAGCGATGAAATCTTCATCAGGTAATGATCAACCTGCTATAAAGATCTTAATCGAATGATTTAATTTGCCAAAATCACACCGCTTTTGCAAAACCAGTTCCTTCTTTTGAACTGAAGAAGAGTGGAGGGTAACCTTAGGTCAATAATTTGCACCTTTACTAGTATTGGTGTGAGATTTTACTTATGTTTCTTTGCTCCTTGGACTATTGGCCTGGAGGTTTTACTTGCGTTTCTTTGTTCCTTGGACTATTGGACTGAAATCCATGTCCTGTTAAGTTATACATTTCCTATGTTTGGTCAGTAGTAAATCAGTTGTTCATGCCATGTAGGATACATATCAGGTAGTTCTTTGCTGTGATACTTCCTGTGTAGGGAGTAATGATTTAACCTGCAATAAATACCTTGATCAAATGAACTAATTTGCCAAAATCACATCATTAATTCATTAGTTTGCAGTTTGCACCTCTACCAGTATTTGGTCGGGGATTTTACTTGTGTTTTTTTTTCTTGGAACTATTATTTGGCCTGGAATCAGTACCCTGGCATATATGCATTTCCTATGGCAGATCAGTCCCCTCTCTGCCCATAATGATACAATAAAATTACCAACGAATGTTTAAATTATCAGTTAGCTTCTAAATGGTGGTTCTTTACATTGAGAATGAGCTTTGCAGCTGTAGCTTTTCTTTTCTCTATGCTGATAATATTAGGCCTTGGAGGTTGGAGCTCTATAATCTAATTTAGCAGTGAACTCGAATGATGTTTACTTACATTTCAGATGCCTATAACAGACATTCACATTTAGATTGTAGCACTAACATTATTGCATCGGAATACTTTGTTTGACATTATTGTTTAGATGATATATCAAGTGCTCAAACCATTTTTGTTATTGATTGCGTTGTTTATGTTTACTTTACTTGGTGACGATCTTATGAATATGTGGTGCTATTGTATCATGGTTGGTTATTAGCGTTCCAAATGTTTCTTCGGACAATCCAAACTTGTTTCAGTGGGATTTTTTTTCCTTTTAAATCCCTTGGCCCTGACTTAACTGAAGACAGTGGTCATGGGGTTGTGAGTTGCGACTACATACACCAAACATGTGATTCATACCATGTATTGTTCTCGGTTGTGATGCTTACTGTGCACGTACTAAAGCCCGGAGTAGAGTAATATCTGCTTGAAAAAATAATATTTCCCTCTGTTTCTAAATATAAGTCTGTTTAGAGATTGCAATATGGAGTGAATCTACACTCTAAACTATGTTTATATACATCCGTTTGAAGTTTCATATTGATTTCTAAAAAGACTTGTATTTAGGAACAGAGGGAGTACCTCCCAGCCCATAATGATCCAGGACCTAGTTGTTTAGTTTGACTGTATCATAAAGATGTCATCCAAACGTAAGTTCCAAATGGTGGTTCTGTCTATGCTGCAGCTGCAGCTGTCTATGATGAGCTTTGCAGCTGCAGCTGCTTTGCTGTCTATGCTGTTAATCTCAGGCCTTTTGTTGCCTATGCTGTTAATCTTAGGTCTTGGAGTTCGAGTTATATAATCTAGTTTAGCAGTGGACCTGAATGATGTTATTTTCCTTTCATCAGATGCCTATGTGCAGCACGCATTCACATTTCGATTGCAGCCCTAAGATGATTGCAAACAAGGGTCTTTTTAATTGTAGCACTAACAGGTGTTGAAGATTTTGTTTTTGATTGTGTCGTTTAGACTTGGTGACGTTCTCGTGAATATGTGGTGCAACCCTACCATTGTTTTGCTTTTAGGTGTCCGAAATATTACTTCGGACAATCCAAACTTGTTACCAAGGGGGGATATTTTCTTTCTAATTTCTTTTGGCCGGTAGTAACTTAACTGAAAACAAGCATCAGCCGCGACCATAAGCCAAAGATGCGTGATCTGCCAATCTGCTATCCTGTCCGTTTAGTCCAGCACTCAGATGGCGTGCCGCACATGAAGCAATCAGGCATGTTTTGTAACACGAACGCTAAACCCTTTTGCAATGATTGATCAAAGGAAGCAGGTATCCGCGCCGCTGGCTTGAATAATGGTGCGTGCATGATCTCAACCAAGTTGGATGCTTGATCTGAATAGATTGGAGATATCGTACGCACTTGCCCTGTGGATTTGTTTGCTGGCTGAATCTCAAACTAATCGGCAGCATATGCTGCCCCTCAACTTGCATACATTTCCAAGTGCCGTGTTTCGGGGACTTGACCACTGCTTCTTTAAGTTGGTTGCAGCGGTATTGGAATCCCTTATAATTTAGAGGAGCAAAAGGGTATATTTTAACTCCTCAATATTTTACTCCTCTAACAATGGCCGCACCTAGCCGAACCCTTAAATTTGACTCCTCAAATGAACTGACCCCACATGAAAGTATCTGTTCATCTTCTACCTTCTTCCTTCCGGCACTCACAGGTCTTTGCCACCACGACGAGGTCCCCCGGCCTTGATACCACCGCATGTCGCCCAACCTTAATACCGCCGCCTCGCGACCGGTCTTTGCCACCACGGCGAGGTCCAACGCGCCTGCGACCATGCTGCCTAGCTGAAGGTTTGGCCGTGCTTGCCATAAAAAACGACGGTTACATACCAGGTGCTTGTGTGGTGTGCGTGCACAACCAGCTAGAAGGCCTCGGTCGGCGGCAGCGCAGGCATTGCAGGACGCTACCAGAGCTCCAGGACGTGGCGGCCATTGTAGGATGCCACATAGGCAAGCACACACAGCCGACGGCGTATGCATATCCGCACAAGCACGATTTTATGAAGTTCCATGCTGCCGGCGAGGGTCGCCGGAGTTGCGAGGGCATTGGTGGGTTGGGGGGGGGGGGGGGTCCATTTTCCCGGTCAAGGAGCGGCATCGCAGAGGAGTGAAAATAGGAGAGTTGAGCGTTGAAGTAAACTTGAGTCCTTCAAATTTTAGTCCTCCGAATATTTGAGGGTTCGACTAGGTTAGAGGAGTAAAATGAGGACCTGTAGGTTTTTAAGGGATTCAAGATCTCTGTTTGGATTGATCCCAACCAAGATGCATGTCAGAGCTGGTGGTTTAATCAAGTCGGGAGGTTTGGTTCGTTCGACTGTCGTACTGTACTGCTGATATCGTGCTCGGTGTGCGCATCTGTTTATGGGAGATGCCGTTGTCTGTTGATGTTAGTGATATTCTAGGTTTTGGACCACTTTCACAACTGGCTTTGCTGATATAATGATGCCACCATGCTTACTCTATAAGCCTGTACTTAACAACTTTGGCTTCAACATCTAGGCAGCTTTCAAACATACACTACGGATGTTCTACTTGCTACAGTACTATGCATTTTTCTTAGATGCATTTTTCAAACATACACTTTTCCCGGTTGTTAGAAAGCTTGAATTTTTCTCTCACTACGTACTCTCTTTAATTTGTACTCCTAGGCCAGTTCAGCTGGTGCACTGAGTTGCCATAAGGCAGCTGGGCGTTTACTGCACACCTACTAGCTATCACTACTGTCATTTTATTTTTGTGAATGTACTCCCTTCGTCCTTGAAAGAGTGTGCTTTCAACTTTATTGGAGGGTCAAACTATTTCAAAGTTTGACCGAGTTTGTGCAAAAATATATCAATGCTTGTGAGACCAAATGGGTATATGAGAAAATATATTTTATCATGAATCTAATACTACTAATTTGATCGCCTAAATGTTGATCTATTATTGTATAAATGCGGTCAAACATAAGTTTTTTTAACTTTTTAACAAAGTTGAAAGTATACTCTTTTAAGAACGGAGGGAGTACTCTTAAAACATTCATCAGAAACACATGGGCTCACGTTGTGAGCAGTCAAAGCCCGGCAGGAATTCCCTGATGGCGCCAAATGCAGGATAAAAACAAGGACGTTCGGGTACACTTGCCATTTCTTTATGGGCCGCGGCCAATAAACAACGCACCTAATCTTGGGCCATGCTGCCATGGCGCCGTTCGAGATCGGACAGTTCATCGCCGCGCCCGGGGCATTATATATCCGTCTCTGGATCTAGCAGATCACAGCCCCGCATTGATCGCGTCCCGTCTCCACACTCCGCTACTCACCTCTTCCTGTACTGTGATCGATCGCTAGCTAGCTTCGTGCATTCCCATGGCCAGCCTGGTGCACCAGACGGCGGCGCCGATGGCGTGCAGCGACGAGGACTTCATGCCGCAGAGCTTCGGGTGCTTCGGGCGGTCGCTGTCTCGGGCGTCGTCGGCCCGGCGGCTGGAGTACAGGGCGCTGAGCGGCGAGGGCGGGGAGGAGATCAGGCGCATGGCGCAGGAGGAGCGGTCGGCCAGGGCGAAGCTGCGGTGGAAGGCGGTGGCGCAGGAGATCATGGCGAGGAGGAGGGGCGGCGGCGGAGGTGCGGCGCGGAGGAGGAAGGCCGGGTTCAGCTACGACTCCAAGAGCTACGCGCTCAACTTCGACCAAGGCGCCGCCGCCGAGTAGCTAGCGAGCGAGCGATCAGATCGCTGGCGATCGAGATGCAGCTAGCGCCTGGCGTGCGTGGCTGGCGCTACGGCCAGCCGGCCGGCGACCGTGCCGGCGGGGGAACGGGGCGGCCGTGGCGTTGTGGAGGTCTAGTTTTGGTGCCGGATCTTGTGTTCTTTGGTTGGTTATTATTATTGGTTGAGAATTGAGATGGTGTGTGCATGCACTGACGGGAGTTGGCTGATGCGTCCTGGCATACAAATATTCATGTGGTGTAATAAGACGACCTGCTACTACATGTTTGGAAGTATAAATTCACTGTGTTAGAGCATCTTCAACAGGTGCCCAACGTGCGGCGCGCTAAATTCTGCTTTACGGCGCGCACTTCACCAGGTTTAGTGCGGCACGCGGCGCTGGCTCCAGCGGCCGCGCTGAGCGCGCGCTGATGCTACAACATTTTTTTAATTAACTTTGCATAGATAAAAACGATACATAGTTCTAGCATAGATAAAAAACGATACATAATCCATCATAGCATAGATCACTAGTAGAAAAGGGGCCAATGGTCCAGGCCGGTCCAGCCCATTAGTCCCGGTTCAATCCAGAATCGGGACCAATGGGGGCATTGGACCCGATTCCTGAGCCCCAGGGGCCGGCCGGGCCACGTGGGCCATTGGTCCCGGTTCGTCTGGACCTATTGGTCCCGGTTGGTGGGACGAACCGGGACCAATGGGCCTCGCTCCTGGCCCAACACCATTGGTCCCGGTTGGTGGCTTGAACCGGGACCAAAGGCTGCCCATTAGTCCCGGTTCATGCCACCAACCGGGACTAAAGGGTTGGTCCTCGTTGCGGCCAGAGTTTAGTCCCACCTCGCCAATCGAAGGGGAATTGGACCGGTTTATAAGCCCCTCCCTCTCTGCCTTATTGAGCTCTTCTGAAAATGAAAATAAATGCCCTTATATAGGGAATTTAGCCTAAATTCATACGGATTTCTCTTGAAATTCGTTATGAATTTAAGTTGAATTTCCTCTATAAGCACATCTATGCTCATTTCTGAGTAGTTTTTTATATAGTTTTTTTCGTTTCTGCTATATTTTTTTCTTTTTATTTCTGAGTTGTAATAAGCCATTAAAAATAAACATATATGCTCCTTTTTTAGTACAGTTAATCACAACTATTTTTTGCTTCTATTCATTTTTGGGTAGTTTTCTATATAGTTTTTTTTCTTTTCTGTTATATTTATTCTTTTGTTTTTATTTCTGAGTTGTAATAAGTCATTAAAAATAAGCATCTATGCTATTTTTTTAGTAAAGTTAATCAAAATTATTTTTTCTTCTATTTATTTCTGAGTGGTTTTTTATATTTTTTTTTCTTTTCTGCTACATTTATTTTTTTCTTTTTATTTCCGAGTTGTAATAAGTCATTAAAAATAAAAAAGAGGCGTATTGCTCGTTAATTTGCTTCAAGCCTTTCGGAATAGTGTCAACTGCACTGCACATAGCTCTGTGCAGTCTATCGTATTCCTCAAGGCTTGAAGCTAACCAACGTGCAGGAGCATTAAGCCTCTTCGTCATCGTCTCTGCACTCAGGGCTTATAAACAGCTGCGAGTGCCTCTCGCTTGGCGAGGTGGGACTAAAAAAACAGCTGCAGGAAGAATCAACAAAAAAATAGCTGCAGAAAATAAAAAAGTAGTTACACGGGTCCATTGGTACCGGTTCATGGCACCAACCGGTACCAATGCCACTCTTTGGTCCCGGTTGGTTGGACCAACCGGGACGAATGCTCATCTTTAGTCCCGGTTGGAGCCACCAACCGGGACCAAAGGTCTTCGTTTCCCGCCCTTTGGGCTGCTGAAAAGAGGCCTTTGGTCCCGGTTGGTGGCACCAACCGGGACTAAAGGGGGCATTAGTTCCGGTTGGAGCCACCAACCGGGACAAATGCTCTTGCTATATATACAGGACTTAGCAGTTTTCGCCAAAAACCATCTCTTTCTCGCCCCGACGCCTCTGCTCCTCGTCGTCGCCGCCGCCGAGCCCGCCGTCGTCGCTCGCGCACGTCGTCGCCGCCCCCATCGCCGCCCGCGTCCCGCGCCGCCCCGTCATCGCGTGCCCGTGCCGCCCCGACGTCGTCGCCACCCCCGCCGTCGCCCCTGCCCCGCGCCGCCCCGAGCCCGCCGTCCCCGTCGCTGCCCCGAGCCCGCCGTCCTCGTCGCCCCTGCCCCGCGCCGCCTCGACGCCGTACGTGAGCATTTTTTTTATTTTTGTTAGATTTTTTTAGATTCTTTTTGTAGTTCATAGATTTTTTGTTAGGTTAGATGTGTAGTAATTTAGATATGTAGTTCATTGATTTTTTTTGTTAGATTATATTTTTTTGTTAGATTACATGTGTAGTAATTAATTTATTCATATTATGTTAGATTTTTTTGTTAGATTAATTAGATTTTTTTTGTTAGATTAGATATGTGTAGTAATTAATTTGTTCATATAATGTTAGATTTTTTTCTGTTAATAGATTTTTTTTGGTGATATTATTATTGAATATGCATGTTTGGTGATATTATTGTTAATAGATTTTTTTGGTGATATTTAGATTGTGTAATTAATTTTGTTCATAGAATTTTAATGATTTTTTTGTTCATAGTATTTAGAAAAAGGAAAAAAATAAGAAGTAGTTTATATATAGTTGAACTAGCTAGTTGATTTAATAAACTAATTTATTTTACTATATATAGAGGTAGTTTGTTTTTAGTAAGTACTACTTATTTATTTATAGTAAGTGCTTAGTAGTTGAACTAGATAGTTGATTTAATTAATAAAACTACTTTTATTTAACTATATAGAGAAGTAGTTCCCGCGTCGACATCGGCGATGCCTATCCCGCATCCTCGTCGTCGTCGACTCAGCGGTGGAGGCCTGCTTGATCAGGGCCATGTTCGGGACTGGGCTCCGCCGGGCTGGTATTGGGAGGTGCTACCTTCCGGGGGACGTAGGTTGGTGAGGAGGCAACCCGTTGTTGACCCGATCCTTGTTTGGTGGCGGTCGCGTGGGCCAGTGATGGTGGTGAGGCATCCGGACACCGCGGAGGTGGTACGTCACCGTGTCAGCGAGGAGGACGAGCACGTCCGTCGCTACATGGTTGCATTGGAGGGGAGGTTCGACAATACCTGACAGGTTCTTCAGGGATCTCACTGGAGCTATGATCCTGTGATGGTTCCTTATCTTTGGGTGTCCACCGCCCGCGTCGATACCCGTCGGGCGCTACGGTTCTAGTCGACGATGTACGGACACCAAGAGATGATATACTTTTGCTTATAATTATTGAATGCATGCTAATTTGAATACTATACTTTATTTTATGATTTGGTTTTGCTTATTGAATGCTCATATTGGATAAGTTCTCCTTCATTCCTGTGTGCTAGACAATTTGGTATAATAATGCATTCGGGAATGAAAGAGGAGCTACGTACATCGATCATCGATAGTCAACCCGTGATTAATAATAATGATCTAGTTTAATATTTGAATTATGAACGTAGGCCGGAAATGTCGTACTTATCGGACGACGAAAACCGCCCGGGGGAGTGCGACTGGTGCCACGACGACCGAGGTATCTGCGACAGGTTCATTGAGCTGGACGAAGATCGGCGCTTCAGCATTAAGCTCGAGGAGACATGCGATGTTCATACGGTACGCAACGACGACAATAGTTTTTTTCGTAATTAAGCACGACTTCAACTATTTTAACGTGTATTTTTCATCTTTTCCAATTCGACTAGCTTATCCCATACTTTGCAAGACGCTATGTCTTGGAGAGGATGGGTTTTGAAGACCATGAAAGTTTCGAAACCAAAAAAATTATCCTAAGTACCCATCATGGTATGGATTTTCAAATAAAGCTATACAATGCTCAGAGTGTAACCCATTTTGGTTGCAAAAATTAGGATGCATTTTGCAAGATGTATGGTCTTGATGAGGGTATGCTTGTCACCATGGATCTTGGTGATCCTACAATCGAGCAAGAGAGACCTTCGATTTGGGTCCTTGTGGATACACCTCCAATTCTTCCCTCATGTGAGCTAAACATAGTTATTAAGTAATTTATATTGTTTATTTCAAAATATATAGTTGACAACTTATCTTCATTGACAGCTTATTTTCATCCTTCAAAGAATGTGCGGAAGATGGTAGACAGAACGTACTACACCGAAGGCTCTGAATTAACTTATCAGAAGAAAAATCATCTGGTCGGATTTTGTACTGATATTGAGAATTACAATATCTACAATCAAACTCCTCAACATTATGGTCAATACGTGCCACTAGTGCACGTGTTGAACTACGGTAACTACCATGGAGATATCCTGGTAAGATTATTTTTTACTATTACAATATTCGTGCATCTTTTTGCACACTTCTAAAACTAGTACATCATTGCTAACTACGAAGTTATTACTATGTTTTTCAACAGATAATCCTGAATGATTGTGTGCCTCATCTGATGTATACGCATGGTAGCCTTCATGTTTTGAACATACAACCAGGTTGTCCTACGAATCTCAACTGTCCATACCGGGTTTCTAAAAGAAGTGGAGACATAACAATCAAAGAATGGAAAAAATGTATGGACAGTCGTAAGGAGCTTCTTGGAAGCAATAAGCAGCGAAGGGCAAGAATTGGATACAGGATGATCGCCATTCTTCATAATGGAGAGTCAGGGTCTATATTGTTTTATGCTATTTTACCTTAAGGATGTTTAGGTCCTACCTGATACTGATGATCATGTGCTAAGAACAATTATGTAGGGTTGGGTTCGATGACTATGAGGATGACGATCGTATGATTTATTATTAATAACGAGTAGAAGTTGTATGATGATGCATGATTAGTAGGACTTGTTATTATATATATGATGATGTATGATGCAAGCATGCATGAGCATGTTATATCTGCGGGTGCAATGAACATAGCAGCAGCGTTGATAAACCAAGGACGAAGATATAAGGGAGGACACTTCTCTCTATTAGCTAGCTATAATAACAACCTAAAAATAACCCCCAAAACCCCTAAAGCAGCCACTTTTGTAAAAAAAAATTGACTTTTGGTCCCGGTTGGAGCCACCAACCAGGACCAAAGGCCCCCTGACTGGGCTCGGCGCACAGGGCCACGTGGAGGCACATTGGTCCCGGTTCGTGTTAGAACCGGGACTAATGGGTGGAGGCATTAGTAACGACCCATTAGTCCCGGTTCTTGAACCGGGACTAAAGGCCCTTACGAACCGGGACTAATGGGTGGTTTTCTACTAGTGGATAAAAAAGGATACAAAAGTATTTTACATCGTTCGAAAGCATAGATAGATAGAACTAGGGTGCAACTAGATATTAAAAAACTACGGTGCAACGAGACAAACTACGGTGACTCCCAGCCGCCATCATCATCACCATCATCATCTTCGGTGGTGTTGTCCATGGTATCGAGCCATATGTCTTCCCAACGCAGATCGTTGGGGGAGAAGATCGAGTTCCAACCGTTCTCGACGATATCGCACTGCGATATCGCCAGTACTTTGCGCCGACACCTGTCAGCACGCTCCGCGCGGCGCCTTGCCGTCCTCTCTGCCCAGAACTCGTTCTCGGTGACGACGTCCTCCGGATGGCGACGACGCCACTCCGCCATGGCTCGCTCGGCCTCCTCGGCGATGAGGAGGCGGCACTGCTGCTGCACGTGGTCCGCACGGTCCTGGTCGGTGATGAGACGAGGTGGAGGGGCGAGGCGCTGCGCCCGCTCGCGCGTGAAGACGTCGCGGAAGTTCATCTGCGACCGGGGCTGGTCCAAGCGCCACACCGCCGCGTCGTACGCGCGGGCCGCCTCGTGCGCGCTCCGGAACGAGCCGAGGCTGAGCCGGACGTCACCGGACCGGATCTCGGCGGAGTACCAGCCCGAGGGGCGCTCGCGGACGCCGCGGTAGCCCGAAGAACCCCGGCGACGCGGTGCTGGCGGGGAAAGCGGCGAGAAAGAGCAGCGATGTGGCGAGGAGGAGGGTGCGTAGCAATGTGCTAAGCGCGTGGCGAGCGCTGGATTTTATAGGCGCGCGCAAAGCGGCGCGCCAAATCTACCGCGCCAGCTGCCGCTTTCTTTCGCGCGCGGTAATTTTCCGCCCCCACTAAAGCGCGCGAAACCGGGCGGCGCGCGCTAAAATGCGATTTTACCGCGCGGGCGCGTCGTTTGGCGCGCCTGTTGGAGACGTTCTTAGGTGGTGTTTGTTTCTCTAGTCCTAGGACTTTTTCTAGTCCCTGGGACTTTTTGAAAAAGACTCTCAAGGAGGTGCTTCTAAAGGACTTTTAGCAAAAAGTCCCAAAAAAGTCCCACCCTGTTTGGTTTGCTAGGGACTTTTTATAGTCGCTACATCAAAAAGTCACCGGAAACAAACACTCCCTTACTATACAATGGTTGTTTCACCGGTATAAATGCTCGCCTGATCCATGCCGTGGACGCGTGATAGAGGAGCCGGGAAAACAGAATGCTTGCGATCACTGAATGCATGGCCGGTGCCCATTTTTCCGTGTGAAAAGTGTAAATTATGGTCGGCCGCCGCATGGTACACTCACCAATTGTTTTTGCGGGAAACGCATGCAACCGCGAGGAGGAATTGATGCCGTCTTTCAGACTACCCACAATGGGAGTAACATAGGTAGTAACATCACACATATCTAGATAAAATAGATGATGTGGCAAGCAATAAATGAAGAAAGACAGGAAAGTGGTAACATAGCTAGTTACTACTAGTAGTAGTAACATCACACATATCAAGGCAAGATGTGTCTATAACCTAATAAATGAAGGGTTGCATGTTATCACACATATGTTACTACCCACTATAGAGGTAGTAACATAGACTAGTAACATGTCGATGTTACTACTCTATGTTACTAACCATTGTGGCTAGTCAGAGTTGGATGGAAACCTTTGTTGACCGGTCAAACACGATGGCCCCGTTGCATGAGTGCACCTAGACGCACTCACACACCAGGTTCGCTTGCTAATACGCTTTGCAGCGGTACCAGTTCCTCCGAATTCACCGCCAAAAATAGAAGTAATCGGATTCCTGGTCCAAAGCATTTCCAGAAAACAAAAAAGGCCCGGCGTAACCATCACTACTCTTCCCCAATGGAGGCAGCAGCAGCAGCAGCGCCACGCCCGCGCGCCACTGGCTGCCTTACCGCCTCCACCGCAGGCCCGCAGCGCGCGAGCCACTGGCGCCCTCGCCAACCGCGCGCCGCCACTTCTTCCTCCTCCTCCTCCTCCTCTTCAAGCGGCGGAAGCCCAGCGGATCTAGGGTTGCTCCGCCCGCGCCGCCGCCTCTCGCCCTGCTCCGCGGGGAGGATAGCAGGCGGGGCGCCGCCGGTCCGAGCCCGGGACTCCTGCGCCGAATGCGCGGGCGGCCGGTCGAGTGCGGAGCACATCGGGGTCAGCCTAGGCACGTACCTAACCTTCCTCTCCTTTTCCTTTCTCTCGTTTCTGCTCCTTGGGGCAATTTGATGATCTGATCCAATGCGGTTGATGCCTGGTGATCGGGGAGCGTGGCCGCGTGAAGTCTCAGTCGCATTTTGGCCGGGGCTTCGCGGGAATTCTAGATCAGCGGGGCCGTCGCAGCAGCCGCCGGAAATGTTTATTTTCCATGCTTAAAATTCCGGTTCGGCCCTTGGATCGGGGTGGGTTGCCGGCATATACTAGCACCTAGTGGAATTGTTTTCTATTGAAATCTTGACCTGGGCTTAGAATGCACAATCCTCTCCCCTTGTTACATCGCTGACTAGTGACTGGTAGCTGACTTCTGATGGAGCTCAGGGAAGAGTTGCTGCTACTTGATGACATTGGCAATGAATATTTCTGTTTACCTTTCTTTTGTCTGTAAGGCCGTTTATATCATTTCTGTGCCTTTTCTTATTATCGTGTTAATGACTGTAATTGTGTAGAAGGCGAGAACAGAGCTTTGGAGATGTCGTCAACTGTGCCCAAGTCATCAAATATCTTCTGGCATGATTGCCCAGTGGGCAAGACTGACCGGCAAAATCTACTGAAGCAGAAAGGGTGTGTTGTTTGGATTACAGGCCTTAGCGGTTCAGGTAATTAAAGATTGCCTGGATTTATTGTGATGTGTGCTTCATGAAATGCGAGTACATTTTTTGAGTACAGACTGGTATATCTTTACATTAATCATTTCAGCTTGACACAATTAATTAAGGCCAAAAGGGGTCAATTCTACGACTCTTCATAATTTAGCTGTCAAAATTTTCATATTGTTATTGTTCACTCCATCTTTATAGGTTACATCACATTCAAGTATTAAATTCATCACAAAATAATTTCCAAGTGGTGAAAGGGCAACTCTTAAAATTGTCAAGAGTACAATAAGAGAATATTAATATATTGTGCCATGTGGCTGATGTTCATTGTGCTTGCTAGTGTTTCGTTTGTTCTTCACCAGTGTCTAACATTTCAGTAAATCAGCACTCTGTTATTTGCAGAGAAAATTCGCCAACTAAAAATTTATAATAATGTAGCATTTATTCTCGATGTAAACTTCTTTTATTTTACTGATACTCCCTCCGTCCCGAATTACTTGTCGCAGGTATGGAGGTATCTAGATGTATTTTAGTTCTAGATACATCCATTTCTGCGACGAGTAATTTGGGACGGAGGGAGTACTTTATTAGTTCCTTTATCTAATTTTATATTGTTATACTTCACCTTGTCAAGGTAAAAGTACCTTGGCATGCACATTAGGTCGAGAGCTCCATACAAGAGGGAAGCTTGCGTATGTTCTTGATGGCGATAACTTAAGACATGGTCTTAACAAGGATCTTGGCTTCGCAGCTGAAGATCGTGCTGAAAATATACGTAGAGTTGGTAAGTATCTCCTGAACACAGAATTGTATTTGTAGATCTAACAAAGTTCTCATGAAGATAAAAAATTGTAAACAGAAAAACCAAGCTTGTGTTAATATCTTTTACTGTCCACCCATTTGCACTTACGTTTTGTTTCAACTATTTTTGAGCAGGTGAAGTTGCAAAGCTATTTGCAGATGCAGGCCTAGTGTGCATTGCTAGTTTTATATCTCCGTATAGGAGAGACCGAGAGTCTTGTCGTGCACTGTTGTCAGACGGTAGTTTTATTGAAGTAAGGGATCTTCTTATTTTACCTTCATCTCTATTGAAATTAGCTTCCTACTGGGTTTTTGTCATGACTGCTAAACAAACTCTCGTGAACTTTTTTGTAGGTTTTCTTGAACATGTCCTTGGAATTGTGTGAAGCAAGGGATCCAAAGGGCCTTTATAAGCTTGCTCGTGCAGGAAAAATAAAGGGTGAGATTATCATATAATCTTTGATGTCCAAGCTGAAAATAATCGATTAGTGCTTCACTCTTCAGTTTGCTAAAAAAATCCTGTTTTTTTTTATAATCAAATTTGTAATTACACTAACCAAACTATGCATATTTTGGGAAAGCAAAACCGGATAGGAAAAATATCACACTCAGTCATTCTCCAAGTCTTGAAATCGTCAATTCTGTGAGGATTGTGATTGGTAATTGCAAGCTCGCAGCCATGCTTAGATGTGTTGGTGCACATACTATGTAGATTAATATTTCCATTGTGTAATGGTGTTACGTATGATCATCGTGCGATCACCGTTTGTAGGCAAGGTTCTGTCTCTAACTGCACAACTAGCCATTTCCATCGGAACATCAAAGTTGCCTCAAACTATCTGATTTTCTCGTATTTTAATTGATATTTGTGTTGTGAGTTTCTAGGAGCTCCATCGCATTCAAGTTCTTTTTGTCTAATGCTTAAGACAAGAACAGTTGAACTTTGTTGCCTCTGTTTGACCATTCTTCGCAAATAATCTTGCAATAATTTTTTTGGCCTGTCTTGTTAAACCTTGTGCGGTGCACTCATCCTTCAAGGCCTTCAAGCTCTAATTTTGTCTTTCTGCAGGGTTTACTGGTATTGATGACCCATATGAAGCGCCACTAAATTGCGAGGTACATCATCTTATCACGTACATGCTAAGTGCTATCATTTTCGCATGGTCAAGTGTGCATTATTTAAGGTGTTAATGTGATTGCTTCTGCCGTCATGTATTTAGTAGTTGGCTCACTGATATTCTAGCCTAAAATGATTGAATTCGGAAAATAGAGCACGCTTCATCATCTTTTGAACATAATCAAGAGCGCATGCTTAACATGCTAAAGAGAATGGTAAAGAGAATCGTCAATACGCTCGATACTTGAGGACAGTACTAGAGGGTACATGTTTGATATGGTTAATTACCAAGTACAGTGGTTAAATGCATAGGTTGATCTTTACTGTGAATACTCCATCATAAACGTTGAATTTACAGCCGCAGGAGACACTCGAAACAGGCTTTCGCCCCGCTTTATATATAAAGCAACATCAGAACAAAGTACATGGTGGTGAGGTGACCCATACAACACCGATCCTGAAATATAACCGGATCACGCACAACGCAACCGAAAAATAACATAGGAAGAACTAAGTACAACGCCGCTCTACGCCCTAACACACCCCGCAGGAGACACTCAAATTCATATAATTCCTAGTACTAGTTATGTTTAACAATAATAATATTTAATACAGCTAAGCCGCTTGTAACAAGTTGTCATGATGTCTTGGGATGCTCTTTCCTACCGCTGACAAGCAGTTGCCAGTTTTGTCCTTCACCTAGAAGCATGAAGACTTTGCTTTGATTGCAGATTGAGATCAAGGAAGTGGATGGCGTGTGCCCTTCACCATCCGACATGGCGGCACAAGTGATTACTTATCTCGAGGACAAAGGCTTTCTGCACGAGTAGACCGTGATGGAAGCCATGAGCCTCTTGTCATGCTAGTTGCTAGAGGGTATTTCCACCAGATTAGCGGCGCGGCAGAATAAGTCAAGCGCTGGCATTTTTTTTTTTTGTGCTTGTTCAGATTGGTTGTGTGCGTTGATCTGTCTACTTGTAGTTTCTGTCCTGTTAACTTCTCTTAGCTGCGCCAGGAAAATGTAGTGTGCAAATTACAATGGCATCCAGAGCAGGGTAGTAGGAGTTTGTTGCTAATTTATTCGCCCTACAACTTGTGCTGTTTCCTGGTTGTTGCGATGAGGTACAACAGCAGTTATGCTGACCATTTCAATTTCCAATTATTGAGAGCCGTCTGCCTTGTTGGTTGCAGCACATACCAAAACAATTGTAGTACGTTCTTGCATTATCCGAAGCGAATGCCAACTCGAAATAATAAGGCTGGTCATAGTGGGGAGTAACTTATACTAGTGTCATGCATATGACACTAGTCTAAGTTACTACCTTCATAGTGCAAAGTAACATAGTAGTAGTGTCATGTAGGACTTTATTAATTAGCTTGTAGACTTATCTTGTCTTGGGAAGCGCTATGTTACAGTAACATATTATGTTACCACTTCTCATTAACTACATGCCACATAAGCAAAAATTTCTTGGAGTGTGCTATGTTACTACTCCCTCCGTCTAGGTGTGTAAGTCACCTCACGAAAACCAAATAATCCCAAAACACTTAGGCACGGTACATTAATTCTCTCCTCGTTTCTTGTTTTGTGACATATCAACCAATAAGAGACATGCTTTCAATGACTTGAGACTACCAAACATGACATGCAGTGGTTAGTTCATTGCATGCAATGCTATTAATTAGCAAAAAGTCATTAAGTTTTCTCGTTTTCCTCTCCACCTTGGTTACGGTGCACAGCGTAAGATGACTTACACACCTAGACGGAGGGAGTAGCTAAGTTACTCCCACTATGACTAGCCTAAATAAGTGATAGGAAGCGCAAATCCTGAAATGTTTATCTGGTCAATGAAGGCCGGTCGTACATCTTTGCCTTGCCAGGACAATAATGCCATACGATTGGCCTTTCCCTCACAAGAAAAAAAGATGATACAGTTCAGCAACCCGGGAATGGTAAACTGATCTGCAGCCAAGAGCTAACTCTAACTCGTGACATTGGAACGCAGATGGTTATGGTTGAGCGAGCCGCGACGTGTGGTTTCCTACCGGGTCAATCCTGCCCCGTCTCCGTTGAACCATCCAGGACGGCTACGGCACTTGGCCACTGCATTCTCCATCGTACGAAGAGACGACCGACCGGAGACACCGGACCATTCACCGTCTCTGGATCCGGCGCACGAGTTCTCTACACCTTGCTTGCGCCCGTGCGGGGTGCGACTACGACACAAACCACAACCATTCAAAACACAGACCCAGAACGCGGAAAAACCAACGAAACATCCTCGGAGCAGGCCGCGCGCCCGCCGGCGGAAGCGACGAGTCGACGACGACCGCGCCGGCACGTACTCACAAACCCACCCCCGCCGGCCACCCGCGCCTTCCCCGCCCCTGACGCCTTCCCAACGAAACGACCTCCCAGAGACATTTATAAACTCCCCCCGCGCGCGCTCCCTTCCACGCCACCACTTCGCGCGCCCGGCTTCTCTCATCTTCTCTCCTCTCTCCTCTCCCCTCCCCCCGCACTCCACGCAAGCCAGAGCGCGCGCACGCAACCGATCAACGGCGCCAAACAAAACGGCACGCGACGATCAGCGAGGGCCGCGAGGAGGCAGCAGCAGCAGAGGGATTGGAATCGGATGGTGTTCAGCGGCGCGGGTGCCGGCGGAGCTGTGCCAGGGCCCGCCGCGGCCGGGGCAGCGGCGGCGGCTGCGGGCCGACGAGGTGCTGCGCGCGCTGCTCACGCCGCCCGCGCGGGAGCTGGAGCGCCTGGCCGACTGCCTCTACGTCTTCTTCTGCCTGCCGCTGCCGGAGCCGGACCAGTACTACGTGCCGGCGTCCGGGCGCGGGGGCTGGATGGCGCGCCGGCCGCCCGGCGCCGTGCTGTACAGCTACCGGAGGTCCCTCTCGCTCTCCTCCGACGGCGGCTCCTCGTCGTCCACGTGGATGGGCGGCTCCGACGAGGAGGGGCTGTATTACTCGGACGACTAGGAAAGCCCGTGATGTGCATGTGTAGCGATCGTCGTGTCGGGCTTGTGTTAGCTAGGCGGTGCTGCCGTTTTGTCCGTTCCATTCTTTGTAGTAACTGTATAAACGCTGTACATATTGGCTTGGTTGGTTGGCTTCAGCGAGAAATCAAGACGGTTTTTCACATTTGGTTTCTTTTTCGATTATTTGGTCTGAAGTTGAAAGACTGTATAACAGAGTAGAAATTATGCCAGTTGGTGCAGAAAGGAAACAAAGTTCTAAACGAAGAATGCTTCTTCTCCTCCTGTCAAAAAAAAAAAACTTCTTCTCCTGTCCTTGTCATGGTATATCAAAAGGAAAAAACTAACGCCCACATCGTGTGGCATCTTGCACATCGCCCACACGCCTGCATTACCACTCATTTTGCCACGTGCTAAGAAATGACATCAACAGAAATCTTTTTGGTTTTCGGCTTAAAAATATTTTATCTTCTAATTAAAAATCCGTTTCACCATTAAATCCGTCTCGACGAGATCTTCAAAACTGGACCCCATGTTGATATGTTTCGACGAAAAAAAAATTGACCAAAAGTTGCCATGATGTTTACACTATAGTTGCCATAGTGCTTAAACTAAAGTTTCCATGTGGCAATTTTAGTTTGTAGAGCATGACAATTTTAGTAATTTGATGGTGACAATTTACTTTGACCATGAAAATTAATTTTTGTATGAACCATGACAATTTTAAGTGCATGTATCATGGCAATTTAGTTTATGGTTTGTGGCAAGTCTAGTTTCTTAATTCCTCGTTTTATAATAGGTCAAAATTTACTTTTAAATGTAGAAGAAAATAGCTGAAACATATCATGACAATTTTAGTGTAAACACCATGGCAATCCATGTGCAATAGACATGGCAACTTTTAACAAAAAAAATCGTCGAAATATATTGATATGAGATCTAGTTCGAAGATCTCGTCGCGAGGGATTTAATAGTGAAAACGGATCTTCAATCGAATTTTTCATTTAAGAGATAAAACATTTTAAAAACTGAAAATCCAAAAAGACTCTCACATGCATGCATGCGGTGACGTGGAGCAGTCTGTGTGTTATAGGGCCTGTGAGCGGATTTCGCTCTCGCCACACGTGTGGGCGTTAGCGTTGTTTTATCAAAAATAGTGCTACTTTTTTTTAGCTGTCGTGCTACTAATAGGAGAGAACTTGGTTTTTTTAGCAGTAATTGTTTATTAGGTGAGATGCACCTAATAAGCAATTGGTCTAATTGTTTATTAGGTGAAATGGACCAATTGTTGGTGGTGACGGGGACTATTGTTCATCATGTTTTTTTACTGCGAAAGGACCAATGTATGGTTTTTGCTGCCTCTAAGTCTTCCCTCCTCTCTTAGAGGCAACCTCCAGACATTGCAAACCTCAACCTCTAACCCAAAATTGTTAGCATCGCATCTAAAGAATATAAAAATTGAGTGACCTCATATGTCAGTTCTAGGGAACGACTATGGTAGAATAAATATATTGAGAAACTTGTTTTCTAAGCGTGCAATCTAAGAGATGACCACAACCTCTATACATTACATGCTTTTCCCTAAAACTTAGAGGCAACGAGTGGGACCCAGCACTACATGTCCTTACAACACACCCATGCAGAAAAAATAAAACTACATTCAAATCTTTGGGTGTCGAAGTCTTTTTCCTCTTGCATCCACTGGCGGCGCATTGTGAGGATAGCTTCACCTCGGCGGAGCAAAATTTTTTGGACCCATGAACTTGTAGAAGCAGCACTCGAGAAGTCATCGTTGCATACCAATACAATGAAGCAAATCACCGTCGCGAAGAAGATAACGTTGATAAATACTCGTCGAAACTCCAAATACAACGAAAGCCGGCCGAATCCATATGGATCCATATGAAACGGGCAGGGCATTAGAAACCTAAACCCAAACTCGAAGACTCCCTAAAGAAAGCATGGGAAAAAACCACACATGTCATTGCACGATAGGACAGGGTCTGATGTCGAGATTGTCGCCGTACAGGACCATGCACCAATTCCCTCTTCTCCAGTGACCTAGCCAGGTTGGGCCGCCGTTGACGATTGTCGCGCTAGATCACCAACGTTGTCGTCGAGCACTGCTTGACGAAGATTGTCACTCGAGCACACATCTCCTTTGCCATTCGGCAACAGCCCTCCACAAACATGCCGCCCCCGATCTAGACCTCCCCGTCGACTCTGGCACTGGCACCGCATGGGATTTTCCTGGCGACGCGCCCTAGCGGCGACAAGAGGTACGTGTAGATGGGATGACGACTAGGGTTTTGGTCATCTGGATGGCCCCCTCTCCATGAAAAGGTACGTGTAGGTGCTAGCTATTTTTTAAAATAATACATTTATTTTATTAATTTTTAGAAAATATTACGTGGAAATAATACATAGTCAGTCATTTGGTGGCCGAATTGGATCCAGTTGGCCAAGAGTAGGCCGATTAATACCCTGTCAGATAACAGTAGGCCGATTGGGCTCCTGCCCACTCATGTCGGCTAACTGTTAGCCGACTGAAACTAATTGGCTTACAATAGGCCTACTAAAATTAATTGGCTTACAATGCCATCTGGTAGCCGATTGGACTACCAGATGACTTGGCTTACAATTGGCCACCAGATCGGCCACCAGGTGGCCACCAGATTGGCTTACAATAGGCCTACTAAAATTAATTGGCTTACAATGCCATCGCCCGACTCTACCAAGTCATCTTCTTCCCAAAAAACAATGGTGTGCCTGGACTACATGTGTTGTTGCTGCCTCACAATCGGTCGTTGACTATTCTTTTTTCATATTTTACCCTTTCCCTTTTTGTCTAGTTTTCTTCACCTTCTTAAAAAAAACATAAATATAGTTGCATGGAGTTAGCAGATGTGCAACCATGGAGGTAGTGACAATAAATACAATACCAGACGCGGCTCTTGTTACATGGTTGGTGGCTCTTTATATTTATAGCAAACAAAAATAAAGTGAATTCAAGAAATATTTGTTAGGGAACCACAATTAACTGCCCCATTATTTTTTTTTCTTTTGGGCAAATCTACCCTCACTAATTAAACGAAATCAATAGTTAAGGAGTACTCATTGCAAAGATCAATCCCACCTTTTCAGGTTGCGACAAGTGGCGCACTGTGCGCCACTTGTCGCAACCTGGGAGTTTTTCCTTTTTTCGTAGATTCGTTTATTCAAAATATTTTATATCTTAAACCGTGTGTCCAAATCTCGAACCGTTTTCACCATTGGATTCGTTGCGTCGAGATCTTCAAAATTAGATCCCACGTTGATAGGTTTTGACGAACTTCTTTTTCACGAAAAAACCGGACGAAAAAACCTAACCAGGAGCACGGGTTTTTCCCTTTCCGAAAGAGGCACAACCGTTTCTCTCGTGAAAGCAAAACCGTGCCTCTCGCGAAAGGAAAAAAAAAGAAAAAACCCGTTTTTTTGTTTCTGAGGAGGCACGGCCATGCCTCTGGCGAAAGCACAACCATGCCTCTCGTGAAAGAAAGAAAAACAGAAACACGTTTTTTTCATTTCCGAGAGGCACGGCCGTGGCTCTCGTGAAAGCACAATCGTGCCTCTCGCAGAAGCAAAACCGTGTCTCTCTCGAAAAAAACAGAAAATGTTTTTTTTTCGAGAGGCACGACCGTGCCTCTCGCGAAAGCACAACCGTGCCTCTCTTAAAAGCAAAACCGTGCCTCTCGTGGAAGGAAAAAACAGAAAACATGTTTTTTTCGTTTCCAAGTGGCCGTGACTCTTGCGAGAACAAAACCATGCCTCTCGCGGAAGCAAAACCGTGACTCTCGCGAAAAAAAGAAAACACATTTTTTTGCGCAAAAATTCTTTTTTTCGAATTTTTTTTGTTCTAAAAGTTAAGGAAGACCCATGAAAAACCGAACGTCGAAAAAACCCGGGAAAAAATCGTTTAAAAGGCCGAAAAAGTGTGCGGTTTTTTTTTCAAAGGAAGCGCCCAGAGCGCGACATGTGGCAAACGGTTGAGAGCGCGGCAAGTGGCGCTGATCACTGTGAGCCTCCCAAAGATTAAATCATTAATTTGAAGTTTAAAAAGCATTGTTTTTTTAGGTGAACTAGGGATTTATTCATCAATCACAGAAGAAATACAAATAATGTCTGGTGGGTTCTCTAGCCACAGGTGGCGCCCAGCAGGGAGTGACGAAGCCGCCTTTGCCAAGGCATGAGCTTCAAAGTTTGCCTCCCCGTTTTCAAACCAAAAAGTAATGCTAGCAAAATTTGTAGCTCTATCTCTAATATCATTCAAAACTAAAGCCTACGAAGAGGAACTCAAAGCTCCGTTAATGTCTTGTATAACCTGCAAGCAGTCAGACGCTATTATCGCATGTGTGAGTATCAAGTCTTGCGCTAGGGCAAGAGCCTCATTGCATGCTTGAGCTTCAAGGCATGGAGCGTCGACCAGTCCATCGAATACCACCGCAGATGCTCCCAGGTAGTTGCCATGTTGATTCCTGCAAACAGCGGCTGAAGCTCCCCGCGTGCCCTGGCGGGAAATAGCACCATCAGCATTGATTTTCGCCGCGTTTACTCCAGGTGGAATCCAGGTACGAGCTCTTGGCTTAGCAGCCTGTGGTTGTCTCGTCGATGTCCTTGTGGTGGCAATTTCCAAGTCATGCAGGTATCGGGTAACAAAGCTCGTCGTGGACATGGGACTTTGAAACTCATCATCATGTATCGCTCTGCGCCGAGCCCACCATATTGCCCACATGGTAATCAAAACTCTCGCAAAGTCATGTTGGTTCATCGTATCAAACAGCCAGAACAGCCAGTGTCTCGCATCGTCACTTTTGTTAGATATCACATGCTCAAGAATCTCCTCATCGCCGAGCGCCCACACGCACCGCGCCATCCTGCACTCAAACAAAGAATGGCGCCAAGTATCAAACTCTTCTTCACAAAGGCTGCACGCGGTAGTTGTCGCCATTTTACGTTCATGTCGTACTGATCCCCTCGATAGTGACATATGTGCCAACCGCCAAACAAAAATCTTGACCTTTGATGGAACTTGCACCTTCCATAGCTGCGTCCAAGATTTCCCCTCAGCTTCTCTATTTGAATGGCCCGGCCTATGCTCGAGCCAATCTTCCCATTGATGTTTAATGCCATTGGTCATTCTGTAGGCCGATTTTACAGTGAACAATCCCCTTCTGTCATAATGCCATGCCCAGAAATCAGGCTGTACCCGCGAGCTCAGTGGGATATTCATAATAACTTCAACATCCGACGCAATAAAATGCTCCATTAGCCGCTGCTTGTTCCAAGTTCTGGACGTCCCATCAATTAATTCAGAGACATGCATAGGTGGATTGGCCGATTAACGAAAAAGGGTTTCCCCCCGCTTTGTATTACAAAGCAACCAACCGAGACAATCGACGATAGGGGCTGGGGCGGAAGCAGCACAAACACGCCCAAAAAGAAAGGAAGAGAAAAGAAAAAAAAACAAATGCCGATAACGGCGGATCGACAAAAGCGACGAAGCCTCGTGACCGCTGCGTCCACCGGAGATCACCCACCAAGCTCCGAGACTCCGAAGTGCCGGTACCCAACAACACCTCCAAGAAGGGACGCGACGATGACGACGCTGCTGCCAAGGGTTTCCCCCGGTACACGGCGAGGAGAGAGGAAGGGTAGCCCCGACGCCCTCCAGGAAGGTCCGGCGGCACCCTCAGGCGCCACCGCGTCGGTGTTGGCCAAGCCAACAAAGATTTCTCCCGATCCGAGCCTCTACCTCAGGCACTCCGGAGCTCGCCACCAGATCGACCACCACCCTACGCCAACACGAACACGAAGCATCCCACACTGTCTCACCACAGCACCGCGAAGATGGTCTGCACAGCGGAGAAGAGGAGCCGGGACTAGGGCAACAACACCATTGGCATACGGGAGGGCCCCACCTCCACCGTCCACGACGGTAGCCGACCGGACGCCATGGCAGGAGCCTACCGGGCCCGTGGCCCCACAGGCCCGGCCGGGCCCTCAAAGACCCGGACAGCTCCCGCCTCTCCGCAGCAGCTGGTACGCCGCCGGCGTCGCTGACCCAGTCCAAGCCGCTCCCCAGCCTCCCCATACAGAGAGCGTCGCGGTCGCGCGGAGCCGACCCGCAAGGACCCAGAAGGAACCCTACAGGCCCAGATCTGGGCCGGGGACGCGCCCCCGGCCGGCCAACACCACCGGACCACCCCGCCGCCAAGAGGCGGCACCACCAAGGCGAGCACCGCCGGCCTTCACACTAGGACGCCGGACCGCCACCAGCCGAAGCGCACCATCGCCGGCCATCACCGCCCGAGCAGGGGAGGACCACGCGCGGGGAAGGGCAAGCCCACCGCCGCCAGCATCACGCGGCCGAGGGCCGGCGGCGCAGGCTGACGGCGGCGGGAGGAGGGCTGCGCACGGGGAGGAGCTGGAGGCGCGCGGAGGCAGAGCCCCCGGCCGCCTCGCTCGGGGAGGCGGCGTGGGGGTACGGGGGCGAGGAGGGGGTGGGGGAGGAGAGGGGGGACGGGGGGAGGAGGGGGCTGGCGGCTCCGGCGGGCTCCGGCCGCCGCGGCGGCGGCTTCGCGCGGGGGAGCCGGCGGCGGCGGCGGGAAACCCTAGGGAGCGGGGGAGAGCGGGGGAGCGGGTCTCGTGCGCCTCTTCAGTAAACCTTGGCCGATTAATACCCTGTCAGATAACAGTAGGCCGATTGGGCTCCTGCCCACTCATGTCGGCTAACTGTTAGCCGACTGAAACTAATTGGCTTACAATAGGCCTATTAAAATTAATTGGCTTACAATGCCATCTGGTGGCCGATTGGACTACCAGATTGACTACCAGATGGTGGCCATCTGGTGGCCGATTGTAAAATAATACAGAGTCAGCCATCTGGTGGCCGATTGTAAGCCAAGTCATCTTCTTCCCAAAAAACAATGGTGTGCCTGGACTACATGTGTTGTTGCTGCCTCACAATCGGTCGTTGACTATTCTTTTTTCTTATTTTACCCTTTCCCTTTTTGTCTAGTTTTCTTCACCTTCTTTAAAAAAAACATAAATATAGTTGCATGGAGTTAGCAGATGTGCAACCATGGAGGTAGTGACAATAAATACAATACCAGACGCATTAGTTGGTAGTGAATGTGCGGCTCTTGTTACATGGTCGGTGGCTCTTTATATTTATAGCAAACAAAAATAAAGTGAATTCAAGAAATATTTGTTAGGGAACCACAATTAACTGCCCCATTTTTTTTCTTTTGGGCAAATCTACCCTCACTAATTAAACGAAATCAATAGTTAAGGAGTACTCATTGCAAAGATCACTCCCACCTTTTCAGGTTGCGACAAGTGGCGCACTGTGTGCCACTTGTCGCAACCTGGGAGTTTTTCCTTTTTTCATAGATTTGTTTATTCAAAATATTTTATATCTTAAACCGTGTGTCCAAATCTCGAACCGTTTTTACCATTGGATTCGTTGCGTCGAGATCTTCAAAATTAGATCCCACGTTGATAGGTTTTGACGAACTTCTTTTTCACGAAAAAACCGAACCAGGAGCACGGGTTTTTCCCTTTCCGAAAGAGGCACAACCGTTTCTCTCGTGAAAGCAAAACCGTGCCTCTCGCGAAAGGAAAAAAGAAGAAGAAAAAAACCCGTTTTTTTTGTTTCTGAGGAGGCACGGCCATGCCTCTGGCGGAAGCACAACCATGCCTCTCGTGAAAGAAAGAAAAACAGAAACACGTTTTTTTTCGTTTCCGAGAGGCACGGTCGTGGCTCTCGTGAAAGCACAACCGTGCCTCTCGCAGAAGCAAAACCGTGTCTCTCTCGAAAAAAAACAGAAAACGTTTTTTTTCGAGAGGCACGACCGTGCCTCTCGCGAAAGCACAACCGTGCCTCTCTTAAAAGCAAAACCGTGCCTCTCGTGGAAGGAAAAAAACAGAAAACACGTTTTTTTCGTTTCCAAGTGGCCGTGACTCTTGCGAAAACAAAACCATGCCTCTCGCGGAAGCAAAACCATGACTCTCGTGAAAAAAAGAAAACACATTTTTTTGCGCAAAAATTCTTTTTTTCGAATTTTTTTTGTTCTAAAAGTTAAGGAAGACCCATGAAAAACCGAACGTCGAAAAAACTCGGGAAAAATCGTTTAAAAGGCCGAAAAAGTGTGCGGATTTTTTTTTCCAAAGGAAGCGCCCAGAGCGCGACATGTGGCAGACGGTTGAGAGCGCGGCAAGTGGCGCTGATCACTGTGAGCCTCCCAAAGATTAAATCATTAATTTGAAGTTTAACAAGCATTGTTTTTTAGGTGAACTAGGGATTTATTCATCAATCACAGAAGAAATACAAATAATGTCTGGTGGGTTCTCTAGCCACAGGTGGCGCCCAGCAGGGAGTGACGAAGCCGCCTTTGCCAAGGCATGAGCTTCAAAGTTTGCCTCCCCGTTTTCAAACCAAAAAGTAATGCTAGCAAAATTTGTAGCTCTATCTCTAATATCATTCAAAACTAAAGCATACGAAGAGGAACTCGAAGCTCCGTTAATGTCTTGTATAACCTGCAAGCAGTCAGACGCTATTATCGCATGTGTGTGTATCAAGTCTTGCGCTAGGGCAAGAGCCTCATTGCATGCTTGAGCTTCAAGGCATGGAGCGTCGACCAGTCCATCGAATACCACCGCAGATGCTCCCAGGTAGTTGCCATGTTGATTCCTGCAAACAGCGGCTGAAGCTCCCCGCGTGCCCTGGCGGGAAATAGCACCATCAGCATTGATTTTCGCCGCGTTTACTCCAGGTGGAATCCAGGTACGAGCTCTTGGCTTAGCAGCCTGTGGTTGTCTCGTCGATGTCCTTGTGGTGGCAATTTCCAAGTCATGCAGGTATCGGGTAACAAAGCTCGTCGTGGACATGGGACTTTGAAACTCATCATCATGTATCGCTCTGCGCCGAGCCCACCATATTGCCCACATGGTAATCAAAACTCTCGTAAAGTCATGTTGGTTCATCGTATCAAACAGCCAGAACAGCCAGAGTCTCGCATCGTCACTTTTGTTAGATATCACATGCTCAAGAATCTCCTCATCGCCGAGCGCCCACACGCACCGCGCCATCCTGCACTCAAACAAAGAATGGCGCCAAGTATCAAACTCTTCTTCACAAAGGCTGCACGCGGTAGTTGTCGCCATTTTACGTTCATGTCGTACTGATCCCCTCGATAGTGACGTATGTGCCAACCGCCAAACAAAAATCTTGACCTTTGATGGAACTTGCACCTTCCATAGCTGCGTCCAAGATTTCCCCTCAGCTTCTCTATTTGAATGGCCCGGCCTATGCTCGAGCCAATCTTCCCATTGATGTTTAATGCCATTGGTCATTCTGTAGGCCGATTTTACAGTGAACAATCCCCTTCTGTCATAATGCCATGCCCAGAAATCAGGCTGTACCCGCAAGCTCAGTGGGATATTCATAATAACTTCAACATCCGACGCAATAAAATGCTCCATTAGCCGCTGCTTGTTCCAAGTTCTGGACGTCCCATCAATTAATTCAGAGACATGCATAGGTGGATTGGCCGATATAGGGCATATCGGTCTCAACTTGTAGTGCTGGGGAAGCCAGTTATCTTCCCAAATGTGCGTGTTTGCACCCATGCCAATTCTTCTGATCAAGCCCAATGTCAGGAGATCCCTTCCCTCCACCAAAGATCGCCATACCTGGGACGGATGGGCTCCCAAAACTGCATCAAGGATGCTGCCGTTTGGGTAATACCTCGCCCTTAGCACACGCGCACTCAATGACTCCGTATCCTGCAGCAAACGCCACACTTGCCTTGCAAGCAAAGCTAGGTTAAAGAGCTTGATATCTCTGAATCCTATCCCGCCCATGTTTTTTGGTTTGCACATCGTCTTCCAAGACCCCCATGCAGGCTTCCTCTGACCTTGTTTGCTCCCCCACCAAAATTTCCGAAGAAGACTGTTTATATGTTCACTGAGGCCTCTAGGTAATTTGAAACATGACATCGAATAAGTCGGAATAGATTGTGCGACGGATTTAATCAATATCTCCTTCACCCCTGCAGAAAAGCATTTCTCCATCCAGCCTTGAATATGTTTCCAAATCCTATCCTTCAAATAACGGAAACTGCCCTCCTTGCTCTTGCCTACATCCGTGGGTAGGCCTAAATATTTCTCTGAAAGTGACTCGTTCTGGACATCCAAAACATTTTTTATCTCATTTCTAGTTGCTTCCGGGACACCCTTACTGAAATAGATTGATGATTTATCCGTGTTAATTTTCTGTCCCGAGGCATCACAGTAGGTTCTCAAGAGGTCACGAACCCGAGCTGCATTTTCGCGTTGGCCTCAAAAAACAAAAGACTATCGTCTGGAAAAAGGAGATGATTAATAGCCGGTGTTGTATCTGCAACAGAAATTCCTCGAACACCTGCACCTTGATCTTTCAACAAGCATGATAAGCCTTCTGCAGCCAACAGAAATAGATACGGGGAGATCGGATCCCCTTGCCTCATTCCCCTTGTGGGGTTAAAATCTTGTAGACTTCCCCCGTTAAACAATACCGAAAAAGATACGGAAGTGACGCACCTCATTACCATTTCAGTGAATCGTGGACTGATGCCAAGCTTCAACATAACTGCTTTAAGGTATGGCCACTCCAACCTATCATACGCTTTCATCGTATCCAACTTCAGTGCTACAAATCTGTTTTCTTTGACTCTCCTCATTTTCATATAGTGAAGGCACTCGTAAGCAGTTATAAAATTATCCGTGATTAGAAGTCCATGCACAAAGGCCGACTGCTCTTCAGAAATTACCTCGGGGAGAATGATCTTCAGCCTGTTTGCTAAGACCTTAGATGCAACCTTGTAGATCACATTGCAAAGTCTTATGGGCCGAAATTGTCCTAGAATTTTCGGACTAGCGATCTTGGGAATAAGAACGATGAACGTACGGTTGATATCCTCCAGTGAGTCCTCTCCGTTGAGCAGCCTAATTATCATGCTGGTTACCTCTTCTCCATAAAGCTCCCAATTCCTCTGAAAAAAGTGTGCAGGAAAACCATCGGGCCCCGGAGCTTTGGTCGGGAACATTTGAAAGAGTGCTTCTTTTACTTCCTCCTTTGTATACTGGGCATTTAGCTTAGCATTCATACCTGCATCAACCCTTGCTGGTATGTGTGATAGTACCTCTTCAATTCCTATGCAGCCCTCGGATGTATATAGATTCTTATAGAAATCATTTATCATCTCAGTAAATTCCCCTGGATCCGAGGCCATAGTACCATCAGGTTTTTGGAGCTAGCTAATTGTGTTCTTGGCTCTCCGACCACTTGCCTTCCTCTGAAAATACTGCGTGTTCTGATCTCCTGCAGAGAGCCAGTTTATTCGAGACCGTTGCCTCATCATGATCTCCTCACGGAAGGACAACTCCACGATTTGATCCTCCACTTTCTTCTCTTCCTCCCCCGGCCCCACTCTATGGGGGTCCGCTCGCAGCTCCGCTAGATGACGGCGCAGCTTCCTCAGTTCTTGTCGTACAGACCCGAACATCACCAGCCCCCAGCGTTTCAGCGATGAGCCCACAAATGACAGCGTTTCAGCGATGAGCCCACCGTGGGAAACTGACAGTACTTTCAGCTCTGCCACTGTGGTCGCCGGTTGTGTTTGGTTCCATACCTGCTACACCGTTGCACCGAAAGTACTGTCAGTTTCCCACATACACTCGTAACGGAACGGCTTCTTGAGAGCTACTCTCAAGTTATTTGCTTCCAACTCATTCAAGAGTAGAATGGGGTTGTGGTCGGATTTAGCCGCCGTAAGATGTTCAACAGTGGCAAACGGAAACATAGCCGACCAACTAGCCGTAGCTAGGGCACGGTCAAGACGAACTCTGCAGTACTCCCTCCCAGCAACTCTCTTATCAAACGTCCAGTCTAGGCCTTTGTAGCCCAGATCAGCTAGTTCACACACGTCCACAGCTTTCCTGAATCCTTCTATTTGTGCACTGTCCCTCTCATTGGGTCCCATCTGCTCTTCCTGACGCAGTATCTCGTTAAAGTCTCCCATGCAGACCCAAGGTAGGTCATTTTCCCTGCGCAAGATTTTCATTGTATCCCATGTTTTATACCTCATGCTCCTGTTTGCTGCACCATAGAAAACAGATAACCTCCACGCTTCCTTGCCCGGTTCTTTAACCACCGAGTCAATATGATACTGAGAATAAGTGTTTATTTCAAGATCTACATTATTCCTCCAAAATAAACAAAGACCATAACTTCTACCTCTACTATCAACTCCAAATCTACCAGCAAAACCTAAACTATCCGCCAAGCCTTCCACACGATACTTTGCAAGTTGTGTCTCCACTATGCAAAGTACCGCCGGCGCACACGCCTCCACTAGATCGCGGAGCTCCTTGACCGTCACAGGGTCGCCAATTCCACGACAGTTCCAGCAAAGTATCCTCGTTGGATCCGGCGGTCCTCCTCGGAGGAGGCTGCCCCATTAGTTACTTCCATATCCTCAATTCCCCTTACTCCCTCCTGTCTCCTCCTTTTCACTATCGGTACCTTTCCTGGCGTACTAGAGACCGCTTTTGATGCATCCCCTCCTCCCTGTTATAAGAACCGTTCCGGCCACCCTACCAGCAAGATTTGGCACAGATTGACCTTGCATGTTTATTGTACCATCAGCCAGGATGAGTCTCTTGCGCGCATTTGTATTTTTAGTAGAATCCATATTCATCGGGGCCTGGCTCGGATCAGCCATTGCCTCCTCCCTGCCATCCTCCCCTCTTCCTTCCCGCCTTCCTCCTCTGGTTCCTCTACCTCCCGCTCTTCCACCTCTCCCACGCCCCTCCATACCTCCTCTTCCTCCTGCTGCATAAACCGGTGGTTCAAGGGTCCAAAGCAGCCATTCTCCCCATTCACAAACACGGGGATCGTGGATTCCATCCCCGCATTCCTCCACGGTGTGCCCCATTAAGCCACAAAAGTAACAGAAATCTGGGAGCTTGTCATAGTACACTGGATACTTCTTCCTCCCTTTTAGAGTGATTGGCACAAACCTGACGAGGGGTGTGTCGACATCCACATAACCCCTAACTCGCAAAGTGCTTGCCGGGTTAATCTTACCCTCATTCACAATTACTGTAAAAGGGTGGTTCTCCAACCTTAGCAGCCACCTTCTCCGCTAATTCTCTCTTAGTTGTTAGGCCGTCCGGCAGCCCTTTTACACGCGCCCAAAGCGGCACCTTATTCAGCTTGTATTCCGCCACATCTGTAAAGCCATCATACTCCTGAATGACCACTGGAGCATAACGGAAGATCCATGGACCCCCCTCCATGATGCGCTTCCAATCACTGAGGCGATGGCATTGGAATAAGAAGAGGTTTGGCCCCTTAACATTGAAAGTCACACCCTGAGCTGCTGCCCAGGCGTTTCTCATCAGCCTCAATAGCGCTGCATGGCTAAAAGGTTTGGTGGTGTGGACTCGGAAAAGCCCTAGCCACCTCATGTCTCCAATCAGATCTTCTACTTCTCCTGACAGATCCAGATCATCATCCTCTTCGCCATGAAGTTGCATCCCCGCAAACTGATCCTCCATATCCGGTTCTGGGCCATAGAAGTCCCAATCTCCGTCCTCGCCTGCATCGTCCCCTATTTCATGCCTTCCGCTCCCCCCTCCGTCTGCTCCTAATGACACCTGCGTCTCCTTCCCCGCCTCCAATCTTCTGTCCCCCTCTTCTGTCCCTTCCCCGCTAGGACTCCTCCTTCAGGCTCCGCTCCATCTCCGCTTGTGACTGCAGATGGTGGTAATTCCGCCATGCAAGGAGGCCTCGCTGACGTACTCATGTTGGTGACTCCCGATCGCGAGAGAACTCCGGCCACCAGAGAGGATTCACGTGGACTCCGCCGTCGCCGCCGGAGGAAAAGTGGAACCCTAGATCGCCTCCAGGGAAAAAAAACCCAACTTCAACTTAAAAAAAAAGCATTGGTTGCCAATCCGTATCACGTGGGCCTTTACACTGACGGACACGCACGGCCCAATTCGATCCACACACCAGTAACCCGCCGTGTCGGACGCGTAGTCAGAGCGGCAGACAAAACAACTCCCGCGGAAGGCGAACCCAATACCACCACAGCAACCATCGCGACCGTCCACTTCCACCCGCCGACGAGATCCGACGGCCACCGCGCGCGGACACGCTCCAGAGATAACGCGTCAACCTCCGAAACGAACCCCCACCTTCTTTACCCTTTCTTCCCCTGCAAACAAACGCAATCGCGAAGCATCGAATCGGATCAGAGTTTTGGGGGAAAAGACAGACAGAGAGGAAATCGCCGTCGCCTTCCACCTCGCCGGCGATGCAGCACGGGAGCGGCGACTACGCCTCCCCCGCCCCCGCGGGCCACTACTACCCTCACCAGTACGCGCCGCCGGGGCCGACCCCCCACCCCGCCGCCGCCGACCCCCCGGTCCCGGGGGGCTACGCCTCCGCGCCGCCCTACTCCGTCGGCGGCTACCCCGAGCAGCCGCCATCCGCCCCGTCCTACACGCAGCCGCCCCAGTACGCCGGGTACCCGCCCTACAACCCCACGCCCTACCCCCCTGAACCCTCGCCGGCGCCGTACTATAGCTACTCGCAGCCCACCCAGCCGGCTCCCGCAGCGGAACCCAGCCCACCGCCCCTTCCCTATGACGCCCCGTACTACGGTGGAGGCTACCAGCAGCCCGCCGCTGGGTATGGCGACGATGATTACCTGAACGAGGGCGCGTATGCCTATACCGGCGACGCAGGCCCCGAGCCGTACGTAGCGCGGGGCACGGCGCCGACCCGGTCAGGAGCCGCGATGTTTGATGACTACGGCCGGTCGATTGGACTCTCGTCCGGAGGGGCGGAGCAGCCACACGGCGGCGGGGGCGGCAGTGTGGGTGGGAGCTTTGCGAAGATTGCGAGGGCTGTTCCAAAAGCAGAAACCCATGAGGATGCTAGTGGTGGTGCGCAAAAGTTTCGGGTTAAGCTGCTGCCAGAGGGTGCCGGAAGCCCTACCGATGTGCTTTGCCAGGTAACTTCATTAACGATAAGATATCAGTATTGTTTCAGTCCGAAATTATGATATTGTGCAATGGTTTTTATGATGTTCCTTCTTCACTACATATATGTACTTGTTCCAACTTCCATATTGATGGTAAGTGGGATTGTTATGATCCAAGAAATGTGTACTTATTAATTATTATGCTGTTGCAGATTGGTCTGGATGGAATCCGCATGCTTGATCCCAGCACAAGCAGGACCCTAAGGATTTATCCCCTTGATACACTGACGAAATGGGAGGTGTGTTGGACAACATTTTTGCAGAAGATTATGGTTATATTTTCTCATCACTGATATGATACACAGTAGTGAGAGTATTCTAATGGTTGACACTCTGCTTATTTAGGTTTTGGATTCAACTGTATTTGCGATTTGGGCAAAGACTTCAGTAGATTTTGAAGCAAAGCGAATAAGGCTGAAGTCAAACAGCTATACTTCGAATACTTTGCTCGACACTGTGACAGCAGCAACAGTCCAGGTACTAGAACACCACCATTCTCTTTTCACCATCCGTGAGTAGCCTCCTAACTATATTGAAAACAGTGAAAATCCTTCTTCTCAATGCTTTAATGTCTGTATATTTTTTAGTTTCGTTTCTTTGGCAGTGTTGCTTCTTAACATTTCAACTATATCTGTAATAATTATCAGTATGAATGGTTTACTCTAGTTATTTATCCATGCTATGGTGTTCCTTTGGTACTTCTGGTTCATTTTACATGTTATTTTAACTCCATACTTGTAGAAATAAGGAGTTAATTTCTTAATTTTTTGCACGGTTTGCCCATGTATGCTGATCAGTCAATACTACTACTGATAAGCTATCAATAGGGTTATTTGGTGAGAACTGTTTAGTACTGAAATGATATATATTTTGGACCGAAAATAGGTAGTAAAAATGAAATATGTATTTTCTTCATGAATATTTCGCCTTCTATAGTATGCCCAGACGAGCAAAATCTCATGCCAATTTTTTGTTGTGTGCTAACATGTTTTTATCTGTTCTGTTACACTTGTTGTGTTTGAATTGCTCCTATCTTGCTGATTCTATTTTAACCATATTTTTGTTTACATGAATTTTTATGTTAATATTTGATATTTGTGTTGCCCAGATTGGTTACTAGCTTGGAACTACATAATTAACACTCTGTTTGATTCTACATGTTGCATTAAGAATTTCTTCCTTAGATTAAGCCTTGTTTACTTTTGTGATTCTATAACATAGTTTAAAGAGATCGGTGAAGATGCAAGAGCCAAAGGAACAGTAGATGCTGGCAAATCCTCAATACAGTCAAATGAGAAGAAAAAAGGTTTTGATTGGATGTTTGCGAAACCTGTTGATGAAGTGAAAGATCATTGGGTAAGATGAAGCTGCTCAATACCCATTTACTTACATGGTAGTCACATGATTGTTTGAAACACATCAATTTACTTATTTCTTTAGAACTGTTTAGGAGCATTCTTGTCATCCATGAGCCCTTAAACTCTTAACCCTTTGAAGTAATTAATTCAGACGGGACCTCCATCTCTTAGTAATCTTATGAATATTTTTCTTCTCGTATTCGTGCTTAAAGGTTGCAATATACTCCCTCCGTTCCTCAATATAAGGTGTATTATTTTTTCAAAAAGTCAAACTTCTCTAAGTTTGACCAAGTTTATAGACAAAAATATCAGTATCTAGAATACCGAATCATTATCACTAGATTCATCATGGACTATATTTTTACATTTTATATATTTAGTATTATAAATCTTTATATATTTTGCTATAAAGTTGGTCAAACGTAGATAACAGTTGACTTTTTGAAAAACTAATACACCTTACATTTAGGAACGGAGGGAGTACTTAATATGTGATGGTTACTGTGTCTCCACTTTCAGGTTCCAGATGAGGCTGCTAAGAAATGCCAGTCTTGTGCTGGTGATTTCAGTCATTTCAACCGCAGGGTAATTTATATAGTAGCTTTGTTCAGCTATGCATGTTATCACCAGAACAATGAAGTTATAATGTATGATATGGGTTTGTTATTCTTTGTTCCAGCATCATTGTAGGAACTGTGGCGAGATCTTCTGTGATAAATGCAGCCAAGGAAGAATTGCTCTGACAGCTGAAGATAATGCTCCACTTGTCCGAGTTTGCGATAGATGCATGGTATGTTCTGCTACTGTGTGGACTTAGTTTAGTGTTTGCTGTATTCACTTTCTAGTTCTCTGTTTCCTTCCAAATATTGTTGACAATAATTGCCTTATTAAAAGAAAGGTGCCCAATCCGCACTTTTCTTTCTTTTTCTGCAAGCCAACTGGAAAAAGAATTACGTCACCAAGTTTGTTACAGCTCTTCAGCCTTTGTTGGGTTGCTTAGTATTTCTCCTTAAGCATGTCCTTGACTTTGCTCTAGTTGTTTTTATCATCATTCAATTTTGTTAAAGCTCTTTATTGTGTTTCTTATTGGTGGTGTTTTTCCTACTCAGTGGCTTAGATCCTTTGCATTTATTTGTCTTTCATTATTATTACCAGTGTAGCGGCTGTATTCTGGGAAGCATTTCGCTGCACTAAACTATTCCAGCTTTTGATAGTTGTGTGTGAAAATATGCTTGATGTGTAGATATTCCAGCTTTTGATAGTTGTGTGTGAAAATATGCTTGACGTGTAGAGATGCTGCCAAGTTCTCATAATAATTCTCTTCCACAGGCAGAGGTTTCTCAGAGGCTTAGTATGGCACAGGAAGCTGCCAACAGATCTACCACAGTGCAAAGTCATGGAGATCTTGCAAGAAAACTGAAGGTAATATACCAGATGACCCTTTCTCTATGCGATACACCCATATAAGTGGCAAAAATGAACTTGGATGCCAATGGAAAAGGAATATTGCCATAGTTTTGGCCACAAACCAATTGTGCTAAAAGGAGCCCCCTAGCCGTATTTTGATTTCTCTTCTTTTTCGTTTTGATCTAAAAAGTGCGAAGGGTAAGAGCCTAGTAGGATCCGCTTAGGTAGCTGGAACGTAGGGTATACATCAGTGAGGAGAGATGTTGATATCCTATGTGTCCAAGAAGCCAAATGGGAGGAACATAATGTTAAGGAGTTGGAGGATTCCGGCTTCAAGTTGTGGTACACCGGGACAACTGCAAACAAAAATGGAGTATGTACCTTGATCAACAAGAGCCTCGAGTATGGTGTGGTAGACGTCAAGAGGCAAGGAGACCGGATTATCCTGGTCAAGCTGGTCGTCAGGGGCTTGGTTCTCAATGTTATCAGCGCGTATGCCCCACAAGTAGGCCACAATAAGAGCACCGAGAGGGACTTCCAGGAACTTTGGGAGGACATGGTTAAGAGTGTACCTATTGGCGAGAAGCTCTTTATGGAGACCTCATTGGCCGCGTGGGTACATCTAACACATGTTATTGAAGGGGTGCGTGGGGGCTTTGGTTATGGCAGCAGGAATCAAGATGGGGAGGATGTCTTAAGCTTTGCTTTAGCCTACAACATTATCGTAGCTAACATCCTCTTTAGAAAGAGAGAATCCCATCTAGTGACTTCCAGTAGTCGTCAACACTCTAGCCAGATTGATTTGGTCCTCTCGAGAAGAGAAGACAAGCGTGCTTGCCTAGATTGTAAAGTGTGTAGAGAGTGTTGTCGCTCAACATAAGCTTGCGGTGGCTGACTTCCGCTTTCGAATTTGTGTCCATCATATAAGCGAGCCAAAGTCGCTAGAACGGAGTGGTGGAAGCTCAAGGGAGAGGCATCTTAGGCTTTCAAGGAGAGGGTTATTAAGGAGGGCTCTTGGGAGGAAGGAGGTGACGCAAACAATATGTGGATGAAGGTGGCGACTTGTGTTCGGAAGTTGGCTTCAAAGGAGTTTGGGTGACCAAGGAAAGTAGAAGGCGTTTATAGGAATTTTGAGAGAATTCTATAGGATAGGAATTTTGTAGGAAAAATTCCTTTGAAGCCCTTTGGTTTTTAGGAATTGATTCCTATGCCTATGAAGGATAAGAACCAATCTTTCACATTTCAAAGGAAAAAAAGCATTAGCCTAATGGAAAAATTCCTGTCCTATGATTCAAATGACATCCCTTTCCCTATAGGAAATGAGATACATGCCATCTCGCTTCCTATGGTTTTCCTATTCCTGTGATATTGCTATCCTATAAGGAGGCCTAAGGAGAATGACTGTTTCAGACGCCTACACCTGGATAGGAGTGTAGAGAACATAGTAGTGGCAAAGAAGACTGCAAAGCGAGTTGTGAGGGAAGCAAGGGTGTACAAGGACCTCTACTAGCGTTTATACATGAAGGCGAAAGGGACATCTATAAGATGGCCAAGATCTGAGAGATGGAGATGAGGGATGTCAACCAAGTCAAATGCATCAAGGACGGAGCAGATTGGCTTTTGGTGAAGGACGAGGAGATCAGGCATAGATGCAAGAGTACTTCGACAAGATCTTCAATGGAGAGAATGAGAGCTCTGCCATTGAGCTGGACGACTCCTTTGACTATATCAACAAATGTTTTGTGTGACGGATCCTGGAGTATGAGGTCAGGGAGGCTTTAAAAAGGATGAAAAGAGGCGAGGCGATGGGCCTTGATTGTATCCCCATTGAGGTGTGGAGAGGCCTCGGAGACGTAGCGATAAGATGGCTAACTGAGCTTTTCAGCCTCATTTTCCAGTCAAATAAGATGACCATGACCGAAGAATCAAGGCGGAGTATATTAGTACCTTGTGTGTGTGTGTAAGGTTGTACTAATTACCGTGGAATTAAGCTGATGAGCCATAACTGAAGCTATGCGAGAGTCATTGAGCACCGCTCAAGGAGAATGACAGGCGTGACCAAAAATCAGTTTGGTTTCATGCCTGGGACTGAGAGGTCGACCATGGTTTATTTTCTTGGTACGAGAGCTTATGGAGAGATACATGGAGCAAAAGGACCTGCATATGGTGTTCATTGACTTGGTGAAGGCCTACGGTAAGATACCATAGAATGTCATGTGGTAGGCCTTGGAGAAACGCAAGTCCCTACAAAGTACGTTACCCTCATCAATGACATGTACGGTAATGTTGGGACAACTGTTCAAACAAGTGATAATGACACGGATGACTTCCTAATTAGAATATGACTGCACCAAGGGTCAACTTTAAGTCCTTATCTTTTTTGCTTTGGTGATGGATGCGGTCCCAAGGGATATACAAGGTGATATCCCATGGTGTATGCACTTTGTGTATGATGTGGTGCTTGTCGACGATAGTTGGAGGGGGGTTAATAGAAAGTTAGAGGTGTGGAGACAGACTTTGGAATCGAGAGGTGTTAGGCTTATAGTAGAATTAAAATGGTACGTGAGGTGCACTTTCAATACTATTAGCCACAAGGAGGTTAGCCTTGATGGACAGGTGGTATCTCAGAAAGACAATTTTCGATATTAGGGTTCAATGCTGCAGAAGGATGGTGATATCGATGAAGATGTGAGCCATCGAATCAAAGCTGGATGGAAGAAGTGCCGCCAAGCTTCCTCTGTGAATAGTGCCACAAAAGCTAACAGGCAGGTTCTATAGAACAACAATTCGACCTGCGATGTTGTATGACGCAGAATTTTGGCCAAATAAAAGGCGATATGTGCAACAGTTAGGTGTAGCAAAGATGCTCATGTTGACATGAATGTGGCCACACAAGAAAGGATCGGCCAGGAATGATGATATACGTGATAGCCAGGTGGCACCGTTGTCCAACATCATTTGGGATGGTTTGGACATATACAACTATAGGGCTCTAGAAGCACCAGTGCATAGTGGACGAATAAATCGTGCTGAATTGCTGAAAATGCCAAGATAGTCGGGGTAGACCAAACTTGACATGGTAGGAGTCATAAAGAGAGATCTGAAGGACTGGAATATCACTAAAGAACTAGCCATGGACGGGTGCGTGGAAGGAAGTTAGCTATCCATGTGCCAGAATTATGTGTTTCAGCTCTAGCCTACCCCAACTTGTTTGGGACGGAAAGGCTTTGTTGTTGTTGTTTAATCTGGAAAATATATAACCAAATGTGGAAGCCCAGAGTAGCAGCATTATTATTTGAAGGGACATTAGATCTTCTTGTTTTTGAACTTCTTGCAAATGAAGTATGGTTATTTTTGGCAGCTTTACATTTTTTGTTCAGTGTCTATTGCTGTAGTAACTACATTCTTAATCTAGTGTTTGGAAACCTTATTCCAGATCCGATTACTAGTTAGATTTTCGAAAATTATGTTACCACTATAGTTATTATTATAACTACGAAGGAAGACTGAAGCTAATGTGGTTTGTTCTGTGAAATTAATGATTTAACAAAAAGATCCTTTGATCAACAGGAGGAACTGGAGAGGAATCGCAAGTCTTCAGGTACTTTCATGTTCCCATGAAGTGCATTTTTTAACATTAGTAATGCAGCAAATTTTTGAAATTTCTTCTGTCAAAGGGACGGCGTCTGGAGGTGCATCTGGAACAAGAATGCGAGAAGTTGCGTGCCCTACCTGCACAGTCCATCTTCAGGTCCGTCACAAATTATAGGGAGTGTATAGCTGAAATATAAAATGGCCTCGTAATAATTGTTGGTTGATCACTAACATAACATATTAAATGAATGTTGAACTGCAGGTTGAAGTTCCAATCTCTGGCTCTGAAACAGTCGAGTGTGGAGTGTGCCAGCATGCTTTTCTCGTCAGCGCCAATTGATACACAGGGAGACAGAGCGTGACCTGTCAAATTATTCTGTTGATAACACTATTTGTTTCCCCAGTTCTATACCAGAAATAAGCGTGTGTGTTCAACTTGTAGATGTTTGTGTGGCTGTGCTGGTAATCGAGTTAGGATGTATTTATTTTTCTTGTACATGTGTGTTCTGAACATGGGAAGTTGTTGCCAAAAATGCTGGTTGTTCGTGAAGAATTCCAACAGAATACTCGTTGGTCCAAACAGAGTGTACTTCTAATCTGACAGTTTTTCTTAAGTCAGGTACTGACCGAAGTTCTATCATGCTCCCTTTTGGGTGTAGCTTCTCTGCTCTTGCAGAAACCGAATATTGGATGGCTTTTGAAGCAATTTATATACAACTATATAAGATAAAGAACTGCATGCTCGTGACTACACATGAATATGACGTGTTGAATTGGGATCTTGTTTGGCTTCCTGTCTAAGAAAATATATCGTTTTTTCAGCGTGATGCACTTGATATGAACATATCAAGTTGAGTAACGAAATGCTTACAAGCCAAAACACATGGAGATTTCACTACAAGCTACATACGGATGTATATGGACACATTTTAGAGTGTAGATTCACTCATTTTGTTCCGTATGTAGTCTGGAATCTCCGTACGTAGATCGTAAGTTTTTTTAAAATGCATGTGACCGAAATTATCTGCTGACAAGGAAGCTGAACCAAAAGCAAAATCAGACCAAACCGCGTCTACTGACGAGGGCGGACCCAAGCTAGCGACAGTCAAGTCAACCGATCATAGAAATATCTCCTTGCTTCTTCCCTTTTGCTTTACACACACATACTAGTGGGCAGTGGCACCAGGAGCAAGCAGTCTATTCATCTCAGATCTGAAGTTCATCCCCTCTCCCGGTGCTCTCTTCCCAGCTTGGATCCCTCATCGAGCGTTCCTCTCCAAGGTCAGCGCACTTGACGAACTGCTCAATTATTTCCAGATACAGCTTCCTTGTGCGTACTTAATCAGTGATGTTAGTCAGCAACTTCCTTGCTTTCTTAAATTGCACGCTGTAATTGATCGCATCGGCAGGCGGCAGCTTCTTACATCATCAGCAATTAATGGCCACCGGAGGTATGACCCTGGAGAGCCTACCGAACGAGCTACCGTTAGACTTCTTGAACAAAATCACAAAGAACTTCTCCCATGATCTACTGCTCGGTCAGGGCGCATTCGGGGCAGTTTATAAGGTAAGTACTACTCCCTCCGTTCCAAAATAGATGACCCAACTTTGTGCTAACTTTGGCACAAAGTTAGCACAAAGTTGGGTCATCTATTTTGGAACGGAGTATGGTTTTGCCACCACTTCTTCTGTCAATTCAGAGGTTGATACGGGAAGGTGCTATGGTAGATTAGTTTTTATGTGACATTGAACAGGGGATCCTGGATGATGGTGGAGTGGTTGCCGTGAAGAAACTCGCGGAAAATTCCCCTGTACCACGTGACACAATATTCGCGAATGAGGTTCAGAATATTATGGTGCTCGAGCATGAAAATATCGTCAAGTTGGTTGCCTACTGCCGGGAAGTACAAAACAAATTGGTGCAGAGCAACGGACGATATATTATTGCAGAGATCACTGACACTGTACTCTGCTATGAATACTTGCCTAAGGGGAGCCTTCACAAGAATCTTTTTGGTATGTCATAGGAGTATCATTTACTATCCGAGGTAGCATTATTTTTCATGCACCTTGTTTGGGGTTCTAGCATGACTTTGCATAAGGTCCTCTTTTTCCACACCAGTAATTTACTGAGCAAAAAAGGATATCATCACACGTTATGAATAGAAGAATCGTGCTGTTTTTTTTGGTGGAGATTTTTCACTTCACAAGATCTTTGCTGTTGTTATTATTCTGAGATATTGTTATCGTCTTTATCCACCATCTTAGATAAATTATAAAATTCCATGACATGTTACTTCAGGTGAATCCAGTAGCATTGATTGGGATATGCGCTTTAAAATAATAAAGGGAATATGTGAAGGTATACATTTTCTACATACCTTGCCTAGTCCCGTTCTCCATTTGGGTCTGAAGCCTCAGAATATACTACTGGGTGACAACATGACACCGAAAATTGCGGATTTTGGTTTCTCTAGAATATTCGGCCAAGACCAAACCCGAAAGAACACACGAAGTGTCGTGGGATCGATGTAAGTTACTGCATGTCTATTATGATGATATATCAGCTACCTTGTTCCTGTACTGTAATGTGAAACTCATTTTCACATCTCCAATTAATGATGCTGATTAATATCTTGATGTTAATGCCGTTAGTGGGTACATGGCCCCGGAGTATCTGTACAACGGCGAAATCTCGGCTCGGTCAGACATATATAGTTTAGGCCTAATCATAATGGAGATATCCACGAGAGAGATGAATAGTTCTAGCACTGACCAGAAGCATGCAAGGAAATATATTGATGGAGTAAGAATTAATATAATTTATCATTTGAAGACTTAAATTGAGAATATTCTCTTAGTTGATTTCCTTGCATTATGATGGTTTCAAATTTTTATGTAGGTAAAAGAAAATTGGACACTGGAGAAAATAATGTCTGAGTACATTGAGTTAGAAGAACATGGTTTCAATCAAGTAGAAGCATGTATCAATATTGGTCTACAGTGTGTAGAGATTGATCAGAAGAAGAGACCTTCCATAGAGAACATTGTCAATATGCTCAATAAGCTTCCAGTGACTGAGGAGGTATGGAATTCCCTTTGGACACGTTGGCTCCCTGTTGAGAATAGTTAATTCTCTAAATTGCGAAGGAATAATCCTTACTAGTTTTCGTAAGCTGAGCATTTAATATAAAAATTTACATAATTGAATAGATTAACAGTGGTGCCTAGGTACAACTAGATCGATAGGAAATGCCCCACTTGCATTCATGTTTGTATTTAATATTTCAAGAATGATTCACGTTTTAAGATATTATACATTCACCTTTTTTTTACTTAAATTCATCAGATAGTTTAGTAAAGTTGTTACTTCTCATTTTTTTGACATTTAAGTAAATCTGCTACTTCTCATTTTTCATATTTCATACTTTCTTATCTACACTATATTAACGTAGAATCTTTATATTTCGACCGCTGCTAACACGTGTCATCAAATTTCAGGTCTCCCTGTCCACGTGAGCACAAAACTTCCCACTTTTCAGTGAGAGATGCCGAACATCAAGTGAAACAAGATCAGTGCTACAAAAGTGGATGATGAAGCCAATGTTTGCATTCAATAAAGCAAGCCATGATGGCCTTTTGTAAAAAAGTATTAATGAGAAGTGTATTGTGGAACATGACCCATTGATATCACACAATTGCAAATATATTTAGTTTTACTTCCTCTGGAGATTTCTGTACCAAACATCCCTTTTTGTTATCAAGAGAGAACAATTTTGCGCAGTTATGCCTTTTCATGTCAGTTCGAATATTTTTTTTGTTTTCCCTAAAATTCTTAGTAAGATGTCTATGCTATCTCTACGTTTCCATCTCCTCTCATTCCGTCATTGTTTTTGGCCCCGCTCCGCCCCCCCCCCCCCCTCGCGCACGCGCCAAGAGATGGAGATGACATAGAAGCAGTAGGTTTAGTTGACCCTAATGGAATATCAAACACTTCATTGCATAATCTTTACTATTGTTTGATTATTAGACAATGACACAAGGAACTAAAGTTGACCCTAATGATTTTCTCTTCTACCTTCATCCTTACTCCCACGCCGCCCTCCTCCTCTCCTCCCATGCCGCTCACGTCATGGGTTTTGGTACATCTATATCTGATATTAAATCCATGTATGCAACACAAGTTACCATGCAATGTTGTGTACATAAAAAATGCTATGCAAATGCTACATAGGTGGAAATTGTCATGGCATCCGCAGACAAAATGCCGCACATTATACATAAAAGGCACTAAAAAGTTGTCAGGCAAGTTTCAATGAACTTGATAGGCACATATACAATGCGATTTTCTTTCTCAAACACGCAGGAGATATGTGTATCATCAAATTAAGAAGAAAATGGAACAAGAATCCATACACCATCCACTCACACATGTTACGCACACCACGCTATTGTTCTCAGATTGCATCTGTGCATGTTTATCATTAAAAAGACGGTTGGAAAGGACTACGACCAAACAACTAAGCTCCAAGGGCCGGGGCAGTCAAGAAAGAGAGGCCCCATGCGCCCGCAATCTCCCAAGGACGCCGCTCATTGCCGGCAGTGTTCAACGCTCTTACCATGCTTGGAGTCGCTTCGTCAAACACACATGCATTGCGGTGAGCCCAAAGAATCCAAGCACCTAGTACAACCGTGGAACTGAATCCCTCTTCAGCTAGTCAGGATGTTTGCCACGCTTTGTCCCACAAATCATCAGATGATGTTTCAACTAGTTGGGGAGCAAACTGTTGCAACCCAACTTGACATAGGATAGAGTACCAAAATTGCCTTGCAAAGGGGCAGGACACTAGTAGATGGGTGATCGTTTCTTGATCCTGATCACACAACACACAAAGTTCTGGATGGGGAAGTCCATGGCGGACAAGCCGGTCAATAGTCTATCACCTCTCATGTGCCAACCATAGGAAATATTTGTATTTTTTAGGGGCTCAAGTCTTCCAAATACGTTCCTGTAGCCTGAACTGAATTGCTCCCTAAAATAGATTTTCATATGCAGATTTCGTTGAATACTGTCTGGTGGCGGATAGACGCCATATGTGCACGTCTTCCACTTTAGGATGCAAGGAGAAATTCATGAGAAGATCCGAGAGAACGAGGTACTCAAATAGTTCCCCGATCAATGAAGCTCCTTGTGCACCCGAAATCCAGAGGCATTCGTTAATAGCTTATGTGACCGTACGTTTTTGACAATTGTTTTAGAAATGACATCATACATGCGGGTGGCGATAATGCATTGCCCATCGATCCATCTATCCTCTCAAAATAGTGTGTGAGTTCCATCCCCAACTTCAGTGACTACAACCATTACAAAGAACACTTCAACTTATTCTTGTACACGAATTGGAAACACGATCCATGACCGGTGTGGTTCTGTTTTTTGTAGCCATAACCATCGCATCCAAAGCACCCATCCTAGGCTCTCTATATATGAAACTCCCGGACCTCCAAGCTCACAAGGCCGCACAACCTTTCTCCAAGCGACAAGGCAATGACTCTTGTTTGCCTATTTTCTTCCTCGCCAAAGGAACCCTCTTGTGATTTTGTCGACTACTTTTAAGGCACATTATGGCTAGTCGAGTGCCATCACCAGGTAGATTAGCATGGCAGTCATCACAAATTGAACTTGAACCCCTTGACCCGCCCTACTCACAAGATTAGTTTTCCATCCTGAAAGTTGGTTAGCATCCAGTCGATGATGGGCTGAACTTGAGCCTTTTGTTGGAAATATGCCCTAAAGGCAATAATAGTGTATTACTATATTTACATATTCATAGTTAAATGTTTATATTTCATGCTATATCTGCTATGATCCTGAAATATGCGATTTAGTGAAAACTCATATGCACGTGTGAAATGATAAATAGATAAAATAAAGGTTCCTAGTCTCGCCTCTAAGACTAGCTCAAGTTTTGTTGATGGTCATGTTTTCCGGATCTTAGGATATCATTAAGTGTAACGATAGTCCTAAAACAACATTGAGATTATGACATTGGAAGAACGATCGACCCAAACATGTATGTTATGAATTGAGATAATATCATCTGTAATCAATTGTAATGACATGGAGTGTTAACGTGTGATTTTGCTCCTTAGACCATGAGAGTGTCATATTCACTTCTTACCGTACGATGGGCTTTGGGGTTGCTCAAATGTCACTTGTAACACAATGATCATAACGACAACTTACAGGTTCATCAGAAAGTTTGACAAGGGACTAGATAGTTCGAGAGTGGGATTTGCTCCTCCCATGCCGGAGAGATATTATTAGGGCCCTCTCGGTGTGACGACATCCATCATCATCTGGCCGGACATAGGTGACTACGTCACAAGGATTCTGCAACACAATAACGAGAAAGAAGAACAAAACCGGTAACGAGTATTTCGGTAGTGAGCATGGTGATGACACATGAGGATACTGATGCATCCTAGGTTTTGTAAAGTATCACGGAGCAAAGGGAACATCACATGATAACCAAAAGTTCACTCGACTATCATTCATGTGCTCATAGGGATCGATATGGACGTCCACGTTTCCGCTGTCAGTCATTGAATGAACGGTTTCGTTCATGTCTATGAGTTATCGAACCTACGAGGTCACAAGATTAAGGCAATCACGATCTATTGAGTGTTATTAGATGAGAATATATTTGTGGAATTGTTTCATTAATATATGGAATAGTTTCAAGAGTAGCCGAAAGCGTTTTGAGGTCACCGGAAGGGTTTCGGAGAATATTGGGTAATACCGAGTATTACCGATAAATATATATAGGTGGAAAATGTTTCTGGGGATGTTAAATTATATATAAAATGATCTGAAAGTATTTATTAAAATTTTATATTTAATTTAATATCAACGGGCCTTAAAAGGCCAAGAGGTGGAAGGCAACTTGGGCCACAAAGGCCCAAGCGGGGGAGGCGCCTCCTTCCCTAAGGAGGACGAAATGGGGAAGGGGAGGAGTCAGACTCCTCCTCCCCCTAGATGGGGCACCAACGGGGACTCCTTCCCCTTGGTGGCAGCCCTCCCTCTCCCCTCCAACCTATATATAATAGGGGATTTTGCTCTTTTGGACACACAAGTTTTGGAGCCTCCTCTAGTTCTTCTAGTTCTAGTTATAGTTGGTCCTAGTTGGCTAATTAGAGCTAGACCAATCCTCTTGTCCTCATAATTAGAAGCCAAGTGTGGTTCTAATCTCCTCCCTCTAATTCTCCAGCAACGATTAGCTCTGAACGGTGAAGCGCTGCTGGATCGTGAAGGTTGCACGCTTGCAACCAAGTAGAGAGGTCGTGCTTTCCGTCTTTGGTTCGAGGGACTGTTCATAGGCGGCACGAGGGATCGTTCATCGACGGTTTGAGGGACTCCAAATACAATCTACACTAGCACGTTCTTCTTCCGCTACAACTCGGTGACGATAACGATCATGATCCCAACCCCTTACGCATCTTCATATTGATCTTGGATGATCACAGGTGCGATTTTTTTGTTTTCTACCGTGTTTCCCAACAGTGGCATCATGAGCAGTTATATGAGTAGGTGCAGGTTGCGATCTAGATCATATGTGATTTTAAGGGTTGATGTTCTTGCTATGCTTCCCTCGAGTGTTGCTTTGGTTCAATTCATCGACATCATGGTGTCGCTTTGTTACCAGGTTCTGACAATCGATCAACTCTGGCTGTCAACGATCTGCTAACAGTTCCTTGGGCTCCACCATAGTTGAGAATAGTGAACCGTCGCGTACACAAGAGGGTGCTGAAGATGGATGATCTTCTAAGGTGTCACACGTATTTGAGGAAGTTTAGTGTGGGGGAGAGATTTTTAATTAAGTCTCTTCTTTCACAGACCCCGAAACTTAATCTAGCATCAAGAATCATCGCCTATGCTGTGCACGTAGGTAGCTAGTATTGTTTGTTAAAATTGGTTAACCACGTAACTAAAATTTTGATAAAACTGATTAGAGGACGTCTAACTTGGTTTTGCAGAGTATGCATATGATGTGGTATAGCCTTCGTCATGATAACGAGTTTATGTATGAGATGGTTATATGTTGTAATGTTAAGTGGCCTGCGTGTCACGACATGATGGCTGGAGCCATGAGGTTGCCACGTTAATGAGATAACCTACAGGTTACAGGTGATGATGGCAAACATACACGGAGGACCCCGGCGAGGAGAAGGTGTACTTGACGCGGGACGAGGAGCTATAATTTTGTGCCACGATGTTATTTTTGAATTTGGTGTCACCACAATGCTTTCTAAAATGATCACCACGGCAATGTTTTCTGTTATTGCTGCCACAACAACATTTTTGAAATGGTTGCCATGACAACAAAATATTGGTTGTCACTACGCTTCAACGGAAGATTGAAGATGATCGAGGAGGATTCCCAACCCCTGGGGCTATACCATATCATGCTTTTATGAATTGCCTGAGATGTTTATCCCTTTGTTGGTCGCACCCTTTGAGTGCACAGTAGTTAATTATTAGCGTGATGTCTCATAGTAAATATCAAGTTAAAAGGTGCTCTTCCTAGTGTTGCAACCGTCTATAACATGTGGCTTTTTGGAGCACTACATGCTACCATGAGTACAAATGAGAGTGAAGTGTAAGGCAGGTTAGATAGGACTGCACAGCAGAAACACTAGGTTACCTTGAAGTTCTAGCAGAAAAGCTCTGAGCTTAGAGCATGAAGCATCGAAAGATGAACATGAGTCATATGGAGATATGATCAGCAAAAGTTTGCCTGCCGGTTGAAATTCACATCATATGAGATGCTACCATCCATGGGTGTGAATGAGATCAGGATCTTGAATCACTCACTTTCAATTATGAGAGATATTGATTTGTGTGGGAGTGCACTTTAAATTAAAATTTGTTTAAACACGAGTGCAAAATTAATTATGAGCTATGTCTATGTGTAGTTTGCATTATGGTTGTAGAATTATGGCTCATGGTTCCACCTTTGATGTTGAAATTGATTGACTGTTATTTATCTGGTTGAATCTTTTATGATTAAGAGGGTTGTCCTCTAACAGTACCAAGAAGGATTCTGTCCTACTGCATGCTTGCAAAGCTCTCCTACTAATGCTATGGATAACGAGACTTACGTCTTTTGATCCAAAAGGCTAAGAATTACATTACTGTCTGCTTGCTTCCAAGAAACCCGAACTTCAAAATGTTTGGGATAATTATGTGATATTCTTGGAACTGAAAATTGTTTTAAGAAACAAACAAAGGCTAAAAGATATATATTATATAAAGTAGTGTTTTGTTTGCTTTCAAGTGAAGCGTTCAACTATGTTTGAGACTAAAGTTTGTAAGATCCGGAAGACCACCAGTCAGGAGTTGCTGGTGAGAACTTAAAGAGGAAGACAAAACCAAAGGATGTAATGAGACTTACATGCCTAGGGAAGTTCGGGGCTCACGCCACTCTTTAAAGGTTATATGATTCTTTTGTTGAGTGGGAGAAATATTGAAAGTACAACTGTAAGAAGTTTAGAGGCGGAAAGAAAGGAAGACCGGAATGTCTAGCTCAGTATGAATGTCATACAAGTTATAAGATGTAGAGAAAGTCGGTCAAGTAAAGTATGATTCTAGAGAATTGCGATTAAATTGTTAAACACTAAGTTCATCAGGAATTGTGGTTAAAAGTTGATCACAAGGACACCGACTCGATTGCATGTTGTTGCGAATCGTTGCAAGAATTACTCTAGCCTAATGACCAACAAGTTATTGAGGTTAAAATATGTGTTAAAAATTTTGTAAGACTTATGATAATTTTTCATCAACATATTACCTCTGGATTTATTGTCATAGTTCATTTTAGAGTTTTGTACACTCTAGCCCATTGCATAGAAGTTGCAAGGAGGTTGTTCATAAGAGAACAATAGTTGTTCGATGTGAACAAAAGGGCAATACTCCTATTGTGAGTAGGATGTAAGTTATGAATATTGATGATAGAATTGAACATCCATAACGCCGACACTAAACGTCGCAAAACTAAGAACACCACATATGTGTGGCGCTGCATTTAGTCACATTGGAGAAACCCGCATGGAGAAATTCCATAGTGATGAATTTTGGAGTCATATGATTACGAATTATCTGACACTTGCAACTTTCATCCAATAAGTGTTGTTGCAAGCAGTGGATTTATCTATCTTCAAGGATGACTCAAGTAGATATTTATATTTACTAATTGAGACATAAATCTGGATCTTTTGAAATGTTGGGAAACGAAGTAGAAAACAAAGAAATCGCGCCTATGACCACCCAAGATCAATATGAAGATGCATAACGGGTTCTGATCATGATTGTTACCGTGACCGAGTTGCAGTGGAAGAAGAACATGTTGGTGTAGATCATACTTGGAATCCCTCGAACCATTGATGAGTGATCCCTCGTACCGCCCATGAACAGTCCCTTGAATAGAAGATCGAAAGCACGACCTCTCTACTTGGTTGCAAGCGTGCAACCTTCACGATCCGGTAGCGCTTCACCGTCCAGAGCTAATCGTCGCCAGAGAATAAGAGGGAGGAGATTAAAAACACTGGGCTTCTTATTATGAGGACATGAGGATTTGCCTAGCTCTAATTAGTCAAGTAGGACCAACTAGAACTAGTAGAACTAGAGGTGGCTCCTAAACTTGTATATACAATAGAGCAAAAACCCGTAGTATATATAGGTTGGAGGCGGAGGAGAGGGCAGCCAGCAAGGGGGGGAGTCCCCCTTGGGGCGCCGACCATGGAAGAGGGAGTTGGACTCCCTCCCCTTGTCCAATTTAGCCCCCACAAGGAAAGGGGGGCGCCACCTCTACTTGGCCCTTTGTGGCCCAAGTTGCCTTCCACCTCTTGGTATTTTAAGCCCCGTTGATATTTAAATTAAATATTAAATTTTCTAAATACCTCTAGACCATTATATAAATATTTTAACGTCTTTTAAAACATTTTCCACCTATATATAATTTATCGGTAATACCCGATACTCACCTAAACCCTTCCGATGACCCCGAAACACTTCCGGATCCTCTCAGAACTATTCCTAATATTCATGAAAGAATCGCACAAATATATTCTCATGACTCCCGTACTACTAACACTTAGCAGATCTTGATTGCCTTAAGCTTGTGACCCCATAGGTTTGATAACTCATAGACATGAACGAAACCGTTCATTCAATGACCGACAGCGGAACCGTGGACGTCTGTATCGGTACCTATGAGTACACGAATGATATACGAGTGAACCTTACATTATCATGTGGTGTTCCCTTTGCTTTGCGATACTTGACAAAACCCGGGATGCATTAGTTTCCTCCTGAGTCATCACTATGCTCACTATACCAAAATCCTCGTTACCGGTTTTGTTCTTCTTTCTCGTTATTGTGTTTTAGTATCCACGTGATGAAGTTAAGTGTGTCTGGCCAGACGATGATTGATGCCATCACACCGAGAGGCCCTAAGAATATCTCTCCATCGTTGGAGGAGCGAATCCCACTCTTGAGCTATGCGGCCACTTGTCAAACTTTTTGATGAACCCGTAAGTTGTCATTATGATCACTGTGTTACAAGTGAAGTTTGAGTAACCCCAAAGCCCACCATACGGTAAGAAGTGGCCACAATACTCTCATTGTCTAAGGAGAAATATCACACATTAACACTCCGTGTTATTACAATTGAATGCAGACGATATTAACTCAATTCATAACAAACAAGATTGGGTCGGTTCAATATGATTGTTCTTTCAATGTCATAATCTCAATGCTGTTTTAGGATCATCGTTACACTTGATGATATCCTGATATCCGGAAAATGTGATCTCCAACAACACTTGAGCTCGTCTTAGAGGCGAGACTAGGAACCTTTTATTTTACCGTTTATCATTCCACACGTGCATATGAGTTTTCCACTGAATCACATTTTCCAGGATCATAACAGTTATAACATAGAATATAAACTCTTAATTATGAATATGGAAATATAAATACAAATATTATTGCCTCTAGGGCATATTTCCAACAGTCTCCCACTTGCACTAGAGTCAGTAATTAGTTGCATGTTATCTTAACACATATGGCTTATTCAGTGTTGCTCATGCTTTGCTAGTGGTAGAGCCTTCGTCACCGGATCTGATACTCTTCAAAGCCCAATGTTATTTGTGCCGGTAATATATGGGTTTATTGTGTAATTAATTTGTTACATTAATGGTAACACTATATCCCCATATAATCCATACTATAGTAACACTATATCTCTATATAGTCAAATTGCTATATGATACGTCTCAACGTATCTATAATTTTTGATTGTTCCATGCTATTATATTACCCTTTTTGGATGTTTATGGGCTTTACTTTACACTTTTATATCATTTTTGGGACTAACCTACTAACCGGAGGCCCAGCCCATATTGCTGTTTTATTGCCTGTTTCAGTATTTCAAGGAAAAGGAATATCAAACGGAGTCCAAATGGAATGAAACCTTCGGCATCGTGATTTTTTGGAAGATTATCATCCTGGAGGCTTGGAGATCAAGTTTGAAGATCCTCGAGGAGCCCAGGAGATAGGGGGCGCGCCCCCCTGTCTCGTGGACCCCTCGAGCACCCCCCGACCGACTTCTTTCGCCTATATAACCCTACGTACCCTAAAACCATCGAATATCGAGATAGATCGGGAGTTCCACCGCCATAAGCCTCTGTAGCCACCAAAAATCTCTCGGGAGCCCGTTCCTGCACCCTACCGGAGGGGGAATCCATCACCAGTGGCCATCTTCATCATCCAGGCGCTATCCATGACGAGGAGGGAGTAGTTCACCCTCGGGGCTGAGGGTATGTACCAGTAGCTATGTGTTTGATCTCTCTCTCTCTCGTGTTCTCTCTCGTGTTCCCTCTATGGAACGATCTTGATGTATCCCGAGCTTTGCTATTGTAGTTGGATCTTATGATGTTTCTCCCCCTCTACTCTCTTGTGATGAATTGAGTTTCCCCTTTGAAGTTATCTTATCGGATTGAGTCTTTTATGAGAACACTTGATGTATGTCTTGCCGTGCTTATCTGTGGTGACAATGGGATATCATGTGCCACTTGATGTACTCCCTCTGTTTTTATTTAGTTCGCATATTAGCTTTGGTCAAAGTCAAGCTTTACCAACTTTGACCAAGTTTATAAACAAAAATATTAAGATATACAATAACAAGTCAACAACATTAGATTTATTAATGAATGTACGTTCACATCGTATAGATTTATTATGATAAGTGTCTATATTGTTTTCTATAAACTTGGTCAAACTTTACGAAGTTTGACTTCAGTCAACTTTAATATGCAGAGTAAATAAAAACGGAGTATGTTTTGGTGACCAACTTGCGGGTTCCGCCCATGAACCTATGTATAGGGGTTGGCACACGTTCTTGACTCTCCGGTAGAAACTTTGGGGCACTCTTTGAAGTATTTTGTGTTGGTTGGATGAATCTGAGATTGTATGATGCATATCGTATAATCATGCCCATGGATACTTGAGGTGACAATGGAGTATCTAGGTGACATTAGGGTTGGTTGATTTGTGTCTTAAGGTGTTATTCTAGTACGAACTCTTTAATAGATCGATCCGAAAGAATAACTTTGAGGTGGTTTCATACCCTACCATAATCTCTACATTTGTTCTCCGCTATTAGTGGCTTTGGAGTGACTCTTTGTTGCATGTTGAGGGACTGTTATATGATCTATCTATGTTATTATTGTTGAGAGAACTTGCACTAGTGAAAGTATGAACCCTAGGCCTTGTTTCCTATCATTGCAATACCGTTTACGCTCACTTTTACCAATACCGTTTACGCTCACTTTTACCTTTAGTTACCTTGCTGTTTTTATTATTTCAGATTACAAAAACCTATATCTACTATCTATTTTGTGCTTGTATCACCATCTCTTCGCCGAACTAGTGCACCTATACAATTTACTATTGTACTGGGTGTGTTGGGGACACAAGAGACTCTTTGTTATTTGGTTGCAGGGTTGTTTGAGAGAGACCATCTTCATCCTACGCCTCCCACGGATTGATAAACCTTAGGTCATCCACTTGAGAGAAATTTGCTACTGTCCTACAAACCTGTGCACTTGCAGGCCCAACAACGTCTACAAGAAGAAGGTTGTGTAGTAGACATCAAGCTCTATTCTAGCGCCGTTGCCAGGGAGGTGAGTGCTTGAAGGTATATCTTTAGATCTTGCAATCGAATCTTTTTGTTTCTTGTTTTATCACTAGTTTAGTTTATAAAAGAAAACTACAAAAAAATGGAGTTAAGTTTGTCTCATACGCTTCGTCTTTTCAATATCTTTCATGAGTTTGATGGAAAGGAAAATTGTGCTCAAGTGCTAGAAGAAGAGTGCATTAAAATGCTTGGTACTAAATCTTTGAATGATGAGCATGATTGCAATGTTGTTAGTATGAATTCCTTAAATATCCATGATGCTAATGATATGCAAAGCCACAAGCTTGGGGATGCTATGTTTGATGAATATGATATTTTTAGTCCCCCAAGTTTTGATGAGAATATTTATTATGATGAAAGCATGCCTCCTACTTATGATGATTATATTGATGAAAGTGGGTTTGGAAGAGTGTCAACTTTAGGAAGTAGTGATCCCACCATTTTGGAGGATGTTGAATCTTATTGTGATGAATATGAAAGTGGATTTGGAAGACTGTCAACTTTATTTAGTGATTCCACTATCTTGGGAGAGGTTTGAATCGATTATGATGAGAACGAAGTTGCTACTTATGATGATTATTGTGATGAAACTTATGCTATAAAAAGTAGTGATGATTATATTTACAAATCTTGTCATGATTATGATTACCCTTTTTCTGAACATTACTCTTTTAATGTGGAAACAATTTTTAGTGTTCAAGTCTCTTATGATACTCCCACTATTTCGAATGAGAAGAAATTTGCTTATGTGGAGAGTAGTAAATTTTCTATGCTTATAGATCATGAAAAGAATGCTTTAGGTGCAGGTTACATTGTTGAATTCATTCATGATGCTACTGAAAATTATTACGAGGGAGGAATATATGCTTGTAGGAATTGCAATAGTGTCAAGTTTCCTCTCTATGTGTTGAAAATCTTGAAGCTATGCTTGTTTTACCTTCCTATGCTAGTTGATTATTGTTCCCATAAGTTATTTGCTCGCAAAATCCCTATGCATAGGAAGTGGGTTAGGCTTAAATGTGCTAGTCATATGCTTCATGATGCTCCCGTTATGTTTCAATTCTTATCTTTTATGTGAGCATCATTGCCATCATCATGCCTAGCTAGAAAGGCATTAAAGAAAAGCGATTGTTGAGAGACAACCCAACATTTATCCTTACTGTTTTTGTGTGTTCACATGATTATGCTACTGTAGTAATCATGTTTTATAGCTTTTGTTTCAATAAAGTGCCAAGTAAGACCTTTAGGATAGCTTACGGTGATAGTTGTGTTGATCCTGCTGAAAATCAGAAACTTTTGCACCCAGTAATTTAGTTTTGTTAATTCACACAAACGTGCTTATGATCTGATTATTTTTGGTATGGATTGGTTCACAAATTGCTTAGGACTTCCTAATTTGTAGGATTTTTGGAGTTCCAGAAGTATACGTTTGATACAGATTACTACAGACTGTTCTGTTTTTGACAGATTCTGTTTTCTATGTGTCGTTTGCTTATTTTGATGAATCTATGAGTAGTATCGGAGGGTATGAACCATAGATAAGTTGGAATACAGTAGATATTACACCCATATGAATTTATAATGAGTTCATTACAGTACCTAAGTGGTGGTTTTATTTTCTTATACTAACGGAGCTTACGAGTTTTCTGTTGAGTTTTGTGTTGTGGAGTTTTCAAGTTTTGGGTAAAGATTCGATGGACTATGGAATAAGGAGTGGAAAGAGCCTAAGCTTGGGGATGTCCAAGGCACCCCAAGGTAATATTCAAGAATAGCCAAAATCCTAAGCTTGGGGATGCCCCGGATGGCATCCCCTCTTTCGTCTTCGTTCATCCGTAACTTTACTTGGAGCTATATTTTTATTCACCACATGATATGTGTTTTGCTTGGAGCGTCGTTTTCTTTTGTTAGTATTTGCTTGCTGTTATTTAGAATAATGTTTTTCATCTTTAGTTTCAATAAAAAAGTCAAGTATAGCCTTTGCCATGCTTATTTTGCTATTATACATGTTGCTGTTTGAAAACAGAAAGTTTACCGCTGTTGCAAAAATTCCCTAGAAAATTCAGAGAATGATATAATGTTGAATTTTTTTGCATAATGAGCTCTGATAAATATACTACAGTGTAAATTTTAGTTCATAATTTTTGGAGTTAGGGAAGTATGATTAATCTTGCATTCTTTACAGACTGTACTGTTTTGACAGATTGCTGTTATGGTTGCATTGTTTGCATATGTTTGTTTGTTTAATGATTCTATTTGAGGATAGGAGTATTAAATATGCAGAGGCATTTAGTATGCAGTGTTGAATAATAATATTAGTGATTTGTTACAGTAGAAAATGATAAGTTTTTGCATTGGTTTATACTAACCTATCTCACGAGTTCTTGTTGAGTTTGTTGTGGATGAAGCTTTTGATAAAAAGAGAAACCATGATATGAGAGGAATTAAGGAGAGTTTAAGCTTGGGGATGCCCAAGGCACCCCAAGATAATATTTCAAGAAGTTTCAAGCATCTAAGCTTGGGGATGCCCCGGTAGGTATCACACCTTTCTTCTTGAACATCTATCGATTAGTATCGGTTGAGCTTAAGTTTTTGCTTCTTCACATGAGTTGTGCTATCCTTGCAATGTCATTCTATTTTGCTTTGCTTGCTGTTTGAATACAATACCAAGATCTGAAATTCCTTAATGTTAGAGAATCTTCACATAGTTGCACAATTATTCGACTACTCATTGATCTTCACTTATATCTTTCGGAGTAGTTTGTCTTTTGCTCTAGTGCATCACTTATATCTTTTAGAGGACGGCGTTGGTTATATTTTGTAGAAATTGCTAGTATCTCATGCTTCACTTATGTTATTTTGAGAGTCTTTTAGAACAGCATGGTATTTGCTATGATCATAAAGTTGGTCCTAGAATGATGAGCATCCAAGTTGGGTATAATAAAAACTATCATAGAAAAGAATTGGATGCTATGATCAATATGATGCTTGATAATTGTTTTGAGATATGGAGGTAGTGATATTAGAGTCATGCTAGTTGAGGTGATTATGAAAAATACTTGTGTTTAAGGGTTGTGATTCCCGTAGCATGCACGTATGGTGAACCGCTTTGTGATGAAGTTGGAGCACAATTTTATTTACTGAGTGTCTTCCTTATGAGTGGCGGTCGGGGACGAGCGATGGTCTTTTCCTACCAATCTATCCCCCTAGGAGCATGCGCGTAGTGCTTTGATTTTTGATGACTTCTAGATTTTTGCAACAAGTATATGAGTTCTTTTGATTAATGTTGAGTCCATGGATTATACGCACCCCTTCACCCTTCCATTATTGCTAGCCTCTCTTGTATCGTGCAACTTTCGCCGGTACCATATACCCACCATTTACCTTCGTCAAAACAGCCACCATACCTACCTATTATGGCATTTCCATAGCCATTCCGAGATATATTGCCATGCAACTTTCCACCGTTCCGTTCATATGACACGCATTACTTTTGTCATATTGCTTTTCGCATGATCATGTAGTTGACATTGTATTTGTGGCAAGGCCACCTTCATAATTTTCATACATGTCGCTCTTGATTCATTGCATATCCCGGTACACCACTGGAGGCATTCATATAGAGTCATATCTTGTTTTAGCTTTGAGTTGTAAATCCATAAAAGTGTGATGATCTTCATTATTAGAGCATTGTCCTAGTGAGGAAAGGATGATGAAGACTATGATTCCCCCACAAGTCGGGATGAGACTTCAGACTTTACAAAAAGAAAGAAAAAAGGAAAAAAAAGAGAAAGGCCAAAAATAAAAAAAAGGGAGGCCAAAGAGAAAAAAAAGAAAAGAAAGAAAAAAGGAGAAAAAGAAAAAGAATAAAAATAAAATGAGAGAAAAAAGAGAGAAGGGACAATGCTACTATCTTTTTTTCCACACTTGTGCTTCAAAATAGCACCATGATTTTCATGATAGAGAGTCTCATATGTTGTCACTTTCATATACTAGTGGGAATTTTTCATTATAGAACTTGGCTTGTATATTCCAATGATGGGCTTCCTCAAAAGTGCCATAGGTCTTCGTGAGCAAGCAAGTTGGATGCACACCCACTTAGTTTCTTTTGTTGAGCTTTCATATATTTATAGCTCTAATGCATCCATTGCATGACAATCCCTACTCACTCACATTGATATCTATTGATGGGCATCTCCATAGCCCGTTGATACGCCTAGTTGATGTGAGACTATCTTCTCCTTTTTGTCTTCTCCACAACCACCATTCTATTCCACATATAGTGCTATGTCCATGGCTCACGCTCATGTATTGCGTGAAAGTTGAAAGAGTTTGAGATTATTAAAGTATGAAACAATTGCTTGGCTTGTCATCGGGGTTGTGCATGATTAAATACTTTGTGTGATGAAGATAGAGCAACAGCCAGACTATATGATTTTGTAGGGACAACTTTCTTTAGCCATGTTATTTTGAGAAGACATGATTACTTTGATTATTATGCTTGAAGTATCACCATTTTCATGTTAATATGAACTTTTATTTTGTATCATTTGGATCTAAACATTCATGCCACAATAAAGAAAATTACATTAAGAATTATGCTAGGTAGCATTCCACATCAAAAATTCTCTTTTTATCATTTACCTCCTCGAGGACGAGCAGGAATTAAGCTTGGGGATGCTTGATACGTCTCCAACGTATCTATAATTTTTGATTGTTCCATGTTGTTATATTACCCTTTTTGGATGTTTATGGGCTTTACTTTACACTTCTATATCATTTTTGGGACTAACCTACTAACCGGAGGCCCAACCCATATTGCTGTTTTATTGCCTGTTTCAGTATTTCGAGGAAAATTAATATCAAACGAGGAGCCCAGGAGGCTTGGAGATCAAGTTTGAAGATCCTCGAGGAGCCCAGGAGATAGGGGGGCACCCCCCTACAGGGCGCGACCCCCTGTCTCGTGGACCCCTCGAGCACCCCCCGACCGACTTCTTTCGCCTATATAACCCTACGTACCCTAAAACCATCGAATATCAAGATAGATCGGGAGTTTCACCGCCGTAAGCCTCTGTAGCCACCAAAAACCTCTCGGGAGCCCATTCTGGCACCCTGTCGGAGGGGGAATCCATCACCGGTGGCCATCTTCATCATCCCGATGCTATCCATGACAAGGAGGGAGTAGTTCACCCTTGGGGATGAGGGTATGTACCAGTAGCTATGTGTTTGATCTCTCTCTCTCTCTCTCGTGTTCTCTCTCGTGTTCCCTCTATGGCACGATCTTGATGTATCCCGAGCTTTGCTATTGTAGTTGGATCTTATGATGTTTCTCCCCCTCTACTCTCTTGTGATGAATTGAGTTTCCCCTTTGAAGTTACCTTATCGGATTGAGTCTTTTATGAGAACACTTGATGTATGTCTTGCCGTGCTTATCTGTGGTGACAATGGGATATCATGTGCCACTTGATGTATGTTTTGGTGACCAACTTGCGGGTTCCGCCCATGAACCTATGCATAGGGGTTGGCACACGTTCTTGACTCTCCGGTAGAAACTTTGGGGCACTCTTTGAAGTACTTTGTGTTGGTTGGATGAATCTGAGATTGTGTGATGCATATCGTATAATCATGCCCACGGATAATTGAGGTGACAACGGAGTATCTTAGTGACATTAGGGTTTTGGTTGATTTGTGTCTTAAGGTGTTATTCTAGTATGAACTCTTTAATAGATCGATCCGAAAGAATAACTTTGAGGTGGTTTCGTACCCTACCATAATCGCTACGTTTGTTCTCCGCTATTAGTGGCTTTGGAGTGACTCTTTGCATGTTGAGGGATTGTTATATGATCTATCTATGTTATTATTGTTGAGAGAACTTGCACTAGTGAAAGTATGAACCCTAGGCCTTGTTTCCTATCATTGCAATACCGTTTACGCTCACTTTTACCTTTAGTTACCTTGCTGTTTTTATTATTTCAGATTACAAAAACCTATATCTACTATCTATTTTGCACTTGTATCACCATCTCTTCGCCGAACTAGTGCACCTATACAATTTACCATTGTATTGGGTGTGTTGGGGACACAAGAGACTCTTTGTTATTTGGTTGCAGGGTTGTTTGAGAGAGACCATCTTCATCCTACGCCTCCCACGGATTGATAAACCTTAGGTCATCCACTTGAGGGAAATTTGCTACTATCCTACAAACCTGTGCACTTGCAGTCCAACAACGTCTACAAGAAGAAGGTTGTGTAGTAGACATCACTACATCTTTGTATAGTCAATATTATTTGGAACCACATCAATAAAATTTTATTGATCCAGATTATATTCTATTGAAAAACTTCTCTAGTCTCAAGCTATATCATTTATAGATCCACAATTTACGTTCTTTTCTGAAAAACTATTTCAAAAATTTATAACCCGACAATTTTTCAGTCACGAAGTTGTCTTGTGTAACCTTTTACAACAACTATTCTGTGTATCTTTTACGACAACCTCTTCATCTCCTCTAAAGACAAGAAGCAAAGCTTTTGTCCAACTGAGGTAGTTTAAAAACTTTAAGCAATTACCCTAGTGAATCTAATAGATATCATTATGGTACTTACTACTAATAATAAGTCAAAACATATGGCTTCGTACATTTGATAACACACATGATGAATCTTATCAATACATGCTCATCAACTATTTATAGTGAAAGTATCGATACGGTTGGCTAGAGGGGGGTGAATAGGAGACTACAAATTTTAATCTTGCTTGTCAATTTTAAGGTTTACCTGATAAATAGGGTTCACTAGATATGCAACTAGGTGAACACAACCTATATGACAAGCAAGCTTAAATCTGTATATGCTAGGCAACAATCTAGTTAGCAAGCCAACAAGCATACACGTCAAAGTAAAGTGCGGGAAAGGATTAATCACAAGTGAAACGAGGACGCGTATTTTATCCCGAAGTTCACTCTTCGTTGGGGAAGAGCTACTCTCCGTTTAGAGCGGTGCCGGAGCCAAAGCTTTTGGAACGCCACCGAAGGCTCACCGTAATATCTTTTGAGTCACCCCAACGGATGATCCTCGAATCACTTGGGGTTGGTCTTGAAGGCGACTACCACACCTCTACAAACTTCTCCGGAGCACACCACAAGCAAGGAAGCTTCCGGAGGAACCTCTAACCCCCTAGGAGCCCAAGCTCCAAGTCAACAAGTTTGGGTGGAGGGATTGAGAGTATTGAGCAAAATGAGGTGTAGCAATGGTGGAGCTCAACAAGACATTAGGGTTAGGTACGGAGGTAGGAGGAGGGGTATTTTTTATAGTGTTCTTGGTGGGGTGGAGATTTCTGCCCGTTGGACCCCGTGCACATGGGCTAAGTCAGCCCCGTGTGCACGGGGTACTCAGGAACAATCGCAGCACCCCGTGCGCACGGGTACCCAGAGAGCTTACGTAGCACCCCATGCACACGGGGGTCAAATGACCCCGTGCGCATGGGGGTACCTAGAGAGTTTGTGACTACCCCGTGCGCACGGGGTGGTCAAAAGACCCCGTGCGCATGGGGTATCCAGAAAATTTCTGTTGCAAAGCTTTATGGGTACCACAGCAAGCACACTACTGAACTATGAGGTAGGAGTGGGTAAGCTGGTGTATAAGTTTTAGCAATGGCATTCCCACACAACACAGATCCGTAGAGGCCCCTCTTAATAGTGCAGTCTTTCCTACGACTCGAATCAAACCAAAAATAAAAACCTTCGAATCACCAGTAAACCATGCCTTTGATCTTTTTGAATTGGGTGTCGCAAATCTCCATCAAGAGAGAACCTGGAACCAATATCATGACATAAACTTTAGCAACCGATATTAGTTCCACTAAGCATATTGCCATCACACTGAAATATAATTTAAGTGACACATGCACTTTCAATCTCCCCCTTTTTGTTGCATTGATGCCAACATGGTTCGGACATGACATCAAAGATATATCTAAAGCAAGAAGCCATGTGATAATGGTTGATCATTGATAACCCACAAGTATAGGGGATCGTTTGTAGCCCTTTTAGATAAATAAGAGTGTCGAACCCAACGAGGAGCTAAAGGTAGAACAAATATCCCCTCAAGTTCTATCGACCACCGATGCAACTCTACGCACACTTAACGTTTGCTTTACCTAGAACAAGTATGAAACTAGAAGTGCTTTGCAAGAATAAAACTACGAATAAAATGCAAGATAGTAAAAGTTAGTTGTTTAGTAAATAGCTTTTTGTCACACAAGAAAGTCATTTGTCCCTAGGTGATCGATAACTTAATCGGTAATCATTGTTGCAATTTTATATGAGGGAGAGGCATGAGCTAACATACTTTCCGTACTTGGATCATATGCACTTATGATTGGAACTCTAGCAAGCATCCGCAACTACCAAAGATCATTAAGGTAAAACCCAACCATAGCATTAAGTATCAAGTCCTCTTTATCCCATACGCAACAACCCCCTTACTCGGGTCTGTGCTTATCTCACTCACGCCACCCATGATAAAAGAACCATGAACTTATTGCAACACCCTACAGTAGGGATCCCTCACGTTTGCGCGACACAGAGGGCAGCGTAGGAAAGCACCAAAATAAAATATACAACTCAAACTAATCATGATCATCTATCAACCCATAGGACAAAACAGATCTACTCAAACATCATAGGATAACCACATATCATTGGGAAATAATATATAGTGTTTAGCACCATGTTTAAGTAGAGATTACAACGGGGAAAATAGGTGTTATACCGCTGCATAGAGGGGGAGAAAGTTGGTGTTGACGATAGCAAGGTTTTTGATGTAGATTGCCGTCACGATCCTTGCCCCAGCGGCACTCCGGCGCCACCGGGATAGAGGGGGGGGGGAGAGCCCTCCTCCTTCTTCTTCTTCCTTGGCCTCCCCCTAGATGGGAAGAGGGGTTCCCTTCTGGTCCATGGCCTCCATGACGGTGGAGGGGCGAGATCCCCTCTGATATTGGATCTCTCTCTCTCTCTCTCTCTCTCTCTCTCATCTCTTCTGTTTTGCGTTCCCCAGATCTGGCTGAAAACCATTTATTAAATATACGAAGATCCGTAACTCTGATTACACTAAGATTTTAACACGATTTTTTTGGATATAATCTTCCTTGTGCCCGAAGTAGAGCTCCAACCAACTTATGAGGAGGGCACAACCCACCACCCCGCACCTAGGCCCTGGGGCATGCCCTGGTGTCTCATGGTGGCTGTGGGCCTCCGTTTGCGTTGATTCCACCTCCCAAAAATCACAAATATTCCAAAATAATTCTCTGTAAATTTTTATCGCGTTTGGACTTCGTTTGATATGGGTATTCTGCAAAATAAAAAACATGCAACAAACAGGAACTGGCACTGGGCACTGGATCAATAGGTTAGTCCAATAAATCATATAAATTGTTGGCAAAAGTATGTAAAAGTCGTATAATATTGGCATGAAACAATAAAATATTATAGATACGATGGAGACGTATTAGCATCCCCAAGTTTAATTCCTGCTCGTCCTCGAGTAGGTAAATGATAAAAAAGATAATTTTTGATGTGGAATGCTACCTAGCATAATCTTGATCATATGTCTAAATCATGGCATGAATATTAAGACATGAGTGATTCAAAGCAATAGTCTATAATTTGACATAAAGACATTAATACTCAGGCATCCCGACAAATAATCATGTCTTTCAAAATATCAACACTAAAGAAATCTATCCCTACAAAATCATATAGTCTTGTCATGCTCTGTCTTCTTAACACAAAGTATTTATCATGTACTACCCCGGCATCTGCCAAGCAATTCATCCATACTTTTTAACGTGCTTCAGCTTTTTCAACCCCTCGCAATACATGACCGCAAGTCATGGATATAACACTATGGGTGGAATAGAATACAATGGTAGAGATTAATTTGGAGAAGACAAAAAAGTAAGAAAGTCTCACATCGATGCGGCTAATAAACGACTATGGAGATGCCCATCAATTAATATCAATACGAGGAGTAGGGATTTCCATGCAACGGGTGCACTAAGAGCTATAAGTGTATGAAAGGTCAATTTGAAAACTAAGTGGGTGTGCATCAAACTCTTTAATGAAAAATTCCCACTAGTATATGAAAGTGACAACATAGGAGACTATCTATATGATAAACATGGTGCTACTTTGAAGCACAAGTGTGGAATTAGCATGCCCCTTCTCTTTCTTCTTCTCTTTTTTTAGGACGGAGTCTCATCCCGACTTGTGGGGGAACCATAGTCTCCATCATCCTTTCCTCACTAGGACAATGCTCTAATAATGAATAATGATGATCATCACACTTCTTTTTTACTTACAACTCAATATTACAACTCGATACCGAGAATAAAGTATGACTCTATATGAATGCCTCTGGCAGTGTACCAGGATGTGTAATGATCTAGTCTAGCAAAGATATCAAAAAAGGGACAAGCCATGGAAATATCGTGCTAGCTATCTTACGATCACGCAAAGCAATATGTCAATGAATGCTCAAGTCATCAAAACGGAGCGGTGGAAGTTGCATGGCAATATATCTTGGAATGACTATGGAAATGCCATGATAGGTAGGTATGGTGCACTACAAAAAAATACACTTCCATGATGATACGTGTTTGTCACAGTAGGTCACGTTTTTTGTCATGCATGTACATCCATGACGATTTTATGACAGAATCAAGATAGTCATACCTATGCTGTCGTAGAAGTGTTCCATGACATTACCAAAATTATCATCACGGAAGTGTCCACTTCCATGACGATAAATCACACGTCATAGAAGTGTTTTCATCAAGGGTGACCGACACGTGGCATCCACCATAACGGGTTGCCGTTAAGCTATCGAGTTCCGTTTTGGATCCGATAACTTGTTAACAGCCCGGACCAATGGGGATCTTCCACATGTAAAATCATCATTGGCAGGAGGAAACACGTATTGGCTCCTAGGTGGGCTGGATGTCATTCGTCCAAGGAAGGAGACATGCCTATGATACGTCGACACGTGGCAGGGCCAACCGAGGCCCATATAGGTTAAAAAGGCCGGCCCAGTCAAAGGCCCGTAGTATTTACTCAGGTACTAGTGGGCCAGCCCAATAACGACATGTTCAAACATGGCCCATTTACGGCCCGATTCCAGAGCTGGCCCATTAATTATTCACTGAATATTTGGGCCCAATTACGACCCAGTGACATTACGGCCTATTAGGGCCCGATGCAGACATGGGCCCATTTCAACCCAACGTGACTTTGGGCCTGTTAAAGGCCTATCGTATAATTCGGCCCGTTGATGCATCTACAAAGCGTTCGGCTTGTTAAAGGCCCATGATATCAGTGGGCCAACTAAGGCCCGAGATATGTTTCGGCCTGGTAATGGCCCGTCATATATCTGGGCCAAAAAAGGCTCGGTCTACATTTCAGCCTACTAAAGGCCCGTCGACGACTAGTGAAAATTGAGGCCCAACATGCATTTCGGCCTGCTAAAGGCCCATGGTTATTTCTGGGCCATAACAGGCTAGCACAATATTCAGCCTGTTAATGGCCCAAAGCTACATGGGCCCAACTAAGCGCTGGGTCCACTAAAGACCCAACTAAACAGTGGGCCGAATGTAGGCCCGTGAAAGTTGTGGGCCTGGCGCAAAGTGTGAAGGCCTCAATGGCCTTTCAGGCCCAAGAAAGTTGCAGGCCGGCCCAATTGTGGCCCGCTAAAAAGCAGGCCAGTTAGAGGCGAATGTTTCGGTCTGGTCGACTACATCAGATTTTCTCCATTTATTTCCAGATAGCGAATGATGGCAGTAACTAGTAGGAATTAAGAACAAACCTACTCTATACAATAAAGAAATTATGGCATAGTAACTTAGAATAAACCTACACTATACAATAAAGGATCTATGGTATATTACATCCACTGGGCATCGAAGTTCGCCAGCAGTGATCATAAAGTGCCACGAAGAAGCAGATTACAAAAACTGGGCGCCATTGGAGCGTAAAAAAAAATACTGAACCAAGGCCACTTCCAAGATAGTTCAAGAAAGGTTAGCCTTGCGCGGGAACTGCTGCGCAAGCTGCTGAGCAAGGCTATGAGACCGACCTAGCATGTCAGTCATAGCTTCCAGGTGTAGCTGTTTAGCAATGAGGTTCTCATTGGTGTTCTCCGCAGTCTTTCTTAGATATAGGACTTCAAGTTGAAGTTAAGTTGCAGAATGCCTTTCTATTAGAACTTGGGACTGAAGAAGTCGAACTGATTCAGACAGCGAATTATGTGAGCTTGTCTGACTGCTAGTCTCAAGTAACTTGAACACTGCATCAAGACAAGACTTTGGGGTTGTCTCACTTTCTTCAAGATGTTTTGCCTTCTTTGCTGCAATATATGTTGGGTTTGTCTCATAGCCTTCAGCAGACTTGTGCATGCCATCAGGCATCTCACCCTGAAACAAGGAGAGAGATGACAGGTTTTGCACGTGTATAAACAAAGATGATAAATGTGCTGTTAATTCCATCCAATTTCAAATTAGAAAATAAAGAGTAAGTTCAAAATATCAATAGCATAATTTGGCATTGTTCATAATGCGGGGAGCTTCACCACACTACTGGATTACTATGTCAACATAACAAGCATATATGAAGGGCAAAGACAATCATTGTGTCTATTTTGGTTAATGTGCATGGCATGTTGTTCATATCATCAGCCACATCAGTAAGATAAAACAGGAGATGACAAGGTGCAAAACGTGGGCTGCTTCACCACACACTGGATTATAATCCACAAAAACAAGCATACATATAGGGTGTATTGAGTAATGTGCATGGTATGTATAAGGAATTTGGTTTTACAAGTAAAACTTGGAACTTATGGTTGTTGCGAACATGCATTTTTTATAGAAACAACAAACTAAAATCAATTAACGATAGGGAGTATGAGCAAATTAAACAACAGTTGAGTATAAAGGCTTTAGAAGGACTGACTTACATTAATAGTTAACACCGGCTTTATAATGCCCTTCTCCATGTCAAGGGAAGTATAACTCAAGAATTTCAGCACCGAATCTTCTTCATTAGCATTGCCTGTACTCTACATTTTCTAGAGAGTAATTATAGATATGATAACACTAGAAGGGATAGAGGATAATGAAGATAAGATGCAGATTGATGCTACATAATCAACTACCAATCCCTGGAAGTACAAGCGTTACAGGAGAAAATGTACTGACAAGAGCAATGAGCTATACTTCTGCACTGGCATTGTCTGTGTATTCAACTTTTCGGTAATATTAAATATAGATCTGATATTTTTTAGTAAATGGTGGGCGAGGGAGATAAGATGCATAATGCTACACAATGAACCAATCTCTCTTCCCATAATATAAGTGTTCTGAACACTGGTGTACTGTACAAAACGTTCTTATATTATGGGACGGAGGGAGTAGCTGTTGATAGACGACGTTCAGTCCTTACAAGAGGACTGCAGAGCTAAACCTCTTCAAAAGCATTGGGTTGATTCTAAATTTATGTAAGAGTCCATACGGATTTTATAATGTCCACCAAATGGACGATAACGAGGCTAACATGTGCAGTGATGCTACATAATCAACCAGCTATGAAAGTAAGTATGGTCATACAGGGCAAGAGTACTCACAAGAGCAATGCAGTGTGCAGTATATTTGTGAGATTCTGTGGTCCCTTGAGAATGAATGTTCCTCTGCAAACAGTTTTCATACAAGTGAGACGTTAAGGCACATGCAGAAATGTAGATCAAATTGTGATGTGATATCATAGACAGTACCTTACGCTATAGACGAGACCAATGTGTAATAAGATTATTCCAGTCATTGTCTGATAAATGTAGCACCAGAGACTTTATAGAAATTTTGTTTAGAGGATTGCCATTGAAGTGCGCTTGACTCACGTAGGAACGATACTTCATCAACGAGTGCTTGAAAAGCGCAACCAACCCTTGCTCATCTTGACAATCCAGTTTGGTCCTTGCCTATTTAAAATAATGAAATCTTGTGTCTTTTGTCAGCAGAAACATATGCAGTAATTACCATGAATAACATTAGTACATTACTTATGCATAAGTTGCAAAGGAAGATTGGAAATTGTTCTTTGTCTATGGTATAATCTTTCCATGAAGGAAAGATGCGCACAAAGTTCCTGACAACAATATAAGCTTCGTCTTGTAAACTGGGAAGAAGTGGAACGGGAGTCCTATTTGCTGCAACTGGGGCTCTCTCTCATTCGAAAAGGGATTTGGCAACTGGATTTGGTGTACTCTTTGCTGGAATGGGGGTTTTGGTCATAGAGGTGGTGCTATGTCAACTGGCATCATCATACTGTTTGCGGCAGTTGGGGTCTGCTGAGTTGTGGCATCAGAGATGGCCAGTGTAGTAGGGCTAGAGTCTGCTAGAGTTGTGGCCGTGTTTTCTCTGTCTGGTGATATTGCAACTACACCTAATGGGCTATTTGATTTATCAGGTGTTACTATCTTTTCCAAATACTTTGTTCGTGCTCCTCCATGATCAGCAAACACCCTCTTCCTTTTGAACGTCTGATACACAAGAACAACATTTGAATGGATAAATATGGTATGATGACAGATGGAATATGTACTGAAAATGGATAGGCAGGGCGTATTCACATACACAAAGCGTAAACTAAGCTAATGGCAGTGCAACAAAGTAGAAGCAATGCAAAGCATCAGTTGCAAGATATGTGCGACCAATATAACCTTGGAAAGTTAGAGAAAGCACCTTGATGGGTGAATAAGATAGGGCATCTGCCTCTGACTCCTCCACCAGGGAGCTACATTGACTTAGGTCTCCCTCTAGCTCAGAATCACTTTTAGGATCATATTCTGAGCATGAGTATGTAGGTGGAGAGCGTTTGCATTGCATTGCATCTAGACTTGATTTCAGCCCCTTAATGCCAAGTTTGACAGCCATGGCATTGTTCTGCTTTATTCTTTTCATGCGCGCAAGATCATAATCATTATGATGTTGTTCAGTATCTCAGATTCATGAAAACATAAAAAGTAGTCAGATTATCTATGGAATGCATTGCGGATTCAACTCGAAGAGTGTCTCCCTATAAACCCCTGCATATGCAAAGTTCACCCCAACCGTGCTGACCAGACTACACACAGAAATACAAACCTCTTATGTCTCTATAACAGGCAGACACACATTTCAAAACTGAATTAGGAACGTTAGAATCATATCAAATTCCTATTTGAACAAATAAACTAAGGAATTATGATTGGCGTAATGTTTAGCTTCAAGGGTGGAGTGCTGGTAGTGCGACACAAAGCAAGTAGGCAGATTGTATTCCATGTAAAAGATCGTAGTCTATGTAAAAGGTGGAAATGACACTTTCTTTCTATACAATGAGTGTTCGTTGCCCACACATGATGGAAGAGATCACATAGAGAAATACTATTCACTCATGTCTGCGGTTCTAGTATTTTGTAACAGGGTGATCCACCCTTAAAGAATATTGACAACAAATATGACAAGGCAAGCATAGATGTAGTGAATCAATCATTACTTGTGAGCTTACTAGGACAAGTATGCATAATTGTAACTGCAGTAAGTTACCATCCAAAATCTGAATCAAGAAGTTGGTATAGCACTTATTGTTTGCAACTAATCGACGTGAATAATTGGATACCATATCGAATGAGTAAGAAAGACAAGTAAAATTATGAATAAACCTGGCCTACAGTAGTAATATGGGTCAATGTCACTATGACTAACAATCCAAAATGACTAATGTCTGTTCCTAGGGCCGGAATTTTGAAACCCTGTGAACTTTACAGGTACTAAAGATTACTGAAATACATCTGAAACATTAAGTGTAGGTAGCACTCAGTACACAACAAACCCTAATGAAAATCCTGCCTAATGAGTAATGAATCAATTAGAAAATGGGTGATGAGGAGTGGCTGCTGAGTGTTGAGGACGTATCTCAGGATAAATCGGGTTGTCTTAGTGGCTGCTGCACGCCTGAGCCCTGAACGGACTGGGAAGGTAGGTGCGGCAGCGCGCCCGGGCAGCGGTGACGCTGTTGGGCGAGCGGCTCCTGACCTCCTGTTAGTCCGACATCTCCTCCTAGAGTCATGCTGTCCGGGGACGACAAGTTGCCGATGAGGCACGCGGCTGGGGGCGAGTAGAGATCGGAAGCGCAGCAGAACAGAGGGGAATCGAGGCCTGGGCCGACCCAAAATCCCAGGGTGAGCCGCGGCCCACCGTGGGCACCCTGTAGATACATACCCGAGCGGCGTACATGCATTTTCAAAACTAAATTAGGAACATTTAGCTAACCAATTAAACGACTCTGTTTTAATAATATTAGATTATTATTTTAACAACTAAGCTTGTTTAGCTTGATGGGTGGAGCAGTGCTATTATGACACGGAGCACGTATTTTGATCATAAAAGGGGGCAACCCTAAGCATTTTTTTGAGAAAAAGAGGGTTCCCCCTCCGATTTCTATTAAAGAAACCACCACGGAACCAACATGATCAATTAAACCCTAAGCATGATCAATTAAACCCTGATTTAAAGCTGCAAACCGCAGAAATGCTATTTACCATCCATTGTTTGCTTCGAAGTAAGAACTAAATTCTAAGAGCTGAAAAGAAAGTACAGTAACCAAGTTACTATCTTTTTCTAGTTGAGATCAAAAACTTGAGTAGCTATGAAGTACCACCTCTCTTGCGGCGCCGTGTAGGCATCGGGGGTGTGATCGCTGTCGGTGGTGTTGAAGCAGATCTGCGACGGTAGATGGGTGCATCGGGGGATAAGTCTCGTTGCGGTAGACGAGAAGGTTATGTGAGCATCCCTGGCAAAGAGGATGACATCGCCGATGAAGCGAGAGTGTCGGTGTACATAAGTTTGGGCCCTTTTGTACCCCTTACTTGTGCACGGGCAGTTGCAGCCGCACCCACGGTGAGGCTTGACGGGGGCAGTTGGAGGCAAAATATGGGACAACCAAGACGGCGTTCAAGCCAATAAATAACAAACAGAAGACAAGCTGAGCCCCCGGCAAGATCCTTGCAGGGATGGCTCGCGAAGTTCTTGCAAGATCCTTGCCGGGGTGGTTTGTGAAGCACCAGCAAGGCCACTACCCTTGAGGTTGAGAGCTCTGGCACCATTGACAACATCAAGACCAAGACTCAAGGGCACATGCATAGTAGCATGCAGATCTTTGTGAAAGCTGGTGGCATGCAGATCTTCATGAAGACCAGAAGGTGAAGTACCTGTCAATGTTCTTGTCGGGGACGACTGCGAGGCCCCCGGCAAGACTCTTGCCAGGGACGATTGCGAGGCCATGGCAAAGCTCGTGCACGACAAGGCTCCACCGCCCTGCCACCATTCCAGCACAGCGACCAGCCTGCCAACCAGGCAAGCACCTGCGTGGTGGCTTGCAGATCTTTGTGAAGATCCTGCCACTATGGCAGCGCAGCGGCTAGCTAGTCAGCTTGGCGCTGCATGTCGCGTCATCCTAGACGCGTGTCAAGACGAAGTGAGGTGGCGACAGACAGGATGGGCTCTATTTTCGTCCCCGATAAAGTTAGGGGGGCACATAAGGAGCACATTTAATGTGTTTGTCCTAAGACGTCAGTGATAAGCACAAACACTGTAGTAGATTTACACCTCATGTATGCTTTCTTGCCACTGTGGTAGCCCCTCGGTATAAAAGGAGGCCCAAGGCGTACTGGAGACGGATTCAAACTTTTTGGACTCTCTGGCCCAGCTTGCATGCATAGCAGCTAGCCGAAGCTTGAGAACACTGAATATACACTCGAAGCAGGACTAGGGTTTTACGCTTCTCAACAGCCCAAACCTGGGTAAAAGTTGATCGTGTTGATCTCTAGACCCGCTCTTTGGGCACACCTTTCTCCCCGCCAATCGTATAAGGGATCCACAGGATCCCATAGGTGTCGTTTCCCCGACAGAGAGGACGTGATGCAAGGCTCTTGGTCCGTCGCCGTGGATGAGAAATGTCCATCTCTAGCAGTGGACGACTCGGTCTTCGTAGGAGCTCTAGCATGGTGGAGGACGGTGGCGATGGATGGGGTGGAGGACGGAGGCGATGGATGGGGTGCTGGACGGAGGAGGCTGGTGTGGGATGGTGTTCTAGCGCGGGCGATGTATGAATGGGAAAATGGAGAGGTACGGGGAACCATGTTTTTGGGACGCGCCTGTTTGAAATATGGGAAAGTTACAAACTTAGCCCCCATTTAAAATTTGGACATCGTGTCGGTTGGGGATAGGATGGTAATCTTTCATCTCCCCAATATTTTCCCAGAGCGATTTTGGGTGAGGAGAGGGTGTTTTGGCACCCACGATTCGCGCCCACGGTGTATGAACGGGGCTGACAGGTAGGGCGGTTGTGTCACGTCTGAGTGAAGTTACGAACCTGCACCTATTGAAAATATTTGCCTACATTGATTTCGGCCGAGTCGAGTTTGTTTTGCTGCCCACCGTGTATGAATGGGGAAATGGAGGGAGAGACAAACGTCTTTCAGAGGAGCTTGAATCAAATGTGTTTTGCCGCCCATGTTTGGCGCCCACCTGTCGGAATGGGCTCAGAGGTGGTCGTGTCACATCTAGTTGAAGTTATTGAGAGCCGTGGAAATCGGGCAGATGCATTGTCCGTGTAAGGAGTAGATAGTAATTTCCATCTCCCAAACACTAGCTTCGGGCAACGTGGGAGTGGACATTTTACTGCTTCTTTCAACTGTTGGGATAATAAGCATCCGCGTTTACCCTGGCAACTAAATTCGAATCCATTATGTATTCCTATACGAATCTTTATAAATCATTCTATGCATGTTTATATATCTTTAAAAGCATGACAAAGATGTATTCCACTGTCATATATGAATATGATTTACAGATGCCAATACTCGAATTCAGAAGCTAGAATCCACTTTAAGGTGTCGAATATTTGAAACCACTTTATGTCCATCTCAAGTGTCACACGCAGCATAATGTGTACTCCCATTTAGATATGTACACAAGCGATGTCTAAAGATTCAAAATACCGAGTCAATCAACCAATAATGTACAAAACTAATAGATATATAAACACTTATAGAGTATATGGATCAATAATATCAACTAACATACATAAGCCAGACCGCTATACTTTTTTTTGCTAGAAGAGCATCCTTTTTTAGCGAAGCTAGTACAACATCTTGGCCCTTTCAGATGCGTGCCACTTATGGACCATTTATACTACTATTATTGCTGAATGCACATTCAGCCCGATTGGCATATTTGTAGGTCTGGCACAACAATCAAAATGAAATGTCTTAGAGTCTTATCAATTAATACAGACTTGTGCTAAAAAAATTACAACCCAAAAAAACAAAAAAACAATTATTACATGATCTCTAAAACAAATGGTTTGATTGATTACATGAACAAACAACACAAAGGTTATTCAACAATGGAAATAACATTTCACCTATGTCCTATGCGTTTACACCATCACTATGCAAGCTGCCATGGCTCGGGACGGCAAGGTGCTCTCCAACTACTTCCCGTTGGTGCTCAAGCCCAACGTCAGGTCGTGGTTGATGCACCTGTCGGTAGATTCCATCTCCTCTTGGTCGGATCTGTGCCACGAGTTTGTTGGCACCTTTACTGGAGGCCACATGGATCCTGGCCAGGCAAGTGATTTGCATCTCATACCCCAGAAGGATGGTGAATGCTTGCACAAATACATACAGAGATTCAGTCGTGTGCAGTACAACATCCCAGATGTTCATCCTGCCGCTGTTATCAGCGCGTTTCATCAGAACATACGCAATCGTAAGATGCATGAAGAGCTGGCGATGAACAAGGTTACGGATGTTGTCGAGCTTTATGTTCTGGACGATAGGTGTGCTCGAGCTCAAGAAGGAAGGAAGTACCCCGGCGAAGATGCCGGTGCGGGAAGCGACTCTAGAGATGAATACGTCGTCGCCCGGCAAAGAAGGGCTGATGATGTAACAGGAAGCGCAAGGGCAAGACCGCTCTTGCCGTCGAGGAATCCAGTAACCCCGGCACCGCCAAGAAGGCCAAGGTTGACGACCTTGGCAAGGAGATTGCCGGGTGCGACGCATGTCGGGCCTTGGTGGCTCCCGACAAGCCGAAGGGCTCCGACGAGCAATATTGCAAGATCCATAGCACTAAAGGCCATGACCTCCAATACTACCAACAAGTTGAGGAGCTTATGGAGAGGCAAAAGGCTGAGTATGAAAGACAAGACAAAGAGAAGGGCCAAGATGGTACTGAGGGGTCCGGCAAGAAGCGCAGTGGTCGAGGGGTCGCCGCGGCAAGGACAAGCAACAAGAGAGGCCTGCTCGAGGCCTAGAGAAGAAAGAGGGAGATGCTGATCATGACGACGACGACGAGTCCAGCAAGCACGAGTTTCAGAAAGCCACGAAAGTCATGTGCATTGATGGAGGTGCCTCGTTGCATTCTTCTCACTGCCAACTTAAACAGTGGGCGTGCGAGATTAATGCGACGGAGCCGACGATCGATGCCCAGAAGCCACTGAAATGGTCCAACACGCCTATCATTTTTTACGCCGAATATCATCCTGATCACACAACCACAGTCGGGTGCTTGCCGTTGTTGGTTTCACCAACAATTCGCAACCTCAAAGTGACAAAAATGCTAGTGGACGGTGGGGCTGGTTTGAACTTGATCTCGCCCAAGGTGATCAAGAGGTTGCAAATTCCTGATGGAGATCTCCAAGAAACGGGCATGTTTCAAGGGATCAATACGGGGAGAAGCCAGCCTAAGGGGAAGATCACACTACCAGGCACATTAGGTGGTGACCTGAACTACGGGACAGAGAAGATCGTTTTTGATGTCGCCGAAATCCCGTTGCCGTATAATGGGATCCTTGGTCGTCCAGCACTGGCCAAGTTTATGGCAGCGTCACACTACGCCTACAACACGCTGAAGATGCCCGACCCAATGAGCATCATCACTGTCAGTTGCGTCAAGAAAGATGCGCTCATCTATGCTGACCAACTCTACCGGGAGGCAGTTGTAGTACCTGCCACCAAAGCACTTGCTCCTGCCACTGGAGCTCTCGAGGGGAAGAAGACCGGCAAGGCCTTAGTCACCGGCAAGGCTTCTGGCCCCGACAAGGCCTCATGCACTCACTCCAGCAAGCGCGCCTCCTTGGAGTGCTGCATTCCCGTTGAGGACGTCCCAGAGAGCTCCACTGGCAAGAGCAACAAATCTAAAGCAGCACCACCAGAGACCAAGAAGGTGCCCATCAAGGAGGACGGCACGGGCAGAGCTTTCACTATAAGCTCCACCCTCGACCGCAAATAGGAAAGCACGCTCGCCGCCTTCCTGCGGGCGAATGTTAATGTGTTTGCCTGGCATGCATCTGACATCCCTGGCGTTCCCAGGGAGGTGATTGAGCACCACCTTGCTGTCTGTCCGCATGCGCAGCCCGTCAAGTAGAAGGTCAGGAAGAAAGCTTTGGAACGGCAAGAGTTCATCACCGAAGATATTAGGAAGTTGGAAGCGACAGGCTTGGTCAGAGGAGTGCTCCACCCAACATGGTTGGCCAATCCGGTGGTGGTGCGCTAGGCAAATGGGAAATGGAGGTTGTGCATCGATTATACAGATATCAATAAAGCCTATCTGAAGGATCCTTTCCCTTTGCCGCGCATTGACCAGATCGTGGACTCCACTGTCGGGTGCAACCTGCTGTCGTTCCTTGATGCCTACTCAGGATACCACCAAATCTTCATGACAAAGGAAGATGAAGACAAGACCACGTTTATCACCCCATGTGGTACGTATTATTTTATATGAATGCCATTCGGGTTGAAAAGCGCTGGTTCAACATTTGCCCGAGTAGTCCAAATTGGTTTTCAGCCCCAGCTACATAGAAATATGGAAGCTTATATGGATGGCATACTGGTCAAAACCAAGGAAGGCGCCACTCGTGCAAGAATTGGAAGAGACATTTGCAAATTTGCGCAAGATCAACCCTGAGAAGTATGTGTTCGGTGTCCCATCCAGCAAACTTCTTGGGTTCTTTGTGTCTCAGCGTGGAATCGAAGCAAATCCCGACAAGATCAAGGTGATTGAGCAGATTGAAGAACCAAGACGAGTCAAAGATGTGCGTAGGCTTGCTGGTTGCGTTGCTGCTCTAAGTAGGTTCATCTCTAAATCTGTTGAGCGCACCCTGCCCTTTTCCAAAATCTTGAAAAAGGAAGGTCCAATGAAATGGACTCTGAAAGCGGAGGCAGCGCTGCAAGATTTGAAGAGGTACCTCTCCTCTACGCCAATACTAGTCGCGCCTAAACCACAAGAGCCGTTGCTGCTATATCTAGTGGAAACGAATCAAGTGGTCAGTGCTGCGCTAGTGGAACAAAGAGAAGTTGAGAAAGAAGCAGCGGCAGTGGCGAGGCTGTTAGATAACAAGCCGGAGCCTTCCCCGACAGAGTCTGGGGCCGGCAAGGCAGGATCTGCGCAAGTGAACAAAGTGATACAGAAGAAGAAGATGATGCAGCACCCATTTTACTTTGTCAGCTCCCTCTTGCAGGGGGCTAGATCAAGATACTCTGGTGTGCAAAAGTTGCTCTTCGGCCTCCTTATGGCCTCGAGGAAGCTGCGTCACTATTTTCAGGCACATGAGATCACCGTCGTCACTCGCTTCCCGTTGCAACGGATCTTGCACAACCCAGATGCAACCGGAAAGATTGTGGAGTGGGCGTTGGAACCGTCAAGCTTTGGTCTCAGGTTTGAAAGCACTTCGACAATTGAGAGCAGAGCCTTGGCAGAGTTCATTGCAGAATGGAGCTCAACGCCTGACGAGGAAATTCAAGCGACCACTCTCCCCAGCAAGGAAATGAGCTGTGATTGTATTATGTACTTTGATGGGGCTTTCTCGCTGCAAGGCGCCGGTGCTGGTGTGCTACTTGTCGCACCCACCGGAGAGTGCCTCAAGTACATAATCCAGATGCACTTTCCTTGGGAGAGATCAACAAACAACACTACATAGTATGGGGGACTGCTTGTCGGTCTCAGGATTGCGGCATACCTCGGAATTAGGAAGCTCATCATGAGAGGTGATTCACAGCTCGTCGTCAAGCAAATCAATAAAGATTATTAGAGCCCGTTGATGGAAGCCTATGTAGATGAAGAGAGGAAGTTGCAAGCACGTTTTGATGGTCTGCAAGCAGAGCATGTTCCTCAAGCAGAGAACAACATTGCTGACGACATGTCGAAACGTGCTGCCCTCAAGTTACCTGTGGAACTAGGGACCTTTGTGCTCCAACTAACTCAGCCATCCATTGAACCATCGGCAGGACAGAATAAGCGAAGAAAGTCAAGCCCCGGCAAGTACTTTCTCGCTGAGGTCCCAGGAGCCGCCGGCACGGAAGTTGCCGGGGACCCCAAGCTTGCCGGGGAGTAGCAAGCTCCGGTGGGGCCTCAAGCCCTTGCCGTAGAGACAACTGCTCCCACGGCAGCAGACATGCCTTTAGTCCTTGCTGTCGAGCCTCAGGCTCCGGCATGGGCACAACACACCATTCACTTCCTCCAAACAGGGGAACTCCCTGAGGAACATGGAGAAGCAGAGAAAGTAGCCCGTCGGTCCAGCACGTACCATTTTGTGGACGATGTCTTGTACAGGAAAAGACCGAACGGCGTGAAATTGAAGTGTATTCCACGGGAGGACAGACTAGAGCTGTTGGTAGAGATACCTGGAGGCATATGTGGCTCTCACATTGGATCAAGAGTTCTTGCCGGCAAGGCATTCCGGCAAGGTTTCTTTTGGCCCATTGCTCTCCAGGATGCTGCACTAGTAACCAAATGTGAAGCGTGCCAGTTCCATTCAAAGAAACTCCATCAGCCAGCTCAAGCCCTTCAGACGATCTCTCTTTCCTGGCCATTTTCGGTCTGGGAGCTCGACATACTGGGCCCCTTTCCCCGTGCTATCAGGGGCTTTGAGTACTTGTACATCGCAATCGACAAGTTCACAAAGTGGCCAGAAGTGGAAGCAGTGAGAAAGGTGACAGCACAATCAGTTGTCAAGTTCTTCAAGGGACTGGTTTGCCGTTTTGGTGTGCCAAACAGAGTCATCACCGACAACGGCACATAGTTCACAAGCCACGCCTTTTCATGCAGTATATCTAGGACCTCGACACTAAAATCTGTTTCGCTTCTATTGCTCATCCAAGAAGGAACGGCCAGGCAGAAAGGGCAAATGTTGAAGTGTTGCAGAGCCTCAAAACAAAAACTTTTGACAAGCTGCACAAGTGTGGAACACGCTGGATTGATGAGTTTTTGGCAGTTCTTTGGTCAATTAGGACAACACCAAGTCAAGCCACCAGCCAGATGCCCTTCTCCCTAGTATACGGGGCAGAAGTAGTCCTCCCCATAGAACTCATATACGGGTCACCCTGAGTGCTCGCTTATGATGAGCTTGAGCAAGAGAAGTTGCACCAAGATGATGCTACGCTCCTTGAGGAAGATCATCTTCAGGCTGCTGTGCAAGTGGCGCGCTACCAGCAAGCCCTGCACCGCTACCATAGCCGCAAGGTTCATGCTCGAAGCCTTGAGGAAGGCGACCTTGTTCTTCGGTGCACTCAGTCTGCCAAGAATTCCAACAAGTTGACGCCAAAGTGGGAAGGCCCTTATCGGGTAATACGAGTCACCAGGCCCGGTGCAGTCCGCCTGGAGACCGAAGATGGCATTCCAGTGACCAACTCCTGGAATATCGAACATCTTCGCAAGTTTGACCCATAAGGCACGGTTGCCGGGCCCCCAGACAACCCACTTCTGTACTAGCCTTGCCAGCGAGGCATATAACCCTATGTACAGAGCCAGGCACAGCCCCTATGCGTGGTTGAATAAGTTTGAGTATGTACGGTCCTTGTTGATTTCCATGTTTATGTATATATATGCATGCCTGTCCAAGATACTGTGCTACCTTTGTTTCTAGTAAGTACTGATGAACCGCCAAGGTTCCATGTTCCTATTTTCTCTTCTTTCTTTTTCTCAGAGGACAGAAGGTTCCCTCGCGTACAAGTTTGCCGGGGGGGTGGGGGGGATAGAGAGTATGGGCACCAACATGCACCGTTCGAAGTGGCATATTGAAGGAAATAGCACAACAGCGAAAATCTAAGTCATGCAAAAACTTGAGTAATTTTATTTTAAATATAAGGTTATTTTCCTCGAATGGGTTTGATTCTTGTATGGAAAGCCTGCACGCGAAGGAACCCTGCCACACTTGGCTGCTCCCTTGTTCTGTTTCGAGTCCGCTCAGCAGTTCAAGTGGCTGCACTAAGAGAGGCAAGGTGTTTTGCCAGCAGCGACACCCCCAGCAGGCTGCTAAGCATCCGTTCCTCAATGCTCACGGCAAGGATGCGCACACCAGCAAGCCTTTCAAAATAAGTGTAGGGTGTATGCCATGCAAAGAGGGATCAAACAAGGAAGAAAACATGCATTCAATCCAAAACACAGCAAGTTATATTACATCGATGGTTGCCATAGTTCTAACTTAAAATAAAATCATCTTGGGCACGAGTTCGCAGCGGCAAGGAGGAGTGAATCAGCTAGTCCTAGCGTTGGCCTTCCACCCTTTTGACGTGGTCGACCCTGCTGACGATGGGCGCGACAAGTTCTTCAAGCTTCTGGCGGTCCGCATCCTCCGGCAATCTTTCGAGCATGTTGGTGAGATCGAGGTCGGGGTTCCAATATGCCACCTTGGTGAGCACTTTGAGAAGGACGCCCCCGGCAAAGCTTTCGGGACTCGTTGGCCAGATGGCTGCTCGGTTGGAGTGCAGCAGCTTCATGGCATCAAGGACGACCTCAAAGAACATGGTCAGCCTAGCGCTCTGGGTCACCCTCTCTTTGTGGGAGAACCTAAAGCTCGGCATGCCCATGATGGATAGTTGCGTGGTGAGCCTCTCTGCAACATCAAGGAGGCGCGCAGTCCAGATCTCCACACCCTGCACATAATCGTTGTGGGTGGCAGCAACACTCTCAAGCAGTAGCTTCTCATCCTAGAGGTCCTTGGCGAGGGTCTTCTCATGAGCCCTGCTTTCCTTGAGGGTCTCCTCCAGGGTGGTCAGCTTCAATTTTAGATCAGCAATGGAGTCGTTGGCTTTGGAGAGCAGCTTGGTCTTGTCAGATATGGTGACCTGCAACTCCGCCAAGCTGTAGACAGTCTTCTCCCTGTCGCTCTTTAGCGTCGAGACCTCCTTGATGTGCTTCTCCATCTCCACCTCCAGCCTCTCCACCTTGCCGGCCAGCTCGTTCTTGGAAGTATCCACGGCTTCGGCGCCATCGACGGCCTCCTTCAACTTGCCGGCGTGATCCAGGACTAGAGCGTCGGGTGCGTCCTTATGCTTCTGCTCCAGCTCATGGGTCTATTGTGCGACGAGCTTCTCAATTTCTTCATCCTTGCCACGGAGCTTGGCGGCAAGTGCCTCTTCATGAGCGGCAAGGTCCTCTTCTTAGGCGTCGAGCAGAGTGCGGCGCTCCCTTAGTTGGGCGTCGTCCTTGGTGGCCTGTGCAGTGGCCTCCTCCTGGGCCTTCTCAATATCAGATTGCTTCATGAGGAGCTCGTTCCAACGCTCGCTCAGCTGCGCCTAGCTGGTCCTCAACTCCTGTCGGGCCTCGGCAAACCAGGTCTACATCTGCCTGACGCGCTCCTGGAAGTCTGCCTCTGCCGCGTCGACTACTTCCACCCTGGAGTCCATTTTCTCCTAGCGGGCACGGTGAAGCGCCTGGAGCTTCTGAAAGTTGCTTCTCACAGCTTGGAGAAGCTGGTCTTCCTTGGAACCGCTGCCGCTGGCGCTCGGTTTGTCAACGACCTCGAGCCCGGCGGCAGCAATGACTTCTTCATCAAAAATCTCCCCCTCCGTTGGTGCTCCGGTGCTTGCCATCCCGGGGATGCTGATGAACAGATCGTTGCCTACCTTCAGATATATGCTCGGGGTGGGGGCTTTGGAAGTTGACAATTGGTCTTTGGACACAGTTTCCCCGGCAGCTAAGGACTCCGGGACAGATGTAGCGCCAGGTGATACGTCCATTTTGCATCATGCTTTTATATCAATATTTATTGCATTATGGGCTGTTATTACACATTATATCTCAATACTTATGGCTATTCTCTCTTATTTTACAAGGTTTATCATGAAGAGGGGGAATGTCGGCAGCTGGAATTCTGGCTGGAAAAGGAGCAAACATTGGAAACCTATTCTGCACTGCTCCAAAAATCCTGAAACTCCATGAAACTTATTTTTGGAATTAATAAGAATTATTGAGCATAAGAAACACCTCGGGGGCCCACACCCTGGCCAGGAGGGTGGGGGGCGCGCCCCCTGTCTTCTGGGCCCCCTGGTGGCCCTCCAGTGTCCATCTTCTGCTATATGAAGGCTTTTACCCTGGAAAAAATCATGGGCAAGCTTACGGGACGAAACTCCGCCGCCACGAGGCGGAACCTTGGCGGAACCAATCTAGAGCTCTGATAGAGGTGTTCTGCTGGGGACACTTCCCTCCGGGAGGAGGAAATCATCACCATAATCATAACCAACGATCCTCTCATCGGGAGGGGGTCAATCTCCATCAACATCTTCACCAGCACCATCTCCTCTCAAAACCCTAGTTCATCTCTTGTATTCAATCTTGTATCCAAACCAAAAATTGGTACCTGTGGGTTGCTAGTAGTGTTGATTACTCCTTGTAGTTGATGCTAATTGGTTTACTTGGTGGAAGATCATATGTTCAGATCCTTAATGCATATTATTACTCCTCTGATTATGAACATGAATATGCTTTGTGAGTAGTTACGTTTGTTCCTGAGGACATGGGTGAAGTCTTGCTATTAGTAGTCATGTGAATTTGGTATTCGTTTGATATTTTGATGAGATGTATGTTGTCTTTCCTCTAGTGGTGTTATGTGAACGTCGACTACGTGACACTTCACCATTATTTGGGCCTAGAGGAAGGCATTGGGAAGTAATAAGTAGATGATGGGTTGCTAGAGTGACAGAAGCTTAAACCCTAGTTTATGCATTGCTTCGTTAGGGGCTGATTTGGATCCATATGTTTAATGCTGTGGTTAGGTTTACCTTAATACTTCTTTTGTAGTTGCGGATGCTTGCAATAGGGGTTAATCATAAGTGGGATGCTTGTCCAAGTAAGGGCAATACCCAACCACCGGTCCACCCACATATCAAATTATCAAAGTACCGAACACGAATCATATGAGTGTGATGAAAACTAGCTTGACGATAATTCCCATGTGTCCTCGGGAGCTCTTTTCTCATTGTAAGAAATTGTCCAGGCTTATCCTTTGCTACAAAAAGGATTTGGCCGGCTTGCTGCACTTTATTTACTTTCATTGCTTGTTACTCGTTACAATTTATCTTACCATAAAACTATCTATCACCTACAATTTCATTGCTTGCAGAGAAAACCTTACTGAAAACCGCTTATCATTTCCTCCTGCTCCTCGTTGGGTTCGACACTCTTACTTATCGAAAGGACTACGATAGACCCCCTACACTTGTGGGTCATCAAGACTCTTTTTTGGTGCCGTTACCGGGGAGTGTAGCACTTTTGGTGAGTGGAACTTGGTAAGGAAACATTTATATAGTGTGCTGAAATTTTCTGTTACTTGTCACTATGGAAACTAATCCTTTGAGGGGCTTGTTTGGGGTATCTTCACCCCGACCAGAAGAGTGAAGAGTTGCTCCTCAACCTACTGAACTTTTTGAAAATATTTACTTTGAGATTCCTTCGGGTATGATAGAGAAACTGCTAGCTAGTCCATTTACAGGAGACGGAACATTGCATCCCAATTTACACCTTATCTTTGTGGATGAAGTTTGTGGATTATTTAAGCTTGCAGGTATTCCCGATGATGTTGTCAAAAGGAAGGCCTTCCCTTTATCTTTGAAGGGAGATGCATTGACATGGCATAGGCTATGTGATGATACGAGATCTTGGAATAATAAACAATTAAAGTTGGAATTTCACCAGAAGTTCTATCATATGCATCTTGTTCATCGTGATCGTAATTACATATATAATTTCTGGCCTCGCGAAGGAGAAAGCATTGCTCAAGCTTGGGGGAGGCTTAAGTCAATGTTATATTCATGCCCCAATCATGAGCTCTCCAAAGAAATGATTATTCAAAAAATTTATGCTCGGCTTTCTCTTAATGATCGCAACCTGCTCGATACTTCCTGTGCTGGTTCTTATATGCTGAAGACTATTGATTTCAAATGGGACTTATTGGAAAGAATTAAACGCAACTCTAAAGATTGGGGTTCTGACGATGGTAAGGAGTCAGGTATGACACCTAAATTTGATTGTGTTAAATCTTTTATGGATACCGATGCTTTTCGTGGATTTAGCGCTAAGTATGACTTGAATCTGAGATAGTAGCTTCTTTCTGTGAATCTTTTGCTACTCACGTTGATCTCCCTAAGGAGAAATGGTTTAAATATAATCCTCCCGTTGAAGTAAAAGTAGTTGCACCTATTACAGTTGAAGAAAAGACTGTCACCTATAGTGATCCTATTGTTCCTACTACTGATGTTGAGAAACCTTCTTTTCCTGTTAGGATAAAGGATCATGCTAAAAGTTCCGCTGTTGTTCATAAGAGTAATACTAGGACTTATACACCTCCTGAGCAAATCAAAGTTGAACCTAGTATTGCTATGGTTAAAGATCTCTTGGATGATGATTTAGATGGGCATGTTATTTATTTCTGTGATGAGACTGCTAATATTGCTAGACCAGATACTAAGATACATAGACCTGTGGTAGGCATGCCTGTTATTTCTGTTAAAATAGGAGATCATTGTTATCATGGCTTATGTGATATGGGTGCTAGTGCTAGTTCAATACCCTATGACTTATATAAAGAAATTATGCACGACATTACACCCATTGAATTAGAAGGTATTGATGTTACTGTTAAGCTTGCTAATAGGGATACCATTAAACCAATGATTGTTAGAGATGTTGAAGTCTTGTGTGGCAAGGTTAAATATCCTGCTGATTTTCTTGTTCTTGGTTCCCCACAAGATGACTTTTGTCCCATTATTTTTGGTAGACCCTTTTTGAATACAGTTAGTGCTAAGATTATTGTGAAAAGGATACTGTTACAATTGGCTTAGAGGGCATGTCTCATGTGTTTAATTTCGCTAAGTTTCGTAGACAACCTCGTGATAGAGAATCACCTAGTAAGGATGAGATTATTGGTCTTGCTTCCATTGATGTAACTCCTACTGATCCGTTGGAACAATATTTGCTAGACCATGAAAATGATATCTTTATGAAGGAAAGAAGGGAAATAGATGAAGTGTTCCTTAAATAGGAACCCATGCTGAAACACAACCTTCCTGTTGAAATTCTTGGGGATCCCCCTCCATCCAAGGGTGATCCCGTGTTTGAACTCAAACCATTACTTGATAATCCTAAGTATGCTTATCTTGATGAAAAGAAAATATATCCTGTTATTATCAGTGCTAACCTTTCAGAGCAAGAAGAAGAAATATTATTGATAACTCTGAAGAAGCACCGCGCTGCTATTGGATATACTCTGGATGATCTTAAGGGCATTAGTCCCACGTTATGCCAACACAAAATTAATTTGGAGGCCGATGATAAACCAGTTAGAGATCCTCAACGACGACTGAATCCCAAGATGAAAGAAGTGGTAAGAAAGGAGATACTAAAGCTCCTTGAGGCAGGTATAATTTATCCCGTTGCTGATAGTAATTGGGTAAGCCCTGTCCATTGTGTTCCTAAAAAGGGAGGTATTACTGTCGTTCCTAATGATAAAGATGAATTGATCCCGCAAAGAATTATTACAGGTTATAGGATGGTAGTTAATTTCCGTAAATTAAATAAAGCTACTAAGAAAGATCATTACCCTTTACCTTTTATTGATCAAATGCTAGAAAGACTATCCAAACACACACATTTCTGCTTTCTAGATGGTTATTCTGGTTTCTCTCCAATGCCTGTGTCAGCGAGGGATCAATCAAAAACTACTTTTACTTGCCCTTTCGGTACTTTTGCTTATAGACGTATGCCTTTTGGTTTATGTAATGCACCTACTACCTTTCAAAGATGTATGATGGCTATATTCTCTGACTTTTGTGAAAAGATTTGTGAGGTATTCATGGATGATTTTTCCGTTTATGGATCCTCTTTTGATGATTGCTTGAGCAACCTTGATCGAGTTTTGCAGAGATGCGAAGACACTAGTCTCATCTTGAATTGGGAAAAGTGTCACTTTATGGTTAATGAAGGCATTGTTTTGGGGCATAAGATTTCCGAGAGAGGTATTGAAGTTGATAAAGCTAAAGTTGATGCTATTGAAAAGATGCCATGTCCCAAGGACATAAAAGGTATAAGAAGTTTCCTTGGTCATGCCGGTTTTTATAGGAGGTTCATTAAGGAATTTTCTAAAATCTCTAGGCCTCTGACAAATTTATTGCAAAAAGATATTCCTTTTGTCTTTGATGTTGATTGTGTAGAAGCATTAGAAAAACTTAAGAAAGCTTTGATCACTACACCTATTGTTCAGCCACCTGATTGGAATTTACCTTTTGAAATTATGTGTGACGCTAGTGATTATGCTGTAGGTGCTGTTCTAGGGCAAAGAGTTGATAAGAAATTGAATGTTATCCAGTATGCTAGTAAGACTCTTGATACTGCCCAGAGAAATTATGCTACTACTGAAATAGAATTCTTAGCAGTTGTGTTTGTGATAAGTTTAGACCTTATATTGTTGCTTCCAGAGTCACTATTCACACTGATCATGCTGCTATTAAATATCATATGGAAAGGAAAGATGCTAAGCCTAGACTCATTAGATGGGTTCTCTTGCTCCAATAATTTTATTTGCATATTATTGATAGAAAGGGAGCCGAGAACCCCGTTGCAGATAACTTGTCTAGGTTAGAGAATGTTCTTGATGACCCACTGCCTATTGATTATAGCTTTCCTGATGAACAATTAGCGGTCGTTAATGCTTCTCATAGTGCTCCTTGGTATGCTGATTATGCTAATTACATTGTTGCTAATTTATACCTCCTAGTTTCACATACCAGCAAAAGAAAAAGTTCTTTTATGATTTAAGGCATTACTTTTGGGATGACCCACACCTTTATAAATAAGGAGTAGATGGTGTTATTAGACGTTGTGTACTTGAGCATGAACAGGAACAGATCCTACGCAAGTGTCACTCTGAATCATATGGAGGACACCACGCTGGAGATAGAACTGCACACAAGGTATTGCAATCCGGTTTTTATTGGCCTACTCTCTTCAAAGATGCTCGTAAGTTTGTCTTATCTTGTGATGAATGTCAAAGAATTGGTAATATTAGTAGACGTCAAGAAATGCCTATGAATTATTCTCTTGTTATTGAACCGTTTAATGTTTGGGGCTTTGATTATATGGGACCCTTTCCTGCCTCTAATGGTTACACTCATATTTTAGTTGCTGTTGATTACGTTACTAAGTGGGTAGAAGCTATTCCAACTAGTAGTGCTGATCATAACACTTCTATTAAAATGCTTAAAGAAGTTATTTTTCAGAGGTTTGGAGTCCCTAGATATCTTATGACTGATGGTGGTTCACATTTTATTCATGGTGCTTTCCGTAAGATGCTTGCTAAGTATGATGTTAATCATAGAATCGCATCTCCTTATCATCCGCGGTCTAGTGGTCAAGTAGAGTTGAGCAATAGAGAGCTCAAATTAATTTTGCAAAAGACTGTCAATAGATCTAGAAAGAATTGGTCCAAAAAACTTGATGATGCATTATGGGCCTATAGAACTGCTTATAAAATCCTATGGGTATGTCTCCATATAAGATGGTTTATGGAAAAGCATGTCATTTACCTCTAGAACTTGAACATAAAGCATATTGGGCTATTAAAGAGCTCAACTATGACTTCAAACTTGCCGGTGAGAAGAGGTTGTTTGATATCAGCTCACTTGATGAATAGAGAACCCAAGCCTATGAGAATGCCAAGCTATTCAAAGAAAAAGTCAAACATTGGCATGATAAAAGGATACAAAAGCGTGAGTTTAACGTAGGTGATTATGTGTTATTATTCAACTCTCGTTTAAGATTTTTTGTAGGAAAACTTCTCTCTAAATGGGGAGGTCCTTACGTTATCGAGGAGGTCTATCATTCTGGTGCCATAAAAATCAACAACTTCGAAGGCACAAGTCCGAGGGTGGTGAACGGTCAAAGAATTAAACATTACATCTCAGGTAATCCTATCAATGTTGAAACTAATATTATTGAAACCTTAACCCCGGAGGAATACATAAGGGACACTTTCCAGAATGTTCCAGACTCCGAAAAGGAATAGGTATGTGGTACGGTAAGTAAACCGACTCCAAAACAACTCCAATGGCAATTTTTATCAGTTTTGGAATATTTAAGAATTTTAGGAAGAAAGAAGTAGTCCTGGGAGGACACGAGGCCTCCACGAGGGTGGAGGGCGCGCCCCCCATCTCGTGGACACCTCGTGTGCCTCCCAGACTCCGTTTTCTTGCATGTTACGTATTTTGGTCGGTAAAAATTCATTATATAAACTCCCGAAGGTTTTGTCCACCGTATCACGCAAATATCCTTTGTTTTCGTTTCGAGCTGTTTCTGTTTCAGATCTAGAGCATCATGGCGTCTCCAAGCACTCCCAAGGACAAGTTTTTTGAGAGGGTTATCAACCCCTATCTCGCGGAGGTTCTGCAACACCCTCAAACCATTGAGATGCGTGAGGGGGTGCTGCACATCCGCGATGTGGAGGGACCAAGGCGTACCGGAAGCGTGGAGACAAAGCTCGAAGAAGTGGAGCAGCAAGTTTTCAAGTGCCAAGGGATGGTGGAGCGTGGACTCAACGCCAACCAGATGATGATCACGGAGTTCACCAACAAACACAAGCTAGATGCCAAAGTCATTGGGGAGACCATCTTCAAGCTTCAAGAGAAAATCGAGCACCTCCAAGCCCAGATCTATGACCTGCAAGACCAAAACTGTGAGTATGAATATAGATTCAAGAGGATGAGTTTGGCTGCAGATTTAAGGATCCTGGAGACTCGATCATCCTTCTATGATGGTGAGCCTATGCCTTGGAAGATGGACGACAAGCCTACATCATCAACAACTCCTACTTCACCACCTCCGAGGACATAATCACATGGGTATGGGCACTCCCCTTGGCAACTGCCAAGCTTGGGGGAGGTGCCCCAGTATCGTATCACCATCACACTCCTATCTTTACCATTTTATTTAGTTCGATCCTTTTAGTAGTATCTTGATCTAGTAGATTGAAGTTTTGATATCAAGTAGTTTTGAGTTTTGCTTTGTGATCTCTTTATGTAATCGAGTCCGTGAGCTATCTATAATAAAGATTAGTGTTGAGTCAAGGGCTTTGCTATCTTGCTATGATCTTGAGGAAGTAGAGAATAAAAGAGTTCATATTGATCTTATGGATAGTGATGACTTCACATATAGAAAGTATGAGGCATAAAAGTTGTTGAGAGTTGATAAACGTAGTTTTGGTCATCGTTGCAATTAATAGGAAGTAATAAGGAAAGAGAGGTTCACATACAAATATATTATCTTGGACATCTTTCATGATTGTGAAGCACTCATTAAGTATGACATGCTAAAAGAGTTGATGTTGGACAAGGAAGACAACGTAATGGTTTATGTTTTCTCACATCTCAGTTAAAGTATATTGTCATTGACCTTCCAAACATGTTGAGCTTGCCTTTCCCCCTCATGCTATCCAAATTCCTTGCGCTAAGTAGAGATACTACTTGTGCTTCCAAATATCCTTAAACCCAGTTTTGCCATGAGAGTCCACCATACCTACCTATGGATTGAGTAAGATCCTTCAAGTATGTTGTCCTGTTGCAGGCAATAAAAATTGCTATCTAAATATGTATGACTTATTATTGCAGAGAAAATAAGCTTTATACGATCTTGTTGTGGAAGCAATAAAAGCGATGGACTGCATAATAAAGGTCCACATACAAGGGGCAATATAAAGTGACGTTCTTTTACATTAAGATTTTATGCATCCAACCCTAAAATCACATGACAACCTCTGCTTCCCTCTGCGAAGGGCCTATGTTTTACTTTATGTTTTTACTTTATGCTTGAGTCAAGGTGATCATCACCTTTCCCTTTTTCATTTTATCCTTTGGCAAGCTCCTCGTGTTTGAAAGATCATGATATATATATCCAATTGGGTGTAAGTTAGCATGGACTATTATTGTTGACATCACCTAAAGGTGAATACGTTGGGAGGCAACACAATAAGCCCCTATCTTTCTCAGTGTCCGGCTGAAACTCTATAACCACAAGTACCATGTGAGTGTTAGCAATTGTAGAAGACTACATGATAGTTGAGTGTGTGGACTTGCTGAAAAGCTCTATTCTTGACTCTTTATGATGTTATGATAAACTGCAATTGCTTCAATGACTGAGATTATGGTTTGTTAGCTTCCAATGAAGTTTCTGAACCATGCTTGACATTGTGAATTTATCGTTACTTGAGCATAAGAAATCATATGATAAAATCTATTTATGTTGCTGTTATAAGAATGATCATGATGCCCTCATGTCCGTATTTTATTTTTATCGACACCTCTATCTCTAAACATCTGGACATATTTTTCGATATCGGCTTCCGCTTGAGGACAAGCGAGGTCTAAGCTTGGGGGAGTTGATACGTCCATTTTGCATCATGCTTTTATATCAATATTTATTGCATTATGGGCTGTTATTACACATTATATCTCAATACTTATGGCTATTCTCTCTTATTTTACAAGGTTTACCATGAAGAGGGGGAATGTCGGCAGCTGGAATTCTGGCTGGAAAAGGAGCAAACATTGGAAACCTATTCTGCACTGCTCCAAAAATCCTGAAACTCCACGAAACTTATTTTTGGAATTAATAAGAATTATTGAGCGGAAGAAACACCTCAGGGGGCCCACACCCTGGCCAGGAGAGTGGGGGGCGCGCCCACCCCTACTGGGCGCGCCCCCTGTCTCCTGGGCCCCCTAGTGGCCCTCCGGTGTCCATCTTCTGCTATATGAAGGATTTTACCCTGGAAAAAATCATGGGCAAGCTTACGGGACGAAACTGCGCCGCCATGAAGCGGAACCTTGGCGGAACCAATCTAGAGCTCCGGCAGAGCTGTTCTGCCGGGGACACTTCCCTCCGGGAGGGGGAAATCATGACCATCGTCATCACCAATGATCCTCTCATCGGGAGGGGGTCAATCTCCATCAACATCTTCAGCAGCACCATCTCCTCTCAAAACCCTAGTTCATCTCTTGTATCCAATCTTGTATCCAAACCACAAATTGGTACTTGTGGGTTGCTAGTAGTGTTGATTACTCGTAGTTGATGCTAATTGGTTTACTTGGTGGAAGATCATATGTTCAGATCCTTAATGCATATTATTACTCCTCTGATTATGAACATGAATATGCTTTGTGAGTAGTTACGTTTATTCCTGAGGACATGGGTGAAGTCTTGCTATTAGTAGTCATGTGAATTTGGTATTCGTTTGATATTTTGATGAGATGTATGTTGTCTTCCCTCTAGTGGTGTTATGTGAACGTCGACTACATGACACTTCACCATTATTTGGGCCTAGAGGAAGGCATTGGGAAGTAATAAGTAGATGATGGGTCGCTAGAGTGACAGAATCTTAAACCCTAGTTTATGCGGTTCTTCGTTAGGGGCTGATTTAGATCAATATGTTTAATGCTGTGGTTAGGTTTACATTAATACTTCTTTTGTAGTTGCGGATGCTTGCAATAGGGGTTTATCATAAGTGGGATGCTTGTCCAAGTAAGGGCAGTACCCAAGCACCGGTCCACCCACATATCAAATTATCAAAGTACCGAACATGAATCATATGAGCGTGATGAAAACTAGCTTGACGCTAATTCCCATGTGTCCTCAGTAGCTCTTTTCTCATTATAAGAAATTGTCCAGGCTTATCCTTTGCTACAAAAAGGATTGGGACACCTTGCTGCAATTTATTTACTTTCATTGCTTGTTACTCGTTACAATTTGTCTTACCATAAAACTATCTATCACCTACAATTTCAGTGCTTGCAGAGAAAACCTTACTGAAAACCGCTTATCATTTCCTTCTGCTCCTCGTTGGGTTGGACACTCTTACTTATCGAAAGGACTACGATAGACCCCCTACACTTGTGGGTCATGACCAGGTGCTCCTGCGACAGGATTGTTGTCAGTACGGTTGCCTGTCTCCTTGTCGACCGCCCTGGTAGACCCCTTGGCGGTCTCTTCATGCGCATCCTTGGCGGCCTCGTCAGCAGCGACTTTGGCGGCAGCATCCTTGGCAGCCTCCTCAGTGATGGCGTCGACGTCCGTCTGGTCCATCGAGGGGATCCGAAAACCGAAAAGGGGGAATAAGGCGAAGCCAAAGCTGAAGCTCAAAATAGAAAGAGAAGGAAGGAAAAGTCATATAGCAAGAATGGCGGGTGCCAGGAAGCAGGCGGCTTACTTGTGATGGGCTGTGGAGGGTCATTCCTTCCCCGACAACACTTGTTGCCGGGATCGAGCTGCTGGCGCCTGTGCTCGCCGGCTATTCCTCCACGCGCGTGGGCTCGCCGGTGGAAGCCCTTGCCGGGGACCCCTCCCTAGGTGGTGTGGTTGACAGAGGCGGCATGTCAGGGGTGGCCCTCCATGGATCCTCCTGTTGCCATTCTTCTCCTGCGAACTCGGCAAGGTTAGCGGTGAAAATTCACACCCCAACACTCGCCAGCGGAAAATGAGTAATGGGCTCACGCTGGGGGCTGAGTCGGGGGCTGCGTCATGGGCTGAGATCCGGGCTGATCGTGATTATCTCCAGTGCACTTGAAGTGCTTGCCGGGGGCTCGTAGCCCATTGAGGTTTTGGGCCTCTTCGCTGTCCTCTGCGCCAATGTTTCCGTGTCTCCGCGGGGCAGGCCAAACCAAAATGAAATGAGATAAGATAATCAAAATAGAGACTAAAGAAATGAAGAACATGGCAAGATACTTACACATCCACTTCTTCTTCTTCTGGCCGCTTCTCCCTCCTCGAGCTAAAAGAGGAGAGGTCGAAGTCAGCCTCAGATATGGTGTCCGTGCGAGAGGGGGGGATGGAGACCTAGGCCGCTTGGCCGTGGTGGAGGCAATGGCTGCTGCTTCCTTTGCTGCCGCAGCCGTGCGCCTCATGTGAAGCACAAGCTGCGACTGGGTGTCTTGCCGTCGCGCGGCCTTGCCGGCAGCTCCCTTGCAAGGGCCCTCTTCATGTGAAGAAGCCTATAGGACTGGCTCGCTGAAGGACACGCTTTTTCCTTTTGGCAGGGGGCTCCTCCTCTTCAGCTGTCTCTTCGGCCGCCTCTTCAGCAAGAGGACCCACAATGCCTGCACCTCTGTGCTCTCCGGCAGGCTCCTCCTGCTCAGCAAAATCCTACTCCACATCGGCCTTGTCCTCCACGGAGCCAACGCTGCTGGCCTCCTCGGCGAGGGCTGCCTCTTTTGCCCTGCTGGCGATATACACCACCTCTTCGTCGATGGTGGCACGGATGAGCTGCGGCTCTTCCCGAACGACCCTCTCTGACAAATTGTCAAAAAACTCCTGCACCCGCATCGTGTCTGGCATGGCCCAGGTCTGATCAAGGCCATGGGCGTCAAACACCGGCATCATGGCGATAATCAAGGTCAGGGCGGAGTTGTTGCACAAGGGGACCACCCCCCGTTGGCAACCTGAACAACCTGTCAATCTTGTCGGCTTATCAGTCTTATCGGCCTTGTTGGCCTTAATCTGGAATAGCCTTTGGCAAAGAGCGGCGTGCTGCATCACCGTGAAGTTGTAGTTCAGGCCAGGGCGCAGCCTCATGATGTCTGCCGCATTCCAGAAATCCCAAGCTAGCCTCCCTTTGTTATGCAAAGGGGTGATGCGGTGGCGAAGGAAGTCAGCCCCAATCATCTCGAGCGTGAGCTCAGCAACTTTGAGGCAAAGAATTCTGGTGGTTGCGACTGTGAGCTTCCCATCTTGAGAATTGAGGTCGCCCCAGTTGTTGCCATGGACCAGTTTCGTCTGCCGGGGCATGCAGAACGGCTGCGGGTCCATCTCCATGATCCAACACCACTTGCTCCGCCATTCTTCCTACTCTTTACGGGTCCCCTCCGGGTACGTCTTCTTGCTTAGCGCCCTCGGGATCCAGGCGACGTAGCCAGAAAGAGCCACTCCTGGCTGAATGCGAGGGACGAAGTAGTGGCGGAAGAGCACTATATTTGAGACCACCCCGATACATCTCCATCGTATATACTTTTCCAAACACTTTTGCCCTTGTTTTGGACTCTAACTTGCATGATTTGAATGGAACTAACCCGGACTGACGTTGTTTTCAGCAGAATTGCCATGGTGCTATTTTTGTGCATAAATAGAAGTTCTCGGAATGACCTGAAACTCCACGGAGAATATTTTTGGAATTAATAAAAAATACTGGCGAAAGAATCAAGGCCAGGGGGTCCATACCCTGTCCACGAGGGTGGGGGTGCGCCTACCCCCTGGGCGCGCCCCCTGCCTCGTGGGCCCCCTGGTGCTCCAACAACCTCAACTTTAACTCTATATATTCACGTTCGGGGAGAAAAAAATCACAGAGAAGGATTCATCGCGTTTTACGATACAGAGCCGCCGCCAAGCCCTAATCTCTCCCGGGAGGGCTGATCTGGAGCCCGTTCGGGGCTCCGGATAGGGGAATCCGTCGCTGTCGTCATCATCATCAACCAACCTCCATCACCAATTTCATGATGCTCACTGTCGTGCGTGAGTATCCATCGTAGGCTTGCTGGACGGTGATGGGTTGGATGAGATTTAGCATGTAATCGAGTTAGTTTTGTTAGGGTTTCATCCCTAGTATCCATTATGTTCTAAGATTGATGTTGCTATGACTTTGCTATGCTTAATGCTTGTCACTAGGGCCCGAGTGCCATAATTTCAGATCTGAACCTAATATGTTTTCATGAATATATGTGAGTTCTTGATCCTATCTTGCAAATCAATAGTCACCTACTATGTGTTATAATCCGGCAACCTCGAAGTGACAACAATCGGGACCACTTTCGGTGATGACCGTAGTTTGAGGAGTTCATGTATTCACTAAGTGTTAATGCTTTGGTCTAGTACTCTATTAAAAGGAGGCCTTAATATCCCTTAGTTCCCAATAGGACCCCGCTGCCACGGGAGGGTAGGACAAAAGATGTCATGCAAGTTCTTTTCCATAAGCACGTATGACTATATTCGGAATACATGCCTACATTACATTGATGAACTGGAGCTAGTTCTGTGTCACCCTATGTTATAACTGTTGCATGAGGAATCACATCCGGCATAATTATCCATCACTGATCCAATGCCTACGAGCTTTTCACATATTACTCTTTGCTTAGTTACTTTACCGTTTCCACTGTTACATTCACTACAAAACTGCTACTATTACTTTTGCCACTGTTACCGTTACTTCCATACTACTTTGCTACTAAATACTTTGCTGTAGATATTAAGTTATCCAGGTGTGGTTGAACTGACAACTCAACTGCTAATACTTGAGAATATTCTTTGGCTCCCCTTGTGTCGAATCAATAAATTTGGGTTGAATACTCTACCCTCGAAAACAGTTGCGATCCCCTATACTTGTGGGTTATCACACCCCAGCGAAGTTCTCGCAGAGGTGGGGGAAGATGTCCATGCACGCCACGACATTCGGCGTGAAATCCAGAAGATGGAAGCCGAAGGTGTACATGATGTCGTTGAAGAAATCCAAACATAGGGGGCAGTGCCCGCAGTAGAAATAATCAACGAAGAAGGGGAATTTATTTGGAGCAGTGTAGGATTGAAAGTATGTCTAGAGGGGGGGGGGTGGGTGATTAGACTACTTGACCAAATAAAAACTTAACGTTTTCCCAATTTTAGTTCTTGACAGATTTTAACAACTTAGCACAAGTCAAGCAATCTTAACACAATTCAAGCAAGCATGCAAAGAGTATATGAGCAGCGGAAAGTAAGGCATGCAACTTGCAAGAATGTAAAGGGAAGGGTTTGGAGAGTGAAAACGCCATAGGAGACACAGATGTTTTTGTCGTGGTTCCGATAGGTGGTGCTATCGTACATCCACGTTGATGGAGACTTCAACCCACGAAGGGTAACGGCTGCGCGAGTCCACGGAGGGCCCACCCACAAAGGGTCCACGAAGAAGCAACCTTGTCTATCCCACCATGGCCATCACCCACGAAGGACTTGCCTCACTAGGGTAGATCTTCACGAAGTAGGCGATCTCCTTGCCCTTACAAACTCCTTGGTTCACTCCACAATCTTGTTGGAGGCTCCAAAGTGACACCTAACTAATCTAGGAGACACCACTCTCCAAAAGGTAATAGATGGTGTGTTGATGATGAACTCCTTGCTCTTGTGCTTCAAATGATAGTCTCCCCAACACTCAACTCACTCTCATAGGATTGGATTTGGTGGAAAGATGATTTGAGTGGAAAGCAACTTGGGGAAGGCTAGAGATCAAGATTCATATGGTTGGATTGGAATATCTTGGTCTCAACACATGAGTAGGTGGCTCTCTCTCAGAAAATGGGTAGTGGAAGTGTAGGCACGATCTGATGGCTTCCCTCACGAATGAGGAGAGGGTGGAGGGGTATATATAGCCTCCACACAAAATCTAACTGTGACACACATTATACCAAACTCGGTGGGACCGAATCAGAAAACTCGGTCGGACCGATTTAGTACATCTGTGACCGTTAGGCAATTTCGGTGGGGCCGACATGTCAACTCGGTGGGACCGATATCATTAGGGTTAGGGCATAACGTAATCTCGGTTGGACCGATTACTCAAACTCGGTTGGACCGACAGAGAGTTGGTCAGGCAAACTCGGTGGGACCGATTCGCTCATCTCGGTGTGACCGAAGCGTTACAAAAAGGAAACAGGGAGTTTGCATTGCAGACTCGATGGGACCGATCGCTCATCTCGGTTGGACCGAAATGTTACGAAGGGAAACAGAGAGTTTGCAACCCCATCTCGGTGAGACCGAGATCCCTATCGGTGAAACCGAAAAGACTAGGGTTTATGGCAGTGGCTATGTCAAATGAACTCGGTGGCGCCGGATGGATCAAATCGGTGGGGCCGAGTTTGACTTTTGGTTTGGGACATATGTGGATATGAGAAAGTGCTTGAGGGCTTTTGGAGCATATCACTAAGCATTTTAAGCAAGCAAGCCATTAAGCAACACCTCATCCCCTTTTAATAGTATTGACTTTCCTATAGACTCAATGTGATCTTGGATCACTAAAATAGAAAGGGTAGAGTCTTGGTCTTTAAAGCTTGAGCCAATATTTTGTCCTTAGCATTTTGAGGGGTCCACATTCCATATCCATGCCATGCCAATCATTGAACTTTCATGAAATATTTATCTTGAAATGACATTAGTTCAATGAGCTATATGTTGTTAATCATTACCAAAACCACCCAGGGATAGTTGCACTTTCAATCTCCCCCTTTTTGGTAATTGATGACAACATATAGATCAAAGCTTCAACAAATGATAATAAGATTGAAATACATTGTTGCTTTGAGAAGTATGTGACAAACAAGAGCTCCCCCTAAATTTGTGCATTATTTAAAATTTGCTTTGGACTTCAAATGCATAATGTGTTAGGATCATGGGTCACTCTTCCATGTCACATACATCTTGTTTGAGCGCTCAAAATGATAATAATTGAAATCATGCACTCATCACCAAGCAAAGTGAATGATCATAAATGGATGTGAAGGATAATATCATTCAAGCACACATTAAAGTAGCATATGATCAAACACATGATCATCCAAGTATCTCACAAAAGGCAAAGTGTATCAAGCAAACACACAATAAAGATCAATCAAATAAAGTGCAAAGAGAGACAAAACAACATTCTCTCTCTTGAAGACTATGATCTATACATATTTCTCCCCCTTTGGCAACAAGTACCAAAAAGTTAAAAATATGCATAGTGCTATGCGTCTCTCTCAGGCTTGGTCTTCATGAGGTGGTGTAGAGCTGACTCCAAGGGCGAAAGATTTTGTAGATGTTGCTGGAGCTGGTGGAGTGGCTGCTGGAGCTGGTGGCACTGAGGCTGTGGCTGCTGGTTGCTACGTCTTGAGCTTGCGTTGGTTTTCCTTGAAGAGGAAAGGGTGATGCAGCAAAGTAGCGTAAGTATTTCCCTCAGTTTTTGAGAACCAAGGTATCAATCCAGTAGGAGGCTCCTCACCTAAACAAACAAACAAGAACCTCGCAACCAACGCAATAAAGGGGTTGTCAATCCCTTCACGACCACTTGCGAAAGTGAGATCTGATAGAGATAATACGATAAGATAAGTATTTTTGGTATTTTTATGATATATATTGGAAAGTAAAAGATGCAAATAAAAGTAGATGGAAAACTTATATGATAAAAGATAGACCCGGGGGCCATAGGTTGCACTAGTGGCTTCTCTCAAGATAGCATAAGTATTATGGTGGGTGAACAAATTACTGTCAAGCAATTGATAGAAAAGCGCATAGTTATGAGATTATCTAGGCATGATCATGTATATAGGCATCACATCTGTGACAAGTAGATCGAAACGATTATACATCTACTAATATTACTCCACACATCACCGACTCCTGCCTGCATCTAGAGTATTAAGTTCACGAAGAACAGAGTAACGCATTAAGAAAGATGACATGATGTAGTGGGATAAACTCATGCAATATGATATAAACACCATTTTTTATCCTCGATGGCAACAATACAATACGTGCCTTGCTGCCCCTGCTGTCATTGGGAAAGGACACCGCAAGATTGAACCCAAAGCTAAGCACTTCTCCCATTGCAAGAAAGATCAATCTAGTAGGCCAAACCAAACTGATAATACGAAGAGACTTGCAAATATAACTTAATCACACATAAAAGAATTCAGAGCAGATTCAAATATTTCTCATAGATAAACTTGATCATAAACCCACAATTCATCGGATCTTGACAAACACACCGCAAAAAGAGTTACATCGAATAGATCTCCAAGAAGATCGAGGAGAACTTTGTATTGAGATTCAAAGAGAGAGAATAAGCCATCTAGCTAATAACTATGGACCTGAAGGTCTGTGGTAAACTACTCATAACTCATAGGAGAGGCCTTCGAGATGATGTAGAGTCCCTCCATGGTCGATCTCCCCTCCGGCAGAGCACCAGCGAAGGCTCCAAGATGGGATCTCACGGTTACAGAAGGTTGCGGCGGTGGAAATAGTTTTTCGTGCTGCTCCTAGATGTTTTCGGGGTACGTAGATATATATAGGAGAAGGAAGTATGTCGGTGGAGCAATGAGGGGACCACGAGGGTGGGCGGCGCGCCGGGCACCCTCGTGGCCGCCTCGTTTGTTGCTTGACGTCCACTCCAAGTTCCCTGTATTGCGTTTGTTCCAAAAAGATCGCTCCCGAAGGTTTCATTCCATTTGGACCCCGTTTGATATTCCTTTCCTTCGAAACACTGAAATAGGCAAAAAAAACAGCAATTCGGGCTGGGCCTCCGGTTAGTAGGTTAGTCCCAAAAATGATATAAAAGTGTAGAGTAAAGCCCATACACATCCAAAGCAAGTAATATAATAGCATGGAACAATCAAAAATTATAGATACGTTGGAGACGTATCAAGCATCCCCAAGCTTAATTCCTGCTCGTCCTCGAGTAGGTAAATGATAAAAACAGAATTTTTGATGTGGAATGCTACCTAGCATAATTCTCAATGTAATTTTCTTTATTGTGTCATGATTGTTCAGATCCAAATGATTCAAGATAAAAGCTTATAAGACATAAAAATAGTAATACTTGAAGCATACTAACAAATAATCATGTCTTATCAAAATAGCATAGCCAAAGAAAGCTTATCCCTGCAAAATCATATAGTTAGGCCATGCTTCATTTTCATCACACAAAATACTCCCATCATGCACAACCCCGGTTTCATCCAAGCAATTGGTTCATAATTTTTAACGCGCTTCAGCTTTTTCAACTCTTACCCAATACATGAGCGCAAGCCATGGACATAGCACTGTATGTGGTATATGGTGGTGGTTGTGAAGACAAAAAGGGTGAAGATAGTCTCACATCAACTAGGCGTATCAACGGGCTATGGAGATGCCCATTACTAGATATCAATGTGAGTGAGTAGGGATTGCCATGCAACAGATGCACTAGAGCTATAAATGTATGAAATCTCAATAAAAGAAACTAAGTGGGTGTGCATACAACTTGCTTGCTCACGAAGACCTAGGGCATTTTGAGGAATCCCATCATTGGAATATACAAGCCATGTTCTATAATGAAAAAATTCCCACTAGTATATGAAAGTGACAACATAGGAGACTCTCTATCATGAAGATCATGGTGCTATTTTGAATCACAAGTGTGGAAAAGACATAATAGCATTGTCCCTTCTCTCTTTTCTCTCATTTTTTTTATTTGGTGGGCTTCTTTCGCCTCTTTTTTATATTTTTTTATATGGGCTTCTTTGGCCTCTTTTTTTATGTATAAAGTCCGAAGTCTCATCCTGACTTGTGGGGGAATCATAGTCTTCATCATCCTTTCCTCACTTGGGACAATGCTCTAATAATGAAGATCATCACACTTCTATTGATTTACAACTCAAGGATTACAACTCAATACTTAGAACAAAATATGACTCTATGTGAATGCCTCCGGCGGTGTACCGGGATATGCAATGAATCAAGAGTGACATGTATGAAAAAATATGAAGGTGGCCTTGCCACAAATACGATGTCAACTACATGATCATGCAAAGAGCAATATGACAATGATGGAGCGTGTCATAATAAACGGAACGGTGGAAAGTTGCATGGAAATATATCTCGGAATGGCTATGGAAATGCCATAATAGGTAGGCATGGTGGCTGTTTTGAGGAAGGTAAATAATGGATGCATGATATCGGCGAAGGTTGCGCGGCATAATAAAGGCTAGCAAAGTGGAAGGGTGAGTGTGCGTATATCCATGGACTCACATTAGTCATAAAGAACTCATATACTTATTGCAAAAGTCTACTTGCCCTCAAAGAAAAGTACTACTATGCATGCTCCTAGGGGAAGGGTTGGTAGGAGTTAACCATCGCGCGATCCCGACCTCCATTCATAAGGAAGGCAATTAAAAGAGCACCCCATGCAAAAAAAATGTCACACAACTTTTACCATACGTGCATGCTATGGGACTTGCCAACTTCAACACAAGTATTTCTCAATTTCATAATTACCCAACTAGCATGACTCTACCATTACCACCTTTATATCTCAAAACAATTATCAAGCATCAAATTGATCATAGTGTTTAATGCACTTTCTATAATAGTTTTTATTATACCCAACTTGGATGCTCATCATTCTAGGACCAAATTTATAACCATAGCAAATACCATGCTGTTCTAAAAGACTCTCAAAATAATATAAGTGAACCATGAGAGATCGACAATTTCTTTAAAATAAAGCCACCGCCGTGCTCTAGAAAATATAAGTGAAGCGCATAGAGCAAAACTATCTAGCTCAAAAGATATAAGCGAAGCACATAGAGTATTCTAATAAATTCTAAATCATGTGGGTTTCTCCCAAAAGGTGTGTACAGCTAGGATGATTGTGGAAATCTAAAAAGAAAAGACTCATATCATACATGACGCTCCAAGCAAAACACATATCATGTGGCGAAAATATATAGCTCCAAGTAAAGTTACCGATAGACGAAGACGAAAGAGGGGATGCCTTCCGGGGCATCCCCAAGCTTAGGCTTTTGGTTGTCCTTGCATATCTTGGGGTGCCATGGGCATCCCCAAGATTAGGCTCTTGCCACTCCTTATTCCATAGTCCATCAAATCTTTACCCAAAACTTGAAAACTTCACAACACAAAACTCAACAGGAAATCTCATAAGCTCCGTTAGTGCAAGAAAGAAAAACCACCACATAAGGTACTGTAATGAACTCATTCTTTATTTACATTGGTGTTAAACCTACTGTATTCCAACTTCTCTATGGTTCATACCCCTCGATACTAGCCATAGATGCATCAAAATAAGCAAACAACAGACGAAAAACAGAATCTGTCAAAAACAGAACAGTCTGTAGCAATCTGTAACTTTAGAGTACTTCTGGAACTCTAAAACTCCTAAGAAAATAGGAAGTCCTGCGAAATTTGTCTATTGATCTACAGAAAAAAGAATCAACGCAAAATCACGTTTGTGTGAATTATCAAAATTATTCTTGTGCGTGCAAAGTTTCTGTTTTTCAGCAGAATCAAATTAACTATCACCATAGGTTATCCTATAGGTTCTACTTGGCACAAACACAAATTAAAACATAAAACCACATATAAACAGAAGCTAGATGAAATATTTATTACTAAACAGAAGCAAAAAGCAAGAGAAAAAATAAAATTGGGTTGCCTCCCAACTAGCGCTATCGTTTAACGCCCCTAGCTAGGCATAAAAGCGAGGATAGATCTAAGTATTGCCCTCTTTGGCATTCAATTCTTCAATAGAGCACTTATAATTTTTAGGAGTTTCTTTCTTTTTAGCAATTATTAAACTCCTAGGCAAGAAATCAAAAAATTCATTTGAAGCAAAAGGTTCCTTTATGATAGAGAGACAATTGGGGTGAACATTTATTGATCTGAGGTCCGCGTTTTCCTTACTAGAAGATTCACCCTTATTTTTAGGAACATACATTAATTTAGAAATTTTAGTAGGGGAGTGGGAGTATATTTTACGGATGAAAAGGCATCCCCTAAGTTGGTAATGATGTCCTCAAGTTTACCGATTCTTGCAGAATTTTGATCTAATTTTTCGTTAACTATAGGTTCTTTATCCTTAAAACTTTTCAGAGTAGCTCCAACCCTAGATCCAAATTGGGTGATTTGATTGTGGAAACTTTATTTTCAATAATTTCAAGCCTTTGCATCACATGCTCTAGAGTTAAGATAGTTCCATTAACCAAGAGATGTGGTGGACCAAACAAATCTAACATAGCGTTATAAGCATCAAAAGTGTGGCTACCCAAGAAATTACCTCTAGTAATGGCATCAAGAATACATCTATTCAAAGGTGTAATGCCTACATAAAAATTGCGAAGAAGAACAGAAGTAGATTGCTTCCTAGTAGATCTATTTTGAGCATTGCAAATTCTATGCCAAGCATCTTTTAAATTTTCTACCTCCCTTTGTTTAAAATTGAGAACTTCATGATCGAGAGTATTAACAATAATAGGAGGACTAGCCATAACGACAAAATAAGCAATCTAACACACGAGCACTCAAAAAGGCAAGCGAAAGAGAGAGGAGATTGGGAAAGGGAGGGCGAATAAAATGGCAAGGGTGAAGTGGGGGAGAGGAAAACGAGAGGCAAATGGCAAATAATGTAATGCGAGGGAGATTAGTTTGTGATGAGTACTTGGTATGTCTTGACTTGAGCGAAGACCTCCCTGGCAACGGCGCCAGAAATCCTTCTTGCTACGTCTTGAGCTTGCGTTGGTTTTCCTTGAAGAGGAAAGGGTGATGCAACAAAGTAGCGTAAGTATTTCCCTCCGTTTTTGAGAACCAAGGTATCAATCCAGTAAGAGGATCCTCAAAAGTCCCACGCACCTACACAAACAAACAAGAACCTCGCAACCAACGCAATAATGGGGTTGTCAATCCCTTCACGGCCACTTGCGAAAGTGAGATCTGATAGAGATAATACGATAAGATAAGTATTTTTGGTATTTTTATGATATAGATTGGAAAGTAAAAGATGCAAATAAAAGTAGATGGAAAACTTATATGATAAAAGGTAGACCCGGGGGCCATAGGTTTCACAAGTGGCTTCTCTCAAGATAGCATAAGTATTACGGTGGGTGAACAAATTACTGTCGAGCAATTGATATAAAAGCGCATAGTTATGAGATTATCTAGGCATGATCATGTATATAGGCATCACGTCCGTGACAAGTAGATCGAAACAATTCTGCATCTACTACTATTACTCCACACATCGACCGACTCCTGCCTGCATCTAGAGTATTAAGTTCATGAAGAACAGAGTAACGCATTAAGAAAGATGACATGATGTAGAGGGATAAACTCATGCAATATGATATAAACCCCATCTTTTTATCCTCAATGGCAAAAATACAATACGTGCCTTGCTGCCCCTGCTGTCACTGGTAAAGGACACCGCAAGATTGAACCCAAAGCTAAGCACCTCTCCTGTTGCAAGAAAGATCAATCTAGTAGGCCAAACCAAACTGATAATTTGAAGATACTTGCAAAGATAACCAATCATACATAAAAGAATTCAGAGGAGATTCAAATATTTCTCATAGATAAACTTGATCATAAATCCACAATTCATCGGATCTCGACAAACACACCGCAAAAAGAGTTACATCGAATAGATCTCCAAGAAGATCGAGGAGAACTTTGTATTGAGATTCAAAGAGAGAGAAGAAGCCATCTAGCTAATAACTATGGACCCGAAGGTCTGTGGTAAACTACTCACAACTCATAGGAGAGGCCTTGGAGATGATGTAGAGGCCCTCCATGGTCGATTCCCCCTCCGGCGGAGCGCTGGCGAAGGCTCCAAGATGGGATCTCGCGGGTACAGAAGGTTGCGGCGGTGGAAATAGTTTTTCATGGTGCTCCTGGATGTTTTTGGGGTACGTGGATATATATAGGTGAAGCAAGTACGTCGGTGGAGCAACGGGGGGCCCACGAGGGTGGGGGTGCGCCGGGCACCCTCGTGGCCACCTCGTTTGTTGCTTGACGTCCACTCCAAGTTCCCTGGATTGTGTTTGTTCCAAAAAGATCTCTCCCAAAGGTTTCATTCCGTTTGGACTCTGTTTGATATTCCTTTCCTTCGAAACACTGAAATAGGCAAAAAGACAGCAATTCGGGCTGGGCCTCCGGTTAGTAGGTTAGTCCCAAAAATGATATAAAAGTGTAGAGTAAAGCCCATAAACATCCAAAACGAGTAATATAATAGCATGGAACAATAAAAAATTATTGATATGTTGGAGACGTATCACTGGTGCAGATGTAGTAGCTTTCATATCTGGAACAGGCACTGCAGCAAACCTCTGGCTTCTGGGCACTCTCGTGAAAGCATCTGTAGTAGACTTGCCCTTCTTCTCCTCCACTTCCTCCTGAAGTTGCTCAACCACTGAGTGAATCTCAGTTACCTTGACATCAAGATCATAGAATTTCTGCTCAATGATCCTCTCCAAGCTCTCTTGGTTTTGAGTCAGGGTGGCCAAGCCCTTCTCAATCCTTAAGGTGGACTGGATTAGATATCCAAGCTGATCTTGCTTGCTCTTCAAGAACACCCGAGATGCCTCTTCAGCTGTTGGCATCTTTGCAGCTTTCTCAGCCCTTGCCTTCTCTCTCTTCTCATGTGCTTGCACTGAGGAAGGATCTTCCTCATCCATAATAACTATGTTATCCTAAAAATCTAGCCTGAGGGGTAAATGCTCCTTGTCCAACAGATATGCGCCTGTGCCCATCTTGGAGTTGATGAGCACCTGAATTTGTGGAGCATACCCACGACCTCTTCTGATCTGCAGCAGTCCTCTTGATTGTTTCCACAATCAGACTCATCACTTTGAACTTTTGAGGGACATCAAATATATGCAGCAAGTTGATGGAGTGTCCTCTTATCATTCCGTGATCTCCAGATTTTGGCAACAGAGTGTGCCTCAAAATGGTGTTGATAGTTGGCAGCCCTAGCAGCAAGTGCTTCACTGAGCCAAACTTGTGAGTCTCCAGGTCTGCATCAGGAATCTCCTTGTACATGCTTGCCATTGAGTTGTGATCCTTCTTCTTCTTGGCATAGACATCCAAGTCATCTTCATGAGCTTTTGGGGCATTGATCAATCTAGTCCACTCATCAACTGTAGACTGGTACCTTGTACCCTCTGACATCCATACAATTCTGCCATCTGGATAGAAATGAGCAGTAGAGCAGAATTGCATGATCAGCTCATCATTCCACTTTGTGAGCTTCCGGCCAACAAACTTGTCCACTTCACAGGCCTTGAAGCTGTCATAAACACCTGGGAAGTGATCTTCATTCTCTCTAATGTAGGTCCAGTCAACCCATCTCATGTCACACACTATGGGCTTCTTGTCAAGAAGGATTGTCTCATAGAAATCTTGTTGTTCCTTTGTATGGAACCTGTAATCCACAGCAGTTTTCCTCCTAACAGCATATGGGTCAGCCTTCCTCCACTTCCCAGTCCTGCGTCCTTCATGATCCTCATGTCCTCTGCAACAGGATGTGCATCATTATGGTCTGGGATCTTTGGCTTTAGCTTCCTTAGCACTTGGGCTTCAGCTTCCTCTTCTTCAGCTTCAGGCACTGGGGCCTTGTACTTCTCCTGAGCAGGTATGTTCCTGGTGCTCCTCTTGGGTGCAGTCTTGGGGACTGGAGCAACATCTTTGGGAGCAGATTTGGGCTTAGCAGCAGCCCTCGACTTAATAGCATCTCCCATGAGCTTCTGTGCCTTCGGTGCTGGAGCAGCATCCTCTTCCTCTTCATCATCAGATCTCACCATTGAAGATTTTCCAAGTACTTTGGTTGTTGTTGTTCTTGCCCTATTTTTCTTCTTGTCCTCACCAGCTGCCTCTTCTTCAGATTCAATGGTGAAATTCATAGTTTCACCTGTGGCAACCTTCCTTGGCTTAGATGTAGGCACTCTCCTGGCTGGTGCCTTTCTGTTCATGCCTGGCCTAGTTGATGCAGCAGTGCCAAATTCGTTCTTCACCACCTTCTTCTTAGAAGTGGCCTCATCCTCAGCTGCAACATAGTCTTCATCCTCTGAATCAGAAGTTCTCTTCTTCCTTGTTCTAGTAGCTGCCTTGGGCAAGTTACTAGGTGTGCTCCTGCTGCCCTCATCATAGCTGCTGGAGGGACTAGTGCCCTCACTCAACTGCTCTTGCTGTTTAGACCTGTTCTGGCTGTCACTCTGGTCAGACATCTTGCAGGCAAACTGTCAGCAGACCCTGTGAATAGGTTGTAGATGAGGTAGAGTAGATGAGCATCACAAAGTACAGAGGTTTTGAAAACAAATTGAGTCAAAAAGCTTAGTTTTAGTTCTCTACAGAAGTGATCTCAGAGCTACCGAATTTACAAACTCGGTGATAGCGAAGCAACACTTGGAACCTAAACTAGTGAACTCGGTTGGACCGAGTCATAGTTTGGTGGCATCGAGATTGCTAGGGTTTCACAGAATCCTAAACTCTGTCACACTGATTTGCAATTTTCGGTTGGACCGAAAAGTGCATGTGCAATGGCATAAGCCGAATTGGTGAGACCGATTTCTACGACTCGGTCGGTCCGAGATGAGTTATGCGGAGAGCTAACCCTAAAATTTTCGAATCAATCTAGACCTAAGGAAGTTTTAGCTGGATAGATTAATCTCATTCGTGGCAAGAAACATGGCATTGTCCTTGTGCTAGGAACCGGAGTGAAAATGATGGCACAAGGGGTCGAACACGTACCCTAGAACGACGAGTGTTCGCTATGGCGGCGACGATGGAGCAAAATCCGTCGACGGCGACAGAATCCAACCGGGGGAGGTCGTTGGCGTCGAGGAGACGATCAGGAGACCCGAGGAGACAGAGCAGGACACGCGCGGGCTGAGAGGAATTGAAGTAATTTACAAAATCTCACCCATGGGTATATATATCCCGACCCTGTCGGTGTGACCAAGTGTAACAACTCGGTGGCACCGAGATTGCAGAATCGCAAGCGGTTGCTGCAACTCGGTATGACCGAAGTGTTCAAATCGGTTGCACCGAGATGAAGACCTAGATCAACTTAGTGAACTCGGTTTGACCGAAATGGATTTCTCGGTCAGACCGAAATGCACAAAGAGGTTTTGGAAGTTTAAGTCTATGACGAATCGGGGACTCCGAGTGCTCCTCACACAGAGTGGTTCGAATCTGACTTGATCAAACTTTGTGATGTAGCATGAATAGAGTTTGAGACGAGAAAATCATAGGTAGCTAGAGAAGGTTCTTAGGCATTCTTGTCCATCCACTTGGCAAGAGAAAAAGAAACCAAACAAACAAAACAACAAGTGGATGTTCTCGAATGAGTAAAATATGCAAACGACATGCTCACACAATAAAATGGCAAAAGAAATATGTGGCAAAGCATGCACAACAAATTCTAGCATCTATCAAACAATTGGCGATGACTAGGTCACCTATATATTAGTATATTGACTTAGGAGTCAAATGAGAAGATTTGATCATAGGTCATACTCATCGTTTAAGCACAAGTGGGGTTACCACTTTTACATAAAGCATTGTTGTGTTCACACCATTAGAGTTGCTTCAGCTCAATTCTTTAGAGTAAAGCTCCCCTAGATGTGAGATCCCCCCTAAGAGGGATGAACTAACCTTGGGTTTTGTCGATGATGACTTCATGTAGGTGTTGAATATGTGGATGCTCAATGTTGTTGTGGATCATTTGGAGCAATCCATTGGAGTGAGTTGCACTTTCAATACCTACACGGGTTAGTCCCACAAGGAACAAACAAGGATATCCATAGACATAGAGTGATGCACACACAAGTGAACGCATTAGGTTACCTTGTCCCTTGTCTTACCAACAAGAGGGTTTGTGACTCCTTGAACTAGTGCAAGATGTGGATGTTGATTGCACTTGTCCTTGCCAAAATTATGTGAGTGAAAAATATTGGCGGAGTCACCCTCAAGAACTCTCTAGTCCTTCTTCTTTGGGATCCACATCATCTTGATGGGAATCCTTGGGGTTGTAGTGGAACTTGATGAAGTAGAACTTGATGTAGTCTTGGGAACCCAGTTGACCAAGGCCTTGGGAGCTTCTTCAAATGCATCAATCTCCTCTTGAAGCTTGTCCTTGCCTTTTTGCTTGTGGTCTTGTGGTGGAAGATCATATTGAGCTTGTGTCCCTTGGAAAGAAGTAGGATCATACTTCTCTTGTTGGGGAACAAACTTTGTCTTGGGGTATTGATATTCTTCCCACTCAACTCCACTGGCATTGAACTTTCGTCCAAAACCAACACCTTGATTCTTCCGGTGCCTTCTTTGCTTGCGTACAATTTCCTCAAATTGCTTACCTCCGGCAAGGCTCTTGTAGACACCCTTCTCTATAATTCCCTTCAATAAGCTATTTTCTTGCTCAAGTGTAACTTGGCTAAGAGAATCATTAGTGGAATCAAGAGAACTACTAGAAGCAACAACATTGGATCTAGCATGATTATTGTTACTACTAGAAGAAGAGTATTTCTTACTCTTGTTACTAGACTTGACTTGTGGCATGTAAGTAGATAAGAGTAAATGCTTGGCAATGTAAGAACTTTTCTTGCGAAGATCATCATTGATTGCCTTTAAAAACTCATGCTCTTGCTCAAAGTTGAGCTTTTCAAAGCATAACTTCTCATGAGTCTTTAAAAGTTCTCGATGATCTTCCAAGATAGTTTCATGAGCTAACTTAAGAGTGTTTAGTTCTTTAGTTAGGCTCTCAATCTTCTCCTTATCATTGTCATTCGTTTTATCTTGATTAACATGATTAATTGATGTTTCATCATAGTATTCCTCACTAGAGTTGTCAACAAGTAAATCATCATCACCTAACAGGCCATCTTCATCACTATTGAAATCAACATACTCGGGGTGTGATACCTTTGGGCCTTTAGCCATGAAGCATCTTCCAATTCCTTCATTTGGTGAGTCAAATATGTCGTAGGAGTTGGTTGACACAAGTGCTAGACCGGCAACACCTTCATCTTGAGTATATTCGGAGTCAGAGTGATAGCTTCTCTTGGAATGATGGTCGGAGTCAGAGCCAGATACCCATTCACAAACATGAGCTTGATGTCTTTGCTTTGTGTAGCTCTTTGATGATTTGTCCTTCCTTTTCGAATCCTTGCTTCTCCGGGAGGTTCTTCGTTCATAATGATCATCTCTACTCCTCCTCTCTCTTGGTGGTGATTCTTCTCTTCTACTTCTTCTTTTGGGTGAATCTTCTCTCCTTTTGTAAGGAGCCGTACACTCATTGGAATAGTGTCCGGGTCTTCCACAATTGTAGCAATTACGTTCACGACTCGAAGATCTTTTGTCATTGTAGGACCTTGACTTGGAACTCCTTTCCTTGCTTCTACTCTTGTAGAACTTGTTAAAGTTTTTCACCATTAAGCTCAATTCCTCATTGAAGGTTTGTTTCTCACTTGATGATGCAGGAGCATCACATGAGGCTTTGTAAGCACCACTTGACTTGTTGTGAAGCTCTTCCCTATCCTTGAGTGACATCTCATGAGCAACAGTTCTTCCAATGACTTCTTTTGGCTTGAGATCTTTGTAATTGGGCATCATTTGGATCAATGTGCACATGGTATCATATTTTCCATCCAAGGCTCTTAGGATCTTCTTGATGATGAATTTATCGGTCATCTCTTCACTTCCTAAGCCGACAATCTCATTTGTGATGAGAGCAAGCCTAGAGTACATTTTAGCGACACCTTCACCATCCTTCATTTTGAAATTGTCAAGTTGACTTTGAAGCACATCCAATTTGGATTCCTTGACGGAGTCGGTACCTTCGTGCATGCCAATCAAAGTATCCCAATTTTCGTTTGCATTCTCAAGGCAGCTGATTTTGTTGAATTCTTTGGGGCACAATCCGTTGAAGAGGATATCACAAGCTTGAGCATTGTATTGCAGCATCTTCAACTCTTCCGCGGTAGCTTCACGGTTCGGTTCTCTCCCATCGAAGAATTCACCTTGCAAGCCAATACACACAATAGGCCAAACAACGGGGTTATGTCCAAGAATATGCATTTTCATCTTATGCCTCCAACTAGCAAAATTAGTACCATCAAAGTAAGGACCTCTACGGAGGTAATTTCCCTCACTAGACGCCATACTCTCCTAGGTTGTGATATCAAGGCTATGATCACCAAAAGCTATGGAAATAAAGGAAAATGGAGACCAAAGCTCTGATACCAATTGTAGGATCGAAAGTATGTCTAGAGGGGGGTGATTAGACTACTTGACCAAATAAAAACTTAACCTTTTCCCAATTTTAGTTCTTGGCAGATTTTAACAACTTAGCACAAGTCAAGCAATCTTAACACAATTCAAGCAAGCATGCAAAGAGTATATGAGCGGCAGAAAGTAAAGCATGAAACTTGCAAGAATGTAAAGGGAAGGGTTTGGAGAGTGCAAACGCAATAGGAGACACAGATGTTTTTGTCGTGGTTCCAATAGGTGGTGCTATCGTACATCCTCGTTGATGGAGACTTCAACCCACGAAGGGTAACGGCAGCGCGAGTCCACGGAGGGCTCCACCCACGAAGGGTCCGCGAAGAAGCAACCTTGTCTATCCCACCATGTCCATCGCCCATGAAGAACTTGCCTCACTAGGGTTGATCTTCACAAAGTAGGTGATCTCCTTGCCCTTAAAAACTCCTTGGTTCACTCCACAATCTTGTCGGAGGCTCCCAAGTAACACCTAACCAATCTAGGAGATGCCACTCCAAAAGGTAATAGATGGTGTGTTGATGATGAACTCCTTGCTCTTGTGCTTCAAATGATAGTCTCCCCAACACTCAACTCACTCTCATAGGATTGGATTTGGTGGAAAGATGATTTGAGTGGAAAGCAACTTGGGGAAGGCTAGAGATCAAAATTCATATGGTTGGATTGGAATATCTTGGTCTCAACACATGAGTAGGTGGCTCTCTCTCAGAAAATGGGTAGTGGAAGTGTAGGCACGATCTGATGGCTTCCCTCACGAATGATGAGAGGGTGGAGGGGTATATATAGCATCCACACAAAATCTAGCCATTACACACAATATACCAAACTCGGTGGGACCGAATCAGAAAACTCGGTCGGACCGATTTAGTACATCTGTGACCATTAGGCAATTTTGGTGGGACCGACATGTCAACTCGGTGGGACCGATATCACTAGGGTTAGGGCATAACGTAATCTCGGTTGGACCGATTACTCAAACTTGGTTGGACCGACTTTCGTAATAAGGTAACAGAGAGTTGGTCAGGCAAACTCGGTGGGACCGATTCGCTCGTCTCGGTGTGACTGAAGCGTTACAAAAAGGAAACAGGGAGTTTGCATTACATACTCGATGGGACCGATCGCTCATCTCGGTTGGACCAAAATGTTACAAAGGGAAACAGAGAGTTTGCAACCCCATCTCGGTGAGACCGAGATCCCTATCGGTGAAACCGAAAAGACTAGGGTTTATGGCAGTGGCTATGTCAAATGAACTCGGTTGCGCCGGATGGATCAAATCGGTGGGGCCGAGTTTGACTTTTGGTTTGGGATATATGTGGATATGAGAAAGTGGTTGAGGGCTTTTGGAGCATATCACTAAGCATTTGAGCAAGCAAGCCATTAAGCAACACCTCATCCCCTTTTAATAGTATTGGCTTTCCTATAGACTCAATGTGATCTTGGATCACTAAAATAGAAAATGTAGAGTCTTGGACTTTAAAGCTTGAGCCAATCTTTTGTCCTTAGCATTTTGAGGGGTCCACATTCCTTATCCATGCCATGCCAATCATTGAACTTTCCTGAAATATTTATCTTGAAATGGCATTAGTTCAATGAGTTATATGTTGCTAATCATTACCAAAACCACCCAGGGATAGTTGCACTTTCAAGCAGGCATGGCGCTGGAAGCAGGGATGACATGGGTGACAGGATGCCCCGTCGTCTCTCTCCCCCACATGCATAGGTATCGGTCCCTGAGTGCGCGCGCGTCGAGCGTCAGCGCGAAGACGACGTGTACCTTCTGCATCTTCACCAGCTCGCTCTCCAACACCTCTTCTCCCTCGCTCGCCTTGACCGCTCCCTTGCCCTTGCTCGCTTTGGGCGCCATAGCAGCCGAGGGAGGGCAGGGAATCGAGAGCGGTGACGGCGCGATGGCGGTGGACGGAGGAGGATGCTCTGGTTTGGGCTCGAGTAAGAAGAAGGAGATGACAGTTCCTAGATTGGAAAGGCAAAGGGGGGAAATGAGCAGCGCACCTGCAGATCCCTCTTTTTATGGGGAAGGCGCAGGGCTGTCTCTTTACTGTTCGATGTGAGGGCATTTTCGCAGGCGTGCTGCGACCATTACACACAGGACCCCCACATCACGCACTCAATGCGGACCATGGGGAATCGCAACAGACGAGATGATTACAGCAGTTAATCCCTGCCACGCGTGCCCGCACACTGTTTTGGGCCTGGCCCAACGACGCTGCGCACTCGTGTATGGCCCAGGCCCGGGGGCTCTTGTCGGTGTACATAAGTTTGGGCCCTTTTGCACCCCTTACTTGTGCACAGGCAGTTGCAGCCGCACCTACGGTGAGGCTTGACGGGGGCAGTTGGAGGAAAATATGGGACGACCAAGACGGCATTGAAGCCAATGAATAATGAACAAAAGACAAGCTGAGCCCCCAGCAAGATCCTTGCCGGGATGGCTCGCGAAGCCCTAGCAAGATCCTTGTCGGGGTGGTTTGCGAAGCACCAGCAAGGCCACCACCCTTGAGGTTGAGAGCTCTGGTACCATTAACAACGTCAAGACCAAGACTCAAGGGCATATGCGTAGTAGCATGCAGATCTTTGTGAAGGCTGGTGGCATGCAGATCTTCGTGAAGACCAGAAGGCGAACTGCCCGGCAAAGTTCTTGCCGGGGACGACTATGAGGCCCCCAACAAGAATCTTGCCGAGGAAGATTGCGAGGCCACGACAAAGGTCACGCACGACAAGGCTCCACCGCCCTTCCACCGTTCTAGCACAGCGACCAGCCTGCCAACCAGGCAAGCACCTGCATGGTGGCATGCAGATCTTCGTGAAGATCCTGCCACTGTGTCAGCGCAGCGGCTAGTCAGTCAGCTTGGTGCTGCATGCCGCGTCACCCTAGATGCGTGTCAAGACGGAGTGAGGCGGCGACAGACGGGACGGGCTCTATTTCCACCCCGATAAAGTTAAGGGGGCACGTAAGTAGCACATTTAATGCGTTTGTCCTAAGACATCGGTGATAAGTTCGAACACTGTAGTAGCTTTACACCTCCTGTATGCTTGCTTGCCACTGTGGTAGCCCCTCTGTATAAAAGGAGGCCCAAGGCGTATTGGAGAGGGATTCAGACTTTTTGGACTCTCCGGCCAAGCTTACATGCATTGCAGCTAGCCGAACCTGGGTAAAAGTTCATCGTGTTGATCGCTAGACCCACTCTTTGTGCACACCTTTCTCCCTGCCAACCGTAGACGGGATCCAAGGGATCCCATAGGTGTAGTTTCCCCAACAGAGAGGACGCGATGCAAGGCTCCTGGTCCATCACCATGGATGAGAAACATCCATCTCTAGCAGTGGATGACTCGGTCTTCGTAGGAGCTCCGGCATGGTGGAGGACGGGGGAGATGGATGGGGTGGAGGACGGCGGCGATGGATGGGGTGGCGGAGGGAGGAGGCTAGTGTGGGGATGGAGTTCTAGCGTGGATGGTGTATGAATGGGAAATGGAGGGAGAGGTACGGGGAGCCATGTTTTTGGGACGCGCCTGTCTGAAATATGGGAAAGTTACGAACTTAGCCCCCATTTAAAATTTGGACGTCATGTCGGTTGGGGATAGGACGGTAATCTCGCATCTCCCTAATATTTTCCCAGAGCGATTTCGAGCGAGGAGAGGGTATTTTGGCGCCCACAGTTGGTGCCCACGGTGTATGAATTGGGCTGACAGGTAGGCGGTTGTGTCATGTCTGAGTGAAGTTACGAACCTGACCCTATTGAAAATATTTGCCTACATCGATTTCAGCCGAGTCGAGTTTATTTTGCCGCCCACCGTGTATGAATGGGGAAATGGATGGAGAGACAGACATCTTTCGGACGAGCTGGAATCAAATGTGTTTTGCCGCCCATGTTTGGCGCCCGCCTGTCGGAATGGGCTCAGAGGCAGTTGTGTCATATCTAGTTGAAGTTACTAACCAACCCATATTGAGAGCCATGGAAATCGGGCAGATGCATTGCCCGTGTAAGGGGTAGACAGTAATTTCCATCTCCCAAACACTAGCTTCGAGCAGTCGACGTGGTAGTGGACATTTTGCCGCTTCTTTCAAATTTTAGGATAATAAGAATCCACGTTTACCCTGGCAACTAAATTCGAATCCATTTCGTATTCCTACACGAATCTTTATAAATAATTCTATGCATTTTTATATTTTTTCAAAAGCACGACAAAGATGTATTCCGCTGTCATATATGAATATGATTTACAGATGCCGATACTCGAATTCAGAAGCTAGAATCCAGTTTAAGGTGAATTCGAATATTTGAAACCACTTTATGTCCATCTCAAGTGTCCACGCAACATAATGTGTACTCCCATTTAGATATGTACACAAGCAATGTCTGAAGATTCAAAATACCGAGTCAATCAACCAATAATGTACAAAACTAACAGACATATAAACACTTATAGTGTATATGGATCAATAATATCAACTAACATACGTAAGCCAGGCCGCTGTACTTTTTTTTGCTAGAAGAGCATCCTTTTTTAGTGAAGCTAGTATAACATCTTGGCCCTTTCAGATGCGTGCCACTTAAGGACCATTTATACTACTATTATTTCTAAATGCACATTCAGCCCGATTGGCATATTTGTAGGTCTGGAACAACAATCAAAATGAAATGTCTCAGAGTCTTAACAACTAATACAGACTTGTTCTCAAAAAAATTACAACCCAAAAAAAAATTATTACATGATCTCTTAAACAAATGGTTTGATTGATTACATGAACAAACAACACAAAGGTTATTAAACAATGGAAAGAACATTTCACCTATGATTTACCAACTGGGAATTTAATTTCCTTTTTTCCTTCAGGACCTTAAGAATGTGGTCAATCTCAGCTTGCTTCATTTGGAAATCCACCAAATATTTAATGGTTGTTTTGAGTGCTGCTTGTGATTGTGTTGTTTGCTTCCTCAACATGTCAACTTCATCTCTAAGTGCAGAAGCAAAATCTCTTTCTACCAATAGTGTAGCCTCTAGAGCATCAACGGTTGGCAATACCTGATGCACGATTAGGCCGGTGCCACTGGTGTGGGATGATACAACGTCCATGGGGACCTGGCTCTTTGATCTTGGGCTAACCTATTTTTCCACTAAAGTTCCGATTGGATTCCAAAAAGTTGAAGTTAGCAAAACATCTCAACTGGGAGTTATAACAACAAAACAGTTAAACAAACAAGGAATTAAAGAGTTTCAATTGGATGCTGAAAAGTAGTTATTAACATCATTGTAACCGGTTGCAGCAGCAAGGTAGTTAAACAAACAAGTTTTGTAAAAGGTACTTGTTGTGGCATTGGAGTTTCTCTTGGATCCTGAAAAGTTGAGTAGCCAGTAACGTGATTAGAGCAACCGGTTGCAGCAGCAAACCTGTTACACAAATATATTTTTGAAAATATACCTGCTGTGCAATTGGACTTCCAATTGGATCCTGAAAACTTGAAGTTGGTAAGATGATTACAGCAACAAGTTATAGTAGCAAACCAGGTAAACAAGGAAGTTTCTGACAACATACCTGTTGTGCCAACAGAGTTTCAGTTGGATCCTGCAAACTTGCATGTTAGCAATCATAAATAAAGTGTTGCAAGAGCCATAAGAAACTAACATCAAACTAGTAAAACTAACCAGTTTTGGCAACGTATTTAATTACACATGAACTAGTAAAACTAACAAGTTCTTGGCAACGTATTAAAGTAACATGTCGGTACCGTTTACCAGCAACACAGACATCTGTAAATTTCTTTGATGTAAGCAAAATGATTCCAACACATATATATAAGTTAAAAAGACAGTGTCCCTCATATAAACCTGACAGTTGTCTATCTATGAACATGCAAACATTACTAGTGCTACAAGTGATAACAGCAAACCATTTAAACAAACAGGGTATCAGAACATAAATTACACGTGAATTCTGATGCCCCCTAGAAGTACATATGACCAGCTATCTACGAGCTTAAGTAGCTATTTAAGTTCAGGAAAATAGGTAATTCTTAACAATAAGTATCAAACACATAGATAGGCGCTGTCTATAATAGGATTAACAGGATATGGCATTTTGTAGTCAGTAGCAAACTAAATTAAGCCAAGCAACGCAATTAAACAATTTTTCAATAAGTGGCTAACTAAAATTTCGAGAAGGTAACTGAACTTATGCTAGCTCTTTGTACAGGCACACTGCAACTTCTTTTTTGCTTACAAGGTTCTACGAAGGTGTCCATGGCATCAATTGCTTGGATACGCAGTCCCAATACTTCTTTCTGCCCACACTGCATTGGTAAGTCGAATGATTAATCTGATAAGATGGTGCGTCCTTGATATGTTATATGAGGACGGGTTGTTGGACTAGTTGTAGCCACACACATCACACTAGCTTTTACTGTATATTTCATGCGATTACATTTGGCATATCGATATCTAAGCAATCTACAATAGGATGAAAAGACCGGCATCCTTCACATTATTGGCGAACTCAGTTCATAGAAACAAGCAATTCAATCATTCTGTAGGTAAATCAAAAGCGACACTGGAATATTTTTCACTACCCCAATCATACACACAAAAAGGGGCGATGCCACTGTAGGGGCTGGTATGGGCGGCCGCCTCGGGTGGCTGGAAAGTGTGCACCTAGTTTGAGTCGTCCAGGTTAGCCCATGCTAGTTTTGTTCGTCCCAACGCACGAGCAGGCAATGTAAAAAATGAAGAAAAACATTTCAATTTGGATGGGCCAATAACGTAAGTGCAAGGCAGGCCCTAGAGCAGGCTCGCGACCCAAACGAGCGCCTCCCATATTGATCGATAGCAGGAAAAATCCCAATTCGTTCGCTCCAACCTCCAGTCTGGTTCGCTCGTAACCTAGCTGCCGCTGGACAAACCAACGCAACACTTCCTCGCGCCCTCGTTGGACGTCGGTCGCCAGGCTTCAAGCGAATGGAAGGACAAGAAGATGAATATCCAATCCTGGGTGTAGCCTGTGTGGGAGGCAGCGGCGGCAGCACAGGCATGGCATCAAGCTTGCGCAAACGGACAGTCGCGGCTTGCAAGAGCAGCATGCGCAACGAGCAGGTACATCGCATCCCTGATTATATCTAATTCAATTGTTCAATTTCTGGCCAATAGTTAAACCTAACGGTGTTGTAAGACTGCTTGTATGTAGGGAATCTATGAGAAAATGAAACCAATTTCTGCTTATTTTATAACTCCCCCAATCAACACTGAACTGACTAAACCTAGTGTATCTACTTGATAGTCTCTGTCGTATCTATAATTTTTTATTGTTCCATGCCAATGTTATTCAATTGTTATATACTTTTGGCAACTTTTTATACTATTTTTGGGACTGGCATATTGATCCAGTGCCCAGTGCCAGTTCCTATTTGTTGCATGTTTTTTGTTTCGCAGAAACTCAATATCAAACGAAGTCCAAACGGGATAAAAACGGATGGAGAATTATTTTGGAATATTTGTGTTTTTTGGGAGGAAGAATCAACGCGAGACGGTGCCCGAGGGGGGCAGGAGATAGGGGAGCACGCCGCAGGGAGGCAGGCACGCCCTAAACTCTCCTGCCCCCCCCCCCCCCGTAAGGCGGTTGATGCACTTCTTTTTCTGCAAGAAAGCTAATTTTATGAGAACGATCTGGGCGAAAGATTCACCCCAATCAGAGTTACGGATCTTCGGATATAAAAGAAACGGTGAAGGGGCAGAATCTGAGAACGCAGAAACAGAGAGAGACGGAGAGATAGATCCAATCTCGGAGGGGCTCTCGCCCCTCCCACGCCATGGGAGCCAAGGACCAGAGGGGAAACCCTTCTCCCATCTAGGGAGGAGGTCAAGGAAGAATAAGAAGAAGGGGGTCTCTCTCCCCCTTGCTTCCGGTGGCGCCGGAACTCCGCCGGGGGCCATCATCATCACCGCGATCATCACCAACACCTCCATCATCTTCACCAACATCTCCATCACCTTCCCCCATCTATATTCAGCGGTCCACTCTCCCGTAACCCGCTATACCCTCTACTTGAACATGGTACTTTATGCTTCATATTATTATCCAATGATGTGTTGCCATCCTATGATGTCTGAGTAGATTTTTGTTGTCCTACCAGTGATTGATGAATTGCTATGATTGGTTTGAGTTGCATGTTTTATTATTGGTGCTATCCTATGGTGCTCTCCGTGTCACGCAAGCGTGAGGGATCCCCGCTGCAGGGTTTGCAATATGTTCATGATTTGCTTATGGTGGGTGGCGTGAGTGACAGAAGCACAAACCCGAGTAAGTAGGTTGTTTGCGTATGGGATAAAGGGGACTTGATACTTTAATGATATGGTTGGGTTTTACCTTAATGATCTTTAGTAGTTGCGGATGCTTGCTAGAGTTCCAATCATAAGTGCATATGATCCAAGAAGAGAAAGTATGTTAGCTTATGCCTCTCCCTCAAATAAAATTGCAATAGTGATTACCGGTCTAGTAACGTAGTCAATTGCTTAGGGACAATTTCACAACTCCTACCACCACTTTTCCGCACTCGCTATATTTACTTTATTGCATCTTTATCTAAACAGCCCTACTTTTTATTTACATGCTCTTTATTATCTTGCAAACCTATCCAACAACATCTACAAAGTACTTCTAGTTTCAAACTTGTTTTAGGTAAGGCGAACACTAAGCGTGCGTAGAGTCGTATCAGTGGCAGATAGGGCTTGAGAGAATATTTGTTCTACCTTTAGCTCCTCGTTGGGTTCGACACTCTTACTTATCAAAAGAGGCTACAACTATCCTATATACTTGCGGGTTATCAAGACCTTTTTCTGGCGCCGTTGCCGGGCAGTCATAGCATGGGGTGAATATTCTCGTGTGTGCTTGTTTGCTTTATCACTAAGTAATTTTTATTTGCTGTTCTTAGTTGTTTTCTATCTTTAGTTATGGGTAGGAAACGCAAAATGCCAAAAAAATAGTTGTACCTACTACACCAATGGTTGAAGAACCACTCAAAATCTATCACACTCCTGAAGCTTTTTACTTGGATCATCTTCGATCCCTTTGTGCTTGTGCTGAAACCCCAACTAGCTTAGTTGAGGGCAAATCATTAGATGAGCATGCTTGTTATGTGCGACACCGTATATCTGAAAAAGGGAAACTTTTACTGGATCAAATTCATCGTTTGCAATGCTATGCTTGGACTTTATGTGAATTATATGATGTTACTTGTTGTTACCTTCCCTACCAATGCTTGTTTAGTGATAATGGAATCGTATCTTCATATGCTAAGGGTGTTTATAATTACTATGATGTTCAACAAATTGAAGAATTTGTTGCTTTTAAGGGTGCTTATGAAATTGCTTCTTTGATTGAAAAGTATGATGCTACTCTCTACAAATCTATTTTTTTTGCCATACTTGAATATTGTTATGATAATTATGCTTCTAATGCCTATGTTAAATAATATATTGAGAAATTCTCCGCTATCCAAGAGGAGACCAATATTTTGCAGGAAGCTATGGAAGAAGAAATAGATGAAACTGTGAACTCATTGGATGAAAAAGATGATGAGGAGAGCAAAGAACAAAAGGAGGAAAAGCGGATTAGCTACCCGTGCCCACCTTCTAATGAGAGTAACCCTCCAACTCATACATTATTTAATGTCCCTTCGTTCTTACCGAAGGATGATTGCTATGATGATTGCTATGATCCCTTTAATTCTCTTGAAATATCCCATTTTGATGATGCTTGCTATGCTTGTGGCCAAGATGCCAATATGAATTATGCTTATGGAGATGAACTTGCTATAGTTCCTTATGTTAAACATGAAATTGTTGCTATTGCACCCACGTATGATAGTCCTATTATCTTTTTGAACCCTCCAAACTACACTATATCGGAGAAGTTTGTGCTTATTAAGGATTATATTGATGGGTTGCCTTTTACCATTGCACATGATAATTTTGACAGATATAATATGCATGTGCTTGCTGCTCCTACTTGCAATTATTATGAGAGAGGAACTATATCTCCACCTCTCTATGTTACCAATATGATAAAGTTGCAAGAAACTGTTTATACTATGCATTGGCCTTTACTATGTGTGCATGAATTGTTCTTTTATGGCATGCCGAGTGCATAGGAAGAGAGTTAGACTTCGTTGTTGCATGATATATGTGACTTTGTGCTCACTACTAAATTACAAATCATTGTTAATTAAAATTGGCTTTGATATACCTTGGGATCCGGGTGGATACATTACTTGAGCACTGTATGCCTAGCTTAATGGCTTTAAAGAAAGCGCTGCCAGGGAGACAACCCGGAAGTTTTAGAGAGTCATTTATTTCTGTTGAGTGCTTTTATATAGTTTAAAAACAAAAAAATAAAGAGGGGAACCCAAAACTTTCAAAAAGGAAAGTGAAAGTGAGAAAGACAAGCATTGTTGAAGTGGGAGAGCTCCTTGAACTTTGTTCATGCCCACGGAAACTTTGTGAATCTTAATTACAGAAACTTTTCATCAAAAATAATTATCCCCTTGTACAATTCCATTTTATTATAAAAATAATGTGCTAAGGTTTGCCTTTAGGATGTTTACAATGCTTGTTGGTTTGTACGGTGCAGGACAGAAACTTTGTCTGTAGTGCACGATTTTACATTTTTACTGGAACGTCAAATGGTTCTGATTCTTTTTGCGCTGTCTTGCTGTACAAATTTTTTATTTTTCCTATTTTTTGTAGAATTTTTGGGGTACCATAAGTATGGTGAATGTTCATATTGCTACAGACTGTTCTGTTTTTGACAGATTCTGTTTTTGATGCATAGTTTACATGTTTTGATGAAACTATCAATTTATATAAGTGGATTAAGCCATGTAAAAGTTATGTTACAGTAGACATAATGCAAAAACAAAATATGAATTGGTTTGCTACAGTACTTAGAGTAGTGATTTGCTTTATTATACTAACGGATCTTACCGAGTTTTCTGTTGAAGTTTTGTGTGGATGAAGTGTTTGACCGAGGATGTTTCGATATGAGGAAAAGGAAGAGAGGCAAGAGCTCAAGCTTGGGGATGCCCAAGGCACCCCAAGTAAATATTCAAGTAGACTCAAGCGTCTAAGCTTGAGTATGCCTCGGAAGGCATCCCCTCTTTCTCCAACAAGTATCGGTATGTTTTCGTATTTGTTTCGTTCATGCGATATGTGCAAGTCTTGGAGCGTCTTTTGCCTTTAGCTTTCATTTTTATTTTATGCACCATGCTGGTATGAGATAGTCCATGGTTGATTTATAGAATGCTCATTGCACTTCACTTATATCTTTTGAGTATGGCTTTATAGAATGCTTCATGTGCTTCACTTAGATCATTTGAAGTTTGGATTGCCTGTTTCTCTTCACATAGAAAACCGCCATTTGTAGAATGCTCTTTTGCTTCACTTATATTTGTTAGACCGTGGACATATCTTTTGTAGAAAGAATTAAACTCTCTTTCTTCACTTATATCAATTTAGAGAGATGACAGGAATTGGTCAATCACATGGTTAGTCATAATATCCTACATAAACTTGTGGATCACTGAATATGATATGTTTGATTCCTTGCAATAGTTTTGCGATATAGAGGTGATAATATGTGGGAGGTACTAGTAGATGGTTGTGTTTAGTAAGGATGTTGGTGTTAAGGTTTGTAATTCCCGAAGCATGCATGTATGGTCTACTAACTATGTAACCAAATTGGCGCGCATTGTATTTTGATTGTTTATCTTTGCGTGAAGGTCGGGGGCGCGCGATGGTTAACTCCTACCAACCTCCCCCCTAGGAGCATGCGCGTAGTACTTTGTTTCAAGGGCTAATAAATTTTTGCAATAAGTATGTGAGTTCTTTATGTCTAATGTTGAGTCCGTGGATTATACGCACTCTCACCCTTCCATCATTGCTAGCCTCTTCGGTACCGTGCATTGCACTTTCTCACCTCGAGAGTTGGTGCAAACTTCACCGGTGCATCCAAACCCCGTGATATGATATGCTCTATCACACATAAGCCTCCTTATATCTTCCTCAAAACAGCCACCATACCTACCTATCATGGCATTTCCATAGCCATTCCGAGATATATTGCCATGCAACTTCCATCATCATCATATACATGACTTGAGCATTCATTGTCATATTGCCTTGCATGATCATAAGATAGCTAGCATGATGTTTTCATGGCTTGTCCGTTTTTTGATGTCATTGCTATTCTAGATCATTGCACATCCTGGTACACCGCTGGAGGCATTCATATACAGTCATATCTTCGTTCTAGTATCGAGTTGTAATATTGAGTTATAAGTAAATAAAAGTGTGATGATCATCATTATAGAGCATTGCCCCATGAAAAAAAAGAAAAAGAAAAGAGAGGCCAAATATGCCTAAATAAAAAAAGGGGGCCAAATAAGCCCACCCAAAAAAAGATGAAAAAAAGAAGAAGAAAAAGAAGAAAAGAAAAGGGACAATGTTAATATCCTTTTTCCACACTTGTGCTTCAAAGTAGCACCATGTTCTTCATATAGAGAGTCTCCTATATTGTCACTTTCATATACTATTGGGAATTTTCATTATAGAACTTGGCTTGTATATTCCAACGATGGGCTTCCTCAAATGCCCTAGGTCTTCATGAGCAAGCAAGTTGGATGCACACCCACTTAGTTTTCAGTTTGAGCTTTCATACACTTATAGCTCTTAGTGCATCCGTTGCATGGCAATCCCTTCTCCTCGCATTGACATCAATTGATGGGCATCTCCATAGCCCGTTGATTAGTCGCGTCGATGTGAGACTTTCTTCCTTTTTGTCTTCTCCACATAACCTCCACCATCATAGTCTATTCCACCCATAGTGCTATATCCATGGCTCACGCTCATGTATTGCGTGAGAGTTGAAAAAGTTTGAGAATACTAAAGTATGAAACAATTGCTTGGCTGACACCGGGATAGGCATGAGGGGTACCTTTTGTTAAAAAAAGGGAGCATACAAGACTATATGATTTTGTAGGGATAACATTCTCGAAGCATTGATATTTTGAAAGACATGATTGATTGTTGGGATGCCCTAAGTATTATTGTTTTTATGTCAAATGATAGACTATTGCTTTGAATCACTCGTGTCTTAATATTCATGCCATGATTAGATATATGATCAAGATTATGCTAGGTAGCATTCCACTTCAAAAATTATCTTTTTTATCATTTACCTACTCAAGGACGAGCAGGAATTAAGCTTGGGGATGCTGATACGTCTCCGTCGTATCTATAATTTTTTATTGTTCCATGCCAATATTATTCAACTTTTATATACTTTTGGCAAGTTTTTATACTATTTTTGGGACTAGCATATTGATCCAGTGCCCAGTGCCAGTTCCTGTTTGTTGCATGTTTTATGTTTCGCAGAAACCCAATAGCAAACGGAGTCCAAACGGGATAAAAACGGACGGAGAATTATTTTGGAATATTTGTTATTTTTGGGAGGAAGAATCAACACGAGACGGTGCCCGAGGGGGCCAGAAGATAGGGGGCGTGCCCCAGGGAGGCAGGCGTGCCCTGGACTCTCCGGGGCCCCTCGTAAGGCGGTTGACGCTCTTCTTTGCCGCAAGAAAGCTAATTTTATGAGGAATATCTGGGCGAAAGATTCACCCCAATCGGAGTTACGGATCTCCGGATATAAAAGAAACGGTGAAGGGGCAGAATTTGAGAACGCAGAAACAGAGAGAGACGGAGAGATAGATCCAATCTCGAAGGGGCTCCTGCCCCTCCCACGCCATGGGAGCCAAGGACTAGAGGGGAAACCCTTCTCCCATTTTGGGAGGAGGTCAAGGAAGAAGAAGAAGAAGGGGGCTCTCTCCCCCTTGCTTCCGGTGGCGCCGGAACACCGCCGGGGGCCATCATCATCACCGCAATCATCACCAACACCTCCATCATCTTCACCAACATCTCCATCACCTTCCCCCATCTATATTCAATGGTCCACTCTCCCACAACCCGATGTACCCTCTACTTGAACATGGTGCTTTATGCTTCATATTATTATCCAATGATGTGTTGCCATCCTATGATGTCTGAGTAGATTTTCGTTGTCCTACCAGTGATTGATGAATTGCTATGATTGGTTTGAGTTGCATGTTTTATTATTAGTGTTTTCCTATGGTGCTCTCCGTGTCACGCAAGCATGAGGGATCCCTGATGTAGGGTTTGCAATATGTTCATGATTTGGTTATGGTGGGTGGCGTGAGTGACAGAAGCACAGACCCGAGTAAGTAGGTTGTTTGCGTATGGGATAAAGGGGACTTGATACTTCAATGCTATGGTTGGGTTTTACCTTAATGATCTTTAGTAGTTGCGGATGCTTGCTAGAGTTCCAATCATAAGTGCATATGATCCAAGAAGAGAAAGTATGTTAGCTTATGCCTCTCCCTCAAATAAAATTGCAATAGTGATTACCGGTCTAGTAACGTAGTCAATTGCTTAGGGACAATTTCACAACTCCTACCACCACTTTTCCACACTCTCTATATTTACTTTATCGCATCTTTATCTAAACAGCCCCTACTTTTTATTTGCATGCTCTTTATTATCTTGCAAACCTATCCAACAACATCTACAAAGTACTTCTAGTTTCATACTTGCTCTAGGTAAGGCGAACACTAAGCGTGCGTAGAGTCATATCAGTGGAAGATAGGGCTTGAGAGAATATTTGTTCTACCTTTAGCTCCTCATTGGGTTCGACACTCTTACGTATCGAAAGAGGCTACAACTATCCGGTATACTTGCGGGTTATCGCTAATCAAGTTTCCGGTGCAAACATACAAGCTTATGTTGTTCTTGAGCCTGAAGTGTCTAATGGACAGACTGCTAATGAAGGATTTGATGCAAACATTTTACATGCTCCTAGTGATGAAAATATAGTGTCTAATGAGGGATCTAATGCAAGCATTTTGTCAGCTCCCATTGAAGGATTTAGTGTCTAATGATGATCTGCTATGTTGACAGAGACATAGAGATTTGCAGCCATTGATGACAAGCAAATTATAGTACATTTTCATGGCTTGAGGAAACATCGACGCCATCTGCCAGAAAGTCCCCGTATCATGACAGCGTAGCATATATACTTTTCTAATCTGTTGTTTGAAACTATTGGCATACTTGTGCGGGATAGATATATTGATATGTAGTTTGCGCACTGGTTATAGGTGCAACTACACTTCGATATTTTCAGCCAGAGAACGAATAATTCAAGCAGTTAGAGACCATGTTAGTACTCCTTGTACACCATGTTGCATTTTGTGTCTTATAGTGCTTACATCATTTAGTGTTTTATTATCTGGAACTACTTTCGATCATAAGCTGGTTTTCGAAGTGCATGTAGCTTCACATTTCTCAAGTTATGTCGATTTCTGGAGTGCAAGCGCCTTCGTATTTTTTAAGTTAAATTTTCGCCCCTGGTAACTTGAATTCGTGGATCCGCCACTCCACACAAGCCAGTACGAATTAAATGAAATGCAGGGACTTACGCTAGCTTGTTGTACAGGCTCACTGCAGCTCTGCTTGCGCTTGGGATGTTCCATGTACAAATCCATGTTACCACTTGCTTGGATGTGCAGGCCTTGTGCTCCTTGCATCCCCCTCTGCATTTTTGACACGGTGAATGTTTGATCAAATAAGAGGAGTCGACCTTGCTGTTGTACCAGAGGAAAGGTACTTACAAGGTTATATTGGTGTGCAGGATGTCTACCAGATCGCGTAGCACCGTCATGCTTTGCTAAAAAAATGGTTTTGCTTGTTTCGGATGATATCTCCAGAAGAAATAAGAGTTAAAGTCAGAGTTGCATAGGTGTGTAAGCTAAGAGATCAGTGAAAGGATATCCAAACAACGTTGGAACAATGCAGTAGGGAGTGATATGTGGATACCTAATTCGGGCCGACGTTTGGGCATGCTCGCCTAGCTAGAGTGCGGTTCACTTTAGAGCCGTTAAGGGTGATGCGCTGGCGTTGGCTGGCCGCGCACGGATGCAGATCTTGAGTGACAGCGGAGTGCTATGATGCGGTGGACGAGACCGTTGGTGAAGCCCCAATGACCTCGGGGGGGGGGGGGTGCGACGATGTGCTCGGTGAAGTAGCCCCGGTGAGGTGGGAGACGGTGTAGGTGAAGCGCACCTGATGCAATGGAAGTCAGTGTCTGTGAGGCACATCGGTTGCGGCGGCCGACGTTGTCGATGGACCACCCGGTGCGGTGGACGAGAGTGTAGATGAGGTCGCTCCAGTGCGGTGGTGAAGCATGATCGTCGTCTTCGTCGTCGTCGTCCGACACAGAGGTGGGGAAAGAGACGAGACGAGGGGCGATTCGAACTTTGCTTGGGTTGGCAGCGAATTAGGGATTTGAGTGCTGTGGGCGCGAAAGGGGACGATGGAGAAGGGAGATTTTGCAGGGCTAGAATTGGGGCCGCCAGATATTTCAATCCGAAACGTGAAAGCGCAAACTTATTTTGTCATGGTTCTATTTTTTTGGGCGGGGGGGGGGGGGGGGGGGGGGGGAGGGAGGGAGGGAGGGGGTGGGTGGCTGGGTGCCAGCATCCGTACGACAGACGTGACCACCACAAAACAGCTTGGTCTGCCTGGTGCGCCTACATTTGAGAATGCAAACGAATCTTCTTCCATTTGCAAACGAATCTGTATGTATTACGATGCCCGTGTTTTCTTTGCAAATAATTAGTCATTCGAAATGAGATACTATATATTAATTAATGAGGAGTTATTTGAATTAGAGTGTGTGTCAAATATCCATCTCCAACTCTAACATGGATTTCGCATTTCACGGTATCCATGCTACTTTTTAAATACACAAATTCATATGTGTATGATGAACACCATGGTACTAAGAAAACTTTGGGTGGGTTCAAACATATGACCTACCAAATAGCACAACTACCGAGCCAATCTCAACTTTTCCAAACCTAGTATGGCACGAATTCAAAATAATTATGGAAGCCATATGCATGGTCCTCAATTAAAATCTTACAATGTACACTAAATTAAAACGTCGATATTAATTCTCATACTATCTACATTAAAATGTTGTTTTTAGCCCAACCCCCTCGGCACACACGCTACATGCTTCTTGTATCGATCAATCTTCCTCTCCTGACCACCTTAGGAAGCTATCGGTTTCCGACAAATGTTCATTCTTTCTCTCCATGTTTCGATCTCTAACTCTCTCAACTGCACAACCCCCTTTTTCCACTATGTTACCAAATGTATCTACCTCACACACCCGCCATTGCACTCCATGTCGAGCTCTCCCTCTCTCCCTCCCTCCCACCCTCTCTCGCTAGATACATGCATTGCCTATGCAGACGCCCCCTCTCATGCGCAGCATGCGCTTTCTCTATCTAGGTCACTCTCTCGAGACCGTCTCACTCTTTCTTTCGCACGGCGGGCCACACTCGCTCAATCTCACTCTCTTTATCTAAGTCTCTGTTAACCTCGCTTTCTTTCACACACAAATGAAATATCTCCCTGTTCAAGCCTCGATCGACACACTCTATACTCTCTCATGCAGATTGTCTATCTAGGTCAGTCCATCTGAGCCGGTCCCACTCTTTCGACCTCATGGCAGGCCACGCTCACTCAATCTCTCTCTCTCTCTCTCTCTCTATGTGTGTGTGTGTGTGTATGTCTCGATTGACCTCGCTCTTTCTCGGACACAAACGATATATCTCCATGTTTGATCCCAGTTCGACATATCCATATTGTATACTCTCTCACGCACATTGTCTATCTAGGTCACTCTCTCCAACCCGTCTCACTCTTTTGATCGCACGACTATCCACACTCACTCAATCTCTATGCCTTTATATATGTAATCGATTAACCTTGCTTCATCCCACACACAAAATATATCTACATGTATGTGACTGGATCATCTCTCAAGCTCTATCTTACATCCTTCACCCTTCCCAAAAGCTCAATCGAACAATATCTCTCCAGAGCATATATTTCTTTTCAATGAATGTCGGACCACACTCACTTTGTCTCTCTATCTATTTGTGTCTCGGTTGACCTTGCTTTCTCACGTCGTATCTTAAACACATTGAAGCTACCTCTCCATCCCTCATAGAGCCGGAGCTATTTACATTGCGAGGGGATTAATTTGTGAAGGCATTTATTCCGGTGGGTTTAGATTATATTTTCATAGCGTTCAGCCCACAACTACTCCAGACACCGTTGCAACCCCCGCACCTTCCCCAATTGATTTCCCTCTGCCTCGGTCATTGCTCTCTCGCACTCCCTTGCTCACCTTCAACGTCGCACCATGGTATTTTTTCAACAAAAAAAATTGTTCTATTTACTTATTACAAATTAGCTACAAAACTACACACCGATAGTCTACCTGTAATGGAACAAATTTCGACCCACAAATAAAAGTGCTACAAACTACACACTGAGGGGCCCACCTGTTGAGGGAGTCCTGGATTAGGGGGTATCCGGACAGCCGGACTGTTGGACCGTGAAGATATAAGACTCAAGACTCCGTCCCGTGTCCGGATGGGACTCTCCTTTGCGTGGAAGACAAGCTTGGCGATCCGGATATTATATTTCCTTCTTTGTAACCGACTCTATGTAAACTCTAGCCCCCTCCGGTGTCTATATAAACCGGAGGGTTTAGTCCTTAGAGGGACGATCACAATCATAATCATCATAGTCTAGCTTCTAGGGTTTAGCCTCTACGATCTCGTGGTAGATCAACTCTTGTACTACTCATATCATCAATATCAATCAAGCAGGAAGTAGGGTTTTACCTCCATCGAGAGGGCCCGAACCTGGGTAAACATTGTGTCCCTTGCCTCCTGTTACCATCAGCCTTAGACGCACAGATCGGGACCCCCTACCCGAGATCCGCCGGTTTTGACACCGACATTGGTGCTTTCATTGAGAGTTCCTCTGTGTCGTCGCTGCAAGGCTTGATGGCTCCTTCAATCGTCAACAACACGGTCCAGGGTGAGACTTTTCTCCCCGGACAGATCTGTTCGGCGGCTTCGCACTGCGGGCCAATTCGCTTGGCCAACTGGAGCAGATCGACAGCTACGCCCCTGGCCACCAGGTCAGGTTCAAAAACCTGAACTACACTGCCGATATCCGTGGAGCCTTGATCTTCAATGGATTCGGGCCTGCGACAGGAGCGCCGAACAATCACGATGAGCACGGCTTGGACCTGTTGTCGGACAATGCTCGGGATATCGCCCCTGCAGGAGCCCAGACCTAAATCCGGAGCAGATTGCGTTGCCCAAGGACGGGTGGATGGAACCCACCCCGCAGGCCGCACACTCATCGGTGGTAGAGCCAAACACAGGCCTCACCCCCAAAGAAGCCTGTGACACCGGACCCCCGGATTCGTATCCGGCTGTAGGTTCCAGTCCGCGCGCTCCTGAGCCCGCCGAACCTGGTTGGGCTCCAGTAATGGAGTTCACCACTGTGGATATCTTCCAGCGCTCGCCCTTTGGCGACATGCTGAACTCGTTAAAGTCTCTCTCTCTCTTTGTCAGGAGACTCTTGGCCGAACTATGTCCGGCTCAAATGGGAAGCAGGCGACGAAGCAATTCGTTGCCCACCCACCACCCACTTCATTTCCACGGTCGATGATTTAACCGACGTGCTTGACTTCGACTCCGGAGATATCGACGGTATGGACGACGATGCAGGAGAAGAAAAGGAACCACCGCTCACGGGACGGTGGACAGCCACCTCCTCATATGATATATATGGTGGACATTCCGAAAGAAGGCAAAGTACGAACGTCATCAGCGCCGCCTCAAGACCCGCCACAACAATACTGGCACAACAGTTAAAAACAATCCATACGGTGCCAAAGATGAATACAATCCTGACCAGCCTGCCTTCGAGCAGGCCAGACAGGCGACAGGCGGATACTTGGAAAGATTCAACTACATGCCCCCCTCCGAAGATGAGGTCAGCCTCGGCAATGACAAATTCGGCATGCCTGAAGACCCCGTGGAGCAAGTTCGCTTTAAGCTACGGCTCATGGCCACGGCGAAAAGCCTGCAAAATAAACAACATCAGCTCAAAGCCGAAAAGGAATTGATCACACACAGATGGACCAGGGTCCTGGCCACCAAGGAATACAGACTCAACCGCCCCACCAAAAGTTACCCAAGGCACAATTCGCTACCTCAACCTAAGAAGGAGAACCTAAAGCCCACACCCCGACATCAATATACCATGGTCCGGGACAATACGCAGGAAACATGAGGCAGCATCCACAAACCTCGACACAGGCGTCAAGTCAAGGAAGTTGGTACCGAATTCAGCAACCCCTAGTCCGGTCAGCTGAAAAAGAACAGCTCAAGCCCATCTGGCCCGCACAGCATACTCGATCAACCATGTGAAATTCATGGTACCCCTAGAAGGACGGCCAAGCATACCAATAGAGAATGCCGGATCCTCAATACAAAACGGCCGGTCTCGCATCGGAAATAGTGAAGGGAGGTTTCCAACAACGAAAGACCAATCAAACATGGCGAAGTCAAAAGAAGATCCTCCACAGCACAAAAATACGGCCGATCATCACCGATCACATCGACCGTCCGGAAAACATCAACCATAGCAATTTAATTGCACTCACTACCGACCCAATAGTCCGGGGCTCCATCTGGCACGAGCCCCCGCGGGCATAAAATTATCAATAACATATTCTAAAAGATGCCAGGTGCAAAGGCCAAGTTTTATTGGCCCACCACTTTAATGGTTGTCTTCGGATCACCAAAAAAAATACCACGCCGAAGAATAAGTCTTCAGCACTGTCCCCTTATACAGTAATTACCAAATACTACCGGGACAAGCCGCGTTGGCTAGATTCAACGAGGTACAACATTAGGCCAGTCCCGCGTGACATAGTCACAATTATGGGCAGCGCCGAACCCCACCCTTAGAGTGGAAATCATAAAGCTGTTGGAATAGCGAGGCGTGCCTGTTTATCAAATTTTGATTCGGCAGCCAACTACCCGGACACCAACTGAGGAGTCCACTCTATTTTACGGCATGACAACCTGGTTCAGCCAGGCTCCGATCAGGCACCCGCGGTTCAACCATAAGAGGACTTGCAGCTGCCTTCAAGCATTTGTCTTTACAGAATAACTTTGGCGCAGAACAGGACAGGCGACATGGAATCAGCTCGGACACACAAGGGCAAGAACACATAAGTAAATCCCCCCCCCTCCCAAAGGAGGCAGTCCGGATTCACTTCAAATCCATACACAGCCTCCTCCAGTCCGGCCAAAACAGGTTCCGCCAAAAAGACCTCTTTTCATAATCATAAACCGTACTCATATGCATAGATATGTCATCCTACTATAGTGCGTAGATTTAAATAACACTTACTGGCTGTCATTCTTCATTAAATGCCACCTTTTTCCATAAACGGCACCCGTACATCGTATTATGCCCCACTATGCCAGGGGCTTCATAATACGGCAACAAAGTCCAGCCACCTTTCCGGTCGCTCGGCACCCCGAACTTATAACATTATATGCATCAGCTCCGAATCATGTCTTGGGTCATTAGTTGGGTTTGCCCAGCTCCCATGTTTTTGTACCTTACATTTCGCTCCATCAGCTAAGGTAGCACTGAGAGAACTACTGCGATTGTGTCCCGGTTCTTCCGGACGAGCACCTCAGTAGAGAAAGCCGAAAACTGACTGTCATGATATGGCGAGAGCTGGTCAGCTGTTCGAGAGGTTATAAAATCCCTAAAGATTTATTCTGCACAATGCCATTATAAATGCAAAGTGCGACATATCGGTCTCCCGATCATGCACCGATAGAGCCTCCAGTACGGCCTTCCGAATATCAGGGAATGCGCCCACCATACTAGAATTCCTATGGCTAAGTGAGAGTGATAAAGCCCTATAGTCTGATTGCCTGGTTCGTGGTGAGGAACACCTCCTTAAAAGGACCCAACAATGGGATAAAGAGTGTTCAGGTATGTCCCGAACACCCCCGTACTTTTCACGTGGGGGCAGAAGCCGACGACTTGCTGACTCTCAGGTTTTATATACACTAAACGGCCGCACAGGAAGAACAAACGTTCACACAAACAGGCAATAAATAATAAAAGTGCCATTATCCCACATTACAAAGAATGGCACGACTGCCTTCAGGGAAATATAATGTCTTTGGTACGTTGATCCGCCACAAGGCGGGCTCCTTTCAGGACACCTTCATAGTATAGCTCGGGCTTGCGATGCTCCTTACCCTCCGGTGGTCCCTCAGTCATCAGCTTCTCAGCATGAAGCTTCCCCCAATGCACCTTCGCACGGGAAAATGCCATGCATGCACCCTCTATGCAAACTGATCGCTTAATGACATCAAGCCGAGGGCAAGCACCAACAATCCGCTTTACGAGTCCGATGTAACTGCTTGGAATTGGCTCCGTGGGCCACACCCGGACAACCAAGTCCTTCATGGCTAGTTTGGCCACCTGGTGTAGTTCGACCAGCTGCTTCAGCTGATCGATAAAGGGCACCAGATAATTCGGTGCCAAATACTGCGACCAGAAATCCTTCTCCGCAGACTTCTTCTCCTTAGTGCGGTAGAATTGGGTAGCATCTGATATGCTGCGTGGCAGGTCCGCAAACACACCTGGAGAAACAAGAATTCAGCTTGTCGCTTAGAGCTGCCATTACTACCAAAAAAGTGGCCTTGAGTACAAAAGGCCTTACCAGCCGCAACCTTCCGTGCCTCCTAAATGTCCTTCAGAGCACCTCGGGCTTCTTCCCGAGCATCCTCCGCGGCTTGGAGAGCTTGGGCGAGTTCAGATTCTTTCCCTACTAAACTCTGCTCCAAGGCTTCACTTTTCTTCACAGCCTCCTGAAGCTCTCGCTCAGCTTCAATGACCCTGGCCTCGTGTTTCTCACGAAGAGCCTACTCGGCGGCGGCCTTCTTGTTGGCTTCGGCCACAACCTTCTTCAGTGCCTCATATTCGACACTCGCCCCTAGAGCATACAATACAAATATTTTTCATCAGGCACAACTACTCATTCGTGCCGAATTTAGGACAAGGTTTCGACATACCTTGCTTGTCCTCCAATTGCTTTTTCACAGGGCCAAGTTCCTCTTCGGCCCGTTCCAGACTCTGCTTTAGTCCGGACACCTCCGCACTATGAGCGGCGGTCGTCCCTACAGACGCCTGTTTTCAAACAAAGGGATACACGTCATTAACTGAGTCTCCTGCAACGCGGATGCTTTGATCCCCTGTCTGGCTTTCTTTCTCTTTCGCCGGACAGTGCATCAGGGGCTACTACTCACACTGTGACAATTTCCAAAGGGTTTCTAAAAAACATACCTCAAAGCCCTTTATAAGGCCAAGGCAGGACTCATTCAGTCCGCGCTCAGCGGACTGAATCTTTTCAATCACCGCACCCATGAGGGTCCGATGTTCATCGACGATAGACGCGCTCCTTAGCACTGTCGATAGGCCACCCAACAGCTCTGCTTGGACAGAGGTTGCTGGCGGAGTATGCAAGCCTCCCCCCGGCAAAGGTGGATGCTCGACCGATCCTGGAGCTTTAAAGCTCTCCAGGGCCGCGTGTGGCTGCGGTACGAACCTAAGATCGCTCCCGCCATCGACGCGCCTGAGAGCCGCTGCTCCTGCGTGTTCGGCCCCAGGGATATGCCCCCCTGGACCGGGTCCCGATGAGACAACACCTCGGTGTCACGCCTAGGCTTCGGGGAAGGGGCCTTTGGAGGCGTCTCGCTCGCCAGGGCATCAAAGCTCAGTGAATCCTCCGATGAGTACTGTCCGGCGTGGGACCTCGCCGGGCTGCACAAAATATGGCGACGGTTAAAACTACTGCATCCTAACAACCCCGGGTGCGTATGTGTGTTCGGATTTCATATACTTACGACTTTTCCAGGGGCTGGACCCCGGGATCCCACTCCGGGCTGCTATCAGCAGCCGTGGTGGATGCCTCTGGGAGGGAACCCTTTCCCCTCTTTGGCGATTCGGCCTCCACGGATGTGGAAGCCGTCCTTTTCTTCCCACCCCCTGCGGGGGACTCGTCTTCCTCCTCTTCGTCTTTGGAGGAGGGATGTTCGCTGGAGTCTTCGGATTTTGAAGCATCGCGACGACGGAGGCCGCTCCGGGTCTTCTTGACCTTCTTGGAAGCTTCTTTCTTCGGTGCCTCGTAAGGCGCTGGGACCAGCATCTTCGTCAGAAGAGGTCCGGCCAGTTCCTCCGGCAGCAGGGCACGATAGTGTATCCGCTCCACCTTTTTTATCCATCCCTGAGGTCATGGTAAAGCAGGATAAAAGCGTCTCCCTCAGGACATGCCAACTGAAGCATGGATGGACAGAGCACAACAATGACTTACCAGACTTGCAAAGTGGGATAGTTGATACCCACGGTCCTCGGCGGAGCCCGGCCATGATTTGCCGGACTTAAAGAGCACCTTCCAGATATCCTTGTGGGAGGAACCATAGAGCTCCCGTAGGGTCTGGTGCTCGGTTGGGTCGTATTCCCACAAATTGCAGGCTCGACGCTGGCAAGGGAGAACCAGGCGAACTAACATCACCTGGACTACGTCGACGAGTTTTACATCCTTGTCGACCACACTCTGGACGCGCGTCTGGAGCAGTGACAGCTCATCGGACAAGGACCAGTTTAGGCCCTTCTCGGGCCAGGACGTCAGCCACAGTGGGGCTCCGGATCTGAACTCAGGAGCCGCAGTCCACTTTTTGCCGCGCGGTTCGGTGATATAGAACCACTGCTGCTGCTACTCCTTGACGGAGTCGTTGAAGGCACCCGTCGGCCATACAACCTTGGGTATCTTGCTCACCATGGCGCCGCTGCACTCTGCGTGCTCACCACTCACCACCTTGGGTTTCACATTGAAAATCTTCAGCCATAGGCCGAAGTGAGGCAAAATTCGGAGAAAAGCCTCACATGCGACGATGAACGTCGAGATATTAAGGAAAGAATTTGGGGATGGATCATGAAAGTCAATCCCATAATAATACATAATACCGCGAACGAATGGGTGAAGGGGAAACCCGAGCCCGCGGACAAAATGAGGAAGAAACACGACCCTCTCGTGGGGCTCCGGAGTAGGGACGATCTGTCCCGCCGGTGGAAGACGGTGGCCGATCTTTTTCGCCAGGTACCCGGCCTCTCGGAGCCTCTTGATATCCTTCTCCTAGATGGTAGAGGCCATCCATTTGCCTCCTGCTCCGGATCAGGACATCTTCGAAGAACCTCTCTTCGGTGGAGAAGAAGAGTGCTTGGGCTCTAGGGCTCGAATAGAGGGGAATGGACTAGCGGAAGGAAAAGGCGTGGGTAAAAAGAAGAGACCTTATCTCTTTATAGAAGCGATGAAAGCTTTTGCGTCTCCCCACTTGTCTGGTGGAACCCGCTCGTTTCCCACTTGCCACAATTAGCGGTACTGTTGGGCTACCCACACCCGTATTGATGAGAATCCCGTGATATGGGGACACGATCTCTGCTTCGGCAAGACATGTAGAGGAAACCGCCTCGCAATATCCGCTGTGGCTGGTTGTGGGAAAACGATTCGAATAATGACCCGACCGTAGTGTCATGTCATGTTGTCTAAAAATTGCCAGCAGATCAGATTTATGCTATGCTCTCTATGGTGGTATGTGAAGATCATCTTGCAGATCCGTACACGGTTTAAGTGTTCGATAATTACTTTGGAGAATTCGAAGATGGAACCTGCCTTGCAATGCCGAAGACAAAACTGCGCACCAGACTCATCGTCATTGAAGCCTGGTTCAGGGGCTACTGAGGGAGTCCTGGATTAGGGGGTATCCGGACAGCCGGACTATATACCTTGGCCGGACTGTTGGACCGTGAAGATACAAGACTCAAGACTACGTCTCGTGTCCGGATGGGACTCTCCTTTGCGTGGAAGACAAGCTTGGCGATCCGGATATTATATTTCCTTCTTTGTAACCGACTCCATGTAAACCCTAGCCCCCTCCGGTGTCTGTATAAACTGGAGGGTTTAGTCCTTAAAGGGACGATCACAATCATAATCATCATAGGCTTGCTTCTAGGGTTTAGCCTCTATGATCTCGTGGTAGATCAACTCTTGTACTACTCATATCATCAATATCAATCAAGCAGGAAGTAGGGTTTTACCTCCATCGAGAGGGCCCGAACCTGGGTAAACATTGTGTCCCTTGCCTCCTGTTACCATCAGCCTTAGATGCACAGATTGGGACCCCCTAACCGAGATCCGCCGGTTTTGACACCGACACCTGTCATGGAACGAATTTGGACCCATATATAAATTAAAAATTAAAAAGGACGAGGATCGAACATGCGACCACGGCCTTCAAGCCGCACGTCAATAGGCAACATAGTACAACAACATTTGTTGTACCCCCCTCTTTGTTGATATAATGTTGACATATTACCATAGCTTATTTAATGGATAACATGTTTTAATATTATTTTTAGTACATTAGTGGGACCGGCTCGTTAGCACGTACTATTCGCCTTCACTTACTGGTGGGTTCCTTGTCTGCTCTCTCTCTCTCTCTCTCCTCCCCTTCTACGTTTAGACGCACGAGAAAACACGAAGAACTCACGGGCGATGCTGCCGTTGACCATATCTGGACGTGTTCACAAGTTACGGCACCAGTTTCATGTACTAGTAGTACTAGTCAATGTGTACGTGCAATGCACATTAATTTGGAAGTATATTAAGTGCATGTGGATAGTAAGTAGGATATTATTTGCGTGTTATTATGTGATTAGCACTATTTTTGGCATGAAATTAACTTCATGCTAAACGTGTTGAGCGCTCGACATTGAAGCAGTCTAGGTCGTTGGATTGACATGATTTGATGGCCGAGATTAATTGGATCTGCCCCTTTGGTATAGATATAGATTATACATGTAACAAGTTTAGGAACAAAAGTGACTGTGACAGACAAGTTATCTAGTACTGTATATTTATCTACTACTCTGTAATAATTAAATGTGTTGATAAATAGATGTATCTCCTAATGCTCAAACAAGGGGACTGGTCGCGCCCTACAAGTATTTGGAATTGACTTCCCTAAGAAAATATTTGGAATTGACGTGGTATTTAATATGAAATGCTTGCGATTAGAAGGAATACACGTGGCTTGATGACGTTTTATATATAACTTGATACGGCTCTAGAAGAACATTCAATCGATCAAACTATAGATTTCATTCAGTCTGACTCTGACTTTACATTCATACGACGATCAATCTAAAATAAACGGAAATGATAAACGTTCGGATTTTAGGCATGGCAATCCGAATGTTTTTCATGGCAAATTTAGATTATGCGGCGACGGCGACGATGTCTTGCGGTGGGAAGCGGCTCCTCTGTCGTGCTTTGTGTGTCGTTGGGCCACTGACCAACGGCGACGGCGATGGCGGCGTCTTGCGCGGTTGTTGGCGTACTCCTGGATGTTGGCCCTAGCTTCAAGGAAGGCCAGAATGTTCTGGACTTCAGTCTCCAGGAGCAAGTCAATTGGCGGGGGGAGGCGACAGGTGTTGGTGCAAGGAAGCGGTCGACGATGGCCATCCATGCTGCCGATGGGGGCACTGGCACCCGCGCAGGGACATGCGCTGGCAATGGCGTGGCGGACACATTTGTGTGCACGGGCACCGACATGAGCGTGCGCATCAGGGCACGTGCAGGTGCATGCGCTGGCAGGTGCATGGGTGCATGAAAGTAGGCGGAGACCTCGTGGAACCCCGTGGCATCAAGCTCGGCGATCATGTGCGGCTCCTAGCCCATCAATGCCATGGGGTTGGGCGCTGCCATAGCCGGGGCGACGGGAGCGGGGACAAGCGCGGCGTCTTCCCGCAAGGCCAGTTCAAGCTCGTCCCAAAGCGCGATGTCTTCCTCAGGGAACTGGAAGATTAAGGGCATACCATCGTGATGCGGCATAGCATACGGTTAGGTCAGGCTAGTTGGAGGTAGACGACAGGAGAATTGGAGAGGAAGAGAGAAGATTGTAGTAATACCGGGTAGCGATGTCTGCTAAAACTACGTCGATATTTCCCCAAAGAGGAAGGGATGATGCAGTATAGTGACGGTAGGTATTTCCCTCAGTGATGAGACCAAGGTTATCGAACCAGTAGGAGAACCTCCTCACACCACGTAAACAGCACATGCACACAAATAACAAATACTCGCAACCTTACTTGTTAAAGGGGTTGTCAATCCCTTTCGGGTACAGCGCCTCTAGTGGCCAAATAACGTGAGGTAAAAAGTGGTAGATAGGATAAATAGATCGTGGAACAAATAAATTGCAGCAAGGTATTTTTGTATTTTTGGTTTACTAGATCTAAAAATAAATGCAAGAGAAAATAGACCGCAAAGGCAAATATGATGAAAAGAGACCCCGGGCGTCGTAGGTTTCTCTCGAGAAAAATAACAAACGGTGGGAAAACGATTACTGTTGGGCAATTGATAGAACTTGAAATAATTATGATGATATCTAGGAAATGATCATTATAGAGGCATCACGTCCAAGATTAGTAGACCGACTCCTGCCTGCATCTACTACTATTACTCCACACGCCGACCGCTATCCAGCATGACTCTAGTGTATTAAGTTCATGAGAAAATGGAGTAATGCATTAAGAACAATGACATGATGTAGACAAGATCCGTTTATCTATTGCGGTAGCTACAGATCTCATCTTGTTATCCTTAGTAGCAATGATACATACATGTCAGTTCCCTTTTTGTCACTGGGATCTAGCACCGTAAGATCGAACCCACTACAAAGCACATCTTCCCGTTGCAAGATAAATAGATCAAGTTGGCCAAACAAAACCCAAATATCGGAGAATAAATACGAGGCTATAAGCAATCATGCATATAAGAGATCAAAGAAGACTCAAGTAACTTTTATGGATAAAAACATAGATTTGATCATAAACTCAAAGTTCATCGAATACCAACAAACACACCGCCAAAAGACTTGCATCATATGGATCTCCAAGAGACCATTGTATTGATAAACAAAAGAGAGATAGGAAGCCATCTAGCTAGTAACTACGGACCCGTAGGTCTATAAAGAACTACTCACGCATCATAGGAGAGGCACCAATGGAAGTGGTGAACCCCTCCATGGCGGTGTCTAGATTGGATCTTGGTGGTTCTGGACTCTGCGGCGGTGGATTAATATTTCGTCGACTCCCCTAGGGTTTTTGGAATATTTGGGTATTTATAGAGCAAGGAGGTGGTTTAGGGGGCACCCGAGGTGGGCACAACCCATCAGGGCGCGCCTGGGCCTCCTGGCGCGCCCTGGTGGGTGCTGCTCACCTCGAGCATCCCCTCAGGTGCTTCCTGTTGGGGAACATAGTAATTTCCAAAAAAATTCCAACGCACACGCAAGATCATGGTGATGCATAGCAATGAGAGGGGAGAGTGTTGTCCATGTACCCTCGTAGACCGAAAGCGGAAGCGTTAGCACAACGCGCTTGATGTAGTCGTACGTCTTCACGATCCGACCGATCAAGTACCGAACGTATGGCACCTCCGAGTTCAGCACACGTTCAGCTCGATGACGTCCCTCGAACTCCGATCGAGCCGAGCTTTGAGGGAGAGTACCATCAGCACGACGGCGCGGTGACGATGATGATGTTCTACCGACGCAGGGCTTCGCCTAAGCACCGCTACGATATTATCGAGTGGATTATGGTGGAGGGGGGCACCGCACACGGCTAAAAGATCCAAGGGATCAATTGTTGTGTCTAGAGGTGCCCCCTGCCCCCGTATATAAAGGAGCAAGGGGGGAGGTGGCCGGCCTAGGAGGAGGGCGCGCCAAGGGGGGAGTCCTACTCCCGCCGGGAGTAGGACTCCTCCTTTCCTTGTTGGAGTAGGAGAAGGAAAGGGAGAAGGAGAAGGAAGAAAGGGGGTGCCCCCCTCCCTAGTCCAATTCGGACTAGTCCATGGGGAGAGGTGCGGCCACCCTTTGGGGCCTTTCTCTCCTTTCCCGTATGGCCCATTAAGGCCCAATACGAATTCCCGTAACTCTCCGGTACTCCAAAAAATACCCGAATCACTCGGAACCTTTCCGATGTCCGAATATAGTCGTCCAATATATCGATCTTTACGTCCCGACCATTTCGAGACTCCTCATCATGTACCCGATCTCATCCGGGACTCCGAGTTCCTTCGGTACATCAAAACACATAAACTCATAATATAACCGTCATCGAACTTTAAGCGTGCGGACCCTACGGGTTCGAGAACTATGTAGACATGACCGAGACACATCTATGGTCAATAACCAATAGCGGAACCTGGATGCTCATATTGGCTCCCACATATTCTATGAAGATCTTTATCAGTCAAACCGCATAACAACATACGTTGTTTCCTTTGTCATCGGTATGTTACTTGCCCGAGATTCGATCGTCGGTATCTCAATACCTAGTTCAATCTCGTTACCGGCAAGTCTCTTTACTCGTTATGTAATGCATCATCCCGCAACTAACTCATTAGTCACATTGCTTGCAAGGCTTATAGTGATGTGCATTACCGAGAGGGCCCAGAGATACCTCTCCGACAATCGGAGTGACAAATCCTAATCTCGAAATACGCCAACTCAACATGTACCTTCGGAGACACCTGTAGAGCTCCTTTATAATCACCCAGTTACGTTGTGACGTTTGGTAGCACACAAAGTGTTCCTTCGGTAAACGGGAGTTGCATAATCTCATAGTCATAGGAACATGTATAAGTCATGAAGAAAGCAATAGCAACATACTAAACGATCAAGTGCTAAGCTAACGGAATGGGTCAAGTCAATCACATCATTCTCTAATGATGTGATCCCATTAATCAAATGACAACTCATGTCTATGGTTAGGAAACTTAACCATCTTTGATTATCGAGCTAGTCAAGTAGAGGCATACTAGTGACACTATGTTTGTCAATGTATTCACACATGTACTAAGTTTCCGGTTAATACAATTCTAGCATGAATAGTAAAAATTTATCATGAAATAAGGAAATAAATAATAATTTTATTATTGCCTCTAGGGCATATTTCCTTCAGTCTCCCACTTGCACTAGAGTCAATAATCTAGTTCACATCATCATGTGATTTAACACCAATATTCATATCTGTATATGTTAAACATCCATAGTTCACATCGTCATGTGACCAACACCCAAAGGATTTACTAGAGTCAATAATCTAGTTCGCATCGCTATGTGATTAACACCCAAAGAGTACTAAGGTATGATCATGTTTTGCTCGTGAGAGAAGTTTAGTCAACGGGTCTGTCACATTCAGAGCCGTATGTATTTTGCAAATATTCTATGTCTACAATGCTCTGCACGGTGCTACTCTAGCTAATTGCTCCCACTTTCAATATGTATCCAGATTGAGACTTAGAGTCATCTGGATCGATGTAAAATCTTGCACCGATGTAACTTTTTACAACGAACTCTTTTATCACCTCCATAATCGAGAAACATTTCCTTAGTCCTTACTAAGGATATTCTTGACCGCTGTCCAGTGATCTACTCCTAAATCAAAATTGTACTCCCTTGCCAAACTCAGAGCAAGGTATACAATAGGTCTGGTACACAGCATAGCATACTTTATAGAATCTATGACTGAGGCATAGGGAATGACTTCTCATTCTCTTTCTATTTTCTGCCATGGTCGGGATTTGAGTCTTACTCAACTTCACACCTTGCAACATAGGCAAGAACTCCTTCTTTGAGTGTTCCATTTTGAACTACTTCAAAATCTTATCAAGGTATGTACTCATTGAAAAATCTTATCAAGCATCTTGATCTATCTCTATAGATCTTGATGCTCAGTGTGTAAGCAGCTTCACCGAGGTCTTTCTTTGAAAAACTTCTTATTCAAGTATCCTTTTATGCTATCCAGAATTTCTATATCATTTCCAATCAACAATATGTCATCTACATATAGTTTTAGAAATGCTATAGAGCTCCCACTCAATTTCTGTGCAAATATAGGCTTCTCCAAAAGTCTGTATAAAACCATATGCTTTGATCAACTCATCAAAGCATATATTCCAACTCCGAGATGCTTGCACCAGTCCATAGATGGATCACTGGAGCTTGCACATTTTGTTAGCACCTTTAGGATTGACAAAACCTACTGGTTGCATCATATACAACTTTTTTTAATAAATCCATTAAGGAATGTAGTTTTGACATCCATTTGCCGGATTTCATAAAATGCGGCAACTGCTAACATGATTCAGACAGACTTTTAAGCATCGATACGAGTGAGAAAATCTCATCGTAGTTAACACCTTGAACTTGTCGAAAATATTTTGCGACAATTCGAGCTTTGTAGATAGTAACACTACTATCAGCGTCCGTCTTCCTCTTGAAGATCCATTTATTCTTAATGACTCACGGCTCATCGGACAAGTCAATCAAAGTCCATACTTTGTTCTCATACATGGATCCCATCTCAGATTTCATGGCCTCAAGCCATTTCGTGGAATCTGGGCTCATCATCGCTTCCTCATAGTTCGTAGGTTTGCCATGGTGTAACGCCCCGAGACCGACGCTCCAGACGCCTTCCATGTTTTTCATTATCATCGTCTGTATTCATTTGTTTGCTGCATTCATCAGGTTATCATCCGCATTGCGCCGGCACTCGTTGCCGTCATTTTTTTTGTTTTTTTAACTTGCATCCGCTCGTAGTTGCCGCGTCCCCCCTTGCTTTTATTGACCGTTCCGAGACCAACCTTGTTTTTCATTTTCCCTCTTGCCTAAACCGGAGTCTCTTTGCACAGCGCATCGACCCCTCGCCCATGTCCGAAACTCCCCTTGACCCGGCCCGGACTATCGTTACCATTGCGTCTGAATCATCTCCAAACATCTATAAAATATCTGCGTTTCTCCATTGGACTCCCCTAACCCTCTATTCTTGACCGTCCGATTTAATTGGAGGGTCCAAATCTACCCTAAACCCCCCTTTCCCTATATATATAAGACCATCACCTACCAAATCATCCCAACCCTAAAATCTAGGACATCTGTCCCCGTCACCGCCGCCGCACTCAAATCCCACCTCGTGATCCTCCCAGATCCATCTCCCTCCAACCAGCGCCTGAGGCCGTGCCTCCTCTTCCCTCCTCTGCTCGATCCTCCTCTTCCCTCCTCTGCTCGATCCCGAATGGATCGTGAGCACCGAGCACCTCCACCGTCGCTGGCGACCGCGTCACCAGGACCCTCGCACACGAGCTCCTCCCTTCTCACGCACCTGAGACCAGCAGCTCTCCTCGAGCCGGCCGCAGCAGAAGCCCCAGGCCGACCCGTGCCCTCTCCCTCGGTCCCTCCTTCTCTTCCTTCTTTCTCCTAATCTCACATCTCTCTCTCTCTCTCTCTCTCTCTCTCTCTCTCTCTCTCTCTCTCTCTTGCAGGACCCTGACGGCCAAGGCGCCAGGAGCTCGAGCCTCCCGTCACCTAACGCCACCATGGCCACCCGTCGGAACACGACTGGACCATGCCGCAGCTCCTCTGCCTCCTTCCTTTCTCTCTTTCTTCTTCTTCACTGTCGTTTCTCTCTCCCTCCCTCACGCTACGCTCTCTATCTCTCAACGCAAGACGCCGCTGCCATGGCCTCAAGTCGAGCCGCCCTCGACCTCCTCCAGCTGCCCGACCATCAGATCCATTCCGCCGTTCCTCGTCGTTCCCTCTTCGGATCTCGCCGCGAGACGCCCGCGCCGAGTCCAGCGCCAAGCCGCCGCCGTTGCCCCTGTTTCCTGCCGTTGCACCGATGCTGCCTGCTTCGTCCATAGGCGCAGGTGCTCGCGTTGACCGCGTCAACCAGCGGCTCATCCCGCGCCTCTACTTGCTGCGTTGACCCGATCTGGCCTCCTCATTCGATCCAGCGCCCCTTCCAGCCCTTCTACTCCACCGACCGGCCCAAGGCCCAGGGTGAGCAGCCCCCCTGGCCTTTCCTCTATTGGGCTAGTAAGATGCGGCCCCTACCATGTTTTTTCCCAGTTCTGCAAATTTGCTAATTATCCAGAGAGTGCAGTTTTACAGAAAAACCCTTATGTTCATGCATTTAATATCTCGCAAACCGTGCATCGGATTAAAATGTTTTAAATATGTAAAATGCTTAGAATTTCATCTAGTTTCATAATATGCTACTTTCATCCATGTTAAAAATGTTTAAACTTGCTGTTTCTTTAAATTTGTATAAATGACATGTTAAAATGGTTTATTTCATAACTAAATAACCGTAGCTCGGTTTTAAATGTTCTTTATATGTAAATGGGCTAGAAAAATGCATAGATTAACTTGATGCACTTTATTTTGCTGCTTAACAACATTAAAATTGTGTTTGGGGCAGAACAGTACCAAATTCATATTATGCACATGGGGATTTTTCGGAATTGTTGTTTGTTGTTCCGGCCTCATTTAAACTTGCCTAGATAGGTAGTTTTATTACGCCTCACCTCTTGCCATGTTTAACAACAGTTAATATTGTTGAGTAGCTTATAACGAGATCAAACTAAATAATTGCATGTGGTGTTTTGTCAATGTGTAACTCGTTGCATATTGAGCTCCACTTAACTTGTAGTATTGTTTGTTGCACTTTGCCATGTCATGCCTCATTAAACCGGACATGCATCATACTTGTTTGTGCATCATGCCATGATTATGCTTGTGTGTTTACCATGTTGTTTGTTTCTTTCCGGTGTTGCTTCTTAGTTCCGATAATGTTGCGATTGTGAGGATTCGTTCGACTACTCCCGTTCGTCTTCTTCATGGACTCGTTCTTCTTCCTAGCGGGATTTCATGCAAGATGACCGCTACCCTAGATCTCACTACTATCATTGCTATGCTAGTTGCTTCGTTCTATCGCTATGCTGCGCTACCTATCATTTGCTCTTGAAGCCTCCCAAATTGCCATGTCAGCCTCTAACCTTTTCACCCTTCCTAGCAAATCGTTGCTTGGCTATGTTACCGCTTTGCTCAGCCCCTCTTATAGCGTTGTTAGTTGCAGGTGAAGTTGAAGATTGCCCCATGGTGGACAGGATTATGTTGGGATATCACAATATCTCTTATTTAATTAATGCATCTATATACTTGGTAAAGGGTGGAAGGCTCGGCCTTATGCCTGGTGTTTTGTTCCACTCTTGCCACCCTAGTTTCCGTCATACCGGTGTTATGTTCCCAGATTTTGCGTTCCTTACGCGGTTGGGTGATTTATGGGACCCCCTTGACAATTCACTTTGAATAAAACTCCTCCAGCAAGGCCCAACCTTGGTTTTACCATTTGCCTCACCTAGCCCTTTTTCCCTTGGGTTTCCGGAGCCCGAGGGTCATCTTTATTTACCCCCCCGGGCCAGTGCTCGTCGTGAGTGTTGGTCCAACCTGTCAGCCGCCGGTGGCCACCAGGGGCAACTCTGGGATGGCCTACCGAAAGTTTAGGCAATCCGGTGTGCCCTGAGAACGAGATATGTGCAGCTCCTATCAGGATTTGTCGGCACATTTGGGCGGCTTTGCTGGTCTTGTTTTACCATTGTCGAAATGTCTTGTAAACCGGGATTCCGAGTTTGATCGGGTCTTCCTGGGAGAAGGAATATCCTTCGTTGACCGTGAGAGCTTGTGATGGGCAAAGTTGGGACACCCCTGCAAGGTATAAACTTTCGACAGCCGTGCCCGCGGTTATGTGGCAGATGGGAATTTGTTAATGTCCGGTTGTAGATAATTTGACACCAGATCCGAATTAAAACGCATCAATCGTGTGTGTAGCCGTGATGGTCTCTTTTCGGCGGAGTCCGGGAAGTGAACACGGTTTTGGGTTATGATTGACGTAAGTAGGAGTTCAGGATCACCTCTTGATCATCGCTAGCTTCACGACCGTTCCGCTTGCTCTCTTCTCGCTCTTATTTGCGTTGGTTAGCCACCATATATGCTTAGTCGCTGCTGCAACCTCACCACTTTACCCCTTCCTTTCCCATTAAGCTTTGCTAGTCTTGAGTTTCTGTTTATATTTATGTTTCATCTGTAGTCGGATGTTGTTCTCTTGTATTGTGATGTTGTACTCATTTGGCATTGTATGCCTTTTGTATGTATCCCCATCTATTATGTAATGTTGATGTAATGATATCCACCTTGCAAAAGCGTCTTCAAGATGCGCTTCTATCCTTGGTGGGACCTTCGAGTTCCTTTAGGATAGGGTCGCATCTTGGGCGTGACAAGTTGGTATCAGAGCCTCGACCGACCATAGGAGCCCCCTTGATTGTTGGCCGTTGTTGAGTCTAGAAGAAAACTATTTTGAGTCTTAGGATTATATATATCGGAGAGTAGGATTCTTTTACTCCTCAGCCCCCTTCGTCGCTCTGGTGAGGACTCCTGACGTAGATGTTTTGTCTTTCCTCTCCTCAAATTTCATTAAAAAAATTTAGGATCACGCGGGTATCTTGGGATCGTTCCGATATTCTTATGACGAGAACATTGTTCTTGGTGCCTCCTGTCATTTAGGGGTTGTGGCAGTGTCCCGGGGAATTAAGCTCCGAGGTGTTGTCGTCATAATTTTATCGTTGCAGTTCTGGAATACCTGAGTTTTGCCGACATCGAAAATCTCTTTTATGCAGTTGTTGGTGAGATACCTCGACGCCACCCAGTACTGGGGAGTTCGGGAGTATTGCCATAGCTTGTATAATGGATGCTTTTCGAAGGTTGAGGTACACGATTTCCGGAGTTTTCTTGGTTATGTGTTGATGGATGGATACAGCTGGATGTAGAGATTGTTAGTTTGGGTGAGATATATTGCTTCCCCTGTATCCCCAACACCAGATTGCATAACCAGAAAGTTTTGGGAGTTTTATAGGTGGGAATTCAAGTAGCTCCTAGAATATCTTTCCGACAGATGCATGATATGAGATTGGGGTTCGACGTCTAGTGGTCCGCCTATCCACGGTCGGTTTTTACAGTGGTCTCGTTGTGTCTTAAAGAGCCTTGGATATGCTGGTTCGGGGACACTTCATATGTCATGTGCACTGCCTTGTACATGACGGTGATGTACGATCGAGCCCGTGTGGGCCCACCACGAAAACTTCGGACGAAATCTCTATCATATGTTTGTTCTGGCTTATTCTGCAAACCAAATCCTTTGTTTCGTTTTGAATTGTGGTAATCGAGCTGCTTCAAAGTCAAATGTTGAATTCATACCTTTCCTAAATGGTGTTCTCATATTTCTATGGGAGTGCTAATCCTTCTTGATCATTGAGGTTGTCATGTTAATTCTTTTTCAACCGGCGTGCTTCTCTTCAAGTGGATCCGATCATTTCAACATCCGCAAGATCAATTCTAAGTTTTCTCAACGGTATCCATTCCATCTGCCCCAAGTTGCCTTTGTTTTTCCCGCCCTCCCACCCTTTTTCTTCAAGGACTTAGATTTCTTAATCAAGTATCCTTTTATTGATGTAAAGTCTCTCCATTCTTTTCCGTCAATGTTCTTCTCTGGTGATTCTCAGGAAGATACTAACGGAGCTTCAAGTTTATTATTCTTCGTCTCTTTTCTTCTCCAGTGGTTTAATTTCAAGTTTCGGTGTTGATCATATCTCTTCTTTTGTTTCACATATCTTCTCATGTGAATTTCTTATCCAAGGCTCTCTTATTTATTCACCTCTCCCAGTTCATATCCTGAGTGTTGAAGATATCTCGGAAGATCTGTGTTTCCATTCTCTATCAGTTCAAGTTATTTTGAGGTTGTTATCTCATTCAAGCCATTTAATTCAACTGGTGAAATCCCCCCTTTCAATCAATCGTTCAATGGTGTATCTTTTAGTGGGCCCTAACCCACATGTCTTTTCCCAGGATCTTACCTGACTCTTCTAATTATCAGCAGCCGTTCCCAAATTCTTTTCCAAGTTTGATGTAAGAATGAATTTTCATCAGTCACATGCCTTCTCCAAGGTCGTTTTCAAATTCTTTTCATCTTTGGCTCAACCTTTTTCTTTTAATCCTTCCGGAGTGTGTCAACAATTCATGGTGGTGTTTCTCGTCATCATTCTCGAATTTTGAAGACCGAAGAAGAGTTCCTCTTAAATCCTTACGCATTCTTCTAGAGATTCATGGTTCTAGCTTCATTCCATCCTCATAATTGTTTTTGAATGTGACAATTCTTTTCTTACCATCCGGAGCATATCATGAGTTGTTTCTATTTCTTTCCTCCGAAGGCCATCATGTCATAATTCTTCATTCTCAGTGTGTAGCTATCATTCTCCAAATCTTACTGGTGAATCGTTCTAATATCCTCTAATTAGTTCATGATCTCTTCGTTCTCAGGTAGCTAAATCCCCTCAAGTATCTTCATTCGTTTTCCAATTCTTCCCGGTTTATCGTGCCTTTGCTACGTTCATTCTCAATTCTTACGGTGGTTCGTTCAGGATTTCTCTTCCTCCGTTATCATATCAAATATTCGTTGTTTCCAAATCCCACCGGTGGTTCCATCAATACCTTCTGAAGTTTGCGCTATATCTCTATCCGTAATCATTTTTCAATGAGAATAAGTAGTATGCCAAATCCATTGCTTGTCATCAATTTAATTTGATGAAGGATAAGCATAAAATAAATATTATTCTTATTTCCTCGAGGTGATTCAATTCTTTTCTTCCGGAGATTGTTCATGATGAAGTAATTCTCGGGTTTCATCTTTTCCTTTTCCGGAGTTCCAAGTTTTCTTGGTTATATCGTCGCGAAGCTCCATCTAAATCATTGCAAGGCTTCACCTTGTGTTTTCAACTTCTCTTTCTTTCTATCATCCTTTCATTACCGGAGTTCTTCATGGATGATCTACATGATGGTTCATCAAGGATTCTTTTATTCTTCAATTGTTCCTCAAGTTTTCTATGAAAGTTATGATCCGCCAAGCTATACTCAAAATTAAACATGGTGCTCAACACATGTTTTGTTTTGAGGATATCAAGTATTCTTCTTCTTGCATTTCGAAGTGCAATTCTTTCTACCTTATCTTTTGAGGTGGTGTTATGTCATTCTTGACAATTTCCACTCATGTTTCGTGATTCACATGTTGTCAACAATGAGGTATTTTAAATCGATCAATCTCTTCTCTGGAGTTATCTTGGTATAGATTTCACCTAAAGCCTTCCCTAATGAATGTTGCTATTGTGGTGCTTATCAATGATCCAATTTTCTCCTTCTCATCTCGGTGAAGACGTTTTTCATCTCTTTGGTGTTCTCAATCAAATTAATTGATCCCGTTGGTGGCTGGTTTTCACCTCAAATGTTGGGATGTTTTCCATAAGCCCACAACAAGCTTGTGCTTCTCGTTGTTGATTTTCAAACAACTCCGTTCGATTCTTATTTGCAAGGATGCTTTTCAAGTTCATTTGTGGTAGAAGATGTCATTTTCTTCTCCATTCTGTTATTCCAATGATCTATCTTCTATTCTTTCTTCCGGAGACTTTGTGATGTTACTCTCTTCGTCCCATCATCTCATTTTGTAAATACAATGTTCATTTCCTTGCTTATCCATTTAACCGGAGTGTCGTGTCCTCTTTTCAAGTTCTTTTCGTCTTATCAAGTCTTGCATCTCTTTTCAACCGGAGTGCTGTCCGAATCTGTTCTTCCTTGTTCCTTGTTTGTCTCGTTTCAACCAGAGTGGTTCCAATTCCTTCTTGTCCATTGCACTCGTCATTCATAGCTTTGCAACCTCCAAGGTTCACATGGTGTTCCTTGTTTCTATTTTATACCGTAGTGCTCTCAATTGTGTTCAACTCCGTTGTGTTCTTTCTCTCCACTTTTCAACCTCTCAAAGTTCTTTGGTTTCACTCATTTGTCGAAGAAGCAACTTAGTTTACCTCTTCTCTTCCTCTTCCATTTCTCTCCGGTGCCATCCTAGATCTAGGGACCAGATCCTCTTGTAGTGGTGGAGTGTTGTAACGCCCCGAGACCGACGCTCCAGACGCCTTCTGAGGGAGTCTTGGAGTAGGGGGTGTCCGGATAGCCGAACTATCATCATCGGCCGGACTCCAAGACTATGAAGATACAAGATTGAAGACTTCGTCCCGTGTCCGGATGGGACTTTCCTTGGCGTGGAAGGCAAGCTTGGCAATACGGATATGTAGATCTCCTACCATTGTAATCGACTCTGTGTAACCCTAGCCCTCTCCGGTGCCTATATAAACCGGAGGGTTTTAGTCCATAGGACGAACAACAATCATACCATAGGCTAGCTTCTAGGGTTTAGCCTCCTTGATCTCGTGGTAGATCCACTCTTGTACTACCCATATCATCAATATCAATCAATCAGGAGTAGGTTTTACCTCCATCGAGAGGGCCCGAACCTGGGTAAAAACATCGTGTCCCTTGTCTCCTGTTACCATCCGCCTAGACGCACAGTTCGGGACCCCCTACCCGAGATCCGCCGGTTTTGACACCGACATTGGTGCTTTCATTGAGAGTTCCTCTATGCCGTCGCAATCAGGAAGGATGCCTCTTCCCGTCTTTAAAGACGGTACCGTTGCCAAAGGAGCTTTGGCCGCCGGCCAAACTATCCGGCTAGGTAGTTTTCTTATGACCGCCTGTTCGGCCACCGCTCCGACAATGACCTCTCGGGTCATCAAAAGCAATCTTCACGTCAACTCGGAAACCGCCGAGCAGCTAGATCTGATGGAGCTCATCTCCGTAAACGAGCTCTTGGATCGCATCGCCGCCCTGGGAGTCGCTACAGACTACGATCAGATTGGGCTTAAAACCGATCTGAGAGAGATCAACTCTCCCCAGGCTACCCACCACGTTGCTGTGGTAGAGGAACAGCGCGGCGGCTCTTCTTCTATATTAAAGACCAGTTATGTCCGGATTCCTGATCCCTCCATGCCGGATTCCCGCGGAGGGACGGACATCAATCAAGTACTGAACCTAAAGTCAGGCAGCGGACCGGATTCGTTGAACAACACCCAGCAATCTAAGCTTCCAAATTCGGAAACTTTTCGGCCCTTGAGCCTCAGATTGGGCGGGGTTCCAAATTTAATTCCACCCGCCCACCCAAACACAAGCGATCTATCTCAAATCCGGCAAGAGCCCGCTGAAACAGTACATCATTACTGGGCCAGATTCCTCCTGGTTATGGACAGGATAAAGGACTGCCGTGAGGAAAGCGCAATCTCAATTTTCTACAACAATTGCACGGACAAGGGAATCATGAACGCCATAAGTCGTCGTGAAATTACACGCTTCGCCGACCTGGCGTCTATAGTACGAAAGTACTGTGCAATGGAGAGTGCCTGGAAAACCGAAACCAAGTTTTGGGACAATCCGGCTTCAACCCTAGTCCGAAATAAAAGGGTGCATCATGCTCAGGCACCTGGGACAAAAACCAAAAAACAAAAAACCCCTGAAGGGCACGGAACCGTACTGGAGGGATGGCTCAGCGGACCCTGTAAAATCCATAGTACAGAGGGCGCCACTCCAACACATAGCCTTCGAGCATGTTGGATACTACGGCAGGTGGCCAAAAGTGGCGAAGAGCTTCTAGCCCCAGAGAACTAGCCCAACAGTACCAGTACGGTATTAACAGTCTTCGAGACTTTTGCATCAAATAATATGCAGAAACGAACACTCCGCAGCCTCGTAGAAGTCTACCAAGTAGCAACAATAAATCCATGGAGCGACACAGCTATCACCTTCAACGCCAGCGACGAACCTAAATTCCGAACAGCCCGAGCACCAGCCGCATTGGTCCTCAGTCCAATAGTGGACGGCTTTCGTCTTACCAAGGTACTCATGGATGGCGGCAGCGGATTAAACCTCATCTACGAAGAAACCCTTCGAAAAATGGAAATAGACTGGAGCCGCATTGAGCGAAGCAGCACAACCTTTAGAGGAATAATCCCTAGTCGGGAAGCACGCTACACAGGAAAAATTACACTGGATGTGGTGTTCGGCTCGCCGGACAATTACAGGTCTGAAGAGGTCACGTTCCAAGTGGCCCCGTTTAGCAGCGGATATCATGCTTTATTAGGGCGAGAGGCATTCACAATTTTTCAAGTTATACCCCATTACGGGTACATGAAGCTTAAAATGCCCGGGCCCAATGGAATCATCACTCTTGTCAGTGATCCGGACATAGCACTCCGCGCCGAAAATAAGATAGCCGCACTAGCCCTAGAGGCATTATCCGAAGCCCTAGCGGCAGAGGAACTCACTGCGCTGCGCTCCACAGTGAACAGGGACGATGTGATACTCGATAAGAGATCCAAGTCCACCTCTTTTAAACCAGCGGACGAAATAGTCAAACTCCAAGTCCATCCAACGGACCCCACAAAGACGGCTTCCATTGGGGCACAATTAAACCCTGATGTAGACGCCGCACTAAGAGAATTCCTTCGGGAAAATTGGGACATCTTTGCCTGGCACCCTTCAGATATGCCAGGAATCCCACGCAGGTTGGCAGAACACAGCCTAAACATCCTAAAAGGATTCAAGCCAGTCAAACAAGCTCTTCGGCGATTTTCCGAACCCAAAAGACAGGCAATGGGAGAGGAGCTAGCCAAACTATTAGAAGCCGGATTCATCAGAGACATAAAACATTCGGACTGGCTAGCAAACCTGGTAATGGTACCAAAAAAGGACAAATCCTGCCGCCTGTATGCCGATTTTAAAGACCTTAACAAGGCTTGTCCAAAGGATCCTTTCCCCCTTCCCCGCATCGATCAAATCATCAATGCTACCGCAGGGCACGATTCATTGTGCTTCCTCGACGCATACTCCGGATACCATCAAATCAAGATGGCGGAGACAGACCAAGCCGCAACGGCATTCATTACTCCATACGGACCGTTCTGCTTCAACGTAATGCCCTTCGGGCTCAAAAACAACGCCGCAACATATCAGCGCATGATTCAGACATGTCTGGCAACCCAGATCGGCAAAACAGTGGAGGCATACATAGACGATGTGGTCATCAAGACCAAACACGTCGAAACTCTAGTAGACAATTTGAGGCTCACATTCGACAACCTCCAAGCATATGACATTAAGCTCAACCCAGAAAAATGCGTTTTCGGCGTACCAGCCGGAAAGCTCTTGGGCTTCATTGTATCCGGTAGAGGAATTGAAGCAAACCCAGCCAAGATCCGAGCCCTGTCACAGTTGGATATCCCAAAAGACCTCAAACAAATACAAAAATTGACTGGATGCATGGCGGATCTAAGCCGCTTCATCTCCCGCTTGGGAGAAAAGGCATTGCCCCTTTATCGCCTCCTCCGGCGCACCGAACACTTTGAATGGACGGATGCTGCCACGGCCGGACTCGAAGAAATAAAGGCCATATTGGCAACAAATCCGGTCCTGGCCGCGCCCAACTTGGGCGAACCAATGTTATTATATATCGCGGCAACACATCAAGTTGTAAGCGCGGTGCTCGTCGTCGAACGAGAAACAGAAGGACACAAATTCCCTCTTCAAAAACCAGTGTACTACGTATCCACTGTCTTAACTCCGTGCAAGTCCCGGTATCCACATTACCAAAAGATAGCGCATGCGGTGTTCATGGCATCCCGGAAGCTACGACACTACTTTCAAGAGTGTTCGGTAACAGTGGCCTCCGAAGTACCTCTCAGCAACATTATAAACAACCGCGACGCGATGGGCAGGATTGCAAAATGGGCCATTGAGCTCCTACCATTCGACATAACCTACAAACCACGGTGAGCTATAAAGTCGCAAGTTTTGGCCGACTTCATCGCTGAATGGACCGAAGCCGAACTCCCCAAAGAGTACGGCGCATACTCCAATTGGATCATGCATTTCGACGGCTCCAAAATGTTGGCCGGCTTGGGGGCTGGCGTTGTCTTGACGTCCCCAACCGGAGACACGGTCCAATATGTACTTCAGATAATGTACACGGACTCCAACAATGCAGCCGAATACGAGGCCCTTCTACATGGTCTCCGGATGGCAATCTCCATGGCATTCAATGCCTAGAGGTCCGCGGGGATTCAAACCTTGCAATATCCCAAGTAAATGGAGACTTTGACGCCAAGGATCCGAAAATGGCAGCCTACCGTAACGCCGTCTTAAAAATGTCAGCTCGGTTCGAAGGACTCGAATTCCACCATGTAGCCCGGAATAATAATCAGGCGGCCGACGTGTTGGCACGCATCGGCGCAAAGCGCGACGCCGTCCCTCCAAAAATCTTCCTGGAGCGGCTTTTTAAGCCATCCGTATTATGGGAAGAGGAGTCCGGAAACAACAACCCGGAACCAACCGCACCGCCCAACACTGAACATTCTGACACAATCGGTGGCTCAGCCAATGAAATAACACCTTCAGCCCACGAAATAATGGCAGTCATTGCCCCGTGGACGGAACCATTCTTAGCCTACTTAATTAGGCAGGAACTTCCCGAAGACCAAAACAAGGCCCGTTGCATAGTACGGCGATCTAAAGCCTACAAGGTCCATGAGGGAGAGCTTTATAATAAAAGCACAACCGGAGTCCTTCAAAGGTGCATCTCCGAAGAGGAAGGGCGAAATCTTCTCGCTGAAATTCACGCCGGACTCAGCGGGCACCACGCCGCAGCCCGGGCCCTAGTAGGCAAGGCCTTCCGTACAGAATTTTACTGGCCGACGGCCCGGGCGGATGCTCAGGACTTAGTCCAACGATGCGTCGGTTGCCAGCTCTTTGCTAATCAAAGCCACATGCCACCCACCGCCCTCAAAACTATACCCATCACCTGGCCATTCGCGGTCTGGGGGCTTGACAGAGCTGGACCCCTTAAAGGGGGAACCCACAAGCAAAAATACCTTTTGGTCATGGTGGACAAATTCACCAAATGGATAGAGGCCAAGCCAGTTAAAACGGCCGAATCCGGACCTGCGATAGACTTCATATCTGGGGTAGTACACCGTTATGGCGTCCCCCACAGCATCATCACTGATAACGGCACGAACTTCACGGCCGACAAGGTTGAACTCTGGTGCAAAAATATGGGCATCAAGCTCGACTACGCTTTAGTCTATCACCCTCAAACTAACGGTCAAGTCGAACGAGCAAATGGTCTAATCATGAGCGGCATCAAACCCAGGTTAGTGCGGTCCCTCACGGAATCTAACACGCACTGGGTAGAGGAGCTCGACTCCGTACTCTGGGGGCTGCGGACCACGCCAAACCGTACTACCGGATTCACACCATTTTTATGGTATACGGCGCAGAGGCAGTTTTGCGATATAATTCATGACTCACCTCGCGTGCGCATGTACGAAGAAAGAGAAGCCGAGTTGGATCGGCAAGACAGTTTGGACACCTTAGAAGAGGAGCGCGACGTGGCAAAAGCTCGTTCCGCATTCTATCAGCAGCAGGCTCAAAGATATCAAAGCAGAGAAGTACGTGCCAAAACTTACAATGTTGGCGAACTAGTTCTATGCCTGCCGGACAAGAAAAAGGAGAAACTCAAGCCCAAATGGGAAGGTCCCTTCATCATCGACCAAGTCCTGACCGGCGGAGCATATCGTCTGCGAAACGCATCGGACAACCGACTCGAGCCGAACCCATGGAACGCAGCCCGCCTCCGACGATTCTAGCCTAGCGCCGGACTCAGAGTTCGTCTCCCTCCCCCGTCCACATTTTATACTTTAGCCGTCTTTTGTTTCTCTCTTTCTTCCTCAATTTTTCGTAAAGCCTTTGAGGGCTGATCTGCGCATTGACCGCACACACTTGACGTGCTGCTCGCACTCATTATACCTGGGGGCTTCTTTAACAGAAGCTTATTTATACGGGCTTCATGCCCAACACATGTGTCACACTTCCGCATGTACCTTTTATTCACCATTATATGCATCGATATGACTTAAGTTTTGGCCAAGCTGGGTTGGCTGGCTCCTGTGCTTACCCCTACGTTCCCGATTGTTCGGCTAGGAGGTAAAGGGAGCACATCTGTGATTGTTACTGCCGGGTCAGCCGGATGTGTACCTCGGACTAGGTGAAGCCGAAAGCTAGTGTTCTTAAGGGAATATTCGGTCGGTGACTTGAAAGATGATTCCTTACATATTTATTTATCTGCCCCCAGATGCTTTTCTGCTCTTTTCGCAGTCCGTACATGCACTTTAGGGCATGCCTCCCAGGGAAAGGAACCCCTAACGGAACTATTCTCCCTGGAAGATGTTTCTTACTAACCATGTAATATAACATAACTAGTTGGGCACTTGTCTAATAAAGCACAACTGACCCCCTACGCCTGGTCTCCATGCATGCCTCAGTTTTCACATAACCGTGAGGGTATTCGGACACACTCCGGACTCTTGGGTCCCGAGGTTGAAGCGAAAAGGTCCGCAAAGACAAACGATCTACAATCCGTCTAGAAGGCATTTTACATGTCATTTTTAAATTACATCGTCAAATTGACTGATTGTACTCCTCTTCAATCCCATCTAATAGGCTATCTAGTTTACAGTCCCGTTGGGAATACTTAGCGGCCAACTCTACTTGGTCATACATTAAGCTCACAGGGATCTCCTTCCCATCGGCCCCCACAGGTCCGACCTCGGCCATGTGGTTTGGATCAGCCTTCGTGTACCGCGTCTTCACCATGGCCCAGGCCTCCCGGGCGCCTTGACGGCAGGCCGATATCTTCCATAGACGGAAGCGCTGCCATGCTCCCTGAAGGTTCTCCGCAAGCCCTCCAAGACCCTCGGGTAGAGAGACGGACGGCCATAAGGCCTAGGCAACGCCGCTCATCACCTGCCGAACACGTTCGTGCAGTTGCAGCAGCTCGGGAAGTAGGTCACCCGTTGAACCGGGCATTTCCTCCGCAGGACGACCTATGAGCACACCTACAGACACATTTCTGTCAATCGACTCCCTCGCCGAACTCTTCTTTTCACAAGAGTTTGCTCAAGCACTTACTGTAAATGCCGCGACGAAGCCGCTGATTCTCCTTCACGGAGCCAGACAGCTGGGCCCGAACACCTTTTAGTTCTTCGCCCAACAGGGTGTTGGCATCTTGGAGTTTGTTCCTCTCCTGCTGCACCCTCATAAGCACCTTCTCGCCGGCCTTCAGCTGGCGCAGTAGCTGCTGCTTGTCCGGATCAAGTCCGGCACCATCTGTAATATTATTGTCAGACTTATACGCACGCCGCACTTCATAAACTACTTATCTTTTCGAAGTATGTATTACCAGAGGGGGTCTCTGTGGCTCCCCCTATGGCGGCTAGTGCGGCCTCAAGTTGGGCCTTGCACCCTTAAAGCTCCTGGGACAGGTGGGCATTCTTCTCCGTAAGATCCTGCATAACAAATGATCCTTAAATCAGTAATTCTAACTATTTTAAGTCTCGGGGGCTACTGGCATATATAACTATTAAAATTCCTCACCCGTATGTCTTTCACATACTGCTCCGTGGCTCTGGCTAGACCATCTCGAGCGGCACGGAGGTGCGCGTCTCCCGCATTAAAGGCATTCAATGCCTCCGGGGAGAAACACGCGTCACGAAGAACTATCCGGCGGCGCCTATGATTCATGGCGCTCTCCACCTCAGACCTGGTGGCGGACAGCCTATCGGCATCCTCCGTTGGAGGAACATCCGGCTCACGCCTTATGTTCGCCTCCCCCTCCGGACCAGGCGTTGGAGCCTGGCTGGCAGAGGCTTGATTGGCAACCTCTCCGGACACAGTCCGGCGAGCGCTCTTTCTCCTGGAAAAATCATGAGTGTTAATATACCTCCTAGGAATCTTTCCTTTAAACACGGTGGTGCGTCATACCGTTGCAGCGATGTTTCGATTCGCGCTGCACTCCTCTTCCGCCTGCTGGGCCGAACTGACCCTTGTTGGTCAGCCGCCGCGGGTTCGGCTTCCCGCCCTGAAGGCACCTCCTGCGGAGCACCGGTGGTATAGGTTGTCAGAAATAAGCATGGATGAGTAATGGTGTCAGGACTCCGGTCACAGTTACCTGGGAAGCCGGAGATAAACCGGGGTACTCGGCCGTAATGGCGACCAAAGCATTGTCCATGCTAAGTTGGTGGAATACCCCATCGATCAGCTCCACCTTTATGTCCGGATCCTCTTCGGAGGCCGGATCAAGGGATCGTCTCGGATCCTCGGGCTGTGGAGTCGGGCTGAGTATGCCCTCTACGTCCCGGCGCAGTTCCTGCGTCGATGTCGCAAAGTGAGACACTTAACTTTGGGAATATGGATCGGATAGATAAAACGTCCGCTTACCCAGCTCCGAGGGTTATTCATGGAGAATCCATTCAATGGACTCGCACGGAGGAAGTCCTCCTTCTCCCCCTTGTACAAGCCGGACAGGATCTTCACCAGATCGGCAACCGATCCCGGCCCCTTGCGGCCATGGCGGGTGGCGTCATCCTCCCCGTTGAAATCCCACATGGGGTGGCCCCCATATTGGAGTGGCTGCACCCCCCGCATGATGCACGTGGCCATGACTCCTATCATGGTTAATCCGGAATGAGCCAGTAACCTTATCCGACCCATCAGATATTGGCCGCCCCCATCATTCTCCTGTTGAGGGCTCCGTAGGCGCCAGCTCAGGCGTTTCTTGAAAGGAGCGTTGCTGAACTCCGGGAGGCCGATCCGAACTGGGTCCGGCATTGGGGCGTCTTCCATATAAAACCATTCCGAAGGCCAGTCTTCGGACGCCTTCTTCGGGGTTCTGGATGGATATCCGGTCCCGGCAATGCGCCATATTTCGGCTCCGCCCACTTGATATATCGACCCCTCGTGAGAACGGGGTACGAGGCAAAACAATCTCTTCCACAGCGCAAAATGGGCCTCAATGCCCAAGAACAGCTCGCAAAGGGCTACAAAGCCCGCGATGTGCAAGATGGAGGCGGGTGTAAGGTGGTGAAGTTGGAGTCCATAGAACTCCAGGAGCCCCCGGAGAAATGGATGTATGGGAAATCTGAGTCCCCTTATTAGGTAAGGGACGAAGCATACCCGCTCTCCTTTGGAGGGATTGGGGACGCTCTCCGCCTGCTTCCCACCCTTGTAGGTGGCAAGTCCGGCTCGAACCGGAACCATGAAGGATGGGGGAAGGTATCCCTCTGCTTGGAGCATCACTAGCTCGCTATGCGGGACTGAACATCTCCTCCAATCTCCGGGCTGAGGGCTGGGAGCGCGAGAGGAGGAGCCGCGTCGATTGTCCATGATGGAGTGGATTTTTGTCAGAGGCGCTTCGATGAGTACTCGCGGAAGGAGGATGGTGTGATTCGGATCTAGATCCTCGTCTCTCTTATAGGCAGCTTATTCGCGCAGCTGGGGGGTAAAACGTAAAAATACCCTGGCTTTTCGCATTCATGCAACACGTGGAAGAGGGCCATTATTGGACATGGAAGCCAAGGAGCGCAATATTTATAAGGAAGCCGGACACTATTCGGCAAGCACATGGAATTTGGAGGAGAACCCGCCTTGCAACGCCGAAGATAATATACGCGCCGGACTCATCGTCATTGAAGCCTGGTTCGGGGGCTACTGAGGGAGTCCTGGACTAGGGGGTGTCCGGATAGCCGAACTATCATCATTGGCCGGACTCCAAGACTATGAAGATACAAGATTGAAGACTTCGTCCCGTGTCTGGATGGGACTTTCCTTGGCGTGGAAGGCAAGCTTGGCAATACGGATATGTAGATCTCCTACCATTGTAACCGACTCTGTGTAACCCTAGCCCTCTCCGGTGCCTATATAAACCGGAGGGTTTTAGTCCATAGGACGAATAACAATCATACCATAGGCTAGCTTCTAGGGTTTAGCCTCCTTGATCTCGTGGTAGATCCACTCTTGTACTACCCATATCATCAATATCAATCAAGCAGGAGTAGGGTTTTACCTCCATCGAGAGGGCCTGAACCTGGGTAAAAACATCGTGTCCCTTGTCTCCTGTTACCATCCGCCTAGACGCATAGTTCGGGACCCCCTACCCGAGATCCGCCGGTTTTGACACCGACACCTTCCATGTTTTTCGTTATCGTCGTGTGTATTCATTTGTTTGCTGCATTCATCAGGTTATCATCCGCATTGCGTCGGCACTCGTTGCCGTCATTTTTTTGTTTTTTTAACTTGCATCCGCTCGTAGTTGCCGCGTCCCCCCTTGCTTTTGTTGACCGTTCCGAGACCAACCTTGTTTTTCGTTTTCCCTCTTGCCTAAACCGGAGTCTCTTTGCACAGTGCATCGACCCCTCGCCCGTGTCCGAAACTCCCCTTGACCCGACCCGGACTATCGTTACCATTGCGTCCGGATCATCTCCAAACATCTATAAAATATCTGCGTTTCTCCATTGGACTCCCCTAACCCTCTATTCTTGACCGTCCGACTTAATTGGAGGGTCCAAATCTACCCTAACCCCCCCCCTTCCCTATATATATAAGACCATCACCTACCAAATCATCCCAACCCTAAAATCTAGGACATCTGTCCCCGCCGCCGCCGCCGCACTCAAATCCCACGTCGGCATCCTCCCAGATCCATCTCCCTCCAACCAGCGCCTGAGGCCGTGCCTCCTCTTCCCTCCTCTGCTCGATCCTGAATGGATCGTGAGCACCGAGTGCCTCCACCGTCGCTGGCAACCGCGTCACCAGGACCCTCGTGCACGAGCTCCTCCCTTATCACGCGCCTGAGACCAGCAGCTCTCCTCGAGCCAGCCGCAGCAGCAGCCCCAGGCCGACACCGCGCCCTCTCCCTCGGTCCCTCCTTCTCTTCCTTCTTTCTCCTGATCTCACATCTCTCTCTCTCTGTCGCAGGACCCTGACGGCCAAGGCGCCAGGAGTCTGAGCCTCCCGTCGCCAAACGCCACCGTGGCCAGCCGCCGGAACCCGACTGGACCATGCCGCAGCTCCTCTGCCTCCTTCCTTTCTCTCTTTCTTCTTCTTCACTGTCGTTTCTCTCTCCCTCCCTCACGCTACGCTCTCTGTCTCTCAACGTAGGACGCTGCTGCCATGGCCTCAAGTCAAGCCGCCCTCGACCTCCTCCGGCTGCCCAACCATCAGATCCGTTCCGCCATTCCTCGTCGTCCCCTCTTCGGATCTCGCCGCGAGACGCCCTCGCCGAGTCTAGCGCCAAGCCGCCGCCGTTGCCCCTGTTTCCTGCCGTTGCACCGCTGCTGCCTTCTTCATCCATAGGCGCAGGTGCTCGCATTGACCGCGTCAACCAGCGGCTCGTCTCGCGCCTCTGCTCGCTGCGTTGACCCGATCTGGCCTCCTCGTTCGATCCAGCGCCCCTTCCAGCCCTTCTACCCCACCGACCGGCCCAAGGCCCAGGGTGAGCAGCCCCCCTAGCATTTCCTCTATTGGGCTAGTCAGATGCGGCCCCTACAATGTTTTTTCCCAGTTCTGCAAATTTGCTAATTATCCAGAGAGTGCAGTTTTACAGAAAAACCCTTATGTTCATGCATTTAATATCTCACAAACCGTGCATCGGATTAAAATGTTTTAAATATGTAAAATGCTTAGAATTTCATCTAGTTTCATAATATGCTACTTTCATCCATGTTAAAAATGTTTAAACTTGCTGTTTGTTTAAATTTGTATAAATGACATGTTAAAATGGTTTATTTCGTAACTAAATAACCGTAGCTCAGTTTTAAATGTTCTTTATATGTAAATGGGCTAGAAAAATGCATAGATTAACTTGCTGCACTTATTTTGCTGCTTAACAACATTAAAATTGTGTTTGGGCCAGAACAGTACCAAATTAATATTATGCACATGGGGATTTTTCGGAATTGTTGTTTGTTGTTCCGGCCTCATTTAAACTTGCCTAGATAGGTAGTTTTATTATGCCTCACATCTTGCCACGTTTCACAACATTTAATATTGTTGAGTAGCTTATAACGAGATCAAACTAAATAATTGCATGTGGTGTTTCGTCTGTGTAACTCGTTGCATATTGAGCTCCACTTAACTTGTAGTATTGTTTGTTGCACTTTGCCATGTCATGCCTCATTAAACCGGACATGCATCATACTTGTTTGTGCATCATGCCATGATTATGCTTGTGTGTTTACCATGTTGTTTGTTTCTTTCCGGTGTTGCTTCTTAGTTCCGGTAATGTTGCGATTGTGAGGATTCGTTCGACTACTCCCGTTCGTCTTCTTCATGGACTCGTTCTTCTTCCTAGCGGGATTTCATGCAAGATGACCGCTACCCTAGATCTCACTACTATCATTGCTATGCTAGTTGCTTCGTTCTATCGCTATGCTGCGCTACCTATCATTTGCTCTTGAAGCCTCCCAAATTTCCATGTCAGCCTCTAACCTTTTCACCCTTCCTAGCAAACCGTTGCTTGGCTATGTTACCGCTTTGCTCAGCCCCTCTTATAGCATTGATAGTTGCAGGTGAAGTTGAAGATTGCCCCATGGTGGACAGGATTATGTTGGGATATCACAATATCTCTTATTTAATTAATGCATCTATATACTTGGTAAAGGGTGGAAGGCTCGGCCTTATGCCTGGTGTTTTGTTCCACTCTTGCCGCCCTAGTTTCCGTCATACTGGTGTTATGTTCCCGGATTTTGCGTTCCTTACGCGGTTGGGTGATTTATGGGACCCCCTTGATAGTTCGCTTTGAATAAAACTCCTCCAGCAAGGCCCAACCTTGGTTTTACCATTTGCCTCACCTAGCCCTTTTTCCCTTGGGTTTCCGGAGCCCGAGGGTCATCTTTATTTACCCCCCCCCCCCGGGCCAGTGTTCCTCGTGAGTGTTGGTCCAACCTGTCAGCCGCCGATGGCCACCAGGGGCAACTCTGGGATGGCCTACCGGAAGTTTGGACAATCCGGTGTGCCCTGAGAACGAGATATGTGCAGCTCCTATCAGGATTTGTCGGCACATTCGGGCGGCTTTGCTGGTCTTGTTTTACCATTGTCGAAATGTCTTGTAAACCGGGAGTCCGAGTTTGATCGGGTCTTCCTAGGAGAAGGAATATCCTTCGTTGACCGTGAGAGCTTGTGATGGGCTAAGTTGGGACACCCCTGCAGGGTATAAACTTTCGAGAGCCGTGCCCACGGTTATGTGGCAGATGGGAATTTGTTAATGTCCGGTTGTAGATAACTTGACACCAGATCCGAATTAAAACGCGTCAACCGTGTGTGTAGCCGTGATGGTCTCTTTTCGGCGGAGTCCGGGAAGTGAACACGGTTTTGGGTTATGATTGGCGTAAGTAGGAGTTCAGGATCACCTCTTGATCATTGCTAGGTTCATGACCATTTCGCTTGCTCTCTTCTCGCTCTTATTTGCGTTGGTTAGCCACAATATATGCTTAGTCGCTGCCGCAACCTCACCACTTTACCCCTTCCTTTCCCATTAAGCTTTGCTAGTCTTGATACCCATGGTAATGGGATTGCTGAGTCCTCGTGGCTCACAAATTACTACAACAACAGTTGCAGGTACAGGTTTATGCGATGATCACGATGCGAGAGCGATGTTTACTTGTTTTGGAGTTCTTCTTCTGCTTCTTCTTCGATCAGGGGATAGGTTCCAGGTCGGCAGCCTGGGCTGGCAGGGTGGATGTCGTTTGAGTTTCTGTTTATGTTTCATCTGTAGTCGGATGTTGTTCTCATGTATTGTGATGTTGTATTCGTGTGGCTTTGTATGCCTTTTGTATGTATCCCCATCTATTATGTAATGTTGATGTAATGATATCCACCTTGCAAAAGCGTCTTCAAGATGCGCTTCTATCCTTGGTGGGACCTTCGAGTTCCTTTAGGATAGGGTCGCATCTTGGGCGTGACAAGTTGGTATTAGAGCCTCGACCGACCATAGGAGCCCCCTTGATTGTTGGCTGTTGTTGAGTCTAGAAGAAAACTATTTTGAGTCTTAGGATTATATATATCGGAGAGTAGGATTCTTTTTACTCCTCAGCCCCCTTCATCGCTCTGGTGAGGACTCCTGACGTAGATGTTTTGTCGTTCCTCTCAAATTTCATTAAAAAAATTAGGATCACGCGTGTATTTTGGGATCGTTCCGATATTCTTATGACGAGAACATTGTTCTTGGTGCCTCCTATCATTTAGGGGTTGTGGCAGTGTCCCGTGGAATTGAGCTCCGAGGTATTGTCGTCATAATTTTATCGTTGCAGTTCTGGAATACCTGAGTTTTGCCGACATCGAAAATCTTTTTATGCAGTTGTTGGTGAGATAACCTCGACGCCACCCAGTATTGGGGAGTTCGGGAGTATTGCCATAGCTCGTATAACGGATGCTTTTCAAAGGTTGAGGTACACGATTTCCGGAGTTTTCTTGGTTATGTGTTGACGGATGGATACAGCTGGATGTAGGGATTGTTAGTTTGGGTGAGATATATTGCTTCCCCTGTATCCCCAACACCAGATTGCATAACCAGAAAGTTTCGAGAGTTTTATAGGTGGGAATTCAAGTAGCTCCTAGAATATCTTTCCGACAGATGCATGATATGAGATTGGGGTTCGACGTCTAGTTGTCCGCCTATCCACGGTCGTTTTTTACAGAGGTCTCGTAGTGTCTTAAAGAGCCATTGGCTATGCATGTTCGGGGACACTTCGTATGTCAAGCCAAATCCTTTGTTTCGTTTTGAATTGTGGTAATCGAGCTACTTCAAAGTCAAATGTTGAATCCATACCTTTCCTAAATGGTGTTCTCATATTTCTATGGGAGTGCTAATCCTTCTTGATCATTGAGGTTGTCATGTTAATTCTTTTTCAACCGGCGTGCTTCTCTTCAAGTGGATCCGATCATTTCAACATCCGCAAGATCATCTAAGTTTTCTCAATGGTATCCATTCCATCTGCCCCAAGTTGCCTTTGTTTTTCCCACCCTCCCACCGTTTTTCTTCAAGGACTCAGATTTCTTAATCAAGTATCCTTTTATTGATGTAAAGTCTCTCCATTATTTTCCGTCAATGTTCTTATCTGGTGATTCTTAGGAAGATACTAACGGAGCTTCAAGTTTATTATTCTTCGTCTCTTTTCTTCTCCAGTGGTTTAATTTCAAGTTTCGGTGTTGATCATATCTCTTCTTTTGTTTCACATATCTTCTTATGTGAATTTCTTATCCAAGGCTCTCTTGTTTATTCACCTCTCCCAGTTCATATCTGAAGTGTTGAAGATATCTCGGAAGATCCGTGTTTCCATTCTCTATCAGTTCAAGTTATTTTGAGGTTGTTATCTCATTCAAGCCATTTAATTCAACCGGTGCAATCCCCCCTTTCAATCAATCGTTCAATGGTGTATCTTTTAGTGGGCCCTAACCCACAGGTCTTTTCCCAGGATCTTACCTGACTCTTCTAATTATCAGCAACCATTCCCAAATTCTTTTCCAAGTTTGATGTAAGAATGAATTTTCATCAGTCACATGCCTTCTCCAAGGTCGTTTTCTAATTCTTTTCATCTTTGGCTCAACCTTTTTCTTTTAATCCTTCCGGAGTGTCTCAACAATTCATGGTGGTGTTTCTCGTCGTCATTCTCGAATTTTGAAGACCGAAGAAGAGTTCCTCTTAAATCCTTACCCGTTCTTCCAGAGATTCATGGTTCTAGATTCATTCCATCCTCATAATTGTTTTTGATTGTGACAATTCTTTTCTTACCATCCGGAGCATTTCATGAGTTGTTTCCATTTCTTTCCTCTGAAGGCCATCATGTCATAATTCTTCATTCTCTATCATTCTCCAAATCTTACCGGTGAATCGTTCTAATATCCTCTAATTATTTCATGATCTCTTCGTTCTCAGGTAGCTAAATCCCCTCAAGTATCTTCATTCGTTTTCCAATTCTTCCCGGTTTATCGTGCCTTTGCTACGTTCATTCTCAATTCTTACGGTGGTTCGTTTAGGATTTCTCTTCCTCCGTTATCATATCAAATATTCGTTGTTTCCAAATCCCACTGGTGGTTCCATCAATACCTTCTGAAGTTTGCGCTATATCTCTATCCGTAATCATTTTTCAATGAGAATAAGTAGTATGCCAAATCCATTGCTTGTCATCAATTTAATTTGATGAAGGATAAGCATACAATAAATCTTATTCTTATTTCCTCGAGGTGATTCAATTCTTTTCTTCCGGAGATCGTTCATGATGAAGTAATACTCGGTTCTAGTGTTTCATCTTTTCCTTTTCTGGAGTTCCAAGTTTTCTTGGTTATATCATCGCGAAGCTCCATCTAAATCATTGCAAGGCTTCACCTTGTGTTTTCAACTTCTCTTTCTTTCTATCATCCTTTCATTACCGGAGTTCTTCATGGATGATCTACATGATGGTTCGTCAACGATTCTTTCATTCTTCAATTGTTCCTCAAGTTTTCTCTCAAAGTTATGATCCGCCAAGCTATACTCAAAATTAAACATGGTGCTTGAGGGAGTCTCGGACTAGGGGGTGTCCGGATAGCTGAACTATCATCATCGGCCGGACTCCAAGACTATGAAGATACAAGATTGAAGACTTCGTCCCGTGTCCGGATGGGACTTTCCTTGGCGTGGAAGGCAAGCTTGGCGATACGCATATGTAGATCTCCTACCATTGTAACCGACTCTGTGTAACCCTAGCCCTTTCCGGTGTCTATATAAACCGGAGGGTTTTAGTCCATAGGACAGAACAACAATCATACCATAGGCTAGCTTCTAGGGTTTAGCCTCCTTGATCTCGTGGTAGATCCACTCTTGTACTACCCATATCATCAATATCAATCAAGCAGGAGTAGGGTTTTACCTCCATCGAGAGGGCCCGAACCTGGGTAAAAACATCGTGTCCCTTGTCTCCTGTTACCATCCGCCTAGACGCACAGTTCGGGACCCCCTACCCGAGATCCGCCGGTTTTGACACCGACATTGGTGCTTTCATTGAGAGTTCCTCTGTGTCGTCACCGATAGGCTCGATGGCTCCTTCGATCATCAACAACAACGACGCAGTCCAGGGTGAGACTTTTCTCCCCGGACAGATCTTCATATTCGGCGGCTTTGCACTGCGGGCCAATTCGCTTGGCCATCTGGAGTAGATCGAAAGCTACGCCCCTGGCCGTCAGGTCAGATTTGGAAGTCTAAACTTCACGGCTGACATCCGCGGAGACTTGATCTTCGATGGATTCGAGCCACAGTCGAGCACGCCGCACTGTCACGATGGGCATGATTTAGCTCTGTTGCCGGACAGTGCCCTGGAGGCCGCACATGAGTCCGCTCCGACCCTTAATTCGGAGCCGGCTGCGCATATCGAGGACGGGTGGCTAGACACCGCCTCGGGGGCTGCTACCTCTACGGCGATGGAGCCGAATAACGACCTTGTCCCTTGTGAAGCTCGTGACTCCGAGGTGCCGGACTCCTCGCCGGACTCCGAACCCCTCGCGCCCCTACCAATCGAATCCGGCTGGGCGCCGATCATGGAGTTCACCGCTGCGGACATCTTTGAGCACTCACCTTTTGGCGACATCCTAAATTCGCTAAAGTATCTCTCGTTATCAGGAGAGCCCTGTCCGGATCACGGTCAGGACGGTTGGGATGTGGACGACAAAGAAATTCAAAGCCCACATACCACCCACTTCGTAGCCACTGTCCACGACCTAACCGACATGCTAGACTTCGACTCCGAAGACATCGACGGTATGGACGACGATGCTGGAGACGACCAAGAACCAGCACCTACTGGGCACTGGAAAGCCACCTCAACTCATGACGTATACATGGTGGATACACCAAAAGGAAGCGATAACGAGGAACAACGGGACGCGGCGAGGATAATTCCCCCGAAAAACAACCAAAACAGCGACGCAAGAGCCGCCCGAAGTCCCGCCTCGATAACAACAGCACCCATACTGACCTAGCCGTAGAGCAGGGCAAACCAGTGGACGATGAACATGCCACCAAGCAACCATCCGAACAGGATGAATTGGACGAGCAACCCATCCCCGGCGAAAACAACAGTCCAGACGATCTCACACCGGACACATCACCGAAGCATAAGAACCTTCACAAAAGGCTCGTCGCCACTGCAAGAAGTTTGAAGAAGCAGAAGCGGAAGCTCAAAACAGCTGAAGACGTACTCAGAATGAGATGGAGAAAAGTACTCAAGACCGCAGATAAATACGGCGATAGTCACCAAGCAAAGAGCTACCCGAAGCGCAAGCTGTTGCCCGAATTTGACGAGGAGGCCGTAGAGCCCCCACAGTCAAAAAACAAAGAGGCCGCCTGGCCGGATAGACGACCAGATGACAGGCTAAGAACGGCAAGCGGCGCCGCACACAAGCCGGCACACGATCCACATAAGGATCCTTGCAAAAATGATGGCCCGGTCAGGTCCATCTATGGGCCAAAAAAGAAGGCTCCAGGAAGCAACACAACACGCCAAGCGTTCAAAGATAACGGCACACCTAAATACAGGGGCACCGCACACACCCACTATGTTTCACCGATGAGGTACTGGATCATGAATTTCCAGCGTGGTTCAAACCCGTAAACATAGAGGCATATGACGGAACAACAGACCCCGGAGTCTGGATTGAGGATTATATCCTACACATACATATGGCTAGAGGAGACATTTTCCACGCCATAAAATACCTACCCCTCAAGCTCAAAGGGCCAGCTCGGCATTGGCTCAAAAGCCTCCCAGAAAATACCATCGGAAGTTGGGAAGAGCTCGAGGATGCGTTTCGAGCAAATTTTCAGGGAACTTATGTCCGCCCTCCGGATGCAGACGATTTAAGTCACATAACTCAACAGCTCGGAGAGTCAGCACGCAAATTCTGGAACAAGTTCCTCACCAAAAAGAACCAAATAGTCGACTGTCCGGACGCCGAAGCCTTAGCAGCCTTTAAACATAACGCCCGAGAAGAATGGCTCGCCAGACACCTCGGCCAGGAAAAACCAAGAACAATGGCCGCGATAACAAGCCTCATGACCCGCTTTTGCGCAGGGGAAGATAGCTAGCTGGCAAGATGCAGCACCAGCGACCCGAGTACATCTGAGGTCAGGGATGGAAATGGGAAATCACGACGCAGAAAAGATCAGCGCCGGAATAAGGAAAATGGCCCAAATAGCACGGCGGTCAACGCCGGGTTCAAAAGCTCTCGGCCGAATAACAAAACACTGCCTCTTAAGGACAACAGTGACGAGCTATCCAACCTAAACAAAATCTTGGATAGGATATGTCAAATACACAGTACCCCCGGGAAGCCTGCAAACCATACCCACAGAGATTGTTGGGTCTTCAAGCAGTCCGGCCGAATTAACGCCGAACACAAGAGGCTCGACACACCAAGCGAAGACGATGACGAACCCCACAAGCAGCACGCCGGAAAACAGAAGACTTTCCCGCTAGAAGTCAAAACAGTGAACTCACTTCATGTGATAACAAGGAAAAATAGTGCGGCACCTGCTAAAGCACGCGCCGCACGGTCCACCCCAGCGGAGTCCCGAAATTGGATGTCAAAACCAATTACTTTCGACCATCAGGATTACTCCAGAAGTATTCGAAACGCAGGAGGGACTGCTTTGATATTGGATCCCATAATCGACGGACTACAATTCACACAAGTCCTAATGGATGGTGGCAGCGATATAAACCTGCTATACCAGGACACCATCCGCAGAATGGGGATAGACCCTACCAAAATTCGCCATAGAAGCACTTCCTTCAAAGGAGTGACGCTAGGCCTTTATGCCAATTGTACAGGCTCTATACTACTAGAGGTTGTGTTCGGTTCATCCGACAACTTCCGTCACGAAAAGCTAATCTTCCATATCGCCCCATTCAAAAGTAGCCATCAAGCACTACTAGGACGTGAAGCTTTCGCCCGCTTTAACGCAATACCGCATTATGCGTCTCTTACACTTAAAATGCCCGGTCCACGCGGCATAATCTCATTAAAGGGTAACTCCGAGTGTTCCTCGGCCACGGAAAACGTGAGACTGCCTTGACAGCCACACACTAATCCGGCCTTGCTGATCAAAGCCCCTAAAAACAGGTCATTCAGACCTCCGACACGGTTAGGCGAGTCCGGTATAAATAAACAAGGGGCTTCCCAGCCGCATACCTCTTTACAAGGGGCTGCACGTATGAACAATGAGAGCCAATAAAGCTCAACTTTACTCATCTTCCAAATCATACTCTGTTTTAAATACATTTTTTGCATGATATTTTTTCCAAACTAAGTTCTTCTCTTTTACAGATGAACCACATGCTACACCCGTCCAGGATACAGCACAACTGAGACACAGGCGCAGACGTGCAGCAGGGACCCGTTGCAAGGATTCTTTTCAGATTAAGACCCTGCGTAAACCTTTCTTACTGTCTCTTGTTGATACACATCCCCCGGTTTCCTACCATAACCGAGGAGGAGGCTGGCGTTTTGGCATCGGCCGCGTCAGAAGTTCTCGCCCGTACCTTGACACTAGGGGCTTAGGGCATTGTTCTGCCCGTTATCATAAAGACCGAATATCTCAGGGAGTGTTCGGCGTCTCGAGTTAGGCCTTATATGCATCAGCTCCGAATCATGTCTTTGGTCAAATGTTGGGTTTGCCCGGCTCCTGTGTTTTGCTGCCTTACGTTCCGCTCCATCGGCTAACGCGGCACCAGGAGAACTACTGTGATTGTGCCCCGGTTCGGCCGGGCGAGCACCTCAGTAGAGAAAGCCAAAAACTGACTATCATGATATAGCGAGAGACTGGTCAACCACTCGATTGACTACTGGAATGTTTAGAATTCCTCCGTTTTGACGAAGGACCGCTTCCCGGTCAGGCACACACGCGCCCCGAGTTCGGAGAGCGCGGTGATAGCCCCACCATCGAGCTCCTATGGCTAAGTGAAAGTGATAAAGCATTATAGTCCGGTTTCCTAGTTTGCTATGCTATCACCTCCTTCAAAGGACCAAGACGTTGGATTAAGTGTGAAAATGCGCTTTTTGTTGCAAACACCCCCGCACCATGTGCGTGGGGGCTGAAGCCAAAGACTGCCATCTTTCAGGTTATACATACATATACATTAACGGCTGCACAGGAGATATTTCAATACTTGAACGCACAAGTATAAAAAGTCGTTACATTATAAATATGGTTTCACAAATCATACATGTCATTTGAACATAACATTTTTCGAGCACCGCGACTCTATTAAACGAGCACCCTGCAGGACTTCCTCAAAATAGTGCTTGGCGGGTAATCGGCTTTTGTCCGAACCCCGGGATGCAACATCGGTGGCATCCATCTCCGCCCAGTATGTCTTAACACGGGCGAGAGCCATCCGTGCACCCTCTATGCATGCCGACCGCTTCATCGCCTTGATATGCGGCACCGCCCCAAGGAATTGCTACAATAAGCCAAAATAACTCTTCGGCTTGGGCCTTTCGGGCCACAGATGAGCCACCACATCCTTCATGGAAAATCCGGACAATCTATTCAGCTCAGCCCACTCAGCCAACCGATCGGTTAACGGAAGTGGACGCTCCGGACTATGGAATTGAGACCAAAAAAGCTCTTCCATTTCGTGATCCTTCTAGCTTCGGAAGTGCACGACTGCGTCCGCAACACTCGCCGCCAAATTCAGATAAGGATCCTCCGCACCCCACAACTGGCCCAACTGAGCATACTTCGGATCCGTGAACTTCCTACGCAGTAGAAAGGGCTTTCCAGCCGCAATGTCTCCGGCCTGACGCAGTTCCTCCTTTATAGCCCGCATTGCAGAACGGGCATCCTTGGCCTCGGCGGTGGCCTTCTTCAGGTCCTCTTGCTCCGCTTGGCGTTCTCTTTCAAGAACCTCATAGCGGTCGGTAGCATCTTTTAGTTTCACGGCCATTCTGGCCATCTCCTCCTTGCTTCGGCAGTGAGCAGCCTTTTCGGCTTTTAGCTCCTCCGCTGCCTTCGAGGCAGCCGCATCACTTTTTCTGGCTTGCTCCTTGGCTCGAGCAAGCTCTGCCCGAAGGTCTTCCACAGCAGCGGCACCATCTGCATCAAGCATACATGTTGTAAGGTGTGGGCATCAGCTCCCTTACCAAGTGACCGCGGAGAAACCACCTACCTTGTGACTCGTCAAGTCGTTTATTGACCAGCGCGATGTCCGCATCCGCAACGTCGAGTTGCCGCTTCAGCTCGGCAACTCTATCAGTCCGGCTGGCCACCGAACATTCCGCCACCTGCATAGGAAAGGCGACATTTTATAACTGAGATTATGATCCTTGGCACGCTGTCGCTTTCGACAACATACCGAGTCTCAGGGGCTACTATCTATACAGGGCGCACTCTATGTGCAAAACTGTCAAAAGGTATGTCATTTTTTGCGTACCTCAAACCCCGTCAGTAAACTTCCGACGGCCTCATGCAACCCGCTCTCGGCGGATGAGATCCTTTCAATCACCGTACTCATTAATGTGCGGTGATCTTCTGAGATAGACGCCCTCTCGAGCAGATCCTGCAGCTCCACCGGCCGTACTCCAGTGGGTGCCGAACTCCCCGGCCCTGCTGGACTCGGGGAGACCCTCCGTGACGACACCTCAGGGTCGTCCGCCCCACCTGACGGGGCGACAGATGGAGGCGTTTCGCTCTCCATCATCTCCGGACGAAGGTCCCCCGAGGATGAGCTCTGCTGAGAAGGGCTGAGATCCGAACTACAAGGTAAAAACTTCGGTTATCCTTAGAAATAAAATAGGGATGTCCCTTACTACAAAACTCCCCTTTTTCTACTTACGGCTCGCTGATTCCTTTGGGGAGACTGTGCGGCCGGGACTCCTCCTGGCACAGGACCTTCCGGTGCAGATTTCTTTCCCCGCTTTGAGGCCTTGGCCTCCGGGTCTTCGGAAGCGGTCCTCTTCTCCCCCTGGAGGGAGGGATTCTTGATCCCCCCCTCGCTGAGAGCCTCCTTAGTAGAGGTGGTAGTTTCCCTGTTCCCCCCTTCGCCCTCCTCCGAAGGCGCTACCTCCAACATTTTGATTAACACGGGATCCGGCGTGGTCTCAGGGAGGGGGGGGGCGGACACCGTATCAGTTTTGCTTGCGCTATCCACTCCTGTCCAAGGGATAGCTGGTTAAAAGGAAAATCCATGATAAATAAATGGACGATATGTCCGGACACAGGGCTACTTACTTGAGTATCCGGGCGATTGCAGCTTAAGCCAGCGTCCTCGGTCAAGTCCGGACACATCTCTTGTGATCCGAAGAACAGTTTGTACATCTCCACGGGTGTCGTACCCATGAAGTGTTGGAGAGCTCGTGGTCCTTCCGGGTTGAATTCCCATAGGCGGAGGGGGCGACGTTTGCAGGGCAGAAGACGCCGAATCAGCATAACCTGCGTCACTACAACCAGATTGATCTCCCTCTCTTGGAGGTCTCGAATCCGACCCTGCAATAGGGGTACGTCCTTGGACGGCCCCCAGTCAAGCCCTTTGTTGACCCATGACGTCAGCCATTGTGGAGGGCCCGAGCGAAAGGTGGGCGGCGGCCTCTGCTTGCTGCCCCTGGGAGCGGTGATATAGAACCACTCCTGTTGCCACAAGCCGAGCTCCTCCTGAAATGAGCCCTCGGGCCATGGAGCATCGGCCCTCTTGCTTATCATCGCCCCGCCGCACTCTGCCTGACGCCCCTCAATCATCTTCGGCTCCACGTTGAAGGTTTTGAGCCACAAACCGAAGTGAGGGGTAGTGCGGAGGAAGGCTTCGCAGACGACAATAAATGATGAGATGTGGAGGATGGACTCCGGAGCCAAGTCGTGGAATTCCAGCCCATAGTAAAACATGAGCCCCCTCACGAAGGGATCCATCGGGAAGCCTAAACCCCGACGGAGGTGAGACACGAACATGACACTCTCGCCAGGCTCGGGAGTAGGAATGACTTGCCCTTGGGCAGGCAACCTATGCGAAATCTCGTAGGTTAAGTACCTGGCGTCTCTCAGCTTTAGCACGTCCTCTTCCGTGACGGAGGAGGGCATCCACCGGCCCTGTAGGTCAGAGCCGGACATTGTCGAAGGTCCGAAGTGCCCGAATCTGGAGCCCTGGGTGTTGGAACTCGGGGCGAGGGGCGGATTCGATTGAGGATTGAAGAAAAGGAACGGGCCTTGGTCTCATTATAAAGAGGGAGAATACCAAGAGCCGTCCCCGTGACCGTTTGGAACTCGCCTTCGATGGAGGATGCGTGGCAACGGGCGCGGTAGGGTTACCCACGTCCGTATTGATGAGAATCCTAGAATAAGGGGAACACAATCTCTACTTCGACAAGACGTGCCAAGGAAACCGCTTCGCTAAACGCGCTGAGGTGGTATAATAAAAACGATTCGAGTAAAAGCTTGGTTGTGGTGTGACGTCATGCCACAAAATACGTCGGCAGATTGAACTTGTGTAAATATTATTCTCTCCACGGTGGTATGTGGAATTTATTTTGCAGAGCCGGACACTATCCTGGTGTTCACAATCTTCTATAAATTATTCGGAGGAGGAACCCGCCTTGCAATGCCGAAGACAATATGGACACCGGACTCGTCGTCTTTGAAGCCTGGTCAGGGGCTACTGAGGGAGTCCCGGACTAGGGGGTGTCCGGATAGCCGAACTATCATCATCGGCCGGACTCCAAGACTATGAAGATACAAGATTGAAGACTTCGTCCCGTGTCCGGATGGGACTTTCCTTGGCGTGGAAGGCAAGCTTGGCGATACGGATATGTAGATCTCCTACCATTGTAACCGACTCTGTGTAACCCTAGCCCTCTCCGGTGTCTATATAAACCGGAGGGTTTTAGTCCATAGGACAGAACAGCAACCATACCATAGGCTAGCTTCTAGGGTTTAGCCTCCTTGATCTCGTGGTAGATCCACTTTTGTACTACCCATATCATCAATATCAATTAAGCAGGAGTAGGGTTTTACCTCCATCGAGAGGGCCCGAACCTGGGTAAAAACATCGTGTCCCTTGTCTCCTGTTACCATCCGCCTAGACGCACAGTTCGGGACCCCCTACCCGAGATCCGCTGGTTTTGACACCGATAGTGCTCAACACATGTTTTGTTTTGAGGAGATCAAGTATTCTTCTTCTTGCATTTCGAAGTGCAATTCTTTCTACCTTATCTTTTGAGGTGGTGTTATATCATTCTTGACAATTTCCATTCATGTTTTGTGATTCACATGTTGTCAAAAATGAGGTATTTTAAATCCATCAATCCCTTCTCTGGAGTTATCTTGGTATAGATTTCACCTAAAGCCTTCCCTAAGGAATGTTGCTATTGTGGTGCTTATCAATGATCCAATTTTCTCCTTCTCATCTCGGTGAAGACATTTTTCATCTCTTTGGTGTTCTCAATCAAATTAATTGATCCCGTTGGTGGCTGGTTTTCACCTCAAATGTTGGGATGTTTTCCATAAGCCCACAACAAGCTTGTGCTTCTCGTTGTTGATTTTCCAACAACTCCGTTCGATTCTTCTTTGCAAGGATGCTTTTCAAGTTCATTTGTGGCAGAAGATGTCATTTTCTTCTCCATTCTGTTATTCCAATTATCTATCTTCTATTCTTTCTTCCGGAGACTTTGTGATGTTACTCTCTTCGTCCCATCATCTCATTTTGTAAATATAATGTTCTTTTCCTTGCTTATCCATTTAACCGGAGTGTCGTTTCCTCTTTTCAAGTTCTTTTCTCCTTATCAAGTCTTGCATCTCTTTTCAACCGGAGTGTTGTCCGAATTTTTTCTTCCTTGTTCCTTGTTTATCTCGTTTCAACCAGAGTGGTTCCAATTCCTTCTTGTCCATTGCACTCGTCATTCATAGCTTTGCAACCTCCAAGGTTCACATGGTGTTCCTTGTTTCTATTTTATACCGTAGTGCTCTCAATTGTGTTCAACTCTGTTGTGTTCTTTCTCTCCACTTTTCAACCTCTCAAAGTTCTTTGGTTTCACTCATTTGTCGAAGAAGCAACTTAGTTTACCTCTTCTCTTTCTCTTCTGTTTCTCTCCGGTGCCATCCTAGATCTCGGGACGAGATCCTCTTGTAGTGGTGGAGTGTTGTAACGCCCCGAGACCGACGCTCCAGACGCCTTCCATGTTTTTCATTATCGTCGTGTGTATTCATTTGTTTGCTGCATTCATCAGGTTATCATCCGCATTGCGTCGGCACTCGTTGCCGTCATTTTTTTGTTTTTTTAACTTGCATCCGCTCGTAGTTGCCGCGTCCCCCCTTGCTTTTGTTGACCGTTTCGAGACCAACCTTGTTTTTCGTTTTCCCTCTTTCCTAAACCGGAGTCTCTTTGCACAGTGCATCGACCCCTCGCCCGTGTCCGAAACTCCCCTTGACCCGACCCGGACTATCGTTACCATTGCGTCTGGATCATCTCCAAACATCTATAAAATATCTGCGTTTCTCCATTGGACTCCCCTAACCCTCTATTCTTGACCGTCCGATTTAAGTCCAAATCCCTATATATAAGACCATCACCTACCAAATCATCCCAACCCTAAAATCTAGGACATCTGTCCCCGCCGCCGCCGCCGCACTCAAATCCCACCTCGGGATCCTCCCAGATCCATCTCCCTCCAACCAGCGCCTGAGGCCGTGCCTCCTCTTCCCTCCTCTGCTCGATCCTCCTCTTCCCTCCTCTGCTCGATCCCGAATGGATCGTGAGCACCGAGCGCCTCCACCGTCGCCGGCGACCACGTCACCAGGACCCTCGCGCACGAGCTCCTCCCTTCTCACGCGCCTGAGACCAGCAGCTCTCCTCGAGCCGGCCGCAGCAGCAGCCCCAGGCCGACCCCGCGCCCTCCCCCTCGGTCCCTCCTTCTCTTCCTTCTTTCTCCTAATCTCACATCTCTCTCTCTCTCTCGCAGGACCCTGACGGCCAAGGCGCTAGGAGCCCGAGCCTCCCGTCGCCAAACGCCACCGTGGCCAGCCGCCGGAACCCGACTGGACCATGCCGCAGCTCCTCTGCCTCCTTCCTTTCTCTCTTTCTTGTTCTTCACTATTGTTTCTCTCTCCCTCCCTCACGCTATGCTCTCTGTCTCTCAACGCAGGACGCCGCTGCCATGGCCTCAAGTCGAGCCGCCCTCGGCCTCCTCCGGCTGCCCAACCATCAGATCCGTTCCGCCGTTCCTCGTCGTCCCCTCTTCGGATCTCGCCGCGAGACGCCCGCGCCGAGTCCAGTGCCAAGCCTCCGCCGTTGCCCCTGTTTCGTGCCGTTGCACCGCTGCTGCCTTCTTCGTCCATAGGCGCAGGTGCTCGCGTTGACCGCGTCAACTAGCGGCTCGTCTCGCGCCTCTGCTCGCTGCGTTGACCCGATCTGGCCTCCTCGTTCGATCCAGCGCCCCTTCCAGCCCTTCTACCCCACCGACCGGCCCAAGGCCCAGGGTGAGCAGCCCCCCTGGCCTTTCCTCTATTGGGCTAGTCAAATGCGGCCCCTAACATGTTTTTTCCCAGTTCTGCAAATTTGCTAATTATCTAGAGAGTGCAGTTTTACAGAAAAACCCTTATGTTCATGCATTTAATATCTCACAAACCGTGCATCGGATTAAAATGTTTTAAATATGTAAAATGCTTAGAATTTCATCTAGTTTCATAATATGCTACTTTCATCCATGTTAAAAATGTTTAAACTTGCTGTTTGTTTAAATTTGTATAAATGACATGTTAAAATGGTTTATTTCATAACTAAATAACCCTAGCTCGGTTTTTAAATGTTCTTTATATGTAAATGGGCTAGAAAAATGCATAGATTAACTTGATGCAGTTTATTTTGCTGTTTAACAACATTAAAATTGTGTTTGGGCCAGAACAGTACCAAATTCATATTATGCACATGGGGATTTTCCGGAATTGTTGTTTGTTGTTTCGGCCTCATTTAAACTTGCCTAGATAGGTAGTTTTATTACGCCTCACCTCTTGCCATGTGTAACAACATTTAATATTGTTGAGTAGCTTATAATGAGATAAAACTAAATAATTGCATGTGGTGTTTCGTCAATGTGTAACTCGTTGCGTATTGAGCTCCACTTAACTTGTAGTATTGTTTGTTGCACTTTGCCATGTCATGCCTCATTAAACCGGACATGCATCATACTTGTTTGTGCATCATGCCATGATTATGCTTGTGTGTTTACCATGTTGTTTGTTTCTTTTCGGTGTTGCTTCTTAGTTTCGGTAATGTTGCGATTGTGAGGATTCGTTCGACTACTCCCGTTCGTCTTCTTCATGGACTCGTTCTTCTTCCTAGCGGGATTTCATGCAAGATGACAGCTACCCTGGATCTCACTACTATCATTGCTATGCTAGTTGCTTCATTCTATTGCTATGTTGCACTACCTATCATTTGCTCTTGAAGCCTCCCAAATTGCCATGTCATCCTCTAACCTTTTCACCATTCCTAGCAAACCGTTGCTTGGCTATGTTACCGCTTTGCTCAGCCCCTCTTATAGCGTTATTAGTTGCAGGTGAGGTTGAAGATTGCCCCATGGTGGACAGGATTATATTAGGATATCACATTATCTCTTATTTAATTAATGCATCTATATACTTGGTAAAGGGTGGAAGGCTCGGCCTTATACCTGGTGTTTTGTTCCACTCTTGCTGCCCTAGTTTTGTCATACCGGTGTTATGTTCCCGGATTTTGTGTTCCTTACGCAGTTGGGTGATTTATGGGACCCCCTTGATAGTTCGCTTTGAATGAAACTCCTCCAGCAAGGCCCAACCTTGGTTTTACCATTTGCCTCACCTAGCCCTTTTTCCCTTGGGTTTCCAGAGCCCGAGGGTCATCTTTATTTACCCCCCCCCCCCGGGTCAGTGCTCGTCGTGAGTGTTGGTCCAACCTGTCAGCCGCCGGTGGCCACCAGGGGTAACTCTGGGATGGCCTACCGGAAGTTTGGACAATCCGGTGTGCCCTGAGAACGAGATATGTGCAGCTCCAATCAGGATTTGTCGGCACATTCGGGCGGCTTTGCTGGTCTTGTTTTACCATTGTCGAAATGTCTTGTAAACCGGGATTCCGAGTTTGATCGGGTCTTCCTGGGAGAAGGAATATCCTTCGTTGACCGTCAGAGCTTGTGATGGGCTAAGTTGGGACACCCCTGCGGGTATAAACTTTCGAGAGCCGTGCCCGCGGTTATGTGGCAGATGGGAATTTGTTAATGTCCGGTTGTAGATAACTTGACACCAGATCCGAATTAAAACGCGTCAACCGTGTGTAGCCGTGATGGTCTCTTTTCAGCGGAGTCCGGGAAGTGAACACGGTTTTGGGTTATGATTGACGTAAGTAGGAGTTCAGGATCACCTCTTGATCATTGCTAGCTTCACGACTGTTCCGCTTGCTCTCTTCTCGCTCTTATTTGCGTTGGTTAGCCACCATATATGCTTAGTCGCTGCTGTAACCTCACCACTTTACCCCTTCCTTTCCCATTAAGCTTTGCTAGTCTTGATACCCATGGTAATGGGATTGCTGAGTCCTCGTGGCTCACAGATTACTACAACAACAGTTGTAGGTACAGGTTTATGCGATGATCATGACGCGAGAGCGATGTTTACTTGTTTTGGAGTTCTTCTTCTGCTTCTTCTTCGATCAGGGGATAGGTTCCAGGTCGGCAGCCTGGGATAGCAGGGTGGATGCCGTTTGAGTTTCTATTTATGTTTCATCTGTAGTCGAATGTTGTTCTCATGTATTGTGATGTTGTATTCATGTGGCATTGTATGCCTTTTGTATGTATCCCTATCTATTATGTAATGTTGATGTAATGATATCCACCTTGAGCGTCTTCAAGATGCGCTTCTATCCTTGGTGGGACCTTCGAGTTCCTTTAGGATAGGGTCGCATCTTGGGCGTGACACATGGTCAAGTAACATGACCTCCAGAATAGGATTACCGTACCACTCTGGTGCGGATCTTACTCTGGTTGACCTACGAGGTTTGGTAGTAGCTTGATCTGAAGTTTCATGATCATTATCATTAGCTTCCTCACTAATTGGTGTAGTCGTCACAGGAACCGTTTTCTGTGATGAACTACTTTCCAATAAGGGAGTAGGTACAGTTACCTCATCAAGTTTTACTTTCCTCCCACTCACTTCTTTCGAGAGAAACTCCTTCTCTAGAAAGGATCCATCTTAGCAATGAATATTTTGCCTTTGGATCTGTGATAGAAGGTGTACCCAACAGTTTCCTTTGGGTATTCTATGAAGACGCACTTCTCCGATTTGGGTTCGAGCTTATCAGGTTGAAAATATTTCACATAAGCATCGCAGCCCCAAACTTTAAGAAACGACAACTTAGGTTTATTGCTAAACCATAGTTCATACGGTGTCGTCTCAACGGATTTAGATGGTGCCCCATTTTAACGTGAATGCAGCTATCTCTAATGCATAACCCCAAAACGATATTGGTAAATCGGTAAGAGACATCATTGATCGCACCATATCAAATAAAGTGCGGTTATGACGTTCGGACACACCGTTACGCTGTGGTGTTCTAGGTGGCATGAGTTTGTGAAACTATTCCACATTATTTTAACTGAAGGCCAAACTTGTAACTCAAATATTCATCTCCATGATCAGATCATAGAAACTTTATTTTCTTGTTACGATGATTTTCCACTTCACTCTGAAATTCTTTGAACCTTTCAACTATTTCAGACTTATGTTACATTAAGTAGATATACTCATATCTGCTCAAATCATTTGTGAAGGTCAGAAAATAACGATACCCGCCACGAGCCTTAATACTCATTGGTCTACATACATCGGTATGTATTATTTCCAACAAGTCAGTAGCTCGTTCCATTGTTCCGGAGAACGGAGTTTTAGTCATCTTGCCCAAAAGGCACGGTTCGCAAGAATCAAATGATTCATAACCAAGTGATTTCGAAAATCCATCTTTATGGAGTTTCTTCATGCGCTTTACACCGATATGACCCAAACGGCAGTGCCACAAATAAGTTGCACTATCATTATTAACTTTGCATCTTTTGGCATCAATATTATGTATGTGTATCACTACTATCGAGATCCAATAAACTATTTTCATTGGGAGTATGACCATCGAAGGTTTTATTCATGCAAATAGAACAACAATTATTCTCTAACTTTAAATGAATAACCGTATTGTAATAAACATGATCAAATCATATTCATGCTCAACGCAAACGCCAAATAACATTTATTTAGGTTTAACACTAATCTTGAAAATATAGGGAGTGTGTGATGATGATCATATCAATCTTGGAACCACTTCCAACACACATCATCACTTCACCCTCAACTAGTCTCTGTTTATTCTGTAACTCCTATTTTCGAGTTACTAATCTTAGCAACCGAACAAGTATCAAATACCCAGGGGTTACTATAAACACTAGTAAGGTACACATCAATAACATGTATATCAAATATACCCTTGTTCACTTTGCCATCCTTCTTATCTACCAAATATCCAAGGCATTTCCACTTCCAGTGACCATTTCCTTTGCAGTAAAAGCACTCAATTTCAGGCTTTGGTCCAGCTTTGGGCTTCTTCGCGGGAGTGACAACTTGCTTGCCATTCTACTTGAAGTTCCCTCTCTTTCCCTTTGCCCTTTTCTTCAAACTAGTGGTCTTTTCAATCATCAACACTTGATGCTCTTTCTTGATTTCTACCTTCGTCGATTTCAACATCACGAAGCTCGGGAATAGTTTTCGTCATCCCTTGCATACTATAGTTCATCACGAAGTTCTAGTAACTTGGTGATGGTGACTAGAGAACTCTGTCAATCACTATCTTATCTGGAAGATTAACTCCCACTTGATTCAAGCGATTGTAGTACCCAGACAATCTGAGCACATGCTCACTAGTTGAGCGATTCTCCTCCATCTTTTAGCTATAGAACTTGTTGGAGACTTCATATCTCTCAACTCGGGTATTTGCTTGAAATATTAACTTCAACTCCTGGAACATCTCATATGGTCCATGACGTTCAAAACGTCTTTGAAGTCCCGATTCTAAGCCGTCAAGTATGGTGCACTAAACTATCAAGTAGTCATCATATTGAGTTAGCCAAACATTCATAACATCTGCATCTGCTCCTGCAATAGGTCTGTCACCTAGTGGTGCATCAAGGACATAATTCTTCTGTGCAGCAATGAGGATAAACCTCAGATCACGAACCCAGTCCCCATCATTGCTACTATCATCTTTCAACATAGTTTTTTTCTAGGAACATATCAAAATAAACTTAGGGAAGCAACAACGCAAGCTATTGATCTACAACATAATTTGCAAAATACTATCAGGACTAATTTCATGATAAATTAAAGTTCAATTAATCATATTACTTAAGAACTCCCACTTAGATAGACATCCCTCTAATCATCTAAGTGATCAAGTGATCCAAATCAACTAAACCATGTCCGATCATCACGTGAGATGGAGTAGTTTTCAATGGTGAACATCACTATGTTGATCATATCTACTATATGATTCACGCTCGACCCTTCGGTCTCAGTGTTCCGAGGCCATATCTGTATATGCTAGGCTCGTCAAGTTTAACCTGAGTATTCCGCGTGTGCAACTATTTTGCACCCGTTGTATTTGAACGTAGAGCCTATCACACCCGATCATCACGTGGTGTCTCAGCACGAAGAACTTTCGCAACGGTGCATACTCAGGGAGAACATTTATACCATGAAATTTAGTGAGAGATCATCTTATAAAGCTACCATCGAACTAAGCAAAATAAGATGTATAAAAGATAAACATCATATGCAATCAAAATATGTGACATGATATGGCCATGATCATCTTGCGCCTTTGATCTCCATCTCCAAAGTATTGTCATGATCTCTATCGTCACCGGCACGACACCATGATCTCCATCATCTTGATCTATATCAATGTGTCGTCACATGGTCGTCTCGCCAATTATTGCTCTTGCAACTATTGCTATCGCATAGCGATAAAGTAAAGCAATTATTTGGCGCTTGCATCTTTTGCAATAAAGAGAACAACCATAAGGCTTTTGCCAGTTGCCGATAACTTCAACAAAACATGATCATCTCATACAACAACTTATATCTCATCACGTCTTGACCATATTGCATCACAACATGCCCTGCAAAAACAAGTTAGACGTCCTCTACTTTGTTGTTGCAAGTTTTACGTGGCTGCTACGGGCTGAGAAAGAACCGTTCTTACCTACGCATCAAAACCACAACGATAGTTCGTCAAGTTAGTGCTATTTTAACCTTCTCAAGGACCGGGCGTAGCCACACTCGGTTCAACTAAAGTTGGAGAAACTGACACCCGCCAGTCACCTGTGTGCAAAGCACGTCGGTAGAACCAGTCTCGCGTAAGCGTACGCGTAATGTCGGTCCGGGCCACTTCATCCAACAATACCACCGAACCAAAGTATGACATGCTGGTAAGAAGTATGACTTGTATCGCCCACAACTCACTTGTGTTCTACTTGTGCATATAACATCTACGCATAAAACCTGACTCAGATGCCACTGTTGGGGAACGTAGTAATTTCAAAAAAATTCCTACGCACACGCAAGATCATGGTGATGCATAGCAACGAGAGGGGAGAGTGTTGTCCACGTACCCTCGTAGACTGAAAGCGGAAGCGTTAGCACAACGCGGTTGATGTAGTCGTACCTCTTCACGATCCGACCGATCAAGGACCGAACGTACGGCACCTCCGAGTTCAGCACACGTTCAGCTCGATGATGTCCCTCGAACTCCGATCCAGCCGAGCTTTGAGGGAGAGTTCCGTCAGCACGAAGGCGTGGTGACGATGATGATGTACTACCGACGCAGGGCTTCGCCAAAGCACCGCTACGATATTATCGAGGTGGATTATGGTGGAGGGGGGCACCGCACACGGCTAAGAGATCCAAGGGATCAATTGTTGTGTGTAGAGGTGCCCCCCTGCACCCATATATAAAGGAGCTAGGGGGAAGGCGGCCGACTTAGGAGGAGGGTGCACCAAGGGGGGAGTCCTACTCCCATCGGGAGTAGGACTCCTCCTTTCCTTGTTGGAGTAGGAGAAGGGAAGGGAGAAGGAGAAGGAAGGAAGGGGGCGCCCCCCTCCCTAGTCCAATTCGGACTAGTCCATGGGGAGGGGTGTCGGTGTCAAAACCGGCAGATCATTGGTACGGGGTCCCAATCTGTGCGTCTAGGCTGATGGTAACTGGAAGCAAGGGACACGATGTTTACCCAGGTTTGGGCCCTCTCGATGGAGGTAAAACCCTACTTCTTTCTTGATTAATATTGAAGATATGAGTAGTACAAGAGTAGATCTACCACGAGATCGTAGAGGCTAAACCCTAAGAGCTAGCCTATGATGGTATGATTGTAATTGTGATCGGCCTTCTAAGGACCAACCTCTCCGGTTTATATAGACACCGGAGAGGGCTAGGGTTTACATGGAGTCGGTTACAAGGAAGGAAACACAATATCCGGATTGCCAAGCTTGCCTTCCACGCAAAGGAGAGTCCCATCCGGACACGGGCCAAAGTCTTGAGTCTTGTATCTTCACGCTTCAATAGTCCGGACGATGTATATAGTCCGGCTGTCCGGATACCCCCTAATCCAGGACTCCCTCAGTAGCCCCTGAACCAGGCTTCAATGACGATGAGTCCGGTGCGCAGTCTTGTCTTCAGCATTGCAAGGCGGGTTCCATCTCCGAATACTCCAAAGTTCCTCTTACGACGAATAGTGTCCGGCATCCCATCACTGTTGTACTCCTCGGCTTCAGTGTCTCAATAATGACAATCTCCACGTGTCGAGCGAATGCAAAGAGTTGAGGCATTTTTGCATTTGCCACCCTCAATCCTTCTGGCTGACCATCTATTTGAAGAGACGGGGATCCTCAGATCCAAACCTCACTCTCCCCCTCCAGCAAGCATCCAACAGAGCGCTCCAGAAAAACCATTCCAACATGGCCGGTCGTCGCAGCTCTTCTGCTCGCTCTCCTCGCTCCAAGTCGGGGGATTGGGAAGAGTGTTCAGTTCCTCATAGCCGTTTGATAAAGTTACAAACCCAAGGGTTTCTCCCACCGGCGTTTATGGTCTCCGTTCGAGTCGGAATAGCCACCTATAACGGAGGGGAACAAGCGGAGGGATCTCCTAATCCATTTCCAGAGGAGCGAATATGCTTCATCCCGCATCTGCTAAGGGGCGTCGGATTTCCCATCCACCCGTTTCTTTGCGGACTCCTGGAGTTCTATGGCCTCCAGTTGCACAACCTTACCCCTGCCTCCATTCTGCATATAGCGAGGTACGTCTCCCTTTGCGAGTTGTTTTTAGGCTGCGAACCTCACTTCAGATTATGGAGGAAGTTGTTCTGCCTTGTCCCCCGCACCCAGGGAGAATCCCTATGTCAAGTGGGCGGGGCCGAAGTATGGCGCATTGCCGAGACCGGATACCTATCCAGCACTCCTAAGAAGGCACTAGAAAACTGGCCTTCAGAGTGGTTTTACATTGATGACGTTCCCCTTCCGGATCCAGTCCGGACAGGTCTCCCCAAGTTCAGTAACGCCCCACCGAGGGCACGTCTAAGCTGGCGCCCCTAGGGCCCTCAAGAAGAGGATACGAGGGAAATACACTTCCTGATGAGCAGGATAAAGTTACTGGACAAATCCGGACTGACGATAGTCGAGGTCATGGCAATATGCATAATACGGGGAGTGCAACCACTTCAATACTGGGGGAAGCCCATGTGGAACTTCAACGGGGAAGACGACGCCACCCGCTGCGGCTGTAAGGGTCCGGACTCTGCCACTGCTTTGGCAAGGATATTGTCCGATTTATACAAAGGGGAAGAGGAGGAATTCCGTCGCATTCAACCGCGGGACGGATTCTCCATGTACAACCCCCCAGTGTGGGTAAGTCGTCATTCCTTTCCCTGTTTTACTTACTTTAGTGTTCTCTGCTAAGATTACCCGCATCGATGTTTTCGAGCAGGAACTGAGGAGGGCTGTAGAAGGAATCTTCGGCCCCTCCCCGCAGCCAGAGGACCCCGGAAGGTCCCTAGATCCAGGACTCAAAGAAGATCCGGATATTACTGTGGAGCTTGTCAACGGGGTATTTTATCAAGCGAGCTATGATGGTGCCTCAGTGGCCATTATGGCCGACTATCCCGGACTGCTCCCTGTGTCGCGTGTAAGCCAAACTAAAAACCCTATCCTCCGAAGAGGACTCCCCTCAGGTATTATGCTTTACCCTTGAGGCGTCGTGCTATTTGTAGAGACGACGGTCGGAGCGCGGGGCCGAGGCCCTAGGGACTCGTCGACCACGGGCGTCCGGATCGGGCAGGCTCAAGAGGAAGGCGATGAGGGTCGACACACCGCTGCAGAGGTAAAGTAATAACCTGTCCTACGATTATAGTATTTGAAATATAACAGCACCCTTTGTGTCTGGCAGGAAGAGGAGCAGCCAGACTATATCCGGGGATCCTTCACGCCTCCACCAGTCGGGTTCCAGAACCGGCTTCGAGGGCGGAGGCGGACACGGGGCCAGTTCCGCATAGTTCTCCGATAGAGGATGCGGATATGTTTTCGGCCACGAACTCCGAAGTGGAGAGCGCCATGAATCACCGGCGTCGGAGGGCCGTGCTTCAGAACAACATCTTTTCCGAAGAGGCATTTGATGCCTTCAATTCGGCAGACGCATACATCCGAGCTGCTCAAGGCGGGCTTGCCCGAGCGACGAACCAGTATACCAAAGATATACGGGTAAGAAATTTTGATAAGTATGTATAACAGTAGCCCCTGAGACTTGAAATAGTTGGAACAACTATTTGAAGGATCAATTTATGCACAGGTCCTTGTAGAGAAGAATGAACAATTGGCTCAAGAGCTGGAGGAATGCAAGGCCCAGCTGAGGGACACGGTTGCCAAGTTAGAGGAATCCCAGAAGGCCTCATCTGTTAACATTTATCTCAATTGTACGAAGATGCACCAGTTAATAAATGGTTGGTATAACAAGTCTAATAGAGAAGTCTGTAGACAACCCCAGGCTGAATCCGAAGGGCGTAAGAGATGACGATTCACATCTTAAAAGGCAGCTAAAGGCTGGTGAGCGCATTCTGACGCAAGTTAGGCAGGAGAAGAACAATCTTCAAGATGCCAAAGTTCAGCTGGATGTGGGGTTAAAAGACGTCCAGGCTCAGCTGGCGGACTCCGTGAAGAAGAACAAAAGGCTTCGACGCGACATTTATGGTAAGTGCATAGACGAACTGTAGTATAGTTCGGCGAGGAAGTATATTGAAAGAATTTTGCTTGCAGGAATGTTAACGGGTCACCTTGAGGAGGATATGCCCTCATCTGCAAGTGATTTACTACAAGACCTCTCGCAACTGCACGAGCAAGCTCGACAAGTGATGTAGGGTGTTTCTCAGGCCTTGTGGCCATCAAGCTTGCTGCCTAATGGCATGGGGGAGCTTGTGGATATGCTTCAAGGAGCACGGTGGCGCTTCCAACTATGGAAGATGTCCGCTTGCCGACAAGGCGCAAGAGAAGCCTGGGCTATGGTGAAGACACGCTACACCAAGCTAGACCCGAACCATATGGCCGAAGTAGGACCGGCGGGGTAGCGTTAGCCGCTAAGTATTCTCAACAGGATTGTAAGCTAGATAGCCTGTTGGATGGTATAGAGGAGGAATATAGTCAGTCCAAGTGACTGTGTAATTCAATGGACATAATTAGTCCCTAGCCGGATTAAAATCATTTGTCATGGCGGACCTTTCCGCTTCAGCCCCCGGATCCTACAGTCCGGGCTGTGTCCGAATACCCACTCAGTTATACAAAACCGGGGTATGCGTGGAGACAAGGCGTAGGGGTCATAAGTGCTTGAACAGACAAGTACCCAACTAGTTATGTTATATTACATGGATAGTAAGAAACATCTTCAAGGGAGAATAGTTCCGTTAGGGGTTCCTTTCCCTGGGTACGCATGCGACAATGCACATGTCCGGACTGCGAACGATGGCGCAGGATACAAGACTTCTGGGGATTTATGTTGTAATAAACGAATACATCTTTTGTTCACCGACCAAATATTCTCTTAAGGAAACTAGCTTTCGGCTTCACCCAGTCTGAGGTACACATCCGGCTGAACCGGTAGTAACAACCGCAGAGGTGCTCCCCTTATGCCCTAGCCGAATTAACGGGAACATAGGGCATAAACACAAGAGCTAGGCAACCCAGCTTGGCCACATCTTAAGTCATATTGATGCATATAATGGTGAAGAAAAGGCACATCTGGAAAAAGAACGCATATGTGATGGGCAAGAAGCCATTTAAAGTAATTATGTTTAGCTTCCGAATAGGAAGCCCCCAGGTATTGCTTACACACATAGTGCGGCCAGGTTAATCCGGGAGTCCGCACTGTATTAAATACTTTGTGTGAAGAGAAAAAAGGTCGAGAAAGGAAAAAGGGCGGAGCATAATTAAAAAGGAGGGGTAAGGAGACGAACACTGAGTTCGGCGTTAGGCGTAGAATCTCCGGAGTCTGGCCGCGTTCCATGGGTTTGGCTCGAGTCTGTTATCGGATGCGTTACGTAAGCGGTACGCTGCTCCGGTGAGAACTTTGTCAGTGACAAAGGGACCTTCCCACTTGGGTTTGAGCTTGCCCTTCTTCTTCTCCGGTAGGCGTAGAACGAGCTCACCAATATTGTAAGTTTTGGCCCGCAGTTCTCTGCTTTGATATCGTCGAGCCTGCTGCTGATAGAAAGCGGAGAGGGCTTTTGCAACGTCGCGCTCCTCCTCCAGGGCATCCAAGTTATCCTGCCGATCTAACTCAGCTTCCTTCTCTTCCTACATGCGTACACGTGGCGAACATGTATTATGTCGTAGGGTAGTACTGCTTCCGCGCCGTATACCATAAAAAATGGTGTATATCCGGTAGTGCGATTCGGCATGGTCCGTAGCCCCCAGAGTACAGAGTCGAGCTCTTCGACCCAGTGCGTATTCGACTCTGTCAAGGATCGCACTAGTCTGGGTTTGATGCCGCTCATGATGAGACCATTTGCCCGCTCTACCTGGCCGTTTGTTTGGGGATGGTAGACGGAAGCGTAATCAAGCTTAATGCCCATTTTTCCGCACCAAGTTTTCACTTTATCGGCTGTGAAATTTGAGCCATTATCAGTGATGATGCTGTGGGGGACACCGTAGCGGTGTACGACCCCGGATATGAAGTCTATTACTGGTCCGGATTCAGCCATTTTGACTGGTTTGGCTTCTATCCATTTGGTGAATTTGTCCACCATGACCAATAAGTATTTTTTCTTATGGCTTCCCCCTTGAAGAGGTCCGACCATATCCAGCCCCCAGACCGCGAAGGGCCAAGTTATGGGGATTGTTTGGAGAGCGGTAGAGGGCATATGACTCTGGTTGGCGAAGAGCTGGCAACCGACGCAATGTTGGACAAGGTCCTGTGCGTCTGCTCGGGCCGTTGGCCAATAGAAGCCTGTACGGAAGGCCTTGCTGACTAGAGCTCGAGCCGCGGCGTGGTGTCCGCCCAGTCCGGCATGGATTTCAGCCAAGAGTTCCCGCCCTTCCTCTTCGGAGATGCATCTTTGGAGCACTCCGGTAGCACTTTTCTTGTAGAGTTCCCCTTCATGGACTTTGTAAGCTTTAGAATGCCGGACGATCCAGCGTGCTTCATTTTGCTCTTCGGGGAGCTCCTGCCTATTTAGGTAGGCCAAGAAAGGCTCAGTCCACGGGGCGATTACGGCCATGATTTCATGGGCCGAAGATGTTATTTCGGTGGCACAGCCTCCGATTGTGTCTGATGGTTCGGAATCTGGGGGTGTGTTCGGGTCCGTGCTAGTATTGCCAGACTCCCCTTCCCATACCACGGACAGCTTGAACAACCTTTCCAGGAATATGTTACGTGGGACAGGGTCGCGTTTGGCGCTGATGCGGGCGAGGACGTCTGCCGCCTGATTGTTTTCTCGAGCCACATGGTGGAATTCGAGCCCCTCGAACCGAGCTGACATTTTGAGGACGGCATTACGGTAGGCTGCCATTTTCGGATCCTTGGCATCAAAGTCTCCGTTTATTTGTGATATTGTGAGGTTCGAATCCCCGCGCACTTCCAGGCGTTGGATGCCCATGGAGACTGCCATCCGAAGACTGTGCAACAGCGCCTCGTATTGGGCTGCATTGTTGGAGTCTGTGTATAATATTTGGAGGACATACTGGACCGTGTCTCCGGTGGGAGACGTCAGGACTACACCTGCTCCCAATCCGGCCATCATTTTGGAGCCGTCGAAGTGCATGATCCAGTTGGAGTACGCGTCGTACTCTTTAGGTTGTTCGGCTTCTGTCCATTCGGCGACAAAGTCAGCCAGTACTTGTGACTTAATGGCTCGCCGTGGTTTGTATATTATGTCGAACGGAAGGAGCTCGATAGCACATTTAGCAATCCGGCCTGTAGCGTCGCGGTTATTTATTATGTCATTGAGTGGTACTTCGGAGGCCACCGTAATCGAACACTCTTGAAAGTAGTGTCGCAGCTTCTGGGATGCCATGAAGACCGCGTATGCTATTTTTTGATAGTGTGGGTATCGGGATTTGCATGGGGTGAAGACCGTGGATACGTAATAAATTGGCTTTTGAAGCGGGATTTTGTATCCGTCCACCTCTCGTTCGATGACGAGCACTGCGCTTACCACTTGACGTGTTGCAGCTATGTACAATAGCATAGGTTCACCGATATTTGGCGCTGTTAGGACTGGATTACTGGCCAGTAAGGTCTTTATTTCATCAAGTCCGGCCGCGGCAGCATCCGTCCATATGAAGTGTTCGGTGCGCCGAAGGAGGCGATAAAGAGGTAATGCCTTTTCTCCTAACCTAGAGATAAAGCGGCTCAAAGCGGCCATGCATCCAGCTAGTTTCTGGATGTGCTTGAGGTCTGTTGGTATAGCCAACTGCGAGAGAGCTCGGATTTTTGCCGGATTTGCTTCAATTCCTCTATTGGAAACAATGAAGCCCAACAGTTTCCCCGAGGGGACGCTGAAGATGCATTTTTCCGGATTCAACTTGATGTCGTATGTCCGGAGGTTATCGAATGTAAGCCTCAAGTCATCTATTAGGGTTTCGACGTGTCTTGTTTTTATGACCACGTCGTCCACATATGCTTCCACTGTTTTGCCGATTTGTTTTTTCAGGCATGTTTGAATCATGCGTTGATAGGTTGCACCGGCATTCTTAAGCCCGAAAGGCATAGTGTTGAAGCAAAAAGGGCCATATGGCGTTATAAAAGCTGTTGCAGCCTGGTCAAACTCTGCCATCTTTATTTGATGGTATCCAGAGTATGCGTCGAGGAAGCACAGCAAGTCGTGTCCAGCTGTGGCATCGATAATCTGATCGATGCGAGGGAGGGGAAAGGGATCCTTGGGGCAAGCCTTGTTGAGGTCTTTGAAGTCGACGCATAGGCGCCAGGATTTGTCCTTCTTTGGTACCATTACCAAGTTTGCCAGCCAATCTGGATGTTTAATATCTCTGATGAATCCGGCCTCGAGTAGTTTGGCTAGATCTTCCCCCATGGCTTGCCTTTTGGCCTCTGAAAACCATCTTAGAGTCTGCTTGACCGTTTTGTATCCTTTTAGTATATTGAGGCTGTGTTCGGCCAATCTGTGTGGGATGCCCGGCATGTCTGATGGGTGCCAGGCGAAAATGTCCCAATTCTCGCGTAAGAAATCTCGCAGTGCTGCGTCCATCGTGGGGCTCAACTGTGTCCCGATGGAAGCTGTCTTCATGGGGTCCGTTGGATGGACTTGGAATTTGACTATCTCGTCTGCAGGTTTAAATGAGGTGGACTTGGGTCGCTTGTCGAGTATCACGTCGTCCCTGTCCACGGTGGCCCGCAGTGTTGTTAACTCTTCGGCTGCTAGGGCTTCGGATAATGCTTCCAGGGCTAGTGTTGCAGTTTTGTATTCGGCGCGAAGTGCGACGTCCGGATTACTAGCTAGAGTGATGATTCCATTGGGTCCGGGCATTTTAAGCTTCATGTACCCGTAATGGGGTACAGCTTGAAAGCTTGTAAACGCGTCCCGCCCAAGAAGGGCGTGGTATCCGCTGCTAAAAGGAGCCACTTGGAATGTGATTTCTTCGGACCTGTAATTTTCTGGGGTGCCGAATACCACATCGAGTGTGATTTTTCCCGCGCACCGTGCTTCCTCACTAGGAATGATTCCCCTGAAGGTCGTGCAGCTTTGTTCAATGCGGCTTTTGTCAATTTCCATCTTGTTGAGTGTTTCTTTGTAGATCAAGTTTAATCCGCTTCCGCCGTCCATGAGTACTTTAGTGAGCTGATAGTCGTCCATGATTGGGCTAAGGACCAGAGCGGCTGGTGCCCAGACAGTCTGGAATCGAGGTTCATCACTGGTGTCAAAAGTTATAGTAGTGTCGTTCCAGGGGTTTGTTCTTGCCACATGGCAAATTTCAGCGGAGCTTCGATGAGCCCGCTTGCGCCTATTGTTTGAGGCAAAAGTCTCGAAGACTGTTAGTATCGTATTGTGTTCGTTGGCGGGATGTTGTTCTGCTTTATGGCTTGCAAGAAGATCCTCGCCACTTTTTGCAACCTGCTGGAGTATCCAACATGCCCTAAGGCTATGAGTTGGTGTTATGTCCGGAGTGTTGTGGAGTTTACATGGCCCATTGAGCCATCCTTCCAATACTGTTCCCCGCCCCGCGGCGGGTTTTGGTTTCTTGGGAATTGGATCGGCCGACTTACGAGAGTTCGCCCGTTTAATTCGGACAAAGGTTTTGGTGAGAGCCGTACTATCCCAAAATTCTGTTCGGGTTTTCCAAGCACTCTCCATCGCACAGTACTTATGTACTATGGTTGCCAAGTCCGCAAAGTGTACTATGTCACGGCGACTTATAGCATTAAGGATTCCTTTGTCCGTGCAGTTTTTGCAGAAGAGTGAGACCACATCGTCCTCGCGGCAATCCTTGACCTTGTTTAACACAAGGAGGAATCTAGCCCAGTAGCGATGTATTGTCTCCTAGGGCTCTTGCCTAATGCGGGAGAGACGGTTTAAGTCCGGGTGGGTGTTGTTAGCTGAATCTGGATTCTGATCCGATCCAGCACCCAGGGGCATGGGAGGTTCCGAGCCTGACAGCTCGGGGTCCGGAGCGCTGCTCAATTTCTCCGGCCCAATGCCCGATTCTAAGTCCGGGACCTGGGCCATGTCTTCCTTTGAGCAGGTGTTCGGCTCAAGGAGTTCGGTGATCCGGACATAATTCGTCCTCAAAGTTGAGGGCCAATCCGTGTGTGGTTCTTCCAATACCGCTATCTCATGGGTGGCCGGCGGGGATCTGATGTCCCTTTGGTCGGGTTTAAGCCCGATCCGGTCATAGTCTGTAGCGACTCCCAGAGCGGCGACGTGATCCAAGAGCTCATTAAGGGAGGAGAGCTCCATCGGATCCATCTATTCGGCAAGTTCCAAACTGACGCGAAGGTTATGCTTGATGACCCGAGAGGCCATCGTCGGTGCAACCGCCGATGGGGAAGCCATGATAAAGCCGCCAAGTCGGAGAGTTTGGCCTACAGCCAGAGCTCCCCCCGAGGTAATGTTGTCCTTGACGACGAGACGAGCCATCGAGCCTTGCGGCGACGACACATAGGAACTCTCAATGAAAGCACCAATGTCGGTGTCAAAACCGGTGGATCTCGGGTAGGGAGTCTCGAACTATGCATCTAGGCTGATGTTAACTGGAAGCAAGGTACACGATGTTTACCCAGGTTCAGGCCCTCTCAATGGAGGTAAAACCCTACTTCCTGCTTGATTAATATTGAAGATATGAGTAGTACAAGAGTAGATCTACCACGAGATCGTAGAGGCTAAACCCTAAGAGCTAGCCTATGATGATTAATATTGAAGATATGAGTAGTACAAGAGTAGATCTACCACGAGATCGTAGAGGCTAAACCCTAAGAGCTAGCCTATGATGGTATGATTGTAATTGTGATCGGCCTTCTAAGGACCAACCTCTCCGGTTTATATAGACACCGGAGAGGTATAGTGTTTACATGGAGTCGGTTACAAGGAAGGAAACACAATATCCAGATCGCCAAGCTTGCCTTCCAGGCAAAGGGGAGTCCCATCCGGACACGGGCCGAAGTCTTGAGTCTTGTATCTTCACGCTTCAATAGTCCGGACGATGTATATAGTCCGGCTGTCCGGATACCCCCTAATTCAGGACTCCCTCAAGGGATGCGGCTACCCTTTGGGGCCTTTCTCTCCTTTCCCATATGGCCCATTAAGGCCCAATACGAATTCCCGTAACTCTCGGGTACTCCGAAAAATACCCGAATCACTCGGAAACCTTTCTGATGTCCAAATATAGTCGTCCAATATATCAATCTTTACATCTCGACCATTTCGAGACTCCTCGTCATGTCCCCGATCTCATTCAGGACTCCGAACTCCTTAGGTACATCAAAACACATAAACTCATAATATAACCGTCATCGAACTTTAAGCGTGCGGACACTACGGGTTCGAGAACTATGTAGACATGACCGAGACACGTCTCCGGTCAATACCCAATAGCGGAACCTGGATGCTCATATTGGCTTCCACATATTCTACGAAGATCTTTATCGGTCAAACCGCATAACAACATACGTTGTTCCCTTTGTCATCGGTATGTTACTTGCCCGAGATTCGATCGTCGGTATCTCAATACCTAGTTCAATCTCGTTACCGGCAAGTCTCTTTACCCGTTATGTAATGCATCATCCCGCAACTAACTCATTAGTCACATTGCTTGCAAGGCTTATAGTGATGTGCATTACCGAGAGGGCCCAGAGAAACCTCTCCGACAATCGAAGTGACAAATCCTAATCTCGAAATACGCCAACTCAACATGTACCTTCGGAGACACCTGTAGAGCTCCTTTATAATCACCCAGTTATGTTATGACGTTTGGTAGCACACAAAGTGTTCCTTCGGTAAACGGGAGTTGCATAATCTCATAGTCATAGGAACATGTATAAGTCATGAAGAAAGCAATAGCAACATATTAAACGATCAAGTGCTAAGCTAACGGAATGGGTCAAGTCAATCACATCATTCTCTAATGATGTGATCCCATTAATCAAATGACAACTCATGTCTATGGTTAGGAAACTTAACCATCTTTGCTTAACGAGCTAGTCAAGTAGAGGCATACTAGTGACGCTATGTTTGTCTATGTATTCACACATGTACTATGTTTCCGGTTAATACAATTATAGCATGAATAATAAACATTTATCATGAAATAAGGAAATAAATAATAATTTTATTATTGCCTCTAGGGCATATTTCCTTCACTTCCTTGGCCCACTAGCTTTCTTCTGGCCAAAAAAATCCTCCAAGAGTTACGTTGCGTTTGGACTCCGTTTGATACTGATTTCCTGCCATGTAAAAAACATGCAGAAAACAGCAACTGGCATTGGGCACTATGTCAATAAGTTTGTACCAAAAATGATATAAAATGACTATAAAATAATTTTAAAACATCCAAGAATGATAATATAACAGCATGGAACAATAAAAAATTATAGATACGTTGGAGACATATCAACATCCCCAAGCTTAATTCATGCTCGTCCTCGAGTAGGTAAATGATAAAAACAGAATTTTCGATGTGGAATGGTGCCTAACATGTTCATCACATTATTTTCTTTATAGCATGGACATATGGACTTTTATATGATTCAAAGCAATAGTCTAGTTTTGACATTAAGACTTTAATACTCAAGCATACCAACAAGCAACCATGTCTTTCAAATTATCAACACTGAAGCAAGTTATCCCTAGCCCATCATGCTCAATTATTGATCCATTCATGAAACACACTCGAATATTAGCTACACCCAATGCTCAAATACAATCATAGTGCCCCTTATTTGGTGCTTTATAAGAGAAGATGGAGACTCAAATTCAAAATAAAAATTGCATAAGTAAAAAAAAAGGCCCTTCACGGAGGGAAGTAGGGATTTGTAGAGGTGCCAGAGCTCAAAGCTTAAATTGAGAGAAAATTATTTTTGAGAGGCATACTTTTCCTACCAACGAAAACAACTTGGAGCATCCCAACACTTTCCGTGCTAGATACATCATAGGTGGTTCCCAAACAGAAAATAAAGTTTATTCCTTTTTCCACCATAACTTTCACTTTCCATGGCTAGCCGTATCCACAGGTGCCTTCCATACCAACACTTTCCAAGGAATTTATTATTTGACAACATAAAGTAAATTCATTTTACATTTCGGGACTGGTCATCCCTGGTACCTTTGTCGTACTCTCGTGCAATGACAAGTGAATAAACACTCATCGTGAGAATAACACATCTAGCATGGAAAATATTGGCTACCCTTTACCACCTCGCGAGTAGTAGAGCACACAAAAGAGAAAATTATTTGGAACATTAGAGATGGCACATGCAAATTTGCTTAGAATGACATAGAAAGACCGCATATAGGTAGGTATAGTGGACTCATAAGGCAAAAATGGTTTAAAGGGTTTTGAATGCACAAGTAATGATCATACTTAGTGCAAAATGAAGGCTAGCAAAAAGATTGAGAAGCGACCAACCAAAAAGCGAAAAATCTCATACCCAAGCATTAAGCATAAGTAACACCGAATAATGCACCATAAGTAGGATATAAATTTCATTGCATAACTATTTATTTTCGTGCTTGCATAGGAATCACAAACTTTAACATCAATATTCTTACTAAAGCACAATTACTCATCAACATGACTCACATATCATATCGTCATATCTCAAAACCATTACTAAGAATCAAGTTTATTTTGTCCAATGATCTTCATGGAAGTTTTTATTATATCCTCCTTGGATATCTATCACTTTGGGACTATTTTCATATATTGCTTTTGATAAGCTCAAACAAATATAAGTGAAGATCATGAGCATAATTTTTTTCTTTCTCTCAAATTAATCTAAGTGAAGCAAGAGAGAATTTCTTAAAAATTTACTAACTCCCAAATAAATCTAATTGAAGCATGAGAGAATTTCTTCAAAATTAACAAAGCACATCGTGCTCAAAAAGATATAGGTGAAGTACTAGAGCAAGTCCATGGCTCTAAAAATTTAAGTGAAGCATAGGAGCAAGCATAGCATAATTTTTTGGCTCTTTAAAAAGGGTGTGTCCAGCAAGGATTCAACACTTAAAACACAAAGCAAAACAAGCAAAGACTCATATCATACAAGACGCTCCAAGAAAAACTCATATCATGTGACGAATAAAAATATAGTTTCAAGTAAAATACCGATGGTTGTTAGAAGAAAGCGGGGATGCCACTCGGGGGCATCCCCAAGCTTAGTTTCTTGCTAATTCTTTGCATATTATCTTGGGGTGCCTCGAGCATCCCCAAGCATGGCCTTTTGCTTATCCTTATTCCTTCATCCATCGTAAGATAACCCAAAACTTGAAAACTTCAATCACACAAAACTCAAACAAAACCTTCGTGAGCTCCGTTAGTATAAGAAACCAAACACTACTATAAGTATTGTAGAAAAACTATTCTTATTTTGTTTTTGCATTATATCTACTGTATTCCAACTTTTCTATGGCAAAACCTCATCAAAGGAAACCATAGAATCATCAAAACAAGTACACAACACAAAGAAAATAGAATCTATCAAAAACAGAACAGTCTGTAGCAATCTGGAAATTTCGAATACTTATGTAACTCCAAAAATTATGAACTGGTGGACGTGACGAATTTGTCTATTAATCCTCTGCAAAAAGAATCAACTTAAAAGCACTCTTATGTAAAAATGACAATGAATCTCATGAGCGCAAAAGTTTTTGTTTTTCAGCAAGATCAAATAAACTTTCACCCAAGTCTTCCCAAAGGCATTGCTTGGCACAAACACTAATTAATACACAAAAAACACAATCATAACAGTAGCATAATTGTGCTAAAACTCAAGAACAGAAAGCAAAAAGCAAAAAAAATATTCATTGGGTTGCCTCCCAACAAGCGCTATCGTTTTATGCCCCTAGCTAGGCATAACGCGTAGGATCTAAGTTTTGTCGTCTTTGGTTCTAGATCAATAAGATGCCCTCATGATTGATTCATATGGTGGCCTAATTCTTGTTCTAGGGAAGTGTTCCATTCCCTTCCTTAGTGGAAATTGAAATTTAATATTACGTTCTTTAATATCAATCACGGCACCAATAGTACGTAAAAACGGTCTACCAAGAATAATTGGACAAGATGGATTGCAATCAATATCAAGAACAGTAAAATCTATGTGCACATAATTCCTATTTCAACAATAAGAACATCATTAATTCTTCCCATAGGCTTTTCAATAGTAGAATCCGCTAAGTGCAAATTTAAAGAGCATTCTTCAATATCGGTAAGACCAAGCCCATCACAAAGATTTCGGAATTGTAGAAACACTAGCACCCAAGTCACATAAAGGAAAACAATCATAATTTTTGATCTTGACTTTGATAGTAGTTTCCCATTCTTCATGCAATTTCTAGGAATTGAAACTTCTAATTCCAATTTTTCTTCAAAAGCTTTCATCATGGCATCAACAATATGTTTAGTAAAAGTTTTATTTTATTCATAAGCATCGGGTGAATTTATCATGGATTGCAACAAGGAAATAAAATCAACCAAAGAGCAACTATCATAATTAAATTCTTTGTAATCCAATATAGTGGGCACATTAGTAGTTAAAGTCTTGACCTCTTCAAATCCACTTTTATCAATTTTCTCAACAAGATTTTCACCCTCCGAATCATAGGGACACCTTCTAACTAAAGTTGACTCTTCTCTAGTCCCTTTTTCATCAATCTTAAATTTACTAAACAAAGAATCAATAGAAGAAACACCAATCACTTTAAGATCTTCATCACTTTAGTAATCACTAGAAAATGCTTTTTCTAAAAATTCTCTTTTAGCTCTAAGTGTAGCTGTTCTTTTCTTACTTTCATCCATAGAAACTTAAGAGCTTTAATTGATTCTTCAACTTTAGGCACAAAAACTTTCATCTTGAGAGTTTCTACATCATGAGAAATTCTATCAACACTTCTAGAAAAATCATCAATTTTATTCAACTTTTCTTCTACCGAAGTATTGAAAGCCTTTTGCGTATTGATAAATTCTTTAATATTTCTCTCAAGATCAGAGGTGTTTATATTATTATTGTAGGTGGGACTACCATAGGAATTACCATAATTATTAGAGGAATTACTAGGAAAAGGCCTAGGATTAAAATTACCTCTATAAGCATTGTTGTTGAAATTATTTCACGAGACAAAATTCACATCTATGGCATCACTATTTTGCTCAATCAAAGTGGACAAGGGCACATCATTAAAATCAATAGGAGTACTTTTATTAGCAACCAACTTCATAAGAGCATCAACTTTTTCACTCAAAGAATTTATTTCTTCTACCGAATTGACCTTTTTACTAGTAGGAGCTCTTTCAGTATGCCATTGCGAGTAATTTGCCATAATATTGTCTAGCAATTTAGTAGCTTCACCCAAAGTAATTTCCATAAAGGTACCCCCCGCGGCAGAATCTAAAAGATTACGAGAAACAAAATTCAATCCTGCATAAAAAAATTGTATGATCATCCAAAGATTTAACCCATGAGTTGGGCAATTCCTTAGCATAAATTTCATCCTTTCCCAAGATTGTGCAACATGCTCATGTTCAAGTTGCTTGAAATTCATGATTTGGATTCTAAGGGAAATATTTATTGCGGGCGGATAATACTTAGCGATAAAAGCATCTTTGCACTTGTTCCAAGAATCGATACTATTGCGAGGCAAGGAAGAAAACCAAAATTTTGCACGATCTCGTAAAGAAAATGGAAATAATTTCAACTTCACAACATCATTGTCCACATATTTTTTATTTTGCATATCGCATAATTCCACGAATGTGTTAAGATGGGACGCGGCATCCTCATTAGGAGTACCGGCAAATTGATCTTTCATGACAAGATTCAACAAAGCAGTATTAATATCACAAGACTCTGCACTAGTGGCGGGAGGAGCAATCGGAGTGCTAATAAAATCATTGTTGTTGTTATTTGAGAAATCACACAACTTGGTGTTCTCTTGAGTCATGATGACTCAGCAACAAGATTGCACTCAAAAACAGATCTGGCGAGAAAACGGCGAACGAAAAAGAGGGCCAATAAAACGGTAAATTTTTGTGAAGTGGGGGAGAGGAAAATGAGAGGCAAATGGCAAATAATGTAAATTGCAAGGATATGAGATTTGTGATTAGGAACCTGGTTGATGTTGAAGATCCTCCCCAGCAACAGCGCCAGAAATTCCTTTTGATGTCTACTAGAACTACGTTGGTATTTCCCCAAAGAGGAAGGGATGATGCAGTATAGCGACGATAGGTATTTCCCTCAGTGATGAGACCAAGGTTATCGAACCAGTAGGAGAACCTCCTCACACCACGTAAACAACACCTGCACACAAATAATAAATACTCGCAACCTGACGTGTTAAAGGGGTTGTCAATCCCTTTCGTGTACGGCACCTCTCGTGGGCAAATAACGTGAGGTAAAAAGTGGTAGATAGGATAAATAGATCGTGGAACAAATAAATTTCAACAAGGTATTTTTGTATTTTTGGTTTAATAGATCTGAAAATAAATGCAAGAGAAAATAGATCGCAAGGGCAAATATGATGAAAAGAGACCCGGGGGCCGTAGGTTTCACTAGTGGCTTCTCTCGAGAAAAATAGCAAATGGTGTGAAAACAATTACTGTTGGGCAATTGATAGAACTTCAAATAATCATGATGATATCTAGGCAATGATCATTATATAGGCATCACGTCCAAGATTAGTAGACCGACTCCTGCCTGCATCTACTACTATTACTCCACACATCGACAGCTATCCAGCATGCATCTAGTGTATTAAGTTCATGAGAAAATGGAGTAATGCATTAAGAACGATGACATGATGTAGACGAGATCCATTTATCTATTGCGGCAGATATAGATCTCATCTTGTTATCCTTGATAGCAATGATACATACGTGTCAGTTCCCTTTCTGTAACTGGGATCAAGCACCATAAGATCAAACCCACTACAAAGCACCTCTTCCCATTGCAAGATTAATAGATCAAGTTGGCCAAACAAAACCCAAATATCGGAGAAGAAATACGAGGCTATAAGAAATCATGCATATAAGAGATCAAAGAAGACTCAAATAACTTTCATGGATAAAAACATAGACTTGATCATAAACTCAAAGTTCATGGGATCCCAACAAACACACCGCCAAAAGACTTGCATCATATGGATCTCCAAGAGACCATTGTATTGATAAACAAAAGAGAGAGAGGAAGCCATCTAGCTACTAACTATGGACCCGTAGGTCTACAAAGAACTACTCACGCATCATAGGAGAGGCACCAATGGAAGTGGTGAACCCCTCCATGACGGTGTCTAGATTGGAGCTTGGTGGTTCTGGACTCTGCGGAGGCTAGATAATTTTTTGTCGACTCCCCTAGGGTTTCTGGAATACTTGGGTATTTATAAAGCAAAGAGGCGGTTCGGGGGGCACCCGAGGTGGGCACAACCCACCAGGGCCTCCTAGCGCGCCCTGGTGGGTGCTGCTCACCTCGAGCAGCCCCTCATGTGCTTCCTTGGCCCATTGGCTTTCTTCTGGCCCAAAAAAAAATCCTCCAGGAGTTACGTTGCATTTGGACTCCGTTTGATATTGATTTCTTGCGATGTAAAAAACATGTAGAAAACAACAACTGGCACTGGGCACTATGTCAATAGGTTAGTACCAAAAAAATGATATAAAATGATTGTAGAACATCCAAGAATGATAATATAACAACATGGAACAATCAAAAATTATAGATATGTTGGAGACGTATCAGGGGGTGATTTTAAACTATGGCGCCAGTAAAAGTGGGGGAAGTTGAGAGGAAGGTGGGCGGCGGAGCCTGGTCAAAGGGCTCGCCTCCCGGTGAGCCTGGACAGTGGTCTGCTCGCACGCCTCCCATCGACTCACACGCTTGCTCGGACGACACCTGCCGATGAGAAGCGGGACTCGTTGTGGCACATAAACGCCCACGGTTTGAATAGTGAAAGCGTTCGCCTTAACGTGACAGGTCTTTGTTCCAAAATACCTTGGCTCTTCATTTTGCGACTTCTCATAAGCAACTTGTCTCAAATTGAACCCAAACAAATACGACATATTTGTGCCATATCACGAGACCATGCTTAGTTTCATGAATTTCCGGTCACTTTTGGATTTTCTGTTAAAATCCAGGATTCGAAACAATATCATAACCTGCATCGTGCAATAAATTTTTAAGCGATACATCTTTACAGTTGTAGATGTTAATATTTATTAAGAAAGGATTTGGTCAAACATTTTGCTTAGTTAGACTTCAGACAAGTTATATGCAGAGTAAAAGGATAATCCCTCCGTACCAATGCATTGCGTGATATATTAACTCAAGTACTAGGCACGAACAAACAGGGCTCAATTCTGTGCTCATCCTGGTGTAGTACTCCTATTAGTACTACTAGGCAATGGAGTTGACGGGTGACCCTGGGTACCGGCGACTGAGGGAATTGAACCATGCTCGGCACGGTAGGTAACATTGTCTAGTTACTAAAGCATCCCTCCATTGTTCATCGATAGTCATTATGGACCGGGGACATGAGGGGAATTTCCTAGGGCTGGAATTCTGGCTGCCAGATATTTCGTTTGAAACACGGAGGCTCGACTGGTTGGGGTTGGCTAATGTGCGTACCACGCACGCCACCAGAAGGACACGAGCCTGGGTATTTTTTTATGGATCAACACGAGCCCGGGTTTGGCTGGTACGCCGATGGGTGCTACTCCTACCATTCCAGAATACGAAAGGAATCTTTTAAATTGCCAAACGAATCTATATGTATTACAATGCCCGTATTTTTCTTGCAAATAGTAATCTCAACGTGGTAATTGATTTATGACAAGTTCTTGAATTAGAGTGAGTTTGTGATATAGTGATCTCAACGTGGATTTCACATTTCATGGTATAACTAGTAAGTTTTTCATTGCAAATTCAAATTTAAAAGATGAACGGTATGGTGGTGAGAAAACTTTGTACGTATCAAGCATATGAAGACACACACACACACACACACACACACGAATGCAACAAGAATCCAGTAAGTATAGTGCATCTATTTTTTCAAACCATGCATGTATCACATGAATTCAAAAATACTCCCTCTGTTCCTAAATATTTTTCTTTTAGAGATTTCAACAAGTGACTACATACGGAGCAAAATGAGTGAATCTACACTCTAAAATATGTCTATATACATCCGTATGTGGCAGTCCATTTCAAATCTCTAAAAAGAATAATATTTATGAATGAAGGGAGTAAAATGTAAGACATGCATGGTCTTTGAGGGAGTCCTGGATTAGGGGGTGTCCGGATGGCCGGACTATAGCCTTTGGCCGGACTCCTGGACTATGAAGATACAAGATTGAAGACTTCGTCCTGTGTCCGGATGGGACTTTCCTTGGCGTGGAAGGCAAGCTTGGTGATACAGATATGTAGATCTCCTACCATTGTAACCGACTCTGTGTAACCCTAACCCTCTTCGGTGCCTATATAAACCGGAGGGTTTTACTCCATAGGACGAACAACAATCATACCATAGGCTAGCTTCTAGGGTTTAGCCTCTCTGATCTCGTGGTAGATCTACTCTTGTACTACCCATATCATCAATATCAATCAAGCAGGAGTAGGGTTTTACCTCCATCGAGAGGGCCCGAACCTGGGTAAAAACATCATGTCCCTTGTCTCCTGTTACCATCCACCTAGACGCACAGTCCGGGACCCCCTACCCGAGATCCATCGGTTTTGACACCGACATTGGTGCTTTCATTGAGAGTTCCTCTGTGTCGTCATCTTTAGGCCCGATGGCTCCTCCGATCATCAACAACGATGCGGTCCAGGGTGAGACTTTTCTCCCCGGACAGATCTTCATATTCGGCGGCTTTGCGCTGCGGGCCAATTCGCTTGGCCATCTGGAGCAGATTGAAAGCTACGCCCCTGGCCATCAGGTCAGATTTGGAAGTTTGAACTACATGGCTGACGTCCGCGGAGACTTGATCTTCGACGGGTTCAAGCCACAGCCAAGCGCGCCGCACTGTCACAATGGGCATGATCTAGCTCTGCCGCCGAACAGTGCCATGGAGGCCGCACCAGAGTCCGCTCCGACCCTTAGCTCGGAGCCGACTGCGCCGATCAAGGACGGGTGGCTGGACACCGCCTCGGGGGCTGCGATCTCTACGGCAATTGAGTCGAACACCATCCCTGTCCTTTGCAAGGCTCGTAACTCCAAGGTGCCGGACTCCTCTCCGGACTCCGAACCTTTCGCGCCCCTGTCAATCGAATCCGATTGGGCGCCGGTCATGGAATTCACCACCGCGGACATCTTTCAGCACTCGCCCTTTGGCGACATCCTGAATTTACTGAAGTCTCTCTCTTTATCAGGAGAGCCCTGGCCGGACTATGGTCAGCAAAGTTGGGATGCGGACGACGAAGAAATTCAAATCCCACCCACCACCCACTTTGTAGCCACTCTCAAAAGTTTAAACGACGTGCTCAATTTCGACTCCGAAGACATCGACGGTATGGACAATGATGTAGGAGATAAGCATGAACCAGCACCTATAAGGCACTGGACACCCACCTCATCTCACGATGTATACATGGTGGATACACCTACGACAACGAGGAACAACGGGAGGCCACGAGGGATCATTCCCTCGAAAAGCAGTCAAAACGGCGACGTAAGCGCCGCTCAAAATCCCGCCTCGACAAAGACAGCAGCCATACAGACCCAGCCATAGAGCAGGGCGAACCGGTGGATGACGAACATGCTATCGAGCAACCGTTCGAACAGGACGATATGGATAAACATTCCGTCCCCGGCGAAGATAACAGTATGGACGATCTCATGCCGGACAAGTTATTGGAGCAAAAGAACCTCCACAAAAGGCTCATCGCCACTGCGCATAGCCTGAAAAAGCAGAAGCGGAAGCTCAAAACAGAGGAAGATGCGCTCAAGATCAGATGGAGCAAAGTACTCAACACCGCAGACAAATACAGCGATAGTCGCCGAACAAAGAGCTACCCAAAGCAAAAACTACTGCCCGAATTTGATGAGGAGGCCATAGAGCCCCCGCAATCAAAGAACAAAGAGACCACCCGGTCGGATAGACGACCCCATGGCAAACATAGAGCGGCAAACGGCGCCGCACACAAGCAGGCACGCGATCTGCACACGGATTTGCATCAAAAAGATGGCCTAATTAGATCTATCTATGGGCCAAGAAAGCAAACTCTAGTAAGCAATGCAACACATCAAGTATCCGAATATTACGGTACACCTAAATATAGGGGTGCCGCACATCCCCTATGCTTCACCGATGAGGTTCTGGGTTATGAATTTCCAGTGAGATTCAAGCCCGTAAACATAGAGGCATACGACGGAACAACAGACCCTAGAGTCTGGATTGAGGATATCATCCTCCACATACACATGGCTAGAGGAGATGACTTCCACGCCATAAAATACTTACCCCTCATGCTCAAAGGGCCAGCCCGGCATTGGCTCAAAAGCCTCCCCGAAAACACCATTGGAAGGTGAGAAGAGCTCGAGGATGCTTTTCGGGCAAATTTTCAAGGGACCTATGTCCGACCTCCGGATGCAGACGATTTAAGTCACATAACTCAACAACAAGAGAGTCAGCCCGAAAATTCTGGAACAGATTCCTTACTAAAAAGAACAAAATAGTCGAGTTTCCAGACGCCGAAGCCTTAGCAGCTTTCAAACACAACGTCCGAGACGAATGGCTCGCCAGACACCTCGGCCAAGAAAAGCCAAGAACAATGGCCGCATTAACAAGCCTCATGACCCGCTTTTGCGCGGGAGAGGATAGCTGGCTGGCAAGATGCAGTACCAGCAAACCAAGTACATCCGAAGTCAGGGATGGAAACGGGAAACCGCGACGAAGCAAGGACTAGCACCGGACTAAGGGAAACAGCCCGAAGAGCGCGGCAGTCAACGCCGGATTCAAAAGCTCACGGCAGGATCATAAAAAACTGCCCCTCAAGGATAATAGGGATGAGCTATCTAACTTAAACAAAATTTTGGACAAGATATGCCAAATCCACAGTACTCCCGGGAAGCCTGCAAACCATACCCACAGAGATTGTTGGGTCTTCAAGCAGTCCGGCAAACTCAACGCCGAACACAAGGGGCTCGACACACCAAGCAAGGACGATGACGAATCCCACAAGCAGAGCACCGGAAAACAAAAGAATTTCCCACAAGAAGTCAAAACAGTAAACTCACTTTACATGACAAAAGGGAAAAACAGAATGGCGCCCATAGATATACGCGCCATACGACCTATCCCAGAGGAGTCCCGCAACTGGTTGTTAAAACCAATCACCTTCGACCATCAGTATTACTCTAGAAGTATCCGGAATGCAGGATGGACTGCCTTGATATTAGATCCGATAATCGACGGACTCCAATTTACACAAGTCCTAATGAACGGCAGCAGTGCTCTAAACCTGCTATATCAGGACACAATCCGCAAGATGGGGATAGACCCAACCAAAATTCGCCATAGCAACACTTCCTTTCAAGGGGTAATGCCAGGCCCATATGCCCATTGTACGGGCTCTCTACTGCTAGAAGTTGTGTTCGGCTCACCTGACAACTTCCGCCGTGAAAAGCTAACCTTCCACCTCACCCCATTCACAATTGGCTACCAAGCACTACTGGGACGTGAAGCTTTCGCCCGCTTTAACGCAATACCGCATTATGCATCCCTTACACTTAAAATGCCCGGTCCGCGAGGCATCATCTCCTTAAAGGGAAATATCGAGTGTTCCTCAAACGCGGAAGATTGTGTGACTGCCTTGACAGCCACACACCAAACCGGCTTCACTAATCAAAGCACCTAAACAGGTCGTCCAGACCCCGGACACGGTTAGACGAGTCCCGCGTAAACATACAAGGGCTTACTAGCCGCATACCGCCGCACTAGGGGCTCCGCGCATGTACAACAAGAGACATTAAAGCTCAATTTTATTTATTTTTTGAATTTTACTTTGTTTATTCAGTATAACGTACATTTTCGCACGATCTTTTTCAACTAAGTTCCTCTCTTTTATAGATGAACACCATGCTACACCCGTCCAGGATACGGCACAATGGAGACACAGGCGCAAACGTGCAGTAGGGACCCGTTGCAAGGATTCTTTTTAGATTAAGACCCTGCGTAAACCTTTTTTACTGTCTCTTGTTGATACACATCCCCTGGTTTCTTGCTATAACCGAGGAGGAGGCTGGCGTTTTGGCATGGGCCACGTCAGAATTTTGCGCGTACCTGGACACCAGGGGCTTATTACCAATGGCGTTGTTCGGCCCGTTTTCATAAAGACCGAATACCTTAGGGAGTGTTCGGTGTCTCGAGTTAGGCCTTATATGCATCAGCTCCGAATCATGTCTTTGGTCAAATGTTGGGTTTGCCCGGCTCCTGTGTTTTGCTGCCTTATGTTCCGCTCTATCGGCTAACGCGGCACCAGGAGAACTACTACGATTGTGCCCCGGTTCGTCCAGGCGAGCACCTCAGTAGAGAAAGCCGAAAACTGACTGTCATGATATAGCGTGAGACTGGTCAACCACTCGATGACCCGCCGGAATCTATAGGATTCCTCCACATTGACGAAGGGCCGTTTCCCGGTCAGGCACATACGCGCCCCGAATTCGGGTGAGCGCGGTGCCCCTAGGGGCTATATAGTAGCCCCACTGTCAAACTCCTATGGCTAAGTGAAAGTGATAAAGCATTATAGTCCGGTTGCCTAGTTTGCTGCGCTACCACCTCCTTTATAGGACCAAGACGTTCGATCAAGTGTGAAAATGTGCCTTTTGCAAACACCCCCGCATTATATGTGTGGGGGCTGAAGCCGAAGACTGCCATCTTTCAGGTTATATACACATATACATTAACGGTCGCACAAGAGGTATTTTAATTCTTGAAGGCACAAGTATAAAAAGCTTTTATATTACATCGAAACATTGTTTCACAATAATACATGTTATTCGAACATAATATCCTTCAAGCATTGCGTCTCTATTGAACGAGCGCCCTGCAGAACTTCCTGAAAATATTGCTCGACAGGTACTCGGCTTCTGTCCAAATCTGGGGATGCAACATCGGTGGCCTTCATCTCTGCCCAGTATGTCTTGACACGGGCAAGAGCCATCCGCGCACCCTCTATGCATGTCGACCTCCTCATTGCATTGATATGCGGCACCGCACCAAGGAACTGCTGCACCAAGCCAAAATAACTCTTCGGCTCGGGCCTTTTCGGCCACAAAAGACTCACGACATCCTTCATGGCAAGTCCGGATAACCTATTCAGCTCCGCATTCGGCCAAGCGATCGGTTAATGGAAGAGGGCGCTCTGGATTATGGAACTGCGACCAAAAAACCTTTTCCATTTCGTGATCCTTTTGATCTCGGAAGTGTTCGGCCGCGTCCGCGGCACTTGCCGCCAAGTCTAGATAAGCATCCTCCAAACTCCACAGCCGGTCCAACTGAGCACATTTAGGATCCATGAACTTCCTCCGCAGCAGGAAGGGATTTCCAGCCGCAATATCTCCGGCCTGACGCAGCTCCTCCTTCATAGCTCTCATCGCAGAGCGAGCATCCTTGGCCTCGGTAGTGGCCCTCTTTAGGTCCTCTTGAATCGCTCGATCTTCCTTTTCAAGAAGCTTGCAGCGATCGGCAGCATTCTTCAACTTCACGGCCATCTCGGCCATTTCCTTCTTGCTTTGGCAGTGAGCAGCTTGTTCAGCTTTTAGCTCTTCGGCCGCCTTCAAGGCAGCCGCATCACTTTTTCTGGCCTGCTCCTTGGCACGGGCGAGCTCCACCCGAAGGTTCTCCATGGCAGCGGCACCATCTGCATCCAGCATACATGTTGTAAGGCACGGGCATCAAGCTCCCTTACCAGGTGTCTGCGAAGAAATCACATACCTTGTGACTCGTCCAGCCGCTTATTGACAAGCGCGATCTCGGCATCCGCCACGTCAAGTTGTCGCTTTAGGTCGGCAAATCCATCAGTCCGGCTAGCCACCAGACACTTCGCCACCTACATAGGAAGGGCGACATATTATACCTGGGATTATGATCCTCGGCGCGCTGTCATTCTTAACAACACACCGTGTCTCAGGGGCTACTATCTACACAGGGCGCATTTTATATGTGGAACTGTCAGAAGGTACATCATTTTGCGTACCTCAAAACCTGTCAGTAAACTTCTGACGGCTTCGTGCAATCCGCTCTCAGCGGATGAAATCCTTTCAATCACCATACCCATTAACGCACGGTGATCTTCTGAGATAGACGCTCGCCCAAGAAGATCCTCCAGCTCCTCCGACCGTACACCAGGTGGTGCCGGACGATGGCCTTTTTCGAAGGCCAGACACGGAGGGCTTTGAGGGGAAATACGACCACCTTCCGGCCCTGCCGGACTCGGAGAAACCCTCCACGACGACACCTCAGGGTCGCTCGCCTCGCAAGACGGTACGGCAGGGGGAGACGTTTAGCTCTCTATCATCTCCGGACGAAGATCCCCCGAAGATGAGCTCTGCTGAGAAGGGCTGAGATCCGAACTACAAGGTAAAACTTCGGTTATCTTCATCAGAAATAGGGTAGGGATATCCTTTATTTTAAAAACTCCCCTTTTTACTTACGGCTCGGTGGAGGGATGATCCCCTTGGGGGCATAAAGCGGTCGAGGCATCTCTCGGCGCAGGACCCTCTGACAAAGATTTCTTCCCCCGCTTTGAGACCATGGTCTCCGGGTCTTCAGAGGCGGTCCTCTTCTTCCCTTGGATGGAGGGATTCTCTATCCCTCCTTTCCTGGAAGCCTCCTTCACGGAGGCGGTAGCTTCCTTGTTCCCCCCTTCACCTTCTTCCGAAGGCGCAACCTCCAACATCCTGGTTAACACGGGATCCGGCGTGGCCTCAGGGAGGGGGCCCGGACATTTCATTAACTTTGCTTTCGCTATCCACTCCTGTTCAAGGGACAACTCTTTTAAAGGGCAAGTTTGTGATAAATATGGGATAGTGTGTCCGGGTACAGGGCTACTTACTTGAGTATCCGGGCGATTGCAGCTCAGACCTGCATCCTCGGTCAAGTCCAGACACATCTCTTGTGATCCGAAGAAAATCTTGTACATCTCCACGGGTGTCGCGCCCATAAAATGTTGGAGAGCTTGTGGTCCCTCCGGGTTAAATTCCCACAGGCGGAGGGGGCAACATCTGCAGGGCAGGATGCGACGAATCAGCATGACCTGCGCTACTACGACCAGAGTGATCTCTCCCTCTAGGAGGTCTCAAATGCGGCCCTGCAACAAGGGCACGTCCTTGGACGACCCCCAGTCAAGTCCTTTATTGACCCATGACGCCAGTCGCGGTGGAGGACCCGAGCGAAAGGCAGGTAGCGCCACCCATTTGGTGCCCCTGGGAGTTGTGATATAAAACCACTCTTGTTGCCATAAGCTGAGCTCCTCTTGAAAAGAGCCCTCGGGCCACGGAGCATCAGCATTCTTGCTTATAACAGCCCCTCGGGCCACGGCTCCACTTTGAAGGTCTTGAGCCACAATCTGAAGTGAGGGGTAATACGGAGGAAGGCTTCACACACGACAATGAACGATGATATGTGGAGGATGGACTCCGGATCCAAGTCGTGAAATTCCAACCCATAGTAAAACATGAGCCCCCTCACGAAGGGGTCCGTCGGGAAGCTTAGCCCTCGAAGGAAGTGAGACGCGAACACCACGCTTTCACCAGGCTTGGGAGTGGGAATAACCTGCCCTTGGGCATGCAGCCTATGCGAAATTTCGCCAGTTAGATACCTGGCATCTCTTAGCTTTAGCACATCTTCTTCCGTAACGGAGGAAGGCATCCACCGGCCTTGCAGGTCGGAGCCGGACATCAAAGAAGGTCCAAAGTGCTTGTATCTGGAGCTTTGGGTGTTGGAACTCGAAGCGAGGGGCGGATTCGACTGAGATTGAAAGAAAGGAGCGGAGCCTTGGTCTCTTTATAAACAGGTTGAATACCAAGAGCCTTCCACGTGACCGTTCGGGGCTCGCCTTCGATAGAGGAGACGTGCCAACGGGCACGACTGGGTTACCCACGCCCGTATTAATGAGAATCCCGGAATAAGGGGACACGATCTCTGCTTGACAAGACGTGCCAAGGAAACCACCTCGCTAAACGCGCTGAGGTGGGACAGTAAGAATGATTCGAATAAAGGCTTGGCCGTGGTGTGATGTCATGCCACGGAATACGTTAGCAGATTGAATTTGTGTAAATATTATTCTCTCTATGGTGGTATGTGGAACTTATTTTGCAGAGCCGGACACTATCCTTGTGTTCAAAATCTTCTATGAAGTATTCAGAGGAGGAACCCGCCTTGCAATGCCGAAGACAATATGCGCGCCGGACTCGTCGTCATTGAAGCCTGGTTCAGGGGCTATTGAGGGAGTCCTGGTTAGGGGGTGTCCGGATGGCCGGACTATAGCCTTTGGCCAGACTCCTGGACTATGAAGATACAAGATTGAAGACTTCGTCCCGTGTCCGGATGGGACTTTCCTTGGCGTGGAAGGCAAGCTTGGTGATACGGATATGTAGATCTCCTACCATTGTAACCGACTCTGTGTAACCCTAACCCTCTTCGGTGCCTATATAAACCGGAGGGTTTTAGTCCGTAGGACGAACAACAATCATACCATAGGCTAGCTTCTAGGGTTTAGCCTCTCTGATCTCGTGGTAGATCTACTCTTGTACTACCCATATCATCAATATCAATCAAGCAGGAGTAGGGTTTTACCTCCATCGAGAGGGCCCGAACCTGGGTAAAAACATTGTGTCCCTTGTCTCATGTTACCATCCGCCTAGACGCACAGTCCGGGACCCCCTACCCGAGATCCGCCGGTTTTGACACCGACAGTCTTCAATTCAATATTTGAAATGAACAGGAAACTGAAACATGAATATTAAGTCTAGTACTACATACATGCAAATGTTGTGTTTAGGCGGAGCTATGTAGATTGTCGGGGGTTAATCCCTCGACCTTAGATAAAATTGTGAAGCTCTATTTAGGATTGTTTAGATTATATTTTTCGAACATTATATTTGTCCCCACCCTCCCAAACACCGATTGGTTGTGCACCCCCCTCCCCGGGAGAATATCATGTGCCTCCACACCTTAGATGCTATATGTTGATACGAGTTTCTTGTAGCTTGTAGATCTGAGATATAGCAGCTCACATGATGTCTTAACATTTTTACAGGAAACCTTAATGAGTTTGAGAATTGCACACAATTTGTACAAAAACTACTCAGATGCCCTTGGATCCCATATCCAACGACCTCGAAGCTCGTATCATCGTATCATCTAAGATGAAGGAGGACTTCATATTTTCCTGTATGTAAGAATATCATGTGCTACCACACCTTAGATGCTTTGGTGATACAAGCTCTTCAGAGCTGTTGGATCTGTGATCCAACAACTCCTTGGTGGTTCGAATTTTTTTTGCATAAAAGCCCCCAAAGAGTTCGGCCACTGCTTACAAGCACAAAGATTGCTCAGATGTCGTTGGATCTCAGATCGAACAACCTCGAAGCTCGTATCACTGTAGCATCCAAGCTGCAAGAACACCTGATGTTTTCTCGCAAGGGAGAATATGAGGTGCTCCCGCATTGTAGATTATATGGTGATACGAGTTCCCGGAGATCTAACGGCTCACAGTACGAGGTTTGAATGTTTTTGCAATATACACCTGAGAGAGTTTGGGAATTGCGCAGAAAGTACAAGTACTACACATGCGGCATCTGATCACACATCATACTACCTAGATGCTCATATCACTGTAGCAGCTAATTAATCTATGGGGAGCACCTAATGTGAGCAATAGGGAGCCGTTGGATCCAAGATGTGGCGGCACACACGAGGCCTGCATGTTTTATTTGCAAAAAAAACCTTGGAGAGTTTGGAAATTGCGCATAATTACAAAGACTACTCCCAAGCCATTGGATCTCAGTTCGAGTGACGTAAAAACTCGTATCACCATAGCATCTAAGTTGCGGGGTGGATGTGATATTCTATGCCGCTATCATTTTTGTTCCTAAACTTGCAAAATAAGTGTAACTCGTGTCGTTACTTGTCTAACCGTGCAAAGTTTTTGTGCAAAAAAACCATCCTAAACTAAAATATCGGAACTACACATGGGGGTCCCACTTGTGATTGATCAAATTTGAACCTAAAACTAACAAATCTAAAAGATGAGATTCGAACTGGCAACCTGGACTACAAAGCGTAAGTCGATAGCCTGAAACAACAACGAGTGTTGGCTTTATCCCATAATAACTTGATTTTATACAGTATTGCGTTGAGTAGAGTAGAGGGAGTGGCTCGTCAACACGTTCTTGACCGTTGACTCACTTACTGGTGGGTCCCATGTCTGCGATCTCTCTCTCCTCTCCATCATCTCCTTTAGACGCACGGGCACACACGAAGAGCGGCGCGAGCTTGCCGTGGTGTTATTATAACTAAAAAAAGCTTGGAAAATATAGGAATCGCCTAGAACAAGAGACGTTGTGGCTGGTCGAGATAGAGCTAACCACACCTATCCTCTGTTCCACGTTAGCATGATGAAGTTGTGTGGCTAGTGGGGTGTTTTTGACCGACTGGCTGGGTCCTGAGGTCGAACCATAGGTAGTACATCGTGTACAATATATTTTTACACACATATTTTTCCTCCGTGCCGAGACATGGCACACCCTACCGCACGGTTCCGGGGTCCTCCCGGGTGGTGAACGCATATTTTCTTCCTTGCCGAGACATGGGACGCCCTACCGCGTGTTTTCTGGGTCCTCCTCGGTTGTAGCACCGAAGCAAGTAAATGAGTCATCAAATTATGAAAGACCACCTTTCCCGTTGAGTACATCAGTGAAGCACGGTGGCTAGCTAGTTGGGCTAGTGTGACCGATTAGCTAGGCCGCCGCCACATTTGTTTTTTCACCTTTTTTATCTCCTTGCCGGTAGGCAAATTTAAATATCCACCGCGACGTTGCTCTGGTCTTTGGGTGCAGCAGGCGCGGCAGGATTTTTATTTTTTGATTGATGGGAGTAGGCGCGGCAGCTATTATCACGATGACTCTGCCTGTAAAACCCACTGCTCCCTGATGTGAAAAGCCGTCTACTGGTGTTTTCCCATGGTTAAAACCAAAAGATTTACCCCGCTCCTCGGCTGGCTCCCTCCGCCTTCCCGTAGATTGCATTGCCTTTTAGCCGTTTCACCCCTTTGCTTCCTCTCCCCATTGCTTCTACCTGGTTCCATGGCAGCGCACCAGATCACAGAGTCTGAGGTGAGGTGCCTGACATAGGAGCTCCAGGTCAAGGATGCGGAGCTCGGGGCCAAGGACGTGGAGTTCCGTGAGCTCAAGGAGGGGAGGAGTGGCATGCTCCTCCTTTATATGTGAGAGTTCACTGAGCTTCAAAAGCGGCAGGCGTCCACCACAAAGATGCTCGAGGTATCGGCGGCGTTGCTGCAGAAAGTGGGAGATACGATAGGCGGTCAGGCGAGCCGGCTAGAGCGCGAGCGGGCCGATCGTGACGTGGTCCAGGATCGCCTCAGCCACTTGGTGGACCATGTTGCCATACACGTGTTGCCGCTGCGTGATGCCTACCGTCGTGCTAGCACGACCATGCCAGCCGTCGGGCTAAACCCGTCTGAGCACCCCGTCGACTTCAACGAGCTGCAGCTTCCTGACCTGGTCTCCTACTTCACCTATATCTCTGAGGAGCTGAGCCATCTCCACGCGATGGTGGGGGCAGAGCTGGACAAGGAGGGGTTGCGGGCTCCCGTCACCGTTGTCGGGTGAATCCTCTCAAGGCTCCGTTACCGGAATCCATTCGTGCCATTGGACGCCGTCTTTGATGAGCTGGCTCTCGTCGATCGGGAGCGGGCTCTGCGGGTGGTGGCACCCTGCATGACCAACATCGTGTGCCTCGAGAAGCAGAGGGACTTCGGTGGTGTTTAGGCGTCCTCTGCATGGGCATGTTCATGTCTTGGCGCAACATGACCGTTGGATCAAACTCAGACGATGTAGATCAGTCACTTTAGCAAAAAGCGTGTGGGTGTGTTTGGTTGCATTCTCATTTCAATATAGTTGTTCCCTCTTCGTGCATGCTCATGTCAGCACCCCTCTTTATGCATGATCCTGGTGTATTTGTGTTAACCTACTAGTGTGGACTCATGCACCCTTGATGCAATCTGTCAAACACCCAAAAGTGGGTAGAGAAGGGAACTTTTGCTCCCATCCCACGCACCCTTCATACACCCTGCCTAACACTGATACGTGCTTCATATGGTTCATGTTCCGTGGAGTACTGTGGCACCGTACTCTCCGTGTGCTATAGACCTAGTTCTGTTAACATTGATCTCACTATTCTTTCTCGACCAGACAGTCAAAAAAGGGGTACTATGTTGCATTACTATTCATATAATTGACATACGCACACCATAATTTGTTGTCGTCATATCTTAGCAAGAAGATTATGTAGTACTGATGTATGAACCACTGCACATGCCTAGTTGTAGGAGCACTGTGTAAGTTCAAGTGGCTACCGTGTTTCGCACTCCTCCGTCGCAAGAGTGGAAACACTTGTTGTAATCATTTTTTTTCTTCAGAAATAGTGGACACGCTCTACCGTGCGGATCCTCCTCGACGGTCGTCGGGAACCTTGCTACTCACTTTCGCCAACATGTGGGACAGCCAGCATCGGGGTCCACTAGCCATGCACTAAATTACTCCGTACTAGAGTGCCCAACTGCACGGTAGGCTACCCCGACCGAAGCGCCGCAGTAATGCCCAATGAGCCGTCAAATCACAAAACCCACCTTTCCAGCAGTAAGTTGGATGGATGAAGCAACCATCATTTCACTCTTCTCCCTAGCTTCCTCTCTTGAAGAAAACCCCAACTAGCTTCTCCCTCATCTTGTTCCTCATTTCTTCAAGAAAACTCCGACTTGCTTCTGCCATTGTTCTTCTTTCCCAAAGAAGGAACGGTGAGCGCATCAATGGTGTTGATTCTGGCCAAGGCCCGGTTTTGCAACCCCGAAACCGATCCTATAACTTCCTATGTGTTCTTCTTCTGGTTTGTGATTGTGGTTTCTTTTCTTTTATTTCTATTTGAGAGTTTCTTGATGGACCCTAGAGCACCGGCCGAAGTGATGTCTATGGATCTGGCCAAAACCGTGGCTCTGGCCAAAACCGTCGTGGCTCAGGGTACGAAGAAGCACAAGCACCTCGTCAAGACTACCGCAGACAAGCTCAAGTCCATCGCCCTATCCAAGCCCCCCTCGATCTCTCCGGGATCCCTCATTATGCAAGTCCAGGTAATTTTTTTGTTGACGATCTTTTTTCTCGATCTTGATAGTGTTTTTTCATCTAACACGCAGTACTAGTACCAGTAGTACAATTTTCTAGGTGATCTTGCATGTGATTTTTGTGTGCCAAATGACGGTTCTAAATCCCACTTTTGACAAAAACATGCGAGAGGTTGACACTGATTTCTTATAGATTACTTTCAGCTACTTTATGAACATCAATGCTACCTTTGAAGAGAGTATATTAGCCTCAGTAACTTGTGTTATGGATATTGCAAGTAATCACTTTGCTCTCATGCCTTTGAAGACATGTTCTAGTGTCTTTGTTCACTCATTTTTGTGCGTATATGTAGTCTTATATGGAGTAAAATATCAAAAATCATTTTATATTTCTGAATGGAGGTAGTAATAAAATATTTGGTTTCTGTTTGAATTAGAACCTAGTCCGCGGTGGAGATGAAGTTCTCAAAGTCATGTTGTGTGAACTGGCAGACCTGAGGATGAGTTCTACTGCTAAACTATCCAACTGTTGTGTCCTTGTCGCCACGTGTCCTGAACTAGTGTTGTCCAGTAGCATTGTTGTCAGGCGTGTTCTCGATGGTGTACTTGACCACAACAATTTCCTGGCTGTGCCTTCGATTACGAAGGGTGTGGTTCTTGTAAAGCTTCCCGACAAATCTGATGCGGACTGTCTTCATCGTCATGTTTATGAGCGGAAAGACCACTCTGTTAGGTTCTCCAAGGTTGACGAGATGGTGCTGATGCTGGTAGACATCTCTCACGAAGTCCATGGCCTAGTCAGTTATGCGGGGCACATCCCGTAGGTCGGTGGCAAGAAATAGTCTGTAGAGTTTAATTAGTGCAACTTTGTTTGTCTGTAGTAAGTACTATTGTTCAGTACTTGATTTGTGTGTGTGAACCCTATATTATTTAGTACTGTCGCTTTCGTTGTCTGGTGAATCCTGAGAACAGTCTATGTTAATGTCTGCCAACTCAATTCATTCTGTATATTTTGAAGTATCCAGATCATCTTTTTTGTGAGGACGGTTTGTCAATTATGGTTACACTCCCATATCTATATGCATTGCAGGGTTTATCACACCCACCAGGATTTCCAGTCCCATGGATGTTCGGTCCATCGATTTGTCAGGACCTTTGGACTGTCCTGCTTGTGGGAGTAAGCGGGGGTCCTGCATGCCACGCATAATTGGATGATCAATCTTCTGTTTATAACTTGAACATAGTGATTTCCTGGTAAGGATTCAATTGTGCACATAAGGTAAATCTTATTGATTTACTACCTAATCTTATTGATTTAATGTCATGTTTTCTTACTTTTGCTGCAATTTTACGATGCAGGTTTTGCCATGTGACCTTCCTCACGGAATAAACCGTTTGGTTTGCTCTATGATGGTTATTTTCGCAGGTTTCAATTCTTATTGCGTGTCAGTAATGAAGGCATTGTCCATCACTTATATTACTGGACACAATTGGATCAGTCTGTTGTTTGAGTACAATCTGAAGCCCTATGATGAACCGCAGTTTGGTTTAACAAACACGCTACAATTAGTCCTTCTCGCGTTTAAAAGAAATGAAGAAAAACACTGGATCAAGGTCATGGAGCCTAGTCAAGTTAGAAAGCTGATCATAGTAGAACAGAGACGATCATTGCTGCTTCGCACATCGGTACCACCTTCAGCAACGGATCGAGCATCGGCACCTTCTCTGACAACATTTGCTCTAGCATTGACGGCGACAGCAACTCAGTCTGATCCATCTGAGGATTGGGCACCGACCGCGTCAGCGGATCGGGCCAATCTACCGGAGGATCGGGCATCGACACCGGCACCTTCTCCGACACCGGCACCAGCTCCACAAGGAGCACCACCTTCAGCAGCAGCAGCGGCACTACTAGTCGCACCGGCACGGGCACCAACAATGACTCCGGCACCTGCACCAACACTTGAAGTTGCACTTGCATCTGCTCCGGCCCGTGCAGCAACAACGGAACCAGCAGTTGCACCGGAAACAGACTGGGCTACTGTTCGCACTGCATATACCAAAGTCCTTACAAAAACCGACATCTCCACCTTCTTGGTAAGCATTGGCCACCCAAGTGCTTCGTTCTTTTTTCTTTCCATGTTGTTTCACATGATTCACTGTGTTGATTTAACTATTTGTGTATGTCTTCTTGTTTGCAAACAGAGAATTCCTAGAGCAACAAGGGAGTCGTTCAACAATCTAGGCGACCGTGGCCAAGTTTCTCTTACCACGCGCAACCTTGGTGTGAATGAACCTGCTCAATATACCGTAAGCACAAAGGATGGTCACATGATGATTGATGCTAAAGGATGGTCAAGGTTCAAATCGAAATCAAATCTTGCGGTAGGGGATGATGTCAAAATCGAACTTTCTCGGCAAGGAGAGCTAGTCCAAATCAACTTTGAAATTCTTCAGTAGTATCACACAACTGCTAAACTGATCTATCCTACGAGAGATTTTTGATGTAATAATATGGCATGGTGAAACAACTGTCCTGTGTGTATAAGTAGTACTACAGTATTATTTATCACGTAGGATATCATTCATAGAATTGCAACTCTAATTGATGTTTAGGAACCGTCATTCAATTTCATTCTAACAGTTGCCGTGCTTTATTCAATTTTCTGTGTTCGCCTTGCCACAACATCTAAAACCTCGCCGTACCGATCGCTTGCAATATGAAATGCATTGAGGTAGAACACATGGGCCGCCAAACATGCAGGACCACCGACCTATGGCCCAAAGTCCAGAACTGTGAGCCTGTCTTAGTATTATATTCTCAGTTGAACCACCATATTATGTTATATATATTCCCCTTGATTTTTCTTATGTATAAAGTTGTGATATAAAGTTTTTTATATTTCTTTATAGAGGGAGTAACTCTTTGTCAAAAATATATTTATGTGTAACTAGTTACTCCTGCCTTTCTACTTTCTTTCGCTGATATGTGGGGCATCCGGCAACGGGGTCCACGTGCCATGCACCAAATTAGAGTGCACAGTTGCACGGTAGACTCACCGCAGGGGTAGCGCCGCAGTAATTCCCAATGAGCCGTCAAATCACAAAAATCCCCACCTTTCCAGCTTTAGCAGTAAGTTAGACGTACAAAGCTGCAATATTTCACTTGGCCTGAATCCCCTTCTCCCTTGTCTTCTTGTTCAGATAAAAACCCCTCTCTCACTGGGCCTGAATCCCATTCTCCCTCGTCTGCTTGTTCATAGAAAACCCCCTCTCGATGATTGCATAGGGTTTTCTCATGGACAACCAGGTACGAGTTCTTAATCCATCCCCGATAAATCCAAGTCCCTTGGTCGCGAGTAATCCTAGGATGGCAGCCGCCGTTGTTGATGCATTTTTCTTCCTACTGAATCTAGTATGTTTCATTTGCAGTGCCCAAAGTGCGAGGACCCTACAAGTTTCTGCACCCTCGGCGAGACGCCACACTTGTTCCTTCTCGTCCTAACATAGGATTTTAAAACGTGCATAGTATGTTCCTAGAATCCTCTTTTCTATCCGGGAGGGTGGGTTTTTTTGAACATGTTGTCAACTAATTTGGAAGGATTGATATATTTGGATAAAAGGTACTAGTACCATGGTCAACACTAATGTGAAGGAGGAAATTATTTCTAGATTTCGATAGCGAATACATTGGTTGTCATATTATTTTTCCTGAAGTGCATTCCTTGCTTTGCCAGAACACATGTACTCAAGATGGTCGGCCTTGACATAACTGAATACACTAGTTTAATGGTCACACTGAAGACAAGCCATGGATATAAGTTCCGAGTTGGGTTCATGAACCAAGAAGATCGCTGCTCTTTTTATGGCCGAACTTGGATAAACTTTCTCAAGTGTTACAGACTGAAAGTTGGCGCGCGAATGTTGATGGAAATAGCAGAACCTGGTCTCATCTTCACCATGATCTTCCATCCTGACGTTGTTCCAGTAGTTCATCCATGTTAGTTTTGTATCTGGTTCTTGCTTGTTGCGTCGATTACTTCTTAATCCACCTATTATGTCTAATAATCACAATTTAACTTTAGAAGTAGCAACGATTTGTGATTCCCTTCTCTCTCAAAGATGCTACTTCTAACTAATATTTCTTATAATTGGTGACACATGTAGGTTATTTCAAAGTTAAGCATGCTACTCGTTTGTTATTCTATAAGAACTCGACTGTTACTGATGGCACTGAAGTTGACTGGGACGACATCCACAAGTTCCTACACTTGATTGATCGTCTTGAGGACCTTGTGGGGCGTTTCAATGGTGGAAGGCCACGTGGGATATGTGTGCCACTGCTGCACACATTGAACAGGTCCAATTGTGTCAGAAAACTTATGGTACGAGTTGTTTTCTGTTATATATGGTGTCCATAAACTCTTACTTATACACAGTTCTATAGTTGTGATCTTCTTGAAACAGAAACTGTCCAGTTCTATTATTCCTATACAGATGCCTGACCATGGTCGGGTTAGACTTGCGCTTGGTCACAACATGATGTTTATGTCGACCTACTCCATTCCCCTTGGAGGTGAAAAGATACTTATTCATGGGTGGTCTCAAATAACGAAGGCCCGTCCATCTTGGAGAATCGGACAAAAGGTTATGCTCATGCTTTTCCATGGCTCTAAAGCGAATATTCTGTTTATTGACCACATTGTGAAATGAAGCCGCTTTTAGAAGGTTGTGTATGCACGGGGTGGCGCTTGGGCCTTCTCCTAGGGCTTGGTGGCATCACCCTTGGTTAACTGTAGGAAAAGTAGCATTGTTCGCGTGCTTTGTAAGGTTGAACCTGTATAAGTACTCATACTGCTTTCAGCTATGGTTGTTAAGTGCCCCTGCTGGTTTCAGTTAAGGTTGTTAAGTACTCCTGATGCTTTTACAGTCTGTCGTGTTTCTTCAGTCTCGTCTTCTTCCAGTCGCCAAAACCAAACCTGCACGGGTGGCGCCGCCTGCTTCCGCCTCCCATGGCTGGCTGCGCCTCAGCGCACACATCGCCGCCCCACCATCTTATAAATCATTAACCCCGGCGTCCGAGGCCTCGTCGTCGTCCTCCGCGTGCTTTGGTGAGCTCGCCGCGACGCTGCCCTCTCGCGTTGTCAACATCATCAACAAACAAGAGGAATCGGGAGAGGATGACAGTAGGGACCCATCATGTCCATGGTCGTACGCAAGCAAGTTATTCATTTTTTATATTCTCCATTGTCAGCCAATAGAAAAAGAAAATGCTTCCTCCTAGTGGTTTCCTGACATCTGGGACCCACGATATTGTCAACGTATATAGTCAATAGACAAGAGAACAACACAAGATAGGCTCACACCTAGGACATAGCTGCTCGAGCAGTATTTTTTTTGTTATTGCTGAGACGGAGCAGGGTTTCAACTAGGCTGTGGCCCGTCTAGCCTAGGCTTATATTTTACGTGAACCACATGACCAACGCAGCTATTTTTCCTTTCTGAAAATGAGCCGAGTTTATTTTTTCTGAAGAATACCCAATCCAGGCCTACTTATTTTTCTACGCCCTGATGGGTTGCAACTCTTTCAAGACGGCTGCAAATCTTGAAAGTAATATGAAATGGGTTGTAAATATAAAAAACAGACGATAAATCGGTAATTACTTTATAATTTCTGAATTTTTTCACATTTCAGATTCCAATTTCACTGGGCTTTAACCTAATTCAAATATATCTTCAAAGTGCTTTAAATCTGGCTTGACATTTCAGTATTAAAAATAGTCTGGACCCCACCGAAATATGCGAAATTTCGTTTAAATTTTAACCCTGGCTCTGGCCAACAAAAAAATGGACTGCAATAATTGCATAAGAAGTTACAATGAGCTGTAAATTATTAAAAAAATAGGGAATGGTCTGACTTGTGGGCCTATTAAGTTGATGCGTACGAAAGATTTTTTTACTTATTATATACTTCAACGGACGTAACCATTGGATGTCAATCCAATGGCCGCCGTGCTTCTTCAATCTCTGATCTTCTTGCTCCAGCCGCCAAATCCAGCGCCGGCGGGACCGCCTGCTCCCACCTCTTGTGGCCGGTTGTGCTGCCGCGTAGGCCTCACCGCCCCCTACTACTCCCACCGCTGGCCAGACCATCCCTCAACTCACCCACATCCCTCCATTGTTGTGGCTTCGCCGCCTCCGGGTCATTCCCTTCTTGGGTCTCGCCATCATCCATCGCGATGGTGTTCTCAGCACGGCGTGGTCAACGTTGTCAAAGAACGACAACATCGGAAGAGGGATGCACATGGAGAGGCTGACAGTTAGGACCCACATGGTCCATGGCCACACGCAAGCAAGTATTTCCCTCAGTTTTTGAGAACCAAGGTATCAATCTAGTAGGAGGCTCCACAGAAGTCCCTCATACCTACACAAACAAACAAGAACCTCACAACCAACGCTATAAAGGGGTTGTTTATCCCTTCACGGTAACTTGTGAAAGTGAGATATGATAGAGATAATAAGATAAGATAAATATTTTTGGTATTTTTATGATATAGATTGGAAAGTAAAGATGCAAATAAAAGTAGACGGAAAACTTATATGATAAAAGATCGACCCGGGGGCCATAGGTTTCACTAGTGGCTTTTCTCAAGATAGCATAAGTATTACGGTGGGTGAACAAATTACTGTCGAGCAATTGATAGAAAAGTGCATAGTTATGAGATTATCTAGGCATGATCATGTATATAGGCATCACGTCCGTGACAAGTAGATCGAAACGATTCTGCATCTACTACTATTACTCCACACATCGACTGACTCCTGCCTGCATCTAGAGTATTAAGTTCATGAAGCACAGAGTAACGCATTAAGAAAGATGACATGATGTAGAGGGGTAAACTCATGCAATATGATATAAACCCCATCTTTTTATCCTTGATGGCAACAATACAATACGTGCCTTGCTGCCCCTGCTGTCACTGGAAAAGGACACCGCAAGATTGAACCCAAAGCTAACCACCTCTCCCGTTGCAAGAAAGATCAATCTAGTAGGCCAAACCAAACTGATAATTCGAAGAGACTTACAAAGATAACCAATCATACATAAAAGAATTCAGAGGAAATTCAAATATTTCTCATAGATAAACTTGATCATAAACCCACAATTCATCGGATCTCGACAAACACACCGCAAAAAGAGTTACATCGAATAGATCTCCAAGAAGATCGATGATAACTTTGTATTGAGATTCAAAGAGAGAGAAGAAGCCATCTAGCTAATAACTATGGACCCGAATGTCTATGGTAAACTACTCACAACTCATCGGAGAGGCCTTGGAGATGATGTAGAGGCCCTCCATGGTCGCTTCCCCCTCCGGCAGAGCACCGACGAAGGCTCCAAGATGGGATCTCGCGGATACAGAAGGTTGCGGTGGTGGAAATAGTTTTTCGTGGTGCTCTTGGATGTTTTCGGGGTACGTAGATATATATAGGCGAGGGAGGTAGGTCAGGGGAGCCATGAGGGGCCCACGAGGGTGGGGCACGCCTACCCCCCTAGGGCGCGCCCTCCTGCCTCGTGGCCGCCTCGGCTGCTTCTTGACTTCCACTCCAAGTCTCCTGGATTGCGTTTGTTTCAAAAAGACCACTCCCGAAGGTTTCATTCCGTTTGGACTCCGTTTGATATTCGTTTCCTCCGAAACACTGAAATAGGCAAAAAAAAAAGCAATTCAGGCTGGGCCTCCGGTTAATAGGTTAGTCCCAAAAATGATATAAAAGTGTAAAGTAAAGCCCATAAACATCCAAAACGGGTAATATAATAGCATGGAACAATCAAAAATTATAGATACATTGGAGACGTATCAAGCATCCCCAAACTTAATTCCTGCTCGTCCTCGAGTAGCTAAATGATAAAAATAGAATTTTTGATGTGGAATGCTACCTAGCATAATTCTCAATGTAATTTTCTTTATTGTGGCATGAATGTTCAGATCCAAGTGATTCAAGATAAAAGCTCATAAAACATAAAAATAGTAATACTTCAAGCATACTAACAAGTAATCATGTCTTATCAAAATAGCATAGCCAAAGAAAGCTCATCCCTACAAAATCATATAGTTAGGCCATGCTTCATTTTCATCACACAAAATACTCCCATCATGCACAACCCCGGTTTTAGCCAAGCAATTGGTTCATACTTTTTAACGCGCTTCAGCTTTTTCAACTCTTACGCAATACATGAGCGCAAGCCATGGACATAGCACTATATGTGGAATAGGGTGGTGGTTGTGAAGACAAAAATGGAGAAGATAGTCTCAAATCAACTAGGCGTATCAACGGGCTATGGAGATGCCCATTAATAGATATCAATGTGATTGAGTAGGGATTGCCATGCAACGGATGCACTAGAGCTGTAAATATATGAAAGTTCAACAAAAGAAACTAAGTGGGTGTGCATCCAACTTGCTTGCTCATGAAGACCTAGGGCATTTTGAGGAAGCCCATCATTAGAATATACAAGCCAAGTTCTATAATGAAAATTCCCACTAATATATGAAAGTGACAACATAGGAGACTCTCTATCATGAAGATCATAGTGCTACTTTGAAGCACAAGTGTGGAAAAAAAGATAGTAGCATTGTCCCTTCTCTCTTTTTCTCTCATTCATTTTTTTCTTTTCCTTTTTTTCCTTTTCTCTTTTTTTCTCTTTTTTTATTTGGTGGGCTTCTTTGGCCTCTTTTTTATGGGCTTCTTTGGCCTCTTTTTTTATGGGCTTCTTTGGCCTCTTTTATTTTTATAAAGTCCGAAGTCTCATCCCGACTTGTGGGGGAATCATAGTCTTCATCATCCTTTCCTCACTTGGGACAAAGCTCTAATAATGAATATCATCACACTTTTATTGATTTACAACTCAAGAATTACAAATCAATACTTAGAACAAAATATGACTCTATGTGAATGCCTCCGGCGGTGTACCGAGATATGCAATGAATCAAGAGTGACATGTATGAAAAATTATGGAGGTGGCCTTGCCACAAATACGATGTCAACTACATGATCATGCAAAGATCAATATGACAATGATGGGGCGTGTCATAATAAACGGAACGGTGGAAAGTTGCACGGCAATATATCTCGGAATGGCTATGGAAATGCCATAATAGGTAGGTATGGTGGCTATTTTGAGGAAGGTTAATAATGGGTGCATGATACCGGCGAAAGTTGCACGACATAATAGAGGCTAACAGTGGTGGAAGGGTGAGAGTGCATATAATCCATGGACTCACATTAGTCATAAAGAACTCACATACTTATTGCAAAAGTCTACTGGCCCTCGAAGCAAAGTACTACTACGCATGCTCCTCGGGGAAGGGTTGGTAGGATTTAACCATCGCGCAATCCCGACATCCACGCACAAGGAAGACAATTAAAAGAGCACCCCATGCAACAAATTTGTCACACAACTTTTACCATACGTGCATGCTATGGGACTTGCCAACTTCAACACAAGTATTTCTCAATTTCATAATTACCCAACTAGCATGACTCTAAAATTACCACCTTTATATATCAAAACATTTATCAAGCATCAAATTGATCATAGTGTTTAATGCACTTTCTATGATAGTTTTTATTATACCCAACTTGGATGCCCATCATTCTAGGACAATTTTATAACCATAGCAAATACCATGGTGTTCTAAAAGACTCTCAAAATAATATAAGTGAAGCATGAGAGATCAACAATTTCTACAAAATCAAGTCACCGCCATGCTCTAAAAAGTATAAGTGAAGCACATAGAGGAAAACAATCTAGCTCAAAAGATATAAGTGAAGCACATAGAGTATTCTAATAAATTCCAAATCATGTGTGTCTCTCTCAAAAGGTGTGTACAGCAAGGATGATTGTGGTAAACTAAAAATCAAAGACTCATATCATCCAAGACGCTCAAGCAAAACATATATCATGTGGCGAATAAAAATATAGCTCCAAGTAAAGTTACCGATAGACGAAGACGAAAGAGGGGATGCCTTCTGGGGCATCCCCAAGCTTAGGCTTTTGGTTGTCCTTGAATATCTTGGGGTGCCATGGGCATCCCCAATCTTAGGCTCTTGCCACTCCTTATTCCATAGTCCATCAAATCTTTTAACCAAAACTTGAAAACTTCACAACACAAAACTCAACAGGAAATCTCATAAGCTCTGTTAGTGCAAGAAAGAAAAAAAACACCACATAAGGTACTGTAATGAACTCATTCTTTATTTATATTGGTGTTAAACCTACTGTATTCCAACTTCTCTATGGTTCATACCCCCCTATACTAGCCATAGATACAACAAAATAAGCAAACAACACACGAAAAACAGAATCTATCAAAAACAGAACAGTCTGTAGAAATCTGTAACTTTTGAATACTTATGGAACTCTAAAAATCCTACCACAATAGGGAGTCCTGGGAAATTTGTCTATTGATCTACTTCAAAAAGAATCAACGCAAAAGCACGTTTCTGTGATTTATTAAAATTATTCTCGTGCGTGCAAAAGTTTCTGTTTTTCAGCAAAATCAAATTAACTATCACCGTAGGTTATCCTATAGGTTCTACTTGGCACACACACTAATTAAAACATAAAACCACATCTAAACAGAAGCTAGAAGAAATATTTATTGCTAAACCGAAGCAAAAAAGCAAGAAAAAAATAAAAATTGTGTTGCCTCCCAACAAGCGCTATCGTTTAACACCCCTAGCTAGGCATAAAAGCGAGAATAGATCTAAGTATTGCCATCTTTGGTATTCAATTCATAAGTGGCTCGCATAATAGATTCATAAGGTAATTTTACTTTCTTTCCAGGGAAATGTTCCATGCCCTTCCTTAATGGAAATTGGAATCTAATATTCCCTTCCTTCATATCAATAATTGCACCAATCGTTCTAAGGAAAGGTCTACCAAGAATAATAGGACATGAAAAATTGCAATCTATATCAAGAACAATGAAATCTACAAGCACATAATTCCTATTTGCAATAATAAGAACATCATTTATCCTTCCCATAGGTTTCTTAATAGTGGAATCCGCAAGGTGCAAGTTTAAAGAGCAATCATCAAATTCACAGAAACCTAGCACATCACATAAAGTTTTTGGAATTGTAGAAACACTAGCACCGAAATCACACAAAGCATAGAATTCATGATCTTTAATTTTATTTTTTATAGTAGGTTCCCACTCATCATAAAGTTTTCTAGGTATAGAAACTTCCAATTCAAGTTTTTCCTCATAAGATTGCATTAAGGCATCAAACAATATGTTTGGTAAAAGCTTTATTTTGACTATAAGCATGAGGAGAATTCAACAGGATTGCAACAAGGAAATACAATCTATTAAAGAACAATTATCATAATTAAATTCCTTCAAATCCATAATAGTGGGTTCAATGCTATGTAAAGTTTTGACCTCTCCAATCCCACTTTTACCAAATTTAGCATCAAGATCTAAAAACTCTGAATCATTGGGACGCATTTTAACTAAAGTTGACTCATCTCCAATCCCATCATTATCAAGATTCATATTGCAAAACAAAGATTTAATAGGGGACACATCAATAACTTTTAGATCTTCATCATTATTTTCGTGGAAACTAGAAGAACACGCTTTTACAAAGCAATCTTTCTTAGCACGCATCCTAGCGGTTCTTTCTTTGCACTCATCAATGGAAATTCTCATGAATGAGAGACTCATTGATATCATGCTTAGGTGGAATAGATCAAAGTTTCAAAGAATCAACATCAAGCGAAAGTCTATCAACGTTCCTAGCCAAATCATCAACTTTAAGCAATTTTTCTTCAAGCAAAGCACTGAAATTCTTTTGAGAGATCATAAATTGTTTAACACTATTCTCAAAATCAGAGGGCATCTTATTAACATTTGCATAAGAATTATTGTAGCAATTACCATAATTATTAGAGGAATTACGAGGGAACGGCCTAGGATTAAAGTTTCCTCTGTAAGCATTGTTACCAAAATTATTCCTACCAACAAAATTCACATCCATAGATTCATTATTATTCTCAATCAAAGTAGACAAAGGAATATCATTGGGATCAATAGGAGCACTCTTAGTATCAAATAATTTCATAAGTTCATCCATCTTTCCACTCAAAATATTAATCTCTTCTATCGCATGAAATGTTTTACTAGTATATCTTTCGGTGTGCCATTGCGAATAATTAACCATAATGTTATCAAGGAGTTTAGTAGCTTCTCCTAAAATGATTTCCATAAAAGTGCCTCCCCCGGCCGAATCTAAAAGATTTCTACAAGCAAAATTCAATTCGGCATAAAAAATTTGTATGATCATCCATAAATTCAAACCATGAGTAGGGCAATTGCGAATCATTAATTTCATTCTTTCCCAAGATTGGGCAACATGCTCATGATCAAGTTGTTTAAATTCATAATATCGTTTCTAAGAGAGATGATCTTAGCGGGAGGAAAATACTTAGAGATAAAAGCATCTTTGCACTTATTCCACGAATCAATACTATTTTTAGGCAAAGACAAAAACCGAGTTTTAGCACGATCTCTAAGTGAAAATGGAAATAACTTCAATTTAACAATATCATTATCCGTATCTTTCTTCTTTTGCATATCACACAAATCCACAAAGTTGTTTAGATGAGTAGCGACATCTTCACTAGGAAGGCCGGAGAATGATCTTTCATAACAAGATTCAACAAAGCAGCATTGATTTCACAAGATTCGACATCATTAAGAGGAGTAATCGGAGTGCTAAGGAAATCATTATTATTGGTATTGGAAAAGGCACACAATTTGGTATTATCTTGAGCCATCGTGACAAGCAATCCAACACACAAGCACAAAAGAGGCAAGCGAAAAAGAGAGGCGAATAGGAAAGAAAGGGCGAATAAAACGCCAAGGGTGAAGTGAGGGAGAGGAAAACGAGAGGCAAATGGCAAATAATGTAATGCGAGGGAGATGAGTTTGTGATGGGTACTTGGTATGTCTTGACTTGAGCGAAGACCTCCCCGGCAACGGCGCCAGAAATCCTTCTTGCTACCTCTTGAGCACTGCGTTGGTTTTCCCTTGAAGAAAAAAGGGTGATGCAGCAAAGTAACGTAAGTATTTCCCTCAGTTTTTGAGAAGCAAGGTATCAATCCAGTAGGAAGCTCCACAGAAGTCCCTCGTACCTACACAAACAAACAAGAACCTCGCAACCAACGCGATAAAGGGGTTGTCGATCCCTTCACGGTAACTTGCGGAAGTGAGATCTGATAGAGATAATAAGATAAGATAAATATTGTTTGTATTTTTATGATATAGATTGGAAAGTAAAGATGCAAATAAAAGTAGATGTGAAACTTATATGATAAAAGATCGACCCGGGGGCCATAGGTTTCACTAGTGGCTTCTCTCAAGATAGCATAAGTATTACGGTGGGTGAACAAATTACTGTCGAGCAATTGATAGAAAAGTGCATAGTTATGAGATTATCTAGGCATGATCATGTATATAGGCATCACGTCTGTGACAAGCAGATCGAAACAATTCTGCATCTACTACTATTACTCCACACATCGACCGACTCCTGCCTGCATCTAGAGTATTAAGTTCATGAAGAACAGAGTAACGCATTAAGAAAGATGACATGATGTAGAGGGGTAAACTCATGCAATATGATATAAACCCCATCTTTTTATCCTCGATGGCAACAATACAATATGTGCCTTGCTGCCCCTGCTGTCACTGGGAAAGGACACCGCAAGATTGAACCCAAAGCTAAGCTCCTCTCCCATTGCAAGAAAGATCAATCTAGTAGGCCCAACCAAACTGATAATTCGAAGAGACTTGCAAAGATAACCAATCATACATAAAAGAATTCATAGGAGATTCAAATATTTCTCATAGATAAACTGGATCATAAACCCACAATACATCGGATCTCGACAAACACACCGCAAAAAGAGTTACATCGAATAGATCTCCAAGAAGACCGAGGAGAACTATGTATTGAGATTCAAAGAGAGAGAAGAAGCCATCTAGCTAATAATATGGACCCCAAGGTCTGTGGTAAACTACTCACAACTCATCGGAGAGGCCTTGGAGATGATGTAGAGGCCCTCCATGGTCGATTCCCCCTCTGGAGGAGCGTCGGCGAAGTCTCCAAGATGGGATCTCGCGGATACAGAAGGTTGAGGCGGTGGAAATAGTTTTTCGTGGTGCTCTTGGATGTTTTCGGGGTACATAGATATATATAGGCGAAGGAGGTAGGTCAGAGGCCCACGAGGGTGGGGGGCGCGCCCTCCTGCCTCGTGGCGCCCTCGGCTGCTTCTTGACGTCCACTCCAAGTCTCCTGGATTACGTTTGTTCCAAAAAGATCGCCCCCGAAGGTTTCATTCCGTTTGGACTCCGTTTGATATTCCTTTCCTTCGAAACACTGAAATAGGCAAAAAAAACAGCAATTCGGCTGGGCCTCCGGTTCATACGTTAGTCCCAAAATGATATAAAAGTGTAAAGTAAAGTCCATAAACATCCAAAACGGGTAATATAATAGCATGAAATAATCAAAAATTATAGATACGTTGGAGATGTATCAGTTTTTTCCGTCATGGACGGCCCAAAGAATGTCATGCAGGTGCGTCTCAGGCCTACCCAGGACGAAAAGGCCATTTTTTGTCATGATTTTTTGTCATAGAAGTAGGAGCCCACCATATCTACGATGATACCGGGTTTTGTCATAATTATCGTCATAGAAGTGTCATAAGTATGATAGAATTTTTTTTTCGTTCGGCCCAAAATGTCACGTGTGTGTCTTTTTTTTGTAGTGCAGGTAGCTTTTTCCATAGGGATTTCACTTTAGAATTTCCCTCTAGGCATAATTAGTATGTACTGCACACATATGTTGTGAAGTGTAATCTACTGCCCTGCTAACATACAAGAACCAGTAGTTGTGATATCTCAGAAGAATGTCTGCTCCTAATTTTAGGACAATATCTAGATTGTAGAATCATATCAAACATAAAAATCTTGGGTAAGCTGTGCCTTTCATGTCAATCGCACAAAAAAAAGAAGGGATGCAGCCAGTTAAAAGTGTATAGATGGTTCAATTGACCGCGAAGTTTTTTCACAACCTTGGCATGAATTTGAATTTGCATCGACCAAATTTGTAATGTGATGGACCAAAAACATAATTTAGATGTACTACATGAGATCAATTCGCTGACAACATGAATGCAAACACTTTAAGGTTCTAAATTCTTTTATGGTTAAAAAGTCAATAATGACGTCTAATGTGCATGAGAATACTAAGGAGTATGTTAGACATGATTGTGTTGAACTACTAGAATTTACGTGCATCCGTTACAACGCACAGGCAATTAACTAGTCGACAATGAAAGTGTGACACCGCACATCAAAGATGATGATGCACTACTAGGGAAAAGCCTATACACAGAATCTTACCAGCAGCGCTCTTCAAAATACCACGCTACTGCTACTTAGCAGCAGCGCGTGTCTGCCAAACGCGCTACTGACTTGGAAGTAGCAGTAGCGCGTGTGTAGCCTACAGCGCTACTGCTATAGTTGCCATGACCTTGCCCCCCCCCCCCCCCGCTAGCTATAGCAGTAGCGCACTTCACTGTAGAGCGCTACTGCTACTCAGGTTAGCTGTAGCGCGTTTTGGCAAACGCGCTACAACTATCCCTACCTTATCCCCACGGAGGACCGGCCCTCTCACTCACACTCTCACTCTCGCCCGCGTCAACCGTCGTCGTCCGTCGTCGCCGCCGCCGCCTTCGTTCGTCCGCCGCCGAGGTACCTCCTTCCGTCCCTCCTCCATCCTCCTCGCACATCCTCCCTCCGCCTGCGGCCGCCCCTCCCTCCTCCGCAGCCGCCCTCCTCCCTCCGCCTGCGGCCGCCCCTCCTCCCTCCTCCGCCGGCAGCCCTCCTCCCACCGCCCTCGACCTCGCCGCCCCTAGCTACCTCTCCGTCGCCCCCCACCCCCTGCCACTAGTTAGTACTAGATTTAGTAGTAGTAGATGTTAATTTAGGGTTAGCTAGTACTAGATGTTGCTTAGTTAGTACTAGATTTTTAGTAGTAGTATTGGTAGTTGAACTACTTTAGTTGTAGTTGAACTAGTTTAGTAAGTAAATTAATAAACTAGTTGAATTAACAGAACTAATCTATTTTTAGTAAGATAATTAATATAACTAGTTGAACTACTTTATTTTTAGAAAGAACTACTTTTTTTTCTATTTATAGTTGAAAGATCGTGGATGTCGCCTAGAGGGGGGGGGGTGAATAGGCGATTTAAAATAATTACGGTTTAGGCTTAACAAATGCGGAATAAACCTAACGGTTAATTGTCAAGCACAAAACCTAAAGCAACTAGGCTCACCTATGTGCACTAACAACTTATGCTAAGCAAGATAAACAACTATGTGATAGCAAGATATATGACAAAGAACAATATGGCTATCACAAAGTAACGTGCATAAGTAAAGGGCTCGGGTAAGAGATAACCGAGGCACGCGGAGACGACGATGTATCCCGAAGTTCACACCCTTGCGGATGCTAATCTCCGTTTGGAGCGGTGTGGAGGCACAATGCTCCCCAAGAAGCCACTAGGGCCACCGTAATCTCCTCACGCCCTCGCACAATGCAAGATGCCGTGATTCCACTAAGGGACCCTTGAGGGCGGTCACCGAACCCGTACAAATGGCGACCCTTGGGGGCGGTCACTGAACCCGTACACTTTGGCAACCCTTGGGGGCGGTCACCGGTACCCGTCAAAATGCTCGGGGCGATCTCCACAACCTAATTGGAGACCCCGACAATTGCCCGGAGCTTTATACCACAATGATTGAGCTCCGAACACCACCAACCGACTAGGGGGCCCAAGCACCCAAGATAAACAAGCTCAAGGGCACCAAGCACCCAAGAGTAATAAGCTTCTCAACTTGTAACTTCCACATATCGTGTGGAGAACTCAAACCTATGCACCAAATGCAACGGCAAGGGCACACGGAGTGCCCAAGTCCTTCTCTCCCAAATCCCACCAAAGCAACTAATGCTAGGGAGGAAAATGAGAAGAAGAACGAAAGAAGAACATGAAGAACTCCAAGATCTAGATCCAAGGGGTTCCCCTCACTAAGAGGAGAAAGTGATTGGTGGAAATGTGGATCTAGATCTCCTCTCTCTTTTCCCTCAAAAACTAGCAAGAATCCATAGAGGGATTGAGAGTTAGCAAGCTCGGAGAAGGTCAACAATGGGGGAAAGAACGAGCTCAAAGGATAAAGTCCCAATGGGGAAGAAGAGCCCCTTTTATAGGTGAGGAGAAAATCCAACCGTTATCCCCTCACTCAGCCCGCACGGCGCGGTACTACCGCAGGGAGCTGCGGTACTACCGCATGTGCAGCTCTGGCCAGATGAAGGCCTGTTGCACAGGGCAACGAGCGATAGAACCGCCGGAGCGGTACTACCGCGCGCCCCTACGGTACTACCGTAAGGCAGGCAACACTAGGCGCAGAGAAGGCACGGACGTAAAAAATTACTTCCGTACCTACTTCCGCTGAGGAAGGACCTGCGCAAAACTCCGGCACGGTACTACCGCACATGAAGAGCGGTACTACCGCGTAGGGCGCGGATGTAAAAAATTACATCCGCCCCTACTTCCGCTCATGCTGCTAAGCCTGGCCAGAGCCCACGATACTACCGCGCTCGCGGCACGGTACTACCGCGTAGGGCACGGATGTAAAAAATTACATCCGCCCCTACTACCGCTCGGGCAGCTGTGCCTGGCCGGAGGCCACGGTACTACCGCTCCCACAGAGCGGTACTACCACAAGGGCCTGCGGTACTACCGCTCCGGAGAGCAGTACTACCGCATGCCCCAAATCAGCAACACTAGGAGTCCTTCATTTTGCAGAGAAGACAACAGAGGGAAACACTAAAACCAGAACTGCCATAACTTCTGCAAATGAGCTCCGAATTGAGCAAACTCAAGCTTGTTGGATAAAGGAAGACGAGTAGCATCAAAACCGTAGCACCGCCATGGCTTCGCGGTTCTTTTTCAGATTCAAATTCTGCTAGATCCGACGCGACGCGGTACTACCGCCCGTAGGGAGTGGTACTACCGCTCTCACGGTACTACCGCCCTAGGGCGCGGTACTACCGCGCGCCGTACGGTACTAAAGCCTTACTACTACCCCAGCCATGGTACTACCGTGACCCCTCACGGTACTACCGCGTCTGGAGCTATACTAAGCCTTTAGTATCGCAACCCATGGCAGATCTACCGTGGCTCACATCTATCGCATGCCAACTTTCTCGTTTATCTTCTATGGGTTTCATGTGCTGTCTTATAGCCTTTGCATTGATTCTTTTCGCCTTGTTTTGGTGCTTTGCGTGTGTGTCTTAGGTGGTGGCTCTCGCCGGGCCAAACCCGTTCATGACACTGGCTCCAAGCGTCTGCGCAAAGCAGGAGAAGTTTCCGAGGGGTCATCTGCATCAAAGCGCAATGTCAAGAGCACCGCTAGCAAGCACAAGGAGCCCGCCAGGGGTATGGATGAGATAGGCGCTCAAGAGTATGTCCGTCTCAGGCAGCTTCACCCCTATGTGACCCCACGCTCCACTGTCAGAGGGTGTGAACTGTTCTGGAACAAGACCCAAACCCAGATCTACTTGGATGTCATCAAGAACAAGCAGAATACCTATGTGGAGATGAAGTGGATTGATATGCACCACATGAGGAAGGACAAGTTTCGTGACTACTTTGGGGAGGCTCTATACTTGGTGGAGCAGTTTGGAATTGAGCATGTGATCTCTTTCCACCTGGACTATGACCCTGAGATCATCTGTCAGTTCTTTGCCTCAGTGTTTTTTCACACCAATGATGAGAGGAGGATGACTTGGATGACCAATGGCCGCCAGCTGTCTGCTACCTGGAAGGAGTTCATGGATTTGCTTCACGTTGCTGATGATGGACTTGACACTCTCGTTGGTGTTCGCCCTCATGGCAATGCTGACTCTACTGACAAGGACAAGCTTACCCCGTTCTTGGTTGAGAAGACGCTCGCCACTGGCAAGACAATCTTGGTTCTCAACCCCTTTCTGGATATCATGTACCGCATCTTCCGCAACTCCTTGTTCCCACGCATCGGTGACAAAGACAAGGTTCATGCCTACATGGTGGACATTATGCTTATGTGCGAGGAGGCTCGCTCGTCTCAGACTCAGCCACTTGATGTCTCTCACATCATGTGGTGTGAGCTTCGGTTTGCTGTGTTCAACCGCAAGGTGCCTATTTATGGGCCCTACCTGTTTCTTCTGATTTCGAAGACTTGGGAGAAGATGTACCCTGAGGAGGAGTTCCTGGCTCCAGACTGGATTCGCCATGAGCCCATTTGTCTGAGGGTCAAACCCAACTGGCCTAACACCGCTACTCGTGCTGAGGCGTCTGCTGCTAGGGCTGCTGCTGTTGATGAGGATGTTGCTGGCGCTGAGGATGTTGCTGGGGGCCGTTCTGCTAGGGCCTCTCAGAGTGACTCTAGGCCATCTTGGGCCAAGAAGTTGAAGGATAAGATGAAGTCTCTCTTCTGCATGCAAGCCAAGGGACAGTACAGGGCTCATGTGGAGTCCAAGGAGAGTCGTCGCCGGCACAACAAGGTCTTGCAGCTCTATGGCAAGGATGTGTCTGGCGGATCTGAGGAGCGCATCACTCCTAAGACCGAGTGGATGGAGAAGCAAGGATACAGGTGGACTGATTCTGAGGAGGAGGTCGAGGAGTCCATTCCAGCTGCAGAGGAGTCTGACGAAGGGGCGTGGGACCACTTCTCTGCTTGAGCCACCTCTTGTGTGTTTAGGTGTCCTCTCTGCCTTTTTGGCGTCTCGATGCCAAAGGGGGAGAGAGTGTAGGGATTTGCGAGTTTGTGTGTCGTGTGTTTGCTGCTTTCAGTTGAACTATCTGCTGCTTTTATCGTTTGAACCTTGGTTATCTTACCTCGTATGGTGTAAGACATATGCATTCTATCTACCCTAGCTAGCTTGTGTTATATTGTGCTACTTTCATGCTATGCTATGCTTATTATCATGTCTTGGTCTCTAAAATATAGGGGGAGTGTTGATCCTAGTTTGTGTGCCATGCAGTCCAAAGCATTCATCTAAAGTGCACACATCTAGGGGGAGCCCCGTCTATATTTTAGAGAAGTGAGGTTTGCCACTACTTTAACAAATATCTTATCTATGTGCAAATCCCGTGTTGTCATCAATACACCAAAAAGGGGGAGATTGTAAGGGCATATTTATCCCTAAGTGTTTTGGTGATTGATGACAATACTCGTGCGGACTAATAGTGTGCCTTGAGTCCCTCAGATACTTCATCATTAGGCACAAGACGATTCGGTGCCCCTCGGAGACTGTTGAAGCCGGCGTTGTTCTACGTTTCTCTTTGGTGGAGTTGAGTCGTAGGAGAGCCGTACTATTAAGAGGGGGTCCGCGTCGGAAAGGTAGGGTGGAATCACACGTACACTTGTCCCTCCTTTCCTTGCACTTTGGAGCTACCCGCTGTTATCTTGGTTGTGTGAAAACTGGCGACTACTGTTGTACTTGCGGTAGTACCGCAGGTACAAGCGGTAGTACCGCGGCGCGTCACGGTAGTACCGCCCCTCTGGTGCGGTAGTACCGCGGCACCCTGGCCTAGTGCCGCTCCGGTGTGGTAGTAGGGGCAGATGTAATTTTTTACATCCGCGCCCCTCACGGTAGTACCGCCCCTTGGGTGCGGTAGTACCGCGGCACCTTGGCCTAGTGCCGCTCCGGTGCGGTAGTAGGGGCGGATGTAATTTTTTACATCCGCGCCCCCCACGGTAGTACCGCTCGTCCAGCGCGGTAGTACCGCGGGTGCCCACGGTAGTACCGCTCCCTTTGGAGTAGTAGTACCGTGGCCCTTCTGCCTAGTACTGCAGCGTCGCGGTAGTAGGCGCGGATGTAATTTTTTACATCCGCGCAGACCATGGTAGTACCGCGCCTGGCAGGCGGTAGTACCGCGTCGGGTTTTTGCACCACCCTAGTTTCTGCGGAAGTAGGCACGGATGAAATTTATTTCATCCGCGCCCCCTTCCCAGGTCGTGACCCTCCTGCCTTGCGGTAGTACCGCAAGGGGGAGCGGTAGTACCGCGCAAGCGGTAGTACTGCTCCTTCCTCAGGCTTGTTCCGGCCTGTGCAGTTGCCACGGTAGTACCGTGATGGTCCGCGGTAGTACCGCGCGGCGCCGCGGTAGTACCGCGTCCTTGGAGCGGTAGTACCGTGAGTCGCGGGCAGATCTAAGTGGATAACGGTTGGATTTTTTCCACGACTATATAAGGGATGTCTTCTACCTCTAGTTGACTACCTCTTCCACCTCTAAGCTCCATTGTTGCTCCAAGCTCCATTTTCGCTCGATCTCTCTCCCTAGCCAATCAAACTTGTTGATTTGCTCGGGATTGGGTGACAAGGGCCCGATCTACACTTCCACCAAAGGATATTTGATTCCCCCCACTTATCCCTTGCGGATCTTGTTACTCTTGGGTGTTGAGCACCCTAGACGGTTGAGGTCACCTCGAAGCCATACTCCATTGTGGTGAAGCTTCGTGGTGGTGTTGTTGTTGGGAGCCTCCGATTGTTGTGGAGATTGCCCCAACCTTGCTTGTAAAGGTTCGGTCGCCGCCTTCAAGGGCACCAATAGTGGAATCACGGCATCTCGCATCGTGTGAGGGCGTGAGGAGAATACGGTGGCCCTAGTGGCTTCTTGGGGAGCATTGTGCCTCCACACCGCTCTAACGGAGACGTACTTCCCCTTAAAAGGAAGGAACTCCGGTAACACATCCTCGTCTCCACCGACTCCACTCTTGGTTATTTCGTGCCTTTACTCTCGCAAGCTTACTTATTGTTACATCTCTCGCTTGCTTGCGTGCTAGTTGTTTTGCATCATATAGGTTGCTCACTTAGTTGCATATCTAGACAACCTATTTGTTGCGAAGTTTAATTTGGTAAAGAAAAGCTTAAAAATTGTTAGTTGCCTATTCACCCCCCCCCCCTCTAGTCAACCATATCGATCCTTTCAATTGGAATCAGAGCCTCGTCTCTTTATTAAGGACTTTGCCGTCCGAAGAGTATGGTTGACACCAACGATGGTGCGGAGGAACACTCCGGTGTGAATCCCATCTCATCTTCGGCCGAAGGGGGAACCTCGGTCTCTTGTGAGGAGTTCAATGTGGCTTTAGACACATTGAAAACCTCCATGACGGCCGAGGTTAAAAGCATGTTTAATGATTTCCTAGAGGGACTTAAACTATCTACCGCGCCTATGAAAGTGGGTGATCCTACTAACAAGGTGACGGATGCTTTCTCCGACAAGGGGGAAGCTAACAATGAAAAGAGTCCTTCTACTAGTGGTAGAAATGGCACTAGCATCTTTGCCCATGTGGAACCCCCGGTTTATGGAGGGCCTATCCCCTCCACTCATTTGAATCATGCCGGTCCACCTCCTAAATATGAGAAACATGAAGATTTTGATAATTGGGTCTATCGCTTTAAGCGTCATTTGAAACATGTGAACACTAACCTTTGGAGAGTCATTGAAGAAGGTTTTTATCCTCATGACCCAAGCAACTTCACTCCTCGAGAAGCCGTGGACAATCAATTCAATGAGAGTGCTCTCTTCATCATCCAAGATGCAATCCTTCCCGAAGATCTCCCTCACCTTCGACCCCACGTCGTGGCTAAAGAAGCATGGAAATGTGTCGAGGGTCTCTATCGTGGAAGTGCTAGCATTCAACGGTCCAACTATGAAGTGGTGCAAGATGAAGCCGATGAGTTTGCAATGAAAGAAGATGAAGAACCTCGTGAGCTCTTTCGAAGAGTGACCAAACTCGCGGTGGCACTTCGAGATCATGGAAGCAAGGACACGGATGACAATTGGATCAAGCGGAAGTTCCTCAAGGCCATGATGCCCTACAACATGTCCTCCGTCATTCGTCAACGACCGGACTTCCACACCATGAACTCAAGTGAAGTGTTGGATGAGTTCGTGGCAATGAGCATCTTGGACAAGACCGCCGACAATGCGGTGCTCCGTTCTCAAAGAGTAAAGAAGCCTAACCTTGCTTTGAAGGCCAAGGTTATTGCGGAAGAAGAGGAAGAAGTGGAAGATGAGGAAAGCAACCCCGAAGACACCAAGTTTGACTACCATGAGCACATGGCCCTTGCTTCAAGACAATTTTGGAGCAAGAAGAGCTCAAGACCCAACTTCAACAAGAACAACTCAAGTGGCGTCAAGGGCAAGCAACGAGTTAGAACTTGCTTCAACTGTGGCAATGTGAGCCATTTCGTTGCGGATTGTCCTTACGAGAAGCGGGAGGACAATGGTGGCAAGTTCATTCGGAAAGACAAAGCCAAGTCCTTCCCCAACAAGAACAACTTCGCCAAGAAGACTCCCACGCGTGGGTTGGTGGTTCAAGAAGAATACCAAGAGGATGACGATGATGATGAGAATGAAGAAGCAACGGCCATGGCATCCATTGCCATTGCTACTCCCCGGGTGTCTCTCTTCGAATCACCCAACGAAAACATCACCGCTAGATGCCTCATGGCTAAGGCTTCAAACAAGGTAACCCCCAACATCACAACCACCATCATTACTAATCCCTCCGTGGAGGATTGCATTGATGGACATGTTGAGTCTAATGAGGAAGTGAATTAATTTGAGTCTTTTATGAGTAAGCTCAAGGGAAAGTCCAAGAAGCACTTTGTTGCTCTCTTGGAACAACTTGGTGAGGCCAATGACATGATCGAGGCTCACGAAGAAACCATCTCCAAGATGGAAGGGCATAGTCGTGACTATGCCGATGAGATATCGGATCTCTCTAATGCTCTTGAGGAAGAGCGTGTGCATCGTTTGACTCTTGAGGAGTCACACAATGATGACCATGCTAAGTTAAAGAAAGATCTTGATCATGCTCTTGTCATGTCTTGTGTGCTAACCTCCGAGAAGGCTAAACTTGGGGTTGATCATGCTAGACTCAAAGAGGAGTTTGAGATACTTGACAAGGCCCACAAGGTCTTGAAGGGTACTCATGCTAGCCTCGAGGAGTCTCATGCTCAACTCCAAGTTAAGCTAATCAAGGAAAAGGCCACCTTTCCTCATATGGTATTAATTGATAATGCATGTGCTACTAACCCTTGTTGTGAGCATGTGCATCTTGTGGAGGAAAATGCCAAGTTGAAGGATCAACTTGAGAAGGGCCTTGTGACTTGCATTCAAGGTGAGAAAAACCTCAATGACCTTTTGAGCAATCAAAAGGAAGTTGTGGGCAAGGAAGGAATTGGGTTTGCACCCAAGTCCAAGAGCAAGAAGAAGAAGAACAACAAGGCCAATCGTCCTCCTCCCCTCAAACAAACGTTCGTGAAAGAGGGAGAGGGTGCTTCTAAGAAGAAGAAGGAGAAAGTGAAGGAAGTTGATGTCCAAGAGGGCAAGAGCATTTCCTCAAACAAAGCCGGCGACTTTAACCCTTCATATGTGTTGTGCCGTGCTAGTGATGGACATGTTTATGCTAAATTTGTTGGTTCTCCTTATGAGTACATTGAATGGTATATTTGGGTTCCCAAGACCCTTGTTACTAACATCAAAGGACCCATTACTAAATGGGTACCTAAAACCAAGCATTGATCTCGTGTAGGTGTTTGCTTCCAGTGGGGGGTCATGGTTGCTCGATAGTGGAGCAACAAATCATATGACCGGGAGCAAGGACTTGGTGGTGGACGTGCAAGAGATTCCATCTATGCCCACCAATGTTGAATGGGGTGATGCATCACATTCTAAGGTATTGGGTCTCGGCAAGGTTGTCATTTCTCATGATCTAACGATCGAGAAAGTCATGCTTGTTGAGTCCCTTGCATTCAATTTACTTTCCGTTCATCAACTTGCACTCATGGGCTTTGCCACATTCTTTGATATTGATACCGTGGCCCTCTTGTGGAGCAAGACTCTTAAAGTAGCCTTCGTTGGGCATGTCGAGAACGGTCTCTATGTGGTTAACTTTTCGGAGCAACCCACTAAGACCGCGACATGCCTAATGGCTAAAGTTGACGTGGGATGGCTTTGGCATCGCCGTTTAGCCCACGTCAATATGAGATCTTTGCAAAGTATTCTCAAGGGGGACCATGTTCGTGGACTAACAAACGTTAGTTTTGCCAAAGATCGTGCTTGCAGTGCTTGTATCGAAGGAAAGCTTCATGAAAAGGCTCACCCTCCCTCAACCATCATCTACTCGAAGAGACCCTTGAAGCTCCTTCACATGGATCTCTTCGGGCCTCCATCTTTTGATAGTCTTGGAGGAAGAAAGTATTGCTTGGTGATTGTGGATGATTATTCAAGATACACTTGGGTATACTTCTTCAAGAGGAAGAGTGAGACCCAACAGACCATCATCAACTTTGCAAATGAAGCTCAACGTCAACATGATGCAAAGATCTTGACAATAAGAAGCGACAACGGCACCGAGTTCAAGAACTACACCTTGGATGAGTTTCTTAGTGATGAGGGGATCAAGCATCAATATGCGGCACTGTATACCCCTCAACAAAATGGTGTTGCGGAGAGGAAGAACCAGACGTTGATGGATGCGGCAAGGACCATGATGGCGGAGTTCAAGTCTCCGTACAACTTTTGGGCCGAAGCCATCAACACCGCATGTCATGCATCCAATCGGCTCTATCTTCGCAAAGGCTTGAACAAGACTCCTTATGAGATCCTCACCGGCAACAAGCCCAACCTCAAGTACTTCCGGGTGTTCGGTTGTAAGTGTTTCATTCTCAAGAAAGGTGTTCGGTTGTCTAAATTTGAGGCTAGAGCTCATGAGGGCATATTTGTTGGTTATGCTACAAACTCTCATGCTTACCGTGTTCTCAACAAGTCCACCGGACTCATTGAGGAGACGTGTAACGTGGAGTTTGACGAAAATAACGGCTCCCAAGTGGAGCAAAGTGGTACTTGTGATATAGGTGATGAAATTCCTCCCCAAGCCATAAGAAGAATGGGTATTGGTCAAATCCTACCCATTGAGGAACCCCTTGTGGCCGAAGGAGAAGGACAATGCTCTACTCAAGTAGAGCCATCACCTCATCAAGACCCACACGCTTCCGAAGAACAAAGTGAAGGCTCTCAACCTCGTGAACAAGACCAAGGGCAAGATCTACCTCAAGACGGCGATGAACCACTAAATGATGCCCAAGGTCAAGTTCTCCCCCTTGAGCGAGTTCAAGATCAAGAGCAACCTCGAGATCAAGAACAAGCTCAAGACGGCGCTCAAGATCATCAAGTCAACCATCCTCCTTCCACACCCGAGGAGGAATTAGAGCGTCATGCCGCGAAGATTGCTTCCAAGCTCACCACCCAAGGCCATCTCATGGAAAATGTGGTTGGAAGCCTACGAAAAGGGGTAAGCACTCGTAGACAATTGGCAAACTATTGTGAACATCATGCGTTTGTCTCTTGTGTCGAACCCCAAAAGGTCTATGAGGCGCTCGAAGACTCGGATTGGCTCAATGCCATGCATGAAGAACTCAACAACTTCGAGTACAACAAGGTGTGGAGATTGGTGCCAAGACCATCCGGGAACCACAACGTCATTGGAACCAAGTGGATCTTCAAGAACAAGCAAGATGCCCATGGGAACATCATTCGCAACAAGGCAAGATTGGTAGCACAAGGCTACTCCCAAGTCGAGGGTATCGACTATGGTGAAACCTTTGCTCCCGTTGCTCGTCTTGAATCCATTCGTTTGTTGATTGCTTATGCTTCCCATCACAACTTTAAGTTGCAACAAATGGATGTGAAAAGTGCTTTTCTTAATGGTCCCATTAATGAGTTGGTCTATGTCAAGCAACCCCCCGGGTTCGAGGATCCCTACTTTCCGGATCATGTGTATCAACTCGATAAGGCACTCTATGGCCTTAAACAAGCCCCACGTGCGTGGTATGACCACCTTACCGAGTTGCTACAAGATCGTGGATTTGAAGTAGGGCTAATCGACCCCACTCTTTTTACTAAGAAGGTCAACGGGGAGTTGTTTGTATGCCAACTATATGTTGATGATATTATCTTTGGTTCTCCTAACAAAGCTTTCAATGAAGAATTTGTCGCTCTCATGACCTCCAAGTTTAAGATGTCTTCGATGGGAGAGTTGAAGTTCTTCCTTGGTTTCGACATCAAACAAAGAAGAGAAGGAACCTTCATCAATCAAGCCAAATACACTCAAGACATGCTTAAAAGATTCAAGCTAAGTGATGTCAAGCCGGCTACAACACCAATGCCAACCAAGTGCCAACTTGACATCGATCCCAATGGTAAAGCGGTGGATCAAAAGGTATATCGCTCCATGATTGGCTCCTTGCTTTACCTTTGTGCATCTAGACCGGATATCATGTTGAGTGTGGGGATGTGTGCACGTTTTCAAGCCGCACCAAAGGAAAGTCACTTTGTGGCGGTCAAGCGAATCTTTCGATATTTGGCTCATACCCCAAACTTTGGCTTATGGTACCCAAGAGGAGCAAACTTCAAGCTTGAAGGTTTCTCGGATTCCGATTGGGCGGGAGACAAAGTGGATAGGAAGTCCACTTCCGGAGGGTGCCAATTTCTTGGTTGCTCTTTGGTAAGTTGGTATTCCAAGAAGCAAAGTTGTGTGTCTCTCTCATCCACCGAAGCGGAGTATGTGGCGGCCGGTAGTTGTTGTGCTCAACTCCTATGGATGAGGCAAACTTTAAAGGAGTACGGTGTCATTTGTGACAAAGTGCCTCTTTGGTGTGATAATGAAAGTGCCATCAAGATTTCTCTCAACCCGGTGCAACACTTCAAGACGAAGCACATTGAGATTCGGTATCACTTCATTCGGGATCACATTAGGCGAGGGGAGATCGAGCTCAAGTATGTCAACACTCATGATAACCTTGCAGATATTTTCACAAAGCCCTTGGATGAAGCAAGATTTCGCGAGTTAAGGCATGAGCTAAATATCATTGATTTGAGCAATGTGACTTGAACCCGTGCACCCCCCACCACACTCAACTTGTTGTCTAGTTTAGGTGTAGGCATGGACATAAGGGGAGTGTTGTTCTCTCAATGAACTCTCCCTCCCCCCATTATGCATAAATAGATCACCTCTTTCACATTAGCCATTTTTGATGGTACTTGTGCTTCAAAGACGAGTTTTGGTCATGGGCCCAAGGATAATTCTTCGCGGTGCCATACCATCCAACTCAAACATAGGTGGCTTCGGCCACCGCCCTCTCTCCTCGAGAGGTTTTGTCACTTTGGGATTTCCTGTTGTTCCCTTGGTATGTGCTTGTTTTGGTGCAGTTTTGGGTTGTGTCTGTTTTTTGGTGCAAAGGCGCTTTTCTCCCTTGTTCGAAACCTTCGGTGGCGTGAGCTCACGGTACTACTGTAACGCCCTCGATGCAGCTATATCTCCCACGTGTCGAAGCACGACTTAGAGGCATAACCGCATTGAAAGCAATGTCGCAAGTGAGGTAATCTTCGCACAATCCATGTAATACATAAGGGAAAGAGATACATAGTTGGCTTACAGTCGCCACTTCACACAATACATAAATAAACATCCATCATTCAGTTTACAATCAAGGTCCGACTACGGAACCAAAATAAAAGAAGACTACCCCAAATGCAACACAGATCCCCGATCGCCCCAACTGGGCTCCTCTACTGATCGTCTGGAAATGAAACATAGTAACGACCCAGGGCCTCATCGAATTCCCACTTCAGCTCAATTGCGCCCTCTGCGCTGGTATCATCGGTACCTGCATCTGTTTTGGTAGAATCTATGAGCCACGGGGACTCAGCAATCTCACACCCGCGAGATCAAGACTATTTAAGCTTAAGGGAAGGCTGGTGTCAAGAGGTGGAGCTGCTGCAAGCGACTAGCATATATGGTGGCTACATCCGCAAAAGAGAGCGAGAAGAGAAGCAAGGCACGGTCGTGAAGCTAATAGCGATCAAGAAGTGATCCTAAAGCAACCTGCGTCAAACATAACTCCAACACCGTGTTCACTTTCCGGACTCCGCCGAGAAGGGACCATCACGGTTACACACGCGGTTGATGTATTTTAATTAAGGTCAACTTTGGGTTTTCTACAACCGGACATTAACAAATTCCCATCTGCCACATAACCGCGGGCACGGCTCTCGAAAGTTTATACCCTGCAGGGGTGTCCCAACTTAGCCCATAACAAGCTCTCGCGATCAACGAAGGAATAGACCTTCACCCGAGACACTCCGATCAGACTCGGTATCCCGGTACATCAAGACATTTCGACAATGGTAAAACAAGACCAGCAAAGCCGCCCTATGTGCCGACAAATCCCGATAGGAGCTGCACATATCTCATTCTCAGGGCACACCGGATGAGCAAGACGACGGGTTGGCATAGACCCTGGTTGCCCAGGGGGCGCCGGACATCGCTCAGGTTGGACCAACACTCGAAGGAGCACTGGCCCGGGGGGGTAAAATAAAGATGACCCTCGGGCTCCGGAAACCCAAGGGAAAAAGGGCTAGGTGAGGCAAATGGTAAAACCAAGGTTGGGCCTTGCTGGACAAGTTTTATTCAAAGCGAACTGTCAGGGGGGTCCCATAAATCACCCGACCGCGTAAGGAACGCAAAATCCGGGAACATAACACCGGTATGACGGAAACTAGGGCGGCAAGAGTGGAACAAGTCACCAGGCATAAGGCCGAGCCTTCCACCCTTTACCAAGTATATAGATGCATTAATTAAAACAATAGATATTGTGATATCCCAAAATATCCGTGTTCCAACAAGGAACAAACTTCATCTTCACCTGCAACTAGCAACGCTATAAGAGGGGCTGAGCAAAGCGGTAACATAGCCAATCAACGGTTTGCTAGGAAAGGATGGTTAGAGGTTTGACATGGCAATATGGGTGGCATGATATAGCAAGTGGTCGGTATCGCAGCATAGGCATAGCAAAAGAGCGAGCATCTAGCAAGCAAAGATAGAAGTGATATCGAAGGTATGATCATCTTGCCTGCAAGGTTCTCAGAGTTGTCGAAGGCTTGATCCTCGTAGGCGTTCTCAACAGGTTCCTCGTACACGTACTCGTCTCCCGGCTCTACCCAAAACAAGAACACAAGCAACGGAACCACAATCAAACAAGGAGCAATGCACAAGCAATATGATGCAATACATGACATGCTATGCGAGATGTGATATGCAATGCATATGTGTGCCCCGGAAGGAAAATGATGAACCGGGCATCAACTTGGCAAACCAAGTATGCCGCTGGAAAGATGAGATGATTTCGGTTGAAATCGATATAAAGATCACCGGAATAGGATGCACGGTTTGCAAATGACAAGCAAAACAAGAATGACGCGAATCTGCGTTTAACAGCACGATGCTACTTAGCATGCAACAAGAAACTATGCTACAGCACCCCAACATGAGAACAAAGCACATGGCAGCGATCTACAGGAGATGCTTAACAAAAGAGGAACACTGAGCTACGGCTAAATCACATCATAACATGTTCAAACAAGCATGGTGAAAGTGCAAAAAAATATCAGGTTCACAGACTTAGTGAAAATACTAGTATGCCAGAATTAACATCAGGAAGGCATGTTTAGAGCAAGCAAACAACATGCTACAGGAACTTATAATCGCAAAACAAGGCATGACATGATTCTACTCAAAGCATATATCAATAGTCCCTTACTGACCATAAGCCAAAAAGGACCTTAAGAAATGATGGCACCCATGTAAACATTGCAAGTTTTATTACAGATCTCAGACTTGGCAGAAAACTGGACATGGCAAAAACAGATAACGAGTAGGCATGTTCATGAGCTCGATGCACTCACTACAGAGCATCTCAAGATAAACTAAGCATACCCCCATCAAGAAGACATGGCATAGAAGCTATACATGGCAAGAACAACATCATAGCATACACGGATCAACTACAACGACCTCGTGAAAATTGAATCTCATGCAAACAATCTGCCAGGAAACATTTTCAAGCAAACGTAGAGCATGAAAATGACATGCTAGCCTACTCCATAAATGCCACCAAAGGCATGGATGGATAGAGCACATCCATATGTTCAAAACACCCTTACTGATCATGCTCAAAAAGGGCATAGATCTCTCTGTAACAACATGAACATATGGCATAAAAATAACAGCAGGACAAGACTTAGTGAAAACACTAAGTTCCTGAAATCAGCAACATCATCATCCCTACTTTGCATGCTTGTTCTAGTCACCACATAACTCACAAAAATACATGGCATACACCCCTGGAAAGATGGCATGGCATAGTTCAACTCACATGTAGGACTCAAGTTCATAGGGTGCACACATAAATCATGGCAAAAATGACAAAAGAGCTCGTGCTGATAAGATTCTGGAACTAACGATCTGAAGCCCTCTTCCAACAGTATTTCAGGCATCAATATGAGCTCAAATGCAAATGATGCAATTGAATGAAATGATGTACACTTCGAGACGAACAATTTGACATATTATACGCCCAAAACGGAGCCACGGGTGCGGAGATGTGATGCGATGAAAATGCCACAAAATATTTACAGAAAAGGACTTAGACGAAAAACGGGGGTCGGGGAAAGTCAACCTAGGGTTCGTCTGGATCGGATCTGGCCGGAGTTTGTCGCCGGAGTTGGAGGTCGCCGGAGATGGCGCTCGGGGCCGGAGGGAGGAGAGGCCGGGGCGGAGTCGGCCGGATCCGGCGGAGAAGGCCGGCGCGGCGGGGCCGGACGGCGCGGCCGGGCGGCGCGGCGGCGGGGGGCGCGCGGCGAGCGGCGGCGGCGGCGGGCTGCGCGGCGACGGCGGGGCGCGCGGCGAGCGGCGGGCGGCAGGCAGCGCGGCGGCGGCGGCGGGGCGCGGCGCGGCAAAGGCGAAGCGGTGGCGGCGGCGGGCGGCGGGCAGCGCGGCGGCGGCGGGGCGCGGCGCGGCAGAGGCGAAGCGGCGGCGGCGGTGGTCCGGCGCGGGGAGCGGGGCGGCCGGAGGCGGGGCCGGCGGCGGCGGCCGGCGGCGCGCGGAGGCGGGCCGAGAGGGCCGACCGCGGGCTCGGCGGGTCGGGGCGGCTGCGGGCGCGGCGGCGCCATGTGGCGAGCTCCGATTTGCCCGGGCGCGACGGCGGACGCGTCCGGTCCGATCCGAACGTGTCCGGCGGCGCGGAGGGAAATTTTGCTAGGGTTAGGGGGAATTGATCCGGGATTTCGGGGGAGTGCACATATTTATAGGTAGAGGGAGCTAGGAGACTCCAAATGGGGTGCGGTTTTCGCCCACAGGATCGTGCCGACGACGGAGAGCATGGAGGTGACTTAGATGGGTTATTGGGATGTTTTGGAGGGGTGTTGGGCTGCAACTTAAAAGAGGCCTTTGCGAGAGAGCGGTTAACCGTTGGAGTACCAAACGAACTCCAAATGACCCGAAACTTGACAGGTGGTCTACCGGTGCTATACCAGGGCCACTTGGCAAGGCTCGGTCCATTCCGAGAATGTTCAACACCCGCACACGGAAAAAGAACAAGAGGGGTGCACTGGTGCATGTGGGAGTGTCGGATTGCAAAACGGACAACGGGGAAAATGCTCGGATGCATGAGACGAACACGTATGCAAATGAGATGCACATGATGACATGATATGAGATGCATGACATGGACAAAATGCAAAACGAAAACAAAACCCAACCACGGAGGGAATATCATAGCCCATATCCGAAAATGGCAAGAGTTGGAGTTACAAATATGGAAAGTTACATCCGGGGTGTTACAACTACCGCGGTCGGCCACGGTACTACCGTGGCCAACCACGGTACTACCGCTGATGGGAGCATGGTACTACCGTCCCCAAGCGGCAGTAATTTTTTTACTGCCGCCTGGTTGAGCGGTACTACCGCCTCGGCGCGGTACTTCCGCCCGGGCGGTACTACCGCGATGACCCGCGGTACTACCGCGCCGGTTCGAGCGCGTGGGGATAAGGTCGGGCAGGGGGAGTTCTAACTCCCCCATACCCATTCGTCCTCTTCTCTCCATGTTGTCTCTTCCTCTCTCGTGCTCACGAATGGAGCCGGCGTTCGTCGCCGGATCTCCTCCACCGGCTGCCCTCCCGTGATTCCGTCCGGTGGGATCGTCCCCACCATGTGCTCTTGCTATGGACCAAGGTTTTTCCCCAAATCCTTCTCCGTTTTGATTGTATTTGGTTCTTCTAGGTTTTGGGGGAGGCTTGTATGTTCTTGAGATTCCTAGTCTAGATCTCTGCAAGAGTAGGATGAAGGAGTGTGGTATTGCATAGGATTTACACTTGTATTGTTGTCTTGCACTAGATCTGATCACCGTAGCACCGCCATGGCTTCGCGGTTCTTTTTCAGATTCAAATTCTGCTAGATCCGACGCGACGCGGTACTACCGCCCGTAGGGAGCGGTACTACCGCTCTCACGGTACTACCGCCCCTAGGGCGCGGTACTACCGCGCGCCGTGCGGTACTAAAGCCTTACTACTGCCCCAGCCACGGTACTACCGTGACCCCTCACGGTACTACCGCGTCTGGAGCTATACTAAGCCTTTAGTATCGCAACCCATGGCAGATCTACCGTGGCTCACATCTATCGCATGCCAACTTTCTCGTTTATCTTCTATGGGTTTCATGTGCTGTCTTATAGCCTTTGCATTGATTCTTTTCGCCTTGTTTTGGTGCTTTGCGTGTGTGTCTTAGGTGGTGGCTCTCGCCGGGCCAATCCCGTTCGTGACACTGGCTCCAAGCGTCTGCGCAACCCAGGAGAAGTTCCCGAGGGATCATCTGCATCAAAGCGCAATGTCAAGACCACCGCTAGCAAGCACAAGGAGCCCGCCAGGGGTATGGATGAGATAGGCGCTCAAGAGTATGTCCGTCTCAGGCAGCTTCACCCCTATGTGACCCCACGCTCCACTGTCAGAGGGTGTGAACTGTTCTGGAACAAGACCCAAACCCAGATCTACTTGGATGTCATCAAGAACAAGCAGAATACCTATGTGGAGGTGAAGTGGATTGATATGCACCACATGAGGAAGGACAAGTTTCGTGACTACTTTGGGGAGGCTCTATACTTGGTGGAGCAGTTTGGAATTGAGCATGTGATCTCTTTCCACCTGGACTATGACCCTGAGATCATCTGTCAGTTCTTTGCATCAGTGTTTTTTCACACCAATGATGAGAGGAGGATGACTTGGATGACCAATGGCCGCCAGCTGTCTGCTACCTGGAAGGAGTTCATGGATTTGCTTCACGTTGCTGATGATGGACTTGACACTCCCGTTGGTGTTCGCCCTCACGGCAATGCTGACTCTGCTGACAAGGACAAGCTCACCCCGTTCTTGGTTGAGAAGACGCTCGCCACTGGCAAGACAATCTTGGTTCTCAACCCCTTTCTGGATATCATGTACCGCATCTTCCGCAACTCCTTGTTCCCACGCATCGGTGACAAAGACAAGGTTCATGCCTACATGGTGGACATGATGCTTATGTGCGAGGAGGCTCGCTCGTCTCAGACTCAGCCACTTGATGTCTCTCACATCATGTGGTGTGAGCTTCGGTTTGCTGTGTTCAACCGCAAGGTGCCTATTTATGGGCCCTACCTGTTTCTTCTAATTTCGAAGACTTGGGAGAAGATGTACCCTGAGGAGGAGTTCCTGGCTCCAGACTGGATTCGCCATGAGCCCATTTGTCTGAGGGTCAAACCCAACTGGGCTAACACCGCTACTCGTGCTGAGGCGTCTGCTGCTAGGGCTGCTGCTGTTGATGAGGATGTTGCTGGGGGCCGTTCTGCTAGGGCCTCTCAGAGTGACTCTAGGCCATCTTGGGCCAAGAAGTTGAAGGATAAGATGAAGTCTCTCTTCTGCATGCAAGCCAAGGGACAGTACAGGGCTCACGTGGAGTCCAAGGAGAGTCGTCGCTGTCACAACAAGGTCTTGCAGCTCTATGGCGAGGATGTGTCTGGCGGATCTGAGGAGCGCATCACTCCTGAGACCGAGTGGATGGAGAAGCAAGGATACAGGTGGACTGATTCTGAGGAGGAGGTCGAGGAGTCCATTCCAGCTGCAAAGGAGTCTGATGAAGGGGCGTGGGACCACTTCTCTGCTTGAGCCACCTCTTGTGTGTTTAGGTGTCCTCTCTGCCTTTTTGGCGTCTCGATGCCAAAGGGGGAGAGAGTGTAGGGATTTGCGAGTTTGTGTGTCGTGTGTTTGCTGCTTTTAGTTGAACTATCTGCTGCTTTTATCGTTTGAACCTTGGTTATCTTACCTCGTATGGTGTAAGACATATGCACTCTATCTACCCTAGCTAGCTTGTGTTATATTGTGCTACTTTCATGCTATGCTATGCTTATTATCATGTCTTGGTCTCTAAAATATAGAGGGAGTGTTGATCCTAGTTTGTGTGCCATGCAGTCCAAAGCATTCATCTAAAGTGCACACATCTAGGGGGAGCCCCGTCTATATTTTAGAGAAGTGAGGTTTGCCACTACTTTAACAAATATCTTATCTATGTTCAAATCCCGTGTTGTCATCAATACACCAAAAAGGGGGAGATTGTAAGGGCATATTTATCCCTAAGTGTTTTGGTGATTGATGACAATACTCGTGCGGACTAATAGTGTGCCTTGAGTCCCTCAGATACTTCATCATTAAGCACAAGACGATTCGGTGCCCCTCGGAGACTGTTGAAGCCGGCGTTGTTCTACGTTTCTCTTTGGTGGAGTTGAGTCGTAGGAGAGCCGTACTATTAAGAGGGGGTCCGCGTCGGAAAGGTAGGGTGGAATCACACGTACACTTGTCCCTCCTTTCCTTGCACTTTGGAGCTACCCGCTGTTATCTTGGTTGTGTGAAAACTGGCGACTACTGCTGTACTTGCGGTAGTACCGCAGGTACAAGCGGTAGTACCGCGGCGCGTCACGGTAGTACCGCCCCTCTGGTGCGGTAGTACCGCGGCACCCTGGCCTAGTGCCGCTCCGGTGCGGTAGTAGGGGCAGATGTAATTTTTTACATCCGCGCCCCTCACGGTAGTACCGCCCCTTGGGTGCGGTAGTACCGCGGCACCCTGGCCTAGTGCCGCTCCGGTGCGGTAGTAGGGGCGGATGTAATTTTTTACATCCGCGCCCCCCACGGTAGTACCGCTCGTCCAGCGCGGTAGTACCGCGGGTGCCCACGGTAGTACCGCTCCCTTTGGAGTAGTAGTACTGTGGCCCTTCTGCCTAGTACTGCAGCGTCGCGGTAGTAGGCGCGGATGTAATTTTTTACATCCGCGCAGACCATGGTAGTACCGCGCCTGGCAGGCGGTAGTACCGCGTCGGGTTTTTGCACCACCCTAGTTTCTGCGGAAGTAGGCACGGATGAAATTTATTTCATCCGCGCCCCCTTCCCAGGTCGTGACCCTCCTGCCTTGCGGTAGTACCGCAAGGGGGAGCGGTAGTACCGCGCAAGCGGTAGTACTGCTCCTTCCTCAGGCTTGTTCCGGCCTGTGCAGTTGCCACGGTAGTACCGTGATGGTCCGCGGTAGTACCGCGCGGCGCCGCGGTAGTACCGCGTCCTTGGAGCGGTAGTACCGTGAGTCGCGGGCAGATCTAAGTGGATAACGGTTGGATTTTTTCCACGACTATATAAGGGATGTCTTCTACCTCTAGTTGACTACCTCTTCCACCTCTAAGCTCCATTGTTGCTCCAAGCTCCATTTTCGCTCGATCTCTCTCCCTAGCCAATCAAACTTGTTGATTTGCTCGGGATTGGGTGACAAGGGCCCGATCTACACTTCCACCAAAGGATATTTGATTCCCCCCACTTATCCCTTGCGGATCTTGTTACTCTTGGGTGTTGAGCACCCTAGACGGTTGAGGTCACCTCGAAGCCATACTCCATTGTGGTGAAGCTTCGTGGTGGTGTTGTTGTTGGGAGCCTCCGATTGTTGTGGAGATTGCCCCAACCTTGCTTGTAAAGGTTCGGTCGCCGCCTTCAAGGGCACCAATAGTGGAATCACGGCATCTCGCATCGTGTGAGGGCGTGAGGAGAATACGGTGGCCCTAGTGGCTTCTTGGGGAGCATTGTGCCTCCACACCGCTCTAACGGAGACGTACTTCCCCTTAAAAGGAAGGAACTCCGGTAACACATCCTCGTCTCCACCGACTCCACTCTTGGTTATTTCGTGCCTTTACTCTCGCAAGCTTACTTATTGTTACATCTCTCGCTTGCTTGCGTGCTAGTTGTTTTGCATCATATAGGTTGCTCACTTAGTTGCATATCTAGACAACCTATTTGTTGCAAAGTTTAATTTGGTAAAGAAAAGCTTAAAAATTGTTAGTTGCCTATTCACCCCCCCCCTCTAGTCAACCATATCGATCCTTTCACCTATCAAGGGCAAACCTTTGCCTTGCACAAAGTCCACTTGAGCTAGATGATGACGATCTACTCCTCCTCAAGATGGACCACCTTTCTTGACTGCGTTGGCTCGATGAAGACTAGTTGATTGCTCCCCCATACTCCACTATGAGTGAGCCACTCTTCCGCTCGTCTTCACAAGTCCATTGTCACCACAATGGACGGCAAGCTTCAAGCACTTGATCTCTTCGTGATGCATCACTTGAACTTGCACACCGCAACCTAACCCCACAAAGAACTCTCACGAAGACCATGGGTTAGCACACAAAGCGTAATGGACAATGCTTACCATACCATGGATCACTTGATCCCTCGATACATCTTGTGCGCTTTGTGTGTTGAATCTTTCCAACTCTCTTCATTCGAATGATGTCTTGAAGGTAGACATGAATGATCACACAATCTTTTTCTTCAATACATGCTTGCAATAAGCTCAACACTGACATGACCAATCTTTGGATAATTCCTTAATAGCATCGTGGTCATCACAAACTCTCCTTGAAACCAACAAATGGACTCCAAGAAAAGCCTATGGACAAACCCTTTAAATAAAACTCAAGGCAACCATTAGTCCATAGAGATTGTCATCAATTACCAAAACCAAACATGGGGGCACCGCATGTTCTTTCAATAGTAAGTTTATATTTAGTAAGAACTAGTTGAATTAATAAAACTAGTTGAACATGTCATGTTTGTTGTTAGTGATAACTTATATGGTTTTAGGTGACCTTCGTCGTCCCCGTCACCGATCCCCTCCGACATCCCCGCCGTCGTCCCAGTCACCGATCCCCTCCGACATCGAGGTGAGACCAGCCAAATATCCTTGTATATCTTGTGTTGTTGCTCAAATTGGATGTGGTTGCCCAAGTGGCCGTTCATGTTCAGTTTACATCTCCGAGTGGCCTATGTTTTGCCGGAGTGTTGATTAATTTCTGTTCCGGCAAATTTCAGGCGCTCGATATGTCCTTTTTTAGCAAAGGTCATGCCGGATTTTGTTGTGAATTCTGGCATGACTTGTGCTAGAATATGTACAAGTTTAATCTTTGAATTATGATTGTAGGAAATGTTGTACTCGGACGACGACGGTCTCCCGGGGGAGTGTAACAGGTGCCACGACGATCGAGGTATGTGCAACAGGTTCGTTCGGCTAGACGACGATCGGCGCTTCAACATTAAACTCGAGGAGACCTTCGATTGTGAAACGGTACGCAACAACGACAAGTGTGTTTTTTCTCCATTAAGCATGACTTCAACTATTTCAACGTCTAATTTTCATATTTTACAATTCTACTAGCTTATCCCATGCCATGCAAGACGCTATGTCTTGGAGAGGATGGGTTTTGAAGACCATGAAAATTTCGAAACAAAGAAAATACACCTAAGGACCCATCATGATATGGATTTTGAAGTAAATCTGTACAATGCTCAGAGTGTAACCCATTTTGGTTGCCAAAATTGGGAAGCACTTTGCAAAATGTATGGTTTTTATGAGGGTATGATTGTCACCATGGATCTTGGTGATCCTGACAGCGAGGAAGACAATATGGACATTTGGGTCCTTGTTGATACGCTTCCGATTGTACCGCTATGTGAGTTTCTCAAACATAGTTATTAACTAATTTATATTGTTTATTTCAAAATAGTTGATAGCTTATTTCCATTGACAGCTTATTTTGATTCTTCAAAGACTGTGCGGAGGATGGTAGATAAAACCCACTACACCGAAGGCACCCAATTAACGTATAAGGAGAAAAATCATCTGATCGCATTTTGTACTCTTCTTGAGAATTACAATGACTATTATCAAACTCCTCCAAATTATGGTGAATACGTGCCACTTGTGCATGTGTTGAACAACGATAACTTCTCTGGAGATACCCTCGTAAGATTTTTAATATTACGACATCCGTGCATTTTTTGCATACTTCTAAAACTAGCACATCATTTCTAACTATGAAGTTATTATTATGTTTTTCAAGAGAAACTCCCGATGGATTGTGTGCCTCATCTGATGTTTCTGCATGGTCGCCTCTCAGTTCTGAACATACTGCCAGGTAAATCTACGGAGCTCACCTGTGCATATCGGATTTCTAAAACCCGTGAACACATGATCATCAGAGAATGGAAGAAATGTATGGACATTCGCAAGGAGGTTCTTGGAAGTAACATTCAGCGAAAGGCAAGAATGGGAGACAGGCTAATCTCCATTCTCCATAATGGAGAGTCAGGGGCTATCTTGTTTTTTGTTATTTTACCTTAGAAAATGTAGTAGGTCTTAATCGAATGTAATAGGTCCTATGAGGTACAATATGTTTATTATGTGGTAATGTGTTAGAGTTGATAATGATGATCTTGAGGAGGTGTTATGTGATGTCAATGATGAAAACGATGATATTGAGGAGGTGTTATATGACAATGATGTATTATGATGCTAAGTTGTTAATGATATGATGATGATGATGATATTATTATATCATTGGGTGAAAGAACCGCGGATTAGTTTCAAGTGGATGGACATCCACTTGAAACTAGTCCACGGTTCTTTCACCCCATGATGTAATAACTCATTATGATGTAAAAACAATCTCTAAATTCTTGTTGTATGAAAATTTGTGTAAAGGTGTATGAATACAACATGAAAAAGAAAAGAAATAAAATACTAAATAATAGTAGTAGCGCGGGTAAGGAGAAGCGCTACTACTAATTACCAGTAGCGATGTCCTAAAGAACCGCTGCTAGTAAGTCAATTTAGCAGTAGCGTGTGTCAAGACGCGCTATTGCTAAGCATTAGCTGTAGCGCCTTATCAGTAGCGCTCCTGCTCGCGCTACTGATAGGCCCAAAACCCGCGTTGCTGCTAGGCTTTTCCCTAGTAGTGGTGTATTACCGGAGTAGATTTCATATAGCAGCTTGCTGTGTCAAAATCGCATAGGAGCACTCGGCAACGCAACTCACTGCAACCATACCCATCTAGTTGTCTCAGGATCAACACCCACTATATTGGCCTCTCTGCATTGCGTTCATTTATTGTCCCGTATCTCTGTTTGCTTCCTTTGTCTATTGGCCACCGTTAGACTAGCCACAGTGGAGAGTAACATACACTAGTAATATACACATATCCCTAGACTATGTTACTTTCATAGTGGGTAGTAACATAAGTGTGGTGTCATGCAAAACTTTATTTATTAGGTTATAGACTCATATTATATTGGTATGTGTGATGTTACTCATAGTATGAGTAACTAGCTAAGTTACTCAAAATATCTTTCTCCCCATTAACTCATTGCCACATAGGCAAATTTGCCGAGTCGGACTCAATGTTACTACTGAAGTTACTCCCACTGTGGCTAGTCTTACAACCAACTTGCCAGCTGATTCATCGCTCCATTTATGAGTGAAGAGCTATTTCTCCGGCACTGTTGTTTCACCACACAGTACATTGCCAATACATTTATGGAGTCAGTGTAATATTTCAATTTTTTACTAGTTCAGCGATGAGGTAATATATTTAAATGCGTAGACACTTACTTCGACTCTCTGATTCATGTACAGACAGTGACTTTCTTGCCCAACTTATCCGGTCTGACAGGAGCTGCATCCCTATGCGTGGGTCCCATGATCTAGACCTATGTTCAAACCCTTAGGGCATCTTCAATGCAGCGGTGCTTACATAGGCACTTAAGATACTGGTTTTTTCGCAAGCATCGGCGCTAGGAGCAGGCGCTAGGAGATGGATTTTGTACGTGATTTCTAAGCGTTGGACTCCTATGTTGGCATCGATGCCCAAAAAAGCACAGGGAATAGCTTGGAAACTGCCACACCTATTAGGATTTAATTCCTAATGCCCCTGCCTTAGCGTCTGCGTTGTATTTGCCCTTATCATAAAAAACGCACGCACTAATGCGGTATAGAACGCAGAACCATTATATAGGCACAAACCCAAATACTAATTTCTAGGAAATTATGTAAATAAATTCGAGTGATTTTTCAACAAAGATGAAAGATTTGTTGGCGCAATAGAGATGCTTGAAGGTGTTGCGGGAAGTCATGTCAGCTGAGATGGAATTATTATGTGATGGATGGAAATTCGTGGAAGATGATTTGAGAGCCTCGAGCGTGTCATGCAGTCGAACGAGTTCGGCTGGGTCGGACTTGGCAGTCTGACGGATCGACGCAAGTCGGTTGGTACAGAAGACGGTGGTGGAATCGGCGACGATGACATAGGAGCGTGATGCTGATGGTGACCGACTTCTGGGGCGTGGAAACACGTGGCACAAGCTTGAGTGCTTGTGTGGCTTCGACAAGGCTATGGCACGGGGTTGATTCAAGACGGTGCACACGAGAGCTTGAAGTCGACGGGGCGCGGGGTGGACTGATCATCTACCATGGAGTCATGTTGAAGGTGGAGCTGGATTGAGGGGCTACGATGTAAGGATCCAGAGAATCGAAGCCTATTCAGCGGATGGAAAAAAGCGAGTGACACGTAGTTCGGACTGGAGCCCAGTGGTCTGATGGAAGCATGAAACTCGTCATCGGTCGGTGATGATCGGTGGTACTCTGCAGTGGGGGTTGAGTGGTGTGGGTTTCGCGACCCTTGAGACTCGACCGGGACAGCGGAGGCTCGACGCGGTAATAGCGGCGAGGCGTGCGGTACGCACGGGGTCATGGAGACGGGCCAGGGCTCTGGTGGTCATACATGTGGTGAGACAACTGCGAATTTGACTCGGGATGACTACAAGCAATAGTGAAATTCCTTCAAGTTTCAGACAGGCGGTCAAGAAAGGAGCGGTGATGTTGAGTTCAGGTAACTCTTATGTGTGACACCCAATATGTGAGTTGTTCATTTTCATGCAGGTCAGTGATCAGCGTGTGATGGCATTGGACGGATACTCTGGAAGTTGGGAGTAAAGAGGAACTTAATTTTGCTCGAGCGTTGACTATGGTCAAGAAAAGAAGGGACTACAAGTTGCAGGTGGAGTCGCGTGGAGTCTTTGGAGTAGCAGCGGTACTCATGGGATAAGCTCAAGTCCAATGTACATGGAAGTTTGACGCATGGACAAATCCAGGGTGGTGGAGTATATTCGCCAAGGTGGAGTTTGTTGGAGTTGTGTCGAATATAGTGTACGAGGTAGGTTACAGTTGGACTTGTAGTTGTATTGTGTTTAGATAGGATATGAAGTCGTGTCCTAATAGGACACCTGTATCCTAGGCCTCTCTTATATAGCGGGGGTAGACACACGATGTAACCTATGCCAAAATAATAGCACCGGAACGCAGGGGAAGCCGACGGCATGTGCCGGTGTCCAGGGCGACCGGGTGCGGTATTGTGACGGTGTCACGGGGAGGAGCGCCCGTAGTCATGCCCCGGAGATGTAGCCATATCGGTGAACCTCGTTAACAAATCACTGCCCGCTACAGCATGCATCGCGCGAGAGCCACACACGCACGTCACACGGCCACTCGGCCAGCCCGCCTGCTTCGTGTACGTATAGGCCGCGGCCTAGTAGCCCTGCCGGCCGCCCTGCATGCGCTTGCCGCCTGGGCTGCAGCCCTAGCGAGCGCTTTGCCTGCCTGCCTGCACGCTCTTGCTGCCACGCGTAACGCCACCGTAGTACGTCTGGCCCGACGCACGTGCCTTGCCTGTACGCTCGCCTGTCGATCCGCCCGATCGATCGTCATATGCATGCTGCCTTGATCGCTTATATTCCGATGAAAATTACAACCAACATCTGCATCTCGATGTAACTCGCCGGCGACAATGCCCGTATTACAATCGTCTCCTGCAGATTTTCTGTCGGTATTTTCTTCCTCCTTTAGATCAATGCTCAACGACCTCCGAACAACCTAGCTCATGATACCACTTGTTAGAATAAATCCGAGGCATACCATTGATCATCCGAGGACCAAGCAATCACATAAGCACGGCACCGAGATTTGTTAACGAGGTTCACCGATATGGCTACATCCCCGGGGCATGACTACGGGCGCTCCTCCCCGTGACACCGTCACAATACCGCACCCGGTCGCCCTGGACACCGGCACATGCCGCCGGCTTCCCCTGCGTTCCGGTGCTATTATTTTGGCATAGGTTACATCGTGTGTCTACCCCTGCTATATAAGAGAGGCCTAGGATACAGGTGTCCTATTAGGACACGACTTCATATCCTATCTAAACACAATACAACTATAAGTCCAACTGTAACCTACCTCGTACACTATATTCGACACAACTCCAACATGAAAAACTGAGAACGTCGTGGTAATAGTTCTATAAACATTTTCGTAATAATCTCAGGCTTTTGCTGAAAATGTCAGGAATTATTCTTTTCTAAAAAAATCTGAGAATTTAATAATAAAAATTTCGAGAAAGGTGCAATTCTTTTTTGCGATAAACTTCCAATCTAGGTGGTGCAATTAATCGCACGATCAAAACTAACGTATGTACACACACACACACAAACGAAATTGCTATCTTTTTTACAGTGCTTCATCCTTGTTATTGTTATTAAATGGGCGTGTAGCCAAAGTCTTTGTGATTTAATACTTCGCTGAAATCTATGATAAGTTTTATGAGAGACGTTATCTTGAGTTAAATAAGTATGGCAGCTTTTTACTATTGTTGGCATATACACAAGCACGTAGGCTCTGTTTGGATCCATGGGTTAGAGTTAGTTTGGGTTAGTTTGGACTCAACTAACCCAAAAAGATCCAAACAAGAGGGTTAGTCTGGGTTAGATGCATCTAACCCATCCAAAAAAACTAACCCATCCAAGAAATGCTTATTCGGGTTAGTTCTTTTCGGTACCATAAAAAACATTTTTTTCTCTCGCTCTCCCCGCAACAGATCCCTCCCCACTTCCTCACTTCCTCGAAGCTTCTCGTCCTCTCCCTCCTTCCCTCTCGCACCGTCCGTGAAGGTGCCTCGCCGTATCCGCGCTCCATCTAACCCTACCATCCAAACACCTCTTTACTTAGAGTTAGTTCAGGGTTAATTCAGGGTTAGAATCTAACTCTAACCTTTAACTGAGTTAGAGTATCCAAACACGGTCGTAGTATTGCAATGTCGCTATCAATTAAACTAAATATCCCCAGACGAACCATGAGTGGCTTTGATTTCAGAGGAGTGCGTCGCCGTGTGCTCCTCGTTCGCGTCCCTTGTTGTCTGTCCCATTCAATTCAATAATTGAAAACAGCGTGAGGAGTGTACTAGTATGTGGTCTTGAACATAAGCATAGACCTTAAGCTTGGTAGGCAGCGGCGGAGCCATGGCAGACCTTGTGGTGGGCATGGCCAAGTCGGTGGTGGATGGGGCGCTGACCAAGGCCCAGGCGGCGATCGAAGAGGAGTCCAAGCTGCGGCAGAGCGCGCAGCGCAACCTGGTGTTCATCACCGGCGAGTTCCAGATGATGCAGGCCTTCCTCAACAACGCCGACAGCGACCGCCTGGAGAATCCGGTGGTGCGGACCTGGGTGCGGCAGATCCGCGACCTGGCCTACGACGTCGAGGACTGCATCGAGTTCGTCGTCCACCTCGACAAGAACAACAGCTGGTGGCTCCGCCTTCTCAACCCCGTCAGCTGGCTCCTCGCGCCCTGCCTGGATCTCGCCCCGCTGCCGCTCGACGAGGCGGTCGACGAGCTGGACCGGCTCAAGGCCAGGGTGGAGGACGTGAGCAGCAGGAACACGCGCTACAGCCTCATCAGCGACTCCGGCTCCAAGCCCGCCGCCGCCGCCGCCGACAAGCACGACCCGGCTTCCTCCCGCGATGCCGTCGGTGGCGCGACGGCGTTCAACAGGCTCTTCGAGGCGGCGTTTAGAACCACCCAAAAAGGGGATCTCACCCAGCTGCTCCCCAAGAAAGACCATGACCTCGGAGTCATCTCCATCTGGGGTACCGGCACCGGAGGTGGGGAAGATCTTGGGACGGCATCCATCGCCTGGAACGCCTACGTTGATAAAGGGACCTGCCAAAACTTCGTATGTCGCGCATGGGTGAAGCTGATGCATCCCTTCGATCCCCACCAGTTCGTCCGGTCTTTGACGGCTCAGTTCTACGCAACCTCCTCCTCTCCCGGCGAGGAACACGCGACCTCCGTAGGTGGCGTACGAGTCCTGATGAAGATGGAGGCCGCTGGAGGAGAACCTCTCAAGGATTTCGAGCAGCTTGTCATGAACAATAGGTACCTCGTTGTGCTGGAGGACGTGTCCTCCATGGCAGACTGGGATGCTATCAGGAGGTTCTTTCCAAACATGAAGAATGGCAGCTGCATCATCTTGCCCACCCACCAGTTCGAGGTAGCAAGCTTGTCCGTTGGACATCCATACCAAGTGCTGCATCTCAACCAGATATCAGCAGAGCACTCTGTTTACGCCTTCTTTACAAAGGTAATTAAGCCTAGCCAGAACCTCATCAGTTCTAATTACACATTTAGTGAAGTACAGTACTCAATTTGTTATTAACTAACATATGTTACTACTTATGTTTAGGGGTCTCGATATGATGTGGATCAAGGCAGGGAAATCAATAATGCACCCGCCAGCAAGAATGTATCAGTCGGCAACTGTAAGGAGGAAGCAGCCAAGAAGTGGATGAACATGCATCCTCTTGTTGGACGCGAGTCGGAAATGAAGGATCTTGCTCTAAAGGTAATTAATGTACGGTACAAGAGCTACCAAGTTATGTCCGTGTGGGGAATAGCTGGCGTTGGAAAATCAGCTCTCGTCAAGAACATGTTCTGCGACAGAATTTGTATAGGCACCCTATTCCAGAAGTATGGTTGGGTGGATGTATCACATCCTTTCAATTTATGGAACTTCTCTCGAATCTTACTTTCCAGTCTTGGTTCTGAATATCTTCAAGCCGGTGAGACTGAGGACTTGTGTGCGATGGGAAGCAGAAACCCCATTGCCGAGTGTCGTGATATTCTGAAAAAGCATAGATGCCTGGTTGTCATTGATGGACTGCAGTCCACGGAAGAATGGGATCTCATAAAAGCTAACTTGGTATCAGGGTCTCATCGTCAGAATGTTATCATCGCTGTTACAACTGAACAAGAAATTGCCACTCATTGCCGCGGAGTTAAGGGAGAGCTCGTGTTTAATGTCAAAGGTTTGGAAGCTGACACAGCCTTTGAACTCTTCAAGCAGGTGCATTTTTCATAAAATAAACTTAGTTCTATTCATTTTACTTCCTTCTGTCCAGTTCCTTGTATGTATGTTTGTACGAAGTAACTTGACTCCTCTCATATTTTATTATGCATGTGCTATTATTTTGTTGAGTACACTACGTGTGCTACATTGTTTTCATTTTTCTTAGTTGTTGAGTTGCGTCATAGTATTTGTATTGTACTAATGTGGAATGCACTCCTTTTAAAAATACAAAATGGTAATATATAAATCTACTTTGAATCCTAAATTTCTGTCATGTTAGGTATCTGACATATTAGAAACCTTAAAGTTCTCTTGTAATTTTATTGACTCCCTGAATTCACTGGAATGTGTTATCCATGTGGCGTCGATGTTGTTGCGGTCCCAAGCTAAGGGAGCAGAGCACAGTTGAAAAAAAGTTTTTTTTTAAAGAACAATGGATCATGTTGATGTTCAAGATACATATAACATGCCACATAATTCATATGTAATTTATATCTGCACTTGAGAAACAGTCATAATATATAAATCCTGGATAGTTCTTGAAAGTACTGTGTGTGCCAAGATTCACAGTATCATTTCTCTATTTTATTTTCCCATTTGCCATTGATTTTCAAGGAAAAAGTGTACAACACCTTCTTTTTCTATCTGGACACAAACCTTGCAATTTCTTTTAATTAGACTAATTTGAACTCTTTGTACATATCCTATATACCTAAATAGTTGATCCCCACTACTTCTATTTCTTTCAACATACACACATCCCACCCACCTCATCAAAGGCCCACCTCAACAAGCATGGAAAAAGTTTTCCATTATATTATACTATTTATATTTAATAAATATTTTTTCAACTATACAATAATCAAATACAATAGATAATATGTATTTTCAGTTTTAGTTTGTATATTATTAATCCAAATATTAATGTTCCATACTACAAAATCTCATTGAAATATAATGCAACTGATTCCCACAGCAACACGTGGGATATCATCTAGCATATTAATGATGTAGTAAATGTTGTTACTGTTTCTGTAAACAATTGATTTTGGATACTATATTTGGTAAAATGCTTGATATCCTCCATTTCTATGAACCCCATTTTTCTATGATTTTCTCACCGCTCCTCGGATCTGCCACCATGTGTTTGTTTCAGGGAAGCCCGTGTAATACATGGGGTCACACCTGATATCCTCGGTGTCGCCAAACTGTCTTGTAGATAAGTTGAAGTATTTCTTTTTTCTAGTTTGGTTACAGTGGGATGCTTGTGCTACCTAAATAGTGACATTACTCTCCTTTGTCTTTTTTACTTCATGGCATCATAGCATTCAAAATTAAGATATACTCCTACAATGCATTATATCTAGCAAACAATATGAAAGTTCAGTATATTTTACTTTGGCACTTGACTGATGTGAATATAAATTTGTTTGAATAACAGGTATCCAACAAGAGTGAAGTCGCAGAGCTACAAGAACTTACTTCACTATGTGGTGGACTTCCGAAAGTTATAGTTGAGATAGCCGGCTCATTCGCCAAAAATACAGATCGATGGAAACATACACTTTATACCAAAAATAAGTTTATGCTAGAGCTTGAGAACAATGGAGAGTTTGACAGTCTAAAGGGTCTGTTTGGTTGGATGAATTCATACTTCCGCAAATGCCCAGATTCTCTCAAGCCATGTATCTTATATCTACCAATTTTCCCTCGAAACCACCACATTCGGCGGAGGCGACTAGTAAGGCGGTGGATTGCTGAGGGTTACTCCAGGGACAGCCATGAAGAATCTGCAGAGATGACTGGGGAGAAACAATTCTGTGACCTCATTAATCTGAGTATAATCCAGCAGGCATCTGCATTGGGTTTGGGTGGCACAAGGATGGTCTTTTGCCAAGTCAATGGCTTCTTTCGTGAGTATATTGTCTCGCGCCAAATGGAAGAGAACCTTGTGTTTGAACTTAGGGGCAGTTGTGCCTTAACCACCCAACGCACAGGGCGTCACCTTGTGATATTAGAGAGCTGGGTCAGAGATAGAATTGTGTTCGAGAGCATTGACTTTTCACGCCTCCGGTCACTCACGGTGTTTGGGAACTGGAAATCATTCTTCGTTTCTGAAAGTATGAGGCTTCTTCGGGTGCTTGATCTAGAGGGTGCATCAGAATTAGAGTATAGCGACCTCAAGAAGATTGTGAAGTTGATGTGTCGCCTCAAGTTCCTCTCACTGCGAGGATGCCATGAAATCTGCCATCTGCCGAGTTCAATAGGAGGTCTGAGGCAGCTTCAGACTCTTGATGTTAGACACACCTCCATAGTCACCCTGCCGGTGAACATCACCAAGTTAGAGAAGCTGCAGTACATCCGTGCGGGAACCACTGCTCCAGCAAATGAAGCACCAACACCACATCATTTAGTGCCCCAGCTGTCCAATTGCTGTGGTGGTCATCACCTGGTTGGTGTTGTGATGCCTCCAGGGATTGGGAAACTGACTGCATTGCACACATTTGGTGTTGTCAATGTCAGTGCTTCAGGGACAAAGGCCGTCCTAGAAGATCTCAAGAAGCTCACCCATTTGCACAAACTCGGAGTGTCTGGCATCAACAAGAATAACAGCAACGAGTTTTTCCGTGCAATCTCAGTTCTTGTCCATCTGGAATCACTGTCAGTGCAGATCGAGGACAACAATCAAGGTTGTTTGAATGATATACCTCTGCCTTTGGAGGGCTTGAGGAGCCTTAAATTGCATGGGCTTGGAGACCAGTTGCCAAACTGGAGTCGGCAGCTCACTATGCTTGCAAAGATGGATTTGGAAATAGCCAAGTTGATGAAAGATAATGTCTCCCCGCACTCGGAAGGTGCGGCGCCAGAAGGAAGAAGGAAACCAACTAGGGGTGTCATCAAGTTCCTAAGCGAGCTACCAGGATTATGTATTCTACGTCTTCGTGTCGATCACCTTCAAGATAATCAGCTCGACATGTCTGTCATTACTAATGACCTAGAGGAAGACTCTTTCAAGAAAATGAAGATCTTTGAGATTGCTTGCAGCTCCAGCTCAAAAGTTAGTTTTGGAGAAAAAACAATGAAGAAACTTGAGCAGCTGAAGGTGGACTGCTCTAGTGGCTCGTCGTTGTTAGGCCTGAAGCATTTACCTGAACTCAAGGAAGTCTTGCTCAAGGGTTCCAGTGATGAAGCACTGAAGGCTGATCTCATCGCGGTACTTGAGAACCACCCAAAGCAAAAGAAACCTGTTGTGAAGCTGGAGGTAGTACGAGAGCCTCTTCGTCCTGATAGTTTGGGAGTTCAAGGTGGTCATTAATCTTGTTGCTGGTTTAATCTTGTAGCACTGCATCTTAGTTGCACTGCTTTCAAACATCAAACCTGGGGCTATATACCCACAGCGGTCACATTAGCCACTTGGGGCAATTAGTTTTCCTAAGATTAGCGTGTCTTAAACAGCTAACTAGCACAACAAGGAAATGGTAAATGACAGAGTAGAATCATGCAGTTGGATACATTTGCCATTTGGTCACCCCTGAACCGTCCATGAGTCTGCAGTGAAGGCCGCCAAGGTAATGATGCTTTTTTCCTGTTATGGCCAGCTTCAAATTTAAAGTGTGTCCTGAATGTTCAGAAGTTTCAGAGTCCTTTATAGACAACAGTTGAACAAATGTTATTTTCTTATTTCAGTTTAGTTTTCTCACCTTCGTATGTGGATCATGATTCTTATAACTGTGTGAGATGATTTTGTTGGTTGTAAGAAAGTACAGGGGGTGGTTGATCTGATTGAAGATAAAAATTTAATTAGGGATCTCCAGTACATTTAGTTGAATGGTATACAATCACTCCTTAGTGTTAAACATAGTAAAACAGGCCCATAGGGCGCACCGGCCGAACCTGGCCTAGCTAGATAGATAGAGTCATCTTGTTGTAACTTCTTATCTCTATCTCTCTAGATCTTCCTTGTCTCTCAAGTTGTAATCCCAACAAACCTTGTATGCTTATCAGGGAGATGCCCCTGCCTATATAACATGCAACCGTCGCCTCCAACGAGGTACGACGTTCTCCGCTCGTTTCATGGTAATCAGAGCCTCCTCTATCCATCGCATCTAGCAAAAACACCTACCACCAGCCATGTCGTCCTCAAGCTCTGTCCAGACCGCCTCCATGGGGCTGGTCGCCGAGAAGCTCACCCGCACCAACTACGTTCTGTGGCGTGCGCAGGTGACTCCGCAGCTGAGAGGTGCTGGTTACTTCGGCTACGTCGACGGGACGATGCCGGAGCCCGCCCAGTTCATCGTCACGAAGGACAAGGACGGGAAAGAGGAGAAAACACCCAACCCTCTCTATCCGATCTGGTTCAGAGAAGGGCAGCAGGTACTTGGATACTTGCTCAATAACCTCACCAAGGAAGTCCTCGTGCAGGTCACGTCCATAGCCACGCCGCACGAGCTCTGGGCAGCCCTTGCCCACATGTTCTCCTCGCAGTCCAGGGCACGCGTCAACAACATCAGGGTTGCGCTCTCCACGGCGCAGAAGGGAACGCAGTCGGTGGCTGCCTACTTCGCCCACATGAGGTCCCTTGCAGATGAGCTCGCAGCTGCTGGGAAGCCCATCGATGATGATGAGCTTATCTCCTACATCACCTCCGGCCTTGACATGGAGTATCAACCTCTCGTCTCCGCCAATGACGCCCGCACCGAGCCCATCAGCATCGACGACCTCTACGCCCAGATGAGTAACTTTGATCAGCGTCTCGCCCTCTACAGCACGGCAGGATCCGGAGGAGGGTTCAAGTCCTCTGCCAACGCGGCTTCTCGCGGCCGTGGTGGCGGCGGCCGTGGCAGCGGTGGCTCATCTCGCTACCGTGGGCCGCAGCGCTCCAAGGGCAAGTCTTCGGGCGGCGACGGCAACCCCCCTTCACGCAGCAGCAACGGCGGCGACGGTCGGCCCTACAACAACAGCAACAAGGGTCGCCGCGGAGGCCGCCCACGCGCTGCTCCGGACGTCCCACGCTGCCAAATTTGTGGCAAACCAGGCCACACCGCACGGGACTGCTGGTACCGGTACGAGGAAGATGGAGAATCCTCCCAAGATGAGAAGGTCGCGGGGGCGGCAGAAGGCTCCTACGGCGTCGACACGAACTGGTACGTGGACAGCGGCGCGACAGATCACATCACAGGGGAGTTGGAGAAGGTAACCATGCGCGAGAAGTACCGCGGGCAAGACCAAGTCCATACCGCCAATGGAGAAGGTATGAGCATTAGTCATATTGGTCATTCAGTAATAAAAACTCCCCATAAAAATATTCGTCTCAGAAAATTTTTACATGTTCCTAGTGCATCCAAAAATCTCCTTTCTGTTCATCGCATTGCCATCGATAATCATGTGTTCCTTGAATTTCATCTGTTTTTCTTTTTGATCAAGGATCAGGTCACGAGGAAAATTCTCTATCAAGGTAGATGTGTTCGAGGGCTCTATCCGTTGATTCCGGAGCTTAGGAGATTGAATAAACAAGCCTATGGTGTCACCAAAGTGTCTTCAACACGATGGCACGATAGATTAGGACATGCATCATTTTCTTTGATTGAAAAATTGCTTAGAAAGAATAAGCTCCCGTTTGTTGGTGAGCGTAGTTGTGAGACTATTTGTGACTCATGCCAACGTGCTAAAAGTCACCAGTTAGCTTATCCTATATCTACAAGTGTTTCCACCAAGCCTCTTGAACTCATTTTTTCTGATGTGTGGGGTCCTGCGCCTACCTCAGTTGGGCGTCACACCTACTACGTGAGTTTCATTGATGATTTCAGTAAGTACACATGGATATATCTCCTCAAAAAGAGATCTGATGTGTTTCAAGTTTTTCACAATTTCCAGGCACTTGTAGAAAGAAAGTTCAACTGCAAAATTCTAGCTATACAATCTGATTGGGGAGGGGAATACAGAAACCTAAATTCCTTCTTTCAACAGATTGTCATATCTCACCACATATCATGTCCCCATGCTCACTAACAAAACGGATCCGCCGAGCGTAAGCATAGGCATATCGTTGAAGTAGGTCTAGCTCTTCTTGCAGCTACCTCTATGCCACTAAAATTCTGGGATGAAGCCTTTCTCACCGCAGTTCATCTTATCAATATCCTACCTAGTAGAGTTATCAACAATGAAACTCCGGTAGAACGCCTTCTTCACACCAAACCTGACTACAAATCACTTCGAGTGTTTGGTTGTGCGTGCTGGCCAAATCTTCGTCCCTACAACAATCGCAAGCTTCTATTCCGATCAAAACAGTGTGTTTTTATTGGTTACAGTCCACAACATAAAGGTGTAAAATGCCTTGATGTATCCACAGGTCGTGTCTACATCTCTCGTGATGTCGTATTTGACGAGACTGTTTTTCCTTTTGCACACCTACACCCAAACGCCGGCGCTCTCCTTCAAAAGGAAATCCTTCTTCTCCCATCTCACCTCACCGGCTTTGACAATGGGGATGCTTTTACTACTAATGATCAATTATTGACTAATTCTCCTACTAATGCTGGTGATGAGTTTTGTGATGAAGCAGAAAAAATCGGCGCAGAAAATAATGAAGAAATCTGCCAAAATCGTCATTTTATGCCCCCTGCATGCAGCAGCCGCGCCATCGAGGCAGATCCGCCTCGGGATCGAGGCGTATCAGCCGCGGACTCCGCGCATGACGGGACGAACGGATCCTCCTCGAGCCCCGCGCCACGCCACGCCAGCGGTGGCAGCAGCGGCTCCGCGCCGCGACAAACCGACAGCGCCCCAGCCAATCACGGCACGCCGGCGCGGGTGGACCCTGCGCCCGGTCGGTTCGGCGTCGAACCGCGTCATTACACGCGGCGCGCGCCTCGGCGGGATGTGGGTGTGGAGTCCCGCGCCGGATCTGAGGGGGCCCACTCATCATTGCCCCATCATGAGCCGGACGCCGCTGCCCCCGCTGCCGCCGGATCTTCTGTGGCGCCCTCCTCCCGTACGTCACGCCCGATGGCCGCAGAAGATCCCGCCTCGTCGCACGCGCCTGAGGCCCCCGGCAGGTCTTCTTCGGGATCTGCAGCAGCTCCAGGGGCCGGATCTTCTGTGCCCGCTTTGTCACCATCACGGACCAGACTTCAAAGGGGAGTAATTCAACCCAAAGACTATAAACATATAGCAAAATTTGGTTATGCTTGTAACACACATAGTGCAGACACTGTTCCACGTACTGTTGGAGAAGCTTTGGATGATCCACGGTGGAAGAAAGCCATGGAAGAAGAGTGCATGGCACTTCACAAAAATAAAACATGGCACTTAGTCTCTGCACATCAAGGCAAAGGTAAAAATGTGATCGACTGTAAATGGGTTTTCAGAATAAAGAAGAAGTCTGATGGAACCATTGATCGTTACAAAGCTAGGCTTGTAGCAAAAGGATTTAAGCAAAGGTATGGCTTAGACTATGAGGATACATTCAGTCCTGTTGTAAAGGCTGCCACTATTCGCCTCGTTTTGTCTATTGCCATGTCCAGGGGATGGTGTCTCCGCCAGCTAGATGTACAGAACGCGTTTCTTCATGGTGTTCTGGAAGAGGAAGTGTTCATGAAACAACCTCCTGGGTTTGAGGATAAAAGTAAGCCTCTTCACATTTGCAAGCTTGATAAGGCTTTGTATGGATTAAAACAAGCCCCTAGAGCATGGTATTCCAGGTTGAGCTCAAAACTTCAGGCACTTGGTTTTGCTCCTTCCAAGTCTGACACCTCATTATTTATTTATAATAAGTCAAATACCTCTATATTTGTACTTATATATGTTGATGATATCATAGTCACAAGTTCATCAGATGAGGCTGTTACAGGATTGTTAAAAGATTTAAATTCTGAATTTGCTCTCAAGGATTTGGGAGACCTGCATTATTTTCTTGGTATTGAAGTGAAAAGAGCAGGAGATGATCTCTATCTTACCCAAGAAAAATATGCAACTGATCTTGTAGCAAAATCAGGGTTGAAGGGTTGCAAGCCAGCATTAACACCTTTGTCCAGCTCAGAAAAATTGTCCTTGTCAGAGGGAGAACTCTTGAATCAAGAGGATAGCACCAGGTACAGAAGTATGGTTGGTGCATTGCAATATTTAACCTTGACTAGGCCTGATATTTCCTTTGTTGTGAACAAAGTTTGTCAATTTCTTCATGCACCCACTACAGTACACTTGACAGCTGCAAAACACATACTTAGATATGTCAAAAATACCTTGAGTATTGGACTCACATTCAGCAAGTCACCATCAACACTTGTCAGTGCATTTTCTGATTCTGATTGGGCAGGTTGTCTAGATGACAGACGATCAACTGGTGGCTTTGCAGTGTTCTTTGGTCCAAACCTGATTTCTTGGTGTGCTAAAAAGCAAGCTACTGTATCTAGGTCCAGTACAGAAGCAGAATACAAGGCACTAGCAAATGCTACTGCTGAAATTATCTGGGTTCAGTCTCTGCTCAAGAGCTTGGCATACGTTGTAAACAAGCTCCATGCTTATGGTGTGATAACCTTGGTGCCACATATCTTTCTGCCAATCCAGTTTTTCATGCACGGACCAAACATATCGAAATAGATTTTCACTTTGTCAGAGAAAGGGTTGCTGCCAAGAAGTTGGATGTTCGGTTTATTCATTCTCAAGATCAAGTTGCCGATGGGTTTACTAAAGCCTTGCCTACAAGAAGTTTTGAGGAATTTAAACGTAATCTCAACTTGTCCAAGTTGTGATTATGGGAGGGTGTTAAACATAGTAAAACAGGCCCATAGGGCGCACCGGCCGAACCTGGCCTAGCTAGATAGATAGAGTCCATCTTGTTGTAACTTCTTATCTCTATCTCTCTAGATCTTCTTTGTCTCTCAAGTTGTAATCCCAACAAACCTTGTATGCTTATCAGGGAGATGCCCCTGCCTATATAACATGCAACCGTCGCCTCCAACGAGGTACGACGTTCTCCGCTCGTTTACACTTAGAACAGTTTTTTCATGGCCACGTGAACACATCCATTTGACATCTACCAAAAAAAAACACAACAAGAGCTACATTATAAGAGTTGTGAAATGTGTTAAAAAAAAGAGTTGTGAAGCAAAATTAGATTGGCTCCTCTTTGCTTCCTCCTTGGGAAGGTATCTTTGAGCTCTTTGCTTCCTCCCTGGGAAGCCACTACCTTCATGTGTACCCTGAGCACGGCTTGTACCAACATGAGGAAATAATTTATGAGGAGGTATCTTTGATTCCCATGCAATTAGAATGGAGTCTTGTTTTGGCGTAACACTAGGATCTCTCATAATTTCACCAAGTGTCAGACTTGGCAATTCCTTCTTGATTGAGACATTAGTTGTATAAGGTATCATGCTAAGTGGATGCAAAGCATAGTCCGTTATGTTCACTGGATGGTCTTGCTCTATAGGCATGCTTGAGTGTACACCACATGTGGATAGGTTTCTTTTAACATATCTTAGCCCCTTGTCCAATATCCAACACCAAAACTGAAAATTGAAGTCCATTCTCAACACATCCGTGAGTGTATTCGTTGCAACAAGTGTACCTGGCACATTGTGTAACACCTTGGCAAATTCATCTGCTAATTGTACTAGCCCTGATGGTCTGCGGGGTCTATACTCCCAAATGCCAGTCTTGAAAAGGTACCTCAACTCATCACAAGACCACTTAGAAAAATAGGTTTCACCGATCCAGATCGGGCTAATGTTGGAAGTCTACTTAAGATGATGATCTTGCAAACAAGAATAGTCCAATCCTACAGTCAAGAATGTAAATAATGAGTATACTCTTGCTTAAATTCCCTTTTGTCCTCCCACATTGACCATGGCTTCTTGATTGAATAGCAAGGCAACTTTTTGAAAATGGAAAGTAACTGCAGTAACACCATCGATAGTTGTAGCTTTGAAGAACTTCTTAAACTTCTCAATGAAGCATCCAGTGATGGTGCAACTTACTCGACACGATAATAGCCTGCGGTGGTGAGGACCATGACAGGGCTCGTGCGGCCATGGGTGCCATATCGGTGAGGGGTATGGGCCATGAATGTTCATCTTGGTTTGATTATGTGGTTTCTTCTGTGAGGTTTTGGATTTTTTTCTTCTGTAGATTTTATGATTGTCATCAGAAGAGGGAGTTCAGTTCGGTCTCATTCTCTGGAGAGTTGGTAGAGAGTTGTTCTTTGCTTGATTATGTCGATTGCTTTTCTTATTAAATTTTAATTAGGTCATTGGTGATGTTCTAAACCTCTGATCCATGTAGGCATCATAGAAAGCAACAACTGAATTGCCATTTTCTTTGTGAATGTATGATTCTTTCCAGCCGTGGTGCCAAATTTTGGCAGGCATTTAATGTACTCATAGTGGTAAGTTGTATCAACTATATGGATTACATCAAGTCATAGTGTTCCCGTCATTACAGCTCGTTCGGAAGCGACATGTTTGATTTTCTTTATGAAATAGATGGATTGATCTTTGATGGGTGCCAATGCTGGAGTAATACATCCTTATCCTTCGTAGTGCTACTAGCTGGCTGGTTGGAGGAGTGTTTTGCTGTTGGTAGTCTGATCCAGTTTGACCAATCTTTGCAAGGTTCTTCCGAACAATTTTTCACATTTTGAAGGGCTTACTTTCGATTTCTTTTGTTAGTTCTTGGGAAACAAGATCCAATCAGGTTCCACTTTTTTTACAAAAGATAGTTTCCAGGACAAGAAGGTATATTTATCTTCCTGAAAGGAAAATTATAATTTCACTTAGAAATACAAACTGTTTCCATTAGCAAATTTGGTTGTATTTTAATATGCTTTTCTTCCACAATATATCTCTAATGTGATTACCGGGTAAGGCACATCTTTCTCACACACAATGCTCTGGCAAGACTGCCTAATTTATTGGGTCAGTTTCATGTGGAAGCAAAAATCTTTAGTCAGCAGCTTGACTAACTTCTTCTGTTCTTCACCATGTTTCTGATCAGCAAGTTATGTTCAGTCATCAGTTTGTTATATGCCTTGCCTAGCCACCAAAGTAAGATATTTCCTCGTACTCTCAGTAGGAGAAGGGTTTTCCAGATGCCACACCTGAGATTAATAAAAATATTTGACAATACTGTACCACAGGTAAAAGAATCACCATTGCTATTTATGTTCAGCAGAGGTAACGATTTCCCTGGAAACAAGAATGAAGTTAACAGTTTCTCTGAGCTAAAACTCACAGGGCCATCAGAAAAGGCTCTTCTAATAGTTACTACCTCTCTTCCTAAGTATAAGACGTTTTGGCATTTTTAAATCATAAACTGCCAAAACGTTTTATATTTAGGAATGGAGGGTGTAATTTATTTAGGCCCTGTTTGGATTTGCGTGTTTCTTTATAATACACTTAGTAAAAAATACAGGCCTCGGCGGTCGGTATCGTTTCCGGCCGGAAAACAGTCTTGACCGGTATAATACATCTATAAATTTTACACCTTCGTATTGCAATACACCGCATCCAAGCGCGGCCTTAAGCTTATTCGAATCCTAAACCTTCCTCTATTGGTTACCGGCCACCTTTTTGCTTCGTTTCATTACAAGTATACAACACACCAAGAGGTCCAACAGCGAATAGCAAGAGAAGCATTCCCAACCACAGGCCCTCCTAAGCTTTACTTCAACCACAGTCCAACTATAACCCACTTTAACTGCCTGAGGAGCCATGACCGGTGCAGACAGTGGTCAAAATTTTGATAGAGACTGGGATGAATACTAGTAAAAAAATCCTTTTTTTTTTGCAGAATACAGAGCTGTCACTGCTTGTACACAGTATGAGTATATATAGTGTAGGGTCAACATGGCAGTAAGCCACTAAGTAGCAAGGTAAGTAACACATGAGTACGCGAACTAACTAGTTTCAACATCAACAATGAAGTAGAAAAATGGTGAGAGATTATGCATGTGCATTTTTTTTCGAAAAGAGGGAACATCCCCCGGCCTCTGCACCGAGTGATGCACACGACCTTTTATTTATCATATCAAAGTTCATCATCCGACCATAACAAAGTTCAACCAATAAATTGTCGCACATGACTGCCCTAAGGGCAAATTAAAAAATAGAATATCATAGGGAAATGGGCCTCATGCATCACAACTCCTACTAGTAGGCCTCCAACCAAATCGGCTAAACAAATCCTGAGAGACCATCTCCCATAGATTGCACCCAAAGACCGTAGGCGCCTGATCCTCCTCCTTGCGTAGCAATGACCACATATGGATCTAGCTAGTGGCCTTGAAAATAACCTGCAAAAATTTGGGACTTTTGTTCTGTTAAAAATACAATCATTATGAGTGTTCCAAACGGTCCAAAGTAAAACACAAATTCCCACACGGATCTGAGACTTCAACCTGGGGTGCACCCCCACTAACCAGTTTCCAAACATATTCGTACTGCTCGTCGGTGGAGGTAGATTGAAAGCTATATGGATCGTTCGCCATAGTAGCTTGGCAAGTGGGCATTGAAGGAATAGATGCCCAATCAACTCCTCATCGCCACAAAAGCAACACTTAGTGCATCCTTGCCAATCTTTTTTTATCAGATTATCTTTTATCAGGATGACCTTGCGATCGGAGTACCACATGAAGAATTTTATTTTCAATGGGCTTTCATTTTTCATATAAATTTGCAGTGAAAATGTTGCCCATCATTGATGAGGACTGTATACATGGATTTGACCGTGAAGGCAGTCTACTTCCAATGGAATGTGTCTGATTCGTGTGAAAGGTTGACCATCATCAACCTTTCAACAAGGCTTAATTGGAGGCATGGTATCGAGAAAGGAGGCGGCAGTGCCAAATGGTGAGACAACACGGATGCCGTAGCCAGGCCAGGTGCGGATCACGGCTGCCTCGGCACACAAGATGGCATGCAGCACAGCAGGGAGAGCTACACCTCCATCAACGTCCACACACCTTTGTACTCTTCGTTTCTAACGTCTCTTAGCATCTCCTCACCACAAGGGTTTTCTGAATTATTTTTGATCCAAGAATCAACCATGCCACGCTTGCATGCGTGGAACATGGAGTGGGCACCACGCACGCCCGTAGAGTTCTTCCTCCTTGGCAGCCCCCTATTCGAGTCCGAACCCTTGATCCGGAGCATGGAGCTGATGAACCGAGATTGTCCTGGTGGGTGTAGGCAGTCATGCCTAACTGATTTTCAACACCCTCTACTAGCTCCGGGGAAACTGTTGCCAAAATGATGGTTGTTTGAGAAGAATTCCAACACAATACCGGTTGAGCCCAGCAGGAGACGAGCCACGAAATCAGGTCACTGGGCCAAAATCCCCCAGCATCCTAGAATAAGATAAGGTGTCGTCAAGGCCACCCCACCTCGTGAGGCAAATGCACTTGATTGGCCAAAACACTTGTTTGGCCGACAGAAGCTGAAGGCAGGGTCGAGATAAAAACACCCTGAAGAACCAAGCCGGTCGAAGCGTGCATGTCGCAGCAGGAGCTGCATAGAACCAGGCTCCTTCTCTCACTCGTTAGTTCAACGGCTTCATCATATCTCTCGAAGCAAACGTTCAGACGAACCTGCGGCCATCGAACGGTCGACGGAGCCCCATGGGCGCCGGCCAAGCCCAAGCAGCTGCACCCACAACTTTCCAGCGCCCCATCGTCCAGCTCCAGGCAGCAGGATCGCTCGCTGCGATGCAGCATCCACGATCCATGTGACCGGTATCCATGGACGGGCCCGCGCAGCATGGACCTCAAAAGCGATAAAAACACTCTGCACCTCTGCCGCTGCCGCTGCTTGAAAACGCAGGCGGGGAAGGAAAGATCCCGCTTTAGGACCGGCCTTTACACACGTACGAGTGCGCATTATCAACAACTAACCGGTTAGGCCATGTGTAGTGTACGTACTACAAGGTGGTAAGTAGGCCCGTGGCGTAGCATGATTAGCCTCTCCTCGAGAGCAGCGCCTCTCCTCTCCTCTCCTCTCCCGCGACGTCGAGTAAGCTCGAACACCATGATTCTGTTCCTCAAAGCGCTCATCAAGGCGAGGCATGCCAAGCTTAGGCACTGCAAAACACTGGTAGAAACTGGAGTACGTAGCTATAGCTGCTAGTAGAAAGGATCGACAGCTGCATGGTAAAGAATGAAATCAAGCCTGTGGGCATGTTGTGCCTATGCAGGTAGGTACTAGGTAGCCTCTGAATGCAACGAATTCTCGTGATGGCGGCGACGTGGTCTGATGAGTAGGTGCCGTAGCCGATGATCCGACGCGGCTGCTGCTTAAGTTTCTGAAGCTAAAGTAAGGCATAGACAAGAGCTAATTACAGTAGATGTTACAACTTTGAGGAGACTTTTCTTCTCCACAGGCTAGCTAATCGAGCCTGCCTGCCTGCATGCATGCATGCATGCAGGACAGCTTCTGGTCCTAACCCGGCCGATTCATGCTGTCTTTGACCGTCCGGCGTTTGGGCGAGGCAGTAGTACGTGCGTACGGTGTGATCCTAATCTATGTTGGAGCTGCGTCTATGTTATAACTTGTGTTTTTACAACAACAAAAAATTGTGGTCCATCTATGTTGTGCGTGCGTGCGTGCGTGCGTATACTTCGAATGAATAGGTTACTCCACTCTATAGTCTATATCTTCTAGACGTCTTTTCCCCTTAAGAATATTCCGTGTTCTCTAATAAAGGAAGAACAAAGTGAAGAGCAGATAAGACACTCTCGTCGAACTCGTTCAGTACCAAGTACTCCATCTACAGGAGCACGAGACTGAACTCTACATGAGTTTGGTGTGGATCCAAGTTGGTCAATTGAGATTTCGGATCCCATCTTCCAGTCGTTTGAGTCGATTACACTCAGAGACGATGATAAACTGCGTCGCTTTCCAACTCCCCAGAGGCTATATGCATGCATACAACAAGCTGCAGTCCATGCCCTTCGGCTGGTCATTTGGCCCTATCTGTGTCCACTATGCAGCACGGCACTCTGATCAAGTGCCATGGTCCGAGGCCATGCCCGGCCGGCCTTGATCTGTATCATTGCATGGACAGCCATGCCATGGCTCACTCACCACCACCACCACCACCAGTTAGCTCGCGCTTGCCCATCAGGCTTAGCATGCGCGCAGACAGCCACCAGCAGCACGCTGCAACACAGTGGATAACCAGGTATGGATTTGTGTTGGAATGTTGCGGCATGGCCTGAGAGTGGTGGCCAGCCCATGATTAGGCTCATCAATGGTTTCTATCACTGATACGGCTAACTAAAAACTGAGTTGGTTTCTATCACTGATTGGGTTGTGAAAGATTTGGAGAATATTTGCCACACTTGGGCTTTTCCATTACATGTCAATATATAGACAGATTTACAATCCTAACCATAAATGGGAGATCACAACAATATCGATACTCCTCGATTTAGGGGATTAGGAGATATGTCACGATACGTGACATATTAGTCTAATACTCCCCCGCAGTCACAACGGGAGGAGAGCGGACGTTGAGACTGGACCGAAAATCCAGAAACAACGGCGACGGGAGGCCCTTCGTCAAGATGTCGGCGAACTGGCGTGACGAGGGAACATGCAGCACACGAACCTGACCCATGGCAACACGATCGCGAACGAAGTGGAGATCGAACTCGATGTGCTTGGTACGCTGATGCTGGACGGGGTTCGTGGACATGTAGACGGCGCTGACGTTGTCGCAGAAGACGATCATCGCAGGAGGAGATGGTCGATGAAGCTCCTGGAGAAGTTGCCGAAGCCAACTCGCCTCAGCCACGGCGTTAGCCACGGCGCGGTACTCGGCTTCAGCGCTCGAGCGCGAGACCGTGTGTTGTCGCTTGGAGGACCAAGAGACGAGATTATCTCCGAGGTAGACACAGAAGCCTGACGTCGAGCGCCGAGTGTCAGGGCAGCCGGCCCAGTCGGCGTCGGTGTAGGCAATCATGGAGTCCGGTGAAGTCGAGTAGAGCTGAAGGCCATGAGAGAGCGTGCCCTTGACGTAGAGCAAGATGCGCTTGATGGCCGCGAGGTGCCGTTCACGCGGGGTGTGCATATGAAGACAAACCTGCTGAACGGCTTACGCGATGTCGGGGCGCGTAAAGGTGAGGTACTGGAGCACGCCAGCAAGGCTCCGGTACTCCGTGGGATCGGCCACGGAAGAGCCGGCAGTAGCGGCGAGCTTCGGCGAGGTGTCAACCTGTGTCGAGGCCGACTTGCAGGCAGTCATGCCTGCCCTGTCCAGAATCTCCGCAGCGTACTTAGCTTGCGAAAGATGCATGCCGGAGGAGTCGTGGGTGACCGCGATGCCGAGGAAGTAGTGAAGGCTGCCCATGTCCATCATGGCAAACTCTGCTCGGAGAGAGGCCGTGATCCTGTCCAACAAGTGGGTCGATGAGGCGGTGAGGACGATGTCGTCCACGTAGAGCAGGAGGAAGGCCGTGCCTTCCGCACACTGGAGAACGAACAACGAGGTGTCCGAGCGGGAGCACACGAAGCCGGTCGAAGTGATGAAAGTCGCGAAGCGCTGGTACCACGCTCGGGGAGCCTGCTTGAGACCGTATAGGGAACGGTTCAGCCGACAGACGTGCTCGGGGCGACTGGAGTCGATGAAGCCGGTGGGTTGTCGACAGTAGACAACCTCAGCAAGAGTGCCATGTAGAAAGGCGTTCTTGACGTCGAGCTGACGAATCTCCCAGTTAAGAGAGAGCGTGATGGAGAGGATGACACGCACGGTGGCCGGTTTGACAACCGGGCTGAAAGTCTCGTCGAAGTCGACACAGGGCTCCTGAGAGAAACCCCGAAGTACCCAACGAGCTTTGTAGCGATCGAGGGAGCCATCGGGCTGGAGCTTGTGGCGAAAAACCCACTTGCCGGAGACGATGTTAGCATCCCGAGGAGGGGGCACAAGATCCCAAGTGTTGTTGCTGAGGAGAGCGCTGTACTCCGCAGTCATAGCATCGAGCCAGTTGGGATCCTTGAGAGCTGCACGGACGGAGGTGGGAACCGGCGAGTATCTGCTGACATAGGAAACATGCAGGTTAAGCCACTCGCGAGGGCCCTTGTGGATGCCGGAGGTGCTACGCGTGCGATGAGTGGGTGGGGCGCCTGGTGCGGGAGGAGCATCCGGTGAGGGAGGGGCGGGTGGTGAGGGTGGTGTGGGAGGTGATGGAGGGGTGGGTGGTGGGGAGGGTGGCGGTGTAGGAGTAGGAGTGATGATCGGAAGAGGCGGGACAACTATGGGTAGTGTGTCATCGTCGGTGAGGAAGTCGTATGTGGCTGCGGTGGTGGGCTATGGGGAGGCAAATGGAAAAGTCATCTCATCGAAGACGACGTGACGAGAGATGATGATGCGGTGGGTAGTGAGGTCCATGCACCGATATCCCTTATGATGAGAGGAATAGCCCAAAAAACGCAAGCACTCGAACGCGGCGACAGTTTATGTGGCATGGTGGAGACGGTATTGGGATAGCATAGGCAGCCGAAGACGCGTAGTGATGAGTAATCGGGATGCTTGCCGTGAAGGGCAAAGTATGGAGAGGGAGCTGCAATGGTTTTGGTGGGAAGACGGTTAAGAACATGAGTGGCGGCGTGAAGTGCTTCGACCCAAAAGCGAGGAGGTAAGCTAGCCTGAAATAAGAGAGAACGCACAATGTCATTGACAGTGCGAATAATACGTACAGATTTACCGTTTTGTTGGTATGTGTATGGGCAAGAAAAACCAATATGAATACCGTGCGTGGCAGCAAGAGAGTGGAGTTTATTGTTGTCGAACTCACGACCATTGTCACATTGTATGGACACGAGAGGTAAGTCAAACTGAGTATGAGCGAACGCACGAAAAGCGGAGAGCGAAGCGTAAGCATCAGATTTTTGGCGAAGCGGAACGGTCCATAGAAAATGTGTGAAATCATCAAGAATGACTAAAAAATATTTATTGCCAGCAGCACTCAAGATTGGTGAAGTCCAAAGATCACAATGCACTAACTCGAATGGACGAGTGGTACGACTAGTAGAAGCAGAAAAAGGCAAACGTACATGACATCCTAGTTGACAAGCATGACATAAAGTAGAGGGATTTATTTGTCTAATACAAGGGAGGGAAATATGCTCGGAGAGGCGACGGTAAGCATCATGGCCGGGATGTCCGAGACGACGGTGCCACACGTCGTGAGGGGCGGTGAGCGTGGCGAGGGCGCGAGGAGGCGGAGGGCATGTGAATGTGTAGAGCTCCCCCGTACTATTGCACCGAAGGATCTCGCGCCGGGAATGAAGGTCCTTCACAGAGAAGCCAAAGGGGTCAAAAGCGACAATGCAATGATTATCAATAGTGAATTGACGAACGGAAATAAGATTTTTGATAATGCTAGGTGTTACTAAGACATGGCGTAAGTGAAGAGGTCTGTTAGGAAAAAGAGAAGGAAGGGAAGAATGACCGGATGTGATGACGGGAACGGTGGAACCGTCGCCGGCCACCACGTGATGATATATAGGATGATGAGAAAGGGAGGATAAGATACCGGAATCGGAGGAAAGGTGGGCGGTCGCGCCGCTGTCCATGACCCACTCGGGAGCGGGCTGCTGCAACGTCATGTTTGTGAGGTGTTGGGCGAGAGCAGCGGTGTCCCATGATGATGCCGGTGTTGGTGGTGCAGCGTAGGGCAGCGCGACCGTATGGGACGGAGCCGTAACTGCCGTAGTAGGGGCCGGGAGCAGCCGGTGGAGCGGCCATGTAGGCGTGAGCGCGGGGGCAGAGGCCGAGGTGTTGTTGGAGCGCCGAGAGGCCTTCATCTCATGGAGCAGCAGCATGTTGCGAAAGTTGAGGAAGGTGGGGAACGGCGTGAGGAGGGGGGCGATGTCGGCGACGCTGTCGAAGCGCTCGTGGAGGCCCTTGATGACGTTGGTGACGAGCTCGGGATCGGAGACGGGCGCACCGACCTCGGCGAGGGCGTCAGCCACCGTCTTTTGCAGGTGAAGGTACTCGGTGATGGACCGATCCTCCTGCTTGATGTTGTGGAACTCCTCGGCGAGATAAATCTCGCGGCTCTTTTGGTTGTCGTTGAAGAGCGCGACGACGGCGGTCCAGACCTTGTACACCGTGGCGGTGGTGGGGTCGGTAGGCATGACGAGGTCGACGATGTCCATGGCCATGGAGCCATAGAGCCAGCGGAGCACGAGGGCGTCGAGATGGAGCCACGTTGGGTCGGTGGAGGGCGTCTCGGTGGTGAGGTGATCCTCGAGGGCGTAGGTGGTGACGGCGATGTTGAAGAAGGTCCTCCACTTGGGGAAGACGGCGCTCTTGAACTCGAGGACGATGGGGACGAGAGAGCGGACGTTGGGGATGGCGGTGGCCTGCGCCCAAAGGGCGGCGTTGGGGTGAGGAGCAGCCGGCTGAGCGGGCTCGGAGGGCGCCATGGGAGGGAGGCGGCGGCACGGGAGCAGGAGCCTGCGGCGCTAGGGTTGGAAGAGCGGAAGCGAGAGGATTTTTGGTTAGGCTGATACCATGAAAGATTTGGAGAATATTTGCCACACTTGGGCTTTTCCATTACATGTCAATATATAGACAGATTTACTATCCTAACCATAAATGGGAGATCACAACAATATCGATACTCCTCGATTTAGGGGATTAGGAGATATGACATATTAGTCTAACAGGTTGGAGCCCTTACTAACCTTGTGAACTCCACACTTGCTCTGTATGCAACTCTGGTCAGCCACTCCGTTAATTTGATGGTCATTTGCGTGCCTAGCTTGCTACGAGTTGACTCTCAGACCTACCCAGCATTAATCGTAGAGTGGAGTAGGGAAACATGTTACACTAAACACAAGGAGGAACATGCATGTAAATATGTATCTAAACAATGGTGTACGACGAGAGGAAACAGAGATAGCATTGGTCCGTGTTGAGCTGCATCGATGTCCTCCGCCCCTGCTCCCTAGGCTCCGTCAGGATTCGACTAAATCAGACATCTGCCATGAAATCATGTGCTCGTGCTCGTGCTCGTGCTCGTGCGGTTGGTGAGATGAGGTGAGGTTAGGCTAGGAATGGCGCGGAAATGAAGAATGCAATTCTTGTAGTGCAAAGCGGAAAGTGGACTTGACAAGCAGAAGCAATATGCATGTGATTCTAGGTGGAAAACATTGTTAGCAATTCTGACCGACTGCGGATGACCTAAAGTGTGTGCCTTGGAACGACCGTCTACGTACCGCTATAGCAAGCAGAGAAGGTGGAAGGGTCACGAATGTGATGTGTCCCCAAAATTCGTCGTTTGGCCGAACGTGGATTTTCCCCTAGTAGCCGCTTCCGGTTCCCCGTTGACAAGATGCATGTATCTCAAAACAATAAAAAGTGAAGCGTGAATGTGCCACATTTTGTGATTGTAGAAACAAATACTACTCCCTCCATTTACTTATACAAGACCTATGTGGAAAACACTTTGCATCTATACAAGGCCACCAACAGAAATCGAGACAAACTTTAATGATAATTTTTTGAACTAGTAGCCTATTTAATACTTGCATGCATTCAGTCATAATGACGCTTCAATCAGCTTTCTATCTCTTCCTTGCATGCATATGATGATTAATGATCCCACTAAATGAATAGAAAAGTGGGTTTACAAAGCAAGACATTAAATTTTATCTTGGTACTTGTAATATGAGTTTGTGGTCTTGTATACAAAACATGAAGGGAGTATTAAATATTGTGCAAAGATATTGCATAGTACTGTGTGCTAATAAAAAAACAGGAAACAAACAATTTTCGTTAGGAATTCTTTTTCTTTCGACAAAGGATGGATTTTATTATCTCAAAATGAAGCATTAAGAGGATACAAACACAAAGAGCACACACGGCCTCTGCATAGCTAGGATGCACACAACCAACACCAACACACGCACACAAAAACACGCCGGCAAATAGCAAAGTCATATAAGACCAAAGCTATGCGTAGGCGAAGAAAAAAGAAAAATCTCAAGCGATCAGATCAGTTGTCGACAAACTACAACAATGACCATATCCGCACCAACCATCTCATGACATCACACGCTTGACGATGTTCTTCAACAGCAACGCCTTCAGGAAGGGATCGACGCTCAAGTGCCGACGTCATCGGATACAACCACCCATGACCAGAAACTAGATTTTCACCCTGAAGAACCAGTCAGAGCATATCCAAGCAACACCTTCAACAAGGTAACAACATAAAAAGTATCACCATTGCCAGGTATAACCAACAGGAAAGACCTGTTGAAAATATTAGCATTTTTCCGACTAATCTAATCCACAAGTAAACAGTAAGCATGGCAAATACGGTATGCATCTCATACCGATACCTAAGCATGTGAACACGTACAGTACATAGAACTGAAACATGTATGAACATCATATACTCCCTCTGTCCCAAAATTCTTGTCTTAGATTAGTCTAGATACGGATGTATCTAATACTAAAACGTGATTTGATACATCCGTATTTAGACAAATCTAAGACAAGAATTTTGGGACGAAGGGAGTATACGGCTAGCACATGAACGAGCAAATAGGGGATGAACGAGTCATACCCTCCGGTTGGCCAGGCCAACGCGGCGGCGGCGGCGGCATCCTCAGCATCGGCCGAGACCTTCTTCTTGGTTGTGGCGGCGTCAGCCATGGGGTCGATGTAGGGGAAGCAGTGGAAGCAGAGGCGGACGGAGACGGGGACGGATCGGGAGCAGTCGCGTCGAGACGCTCCCCAAAAACCTTATTGCCGTTCTCCCGAGCAGGATCTCGAACAACAGGGTTCCGGAGGCACCTGCTCTCCCGACCAACCGTGCACGCGGTCATCGGATCGCCGAAAGCAGCACAGAGAGAGGAACAATAGATGATGGTTAGGGTTGTACGAGAGGGACTGAGTGAACTGAGTTAGGGTTCACTCCACTGGTCAGCGCCTTCTTATATAGGTCATCGGGTAGATGGGCCTGGGCCAGGCCCATGACCGAGTCCGCGAACAGCCCACACTCCAACGTCTCAGACAGTGGCGCTTCCGTAAGCGACTCGTTATTAATTAACAATTAATTAACCATTCCTGGGCGGCAAAAATAAGCTTCGGCTCGGCTCATTCCCACAACACGCGGCGCGCGCGCGTCGTGGCGAGGCGACGCGAGACAGGCGGCGGCGGAGGAGGAGCGCGTGTGTACAGCTCCCAATAGCAAGTGGTAGAGCAGCCCTTATAAAGAGGTCTCACTCTTCTTACTGTAGCAGTATGGGACTAAACTTTCCACACTTCCCACCACTTGTCGTACACATGCACGGGTCTTAGAGATTAACTAGGGATTATTGTCTTATATGGGCCTAAGCCCATCCATAATCCATCAATCCCTCACCAGATCTCAAGGCACATAAGTTTGTGAACTGTTCCAAACAATGCTTGAAAATATTTGGTGTATGCGAGATTACCGTCCTATCCCCAACCGACTAATATTGCTGTGACGTAGGAAATTTGAAACGGGGCTAAGGTTGTAAATTTCCTCGCATTTGAGACAAGCGCGCCCTGAAGACATGGTTCCCCCTTCCTCTCTTCCTCCATTTCCCCATTCGTACTCTGTGGACGCCAAAACACCCTCTCCACCCCAGCCTCCTCCGTCCGCCACCCCATCCACCGCCGTCCTCCTCCACCATGCTGGAGGTGATACCCCAACGCCATCGTCCATTACAAGAGATCGACCTCTCTCATCCACGGCTTCGGACCGGGATCCTTGCATCCCATCCTCTCGCTTCATCCCCGCCGTCGTCCACCTTGCCAGCGCCGCTCCTACGACCGTCTCGTCCACCGCACCCCGCCGCCACCGTCTACCCTCCTATATCTGCTTCCACGCCACCGACAGCCATCGCTACCACAGCACCGTCAAATTCTCAGCAGATGCATACACGGCGCCGCACCAGAGGCGGTACTCTTTTGTATCTGCTCAACTTATTTTCGCAGCAAGAAAACAGATCGCCACTACTTTACTCTGATTTCTTGTCCATCACTTAATTGCTAGTTGAAAGCAAACATTGGTTGCAAAGTTGCCTTTGTCTGGTTTGCACCTTCAGTTCCGTCATGGCACGCTCAACACTATACTCACAATGCTCATGGTTTTCCCCTTTTATATTCCACACTAGTTAAATGACAGTAGACTAAATTTCGAAATTGGGTCAGTCGATTTTCCAGAGCTCGCTGGAGTTCGCCGGTGCGAAGGAAGGGGCTCGGGTGGGGATAGTGGTTGTGGGGGGCGGTGGTGGGGCCTCGCCGAATGAAGAAAACTCGACGCGGGTGGGGCCAGGGGTGGGGGTGGGGGTGGCGGAGGAACACATTTGGTGGGGGCCGATGGTCTGGCCGGCGGCCCGTGCGGTGTTATGTATAGAAAGAATCAGAGACGAGGAAGAAGAAGGGTTAGGAGATGTAGGATCTTCATCCAACCGCCTGAAATGGTCGTCTGACCCAAATGACAAAAGTCACACGACTTGCATGTAGACATGCCTTTATATTCAGTACCATCATCGTACCTGCTTAGCACTACTCCTGAATCCATCAAGCTAAACAACATGCCACTCATAATTCCAAACGTGTTGCTCAAATACGATTCTGATATGATGCTGATATTACTAAAACAGATAACGTTCAATTGGTCAGCTAATGTTCCTACTTTACTTTCGAAAAGCACGTACACCACATATAGAGAGACAACAGGGAGTTGCATTCTTAATGCGCTCTGGTTCATCATGTGTGGGCATGATAACCCACAAGTGTAGGGGATCACAACAGTTTTCGATAAGTAAGAGTGTCGAACCCAACGAGGAGCTAAAGGTAGAATAAATATTCCCTCAAGTTCTATCGACCACCGATACAACTCTACGCACGCTTGACGTTCGCTTTACCTAGAACAAGTATGAAACTAGAAGAACTTTGTAGGTGTGATAGGATAGGTTTGCAAGATAATAAAGAGCACGTAAATATAAACTAGGGGCTGTTTAGATAAAGATGCAATAAAGTAAGTATTAGTAGAGAGCTTTTTGTTACGAGAAAGTTATTTGTCCAAGGCAATCGATAAGTAGATCGGTAATCATTGTTGTAATTCTATTTGAGGGAGAGGCATAAGCTAACATAATTTCTCTACTTGGATCATATGCACTATGATTGGAACTCTAGCAAGCGTCCGCAACTACTAAAGATTCATTAAGTTAAAACCCAACCATAGCATTAAAGCATCAAGTCCCCTTTTATCCCATACACAAAAAACCTACTTACTCGGGTTTGTGTTTCAGTCACTCACGCAACCCACTATAAGAAAATCATAAACATATTGCAAACCCTACAGCGGGGATCCCTCACGTTTGCGGGACACGGAGATCACCATTGGACAGCGCCAATAATAAAACATGCAACTCAAACCAATCACAATCATCAATTAACCCATAGGACAAAATGGATCTACTCAAACATCATAAGATAGCCATACATCATTGGGAAATAATATATAGCGTTGAGCACCATGTTTAAGTAGAGATTACAGCGGGTAAGAGAGAGGTTACACCGCTGCATAGAGGGAGGAAGAGTTGGTGATGAAGGCGGTGAAGTTGTTGGTGAAGATCGCGGTGATGATGATGGCCCCTGGCAGCGCTCCGGCGCCACCGGAAGCAAGGGGGAGAGGGGCCCCTTCTTCTTCTTCTTCCTTGACCTCCTCCCTAGATGGGAGAAGGGTTTCCCCTCTGGTCCTTGGCTCCCATGGCTTGGGAGGGGCGAGAGCCCCTCCGAGATTGGATCTATCTCTCTGTCTCTCTCTGTTTCTGCGTTCTCAGATTCTACCCCTTCACCGTTTCTTAAATATCCGGAGATCCGTAACTCCGATTGGGGTGAATCTTTCGCCCAGTTCTTTCTCATAAAATTAGCTTTCTTGCGCCAAAAGAAGAGCGTCAACCGCCTTACGGGTGGCCCACGAGAGCCCAGGCCACGCCCGGGGGGAGGGCGCTCCCCCCTATCTCGTGGCCACCGTGGACACCGTTTCGTGTCGATTCTTCCTCCAAAAAATCATAAATATTTCAAAATAGTTCTCCGTCCGTTTTTATCCCGTTTGGACTCCGTTTGATATTGGGTTTCTGCAAAACAAAAAACATGCAACAGACATGAACTGGCACTGGGCACTGGATCAATATGTTAGTCCCAAAAAATAGTATAAAAAGTTGCCAAAAGTATATGAAAGTTGAAGAATATTGGCATGGAACAATCAAAAATTATAGATACGACGGAGACGTATCAGCATTCCCAAGCTTAATTCCTGCTCGTCCTCGAGTAGGTAAATGATATAAAAAGATAATTTTTGATGTGGAATGATACCTAGCATAATCTTGATCATATATCTAATCATGGCATGAATATTAAGACACGAGTGATTCAAAGCAATAGTCTATCATTTGGCATAAAACAATAATACTTCAAGCGTACCAATAAAGCAATCATGTCTTTTCAAAACAACAAGGCCAAAGCAAGCTTATCCCTACAAAATCATACAGTTTGGCCATGCTTCATTTTCGTCACACAAAATGCCCCCATCATGCACAACCCCGATGACAATCCGAGCAATTGGTTCATACTTTTTAACACGCTTCAGCTTTTTCAACCCTCACGCAATACATGAGCGCAAGCCATGGATATAGCACTATAGGTGGAATAGAATATAATGATGGAGGTTATGTGGAGAAGACAAAAAAGGAGAAAGTCTCACATCGACGCGGCTAATCAACGGGCTATGGAGATGCCCATCAATTGATGTCAATGCGAGGAGTAGGGATTGCCATGCTACGGATGCACTAAGAGCTATAAGTGTATGAAAGCTCAACAAAAGAAACTAAGTGGGTGTGCATCCAACTTTCTTGCTCATGAAGACCTAGGGCATTTGAGGAAGCCCATCGTTGGAATATACAAACCAAGTTCTATAATGAAAATTCCCACTAGTATATGAAAGTGACAACATAGGAGACAATCTATATGAAGAATCATGGTGCTACTTTGAAGCACAAGATATGAGACTCACTACATGAAGAACATGGTGCTACTTTGAAGCACAAGTGTGGAAAAAGAGATAGTAACATTGCCCCTTTTTATTTATTTTCTTTTTTTTCTTTTTATTTTTTTCTTTGGCCTTTCTTTTTTTTTGGCCTTTTGGGGGGGGGGGGGGGGGCAATGCTCTATAATGATGATCATCACACTTTTATTTACTTACAACTCAACATTACAACTCGATACTAGAACAAAGATATGACTCTATATAAATGCTTCCGGCGGTGTACCGGGATGTGCAATGATCTAGCGTAGCAATGACATAAAAAACGGACAAGCCATGAAAACATCATGCTAGCTATCTTACGATCATGCAAAGCAATATGACAATGAATGCTCAAGTCATGAATATAATGATTATGGAAGTTGCAAGGCAATATACTTCGGAATGGCTATGGAAATGCCATGATAGGTAGGTATGGTGGCTGTTTTGAGGAAGATATAATGAGGCTTATGTGTGATAGAGCGTATCGTATCACGGGGTTTGGATGCACCGGCGAAGTTTGCACCAACTCTCGAGGTGAGAAAGGGCAATGCACGATACCGAAGAGGCTAGCAATGATAGAAGGGTAAAAGTGCGTATAATCCATGGACTCACATTAGTCATAAAGAACTCATATACTTATTGCAAGAATTTATTAGCCCTCGAAGCAAAGTACTACTATGCATGTCCCTAGGGGGATAGATTGGTAGGAAAAGACCATCGCTCGTCCCCGACCGCCACTCATAAGGAAGACAATCAAAGAAACACCCCATGCTTCAAATTTGTCACACAACGGTTACCATACGTGCATGATACGGGACTTGCAAACCTCAACACAAGTGTCTCTACAATCCACAACCACCCACTAGCATGACTCTAATATCACCATCTTTATATCGCAAAACTATTGCAAGGAATCAAACATATCATATTCAGCGATCTACAAGTTTATGTAGGATTTTATGACTAACCATGTGAATGACCAATTCCTGTCATCTCTCTAAAAAGATATAAGTGAAGCAAGAGAGTTTAATTCTTTCTACAAAAGATATGCCCACGCTCTAACAAATATAAGTGAAGCAAAAGAGCATTCTACAAATGGCGGTTTTCTATGTAAAGGGAAACAGGCAATCCAAACTTCAAATGATATAAGTGAAGCACATGAAGCATTCTATAAAGCCATACTCAAAAGATTTAAGTGAAGTGCAATGAGAATTCTATAAATTAACCAAGGACTATCTCATACCAGCATGGTGCATAAAAGAAAATTGAAAACTAAATGCAAAAGACGCTCCAAGACTTGCACATAATGCACGAACGAAACGAATTCGAAAACATACCGATACTTGTTGAAGAAAGAGGGGATGCCTTCCGGGGAATCCCCAAGCTTAGACGCTTGAGTCTCCTTGAATATTTACTTGGGGTGCCTCGGGCATCCCCAAGCTTGAGCTCTTGCCTCTCTTCCTTTTCCTCATATCGAGACATCCTCGATTAGACACTACATCCACACAAAACTTCAACAGAAAACTCGGTAAGATCCGTTAGTATAATAAAGCAAATCACCACTCTAAGTACTGTTGCAAACCAATTCATATTTTGTTTTTGCATTGTGTCTACTGTAATATAGCTTTTCCATGGCTTAGTCCACTAATATAAATTGATAGATTCATCAAAACAAGCAAACTATGCATCAAAAACAGAATCTGTCAAAAACAGAACAGTCTATAGCAATCTGAACATTCACCATACTTATGTTACCCCAAAAATTCTACCTAAATTAGGAAAGTTAAACAAGTTGTATAGCAAGACAGTGCAAAAAGAATCAGAACCAAATAGCGTTCCAGTTAAAAATGTAAAATCGCACGCTACAGCCAAAGTTTCTGTCCTGCACCGTACAACCCAACAAGCATTGTAAACATCCTAAAGGCAAACCTTAGCACATTATTTTTATAATACAATGGAATTATACAAGGGGATAATTATTTTTGTTGAAAATTTTCTGTAATCAAGATTCACAAAGTTTCCGTGAGCATGAACAAAGTTCAAGGCTAGCTCCCACTTCAACAATGCTTGTCTTTCTCACTTTCACTTTCCTTTTTGAAAAGTTTTTAGGTTCCCCTCTTTATTTATTTTTTGTTTTTAAACTATATGAAAGCACTCAACAGAAATAGATGACTCTCTAAAACTTCCGGATTGTCTCCCTAGCAGCGCTTTCTTTAAAGCCATTAAGCTGGGCATATAGTGCTCAAGTAATGGATCCACCCGGATCCCAAGGTATATCAAAGCCAATTTTAATTAACAATGATTTGTAATTTAGTAGTGAGCACAAAGTAACATATATCAAGCAATGATGAAGTCTAACTCTTTTCCTATGCATTGGCATGTCATAAAAGAACAATTCATGCACACCAAGTATAAGCAGTTTCTTGCAATTTCATAGTATGGGAAACATAGAGAGGTGGAGAAATAGTTCCTCTCTCATAATAATTGCAAGTAGGAGCAGCAAGCACATGCATATTATATTCATCAAAATCATTATGTGCAATGGTAAAAGGCAACCCATCAATATAATCCTTAATAAGCACAAACTTCTCCGATATAGTGCAGTTTGGAGAATTCAAAAAGATAATAGGACTATCATGCGTGGGTGCAATAGCAACAATTTCATGTTTAACATAATAAACTATAGCAAGTTCATCTCCATAAGCATAACTCATATTGGCATCTTGGCCACAAGCATAGCAAGCTTCATCAAAAAGGGATATTTAAAACAAATTCAAGGGATCATAGCAATCATCCTTTGGTAAGCACGAAGGGGAATTAAATAATGTATGAGTTGGAGGGTTACTCTCATTAGAAGGTGGGCACGGGTAGCTAATCCGCTCTTCCTCCTTTTGTTCTTCGCTCTCCTCATCATCTTTTTCATCCAATGAGCTCACAGTTTCATCAATTTCTTCTTCCATAGCATCCTGCAAAATATTATTCTCTTCTTGGACAGCGGAGACTTTCTCAATAAATGCATTAATATAGTAATTGTATTCATAATTTGCATAGCAATATCTAAGTATAGCAAGATTTTCAGGCCTATAAACATCATCATCTAAAGCTTCATACTTTTCAAACAAAGATTCAATTTCATAAGCAGCCTTAAAAGCAACAAATTCTTCTATTTGTTCCACATCATAGTAATCATATATACCATTAGCATAAGAAGCTAAGGTTTCATTATCATTAAATTTGCATGAAAAGGGAAGGTGTGGAGCCTCCATCCTAGAGCAACAAGTAATATCATATCTCAAGCATAGAGCCCAGGCATACCAACGCAACATAATAAATTGATCCCATAATAGTTTCCCTTTTTGTGTTGAGCGATAATCCCTAAAGTATTCAGGTTGATCCAACGTGTCTCCCATAATAAATTTGAATGGGGTTTTCTCAGAATTATCAAAGTAGTACACAATATCTTTCGCATAATGAGAATCGAGGGTTTTAGGAGTTACCCCATCCTCATGAGTAGCAAGTACAGCTAATTTTTTTTAGTATTTTGCGTTCCATATCCATAACTAAAGATAGAGAACAACTTAGAATAGCAAATAAAAAATTACTTAGTGATAAAGCAAACAAGCACACACGAGAATATTCACCCCACGCTATGACTCCCCAGCAACGGCGCCAGAAAAAGGTCTTGATAACCCACAAGTGTAGGGGATCGCAACAGTTTTCGATAAGTAAGAGTGTCGAACCCAACGAGGAGCTAAAGGTAGAATAAATATTCACTCAAGTTCTATCAACCACCGATACAACTTTACGCACGCTTGACGTTCGCTTTACCTAGAACAAGTATGAAACTAGAAGAACTTTGTAGGTGTGATAGGATAGGTTTGAAAGATAATAAAGAACACGTAAATATAAACTAGGGGCTGTTTAGATAAAGATGCAATAAATTAAGTATTAGTAGAGAGCTTTTTGTTACGAGAAAGTTATTTGTCCAAGGAAATCGATAACTAGACCGGTAATCACTGTTGTAATTCTATTTGAGGGAGAGGCATAAGCTAACATACTTTCTCTACTTGGATCATATGCACTTATGATTGGAACTCTAGCAAGCTTCCGCAACTACTAAAGATTCATTAAGGTAAAACCCAACCATAGCATTAAAGCATCAAGTCCCCTTCTATCCCATACACAAACAACCTACTTACTCGGGTTTGTGTTTCAGTCACTCACGCAACCCACTATAAGCAAATCATAAACATATTGCAAACCCTACAGCGGGGTTCCCTCACGCTTGCGCAACACGGAGAGCACCATAGGACAGCACCAATAATAAAACATGCAACTCAAACCAATCACGGTCATCAATTAACCCATAGGACAAAACGGATCTACTCAAACATCATAAGATAGCCATACATCATTGGGAAATAATATATAGCGTTGAGCACCATGTTTAAGTAGATATTACAGCGGGTAAGAGAGAGGTTACATCGCTGCATAGAGGGAGGAAGAGTTGGTGATGAAGGCGGTGAAGTTGTTGGTGAAGATCGCGGTGATGATGATGGCCCCCGGCAGCGCTCCGGCGCCACCGGAAGCAAGGGGGAGAGGTCCCCCCTTCTTCTTCTTCTTCCTTGACCTCCTCCTAGATGGGAGAAGGGTTTCCCCTCTGGTCCTTGGCTCCCATGGCTTGGGAGGGGAGAGAGCCCCTTCAAGATTGGATCTATCTCTCTGTCTCTCTCTGTTTCTGCGTTCTCAGATTCTACCCCTTCACCGTTTCTTAAATATCCGGAGATCCGTAACTCCGATTGGGGTGAATCTTTCGCTCAGATATTTCTCATAAAATTAGCTTTCCTGCGCCAAAAGAAGAGCTTCAACCGCCTTACGGGTGGCCCACGAGAGCCTAGGTCGCGCCCAGGGGGGAGGGCGCGCCCCCCTGTCTCGTGGCCACCCCGGACACCGTTTCGCGCTGATTCTTCCTCCAGAAAATCATAAATATTTCAAAATAATTCTCCATCCGTTTTTATCCCGTTTGGACTCCGTTTGGTATTGGGTTTCTGCGAAACAAAAAACATGCAACAGACAGGATCTGGCACTGGGCACTGGATCAATATGTTAGTCCCAAAAACTAGTATAAAAAGTTGCCAGAAGTATATGAAAGTTGAAGAATATTGGCATGGAACAATCAAAAACTATAGATACGATGGAGTCGTATCAGGGCACTGGGCAACGAACATTTTATTATCCAAAATCTGCTTGCTCTTCTTTAGCATGTTCCTCTTCTGTCCTTCTTTAATAAGTACTCTCTCCGTTCCCAAATACAAGTCTTTGTACAGATTCCACCATGGACTACATATGGAGCAAAATGAGTGAATCTACACTCTAAAATGTATCTGTATACATCTGTATGTGATCCATAGTGGAAATCTCTACAAAGACTTATATTTTGGAATGGAGGGAGTATGATAGTAGTACAGTATGTTCCTTATAGTGAAGATGAGCAGGGACATTTGCAGTGTAGAGGTCTATACGGTCGGTTGTGATGGACACTTTGAACTCTTCCGGCCTCTTTGATTCATAGGAATTTGTAAACATGGGAATAGATTTTGTAGTGGCCACTTGAATCCTATAAGAATAGCAAGGAAATGCGGGGAGTCATGTCGCCTTTGAGAGTTACACTGATATTAACAGTACCGCACCTTCAGTTGAAGAAGGTTGGTATCTGAAGTCTTTCTAGCCATACCGGCAATACTAGCACATATATTCCAGCAAGTTCCACTTTGCTGATTTTACTCTGATGCTTACGGTTTTCTCGTTATATCTACACTATGATCTGTGTAGCTGCTTTGTATCGCACTAGCAGCAGTCCACTCTTGAAGCTAAACACACCATTCATAAGTCCAAATCTTACTTCTTCAAATACGAATTGTGATATGATACTGATATTAGTTAACAGACACACATTTAATTGGTCAAGTAATGCTTCGACTTGATTGTCCAAACCCATGTGGCCACATATAGAGAGACAGCATGGAATTGCATTTCTTTGGGCGTTGTGATTCATCATGAGTGGGCAACCAACATTGTATGCAATGAAGCAGAACCTCAAGAATATGCTTCCTCTTCTGTTCTTAAACATATTCCTCTTTTGTTATTCTGTATTTAGTACGTATAGTATGTTCCTTGTCAGGAAAGGGAGCAGGGACATCTGCAGTCAACAGCTGATAGAGCTGGCCTGTACGTGATCAATAGGCTTTCAATTACTAGCGGCAATACAACACCGTATTTTCTAGCCAGTTCCACTTTCCTGATTTATATATCGTGGTTATGGTGTACCCCTTTTATGTACACTACGATCTGCCTAGTTGTTGTATGCTCTTGTTATCATGGTTTGGCAACAAACTCTCTATACAGTATATTATGAACCTATCATCTGCCAACTATCCTTACTTCTGGAGCCTATTTTTTTGTGTACTTGTTCCAGATTATATTAATGCACGCACCATATTACAGCGCACATTAGCTCTCTCATCAGAATCTAGTGATAGCACACAAGGGTTTACATGGGCGCCCCTATATTAGAATATCCTCTGCATTACAAAGATAATCTCACTACTATTTATGTTTTCACGGTTCTCGGATATTATACATAATTACAGTGAATATCAGAATCCGCGCATCAGAAGAATATTGTGGAACACTGTAATGACTTAAAAAATTGGCACAAAGGCATTGAGTGCCATTTTGGATTCAAAGTGCGTTATATCGACTAGAGGGGGGGTGAATAGGCGATTTTTATGAAATTCTTCACTGAGGAATTTGCCAGTGAGGAAATTCCTTAGCGAAGAACTGTTTGCAGCGGAATAAGTACTCAGATGTAAGCATAACAGATTACACACATAGTCAGCATGATGAAATGAAGACTAGAACAGAGTACAGGAAGCGTAAACACAGGATAACAAGATGAAGACAAACAGACTGAAGAAATTGAACTGAGGAATTTGTGAAAGTCTTCAGTCAAAGTCTTCAAGCACAGATATGAACAACATGCAACACAAAATGAGGAAATGAGTGAGTTGAGGAAATAGAACCAGTCAGTTGGTGAAGACAATGATTTGGTAAACCAGTTCCAACTGCTGTCTCAGTTGTACGTCTGGTTGGAGCGGCTGAGTATTTAAACTCGAGGACACACAGTCCCGGACACCCAGTCTCTGAGCCGCAACTCAGGACACCCAGTCCTCGCCGTATTCTCCTTGAACTAAGACCACGCAGGCCTCGTCCAATCACTCGTGGTAAGTCTTCAGGTGACTTCCAAACCTTCACAGACTTGGTGACTCGGCGATCCACAATTCCTCTTGGATGCTCTAGACCTTGACGCCTAACCGTCTGGAAGAAGCACAGTCTTCAAAGGTAACAAGCGTCAGATCCACGCAGGATCAATTTCTTCAGTGATGCTCAATCACTTAGGGGTTTTTGTGGGGGTTTGGTTTTGGATTTTCCTCACTTGATGATTTTCGCTCAAAGTCCTCGGAGGATGGGTTGCTCTCAAATGACAAGTGTCAAGTTCTCTCGGAGCAGCCAACCAGCTAGTGGTTGTAGGGGGCGGCTATTTATAGCCTAGGGAGCAGCCCGACATGATAAGACATAAATGCCCTTCAATGATATGACCGTTAGGTGGATAAGATATTTTGGTCCGCCGGCGCGCAGCACAGCAACGGTCGGAAATTTGACTTTCAAAGTCCTCAGGGCTATCATGTTCCTCACTGTGTAGGCAATTCGCACTGGCGAATTCCTAACTCCTCAGTCAGAGCAAAGTCATCAGTGACCAGAAGAACTGCGTCTCTGTCACTGAAGAATTTGACTGAACTGTATGAGATTTCCAAAGGCTTCACTCGAAGGGATTGGTAGGTGTAGGATTTTGAGTTGAGCATCACATGGAAATTTTTCCTTAGTATTTCCTCGACCCCCTTTAACAGTACGGTGTTTCCTATGACTCAAGAAAGAGAAAATGAAACTACGAAAACAAAAGTCTTCATGCTTCAGATTCCTCGAATGAATATCAAGTCTTCATGGTCACACTAATTTCTTCACTTTCAAAGTTTTCAGAAAGTCTTCAGAATATCAAAGTCTTCAGTCGAAGAACTTCATTTTTAGGGGTCGACTTTCTCTGTAAATATCAAACTCCTCATAGACTTATAGACCTGTGTACACTCACAAACGCATCAGTTACTTAACCTATAAGTCTTCAATACACCAAAATCACTAAGGGGCACTAGATGCACTTACAATCTCCCCCTTTTTGGTGATTGATGACAACATAGGTTAAGTTTTCAACGGGGATAAACATATGAAGTGTAAATACTGATACTGAGGAATTTGATTGCAAGATATAGAAGAACTCCCCCTGAATATGTGCATAATGAGGAATTTGCTTTTGAGGCAATGCACATTTGAAGATTTGAATCATGGAGATCTCCCCCTATATCTTGTAATTCATACACGCATTTGATACATATACTATGAAGAATTTGAAATGCATGATGAAATATGGTGCCTGATGAGATTCAGCATGCATGCAATAGTATTAACTAGGAATGAGCATGCGGAATATCACATCAAAGGTTTCAGAGCTCAAATATCACATTCAGAGCTTAGTGCTTCAAAAGCATCAGAGCATAACACGTATCAAAATCAGAGCATCAGAAGCACGATTAAAAGTATTAGAGCACAGTGCAAAGTCAGCACAATGCACGATCAAAAGTATCAGGGCACCATCGGAGTTAAGATTACAACTCGATCCAATAAAAAGTTTCGGAAGAACGAGAGTTGTAACTTTTAAAAAAATGCCCATAGTATAAACCCGCTTGAAGACTAACTCAGATTTCTCCCCCTTTGTCATCAAATGACCAAAAGGATCGAAACTGAGGACTAACGCCCCTGAAGATATTCAAGTCAATGGAGGAGCGCCAGCGTTGTCGGGGTTGGTTGTTGAAGTAGGGCCTGCCGCAGTGTCGTCCAAGTCTTCATATTCATCAGTTTCACGCGATGAAGAATAAGAGCTGGCCACCAAATCAGGAACTTTGACTCTCTTGAATTTCTTCGGAGGTGGTGCAGACCAGTCATAAGCTTCCTGAAGACCCATAGTCTTCAATTCTTCCGCAGAATAGACATGATTTAGAACAGCCCAGGTGCGGTTGAGGGTTTCATGTAAATAGTACTGGTTTTTCTTCACTGCATTATGCGTTGAGGTCATATTGTGAAGAATTGCAGCAAATTGGCGCTTGACCCATTTCTGATTGCGATCAACCTTCTGATGAAGACTGAGGAGTAACTCACGATCAGTCATCACCCTGGGTGCTGTGGCTTGAGGCTGTTTCTTGGTGGAGGTATTTGCGGCAGTATCATGCGTAGCAGAATCATCATTGGTGGAGTAAGATGCAGCTTTGCGAAACTGACCATCCAATGGACGAGTGCCTTCATCAATTACAGCTGCTGCCTTGCCCTTGTCATCAGATGATGAAATTGGTCGCTTGAGGACTTCAATGGGCGGCAGGAAGCTGCCATGATTCAGAGTGTCAGCCTTGTAGTTCAGTGAAGATCTTGCCCGGATGAATCTCATGATCCAAGGCGCATATGGCTTCAGCTCAAAAGGTGACATTGCAATATTGGCCAGAGTCCTCATGAAGAAATCATGGAAGTTGACTGGAACGCCATGAATGATATTGAAAAGCATGTTCTTCATGATGCCAACGACGTCTTCATCATTTGAGTCGTGGCCTTTGATCGGACTCATAGTCTTCGTCAAGATTCTGTACACAGTCCGAGGCACATATAGCAAATCCTTGACGAGGAATTTGGTTCGAGGGGCTTGGCCTGGCTTCAGAGGCTTCATCAGTACTTGCATGAAGTGATCAGACAGTTCACGTTCATTATAGAGGCAACGAGCAGATTCATAGGGAGGATCAAGAGGAAGGACACGAAGCAATTCGGTTGCTGGTGCCTTGTAGTGAGTATTTTCAGTCATCCAATCCAGAACCCATGAGTTGATGTCTTCAGCATCTCCGGTGATGTGCAGGGTGGCATAGAACTGAAGAATGAGTTCTTCATTCCAGTCACATATATCAGTGCAGAAATTCAGCAGCCCTGCATTGTGAAGCACGGAGTACTGGCTCGAAGCACGGCAGTGATTCCATATCAACATGAGGAATATGCTCATGGTCGAAGATCTTGTCCTTGTCAAATAGTACTGAGGAATAGAAATTTGCTTGTGTTGGAGTCCAGAAGCGTCTTTTCCTCATTCGAGCAGAGTCATAAGGATTGTAGGCAGTGAAGAACACATGCTCAGAAAAGAAATCTTCAGCCTTGAACTTTTGCTTGCTTGAAAACGGATTCTTTGGCTTGGGCAGAGGAATATCTGTTATTTGAAGCACAACCTCAGGAATCGCGATTTCAGGTTCTTCAGGCTGAGGAATTTCTGGTTCCTCTCCTTGTGCAGTTTGAGGATTGGCAGTTGGTTCTTCAGCGCTAGTGGCTGGAATCTCTTCGTTGACAGATGATGTGGGATGAGTTTCTTCAGAGCCCATTTGAACAGTAGTAGTTGGTGACTGAGGAACTTGTTGAAGCAGAGTGAAGAGAGGAGTATTGGGGTGCTGACTTTCCCAAAAGTCATCGTTCATTACAGGTGTAGTGCACCCAATATCCACATCTTCATCTTCTTTTTCAATTTCCTCAGCGCCTGCCTCTTCAGCTGTGAACTGAGGCACGGGTGAGGAGGCAACAGGAGTTGAAGGGAAAGCTTCCACTTCAATTTTTTCATCAAGCTGTTCTGAAGTAGCAACAGATTGATTTTCTTCATATGATCCGCTTGGGATCGTGTATTCTTCTCCAAAGGGAACAATTTCCTTGGATGACATGGAGGAAATGGGAATGGCATCGATAGGATTTTCAATCGAGCTGGTCATTTGCTTCAATTTCTTCGCAGCCGAAGAATTTGACGCAGCTGATGCCTTCCTTTTCTTCACAGCAGCTCGCTCTGCAGCCTTTGTCTTCTTCACTTCATAGGTAGAAGGAAGAATTGGAGTTGGTGTTGGTGCAGGAGGAGCTGAGGATTGTGGTATAGTTTCTTCAGGCACAACTGGTGCAGTTGCCCTGTTTTCTTCAGATTCTTCAGGCGCACCACTAGTGGATGCCCTGGGAATTTCTTCAGCAGCTGGAATGGAGTCATCAGCCCTAGAACTTGTGTTCTCATCAACACGCTGAAAGTCATTAGCAGTGCTGGCATGTTCTTCAGCAGGCTGAGCAGATTCTTCAGCCTGAGGATTTTCTTGTTGCGATGAAGCTGCAACAGTTGACATTCTCTTCGTCAGAGTGACGAATCTCACCTTGGCTCCTTGCCAGTCAGCATTGTAAGCATCAAAATCCTTGCTGAGTGCTTGGATTTCTGATTGAGCTTTAAGAAGTTCTTCAGGAGACAAGTTGATGATGTTTTTCCTCAGAAGCTTCTCTTTTCTTGCTTTTGCTCTCTTCAATTCACGAGCCTTTTCAAATTTCCATTTCTCTTCTGAGATGAAATGGTTCAGCATGTGACTTTGACCAAGAGTCAGTGGCAGATCTGGAAGAGGAGTGTGTGGATCCTGATGCCACAGGTCAATGAAGTCAAGGATCTTCTTCGGATCCAAAAGCAGAGGTACACTTGTTCCTTTGGCTCTAGCGGCCTTGGTCAGTCTATCTCTGATGATTTCTTCAAGTTCTTCATCAGAGGCCTCATCATCAGAGGGAACGTTGAATGCAACCTGTTTCTTCTTCGGACTTGGCCGAGGACCGCGTCCAGCAGTTGCTTTTGTCTTCAGCAGAGTGGGACCTGTTGAGGACATTGGTGCAGCTGAGGAACTTGCTGAAACACCAGAAGCAATGGAGAATCCTTGAGTCCTTTGACAAGTTGCAAGATGCACAGGTGTTGAGGACTTGGAGGGAGCTGCTGAGGATTTTGAATGAGCAGCAGCAGTCTGAGGAATTTGCTGAGAGGGCGCGGCTGAGGAACTGGGCCGTGAGGGCGCTGACGGTGAAGCACTTGGCTTGCGTGCAGGCTTCTTTGGCATTGATTTCCTCGGTTTGACCGAGGGCTCAGCAGCAGCAGCAGCAGTATCCTCATTGAATTTCCTCACTGCTTCCTTGGCCTGTCTTGCCAATTTGGCTTGGCGCCTGGACCATTCTTCAGGAAAATCTTCACCACGTTTGACGCTGGTGGGATCAGCAACTTGGCCAGGTGCCAGAGGAGCTCTTGGGCATGGAGGATTCAGTGCGAATTTCCTCATGTACTTAGGAGTGACATAGCGGTATTCACGCCATTCTCGTGCCCATCTCCTTTCTATCCTCTGTATGCGCACTTTGCGCTGGTTCTTGGTCTCCTTGCCAAATTTGGATTCATCAGGTGTGCAGTAGTCTTTGTATATTTCCTCTGGAATTTCAAAAGCAGTCATGACTTCCGGTTTCTTTCCTCCCTTCTGCGGTCTCTTGCCTTCTGCCATTTTCTTCAGGTGAGGAATTTGAACAATAGAGCACTCTGAAGAAGTATGCAATTTTTCTTCGAGGAACGCTGCAAATGAGTTAAGTTGATGAGAACCTAGTGATTCAGCAGCGGACATGAGTACCTGTGAACAGAGTGTAGGTGCGAGGAATTTGGAGAGGTCATATGCGTTCTCAGAAGATTTTTCAAAAGGAGCAAGTTTTGAGGAATTTGACCAGTTTGAGCCTTGAGGAATTTCACTAAGCATTTTGTCTTAGGTTCCAGAGTTGTACAGATCGAAAATCCGCACAATTGAGGAATCTTGAAGAAATGAATGCTTAGAGAGATAAATCAAGAACATATAGTGTGTGAGGTGTTCATATGTGAAGATTTTGAAGAGTAAAAACACCTTTGAAGATTTTCAGAAAGATTTGAGAATCAACGCGAGTAATAAAAGTGACTTTTAATTACCCGAACTGAAGAACACGACAAACAGAGATGAACTGTAGAGAAGTTCGTCACGTTAGATCTTCCACGCCCTAACTTGGCAGAGGAAGATGACTACGACGGCGGCGGAGTGAAGATTTCCGCGGCCGGCGCGAGTACGACGACGATGAGGTCGAGGCAGTGAAGCTTTTCCTCACCGGCGGCGATGGAGTAGCGGCGGCGCTAGGGTTTGAGGAGAGCTCGAGCGAGAGACAGCGATCAAGCGGAGTAAATGAAGTGAGGAGGGTAAAGGGGTATTTATAGCCACGGTGAAAAACTGTTCGCCCGAAGATTTTGGACGAACATGCCCCTGCCCTTTCTCCTTCACGCGACGTGTGTCACCCACGTACTGTGCAGATGGGATCGTGTAAGATCGTGGGTGATTAAAGTAATACATCGTGGGATGCGAAACGGTTTGAGCGGTAAAACCGGAAACTTGGATAAGATTTGTTAAAAAGTTTCGTTCGCAATTTCTTCAGCTGTCAAGGACCAGTGAAGACTTTGAACGAGTTTCAATCAGAACGCACATGAAGAATTTGTGAATAGATTGGGTTGAGTATAGCATAGAGGGGAAGGGTCCGATCACATTCACTTAGCAGAAATCGCAACTTGAAGAATTAGCAATAAGTGAATGCTGTAGAGGACATAAACTCATATATATATATAGCCAATGAAGAACGACGACGGAACTACTGAAGATTTTGCAAAGTTGAAGAATTTGAAAAACTGAGGAATTTCAAAAATGAGGAAAAACTCAGATTGAAGATTTTCAACTTTTGTGGTGGCGTAGCCCACCGTATAAGAATGATGATTTCAGACACCGCGTACAATTGTCGTAGGGTTCTGAGAATCAAATTCTTCATTGATTTCTTCACACTTAGATTGTTGTTCTTCATTGATTGAGGAACAACGTTTCTTCATGTGTTGCACATCTAAGTCATCAATTATGCATAAGGGTTAGGATGTGTGTCCTTTTCAAAGAACATTCGAAGATTCTAAGATATTTAGCTCACACCGCAACTTGCTAAATCTCTTCTCATCCAAGGGCTTGGTGAAGATATCAGCTAGCTGTTCTTCAGTCTTCACATGCTCGATGGAGATATCGCCCTTTAACACATGATCACGAAGAAAATGATGACGAATCTGGATGTGCTTAGTCTTCGAGTGCTGAACTGGGTTGTGAGCAATCTTGATGGCACTCTCGTTGTCGCAGAGGAGAGGCACATTCTTCACGTTGACGCCATAGTCCTTGAGGGTTTGCTTCATCCAAAGCAGTTGAGCACAGCATGACCCAGCAGCAATATATTCAGCTTTAGCAGTAGACAGTGATACAGTTCTGTTTCTTCGAGGACCAACATACCAAAGATCGTCCGAGGAAATGACAAGTGCCAGATGTTGACTTGCGGTCCACACGATCACCAGCATAGTCAGAGTCAGAATATCCAATGAGATCAAAAGCAGAGCCCTTGGGGTACCATAATCCTAGTGTTGGTGTGTGAGCTAGATATCGAAGAATATGCTTCACAGCCTTATGGTGTGATTCCTTCGGTGCAGCTTGAAATCGGGCACACATGCAAACACTAAGCATTATATCTGGCCTAGATGCACATAGGTACAATAGAGAACCAATCATGGAGCGGTATACCATGTGATCGAAGTCAGTACCATTTTCATCAGTGCATAGATGACCATTTGTGGGCATAGGAATTTTGACGCCTTTGCAATCTTGCATGCCGAATTTCCTCAGTACATCTTTGAGGTATTTCTCCTGAGATATGAATATGCCATTGTGCTGCTGACGAATTTGAAGACCTAAGAAGAATTTCAACTCTCCCATCATAGACATTTGATATTCTTCACTCATCATATAGGCAAATTCATCACTATATCGTTGGTTAGTACAGCCAAAGATAATATCATCAACATATATTTGGCACACAAATAGTTCACCATCATATGATTTAGTAAATAGAGTAGGATCGAGTGAACCGGGTGTGAAGCCATTCTTCACGAAGAATTCCTTCAGTGTATCATACCACGCCCGAGGGGCTTGCTTGAGGCCATAGAGAGCCTTATTTAGTCTGAAGACTTTGTCAGGATTCTTGGGATCTTCAAAACCTGGGGGTTGAGCAACATATACTTCTTCCTCAAGCTTACCATTGAGGAATGCACTTTTCACATCCATTTGATATAAGATGATATCATGATGGTTAGCATAGGCAAGTAAAATGCGAATAGCTTCAAGTCTAGCAACAGGTGCAAAAGTCTCATCAAAATCAATTCCTTCAACCTGTGTGTAGCCTTGAGCTACTAGTCGTGCCTTATTCCTCACAACGAGGCCATTTTCATCTTGCTTGTTGCGGTAGATCCACTTTGTGCCAATGATATTATGCTTGCGAGGATCTGGGCGATTGACCAATTCCCAGACATTGTTCAGCTTGAACTGATGTAATTCTTCTTGCATAGCCTGAATCCACTCCGGCTCCAGAAATGCTTCATCTACCTTAGTGGGCTCTGAGATAGAGACAAAAGCATAGTGCCCACAAAAGTTAGATAAGTGTGAGGCTTTTGAGCGGGTGAGAGGACCTGGTGCGCTGATGTCATCGATGATATTCTCCACTTGCACTTCTTTTGCAACACGTGGATGAGTTGGTTGTCGCTGAGGATTTTGATCAGCATTTTCTTCAGCACCAATTTCCTCATCATGTTCTTCAGGTGCATCAGCTCGACGTTCTTCACGAACAGGAATGAATTCTTCACCAGATTCTTCAGTAGGAATGACATCCTCAGTTGCCTTGTGCTTGATAGCATCCTCAGGTGCTGGTTCATCTAACACAGAAGGTAGGTGCTCTCTTTGCGAGCCATTAGTTTCATCGAACCACACATCTACAGTGTCAACAATCTTGTGAAGAACAATGTTGAAGACTCTGTAGGTGTGCGAATCCTTTCCGTAACCAAGCATAAAACCTTCATGTGCTTTCGGTGCAAATTTAGAGTTGTGGTGAGGATCTCTAATCCAACATTTAGCACCGAAGACTTTGAAATAACTTACATTGGGTTTCTTGTCAGTGAGGAGTTCATATGCAGTCTTCTTGAAGAATTTGTGAAGATATACTCTGTTGATGATGTGGCAGGCAGTATCAATTGCGTCAATCCAAAAACGCTGAGGCGTTTTGTATTCATCAAGCATAGTGCGGGCCATCTCAACAAGAGTTCTGTTCTTGCGCTCCACGACGCCATTTTGCTGAGGAGTATAAGGAGCAGATAATTCATGAGTAATACCAAGTTCATCAAGATAGGCATCAAGACCAGAATTCTTGAACTCAGTTCCATTGTCACTTCTGATATGCTTGATCTTCACACCAAAGTTGGTTGAAGCCCTCGAGGAAAATCGTTTGAAGACTTCCTGCACTTCATGTTTGTAAGTAACAATGTGTACCCATGTATATCGAGAATAATCATCAACAATGACAAAACCATATAGAGATGCATCATTAGTGACTGCTGAATAATGATTAGGTCCGAAGAGGTCCATGTGAAGCAATTCGAATGGACGAGTAGTGGTCATGATAGTCTTCGCTGGATGCTTGGCCTTGGTCATTTTTCCGGCTTCACATGCTCCGCATAAGTGATCCTTGAGGAATTTGACATTCTCAATGCCAATGACATGCTTCTTCTTCGCAAGCGTGTTCAAATTCCTCATGCCTGCATGACCAAGTCATCGATGCCATAGCCAGCCTTCTGAGGCTTTTGCAAGTAAACACATGGCTGGTTGTGGTCCTGTAGAGAAGTCAACAATATACAAATCTCCTCTCCTAAAGCCTTCGAAGACTTTGGAATTGTCAGCTTCCATAATCACAACACAGCGATATTTGCCAAAGACAACAACCATATCAAGATCACAAAGCATTGAGACTGACATGAGATTGTATCCTAAGGATTCAACGAGCATGACTTTGTCCATGTGCTTATCCTTAGAGATAGCAACCTTACCAAGACCCAATACCTGACTTTTGCCTTTGTCAGCAAATATGATATGCTTCAGAGGTGACGGTGATAAAGGAGCATCCATCAATAGATTCTTGTCACCAGTCATGTGATTTGTACACCCACTATCGAGGACCCATTCAGTGGTTTTGGGTTGATCATCCTGCAGATGAATTAGTGTAATTTACAATCTCATATGCTTCATCAGTGAAGAATATGATATCAAGTTCATCAGATGAATTTCATCAAGCAATAAACAGATATAGCAGTATGAGGACGTGTGAAATGAAGATTCATTTCATCATGATTCGCCTGCGTCCTTTCAAGCATATTGTCAGGCCCCCAGCAAATTCTTCAGATGTTCGAGCACGTCTGGAGACCTGACCCTGCAGAAGAGATTAGTTCCTTTTCTTCATCACCCACATCTGGAGGGGTGGCAAAGAGTTCATCATCCTGCGAGCACCATGTGAGAAAGGTGGCAAAGATGCCAAACCATTTCGCTTAGCATTGGAGGGGTTAGGGTAAGCATATAAATAAGCAGACTAATTCTTCGAGGACTTATGAACATAATGGTTTGAAGAATAATGCACATATTCATAGCCCTTAGCTTTTCCCAGCGAGACAGATTTGTTAGCATGATAATAATCATATGAGGACTTTGATCCAGTTGAGGAATTTGATCCTCGTGAAGAGTTTGGTCCATATGAGGATTTGGATCCATATGAAGAATTTGGTCCATATGAAGAATTTGATCTGGGGTTCCTGTTCTTCACTGGTGGTGTCATAAGGACATTCACCTGAAGACTTTCAACACAGCTTTTGGGAACCCAGATTTTCTTCATAGGGGAACCGTTCCTGCAGTTAGTGCCAACATATCTAGCAAATACTTCACCATTCTGATTTTTGAACAGTTTATAGTTGGAGTCAAATGACTCATCAGAAGAATGAGGAGATTCACATGTAAAGCCAGATAAGTTAGATGGATCAACTGGAGGTCCCTTTGCCGCAACCCATTAGGTTTTGGGATACTGCTCAGGTTTCCAATATGTTCCATCGGCATTCAGTTTCCTCTCAAAGGCAATACCCTCTTTCCTAGGGTTTCTGTTGAGGATCTGCTTTTTGAGCACATCACAAAGTGTCTGATGCCCTTTGAGGCTTTTGTACAAGCCTGTCATGTACAATTCCTTCACCCTGCATTGTTAGTGATACTAGCAAAGTCCTCAGGTGAGGAATTAGTGATAGCAGAGGCAGATGAAGAATTTGTAACATTTGAAGCATTTGAACATTCAGGTGAAGAATTAGCAGATTCACGTTCAATGAACTTTAAGCACGGAGGAGCAAATTCTTCCTGAGAAGCGCTGATTTGTTGAGCTAGTAATGAATCGCGCTCCTTCTGAAGATCTTCATAGCATTCTCTTAGCTTATCAAGATCTGCCTTTCTTTGAATAGCTTCAAGAGAAAGCTTCTCATTGTCTTGCTTTTCTTGAAGAAATTCATAAGAAAGTTTCTCATGATCAGACAAGAGAGAGTTATGATGACCATGAAGGTTATCATACTTAGACTGAAGTCTTTGAAGATTTTCAGTCAGGGCTTTAGTGCGATCCATTTCTTCACCCAACATATCATCACTTTTATCTAGCATGTTTTGAACTTTTTCAAGAGCCCGTTGTTGTTTCACAGCAATTTTAGCAAGTTTAGAGTAGCTAGGCTTAAGATCCTCATCAGATTCATTTTCACTAGAATCAGAGGAGTTATATTTGAGTACCTTAGCTGCTTTTGCCATGAAGCAATAGGTGGGAGCGTAGCCATCATTATCTTCATCAGGCTTGTTGATGGAATCAGTTTCTTCAGTGTTGAAGATGGACTTGCTGACGAAAGCAGTAGCAACGGCCAGACTCGTCACACCAACCTCAGATTCTTCAGACTCTTCCTCTTCATCATTTTCCTCAGATTCGGCTTCAGAGTCCATCTCCTTGCCAATGAATGCCCGAGCTTTCTTGGAGCTGCCCTTCTTGTGAGATGAAGACTTTGATGGTTTTGAAGACGAAGATTTTGATGATTTCTTCTTCTTCTTCATTTCATCATAACTGTACTCCTTGTATTTCTTCTTCTTCATTTCCTTCTCCCACTGAGGACAATCTTGAATGTAGTGACCAGGCTTCTTGCATTTGTGACAAAGTCTTCTCTTGTAGTCACTGGATGAAGAATCACTTCCCCTTGAGGGTTTTCCAAAGCGACCACGTCTTGTGAATTTCTGGAATTTCTTCACAAGGAGAGCTAGATCCTGGCTCAGTTCTTCAGGATCACCAAGGCTACTACCAGAATCCTCACATTCAGAGTCAGACACAACCTTGGCCTTCAGGGCACGTGGTTTGCCATAGTTCGAGCCATAGAGATCTCTCTTTTCAGCAAGCTGGAACTCGTGAGTGTTAAGCCTTTCGAGGATATCAGCAGGATCAAGTGACTTGTAGTCAGCACGCTCTTGTATCATCAGTCCCAGAGTATCAAATGAGGAATCAAGCGATCTTAGCAGTTTCTTCACTACTTCATGGTCAGTGATGTCAGTGGCACCGAGGGCTTGAAGCTCATTTGAGATGTCAGTGAGGCGATCGAAGGTTTGTTGAACATTTTCGTTGTCGAGTCTTTTGAAGCGGTTGAAGAGATTTCGAAGAACATCAACTCGAGAGTCACGCTGAGTTGAGACTCCTTCATTTACTTTAGACAGCCTATCCCAGATAAGCTTGGCAGTTTCCAAAGCACTCACTCTTCCATACTGTCCTTTGCTCAGATGGCCACAGATGATATTCTTCGCTTGAGAGTCGAGTTGTTTGAATCTCTTCACATCAGTAGCGGTCAGTGTTTCAGTGACAGCGGGGACACCATTTTCCACAACATACCAGAGATCATTATCAATTGCCTCAAGATGCATCTGCATCTTATTCTTCCAGTAGGGATAGTCCGTTCCATCAAAGGTAGGACACCCAGCCGAGACCTTGATCATACCTGCGATCGACATAACTAGAACTCCAGGTGGTTAAACCAAAATCACACAGAACAAGGGAGTACCTTGCTCTGATACCAATTGAAAGTGCGTTATATTGACTAGAGGGGGGGTGAATAGGCGATTTTTATGAAATTCTTCACTGAGGAATTTGCCAGTGAGGAAATTCCTTAGCGAAGAACTGTTTGCAGCGGAATAAGTACTCAGATGTAAGCATAACAGATTACACACATAGTCAGCATGATGAAATGAAGACTAGAACAGAGTACAGGAAGCGTAAACACAGGATAACAAGATGAAGACAAACAGACTGAAGAAATTGAACTGAGGAATTTGTGAAAGTCTTCAGTCAAAGTCTTCAAGCACAGATATGAACAACATGCAACACAAAATGAGGAAATGAGTGAGTTGAGGAAATAGAACCAGTCAGTTGGTGAAGACAATGATTTGGTAAACCAGTTCCAACTGCTGTCTCAGTTGTATGTCTGGTTGGAGCGGCTGAGTATTTAAACTCGAGGACACACAGTCCCGGACACCCAGTCTCTGAGCCGCAACTCAGGACACCCAGTCCTCACCGTATTCTCCTTGAACTAAGACCACGCAGGCCTCGTCCAATCACTCGTGGTAAGTCTTCAGGTGACTTCCAAACCTTCACAGACTTGGTCACTCGGCGATCCACAATTCCTCTTGGATGCTCTAGACCTTGACGCCTAACCATCTGGAAGAAGCACAGTCTTCAAAGGTAACAAGCGTCGGATCCATGCAGGATCAATTTCTTCAGTGATGCTCAATCACTTAGGGGTTTTTGTGGGGGTTTGGTTTTGGATTTTCCTCACTTGATGATTTTCGCTCAAAGTCCTCGGAGGATGGGTTGCTCTCAAATGACAAGTGTCAAGTTCTCTCGGAGCAGCCAACCAGCTAGTGGTTGTAGGGGCGGCTATTTATAGCCTAGGGAGCAGCCCAACATGATAAGACATAAATGCCCTTCAATGATATGACCGTTAGGTGGATAAGATATTTTGGTCCGCCGGCGCGCAGCACAGCAACGGTCGGAAATTTGACTTTCAAATTCCTCAGGGCTATCATGTTCCTCACTGTGTAGGCAATTCGCACTGGCGAATTCCTAACTCCTCAGTCAGAGCAAAGTCATCAGTGACCAGAAGAACTGCGTCTCTGTCACTGAAGAATTTGACTGAACTGTATGAGATTTCCAAAGGCTTCACTCGAAGGGATTGGTAGGTGTAGGATTTTGAGTTGAGCATCACATGGAAATTTTTCCTTAGTATTTCCTCGACCCCCTTTAACAGTACGGTGTTTCCTATGACTCAAGAAAGAGAAAATGAAACTACGAAAACAAAAGTCTTCATGCTTCAGATTCCTCGAATGAATATCAAGTCTTCATGGTCACACCAATTTCTTCACTTTCAAAGTCTTCAGAAAGTCTTCAGAATATCAAAGTCTTCAGTCGAAGAACTTCATTTTTAGGGGTCGACTTTCTTTGTAAATATCAAACTCCTCATAGACTTATAGACCTGTGTACACTCACAAACGCATCAGTTACTTAACCTATAAGTCTTCAATACACCAAAATCACTAAGGGGCACTAGATGCACTTACATGGATGCAATGAAACTCATACGCTCCCCACCTGTAGATTCTTGTACAGATATGATCCTAATGACTATTCTAACCTCGAGGAGTCAAAGGCAGATGGCCTGTCATGTTCACCCATCAAGGTGTCTGTTCTACTTTGGCAAGGTTTTATTGATTGCGCGTATCTCGCATTTCTTCTACTTTGTTGCACCGCCATCTACTTAGTTTACTCATCATATATGTGAAGATGTCATGCCCATCCATTATCAATACATACTTCATCTGTCATCATACCATGTTTTTTCACTCAAATGATATTCTTATGCATCAGACATCAAAAAGGAAGAGGGTGATTGCCGAACCTGAAGGAGCACCAGCAAAGTCCTTGAAAAGCGTGATGGTGTCGGAGAAATCAGACAGCACCCCACTTATATTGGTTGTACAACCAGTGACACAAAACATAGGACCGACTCCAGTGTACTATACCCATACTTCACTGGCCACACCACTAGCCCCACCACACAGGACCTGCACTCCAGCAAAAGGTATGCTGATTTCAGTTGCCATAGCACTAGCCGTACCACAGAAAAATCCCACTCCAGCAAAAAGTACAGCAAGTCCACCGGCCAAAGACCTATCCCAACGGCAGAGACGGCCAATTCCTGTAGATTGGAACCCCATTCCAGTTATTCCCAGTTTAAAAGACAATGCTTTCAATGTTGGTAGGGACTACGTGCATATATTCCCATCATGGGAAGATTGTAGCGAAGACAAACACCATTTTCACATCTTCCTGTCCCACTTACGTGTAAGTGCTATTATCCATGGTGATTATTTTCCTATTTTCTACTGATTGAACACATCAATGATTTACATTACATTGTTGTAAGTAGGCGAGGGTCAATCTGGATAGTCATGACGAGCAAAGCTTGCTTGCGCTTTTTAAGGAAGCATTGCAGCAGTCTTGGTGTTACCTGAGGAAATCATACTGTGATGGCAAGTCTATAAACAAATTTCCAGTGAAGTTTCCTGTGCTAAATTTAGAAGACATTGAATGGAAAAAACCTTGTTATGCACTAGTCTCGTTCTCAAGATGAGGTATTGTCTATGATATCGCATGACAATTTGAACTTCTACTTTTCCGCATGTTCCTTACGGATATTTTTTGCAGGAAATCTGCTCGAAGAAGAATTCCGGTTTGAAAAGAATGACAGGATATCGCAAATATGCTACCCGGTGCTTTGCTCTTGTTAGTACATGTTGTCCTGTATCATTGTACTTGCATACATACATGGTTCATTATGTGACAACAGTATGCATGATAGCTTGCTTATCAATTGTTCGCTCCAAATTATCTGATCTGTATGAATGGTTATATTAGTGTAGAATATATTCAATGCCAATGAAATTTTTTAGCTTTGCATTGTTCTTGTAAGTACATGTTGTCCTTTATCAGTGTACTTATATTGACAGGTAGTTGTTCATGTACCATCACTCTGCAGCTTATTTTCCTTTGCCCTCCATTTTAGACACATCAGATCTATATTTACTCTTACCATAAGGTTGTATAACACCGATGATACTGAAGAAGTTTAGCTCTGCATTGCTCTCGGTTGTACCTTTTGCGTGTATCGATGTACTTACATTTATAGCTACTTGGTTATGTAGCATCACTCTTTATCTTATTTTAAATATTGTCCATTTTTTCTTATATTATCACATCTATATTTATTCCTAACAAAATGTAGAATAAATGCAATGCTTATGAAGAAGATTCTATGGTAAACTTCTTGAATCGCCCCCCCCCCCCCCCCCCCATCAGCGTGGACACGGGCTTTATAGAGCCTATCTTCACCAATAATGTAAGTTTGTCCTTCTCAAGCCTTCAAACTTTGTAGTGTATATTTTGGTTAGGCATGACTGCAACAGCTATTTATTTTTTGTGTTTGCATCAAATTGCATGTTTAAAGTTTATTATGTAGTTCATAAACAAAAGTTTGTCCTTCTCAATTTAAGTTTTCAGTTGTAAAACCAAGTTCCTTCTTCATACCATGTAAATTAAACTATACAGAGCAAGTGATCTTCTTTTCAACTGCATGTATGCTTCTGTTCTTGATCTGTAGTCCAGTGGTGTGGTGAACCTACCCACTACAGCACAATGTCATATTCTGCAATGTCTTAACTATGAACAATGTCTTATCATTCTACTATTATTTAAACTGTCTCTTTATTTACCAATCTGAAATGGGATAAATTGATAGCACACTAACCATTGATACTTATGAGTTCTTGATCTGTAATCCAGTGGTGTCGTGAAGCTGCCAACTCCTTCACAATGTCATTTCCTACCATGTCTTGACCTGAACAATACCATATTGTGTTAATGCTATTTTAAACTGTGTCACTTTATTCATCAGTAAGAAATGTGATGAATTGTCAGCACTGATACTTATATGTGCAAAACCTATCATCTATTTGCTTGTTTATCTTTCAGAGTGAGGAGGATATAAGTGTCAAACAAGCGCAGTCACATCAGCTTGCTCAGCTGCTTGCGCTGCAGCTCCCGAGCAGGGATAACCTTTCTTGAACTCTATTGAAGTGATGTCGGTTTTGTATATTATTTTGTCGGCGTGTTTATTTGCACTGGTGGCAAACTTTGATTCCCAGTGTATATAATCTACTGTCTGCTTGTGCTTTATTATCATAGTGGCGAACTTTGATGCCCAATGGATGTAATATGCCGTAATTTCTTTATTGTATAGTCTAGTTTTTTTCTTATTCACGATGCTGCAGTTATTTTACTGTATATATATATATCCTGTCTTCACAGTAAAGCGGCCAAACCGTAAAATTACGGTACATACTCGGGCCGTCATGCAAATCACTATGTATGATCCGCATCATGGGCCCCGTCATCTTGGTCCGTTAATAGGCCTAAATGTAAATTGGCCCACTAGTATATTAGGCCGAGTAAACCGTTGGCCCTATTTTTGCAAGAAAACTCAATGGGCTTTTAGGAGGCTAAAAAGTAAGTTGGGCCTGAAACATGCCGAACAGCTCACGGGCTGGCAACAGGCCGAAATAGACCCCGGCCCATGATTGTTCCAATCACATCACGGGTCTTAACAAGCCAAAATTGTCTCGGTCCTTATTTGGCCCAATCAGATTATCGGTTGTGAGCAGGCCGGATGCAAATCGGGCCATAGTTAGGCCCAACTATATGACAGGCTCTTAACAGGCCGAAATAAACATAGGGCCAAAATGTTAATCGGGCCTTTAACATGCCGAAACTAATATCAGACCGAATTACTAAATGGGCCTTTAGCAAGTGGGCCTAAAAGCATAGCGTCCAGTTGACGGGCCAGATCTGATATGGGCCATGATTTAGCCCAAAGCCTCTTAAAGGGCCGGACCTGATCTGGGCCGTAATTTGGCACAGAACGTGATAGGCTTTTAACGGGTCGGATCTCATATGGGCCTTTATTAGGCCCGGAATGTGGCAGGCTATTAATAGACTGGATCAAATATGGGCCGACATTTGGCCCAAAACATGGCAGCATGTTAATAGGTCGGCCCACTAGTGTCCTCAAAATCTTGTGGGCCTCCAGCTGGGCCGGCCCATTATGGTTGGAGAAATCTCATGGGCCTTTAGCTAGGCCGGTCCATTATGGTCCACAAAATCTTGTGGGCCTTTAGCTGGGCCGACCCATTATGGTCCGCAAAATATCGTGGGCCTTTAGCTAGGCCAGCCCATTAAGGTCCGCAAGATCTTGTAGGCCTTTAGCTGGGCCGGCCCATTTAATCTTTATGGGCCACTTTTCGGCCGGTCCACGTGTCAACATATCATAGGCTCATCTCGCCCATTGGATGAGTGACACCTGTGCCAACGCGGAGCTGACACGTGGTTCTGTCAGCCAATGAGAATTTTACACGTGGAAAATCGACATTGGTCGTGGCTGTTAGCAGGTTATCGTATCCAAAACCAGACCCGATAGCTTAACGGCGTCCCGTTACGATGGATGCCACGTGTCGGTCACCCTTGACGAAAGCACTTCTATGACGCGTGATTTATCGTCATGGAAGTGGACACTTCTGTGATGATAATTTTGGTAATATCATGGAACACTTCTACGACAGCACATGTTTGACTATCTTGATTCTGTCATAAAATCGTCATGGATGTACATGCATGACAGAAAACATGACCTACTGTGACAAACACGTATCATCACGAAAGTGTTTTTTTGTAGTGCATGGCGTTAACCAAATCAGTTAGAGTGTGGTTTTTCCGTTCGGCAACCCCGTTTGACTGGGTGAGTAGGGAGGCGTCCTCTCATGAATAATACCATGTTCCGCACAAAATAAATAAAACTCATTAGAAAAGTACTCGCACCACGATCAGACCGGACTCGTTTTATTTTCTTCTCAAGTTGGTTCTCAACTTCAGCCTTATAGACTTTAAAGTAGTGTAGAGCCTCATCCTTAGTATTTAACAAATACACATAGCAGAATCTAGTGGAATCATCAATCAGAGTCATGAAGTATTTCTTTCCACCCTTAGTCAACACACCATTCGTCTCACAGAGATCTGAATGTATGAGCTCTAACGATGCGAGGTGTCTCTCCTTCGCAAGCTTGTGAGGCTTACGAGGTTGCTTAGCTTGCACACACGTGCTACATCTTGAGCTTGTGTTGGTTTTCCTCGAAGAGGAGAGGGTGATGCAGCAAAGTGTAGCGTAAGTATTTCCCTCAGTTTCGAGAACCAAGGTATCAATCCAGTAGGAGGCTCCTCAAAAGTCCCACGCACCTGAAGGAAATATGCCCTAGAGGCAATAATAAAGTTATTATTTATTTCCTCATATCATGATAAATGTTTATTATTCATGCTAGAATTGTATTAACCGGAAACATGATACATGTGTGAATACATAGACAAACATATGGTCACTAGTATGCCTCTACTTGACTAGCTCATTAATCAAAGATGGTTATGTTTCCTAACCATAGACATGTGTTGTCATTTGATTAATGGGATCACGTCATTAGGAGAATGATGTGATTGACATGACCCATTCTGTTAGCCTAGCACTTGATTGTTTAGTATATTGCTATTGCTTTCTTCATGACTTATACATGTTCCTGTAACTATGAGATTATGCAACTCCCGTTTACCGAAGGAACACTTTGGGTGCTACCAAACGTCACAACGTAACTGGGTGATTATAAAGGAGTACTACAGGTGTCTCCAAAGGTAAATGTTGGGTTGGCGTATTTTGAGATTAGGTTTTGTCACTCCGATTGTGGGAGAGGTATCTCTAGGCCCTCTCGGTAATGCACATCACTATAAGCCTTGAAAGCAATGTAGCTAATGAGTTAGTTACGGAATGATGTATTACGTAACGAGTAAAGAGACTTGCCGATAACGAGATTGAACTAGGTATTGGATATCGACGATCGAATCTCGGGCAAGTAACATACCGATGACAAAGGGAACAACGTATGTTGTTATGTGGTTTGACCGATAAAGATCTTCGTAGAATATGTAGGAGCCAATATGGGCATCCAGGTTCCGCTATTGGTTATTGACCGAGAATAGTTCTAGGTCATGTCTACATAGTTCTAGAACCCATAGGGTCCGCACGCTTAACGTTACGATGACAGTTTTATTATGAGTTTATAAGTTTTGATGTACCGAAGTTTTTTCGGAGTCCCGGATGTGATCACGGACATGACGAGGAGTCTCGAAATGGTCGAGTCATAAAGATTGATATATTGGAAGCCAATGTCTGGACATCGGAAGTGATCCGGGTGAAATCGGCATTTTACCGGAGTACCGGGAGGTTACCGGAACCCCCCCCCCCCCCGGTGAACTAATGGGCCTTATTGGGCCTAGTGGAGGAAGAGGAGAGTAGGCCTAGGGGCAGCCGCGTGCCCCCCCCCCCAAGTCCGAATAGGACAAGGAGGGGGGGGCGGCGCCCCCCCTTTCCTTTCCCCCCTCTCCTCCTTCCCCCGAAGTCCTAATCCAGCTAGGGAAAGGGGGGAGTCCTACTCCCGGTGGGAGTAGGATTCCTCCGGCGCGCCTCCTCCTAGGCCGGCCGCACCCCCCCCCCCCCTTGCTCCTTTATATATGCGGGCAGGGGGGCACCCTAGAACACACAAGTTGATCTACGTGATCGTTCCTTAGCCGTGTGCGGTGCCCCCCTCCACCATATTCCACCTCGGTCATATCGTCGCGGAGTTTAGGCGAAGCCCTGCACCGGTAGAACATCATCATCGTCACCACGCCGTCGTGCTAACGGAACTCATCCCCGACACTTTGCTGGATCGGAGTCCGGGGATCGTCATTGAGCTGAACGTGTGCTGAACTCGGAGGTGCCGTACGTTCGGTACTTGGATCGGTCGGATCGTGAAGACGTACGACTACATCAACCGCGTTGTCATAACGCTTCCGCTTACGGTCTACGAGGGTACGTGGACAATACTCTCCCCTCTCGTTGCTATGCCATCACAATGATCTTGCGTGTGCGTAGGAATTTTTTTGAAATTACTACGTTCCCCAACATCACCTACACAAACAAACTGAGAACTCGCAACCAACGCAATCAAGGGGTTGTCAATCCCTTCACGGCCACTTGCTAAAGTGAGATCTAATAAAGATAGTATGATAAGATAAATATATTTTTGGTATTTTATAAGATAGATGAAAAAAGTAAAGATGCAAATAAAGTAGATGGAAAGCAAATATGATAAGAGATAGACCCGGGGGCCATAGGTTTAACTAGTGGCTTCTCTCGAGATAGCATAAGTATTACGGTGGGTGAACAAATTACTGTCGAGCAATTGATAGAAAAGCACATAGTTATGAGATTATCTAGGCATGATCATGTATATAGGCATCACGTCCATAACAAGTAGACCGACTCCTGCCTGCATCTACTACTATTACTCCACACATCAACCGCTATCCAGCATGCATCTAGAGTATTAAGTTCATAAGAACAGAGCAACGCATTAAGCAAGATGACATGACGTAGAGGGATAAACACATGCAATATGATATAAACCCCATCTTGTTATCCTCGATGGCAACAATACAATACGTGTCTTGTAACCCTTTCTGTCACTGGGTAAGAACACCGCAAGATTGAACCCAAAGCTAAGCACTTCTCCCATGGCAAGAAAGATCAATCTAGTAGGCCAAACCAAACTGATAATTTGAAGAGACTTGCAAAGATAAATCAATCATACATAAAAGAATTCAGAGAAGATTCAAATATTATTCATAGATAAACTTGATCATAAACCCACAATTCATCGGATCTCGACAAACACACCGCAAAAAGAGATTACATCGAATAGATCTCCACAAGAGAGGGGGAGAACATTGTATTGAGATCTAAAAAGAGAGAAGAAGCCATCTAGCTAATAACTATGGACCCATAGGTCTGTGGTAAACTACTCACAACTCATCGGAGTGGCAAGGATGTTGATGTAGAGGCCCTCCATGGTTGCTTCCCCCTCCGATAGAGTGCCGGCAAGGGCTCCAAGATGGGATCTCGCGGATACAGAAGGTTACGGCGGTGGAAATTGTGTTTCGTGGTGCTCCTGGATGTTTTCGGGATACGTAGGCATATATAGGAGGAAGAAGTACGTCGGTGGCCGCCCGAGGGGCCCACGAGACAGAGGGGCGCGCCCTCCTATCTCGTGGGTCCCTCAGAGCTTTCTTGACTTGCACTCCAGGCTCTCCAGATCAGATTTGTTCCAAAATAACGCTCCCGAAGGTTTCATTCCATTTGGACTCCGTTTGATATTCCTTTTCTTCGAAATACTAAAATAGGCAAAAAAACAGCAATATGGGTCAGGCCTCCGGTTAGTAGATTAGTCCCAAAAATGATATAGAAGTGTAAAATAAAGCCCATAAACATCCAAAAGGGGTAATATAATAGCATGGAACAATCAAAAATTATAGATACCTTGGAGACATATCAAGCATCCCCAAGCTTAATTCCTGCTCGTCCTCGAGTAGATAAATGATAAAAAAGAAATTTTGATGTGAAATGCTACCTAGCATAATTCATAATGTAATTTTATTTATTGTGGCATGAATGTTCAGATCCAAATGAATACAAAATAAAAGTTCATATTGACATAAGAAATAGTAATACTTCAAGCATACTAATCAAAGTAATCATGTCTTCTCAAAATAACATGGCTAAAGAAAGTTATCCCTACAAAATCATATAGTCTGGCTATGCTCTATCTTCATCACACAAAATATTTAATCATGCACAACCCCGATGACAAGCCAAGCAATTGTTTCATACTTTAATAATCTCAAACTTTTTCAACTTTCACGCAATACATGAGTGTGAGCCATGGACATAGCACTATATGTCGAATAGAAGGGTGGTTGTGGAGAAGACAAAAAGGAGAAGATAGTCTCACATCAACTAGGCGTATCAACGGGCTATGGAGATGCCCATTAATATATATCAATGTGAGTGAGTAGGGATTGCCATGCAACGGATGCACTAGAGCTATAAATATATGAAAGCTCAACAAAAGAAACTAAGTGGGGTGCATCCAACTTGCTTGCTCACGAAGACCTAGGGCACTTTTGAGGAAGCCCATCATTGGAATATACAAGCCAAGTTCTATAATGAAAAATTCCCACTAGTATATGAAAGTGACAACATATGAGACTCTCTAACATGAAGATCATGGTGCTATTTTGAAGCACAAGTGTGGAAAAAGAGATAGTAGCATTGTCCCTTCTCTCTTTTTCTCTCATTTTATTTTTTTCCTTTTTTTTCTTTTCTTTTTTTTTCTTTGGCCTCCATTTTTTTTCTTTTTGGACTTTCTCTTTTTTTTCTCTTTTTTTTGTAAAGTCCGAAGTCTCATCCCGACTTGTGGGGGAATCATAGTCTTCATCATCCTTTCCTCACTAGGACAATTCTCTAATAATGAAGATCATCACACTTTTATGGATTCACAACTCAGAGCTAGAACAAGATATGACTCTATATGAATGCCTCCGGCGGTGTACAGGGATATGCGATGAATCAAGAGCGACATGTATGAAAATTATGAAGGTGACCTTGCCACAAATACAATGTCAACTACATGATCATGCAAAAAGCGATATGACAAAAGTAATGCGTGTCATATGAACGGAACGGTGGAAAGTTGCATGGCAATATATCTCGGAATGGCTATGGAAATGCCATAATAGGTAGGTATGGTGGCTGTTTTGAGGAACATAAATGGTGGGTGTATGGTACCGGCGAAAATTGCGTGGTACAAGAGAGGCTAGCAATGGTGAAGGGTGAAAGAGTGCGTATAATCCATGGACTCAACATTAATCAAAGGAACTCATATACTTGTTGCAAAAATTTAGAAGTCATCAAAAACCAAAGTACTACGTGCATGCTCCTAGGGGAATAGATTGGTAGGAAAAGACCATCTCTCGTCCCCGACCGCCACTCATAAGGAAGACAATCAATAAATAAAATTGTGCTCCAACTTCATCACAAAGCGGTTCACCATACGTGCATGCTACGGGAATCACAAGCTTCAACACAAGCATTCTTTAAATTCATAATCACCCAACTAGCATGACTTTAATATCACTACCTCCATATCTCAAAACAATTATCAAGCATCAAATTGATCATAGCATCCAATTCACTTTCTATGATAGTTTTTATTATAGCCAACTTGGATGCTCATCATTCTAGGACCAACTTTATGATAATAGCAAATACCATGCTGTTCTAAAAGACTCTCAAAATAATATAAGTGAAGCATGAGAGACTAGCAATTTCTTCAACATTAAGACACCATCGTGCTCTAAAAGATATAAGTGAAGCACTAGAGCAAAAACTATCAAGCTCAAAAGATATAAGTGAAGCACATAGAGTATTCTAGCAAATTCTAATCAAGTAGGCTTCTCCCAAAAGGTGTGTACAGCAAGGATGATTGTGGTAAACTAAAAAGCAAAGACTAATATAATACACGACGCTCCAAGCAAAACACATATCATGTAGCGAATAAAAATATAGCTCCAAGTAAAGTTACCAATGAACGAAGACGAAAGAGGGGATGCCTTCCCGGGGCATCCCCAAGCTTAGGCTTTTGGCTATCCTTGAATATCTTGGGGTGCCATAAGCATCCCCAAGCTTAGTCTCTTGCCACTCCTTATTCCATAGTCCATAAAAGCTTTACCCAAAACTTGAAAACTTCACAACACAAAACTCAACAGGAAATCTTATAAGCTCCGTTAGTGAAAGAAAACAAAACCACCACATAAGGTACTGCAATGAACTCATTATTTATTTAATTTGGTGTTAAACCTACTGTATTCCAACTTTGTTATGGTTTATAAACTAACTTACTAGGCATAGAAGCACTGAAATAAGCAAACAACACACGAAAAACAGAATCTGTCAAAAACAGAACAGTCTGTAGCAATCTGTAACTAACTCAAACTTCTGGAACTCTAAAAATCCTACAAAAGTAGGAAGTCCTGGAAAATTTGTCTACTGAACAGAAGCAGAATGCATTAACGCAAAATCACGTTCCTGTGAATTAACAAAATTATATTCGTGCGTGCAAAGTTTCTGTTTTTCAGCAGAATCAAATCAACTATCATCGTAGGTTATCCTATAGGTTCTACTTGGCACAAACACTAATTAAAAGATAAAATCACATCTAACCAGAAGGTAGATGCAAGATTTATTACTAAACAGGAGCAAAAACGAAAAACATGAAGAAAATTGGGTTGCCTCCCAACTAGCGCTATTGTTTAACGCCCCTAGCTAGGCATAAAAACAAAGATAGATCTAACGAGTGCCATCTTTGGCTCTAGGAGAGGATGATCTCCTCTATATGGCATTCATTCTTCTATTTAAGGTAAGCACATGGCCATTAATGGAAGAGGTAAGATTAAGCACGTTACGGAAGTTTGCCTCTACACTAGACTTCATCTCTTTAATAATTTCATTTTGATAAAAGCACAAGAGAGTAGTAGATTCAACCTTATCATTCATAGGGTGCCCAAATATGGTTTTCATTTTTTCATAAGTATCTATAGCATCCCTTTCGAGAAAACTTCCTTCAAAAATAGAATCTAAAACTTGTTTAAAAGAAGCGGGCAAGCCAATATAAAAACTCTTTAAGTAATCTTCAATTTGATATTGAGGCACATAGCTAGCACGAATCCTTAATAACCTATCCCAAGCATCTTTTAAAGACTCATCAAGTAAATAGCGAAAAATTCCAGAATCATCCTCATCAAAATTATTTAAGCTCTCATTGGTGACCCCGGTGGGTCTTTCCATAGCATCATTATTCATGAGCTTAGAGAGGATAGATGGATTGTCCAAGGCACTAGAGCTTGGGAGAAAACCCTTAGTTCTTTTTAATTTGGCCATGGCAACGGGAAGGCAAACGGAAAGGAGAGAGGGAGATTGGGAAAGAGAGGGCGAATAAAACGGCAAGGGTGAAGTGGGGGAGAGGAAAACGAGAGGCAAATGGCAAATAATGTAAATGCAAGGGAGATGGATTTGTGATGGGTACTTGGTATGTCTTGACTTGAGCGAAGACCTCCTCGGCAACGGCGCTAGAAATCCTTCTTACTACGTCTTGAGCTTGCGTTGGTTTTCCTCGAAGAGGAGAGGGTGATGCAGCAAAGTGTAGCGTAAGTATTTCCCTCAGTTTTGAGAACCAAGGTATCAATTCAGTAGGAGGCTCCTCAAAAGTCCCACGCACCTACACAAACAAACTGAGAACTCGCAACCAACGCAATAAAAAGGATGTGAATCCCTTCACGGCCACTTGCGAAAGTGAGATCTAATAAAGATAGTATGATAAGATAAATATATATTTGGTATTTTATAAGATAGATGCAAAAAAGTAAAGATGCAAATAAAGTAGATGGAAAGCAAATATGATAAGAGATAGACCCAGGGGGCATAGGTTTAACTAGAGGCTTCTCTCGAGATAGCATAAGTATTACGGTGGGTGAACAAATTACTGTCGAGCAATTGATAGAAAAGCGCATAGTTATGAGATTATCTAGGCATGATCATGTATATAGGCATCACGTCCATAACAAGTAGACCGACTCCTGCCTGCATCTACTACTATTACTCCACACATCGACTGCTATCCAGCATGCATCTAGAGTATTAAGTTCATAAGAACAGAGTAACGCATTAAGCAAGATGACATGATGTAGAGGGATAAACACATGCAATATGATATAAACCCCATCTTGTTATCCTCGATGGCAACAATACAATACGTGTCTTGTAACCCTTTCTGTCACTGGGTAAGAACACCGCAAGATTGAACCCAAAGCTAAGGACTTCTCCCATGGCAAGAAAGATCAATCTAGTAGGCCAAACCAAACTGATAATTCTAAGAGACTTGCAAAGATAACTCAATCATACATAAAAGAATTCAGAGAATATTCAAATATTATTCATAGATAAACTTGATCATAAACCCACAATTCATCGGATCTCGACAAACACACCGCAAAAAGAGATTACATCGAATAGTTCTCCATAAGAGAGGGGGAGAACATTGTATTGAGATCCAAAAAGAGAGAAGAAGCCATCTAGCTAATAACTATGGACCCGTAGGTCTGTGGTAAACTACTCACAACTCATCGAAGGGGCAAGGATGTTGATGTAGAGGCCCTCCGTGGTTGCTTCCCCCTCCGGCAGAGTGCCGGCAAGGGCTCCAAGATGGGATCTCACGGATACAGAAGGTTACAGCGGTGGAAATTGTGTTTCGTGGTGCTCCTGGATGTTTTCGGGGTACGTAGGCATATATATAGGAGGAAGAAGTACGTCGGTGGCCGCCCGAGGGGCCCACGAGACAGGGGGCGCGCCCTACAGGGGGGTGCGCCCTCCTATCTCGTGGGGCCATCGGAGCTTCCTTGACTTGCACTCCAGGCTCTCCGGATCAGATTTGTTCCAAAAATAAAGCCCCCGAAGGTTTCATTCCGTTTGGACTCCGTTTGATATTCCTTTTCTTCGAAATACTGAAATAGGCAAAAAAACAGCAATATGGGCTGGGTCTCCGGTTAGTAGGTTAGTCCCAAAAATGATATAGAAATGTAAAATAAAGCCCATAAACATCCAAAAGGGGTGATAAAATAGCATGGAACAATCAAAAATTATAGATACGTTGGAGACGTATCAACACGCATGGCACTTAGAGCCTTTGGCTAAAGTGAAACTCAGGATTAAGTCCATCTTTGATAGCCGCATCATACAACTGAAATTTATGTGACAAAGACGTGAATGCCAGACCTCAGATTCGTTCACATTAGAATGAATTTGGTTCACGACTTTATTACAGAAATCCTCCAGGAAAAGGCGGAACAAACCACCACAATCATATCCTTTTCCAACAAATAGTCCATACCGAGATACGACTACTTTGTTAGACTCAAATACTAACTTAAACCCTTCTTTACGTAGAAGGGAGCCACTAATGAGATTCTTCTTGATGGTGGGGACATGCTGCATTTTCTTCAGTTGCACGATCTTTCCCGAAGTAAACTTCAGATCTACCATGCCAACACCATGAATAGAAGCATGCGAGCCATTCCCCATCAGGACGGAACAATCTCATGCGACCTAGTAAAAAGAAAACAAAGACACATTAATTAGCACACACATGAATATTGGCCCCACTGTCAACCCACCAATCGATGGACTGACAAACTGAAAGTATGGTAAACAGATTACCATACCCAGATGCCGCGTCATTATTGCTTATAGTGACATTGACAGGCTTGGAGTCCTCTCCTGACTTCTTGTACTTGTTTGGGTACTTGTTGGCTCAATGTTCAACCGAACCACAACTAAAGCAGCCCTCATCCTTCTTGTTCTTCTTGAAGGTCTTCTTACCCTTCTTCTTAAAGTCGGTATTGTGTTGGACACCGTTCTTTCCCTTGAACTTGTGGAAGTTCTTCTACACCACATTGGCACTAGAAGAACCCTCCGCCCCTTTCCCGTGTGAGTCCTTTGCTCTCGACTTCTGCTCAACACTTAGATGACTGATGACATCCTCAACAGAGAATTCACGTCTCAAGTGCTTGAGAGAAGTAGCAAAGTTCCTCCATCCAGGAGGGAGTTTTGCAATAATGCAACCTGCGACAAACTTGTCCGCTAACTCACACTTCAGGAGCTCCAGCTCCTTAGCAATGCATTGTATCTCATGGGACTGGTCCAATATAGAACGGTTATCAACCATTTTGAATCATGGAACTGCTCCATAGCATACAACTCGCTTCCAGCATCGGTTGCGCCGAACTTAGCTTCGAGCGTATCCCACAAATTCTTGGCAACGCGCATATGAAGATATGCGTCAACTAGCTTGTCTCTGATCATAGTAAGGACGGCTCCCGCAAAGATGGTGGTTGCCTCCCTAAACGCGTTCTCCTGTTCAGGAGCAATCATTACCGTGGGAGACACACTACCAACCCAGAACACGTTCATTGCTGTGAGCCACAAGGTTGTCCTCGTCTGCTAATGCTTAAAATGCATTCCAGTAAACTTTTCCGATTTGAGAGTAGCGGCGAAGCCATGAGTCGAAAAGTGCCTATAATAAGGTTTTTGGATTGTTGAAAATATTAGAACTTTTCCAACTAATCTAATCCACGAGTAAACAGTAAGCATGGCAAATACGATATGCATCTCATACCGATACCTAAGCATGTGAGCACGTACAGTACATAGAACCAAAACATCTATGAACATCATATATACGGCTAGCACATGATCGAGCAAATAGGGGATGAACGAGTCATACCCTCCGGTTGGCCAGGCCAATGCAGTGGTGGCGGCGGCAGCCTCGGCATAGGCCGAGGCCTTCTTCTTGGCAGCGGCAGCGGCAGTCATGGGGTCGATGCAGGGGAAGTAGTGGAAGCAGAGTTTGATAGAGACGGGGAAGGATCGGGAGCAGTTGCGTCGAAACGCTCCCCAAAAACCTTACTGCCGTTCTCTCGGGCAGAATCTCAAACGACAGGGTTCCAGAGGCACCTGCTCTCCCGACCAACTGTGCACTCGGTCGTCGGGATGGGATCACCAGAAGCAGCACAAAGAGAGGAACAATAGATGGCGGCTAGGGTTGTACGAGAAGGAGTGAGTGAACTGAGTTAGGGTTCACTCCACTGGCCAACGCCTTCTTAGACGGGCCTAGGCCAGGCCCATGACCGAGTCCACGAACAGCCCACGATCCAACGTCTCGGATAGTGGCGCTTCTGTAAGCGACTCGTTAATTAATTAACCATTTCTGAGCGGCAAAAATAAGCTTCGGCTCGTTACCGCAACCTGCGGCGCGCGCATCGTGATGAGGCGAGGCGAGGCGTGGCGTGGTGTGGCGAGGCAAGGTGGGCGGAGGAGGAGGAGGACCATGCGTGTACAGCTCCTATTCCCAAGCTCCCAATAGCATGTGGTAGAGCAACCCTCATAAAGAGGTCTCACTCTTCTTACTATAGCAGTATGGGACTAAACTTCTCACACTTTCCACCACTTACCGTACACATGCATGGGCCTTAGAGATTAACTAGGGATTATTGTCTTATATGGGCCTAAGCCCATCCATAATCCATCAAGACCTAGGCTCCAAATTTGGTTTGGAGCTTGCTTCATGTCAGCGCACCCAGCCTCCAAATTTGGAGGCTCACGACCTTCAAAAAGTATGCAAGCGGAGAACACTTATGTAGACTTTGTCAGACTTCCTCAGAGAGGTAAATCTTGACATTTTTAATAAAAGAGCCACCATTCCCATCCACATTTGGAGAAACCCCTTAGTCTATCTAGACCAGCCTTTCCTACCCTAATCCAAACAAATAAGAGGAATATTTTTTTGATAAAATTCAATATATTTTTAGTAATATGTATAAAAACAGTAATATTTTTTGAACATGTATTAATCTAGGACCCTGATATCTACGTGGCATTCGATCAGGGCAGGTTTCAAAACGAACTAATCCTTCCCCAAGGAACAATCTCTGTGTTGAGCGAGAACGTTCGAACAGGGGAGGAAGTAGAACGAATGATTCCTTCGCTCGCACTCCCCCATGCTAACCACTCTAACACCCCTCCCCTGATCAAACCTCTAGTTGGCCAAAAAAGCCTAGGTTTTTAGACAAGGGTTAAAAACTTGTGTTTGGACTCCATTTTATAAATAGCTAAACAAAAAAGAAACCAAAATTCCAATGACGTATACAAGGGAAAATTGCCATCTGGTGAGACATAGCAATTAAATAAAATTTAATTTTTTTAGCCACGTGACTATATTAGACCCATTTTACTAAAAAATGCCATTATTTTTATATGCAATTGAAAATTTCCTAAAGAAATGCCATTCAAGTTGATCAAACTACGTTACAATTTGCCATGATGTTTTTTACAATGACAGGTTTTACAACATTTTGATTTCTAAAACAAGGTGGCAAAACTATTGTCACAACATCTCTGATAATGCTCACATGGCAATTTCCCAGAATTGACATGGAAAAAGATTATGCTCAGAAAATTGCATGGCCAAAAAACATGGAAAATTAGAATGAACAGAGTACAAACATATGAACACAAATTTGCCATGGCAGGTTGATATTCAAAATTTGCCATGGCTTGACATTGAAAACTTGCCATCGTATTTTAATTAAATTTACCATGTTTTTATGATAAATTGGCCATTTATGCAAAATCTCAAAGTATGAACAGAAAATTGCCATGACATAAGCATATTAAAATTTGCCATGGTGTTTTAGTTATAGTTGTCATGGTTTGTGTAAGAAAATTGCCATGAATGTATTCATATATAAAAAAAATGCCGCGACCCATAAACTACATTTTGCCATGCTCCATGCAATTAAGTTGCCATTGTCCCGGCAAGAAAAGTAATTTGTTGCCGTTGTTACCAAAAAAATTGGATTTGACATGCCCCATAAACTACATTTTCCATGCTCCATGAACTTAAGTTGTCATGTTCCCATTAGAAAAGTAATGTTTTGTCGTAGTTGCAAAAGAAAAATAATTTGCCATTATACGTAAACTACAAATGCCATGCTCCATGTACTTAAATTGCCATGATCTCATAAAAAGTAATTTGTTTTGCCATGTTGCAAGAGAAAAGAATTGTGTGCAATTGACATACAAATAAAAAATAGTTGCCATGCCATTTTGAATAAAAGTGTTTGCCAATGCATGTTATAAAAAAATTGTTAATCTATAAATGGATTTGAACATCAGATTTAATGAACTACAAAATTAGTCATAGAAAAAATTGGAGACTGGCCAAATGATATGAATCATCGATAGAAGATCAGAAAGTAACCGTGATCTTCACATGGTAAAGTTCAAAAAAGAAAAATTGTTTGTTCTACGTCAAATGAAAAAAAATGAGTGAGGAGCTCACACACATGCAAATTGCCATACAAAAAACCCCTAAGAAAATTTAGAGAGCATGGTGCATTGACATGGAAAAACGATCCTTGAAACTGAATAATAATTTTCCATGGTATATGAAAATTCACAGCATATTCATATTCGGTTTTGACATGGCAACTATTTACTAAAAAGAAAGATGATAGGTATTAAAGATTGTAAATTTTCCATGTCAAATGATGATAATTTTCCATGACAAATGATCTCTAATTCATAATGATTTTCCATGGTATATATGAAATTAAACGATGTCTAATTCATGAGAGAAAAATGGTATGAATTAAAGATCATTTGTAATGGCAATTTTACAGATATGTAATTAAAAATCTCTAATACATGGCAAATTTAGACAACATAGTGGATTGGCATGGAAAAAATGATATGTAGAATAATGAATAGCAATTAGCCATGGCAGCTGTTTACTAAAACAAAGCTATCATGGCAACTATTTACTAAAGAAATTGCCATGGTATATCAAAATTCATAGCAGTTCTGCCATGGCAATTATTTACTAACAAAAGCTATCATGGACCAGCAGCAAAATCGACACTAAGAGGGAAGCAAAGTAGAACATGGCGACATGGCAAAAAAATCTCTGTAAATGAATACACAATTTGCCATGATCTACGAAAATTCATAGCGTATTCATATCAAAATTTTCCATGGCAACTATTTACTAAAAATAAAGATGATATGTATTAATGATTGTAAATTTTTCATGTCAACTAATGATATATACCATGGCAAATGATCACTAATTCATCATGATTTGCCCTGGTATATGTAATAAAACGATGCCTATTTCATGAGAAATGTAGAAAAAAATGCTATGAATTAAAGATCATTTGTCATGGAAATTTTAGAGATATGTAATTAAAGATCTCTAATAGATGGCAAATTTAGACAACATAGTGGATTGACATGGCAAAAACAATTTGTAGAAGAATAAATAGCTATTTGCCATGAGAACTATTTAGTAAACAAAAGCTTCATGACAACTATTTACTAAATAAACTACCATGGCATATTAAAATTCATAGTAGTTGTGCCATGGCAACTATTTACTAACAAAAGCTATCATGGACCAGCAACAAAAAATCGACACTAAAATGGAAGAAGAAGTAAAACATGGTGACATGGCAAAACGATCTCTGAAAATGAATAAGGCCATGGTCTATGATAATTCATAACATGTTCATATCAAAATTTGCCATGGCAACTATTTACAAGAAAGAAAGATGGTGGGTATTAAAGATTGTAAATCTACCATGTTAATTGATGATAATTTACCATGGCAAATGGTCTCTAATTCATAATGGTTTGCCATGGTATATGAAATTAAACAACGTCTAATTCATGAGAAATGTAGAAAAAACGGTATAATTTAAAGATCATTCTTCATGGTAATTTTAGAGATATTTAATTAGAGATCTCTAATACATGGAAAATTTAGACAACATAGTGGATCGATAAGGCAAAAATTATGTAAATGAATAAATAGCACTTTGCCATGGCAATTATTTACTAAACAAAAGCTGTCATGGTAACTATTTAGTAAAGAAAATGTCATATCAAAATTGATAAGAAATTCATACAGTTCTACCATGACTACTATTTGCTAACAAAAGCTAGCATGGACCAGCAGAAAAAAAATGACACTACAAGGGAAGCAAAAGTAAAACATGGTGACATGGCAAAATGAACTCTAAAAATGAATAACAAGGAAACTAGAGTTGACATCATGTGCTGCCTTTCCATTTGCCATGACGAAAAAGGTGGTAGAAATTGCCGTGGTACAAAATTCATCATCATGCAAAGCAATTTATTTTGCCATTCCTGTAAATAATGCCTCCTATAGAATAATTATTGGTACTTATGTAGATATTGCCCTATAATGCTAGTTTTTCACTCCCCACTCTTTGCTATTGGCCCAATTCAAAGAACGATCTTCAAGATGCATTCGAGCCTTCCATCAAACACCAAGACCACACCCCCTACTACTGCATCTCGCGTCTAGCAACCACATCGTAGCGCTGCAACTACCTTGAGATTTATAAAAAGCTGCTCCATCACTAAATTCAGGTCGCCCGTCTCTAACGCGCATGAAAGTGAACCCAAATTTTTGCCATGAATGTATCAATACATGAGGAGGAAAAATGATGACCTATACGCCGAGGTTCCTAGATTCGCGGAGGGACGGTGGTGGCAGCAAGCAAATGAGAGGGTGGGGCTGCGGCGGCTAGACGAGTTGCGCGAAGGCATCCTCTGCCAGCAGAACACCTGTATCAACGGCTCCTCGTCGACCTCTGCCTCCCGTAGTTGCTCCTCGATGCCCTCATCCGCCGACACTACGATAAAAACAAAGCAGATGGCCACCAGTGTTGGGGTTTCCTCCACCAACAGCAGCCCATGCATCAGAGGCACCTCTTCGACCTTCGCCTCCCTTGGTGGATCTTTGACGGCCTCATCCATGACACGACAACGAATCAAAGCAGAGGAGCTATGGCTATCGCGCCCGCGCACAATCCGGGTCGCTCCGACGACTGGACCTCTATCCGACAAGCCCGTTGGCAAAGGATGATATCGAGGCTTCTACGTCAGCTCGCATTGGATGCACTCTCCCACCCGAAAGGGCTGCAGCCTGGTACCCGCCGGACGCCGCCCTCCCGCTGGGCAGCAGCCTGGTGTTGTCGGTCGCCATCCTCCCGCAGCCTCGCCACTACACTTGCGTGCCACCCGCGCATCGCTCCGACTGTCGGAAGTCACTCGCCTTTTTCCTTGCATGCCCAACACAGGCCGCCTCTCCTTCGAATATGGTGGCGAATAGATAAGGCAGTATGGGAAATGGGTGGAGGTGAATAGGCGTTTGCCCGTCCGTACGAGTCAAAAAAAAAACCGTTCGGGCGGCTTCGGCATGGACTCTCTTTTTGTACTCTCATTTTGTAACGTAAATTTTGGTTGTATCATACAAATTACAGTTTTGCTTGGTACGCCATTCTTAAAAGTTTGAACGATTTTGCGGGGGAATCTTAATAAAGTTAATCAAATAGGCTATCGTCATATTAACCTGCAGACCAAACGATTTTAATTTGTATTCAGGGAAAGATCAAACATATTGAATAGATTGATCTTGATACAAAGACCATATAATCCTTTTTGACTGATGAATCGGATACTTCCTAATCTTCATCTGTAATGTGCATTAAAATCGGTAACCTTTTCAAAGGGGGTGTATCAAAACGAAATCCTACAAATTTACATATCCAATTTGCGCCCTGATCCTCTCCAAAAAAGAAAGTTGCGCCGTAGGAGAAACGAGTAGGCGAGGACGGATGCAGAGTGCGTGCGTGCTTGGAAACTCGTCGCATCCGTCAATCAACCACTGTACCTTCCCTACGCGCACGGCGCACCAACGAGCGTTCCGCTTGATTGAAGCAAGATCCTGCAACCGAACCCGCGCGTGTACACACCACACCACGGTCGTGGTGCCGCTCGGCTCCACCAGCGACCGTGCGACGCTGAACGCCGGGCCCCGCGTGCCGAGCCTGACCCGGCCGGGTCCCGTCGCCTCCTCTCGTCCCAGCTTTAAACGCCACGACGCGACGCCATGTCTGCTCCTCTCCTCCTCCTTCCACCTCTCTCTCTCTCTCCCCCGTCGCCTCCCGTCCTACTCTACTCGTACGCAGCGCACTGTGCAGCGAGAGAGAGAGAGAGAGAGAGAGCAGCGGGCGCGGCTGCCGAAGCGAGAGCGACGCCACCAACGGGCCGATTTTTAAGCGCGCCATCTCTCTCCTCCTGCTTGCCTCGTCGTCCCGTTCATCGGCCAGTGCAGAGCAGAGCACGGGTGAGTGCGACTGTGCGCGCGTGACGTGAGCGCTCGCCTCCTTGGCCCGTGCCCATGGCTGCTGCGCCGTGCGCGCTCTCGTCCTCCCGCCGCCGCCGGTGCCTCGCCGTTCTGCCGGCGGTCATGGCGGCGGCGCTTCTCCTAATGGCCTGCTGCGCCGAGGGAGCGGCACCGGCGGCGGCGGGGAGCGGCCGCAGTGGTGTGACGCGGCGGAGGCAGCTGCTGAGGCAGCGGCAGGTGCAGTACCACCTCAAGCGCCTCAACAAGGCGCCACTCGCCAGCATTGAGGTACATCCATCCGTCCACCCCTCCAGTCTCGTCTCGTCTCCCTCCTCTACTTCCTCCCCGGAACGGCGGCGCGCGTTCAATCTGCTTTGCTATGCTTGCTCAAGTGAATGAATGAATCCATGAAAAGAAAAGAGAGACGGTGCGTATCCGGCATGGAAGTCGAAGAAAGGCGATGCCTTTTTTATGGGCTTCATGCGCGCGCTTGCATTGCTTTGGAAGCGCTGATTGACTGACTGCTTCTTCTTGCTCAAGTGCATCCATGGAGGACCATGCATTTAATTCCTCTCCCCGTCGCCGGAGGGAAAAGGCTTGCTTTCGGGGGGAAATTTATGGGTGCCCGTGCTTCTTGGGTTCATTCGACGTTGAAAGGAGCCACGCCTGCTTTTGCTCGCTTTCCTTTCTTTAGAGGAGAGAACTGCAGCAGTCACTTTTAGGCCAAATCATACTAGTACTATTTTGCTACTAGTGTTCTTCTTTCAGTTCCTTCCAAATGCACAATTTAGGGGCAGTCTCTTACATGTACTGTTCTCATGTTTTTATTCAGCTGTTGTCTGGTTGATTGATACTCTGAAGCCAATGCTGCATTTTCTAATCTGCATTCCTCTACTGAATTTAGCACCATGCCGTTTTTTTAATTGATTGATTATTGCAAGAACTGATTCTGAGAAATGAACAGAGCCCGGATGGGGACATCATAGACTGCGTGCCCATCTCCAGCCAGCCTGCCTTCGATCACCCTTTGCTCAAGAACCATACTATCCAGGTTCCTCTCTCTCCAGCACCATTGCCCTTTTTTACAGCTTCTCCCCCACACGTTATGATGGATACTAACACTCAGTGGTGCCGCACTTTTCAGACGAGGCCTGCATACCACCCAGAAGGCCTGTATGATGAATCCAAGGTCGCATCCCAGAAGCAGCGCACTCAGACAATCACCCAAATGTGGCACCAGAACGGCCGGTGCCAAGAGAACACCATACCAATCAGGAGGACCAAGAAGGAGGACGTCTTCAGGGCCAGCTCCATCAGGAGGTATGGCAAGAAGACGCACCTGAGCACCCCGAACCCCTCGTCCGTCGACCCTGCCATGCTCAATGAGAATGGCCACCAGGTACAGCAATGCTCCATTCAAGATTCAGCATGTAACTAGCTTGTTCAACTGGTCACTGATCCATTTAACCCTGTCATTTTGACTCTGTCACAGCATGCGATAGCATATGTGGAGGGGGATAAGTACTATGGAGCCAAGGCCACCATCAATGTGTGGCAGCCAAGCATTCAGCAGGGCAACGAGTTCAGCCTCTCCCAGCTTTGGATCCTGGGGGGTTCCTTTGGGCAGGACCTCAACAGCATTGAAGCAGGGTGGCAGGTGAGCGCTGAGGCATGCTACATAAGATAGGGGGAAAGAAAACCACCTAGCAGTAGTCAAAAAGTTCCATTAAATGTTGTGCTTCAGCTTCCAATTTTGTTCTTGTTCTCCTCCTCCTTCCATGCTCTCAATTATGAGGAGCATTTCCTCCTTGCAGCATGCGCTCAATAATTTCCTCTGTGTTGCAATAATGGTATGTGCACTGGTGAAAGGACCCTTGCACTTTGGTAGTAGTAGAAGCCAGACTTGTTCTCCATTTTCTCTGATGTTTCTCTCTCTGAGCTGTATACACTAGCAGCACCTGGTACTGTTTTTAGGAGCTAGTAAGTGATAAGATTGCTTATGATGCTGGATTAATTAAGCTGTGCCCCTGTACCTAGTCTCTTCCCTTGTGGCTCATTCCTGTGCTCTACAAAATTTCAGGTCAGCCCAGACTTGTATGGGGATAACAACACCAGACTCTTCACCTACTGGACTGTAAGATAAACATCACATTCCTTCCAGTCCCCCTATTGTCCTCCTGCTTAGATCTACAACCATACATACCCATAATTTGGAATGGCCTGATTGCACCGAGTACTGACATTTGTATTGCTGTTTTGAATACTGTAGAGCGATGCGTATCAGGCGACAGGGTGCTACAACCTGCTCTGCTCGGGGTTCATCCAGACAAACAACCAGATAGCCATGGGCGCTAGCATCTTCCCTATCTCCAACTATGGTGGCTCCCAATATGATATCAACATTTTGGTGTGGAAGGTAAATTACAAGCGCCCCTCACATGCCGATCAGATTCGTGAATGGGGCCAGAGGAATCTATACATATATGCATGGTGCATGCCCACCTGTTTCTTGGTCTTTCTCGAGGCTTATGTCAAGGCCACAACAACCGTGGCCCTGTCCTCTTTTGGGGACAGTGGACGCTCTCACAGTTGTCCTCACACAAGTAGTGGTAGTATTGGATCTATGCCTGCCAACACACACGCTGATGCTTGCTAGTTTACACTTGAAAATTCAGGAATATTCCACCTGTGTTCATGCTTCTCCTGTCATAAAAAATTATTATCATCCCTGCGATCGAAATTTTGAAACATGTCTCTTCTGCCAGCCAAAACACTTGCATGTTCATTTTTTGAACAACAAAAATAAGCACTTGGCACCGGCATTGCCATGTGCCATTACGTTATCATTTGGCACTTGCAGAGGCAACAAGATCCTATTCCCTGGTCATTTTCAAAAGCAGTTTCAAAGCATTTTCATGAAAGGGAGCCACCTTTTTTCATAGTGCATTACAATGGATGAGCACTTATTAGCTTTATTTTTGCTCGTGCATGATACTATGATGATAGCACAAAAGAGGCGGCTAACCTACATCTATCTCCTGATCATGATCCTATCCGCTACTAACCAACTATGCACGCGCAAATCGCGGTTGCAAAAATGCAGGACCCGAAGCAGGGCAACTGGTGGCTGCAGTTCGGCAACGACTACGTGCTGGGCTACTGGCCGTCGTTCCTCTTCTCGTACCTGGCGGACAGCGCGTCGATGATCGAGTGGGGCGGCGAGGTGGTGAACACGGAGCCCGACGGCAGCCACACGTCCACCCAGATGGGCAGCGGGCACTTCCCGGAGGAGGGGTTCGGCAAGTCGAGCTACTTCAAGAACATCCAGGTGGTGGACTCGTCCAACAACCTCAAGGCGCCGCGGGGGATCGGCTCCTTCACCGAGCAGTCCAACTGCTACGACGTGCAGAACGGCAACAATGGCGACTGGGGCACCTACTTCTACTACGGGGGCCCCGGGAAGAACCCCAACTGTCCATAGCCTTCCAAGAAAATGAAATGAGATGTCATCCGAGCCCTAACAACAAGACAACACGACGCACCCCCTTGACGCCTATGTATTATCCAGTAAATTAGTTCATTCACACCCCAGGCCTTCTCCTTTTTTCATATCTTTTTTTGTGATTTTTTTCTTGGTTTTCTTTCTGTTTCCAAGTTTTGGTTCGAGGAGTTGATTAACTTCTAGGTAAGGTAAGGCAAGTGTTTGACGGATCATGTGGGTTTGTTCTCTGCCTCGGAGAGATGTTGGTCTGAGTCTGTTCTGGGGAGGCGTGTGGTCAAGTTTCTGAAGAGAAACAGGCCTGTTTGGTTTGGTTGGGTACTTGGGTTCTCCTGTGCCTCGGATTATTTTACTTCTCCCATGTCACCAACCTCTCTGTTAAGTTGTGCGCATGTGTGAGCACCCAGCATGTGTTTTTGTATTCAGATTTCTGGGGAAAAGTGGGTAACCAAGTGTTAGCTCTTGGAAGACGTGCAAAGATGCCAACTTTTTGCGTGCGGTTTGGTGGCACACTAGCTAGCCATCCATCCATCACCTGTAAAAAGTGCAGCAGGAATAGGATGGCTACAATGAACAAGGTTAGACCTGAGTGAGTGGCAGGGAGCGAGTGCTGACTGCATTTTTGTGCATGCAGGTGGAGCTCACATTGCAAGCAAGTTTGCGTATTGGCTGCGCTGATTTGTGCGGGTAGCACTTGCGGTGCCTAACTTTGATTGACCGCCGCATTTCCGGTCTTGGTCTTGGGTTGGGTTGGAGTTGGACTCTGAATTCTTCTGACCATGCTGTAATGGATGTGGTTTTCTTATCTTGAGATTTACTAGTGGATGGAATGGAAGGTTTAGTTGTACTAGTGCTCTTGGTTGTGGCTCCCAGCTCAATACGTCGCAACAAAGTCCAACACATCCCATTCTTCTCCATGGACATTGGTAGTTGGAAAACTCGATGCAGCAATCAGCTCGCTTTGACATTCCATTAGAAAATCTGCTACGCGTACTCAACTAAGAACTTGAAGTACTAGCACAGGAAAAATGGGCGATGAAGTATACTGAAATTGAGCAGCGAAACCGGGCTCAATTATGATGATAAACAACTGAAATCGCCAGCATCCATCAAGCGACAAACCGAGAGGATGTCTATCAAGTGCCCATGTGATGTGTATGATGATTGTGTTAACAGAATGGCTGAAAGCAACAGACCAACATGGATTAGTAACTATTTCTCCTCCTCCGTTGTGTTCTTACGGGAGATGTCGATCCAGCCGGCAACCCATGTACTCCCTCCGTTTCTTTTTAGTCCGCATATAAGGTTTGGTCAAAGTCAAGCTTTGTTGAGTTTGACTAGCTTTATATTAAAAAATATAAACATTCACAATATGAAATCAATATTATCAGATGCACCATGAAACGTATTTTCATACTATATAGTTTTAGTATTGTAGATGTTCATGTATTTTTATATAAATTTGGTCAAACTTTATGTAGTTTGACTTTGACCAAATCTTATATGCGGACTAAAAAGAAACGGAGGGAGTACTACGTACTACGTAGGCTCGGACTCACATACATTACGCGGCTGCCGGCTACGGCTCACGGGCACGGCCGCCAAACTAACCTAAGGGGCGAGGGCTAGAGAAGGAAGAAAACAATGCAGGTTCACATGGCGAAAAGGGCAGACGCACACTTTTGGTTGGATTCGACGGGAAAATAATTGCACCGGCAAGAGTCCAGGACGTGCATGCAGACGCAAGCGCAGTGCCAGGCTCTTGCTGCTGCAGTGGTGCATGCCTGCCTGCTGAGTGCCGCTGCTGGCTGCCTGCTAGACATGCATGCAGCTACGACGACGAGGGTAGGGTGCATGGATGGATCATGGATGGACAGCTTTCATGGCGACCTCATGTGTTTGCCCAAAGCCAAAGGTCACTGTTGTTTTCATCAGTGCACCCCTTTTTTTACATGTACGTGAGAGATTCTTCCGAAGGGATTGTGCCTTTGCCGGTTCTTCCCCACCTACCAACCTCTTGTTACCATGCATGTGTCGTGGTGTGTTCATCGGTTTTTGCCCTTTTTCAGCATACATGTATAGAGGCAATCCTGCACATGTATATTTTAACAGAAAAAGGTTGAATGGAACCACATTTGTTCAACCAAACATCATTCTCTCGGACTTTCTTACGTCTTCCTAAGGCTGACAAGTGGGGCCGGTTAAACGTTTAGTTGTTGGAGGCAACCTCTAAAGTTAGAGGTGATGCGAGGCAAATGGTGCAATGTATAGGGACCGTCTCTAAAAGAGAGAGAGAGAGAGAGGGCTTAGAGGTACCAAAGCTCATACACTGTGGGTGTTCTTAGTAAACAATCAGAGCACACAAGTGTGTTCTTTCTACCTCTAAGGTTGCCTCTATAGGACATCTTCAAAACGGACCCTCAAACCGCCTACATCCGTTCAGACCGAGCTATCCGGACTCTCCCTGTCATCCAACACAGTACCCTATCGGTCCGTGGAATGGGTTGGATGTCCCTTTTTCGCAAATTGGAAGCAAACTAGGGGGCTTTGCGGGAGTCTGGATCGCCACCAGTAGGACTCTGACACCCCCGGCCCACTAAAATCATCCCTCCCGGCCCAATTCTCTTCCACTCGGCCCCTACTCCCCCATACTTTGCATCTGCACCCTTCTCGTCTAACGTCGTTGTTGTACTTCCGGCTGCCACCCAGGCATTGCCGAACGTCCGCAACCCACACCCACGCACCCGCTCGCCTTGTACTACGTGAAGGAAATATGCCCTAGAGGCAATAATAAAGTTATTGTTTATTTCCTCATATCATGATAAATGTTTATTATTCATGCTAGAATTGTATTAACCGGAAACATGATACATGTGTGAATACATAGACAAACATATAGTCACTAGTATGCCTCTACTTGACTAGCTCATTAATCAAAGATGGTTATGTTTCCTAACCATAGACATGTGTTGTCATTTGATTAGTGAGATCACATCATTAGGAGAATGATGTGATTGACATGACCCATCCCGTTAGCTTAGCACTTGATCGTTTAGTATTCTGCTATTGCTTCCTTCATGACTTATACATGTTCCCGTAACTATGAGGATTGTGTAACTCCCGTTTACCGGAAGAACACTTTGGGTACTACCAAACGTCACAACGTAACTGGGTGATTATAAAGGAGTACTACAGGTGTTTCCGAAGGTACATGTTGAGTTAGCATAATTCGAGATTAGGTTTTGTCACTCCGATTGTCGGAGAGGTATCTCTGGGCCCTCTCGGTAATACTCATCACCCAAGCCTTGCAAGCATATAACTAATGAGTTAGTTATGAGATGACGTATTACGGAACGAGTAAAGAGACTTGCCGGTAACGAGATTGAACTAGGTATTGGATACCGACGATCAAATCTCGGGCAAGTAACATACCGATGACAAAGGGAATAACGTATGTTGTTATGCGGTTTGACCGATAAAGATCTTCGTAGAATATGTAGGAACCAATATGGGCATCCAGGTCCCGCTATTGGTTATTGACCAGAGACATGTCTCGGTCATGTCTACATTATTCTCGAACCGTAGGGTCCGCACGCTTAAGGTTTCGATGACAGTTATGAGTTTATGTATTTTGATGTACCGAAGTTTGTTCGGAGTCCCGGATGTGATCACGGACATGACGAGGAGTCTCGAAATGGTCGAGACATAAAGATTGATATATTGGACGGATATATTTGGACACCGGAAAGGTTCCGGAGAAGTTTGGAGCTACCGGGAGGTTACCGGAACCCCCGGGAGGTATATGGGCCTTATTGGGCCCATATAGGAAGAAGGGAGAAGGAACAAGGGAGGGGGGCGCGCCCCCCCAGCCCAATCCGAATTGGGGAGGGGGGCCGGCCCCCCCTTTCCTTTCTCCTTCCCCCCTCTTCCTATTACTACTACTAGTACTTATTCCTAATACTAGTACTCTTTCCTTCCCCCTCCAAATAAGATAAGGAAAGGGGGGGGGGAACCTACTTGGAGTAGGTTTCCCCCTCCTCTATGGCGCGCCCCCCTTGGGCCGGCCTCCTCCTCCCTCCCTCCTTTATATACGGGGGTAGGGGGGCACCCTAGGACACACAAGTTGATCATTGAGATCATTCCTTAGCCGTGTGTGGTGCCCCCCTCCACGATATTACACCTCGGTCATATTGTAGCGGTGCTTAGGCGAAGCCCTGCGACAGGAGAACATCAAGATCGTCACCACGCCGTCGTGCTGACGGAACTCCCCCTCGGTGCCTCTGCTGGATCGGAGATCGAGGGTGCGTCATCGAGCTGTACGCGTGTCAAGAACTCGGAGGTGCCGGAGTAACAGTGCCTGGATCGGTTGAACCGGGAAGACGTACGACTACTTCCACTACGCTGTGTCAACGCTTCCGCTTCGGTCTACGAGGGTACGTAGACAACACTCTCCCCTCTCGTTGCTATGCATCACCATGATCTTGCGTGTACGTAGGAAATTTTTTGAAATTACTACGTTCCCCAACAGTGGCATCCGAGCCAGGTTTTTTATGGTTTGATGTTATTTGCACGAGTAGAACACAAGTGAGTTGTGGACGATATAAGTCATACTGCCTACCAGCATGTAATACTTTGGTTCAGCGGTATTGTTGGATGAAGCGGCCCGGACCGACATTACGCGTACGCTTACGCGAGACTGGTTTTACCGCCGTGCTTTGCACACAGGTGACTAGCGGGTGTCTGTTTCTCCAACTTTAGTTGAACCGAGTGTGGCTACGCCCGGTCCTTGTGAAGGTTAAAACGGAGTCTATTTGACAAACTATCGTTGTGGTTTTGATGCGTAGGTGAGATTGGTTCTTGCTTAAGCCCGTAGCAGCCACGTAAAATTTGCAACAACAAAGTAGAGGACGTCTAACTTGTTTTTGCAGGGCATGTTGTGATGTGATATGGCCAAGATGTGATGCTATATTTTATTGTATGAAATGATCATGTTTTGTAACCGAAGTTATCGGCAACTGGCAGGAGCCATATGGTTGTCGCTTTATTGTATGAAATGCAAACACCCTGTAATTGCTTTACTTTATCACTAAGCGGTAGCGATAGTCGTAGAAGCAATAGATGGCGTAAACGACAACGATACTACGATGGAGATCAAGGTGTCGCGCCGGTGACGATGGTGATCACGACGGTGCTTCGAAGATGGAGATCACAAGCACAAGATGATGATGGCCATATCATATCACTTATATTGATTGCATGTGATGTTTATCCTTTATGCATCTTATCTTGCTTTGATTGACGGTAGCATTTTAAGATGATCTCTCACTAATTATCAAGAAGTGTTCTCCCTGAGTATGCACCGTTGCGAAAGTTCTTTGTGCTGAGACACCACGTGATGATCGGGTGTGATAGGCTCTACGTTCAAATACAACGGGTGCAAAACAGTTGCACACGCAGAATACTCAGGTTATACTTGACGAGCCTAGCATATACAGATATGGCCTCGGAACACGGAGACAGAAAGGTCGAGCGTGAATCATATAGTAGATATGACCAACATAGAGATGTTCACCATTGAAACTACTCCATCTCACGTGATGATCGGACATGGTTTAGTTGATTTGGATCACGTGATCACTTAGATGACTAGAGAGATGTCTGTCTAAGTGGGAGTTCTTAAGTAATATGATTAATTGAACCTAAATTTACCATGAACTTAGTACCTGATAGTATTTTGCTTGTCTATGTTTGTTTGTAGATAGATGGCTCGTGCTGTTGTTCCGTTGAATTTTAATGCGTTCCTTGAGAAAGCAAAGTTGAAAGATGATGGTAGCAATTACACGGACTGGGTCCGTAACCTGAGTATTATCCTCATTGCTGCACAGAAGAGTTATGTCCTGGAAGCACCGCTGGGTGCCAGGCCTGCTGCTGATGCAACTGACGACGTTAAGAACGTCTGGCAGAGCAAAGCTGATGACTACTCTATAGTTCAGTGTGCCGTGCTTTACGGCTTAGAACCGGGTCTTCAACGACGTTTTGAACGTCATGGAGCATATGAGATGTTCCAGGAGTTGAAGTTAATATTTCAAGCAAATGCCCGGATTGAGAGATATGAAGTCTCCAATAAGTTCTATAGCTGCAAGATGGAGGAGAACAGTTCTGTCAGTGAACATATACTCAAAATGTCTGGGTACAATAATCACTTGATTCAACTGGGAGTTAATCTTCCGGATGATAGCGTCATTGACAGAATTCTCCAATCACTGCCACCAAGCTACAAGAGCTTTGTGATGAACTATAATATGAAAGGGATGAACAAGACTATTCCCCAGCTCTTCGCGATGCTGAAAGCCGCGGAGGTAGAAATCAAGAAGGAGCATCACGTGTTGATGGTCAACAAGACCGCTAGTTTCAAGAAGAAGGGCAAAGGGAAGAAGAAGGGGAACTTCAAAAAGAACAGCAAACAAGTTGCTGCTCAAGAGAAGAAACCCAAGTCTGGACCTAAGCCTGAAACTGAGTGCTTCTACTGCAAGCAGACTGGACACTGGAAGCGGAACTGCCCCAAGTATTTGGCGGATAAGAAGGATGGCAAAGTGAACAAAGGTATATGTGATATACATGTTATTGATGTGTACCTTACTAATGCTCGCAGTAGCACCTGGGTATTTGATACTAGTTCTGTTGCTAACATTTGCAACTCGAAACAGGGACTACGGATTAAGCGAAGATTAGCTAAGGACGAGGGACGATGCGCGTGGGAAATGGTTCCAAAGTCGATGTGATCGCGGTCGGCACGCTACCTCTACATCTACCATCGGGATTAGTTTTAGACCTGAATAATTGTTATTTGGTGCCAGCGTTGAGCGTGAACATTATATCTGGATCTTGTTTGATGCGAGACGGTTATTCATTTAAATCAGAGAATAATGGTTGTTCTATTTATATGAGTAATATCTTTTATGGTCATGCACCCTTGAAGAGTGGTCTATTTTTATTGAATCTCGATAGTAGTGATACACATATTCATAATGTTGAAGCCAAAAGATGCAGAGTTGATAATGATAGTGCAACATATTTGTGGCACTGCCGTTTAGGTCATATCGGTGTAGAACGCATGAAGAAACTCCATACTGATGGACTTCTGGAATCACTTGATTATGAATCACTTGGTACTTGCGAACCGTGCCTCATGGGCAAGATGACCAAAACACTGTTCTCCGGTTCTATGGAGAGAGCAACAGATTTGTTGGAAATCATACCTACAGATGTATGTGGCCCGATGAATGTTGAGGCTCGTGGCGGATATCGTTATTTTCTCACCTTCACAGATGATTTGAGCAGATATGGGTATATCTACTTGATGAAACACAAGTCTGAAACATTTGAAAAGTTCAAAGAATTTCAGAGTGAAGTAGAAAATCATCGTAACAAGAAAATAAAATTTCTACGATCTGATCGTGGAGGAGAATATCTGAGTTACAAGTTTGGTTTACATTTGAAACAATGTGGAATAGTTTCGCAATTCACGCCACCTGGAACACCACAACGAAATGGTGTGTCCGAACGTCGTAATCGTACTTTACTTGATATGGTGCGATCTATGATGTCTCTTACCGATTTACCGCTATCGTTTTGGGGTTATGCTTTAGAGACAGCCGCATTCACGTTAAATAGGGCACCATCAAAATCTGTTGAGACGACGCCTTATGAACTGTGGTTTGGCAAGAAACCAAAGTTGTCGTTTCTCAAAGTTTGGGGCTGCGATGCTTATGTGAAGAAACTTCAACCAGATAAGCTCGAACCCAAATCGGAGAAATGTGTCTTCATAGGATACCCAAAGGAGACTATTGGGTACACCTTCTATCACAGATCTGAGGGCAAGATTTTCATTGCTAAATTCGGATCCTTTCTAGAGAAGGAGTTTCTCTCGAAAGAAGTGAGTGGGAGGAAAGTCGAACTTGATGAGATAACTGTATCTACTCCCTTATTGGAAAGTAGTTCATCACAAGAACCGGTTCCTGTGACGACTACACCAATTAGTGAGGAAGCTAATGATATTGATCATGAAACTTCAGATCAAGTTTCTACAGAACCTCGTAGGTCTACCAGAGTAAGATCCGCACCAGAGTGGTACGGAAATCCTATTCTGGAAGTCATGTTACTAGACCATGATGAACCTACGAACTATGAGGAAGCGATGATGAGCCCAGATTCCGCAAAATGGCTAGAGGCCATGAAATCTGAGATAGGATCCATGTATGAAAACAAAGTATGGACTTTGGTTGACTTGCCCGATGATCGGCAAGCCATTGAGAATAAATGGATCTTTAAGAAGAAGACTGACGCTGATGGTAATGTTACTGTCTACAAAGCTCGACTTGTTGCGAAAGGTTTTCGACAAGTTCAAGGGGTTGACTACGATGAGACTTTCTCACCCGTAGCGATGCTAAAGTCTGTCCGAATCATGTTGGCTATTGCTGCATTTCATGATTATGAAATTTGGCAAATGGATGTCAAGACTGCATTCTTGAATGGATTTCTAGAAGAAGAGTTGTATATGATGCAGCCTGAAGGTTTTGTTGATCCAAAAGGTGCTGACAAAGTGTGCAAGCTCCAACGTTCCATTTATGGACTAGTGCAAGCATCTCGGAGTTGGAATAAACGCTTTGACAGTGTGATCAAAGCATATGGTTTTATACAGACTTTTGGAGAAGCCTGTATTTACAAGAAAGTGAGTGGGAGCTCTGTAGCATTTCTAGTTTTATATGTTGATGACATATTATTAATTGGAAATGATATAGAATTTCTGGATAGCATAAAGGGATACTTGAATAAAAGTTTTTCAATGAAAGACCTCGGTGAAGCTGCTTACATATTGGGCATCAAGATCTATATAGATAGATCAAGACGCTTAATAGGACTTTCACAAAGCACATACCTTGACAAAATTTTGAAAAAGTTTAAAATGGATCAGGCAAAGAAAGGATTCTTGCCTGTGCTACAAGGTGTGAAGTTGAGTCGAACTCAATGCCCGACCACAGCAGAAGATAGAGAGAAAATGAAAGATGTTCCCTATGCTTCAGCCATAGGCTCTATCATGTATGCAATGCTGTGTACCAGACCTGACGTATGCTTAGCAATAAGCTTGGCAGGTAGGTACCAAAGTAATCCAGGAGTGGATCACTGGACAGCGGTCAAGAACATCCTGAAATACCTGAAAAGGACTAAGGATATATTTCTCATATATGGAGGCAATAATAAAGTTATTATTTATTTCCTCATATCATGATAAATGTTTATTATTCATGCTAGAATTGTATTAACCGGAAACATGATACATGTGTGAATACATAGACAAACATATAGTCACTAGTATGCCTCTACTTGACTAGCTCATTAATCAAAGATGGTTATGTTTCCTAACCATAGACATGTGTTGTCATTTGATTAGTGAGATCACATCATTAGGAGAATGATGTGATTGACATGACCCATCCCGTTAGCTTAGCACTTGATCATTTAGTATTCTGCTATTGCTTCCTTCATGACTTATACATGTTCCCGTAACTATGAGGATTGTGTAACTCCCGTTTACAGGAAGAACACTTTGGGTACTACCAAACGTCACAACGTAACTGGGTGATTATAAAGGAGTACTACAGGTGTTTCCGAAGGTACATGTTGAGTTAGCATAATTCGAGATTAGGTTTTGTCACTCCGATTGTCGGAGAGGTATCTCTGGGCCCTCTCGGTAATACTCATCACCCAAGCCTTGCAAGCATATAACTAATGAGTTAGTTATGAGATGACGTATTACGGAACGAGTAAAGAGACTTGCCGGTAACGAGATTGAGCTAGGTATTGGATACCGACGATCAAATCTCGGGCAAGTAACATACCGATGACAAAGGGAATAACGTATGTTGTTATGCGGTTTGACCGATAAAGATCTTCGTAGAATATGTAGGAACCAATATGGGCATCCAGGTCCCGCTATTGGTTATTGACCAGAGACATGTCTCGGTCATGTCTACATTATTCTCGAACCGTAGGGTCCGCACGCTTAAGGTTTCGATGACAGTTATGAGTTTATGTATTTTGATGTACCGAAGTTTGTTCGGAGTCCCGGATGTGATCACGGACATGACGAGGAGTCTCGAAATGGTCGAGACATAAAGATTGATATATTGGACGGATATATTTGGACACTGGAAAGGTTCCGGAGAAGTTTGGAGCTACCGGGAGGTTACCGGAACCCCCCGGGAGGTATATGGGCCTTATTGGGCCCATATAGGAAGAAGGGAGAAGGAACAAGGGAGGGGGGCGCGCCCCCCCAGCCCAATCCGAATTGGGGAGGGGGGCCGGCCCCCCCTTTCCTTTCTCCTTCCCCCCTCTTCCTATTACTACTACTAGTACTTATTCCTAATACTAGTACTCTTTCCTTCCCCCTCCAAATAAGATAAGGAAAAGGGGGGGAAACCTACTTGGAGTAGGTTTCCCCCTCCTCTATGGCGCGCCCCCCTTGGGCCGGCCTCCTCCTCCCTCCCTCCTTTATATACGGGGGTAGGGGGGCACCCTAGGACACACAAGTTGATCATTGAGATCGTTCCTTAGCCGTGTGCGGTGCCCCCCTCCACGATATTACACCTCGGTCATATTGTAGCGGTGCTTAGGCGAAGCCCTGCGACAGGAGAACATCAAGATCGTCACCACGCCGTCGTGCTGACGGAACTCCCCCTCGGTGCCTCTGCTGGATCGGAGATCGAGGGTGCGTCATCGAGCTGTACGCGTGTCAAGAACTCGGAGGTGCCGGAGTAACGGTGCCTGGATCGGTTGAACCGGGAAGACGTACGACTACTTCCACTACGTTGTGTCAACGCTTCCGCTTCGGTCTACGAGGGTACGTAGACAACACTCTCCCCTCTCGTTGCTATGCATCACCATGATCTTGCGTGTACGTAGGAATTTTTTTGAAATTACTACGTTCCCCAACACTACGGCACCGTCCACCAAGGATTCGTCCGTAGCCAGGTACCCTCCATCCTCCGCCAACGCCACCCATGGAGAACACCACGCCCCGCAGGTGTTTGGTCAAATGCCATTGAGCGTATTTTCAAACTTCATGTCGTTTTTTTAGAGTAAGAAGGATGGCGGGTACTCAGTAAAGGAGGATGAGTTGTTGTGCGATGCGTGGTTGGCCGTATTTGCGGACTTCGTAGGCAGGAGCAGAAGAGGGGTCTTTTGGCAGCGCGTGCATGGTCATTTCATGCGCGAAAGTACATTGCACCCTATGACATGCACGTCATCCATGAACGCAATGTCAAATCCTTAGCGTATCGATGGTGCACCATCCAGAACTCCGCCATGAAATATTGTGGCGCGATTGATCGGCTGGAGGCAATTTAGCCATTGCGCCTGACAACCATGGAGATCCTAAGTTTTGCTTCTTCTTGCTCTACATGTTGATTTATTGATTCATTCACTCAATGTTGCTCTACACGTGCTGTCGTGATGTGTGAGGGTGAACCATTGACCCATATACATTATTGGATGAAGCTCAAAAGGTAGTATGTGTGGGATAACATGATCCATCCATGAAAAACTTGTTGAACATCTAGGTAATCTCGTTGAATTTGAACTACTGTTGTACTAGCCATATTTGCATGCTATTTATGGATGATTTGGGCTATTTTCTATCCGAACTTTGATGAATTTAGTCGTGTTTGACGAAAATCGTCTAGTTAATTGAAATCCGGTTTGAAATATATGCGGCTACGGTTGGGCGGTTGGCTCCTGCACACATATCCGCGGACTGGTCTCCGCGGTCCACGGACGGATGCAGTGTCCGGTTTGAGGTCAGCCGCTGGAGATGCCCTTACACTGCAGTAAGGAAGAAGAAAATAGAGGACACCTCTAATGACTAGAATAATAATATATCTACATGTGAACACGTACAAGTGGAAAATATGTCAAACTGAAAGAGCTGGATATCGACTAGAGGGGGGGGGGTGAATAGGCGATTTTTATGAAAGTCTTCAAAACATGGGAGTTTCGAAGACAAACAATAGAAATGACCCTATTCGTATGCAGCGGAAGGTAGACTACACTAGACAAGCCATAGTAAAGATCATGATGGAAGATAGTATGAAGCCAATCAGAACAAGTAGTCACACAGTGAAGTCAAACAGATAATGCAAGCAGGCAATGACTTCACGAAGACAAACTGTAAGTAAAGAGAAGTGAGAGATAGAACCAGTATCTTGGAGAGGACAGTGATTTGTTCGACCAGTTCCAGTTGCTGTGACAACTGTATGTCTGGTTAAGGAGGCTGAGATTCAACTCAGAAGACCGCGTCTTCACCTTATTCCCCTTGAGCCAAGGACACTTAGTCTTTGCCCAATCACTCTGGTAAGTCTTCAAGGTAGACTTCCAAACCTTCACAGACTTCGTTCACCGGCAATCCACAATGACTCTTGGATGCTCAGAACGCGATGCCTAACCGGCTGGAGGATTCACAGTCCTCAAGTGTAACAAGTCTTGAGATCACGCGGACAGAAAGACTTCAGGATGCCAAACGCTCTTTGGGCTCTGGGTGGTTAGGGCTTTGTCCTGGCAAGGATTCTCTCTCAAATGCTTCGTAGGTGGGTTGCTCTCAAATGACAAAAGTCGTGCACTAACTCTGAGCAGCCACCAATTTATGGTGTAGGGGGTGGGCTATTTATAGCCACTAGGCAACCAGACCTGATTTGTCCGAATTGACCCTGGGTCACTAAGGAACTGACACATGTCCCAACGGTCAGATTTCAAACACACGCGGCAGCTTGACTTGGGCTACAAGTAAATCTGACTCATCCGACTCTGGATAAGATTTGCTCTCATTGTCTTCGCTCGAAGACATAGGATTTGGTTGAGCATCACTTTAGTCACTCTGACTTTGTTCACTTGGACCCCACTTAACAGTGCGGTGGTTCCTATGACTCAACAAAGAAGAAAAGGAAACAACGAAACAACTAAGTCTTCGCGCTCCATAGTCTTCATGCGATGTCTTCTCATATCATATACTTCACCCTGAATAGCTTCACGGACCACCATTGTCTTCAATGTCTTCACACATTTTTAGGGGTCATCTCCGGTAGGTAAACCGAATCAATGAGGGACTACTGCCTGTGTTATCCTGCAATTCTCACAAACACATTAGTCCCTCAACCAGGTTTGTCATCAATACTCCAAAACCAACTAGGGGTGGCACTAGATGCACTTACAATCTCCCCCTTTTTGGTGATTGATGACAAACTGGTTGAAGTTTTCAACGGGGATAAAAGTATGTGAAATTGTAAAGGATTAAGATATTGTCTTCATAGGTGGCAAAAAGGCTCCCCCTGAAGATGTGCATATAAATGTTTTGCTTTGGAATGCAAATGCACATGGAAGGTTGTACTTGTGGAGATCCTCTTCACCTTATGAAGACAATACATCATGCATGAAAATTTATAACTAGGATAGTGACATGCATAATGAAAAATGGACGTCTGCAGAATAACTTCATGTGGGATTTATCATCGCACATGTGGAATTTATCGTCGCACGACAGAATAAAAGAAAAAGTAGCAGACGACCATCAAGTTTAAGTGTTACAACTCAAAGAACCAATGTATCAAAAGCGAGAGTTGTAAACACTTGGCAAAAGTATGGCAACCACCCATATGGACCCGCTTGAAGACTATCAACTCATATGCTTCTCCCCCTTTTATCAGTAAGGACCAAAAAGGTTTGAAGACACAGAGTCTCTACTCGTTCCCATGAGGAGTAGGTGAGGCAGCAGGGTCGTCGTTGAGGTTTGGTGGTGCATACGAACTTGGCGCAGTGTCGATACGTGCCGAAGTTGGAGGTGGTGAAGTAGCATCATCAGAGTCATCAAGGACTCTGGCATTAACAGTTGCCGCGGAGGAGGAGTACTCAGAATCTTCGAGTGATGGACTCCAACGCAAGACAACATTCCTGGGAGGAGTGGTATCAAACTTGAATCTCTCTGTGAAGCCATCGTCTTGAAGATCAGCTTCAGCACTGAGCAATGTCAGACTCTTCCATGACCTCCGACAGGTTTCATGAGTGACAAACACATTCTTGGTGGCAAGATTTCGAATGCGATTAATATCCACCAAGAGGCTTTGCATCTGACGCTTTAGCCAGTAATGATGCTTATCGTGTTTCTGATGCAAGGCCACGAGAAACTCTCGGTCATTAAGCACACGAGATCTGTTTCGAGGCCTTGGAGCAATTGTGCTTTCAGTGGCTTCAGTACGGGCACGACGAGGTGCACGAGTATTTCCAGCCAAAGGATAAACACGAGTGGCAGCATGAACTCCTTCAACATGTTGAGAGAAACTCTGACGATCGACATTGTGAAGATAAATTGCCTCCATGGCAGGCTCTGGGTATATGGCTTCGATGAACATATCAACCTCTGGCAAGAATATGAGATGGTTGCGCGCAGAGGGCTGATAGTCAACAGCGGAGTGAAGCTTGATCAGACACATTACCCATGGAGCATAGAATTTTAGACCAAATATATCTGAGCCAGATGCAGAAAATTGGCGAATGAGGAAATCCTAAGCATTGAAGCTGATGCCATTGAGAATATAGAAGACCAATGTCTTCATTGAGCCTTCAAGCTTTGCTGAGGAAGAATGTCCTTTGATGGGCCATAGAGTTCGCAGGATAATGTGATAGATGGTGCGGGGCAGATACTCTAGGTCTTCAACAAAGAATTCCTTGGGGTATTCAGCATCCTGCGGCAGTGGCTTCATCATACTCAGTATTTGGCTCATATTGGGCTCAGGCTTCTGGAAGATGCTTTCCAACGCATTGCGGTGAAGCTGACAACTAGGTTCATATAGTTCACCTGGAGTGGACAATCCAGTAAGCTCAATGAGATCAAGAGCTTTGGCTTCATGGTGTACATTGCATGTCATCCACTCGAGGACCCATGTCTTTGGATCCCTGTTGTAGCCGCAAATGTGAAGAGTTGCATAATTGCAGCAGAAGTTCTTCATTCCAATTTTCTTTGCCAGTCACAAACCGGAGAAGACTTGCATCTCTGAAACAGTCGAGGGCTTCTTCTAAGCAAGGCAGGCCCGCAATGGCTTCGCAGTCCAGACGCATATGGGGAAAGATGCGCCCCTGATTGTATAGTACGCACGAATAGTAACTGCGCTGCTGATAACTCCAAAACCGATCAGATGATATTCTTGGCTTGGAATATGGGTTCTTGGCTCTATCAAAGAAAGTGTTGTGTGCAATGAATCCATTTACGTTGAATGATCTTAGTGCAGATGCAGTACCTGGAAACCGTGGCAGTCTTAGTTTTGGCTTCTGAACCTGAGGCCTGTGCTCCACATGATAACCAAATTAACGTCCGGGAGCAGGTGGAGGAAACAGAATGGGCCATCTGACAGTGATAAGCTCACCTTGATAAAATGCTTGCTCAATGGTGTGTGGCCTTGGTGCCGGTAAAGGAGCAGTGGCATTGGCAATGGCGTCAGGCTGCACATTGGTTGCAGGAGCATCATTGGCTTCAGACACCGTGTTCACTGCGGGCGCCACATTAGCTTCAGCCATGACAACATCATTGGCTTCAGGAGTGTTGTTAGTGGCTGCCTCAGTATTTTCAACCTCCACTTGAGTAGCTGGAGGGTCGGGCACAGACACGTTCTCCTCGAGAACATCTTCTTGGTTGGTAGGGGGTGTGGCAACACGTTCTTCTTCTTGACGGGGTTCTGGATTTTCATCGGCTGATGCAGCCGGTATGTCTTCAGCAGATTTAGCTTCAGACTCAGAGACATTCACAGTAGGAGTGGCTTTAGGATACACTTGTCGTGCTAATGAGTTGGGTTGCACTTCTCCTTCTGGAACGCTCGATGGAGCGACTTGTGGCCTTGGTCCTTTGTGAAGGCTACGAAATGTGGGCGACGCCTTTAGAGTGGGAGTTGTATGGACCACATAGTCATCATCATCATCAAGCACCGGATTGGTGACTTGAGGTGGGGGAGTACTCGGTGAGGTTTGAGTTGGAGTTGATGGTTGGGGGCGATCAGCCCATGAAGCATCCTGAGTGATTGGCGTCAAAGGACGACCAATACTAATGAGTTTGCTGTTCGTGAGAACAGGCGATGATACCGTTTGGCGCTCGATCTGAGGAAGGACTTCATCATCATCTACATTGTCTTGGGGACCAATGTCTTCAGCTGTGATGGGGTCAATGGCTGGAACTTCTTCAGCTTCGAGAGACTCTATGGAAGCAGGCTTGTGAACTATCAACTGACGCTCTTGGTGTTCGGATGCAGGATGAGCAAAAGAGATGGGCTCGACAACGAGGGGCTCTATGGGAGCAGCCCGATCTTTCTTCTTAGTCTTTCTCTTCTTGGGCAGTGGAGCATCGTCGGTGGTGTTCTTGAACTTGCGCTTTCTGGCTTCGGCTTCAGCTACCCTAGTTTTCTTCAGTTCTGAAGCCACTGTGGGGACCTTAGGCTTCGAGCCTGTCATGCTGACAGGGAAGACAATGCAAGGTTCTTCTCGCCCTGATGCTTCAGCTTGTGCCACAACAGGCTTCTTCTTCTTGGCAGCCAGCTTGGGGTCAATGCCAGGACGCCCAAGTGCCTTGTGCTTCTCAGCTTCATTGTAAGCTTGAACACACTTGGCAGCGAGGTTTTTCATTCGCTCACGTGAACCTTTGGCTTCTTCACGTTTCTTATGAAATGCCTCCTTGAGGTCATGCAACATCAGCTTGAAGTTTTGAACATCAGCAACACTCAGCTTGGCCACGTGCTTCTTGAACTAGACTTTCTCATAATCAATTTTGTTCTTCAGTTCAACCATCTTCTGAGCCAGAGCCAGCTCCGGAGCAATGGAGCCTTGGAAGGCGACGCTGATGCCAATTGGGAGCTGAAGATCATCAAAGCTGAGGTTTGGATTGTCAAACCACTCATCAATGAAATTGTCCGGAATGTTCACATCGAAGAGGGGCAGATCATTGAAGATCTCCGCCTCTTGATTGCTCTTAATTAGCTGCTCAAGGGAATCATCACCACACTCATCATCTGTTGACAGATCAATGGCTTCAGTCTCATTCCTCAGAATGGCAGCTGGTGTCAGTGCTTGACCAGAACTCTTGACAGTTTTCTTCTGGGGCTCCTCTTTCTTCTTAGAGACACGAGAAAGATCTTCAAAATCAAAATTTGGTGCAGGAGGAGCAGTTGCCAATGGCTTCACTCGTGAAGCTTTTGGTGCAAGCAGTGAGTTTTAAAGCCTTAGTCTTCTTCTGCTTCTGCGGCTTAGGAGGAGCTGGCGCTTCATCAGAATCTGCATCAGCAGCAGAGTGATCCACATTTGCACCTTGGACGGCAATGTGTGTGATGAGGCCTGCGAGGTTGTAGAAGGGGCCAATTCTGTTTTCATTGGCTTCACGGGTGCCATCTTCCCGAGGAGCAGATGCACCTGGGTTGAAGTCAAGTCCAAATGCCTTCTTGTTCGTCACCGCAGAGTCTTTGACAAACTTGAAGTTACGCTTGAACAGATTGTCTTCGCGACACCACAGTAGAGAAGATGGGTCAGCATTCTTTGGTTGTGGTCCGCGAACCATGCACGGGTAGAAGCCTTGATCAATGGCTTCGGACTTGGACTTGGGTGGAAGATTTTTGTATAGGATATCTCCCCAAGGTTGCTTGATGGCATTCTTCTCGGCATACTCAGCAGTGACAATTCTGTACTTAAACCATTCTTCAGCCCAATATCTTCGAATCCATTGGATTCGATTTTTGCGTTCACCATAGGTTTCTTCTAGGTCTGTCTTGTACAGTTCATGCAGATCTGGCGGCAAATCTTGGGATGTATTTCCACGGTGCTGTATGCCGCCCTTTCTAGCTGACTTCTCAGTTGTCATGAAGCTTAAACTGAATGGCTTCCAAACTAGCAAAGGCTTCTGACGGCTGGTCAGACAAGAACTGGCTTCAGGAGAATTTATGTGACTCTGTAAGAATTCTGCAAATGAATGCAGACTATGAGAACCAAGGGATTCTCCCATGGACATGTACCTGTGACAGCATTAGAGGTGCGAGGGAAGGGGAAGAGGTCATGTGCATTCTCAGAAGATTTTTAAGATAAATCAATTTGAAGACATTGACCTCATAACGCGAAGACATTCACTTATTTGTTGTGAGTTGGTTCCAGATTTGTATGAATCCAAGAATAAGTACAAGTGAGGAATCTAACTTGTAGAGAAGCATAAGTGAACAGACTATGCATAATATGAGATGCAGAACGGGATAGATTCAACTTTGGAAGTACAAACCACTTTTGGTAGAGAAGAATGAATCTATCAGATCAAAAAGACAGTAAAAAGTAAGTTTTAATTACCACACGAAGAACTGCTAGACAGAGCGGATTTGGAGGCCGAGCAGTTCGATCTCCCATGCCCTAACTTTGCGACGGAAGACACCTACGGCAGCGGCGGAGAAGACGAGGTCTGCGGCCGGTGTGAGGACGACGTCGGTGAGGTCACGACAGCTAAGCGCTTCGTCGCCGGTGTCGTCGAGAGCTAGCGGTGGCGCTAGGGTTTGTGTGAGGTGGCGAGGTGGGAGAAGGATTTTGACCACGATGCGATGTGTATTTATAAGGAAAGGGACGGCACAGCGCAATTACGCAGGTGCCCCTGGTGGTTCACATCTGAAGGGCACGTGGCAAGCATGGAACACATTGGAAGTTGTTCCATGTTCCCACGCACGCCTGGATTGTCGGGGTGGTCGTTCCGGCTTCTCCGGTTTTCAGGCTATAAGGATATAGCATTAAAAATAGACATAAATGTTTGTCAGATTGACTTCAGCTGACAAGGTCTCAATGAAGACAACCGACAGGTTTCAATAGAATGCATATGATTTGGACATATAGAGTTGAGGTAGAAGCATAGATAGGTTAGGGTCCAATCACATTCACTTAGATCAAAAGATTCAGGCAAGAAGTCATACCTATAAGTGAATGTTGTAGAGGACAGAACACAAATCTTTATATAACTAGTGTAAGACTAAATCAACAATATGAAGATAAACATGAACATAAGTCAAGGATGAAGACAAATCAAATACGAAGACTTTGCAATCATAACGCTAAGAAAAACACTTCAAACAAAAGTTTGGTGGTGCGTTACCCACCGTATAGGAAGTATTAGACCCAGACACGGCGCACAGTTATCGTGGCGCTCCGAAGTCAAATTCCGCATTAATGTATTCACACTTAGAGTGTATGTCTTCATTGATTGAAGATATACATTACTTTGTGTGTTGCACATCTAAGTCATCAATATGCATAAGTGTTAGGATGTGGTCCAATCACAGGACATTTGAGGATTCCAAGATACTTAGCTCACACTGCAACCCGCAAAACCTTTTCTCATCCAAGGGATTTGTGAAGATATCAGCCAATTGCTCTTCAGTGTTGACGTGAATGATATCAATATATTCCTTCATGACATGATCTCTAAGAAAGTGATGACGAATTTCAATGTGCTTTGTCTTCGAGTGCTGAACTGGGTTGTTGGCAATCTTGATGGCGCTTTCATTGTCACAGTAGAGTGGCACATGCTTCAGGTGGACACCATAGTCCTTGAGAGTTTGCTTCATCCAGAGAAGCTGAGCACAGCAAGATCCAGTAGCAATGTATTCGGATTCAGCAGTGGAGAGAGATACACAGTTCGGCTTCTTTGAAGACCAACAGACAAGAGATCGTCCCAAAAAGTGACATGTGCCTGATGTGGACTTGTGATCAACCTTGTCACCAGCATAATCAGCATCTGAGAATCCAACTAGATCAAACTCTGAGCCCTTTGGATACCATAATCCTAGTTTTGGGGTGTAAGCCAAATATTGAAGAATTTGCTTCACGGCTAAGTGATGTGATTCCTTTGGTGCCGCTTGGAATCGGGCACACATGCAAACACTAAGCATTATATTTGTCCTAGATGCACATAAATAAAGCAAAGAACCAATCATGGAGCGGTATACCTTTTGATCGAACTCTTTACCATTGGCGTCGGGACTCAGATGACTTTTGGTTGGCATTGGCGTCGTGTATCCTTTGTAGTCTTGCATTCCAAACTTCTTCAGGCAATCTTTGAGGTATTTTTCTTGAGATATGAAGATGTCGTTGCATTGCTGACGGATTTGGAGACCCAAGAAGAACTTCAGCTCGCCCATCATGGACATCTGATATTGCTCTTGCATCATGTGACCAAACTCATCACTGTATTTCTTGTCAGTGCAGCCGAAGATAATGTCATCCACATAGATTTGGCATACAAACAGTTCACCATCATATGTCTTCGTGAAGGGTGTAGGATCTAGTGAACCAGGTTTGAAGCCTTTGCTCTTCGGGAAATCTTTGGGTGTGTCATACCACGCACGAGGGGCTTGTTTGAGGCCATACAATGCCTTGTTGAGCTTGTATACTGATACGTCCATTTTGCATCATGCTTTTATATCAATATTTATTGCATTATGGACTGTTATTACACATTATATCTCAATACTTATGGCTATTCTCTCTTATTTTACAAGGTTTACCATGAAGAGGGGGAATGCCGGTAGCTGGAATTCTGGCTGGAAAAGGAGCAAATATTGGAGACCTATTTTGCACAGCTCCAAAAATCCTGAAACACCATGGAAGTCATTTTTGGAATTAATAAGAATTATTGAGTGAAGAAAACACCAGAGGGGGCCCACACCCTGGCCAGGAGGGTGGGGGGCGCGCCCAGCCCTACTGGGCACGCCCCCTGTCTCCTGGGCCCCGTGGTGGCCCTCCAGTGCCCATCTTCTACTATATGAAGGCTTTTACCCTGGAAAAAATCATAAGCAAGCTTATGGGATGAAACTCCTCCGCCACGAGGCGGAACCTTGGCGGAACCAATCTAGGGCTCCGGCGGAGCTGTTCTACCGGGAAAACTTCCCTCCGGGAGGGGGAAATCATCACCATCGTCATCACCAACGATCCTCTCATCGGGAGGGGGTCAATCTCCATCAACATCTTCACCAGCACCATCTCCTCTCAAAACCCTAGTTCATCTCTTGTATCCAATCTTGTATCAAAACCACAAATTGGTACCTGTGGGTTGCTAGTAGTGTTGATTACTCCTTGTAGTTTATTCTAATTGGTTTACTTGGTGGAAGATCATATGTTCAGATCCTTAATGCATAATAATACTCCTCTGATTATGAACATGAATATGCTTTGTGAGTAGTTACGTTTGTTCCTGAGGACATGTGAGAAGTCTTGTTATTAGTAGTCATGTGAATTTGGTATTCATTCAATATTTTGATGAGATGTATGTTGTCTTTCCTCTAGTGGTGTTATGTGAACGTCGACTACATGACACTTCACCATTATTTGGGCCTAGAGGAAGGCATTGGGAAGTAATAAGTAGATGATGGGTTGCTAGAGTGACAGAAGCTTAAACCCTAGTTTATGCGTTGCTTCGTAAGGGGCTGATTTGGATCCATATGTCTAATACTGTGGTTAGGTTTACCTTAATACTTCTTTTGTAGTTGCGGATGCTTGCAATAGGGGTTAATCATAAGTGGGATGCGTGTCCAAGTAAGGGCAGTACCCAAGCACCGGTCCACCCACATATCAAGTTATCCAAGTACCGAACGCGAACCATATGAGCGTGATGAAAACTAGCTTGACGATAATTCCCATGTGTCCTCGGGAGCTCTTTTCTCATTATAAGAAATTGTCCAGGCTTGTCCTTTGATACAAAAAGGATTGGGCCGCCTTGCTGCACTTTATTTACTTTCATTGCTTGTTACCCTTTACAAATTATCTTATCACAAAACTATCTGTTACCTACAATTTCAGTGCTTGCAGAGAAAACCTTACTGAAAACCGCTTGTCATTTCCTTCTGCTCCTCATTGGGTTAGACACTCTTACTTATCGAAAGGACTATGATAGATCCTCTATACTTGTGGGTCATCAAGACTCTTTTCTGGCGCCGTTGCCGGGGAGTGAAGCACCTTTGGTGAGTGGAACTTGATAAGGAAACATTTATATAGTGTACTGAAATTTTCTGTCACTTGTTACTATGGAAACTAATCCTTTGAGGGGATTGTTCGGCGTATCTTCACCCCGACCAGTAGAGAAAAGAGTTGCTCCTCAACCTACTGAAAATATTTACTTTGAGATTCCTTCGGGTATGATAGAGAAACTGCTAGCTAATCCCTTTGCAGGAGATGGAACATTGCATCCCGATTTACACCTTATCTTTGTGGATGAAGTTTGTGGATTATTTAAGCTTGCAGGTATTCCCGATGATGTTGTCAAAAGGAAGGTCTTCCCTTTATCTTTGAAGGAAGATGCATTGACATGGTATAGGCTATGTGATGATACGAGATCTTGGAATTATAAATGATTGAAGTTGGAAATTTCACCAGAAGTTCTATCCTATGCATCTTGTTCATCGTGATTGTAATTACATATATAATTTATGGCCTCGCGAAGGAGAAAGCATCGCTCAAGCTTGGGGGAGGCTTAAGTCAATGTTATATTCATGCCCCAATCACGAGCTCTCAAGAGAAATGATTATTCAAAAAATTTATGCTCGGCTTTCTCCCAATGATCGCAACATGCTCGATACTTCCTGTGCTGGTTCTTATATGCTGAAGACTACTGAATTCAAGTGGGACTTATTGGAAAGAATTAAACGCAACTCTGAAGATTGGGGTTCCGACGATGGTAAGGAGTCAGGTATAACACCTAAGTTTGATTGTGTTAAATCTTTAATGGATACCGATGCTTTTCATGGATTTAGCGCTAAGTATGGACTTGACTCTGAGATAGTAGCTGCTTTTTGTGAATCTTTTGCTACTCACATTGATCTCCCTAAGGAGAAGTGGTTTAAATATAATCCTCCCATTGTAGTAAAAGTAGTTGCACCTATTACAGTTGAAGAAAAGACTGTCACTTATAATGATTCTATTGTTCCTACTACTTATGTTGAGAAACCTCCTTTTCCTGTTAGGATAAAGGATCATGCTAAAACTTCGACTGTTGTTCGTAAGAGTAATACTCCCTCCATTTTTATTTACTCTGCATATTAGAGTTGACTAAAGTCAAACTTTGTAAAGTTTGACCAAGTTTGTAGAAAACAATATAGACATTTATCATAATAAATCTATACGATGTGAAAGTACATTTAATAATAAATCTAATGTTGTGGATTTGTTATTGTATATCTTAATATTTTTGTTTATTAACTTGGTCAAAGTTTGTAAAGCTTGACTTTGACCAAAGCTAATATGCAAACTAAATAAAAACGGAGGGAGTACTAGGACTTATACACCTCCTGAGCAAATCAAAGTTGAACCTAGTATTGCTATGGTTAAAGATGTCTTGGATGATAATTTAGATGGGCATGTTATTTATTTCTGTGGTGAGACTGCTAATATTACTAGACCCAATGCTAAGATACATAGGCCTGTTGTAGGCATGCCTGTTATTTCTGTTAAAATAGGAGATCAATGTTATCATGGCTTATGTGATATGGGTGCTAGTGCTAGGGCAATACCCTATGACTTATATAAAGAAATTATGCATGATATTGCACCCGCCGAAATGGAAGACATAGATGTTACTATTAAGCTTGCCAATAGGGATACTATTAAGCCATTTAGGATTGTTAGAGATGTTGAAGTCTTGTGTGGGAAGGTTAAATTATCCTGCTGATTTTCTTGTTCTTGGTTCCCCACAAGATGACTTTTGTCCCATTATTTTTGGTAGACCCTTCTTGAATACTGTTAATGCTAGGATTGATTGCAATAAAAATGTTGTTTCAATTGGCTTAGGGGATATGTCTCATGAGTTTAATTTTGCTAAGTTTTGTAGACAACCCCGTGATAAAGAATCGCCTAGTAAGGATGAGATTATTGGTCTTGCTTCTATTGCCGTGCCTCCTGCTGATCCGTTAGAACAATATTTGCTAGACCATGAAAATTATATGTTTATGAATGAAAGAAGGGAAATAGATGAAGTGTTCCTTCAACAAGGTCCTATTCTGAAACACAACTTGTTGGGGAATGATGTCTACTACACAACCTTCTTCTTGTAGACGTTGTTGGGCCTGCAAGTGCACAGGTTTGTAGGACAGTAGCAAATTTCCCTCAAGTGGATGACCTAAGGGTTATCAATCCGTAGGAAGCGTAGGATGAAGATGGTCTCTCTCAAGCAACCCTGCAACCAAATAACAGAGAGTCTCTTGTGTCCCCAACACACCCAATACAATGGCAAATTGTATAGGTGCACTAGTTGGGCGAAGAGATGGTGATACAAGTGCAATATAGATGGTAGATAAAGGTATTTGTAATCTGAAATAATAAAAATAGCAAGGTAACTAATGATAAACGTGAGCGTAAACGGTATTGCAATGATAGGAAACAAGGCCTAGGGTTCATACTTTCACTAGTGCAAGTTCTCTCAACAATAATAACATAGATAGATCATATAACAAGCCCTCAACATGCAACAAAGAGTCACTCTGAAGCCACTAATAGAGGAGAACAAACATAGAGATTATGGTAGGGTACGAAACCACCTCAAAGTTATTCTTTCGGATCAATGCATAAAAGAGTTCGTACTAGAATAACACCTTAAGACACAAATCAACCAAAACCCTAACGTCACCTAGATACTCCATTGTCACCTCAAGTATCCGTGGGCATGATTATACGATATGCATCACACAATCTCAGATTCATCCAACCAACATAAAAGTACTTCAAAGAGTGCCCCAAAGTTTCTACCGGAGAGTCAAGAACGTGTGCCAACCCCTATGCATAGGTTCCCAATGTCACGAAACCCGCAAGTTGATCACCAAAACATACATCAAGTGGCACATGATATCCCATTGTCACCACAGATAATCACGGCAATACATACATCAAGTGTTCTCATAAAAGACTCAATCCGATAAGATAACTTCAAAGGGGAAACTCAATTCATCACAAGAGAGTAGAGGGGGAGAAACATCATAAGATCCAACTACAATAGCAAAGCTCGGGATACATCAAGATCGTGCCATAGAGGGAACACGAGAGAGAACACAAGAGAGAGAGAGAGAGAGAGAGAGAGAGAGAGAGAGATCAAACACATAGCTACTGGTACATACCCTCAGCCCCGAGGGTGAACTACTCCCTCCTCATCATGGATAGCGCCGGGATGATGAAGATGGCCACCGGTGATGGTTTCCCCCTCCGGCAGGGCGCCGGAAAGGGCTCCCGAGAGGTTTTTGGTGGCTACAGAGGCTTGCGGTGGCGGAACTCCCGATCTATCTTCTGTTCTGGAAGTCTTAGGGTACAAGAGTATATATGGGTGCAGAGGGTATGTCGGAGGAGCTATGGGGGCCCCACGAGGCAGTGCGCGCGCCCGGCGGTGGGGGTGGGGGTGGGCGCGCCCCCCACCCTCGTGGGTAGCCCGTATCTCCCCTGACGTGCACTCCAAGTCCCGTGGGTTGCTTTCCTTCCAAAAATAACTTCTCCAGTTGATTTCGTTCCGTTTTGACTCCGTCTGATATTCCTTTTCCTCGAAACACTGAAATAGGCATAAAACAGAAAATCTGGGCTGGGTCTCCGGTTAATAGGTTAGTCCTAAAAATAACATAAAAGTGGATAATAAAGCCCAATATTGCCTAAAACAGTAGATACAGTAGCATGGATCAATAAAAAATTATAGATACGTTGGAGACGTATCAGGGAACGTAGTAATTTCAAAAAAATTCCTACGCACACGCAAGATCATGGTGATGCATAGCAACGAGAGGGGAGAGTGTTGTCCACTTACCCTCGTAGACCGAAAGCGGAAGCGTTAGAACTACGCGGTTGATGTAGTCGTACGTCTTCACGGCCCAACCGATCAAGCATCGAAACTACGGCACCTCCGAGTTCTAGCACACGTACAGCTCGATGACGATCCCCGGACTCCGATCTAGCAGGGTGTCGGGGAAGAGTTCCATCAGCACGACGGCGTGGTGACGATCTTGATGTTCTACCGTCGGAGGGCTTCGCCTAAGCACCGCTACAATATTATCGAGGACTATGGTGGAGGGGGGCACCGCACACGGCTAAGAGATCAAGAGATCAATTGTTGTCTCTAGAGGTGCCCCCTGCCCCTGTATATAAAGGAGCCAAGGGGGAGGGGGCGGCCGGCCAAGGAGGGCGCGCCAAGGGGGAGTCCTACTCCCACCGGGAGTAGGACTCCCTTCTTTCCTAGTTGGAGTAGGAGAAGGGGGGAAGGAGGAGGGAGAGAGGAAGGAAAGGGGGGGAGCCCCCCTCTCCTTGTCCTATTCGGACTAGGGGGGAGGGGTGCGGCCCACCTCTTGCCTCCTCTCTTCCTCTCCACTAGGGCCCATGTAGGCCCATTAAGCCCCCGGGGGGTTCCGGTAACCTCCCGGTACTCCCGTAAAATCCCGATTTCACCCGGAACACTTCTGATATCCAAATATAGGCTTCCAATATATCAATCTTCATGTCTCGAACTTTTCGAGACTCCTCGTCATGTCCGTAATCTTATCCAGGACTCCGAACAAACTTCGGTACACCAAAACTCATAAACTCATAATATAACTGTCATCGAAACCTTAAGCATGCGGACCCTACGGGTTCGAGAACTATGTAGACATGACCTAGAACTGTTTCCGGTCAATAACCAATAGCGGAACCTAGATGCTCATATTGGCTCCAACATATTCTACAAAGATCTTTTATCGGTCAAACCGCATAACAACATACGTTGTTCCCTTTGTCATCGGTATGTTACTTGCCCGAGATTCGATCATCGGTATCCAATACCTAGTTCAATCTCGTTACCGGCAAGTCTCTTTACTCGTTATGTAATACATCATTCCGTAACTAACTCATTAGCTACATTGCTTGCAAGGCTTATAGTGATGTGCATTACCGAGAGGGCCCAAAGATACCTCTCCGACGATCGGAGTGACAAAACCTAATCTCGAAATACGCCAACTCAACATGTACCTTTGGAGACACCTGTAGAGCTCCTTTATAATCACCCAGTTACGTTGTGACGTTTGGTAGCACACAACGTGTTCCTCGGGTAAACGGGAGTTGCATAATCTCATAGTTATAGGAACTTGTATAAGTCATGAAGAAAGAAATAGCAACATACTAAACGATCTAGTGCTAAGCTAACGGAATGGGTCAAGTCAATCACATCATTCTCCTAATGATGTGATCCTGTTAATCAAATGACAACACATGTCTATGGTTAGGAAACATAACCATCTTTGATTAATGAGCTAGTCAAGTAGAGGCATACTAGTGACATTAAGTTTGTCTATGTATTCACACATGTATCATGTTTCCGGTTAATACAATTATAGCATGAATAATAAACATTATCATGATATGAGGAAATAAATAATAACTTTATTATTGCCTCTAGGGCATATTTCCTTCAGTCTCCCACTTGCACTAGAGTCAGTAATCTAGATTACACAGTAATGATTCTAACACCCATGGAGTCTTGGTGCTGATCATGTTTTGCTCGTGGAAGAGGCTTAGTCAATGGGTCTGCTACATTCAGATCCGTATGTATCTTGCAAATCTCTATGTCTCTCACCTCGACTTGGTCCCGGATGGAATTGAAGCGTCTCTTGATGTGCTTGGTCCTCTTGTGAAATCTGGATTCCTTTGCCAAGGCAATTGCACCAGTATTGTCACAGAAGATCTTCATTGGTCCTGATGCACTAGGTATGACACCTAGATCAGAAATGGACTCCTTCATCCAGACTCCTTCATTTGCTGCTTCCGAAGCAGCTATGTACTCCGCTTCGCATGTAGATCCCGCCACGACGCTTTGTTTAGAACTGCACCAACTGATAGCTCCACCGTTCAATATAAACATGTATCCGGTTTGCGATTTAGAATCGTCCGGATCAGTGTCAAAGCTTGCATCGACGTAACCATTTACGGCTAGCTCTTTGTCACCTTCATAAATGAGAAACATATCCTTAGTCCTTTTCAGGTATTTCAGGATATTCTTGATCGCTGTCCAGTGATCCACTCCTGGATTACTTTGGTACCTCCCTGCTAAACTTATTGCTAAGCATACATCAGGTCTGGGTACACAGCATTGCGTACATGATAGAGCCTATGGCTGAAGCATAGGGAACATCTTTCATTTTCTCTCTATCTTATGTTGTGGTCGGGCATTGAGTCTGACTCAACTTCACACCTTGTAATACGGGCAAGAACCCTTTCTTTGCCTGATTCATTTTGAACTTTATCAAGGTATGTGCTTTGTGAAAGTCCAATTAAGTGTCTTGACCTATCTCTATAGATCTTGATGCCCAATATGTAAGGAGCTTCACCGAGGTCTTTCATTGAAAAACTTTTATTCAAGTATCCCTTTATGCTATCCAGAAATTCTATATCATTTCCAATTAATAATATGTCATCTATATATAATATCAGAAATGCTACAGAGCTCCCACTCACTTTCTTGTAAATACAGGCTTCTCCAAAAGTCTGTATAAAACCATATGCTTTGATCACACTATCAAGGCGTTTTTTCCAACTCCGAGATGCTTGCACTAGTCCATAAATGGATCGCTGGAGCTTGCACACTTTGTTAGTACCTTTTGGATCGACAAAACCTTCCGGCTGCATCATATACAACTCTTCTTCTAGAAATCCATTCAGGAATGCAGTTTTAACATCCATTTGCCAAATTTCATAATCATAAAATGCGGCAATTGCTAACAAGATTTGGACAGACTTAAGCATCGCTACGGGTGAGAAAGTCTCATCGTAGTCAACCCCTTGAACTTGTCGAAAACGTTTTGCAATAAGTCGAGCTTTGTAGACGGTTACATTACCATCAGCGTCAGTCTTCTTCTTGAAGATCCATTTATTCTCGATGGCCTGCCGATCATCGGGCAAGTCAACCAAAGTCCATACTTCGTTCTCATACATGGATACCATCTCAAATTTCATGGCTTCAAGCCATTTTGCGAAATCTGGGCTCATCATCGCTTCCTCATAGTTCGTAGGTTCGCCATGGTCAAGTAACATGACTTCCAGAATAGGATTACCATACCACTCTGGTGCGGATCTTACTCTGGTAGACCTACGAGGTTCAGTAGTAACTTGATCTGAAGTTTCATGATCAATATCATTAGCTTCCTCACTGATTGGTGTAGTTGTCACAGGAACCGGTTCTTGTGATGAACTACTTTCCAATAAGGGAGCAGGTACAAATACCTCATCAAGTTCTACTTTCCTCCCACTCACTTCTTTCGAGAGAAACTCCTTCTCTAGAAAGGATCCGAATTTAGCAACGAAAATCTTGCCCTCAGATCTGTGATAGAAGGTGTACCCAATAGTCTCTTTTGGGTATTCTATGAAGACACATTTCTCCGATTTGGATTCGAGCTTATATGGTTGAAGTTTCTTCACATAAGCATCGCAGCCCCAAACTTTAAGAAACGACAACTTTGGTTTCTTGCCAAACCATAGTTCATAAGGCGTCGTCTCAACGGATTTTGATGGTGCCCTATTTAACGTGAATGCATACGTCTCTAAAGCATAACCCCAAAATGATAGCGGTAAATCAGTAAGAGACATCATAGATCGCACCATATCTAGTAAAGTACGATTACGACGTTCGGACACACCATTTCGTTGTGGTGTTCCGGGTGGCGTGAGTTGCGAAACTATTCCGCATTGTTTCAAATGTAAACCAAACTCGTAACTCAAATATTCTCCTCCACGACCAGATCGTAGAAATTTTATTTTCTTGTTACGATGATTTTCCACTTCACTTTGAAATTCTTTGAACTTTTCAAATTTTTCAGACTTGTGTTTCATCAAGTAGATATATCCATATCTGCTCAAATCATCTGTGAAGGTGAGAAAATAACGATACCCCCCGCGAGCCTCAATATTCATTGGACCACATACATCAGTATCTATGATTCCCAATAAATCAGTTGCTCGCTTCATAGTTCCGGAGAACGGCATTTTAGTCATCTTGCCCATGAGGCACAGTTCGCAAGTACCAAGTGATTCATAATCAAGTGATTCCAGAAGTCCATCAGTATGGAGTTTCTTCATGCGCTTTACACCGATATGACCTAAACGGCAGTGCCACAAATAAGTTGCACTATAATTATCTACTCTGCATCTTTTGGCTTCAACATTATGAATATGTGTATCACTACTATCGAGATTCAATAAAAATAGACCACTCTTCAAGGGTGCATGACCATAAAAGATATTACTCATATAAATAGAACAACCATTATTCTCTGATTTAAATGAATAACCATCTCGCATCAAACAAGATCCAGATATAATGTTCATGCTCAACGCTGGCACCAAATAACAATTATTTAGGTCTAAAACTAATCTGGATGGTAGATGTAGAGGTAGCGTGCCGACCGCGATCACATCGACTTTGGAACCATTTCCCACGCGCATCGTCACCTCGTCCTTAGCCAATCTTCGCTTAATCCGTAGTCCCTGTTTCGAGTTGCAAATATTAGCAACAGAACCAATATCAAATACCCAGGTGCTACTGTGAGCATTAGTAAGGTACACATCAATAACATGTATATCACATATACCTTTGTTCACTTTGCCATCCTTCTTATCCGCCAAATACTTGGGGCAGTTCCGCTTCCAGTGTCCAGTCTGCTTGCAGTAGAAGCACTTAGTCTCAGGCTTAGGTCCAGACTTGGGTTTCTTCTCTTGAGCAGCAACTTGTTTGTTGTTCTTCTTGAAGTTTCCCTTCTTCTTAACTTTGCCCTTTTTCTTGAAACTGGTGGTCTTATTGACCATCAACACTTGATGCTCCTTCTTGATTTCTACCTCCGCAGCCTTTAGCATTGCAAAGAGCTCGAGAATAGTCTTGTCCATCCCTTGCATATTATAGTTCATCATGAAGCTCTTGTAGCTTGGTGGCAGTGATTGAAGAATTCTGTCAATGACACTATCATCAGGAAGATTAACTCCCAGTTGAATCAAGTGATTATTATACCCAGACATTTTGAGTATATGTTCACTGACATAACTATTCTCCTCCATCTTACAGCCATAGAACTTATTGGAGACTTCATATCTCTCAATCCGGGCATTTGCTTGAAATATTAACTTCAACTCCTGGAACATCTCATATGCTCCATGACGTTCAAAACGTCGTTGAAGACTCGGTTCCAAGCCGTAAAGCATGGCACACTGAACTATCGAGTAGTCATCAGCTTTGCTCTGCCAGACGTTCTTAACGTCGTCAGTTGCATCTGCTGTAGGCCTGGCACCCAGCGGTGCTTCCAGGACGTAATTCTTCATTGCAGCAATGAGGATAATCCTCAAGTTACGGACCCAGTCCGTGTAGTTGCTACCATCGTCTTTCAACTTAGCTTTCTCAAGGAACGCATTAAAATTTAACGGAACAACAATACGAGCCATCTATCTACAACAAACAAAGACAAGCAAAATACTATCAGGTACTAAGTTCATGATAAATTTAAGTTCAATTAACCATATTACTTAAGAACTCCCACTTAGACAGACATCTCTCTAGTCATCTAAGTGATCACGTGATCCAAATCGACTAAACCATGTTCGATCATCACGTAGGATGGAGTAGTTTCAATGGTGAACATCACTATGTTGATCATATCTACTATATGATTCATGTTCGACCTTTCGGTCTCCGTGTTCCGAGGCCATATCTGTATATGCTAGGCTCGTCAAGTTTAACCTAAGTATTCCGCGTGTGCAACTGTTTTGCACCCGTTGTATTTGAATGTAGAGCCTATCACACCTGATCATCACGTGGTGTCTCAGCATGAAGAACTTTCGCAACGGTGCATACTCAGGGAGAACACTTCTTGATAATTTAGTGAGAGATCATCTTAAAATGCTACCGTCAATCAAAGCAAGATAAGATGCATAAAGGATAAACATCACATGCAATCAATATAAGTGATATGATATGGCCATCATCATCTTGTGCTTGTGATCTCCATCTCCGAAGCACCGTCGTGATCACCATCATCACTGGCGCGACACCTTGATCTCCGTCGTAGCATCGTTGTCGTTTACGCCATCTATTGCTTCTACGACTATCGCTACCGCTTAGTGATAAAGTAAAGCAATTACAGGACGTTTGCATTTCATACAATAAAGCGACAACCATATGGCTCCTGCCAGTTGCCGATAACTTCGGTTACAAAACATGATCATCTCATACAACAAAATATAGCATCACGTCTTGACCATATCACATCACAACATGCCCTGCAAAAACAAGTTGTACGTCCTCTACTTTGTTGTTGCAAATTTTTACGTGGTTGCTACGGGCTGAGCAAGAACCGTTCTTAGCTACGCATCAAAACCACAACGATAGTTCGTCAAGTTAGTGTTGTTTTAACCTTCGCAAGGACCGGGCGTAGCCACACTCAGTTCAACTAAAGTGAGAGAGACAGACACCCGCCAGTCACCTTTAAGCACGAGTGCTCGTAACGGTGAAACCAGTCTCGCGTAAGCGTACGCGTAATGTCGGTCCAGGCCGCTTCATCTCACAATACTGCTGAACCAAAGTATGACATGCTGGTAAGCAGTATGACTTGTATCGCCCACAACTCACTTGTGTTCTACTCGTGCATATGACATCTACGCATAAAACCAGGCTCTGATACCACTGTTGGGGAACGTAGTAATTTCAAAAAAAAATCCTATGCACATGCAAGATCATGGTGATGCATAGCAACGAGAGGTGAGAGTGTTGTCCACGTACCCTCGTAGACCGAACGCGGAAGCATTAGAACAACGCGGTTGATGTAGTCGTACGTCTTCATAGCCTGACCGATCAAGCACCAAAACTACGGCACCTCCGAGTTCTAGCACAAGTTCAGCTCGATGACGATCCTCGGACTCCTATCCAGTAGGGTGTCGGGGAAGAGTTCCGTCAGCACGACGGCGTGGTGACGATCTTGATGTTCTAGCATCGCAGGGCTTCGCCTAGGCACTGCTACAATATTATCGAGGACTATGGTGGAGGGGGGCACCGCACACGGCTAAGAGATCAAGAGATCAATTGTTGTCTCTAGAGGTGCCCCCCTGCCCCCGTATATAAAGGAGCCAAGGGGGAGGGGGCGGCCGGCCAAGGAGGGCGCGCCAAGGGGGAGTCCTACTCCCACCGGGAGTAGGACTCCCTTCTTTCCTAGTTGGAGTAGGAGAAGGGGGGAAGGAGGAGGGAGAGAGGAAGGAAAGGGGGGGCGCCGTCCCCCTCTCCTTGTCCTATTCGAACTAGGGGGCAGGGGGCGCAGCCCACCTCTTGCCTCCTCTCTTCCTCTCCACTAGGGCCCATGTAGGCCCATTAAGCCACCGGGGGGTTCCGGTAACCTCCCGGTACTCTGATAAAATCCCGATTTCACCCGGAACACTTCCGATATCCAAATATAGGCTTCCAATATATCAATCTTCATGTCTCTACCATTTCGAGACTCCTCGTCATGTCAGTAATCTTATCCGAGACTTCGAACAAACTCGGTACACCAAAACTCATAAACTCATAATATAACTGTCATCGAAACCTTAAGCGTGCGGACCCTATGGGTTCGAGAACTATGTAGACATGACCTAGAACTGTTTCCGGTCAATAACCAATAGCGGAACCTGGATGCTCATATTGGCTCCTACATATTCTACGAAGATCTTTTATCGGTCAAACCGCATAAGAACATATGTTGTTCCCTTTGTCATCGGTATGTTACTTGCCCGAGATTCGATCGTCGGTATCCAATACCTAGTTCAATCTCGTTACCAGCAAGTCTCTTTACTCATTATGTAATGCATCATTCCGTAACTAACTCATTAGCTACATTGCTTGCAAGGGTTATAGTGATGTGCATTACCGAGAGGGCCCAGAGATACCTTTCCGACGATCGGAGTGACAAAACCTAATCTCGAAATACGCCAACTCAACATGTACCTTTGGAGACACCTGTAGAGCTCCTTTATAATCACCCAGTTACGTTGTGACGTTCGGTAGCACACAAAGTGTTCCTCCGGTAAACGGGAGTTGCATAATCTCATAGTTATAGGAACTTGTATAAGTCATGAAGAAAGCAATAGCAACATACTAAACGATCAAGTGCTAAGCTAACGGAATGGGTCAAGTCAATCACATCATTCTCCTAATGATGTGATCCCGTTAATCAAATGACAACACATGTCTATGGTTAGGAAACATAACCATCTTTGATTAATGAGCTAGTGAAGTAGAGGCATACTAGTGACATTAAGTTTGTCTATGTATTCACACATGTATCATGTTTCCGGTTAATACAATTATAGCATGAATAATAAACATTTATCATGATATGAGGAAATAAATAATAACTTTATTATTGCCTCTAGGGCATATTTCCTTCACAACTTACCTATTGAAATCCTAGGGGATCCCCTTCCACCCAAGGGTGATCCTGTGTTTGAGCTCAAACCATTACCTGATAATCTTAAGTTTGCTTATCTTGATGAAAAGAAAATATATCATGTTATTATTAGTGCTAACCTTTCAGAGCAAGAAGAAGAAAGATTATTGAAAACTCTGAAGAAGCACCATGCTGCTATTGGATATACTCTGGATGATCTTAAGGGCATTAGTTCCACTCTATGCCAACACAAAATTAAAGTGGAGGAAGATGCCAAACCAGCTAGAGCTCCTCAATAACGATTAGATCCTAAGATGAAAGAAGTGGTAAGAAATGAGATACTAAAGCTCCTTGAGGCAGGTATAATTTATCCCGTTGCTGATAGTGAATTGTGTTCCTAAGAAGGGAGGTATTACTGTTGTTCCTAATGATAAAGATGAATTGATCCCGCAAAGAATTATTACAGGTTATAGGATGGTAATCTATTTCTATAAATTAAATAAGGCTACTAAGAAATATCATTACCCCTTACCTTTTATTGATTAAATGCTCGAAAGACTATACAAACACACACATTTCTACTTTCTAGATGGTTATTCTGGTTTCTCTCAAATACCTGTGTCAGCGAAGGATCAATCAAAAACTACTTTTACTTGCCCTTTTGGTACTTTTGCTTATAGACGTATGCCTTTTGGTTTATGTAATGCACCTTCTGCCTTTCAAAAGATGCATGATGGCTATATTCTCTGACTTTTGTGAAAAGATTTGTGAGGTATTCATGGATGATTTCTCCGTTTATGGATCCTCTTTTGATGATTGCTTAAGCAACCTTGATCGAGTTTTGCAGAGATGTGAAGACACTAGTCTCGCGTTGAATTGGGAAAAGTGCCACTTTATGGTTAATGAAGGCATTATCTTGGGGCATAAGATTTCTGAGAGAGGTATTGAAGTTGATAAAGCTAAAGTTGATGCTATTGAAAAGATGCCATGTCCCAAGGACATAAAAGGTATAAGAAGTTTCCTTGGTCATGCCGGTTTTTATAGGAGGTTCATTAAGGACTTCTATAAAATCTCTAGGCCTCTGACTAATTTATTGCAAAAATATATTCCTTTTGTCTTTGATGATGATTGTGTAGAAGCATTTGAAATACTTAAGAAAGCTTTGATCACTGCACCTATTGTTCAGCCACCTGATTGGAATTTACCCTTTGAAATTATGTGTGATGCTAGTGATTATGTTGTAGGTGCTGTTCTAGGGCAAAGAGTTGATAAGAAATTGAATGTTATCCAGTATGCTAGTAAAACTCTTGATAATGCCCAGAGAAATTATGCTACTACTAAAAAAGAGTTCTTAGTAGTTGTGTTTGCATGTGATAAGTTCAGACCTTATATTGTTGATTCTAAAGTTACTATTCACACTGATCATTGACAACCCACAAGTGTAGGGGATCGCAACAGCTTTCGAGGGTAAAGTATTCAACCCAAATTTATTGATTCGACACAAGGGGAGCCAAAGAATATTCTTGAGTATTAGCAGTTGAGTTGTCAATTCAACCACACCTGGATAACTTAGTATCTGCAGCAAAGTATTTAGTAGCAAAGTAGTATGATAATAAAGGTAACAGTAGCAAAAGTAAAGATAAATGTTTTTGGGTTTTTGTAGTAGTTGTAACAGTAGCAACGGAAAAGTAAACAAGCGAATAACAATATATGAAAAGCTCGTAGGCAATGGATCAGTGATGGATAATTATGCCGGATGCGATTCCTCATGTAATAGGTATAACATAGGGTGACATAGAACTAGCTCTACTTCATCAATGTAATGTAGGCATGTATTCCGTAAATAGTCATACGTGCTTATGGAAAAGAACTTGCATGACATCTTTTGTCCTACCCTCCCGTGGAAGCGGGGTCCTAGCGGAAACTAAGGGATATTAAGGCCTCCTTTTAATAGAGAACCGGAACAAAGCATTAGCACATAGTGAATACATGAACTCCTCAAACTACGGTCATCACCGAGAAGTATCCCGATTATTGTCAGTTCGGGGTTGTCAGATCGTAACACATAATAGGTGACTATAGTTTTGCAAGATAGAATCAAGAACACACATATATTCATGAAAACATAATAGGTTCAGATCTGAAATCATGGCACTCGGGCCCTAGTGACAAGCATTAAGCATAGCAAAGTCATAGCAACATCAATCTCAGAACATAGTGGATACTAGGGATCAAACCCTAACAAAACTAACTTGATTACATGGTAAATCTCATCCAACCCATCACCATCCAGCAAGCCTCCGATGGAATTTCTCACGCACGGCGGTGAGCATCATGAAATTGGTGATGGAGGATGGTCGATGATGACGACGGCGACGAATCCCCCTCTCCGGAGCCCCGAACGGACTCCAGATCAGCCCTCCTGAGAGAGATTAGGGATTGGCGGCGGCTCCGTGTTGTAAAACGCGATGAAACTTTCTCTCTGATTTTTCTCTCCTCGAACGTGAATATATGGAGTTGGAGTTGAGGTCGGTGGAGGTCCAGGGGGCCCACGAGATAGGGGGCGCGCCCTACAGGGGGGGGTGCGCCCCCCTGTCTCGTGGACAGGCCCTGGGCCCCCTGGTTTTGATTCTTTCACCAAAAATTCTTATTAATTCCAAAAAGTGCCTCCGTGGATTTTCAGGACATTTCGGGAACTTTTCTTTTCTACACATAAAACAACATCATGGCAGTTCTGCTGAAAACAGTGTCAGTCCGGGTTAGTTTCATTCAAATCATGCAAGTTAGAGTCCAAAATAAGGGCAAAAGTGTTTGGAAAAGTAGATACGTTGGAGACGTATCAACTCCCCCAAGCTTAAAACTTTGCTTGTACTCAAGCAATTCAGTTGATAAGCTGAAAGTGGTAAAGAAAAAAAATTATACAAACCCTGTTTGCTCTTGTTGTTGTAAACATGAAAAGCCAACATTCAAGTTTCAGCAAATATTATGAACTAACCATACTCACAAGAACACTTAGCTCTCACAATTACTCATATCAATAGCATAATCAGCTAGCGAGCCATAATAATAAAACTCAGATGGTAACACTTTCTCAAAATAATCATAACATAATATAACAAAATGGTATCTCGCTAGCCCTTTCTGAGACCGCAAAGCATAAATGCAGAACACCTTTAAAGATCAAGGACTGACTAAACATTGTAATTCATGGTAAAAGAGATTCAGTCATGTCATACCCAATATAAACCAATAGTAATGAATGCAAATGACAGTGTGCTCTCCAGCGGGTGCTTTTAATAAGAAGGGTGATGACTCAACATAAAAGTAAATAGATAGGCCCTTCGCAGAGGGAAGCAGGGATTTGTAGAGGTGCCAGAGCTCGATTTTAAAATAGAGATTGAATAACATTTTGAGCGGCACACTTTCGCTGTCAACGCAACAACTATGAGATGGTTGTATCTTCCATACTACATGCATTATAGGCAGTTCCCAAACATAATGGTAAAAGTTTATACTCCCCCAACCACCAACAAGCATCAATCCATGGCTTGCTCGAAACAACGAGTGCCTCCAACATACAACAGCCCTGGGGGAGTTTTGTTTAATTATTTTGATTTGCTTTGATCTTTTTGGATCATGGGACTGGGCATCCCGGTTACCGGCCCTTTCTCGTGAATGAGGAGCGGAGTCCACTCCTCTTGAGAATAACCCACCTAGCATGGAAGATATAGGCAGCCCTAGTTGTAACATGAGCTGCTCGAGCATACAAAACAGAATTTCATTTGAAGGTTTAGAGTTTGGCACATACAAATTTACTTGGAACGACAGGTAAATACCGCATATAGGAAGGTATAGTGGACTCATATGGAACAACTTTGGGGTTTAAGGAGTTTGGATGCACAGGCAATATTCCCGCTTAGTACAGGTGAAGGCTAGCAAAAGACTGGGAAGCGACCAACTGAGAGAGCGACAACAGTCGTAAACATGCATTAAAATTAGTTTACACCGAGTACAAGCATGAGTAGGATATAATCCACCATGAACATAAATATCGTGAAGGCTATGTTGATTTGATTCAACTACATGCGTGAACATGTGCCAAGTCGAGTCACTCAATTCATTCAAAGGAGGATACCATCCCACCATATCACATCATAATCATTCTAATAGCATGTTGGCACGCAAGGTAAACCATTATAACTCATAGCTAATCAAGCATGTCACAAGCAACTATAATCTCTATATGTCATTGCTGAAGGAAATATGCCCTAGAGGCAATAATAAAGTTATTATTTATTTCCTCATATCATGATAAATGTTTATTATTCATGCTAGAATTGTATTAACCGGAAACATAATACATGTGTGAATACATAGACAAACATAGTGTCACTAGTATGCCTCTACTTGACTAGCTCGTTTATCAAAGATGGTTAAGTTTCCTAGCCATGGACAAAAGAGTTGTCATTTGATTAACGGGATCACATCATTAGGAGAATGATGTGATTGACATGACCCATTCCGTTAGCCTAGCACTTGATCGTTTAGTATGTTGCTATTGCTTTCTTCATGACTTATACATGTTCCTGTAACTATGAGATTATGCAACTCCCGTTTACCGGAGGAACACTTTGTGTGCTACCAAACGTCACAACGTAACTGGGTGATTATAAAGGTGCTCTACAGGTGTCTCCGAAGGTACATGTTGGGTTGGCGTATTTCGAGATTAGGTTTTGTCACTCCGATTGTCGGAGAGGTATCTCTGGGCCCTCTCGGTAATACTCATCTCCTAAGCCTTAGAAGCATTGTAACTAATGAGTTAGTTATAAGATGATGTATTACAGAATGAGTAAAGAGACTTGCCGGTAACGAGATTGAACTAGGTATTGGATACCGACGATCAAATCTCGGGCAAGTAACATACCGATGACAAAGGGAACAACGTATGTTGTTATGCAGTTTGACCGATAAAGATCTTCGTAGAATATGTAGGAACCAATATGGGCATCCAGGTCCCGCTATTGGTTATTGACCGAGAATGGTTCTAAGTAATGTCTACATAGTTCTCGAACCCGTAGGGTCCGCACGCTTAAGGTTTCAATGACAGTTATATTATGAGTTTATGAGTTTTGATGTACCGAAGGAGTTCAGAGTCCCGGATGAGATCGGGGACATGACGAGGAGTCTCGAAATGGTCGAGACGTAAAGATCGATATATTGGACGACTATATTCGGAGTTCGGAAAGGTTCCGAGTGATTCGGGTATTTTCGGGGGTACCGGGGAGTTACGGGAATACGAGGAAGAAGCATTGCCTCATGGGCCAAGTGGTGGAAGAGAGGAGGAAGGGCGCGCGGCCCCCCTAGCCCAAACCGAATTGGACTAGGGGGCCGGCCCCCCTTTCCTTCTTCTCCTCCCTCTCCTTCCTTCTCCTTCTCCTCCCCTTCTTCCCTTCTCCTAGTAGGACTTGGAAAGAGGGGGGAATCCTACTTGGAGTAGGATTGCCCCCCTAGGGCGCGCCTCCTCTCCTTGGCCGGCGCCCTCCCCCTTGCTCCTTTATATACGGGGGCAGGGGGGCACCCGTGACACACAAGTTGATCTACGGATCGTTCCTTAGCCGTGTGCGGTGCCCCCTCCACCATATTCCACCTCGGTCATATCGTCGCGGAGTTTAGGCGAAGCCCTGCGCCGGTAGAACATCATCATCGTCACCACGCCGTCGTGCTGACGGAACTCATCTCCGGAGCTCGGCTGGATCGGAGGCCGGAGATCGTCATCGAGCTAAACGTGTGCTGAACTCGGAGGCCCCGTGCGTTCGGTGCTTGGATCGGTCGGATCGTGAAGACGTACGACTACATCAACCGCGTTGTGCTAACGCTTCCGCTTACGGTCTATGAGGGCACGTGGACAAACACTCTCCCCTCTCGTTGCTATGCCATCACCATGATCTTGCGTGTGCGTAGGAAATTTTTTGAAATTACTACGTTCCCCAACAGTGGCATCCGAGCCTAGGTTTTATGTGTTGATGTTATATGCACGAGTAGAACACAAGTGAGTTGTGGGTGATACAAGTCATACTGCTTACCAGCATGTCATACTTTGGTTCGGCGGTATTGTGAGATGAAGCGGCCCGGACCGACATTACGCGTACGCTTACGCGAGACTGGTTTCACCGTTACGAGCACTCGTGCTTAAAGGTGGCTGGCGGGTGTCTGTCTCTCTCACTTTAGCTGAATCGAGTGTGGCTACGCCCGGTCCTTGCGAAGGTTAAAACAGCACCAACTTGATGAGCTATCGTTGTGGTTTTTCATGCGTAGGTAAGAACAGTTCTTGCTAAGCCCGTAGCAGCCACGTAAAATTTGCAACAACAAAGTAGAGGACGTCTAACTTGTTTTTGCAGGGCATGTTGTGATGTGATATGGCCAAGACGTGATGCTATATTTTATTGTATGAGATGATCATGTTTTGTAACCGAAGTTATCGGCAACTGGCAGGAGCCATATGGTTGTCTCTTTATTGTATGAAATGCATACGCCCTGTAATTGCTTTACTTTATCACTAAGCGGTAGCGATAGTCATAGAAGCAATATATGGCGTAAACGACAACGATGCTACGATGGAGATCAAGGTGTCGCACCGGTGACGATGGTGATCACGACGGTGCTTCGGAGATGGAGATCACAAGCACAAGATGATGATGGCCATATCATATCACTTATATTGATTGCATGTGATGTTTATCCTTTATGCATCTTATCTTGCTTTGTTTGACAGTAGCATTTTAAGATGATCTCTCACTAAAATTATCAAGAAGTGTTCTCCCTGAGTATGCATCGTTGCCAAAGTTCGTCGTGCCCAGACACCACGTGATGATCGGGTGTGATAAGCTCTACGTCCATCTACAACGGGTGCAAGCCAGTTTTGCACACGCAGAATACTCAGGTTAAACTTGATGAGCCTAGCATATGCAGATATGGCCTCAAAACACGGAGACCAAAAGGTCGAGCGTGAATCATATAGTAGATATGATCAACATAGTGATGTTCACCATTGCAAACTACTCCATCTCACGTGATGATCGGTTATGGTTTAGTTGATATGGATCACGTGATCACTTAGAGGATTAGAGGGATGTCTATCTAAGTGGGAGTTCTTAAGTAATATGATTAATTGAACTTAAATTTATCATGAACTTAGTCCTGGTAGTATTTTGCAAATTATGTTGTAAGATCAATAGCTTGCGTTGTTGCTTTCATATGTTTATTTTGATATGTTCCTAGAGAAAATTGTGTTGAAAAATGTTAGTAGCAATGATGCGGATTTGATCCACAATCTGAGGTTTATCCTCATTGCTGCACAGAAGAATTATGTCCTTAATGCACCGCTAGGTGACAGACCTATTGCAGGAGTAGATGCAGACGTTATGAACGTTTGGCTAGCTCAATATGATGACTACTTGATGGTTTAGTGCACCATGCTTGACAGCTTAGAATCGGGACTTCAAAGACGTTTTGAACGTCATGGACCATATGAGATGTTCCAGGAATTGAAGTTAATATTTCAAGCAAACACCCGAGTTGAGAGATATGAAGTCTCCAACAAGTTCTATAGCTAAAAGATGGAGGAGAATCGCTCAACTAGTGAGCAAGTGCTCAGATTGTCTGGGTACTACAATCGCTTGAATCAAGTGGGAGTTAATCTTCCAGATAAGATAGTGATTGACAGAATTCTCTAGTCACCATCACTAAGTTACTAGAACTTCGTGATGAACTATAGTATGCAAGGGATGACGAAAACGATTCCCGAGCTCTTCGTAATGTTGAAATCGACGAAGGTAGAAATCAAGAAAGAGCATCAAGTGTTGATGATTGACAAGACCACTAGTTTCAAGAGAAGGGCAAAGGGAAAGAAAGGGAACTTCAAGTGGAAAGACAAGCAAGTTGTCACTCCTGCGAAGAAGCCCAAAGCTGGATCATAGCCTGAAACTGAGTGTTTACACTGCAAAGGAAATGGTCATTGGAAGCGGAAATGCCCTGAATATTTGGTGGATAAGAAGGATGGCAAAGTGAACAAGGGTGTATTTGATATACAGGTTATTGATGTGTGCCTTACTAGTGTTTATAGTAGCCCCTGAGTATTTGATACTTGTTCGGTTGCTAAGATTAGTAACTCGAAACAGGAGTTACAGAATAAACAGAGACTAGCTGAAGGGGAAGTGACGATGAGTGTTGGAAGTAGTTCCAAGATTGATATGATCATCATCGCACACTCCCTATACTTTCGGGATTAGTGTTAAACCTAAATAAATGTTATTTGGCATTTGCGTTGAGCATGAATATGATTTGATCGTGTTTATTGCAATACGGTTATTCATTTAAAATCAGAGAATAATTGTTGTTCTGTTTACATGAATAAAACCTTCAATGGTAATACACCCAATAAAAATAGTTTGTTGGATCTCGATCGTAGTGATACACATATTCATAATATTGAGGCCAAAAGATGCAAAGTTAATAATGATAGTGCAACTTATTTGTGGCACTGCCGTTTGGGTCATATCGGTGTAAAGCGCATGAAGAAACTCCATAAAGATGGATTTTCGGAATCAGTTGGTTATGAATCATTTGATGTTTGCGAATCGTGCCTTTTGGGCAAGATGACTAAAACTCCGTTCTTCAGAACAATGGAACGAGCTACTGACTTATTGGAAATAATACATACTGATGTATGCAGACCAATGAGTATGAAGGCTCGTGGCAAGTATCATTATTTTCTGACCTTCACAAGATGATTTGAGCAGATATGGGTATATCTACTTGATGAAACATAAGTCTGAAATAGTTGAAAGGTTCAAAGAATTTCAGAGTGAAGTGGAAAATTCATCGTAATAAGAAAATAAATTTTCTGCGATCTGATCGCGGAGACGAACATTTGAGTTACGAGTTTGGTCTACAATTAAAACAATGTGGAATAGTTTCACAGGTCACGCCACCTGGAACACCACAACGTTATGGTGTGTCCGAACGTCGTAACCGCACTTTATTGGATATGGTGCGATCTATGATGTCTCTTACTGATTTACCAATATTGTTTTGGGGTTATGCATTAGAGACAGCTGCATTCACATTAAAAGGGCACCATCTAAATCCGTTGAGACAACAACATATGAACTGTGGTTTAACAAGAAACCCAAGTTGTCGTTTCTTAAAGTTTGGGGCTGCGATGCTTATGTGAAAAAGTTTCATCCTGATAAGCTCGAACCCAAATCGGAGAAGTGCGTCTTCATATAATACCCAAAGAAAATTGTTGGGTACACCTTCTATCACAGATCCGAAGGCAAGATATTCGTTGCTAAAAATGGATCCTTTCTAGAGAAGGAGTTTCTCTCGAAAGAAGTGAGTGGGAGGAAAGTAGAGCTTGATAAGGTAATTTGTACCTTCTCCCGAATTGGAAAGTAGTTCATCACGGAAATCAGTTCCAGTGATTCCTACACCAATTAGTGAGGAAGCTAATGATGATGATCATGAAACTTCAGATCAAGTTACTACGAAACCTCGTAGGTTTTCCAAAGTACAGTCCGCACCAGAGTAGTACGGTAATACTGCTCTGGAAGTCATGTTACTAGACCATGACGAACCTACGAACTATGAGGAAGCGATGATGAGCCCAGATTCCGCGAAATGGCTTGAGGCCATAAAATCTGAGATATAATCCATGTATGAGAACAAAGTATGGACTTTGATTGACTTGCTCGATGATCAGCAAGCCAAGTTAAATAAATGGATCTTCAAGAGGAAGACGGACACTGATAGTAGTGTTACTATCCACTAAGCTCGACTTGTTACAAAAGGTTTTCAACAAGTTCAAGGGGTTGAATACGATGAGATTTTCTCACTCGTATCGATGCTTAAGTCTGTCCGAATCATGTTAGCAATTGCCCCATTTTATGAAATCTGGCAAATGGATGTCAAAACTGCATTCCTTAATGGACTTATTAAAGAAGAGTTGTATATGATGCAACCAGAAGGTTTTGTCAATCCTAAAGATGCTAACAAAGTGTGCAAGCTCCAGCAATCCATTTATGGACTGGTGCAAGCCTCTCGGAGTTGGAATATACGCTTTGATGAGTTGATCAAAGCATATGGTTTTATACAGACTTTTTGAGAAGCCTGTATTTACAAGAAAGTGAGTGGGAGCACTATAGCATTTCTGATAAGTATATGTGAATGACATATTGTTGATTGGAAATAATGTAGAATTATTCTGCAAAGCATGAAAGGATACTTGAATAAGAGTTTTTCAAAGACCTCGGTGAAGCTGCTTACATATTGAGTATCAAGATCTATTGAGATAGATCAAGACGCTTGATAAGATTTTCAATGAGTACATACCTTGGCAAGATTTTGAAATAGTTCAAGATGGAACAGTCAAAGAAAAAGTTCTTGCCTGTAATGCAAAGGTGTGAAGTTGAGTAAGACTCAGGACCCGACCATGGCAGAAAATAGAAAGAGAATGAAAAGTCATTCCCTATGCCTCAGTCATAGGTTCTATAAAGTATGTTATGTTGTGAACCAGACCTATTGTATATCTTGCTCTGAGTTTGACAAAGGAATACAATTTTGATCTAAGAGTAGATCACTGGACAGCGGTCAAGAATATCCTTAGTGAGGACTAAGGACATGTTTCTCGATTATGGAGGTGATAAAAGAGCCCGTCATAAAAAGTTACAACGATGCAAGCTTTTACACCAATCCAGATGACTCTAAGTCTCAATCTGGATACATATTGAAAGTGGGAGCAATTAGCTAGAGTAGCTCTATGCAGAGCATTGTGGATATAGAATATTTGCAAAATACATACGGCTCTGAATGTGACAGACCCGTTGACTAAGCTTCTCTCTCGAGCAAAACATGATCACACCTTAGTACTCTTTGGGTGTTAATCACATAGCGATGTGAACTAGATTATTGACTCTAGTAAACCCTTTGGGTGTTGGTCACATGACGATGTGAACTATGGGTGTTAATCATATGCAGATATGAATATTGATGTTAAATCACATGGCGATGTGAACTAGATTATTGACTCTAGTGCAAGTGGGAGACTGAAGGAAATATGCCCTAGAGGCAATAATAAAGTTATTATTTATTTCCTCATATCATGATAAATGTTTATTATTCATGCTAGAATTGTATTATCCGGAAACATAATACATGTGTGAATACATAGACAAACATAGTGTCACTAGTATGCCTCTACTTGACTAGCTCGTTTATCAAAGATGGTTAAGTTTCCTAGCCATGGACAAAAGAGTTGTCATTTGATTAACGGGATCACATCATTAGGAGAATGATGTGATTGACATGACTCATTCCGTTAGCTTAGCACTTGATCGTTTAATATGTTGCTATTGCTTTCTTCATGACTTATACATGTTCCTGTAACTATGAGATTATGCAACTCCCGTTTACCGGAGGAACACTTTGTGTGCTACCAAACGTCACAACGTAACTGGGTGATTATAAAGGTGCTCTACAGGTGTCTCCGAAGGTACATGTTGGGTTGGCGTATTTCGAGATTAGGTTTTGTCACTCCGATTGTCGGAGAGGTATCTCTGGGCCCTCTCGGTAATACTCATCTCCTAAGCCTTGCAAGCATTGTAACTAATGAGTTAGTTATAAGATGATGTATTACAGAACGAGTAAAGAGACTTGCCGGTAACGAGATTGAACTAGGTATTGGATACCGACGATCAAATCTCAGGCAAGTAACATACCGATGACAAAGGGAACAACGTATGTTGTTATGCGGTTTGACCGATAAAGATCTTCGTAGAATATGTAGGAACCAATATGGGCATCCAGGTCCCGCTATTGGTTATTGACCGAGAATGGTTCTAGTTCATGTCTACATAGTTCTCGAACCCGTAGGGTCCGCACGCTTAAGGTTTCGATGACAGTTATATTATGAGTTTATGAGTTTTGATGTACCGAAGGAGTTCGGAGTCCCGGATGAGATCGGGCACATGACGAGGAGTCTCGAAATGGTCGAGACGTAAAGATCGATATATTGGACGACTATATTCGGAGTTCGGAAAGGTTCCGAGTGATTCGGGTATTTTCGGGGGTACCGGGGAGTTACGGGAATACGAGGAAGAAGCATTGGGCCTCATGGGCCAAGTGGTGGAAGAGAGGAGGAAGGGCGCCCCCCCCCCCTAGCCCAAACCGAATTGGACTAGGGGGGCGGCCCCCCTTTCCTTCTTCTCCTCCCTCTCCTTCCTTCTCCTTCTCCTCCCCTTCCTTCCCTTCTCCTAGTAGGACTTGGAAAGAGGGGGAATCCTACTTGGAGTAGGATTGCCCCCCTAGGGCGCGCCTCCTCTCCTTGGCCGGCGCCCTCCCCCTTGCTCCTTTATATACGGGGGCAGGGGGGCACCCCATGACACACAAGTTGATCTACGGATCGTTCCTTAGCCGTGTGCGGTGCCCCCCTCCATCATATTCCACCTCGGTCATATCGTCGCGGAGTTTACGTGAAGCCCTGCGCCGGTAGAACATCATCATCGTCACCACGCCGTCGTGCTGACGGAACTCTTCTCCGGAGCTCGGCTGGATCGGAGGCCAGAGATCGTCATCGAGCTGAACGTGTGCTGAACTCGGAGGCCCCGTACGTTCGGTGCTTGGATCGGTCGTATTGTGAAGACGTACGACTACATCAACCGCGTTGTGCTAACGCTTCCGCTTACAGTCTACGAGGGTACGTGGACAAACACTCTCCCCTCTCGTTGCTATGCCATCACCATGATCTTGCATGTGCGTAGGAAATTTTTTGAAATTACTACGTTCCCCAACAATTGTGAATATGTTTACTTCATAATAGCTGACTCAGGAATGATGAATCATCATATTTACAAAAACAAGAGAGGTCGAGTTCATACTAGCTTTTCTCATCCCAATAAGTCCATCATATATCGTCATTATTGCCTTTCACTTGCACGACCGAACGATCTGTGTAATAATAAGAGTGCACGTGCATTGGACTAAGCTGGAATCTGCAAGCATTCAACTCAAGAAAGAAGACAGGGTAATATGGGCTCTAAGTTAAATAAACAATCATGCATATAAGAGCCACTAAGCATTTTCAATATAGTCTTCTCGACCCCCAAAGGAAAGAAAAGAAAAGAAAACTATTTACACGAGAAAGCTCCCAACTAGTAAGAAGAAGATCTAGAAATCTTTTTGGGTTTTCATTTTAATTTCTACTACAAGCATGGAAATTAAACTAACTAATTTTTTTGGTTTTTTTTCTCAAGGTTTATCAAACACACAAGAAGAAAACTAGAAGAAGAAATTTAAACTAACATGGATAATACAATGAAAGAGTATGAGCACGGACGACTAGTGTGTGAACATGAATGTAAAGTCGGTGAGAAATACGTACTCCCCCAAGCTTAGGCTTTTGGCCTAAGTTGGTCTAGTACCAATGACCGCCTGACTGATATCCATAAGTGAAACTGGGGTTGTACTGAGATGCAGAGACAACCGCCTCCTGAGCAGCAGTGTGTTGACGAGCTGCCTCCATTCCCCTCTCGTATTCAGCTGCTTCCTCCCTGGTGACAACATATCTTCCTTTTGCCTGATAATCAAAAAGGTAGGGGGCAGGAAGAGTAACAGGGACGACGTTGCGCCTGTCATAGATTAGTCGATAATGGAGGAATTGTTCATTCCTCTCAAGAAAATGAGGATCGAACATAGCTTCTTTATCCAAATAAACAGGAGGTAAAATCATATCCCCCTCTCGTGGGGCTACATTAAGAAAATTAGCCATACGGGTTGCATAAATTCCTCCAAATAAATCCCCCCTTCTACTATTATTCTGCAACCTGCGTGCAAGTATTGCCCCCAAGTTATAACCTTTACAACCTGACACAACACTCTTGAGGACACAAAGATCAGGGACACACATATGACATGCTTCGTCCTTACCGTTAATGCATCTACCAATAAAAAGAGCAAAATAATGTATAGCAGGAAAATGAATGCTCCCTATGGTAGCTTGTGCTATGTCCCTAGATTCTCCCACAGTAATACTAGCAAGAAAATCTCTAAATTCAAATATGCGAGGATCATTAATATTACCCCACTGCGGGAGTTTGCAAGCAGTTGTGAAATCCTCTAAATCCATGGTATAAGATGTATCATAAATATCAAACATGACACTAGGAGAATTACGGGCACAGATATATTGGAACCTCCGCACAAAGGAATCAGTCAATTGATAGTATTGAGGACACTTATCTTGTAAGAAGTCCTCCAGCTCGGCATTACGCACATACGCGTCAAATTCCTCCTTGAAGCCTGCTTCGACCATAAAATCATCGGATGGCCACTCACAAGCCCGTACATTTGCGTCCCTCGGCAATTCAACATCTTGCTCACGTATAGCAATCCTTGGCCCTTTCTTTGCCGAGGAACCACCTTGGTACATTCTTCTAAGCATAATTCTCTTTCTGAAAATTTCTGAAATTTTAGTAACTTCAAAATAAAAGTGAATAAAACTAAACAAGATTGATAGCAACTACTCCTACAAGTGCCTAGAGCCTATATCATGCATTGGAATTGCTTGGGACCTCAAAAATTTAACATGCAAGCTCAAGAACATGGTCACTTATGCAGCAAAAATTTGCAATGAATAAAGCACTAGAACAAAAACTAATTGGACCAATGGAGGAGTCACATACCAAGCAACAATCTCCCAAAGCAGTTTTGTGAATGGAGCTTTGAGCTAAGGGATCGAAAATCGCAGCAAAACGCGCTAGAACTCGTGCTTGAGCTGGATGGGGATTTTTTGGGGTAGAAGATGAAGTGTGTGGGTGCTGGCATAAGTAGAGGGGGGCCATCAGGGGCCCACGAGATAGGGGCGCGCCCTATAGGGGGGCGCCCTCCACTCTCGTGGCCTGGTGCTTGCCCCTCCTGCTGTGTTTTCAGTGCCTAAAATCCTCAAATATTCCAGAAAAAATCATACTAAATTTACAGGGCATTTGGAGCACTTTTATTTTTGGACTATTTTTTAATGCACGGATAATTCAGAAAACAGGCGGATAATACTATTTTTGCTTTATTTATTCTAAATAACAGAAAGTAAAAAGTGGGTACAGAAGGTTGTGCCTTCTAGTTTCATCCATCTCATGATTATCAAAATGAACCCACTAACAAGGTTGATCAAGTCTTGTTAACAAACTCATTCCGAATAACACGGAACCGGAGAAATTTTGAATAACACTAAGTTACCTCAACGGGGATATGAAAATCCCCAACAATAAGAATATCATACTTTTTCTTGACAGTAGGGAGAGGAATTCAAAACCTCCAATAATAATAGTTGGAACTTGTCCAATAGGATTGATGCTATGAACTTGAGATTGTTTCCTCGGAAAGTGTACCGTATGCTCATTACCATTAACATGAAAAGTGACATTGCCTTTGTTGCAATCAATAACAGCCCCTGTAGTATTAAGAAAAGGTCTACCAACGATAATAGACATACTATCGTCCTCGGGAATATCAAGAATAACAAAGTCTGTTAAGATAGTGACATTTGCAACCACAACAGGCACATCCTCGCAAATACCGACATGTATAGCAGTTGATTTATCGGCCATTTGCAAAGATATTTCAGTAGGTGTCAACTTATTCAATTCAAGTCTACGATATAAAGAGAGAGGCATAACACTAACATCGGCTCCAAGATCACATAAAGCAGTTCTAACATAATTTATTTTAATGGAGCATGGTATAGTTGGTACACCCGGATCTCCAAGTTTCTTTGGTATTCCACCCTTAAAAGTGTAATTAGCAAGCATGGTGGAAATTTCAGCTTCCGGTATCTTTCTTTTATTTGTGATGATATCCTTCATATACTTAGCATAAGGATTTACTTTCAGCATACCAGTTAAGCGCATACGTAAGAAAATAGGTCTAATCATTTCAACAAAGCGCTCAAAATCCTCATCATCCTTTGACTTGGATGGTTTAGGAGGAAAGGGCATGGGTTTCTGAACCCATGGTTCTCTTTCTTTACCGTGCTTCCTAGCAACAAAATCTCTCTTATCATAATGTTGATTCTTTGATTGTGGGTTATCAAGATCAACAGCAGTTTCAATCTCTACATCATTGTTTTTGCTAGGTTGAGCATCAACATGAACATTATCATTAACATTATCACTAGGTTCATGTTCATCACCTGATTGTGTTTCAGCATCAAAAATAGAAATATCATTGGGATTCTCAAGTGTGTCTACAGTAGGTTCACTAGAAGCATGCAAAGTTCTATCGTTTTTCTTTTTCTTCTTTTTAGAAGAACTAGGTGCCTCTAAATTATTTCTCTGAGAATCTTGCTCGATTCTCTTAGGGTGGCCTTCAGGATACAAAGGTTCCTGAGTCATTCTACCAGTTCTAAAAGCCACTCTAACAGCAAAGTCATTTTATTATTCAATTCTTCAAGCAAATCATTTTGAGCTTTAAGTACTTGCTCAGTTTGAGTAGCAAGCATAGAAGCATATTTGCTAATGAGGTGAAGTTCATCTTTAACTCTAGCCAGATTATCACTTACACGTCCTATCTCGAAAGCATTATTCTTTAACTCTCTACCAACATAAGCATTAAAACTTTCTTGTCTAGCCATAAAGTCATCAAATTCATCTAAGCATCGGCTATGAAATTTAGTAGAGGGGATTTCAGCTTTATCATATCTATATAGAGAATTTACCTTTACTACCTGTGTCGAGTTATCAAGACAGTGTGGTTCTTCAACAGGCGGTATATTAAGACCATGTATTTCTTCAATAGGAGGTAAATTCTTAACATCTTCAGCTTTAATACCTTTTTCTTTCATTGATTTCTTTGCCACTTGAATATCTTCAGGACTGAGAAATAAAATACATCTCTTCTTCGGAGTGGGTTTAGGAATAGGCTCAGGAGTTGGCTCAATTGGTTCAGGAATTACTTCAGGAATTGGCTCAGGGAGAGTCCAATTATTTTCATTAGTCAACATATTATTCAATAATACTTCAGCTTCGTCGACTGTTCTTTCCCTGAAAACACAACCAACACAACTATCCAAGTAGTCCTTGGAAGCATCGGTTAGTCCATTATAAAAGATATCAAGTATTTCATTTTTCTTAAGAGGATGATCAGGCAAAGCATTAAGTAAACCGGAGAAGCCTCCCCCAAGCTTGTGGGTGACTCTCTTCTTTGATTTGTACAAAATTATATATTTCCCGCAAGGCAGCTTGTTTCTTATGAGCAGGGAAATATTTAGCAGAGAAGTAATAAATCATATCCTGGGGACTACGCACACAACCAGGAGCAAGAGAATTATACCAAGTCTTAGCATCACCCTTTAATGAGAATGGAAATATCTTAAGGATACAATAATAGCGAGACTTCTCATCATTAGTAAACAGGGTAGCTATATCATTCAACTTGGTAAGATGTGCCACAACAGTTTCAGATTCAAGGCTATAAAAAGGATCAGATTCAACTAAAGTAATAATCTCAGGATCAACAGAGAATTCATAATCCTTATCAGTAACACAGATAGGTGAAGTAGCAAAAGCAGGGTCAGGTTTCATTCTAGCACTAAGAGACTGCTGCTTCCATTTAGCTAATAATTTCTTAAGATCATATCTATCATTGCAAGCAAAGATTTCCCTAGCAGCTTCTTCATTCATAACATAACCCTTAGGAACAATAGGTAATACATAATCATTGGGGGAACCTTCATCATCACTATCATCAGTAATAGGATCTTCAATATTTTCATTCCCCCTAACTCTAGCAAGTTGTTCATCAAGAAATTCACCTAATGGCACAGTAGTATCACGCACAGAAGTAGTTTCATCATAAATAGCAGAAGTGGCATCATCAATAACATGCGACATATCAGAATTCATAGCAGTAGCAGGTTTAGGTGTCGCAAGCCTACTAATAACGGAAGGAGAATCTAGTGCAGAGCTAGATGACAGTTCCTTACCTCCCCTCATAGTTGAGGGCAAAATAGTAGTTCGATCGTATTTCAAGTTCTTCATAGTGATCAACAGATATAAATCCCAAGTGACTCAGAGAATAGAACTATGCTCCCCGGCAACGGCGCCAGAAATTAGTCTTGATAACCCACAAGTGTAGGGAATCGCAACAGCTTTTGAGGGTAAAGTATTCAACCCAAATTTATTGATTCGACAGAAGGGGAGCCAAAGAATATTCTTGAGTATTAGCAGTTGAGTTGTCAATTCAACCACACCTTGATAACTTAGTATCTGCAGCAAAGTATTTAGTAGCAAAGTAGTATGATAATAAAGGTAACAGTAGCAAAAGTAAAGATAAATGTTTTTGGGTTTTTGTAGTAGTTGTAACAGTAGCAACGGAAAAGTAAATAAGCGAAGAACAGTATATGAAAAGCTCGTAGGCAATTGATCAGTGATGGATAATTATGCCGGATGCGATTCCTCATGTAATAGATATAACATAGGGTGACGTAGAACTAGCTCCAGTTCATCAATGTAATGTAGGCATGTATTCCGTAAATAGTCATACGTGCTTATGGAAAAGAACTTGCATGACATCTTTTGTCCTACCCTCCTGTGGATGCGGGGTCCTAGCAGAAACTAAGGGATATTAAGGCCTCCTTTTAATAGAGAACCGGAAGAAAGCATTAGCACATAGTGAATACATGAACTCCTCAAACTACGGTAATCACCGAGAAGTATCCTGATAATTGTCACTTCGGGGTTGTCAGATCATAACACATAATAGGTGACTATAGACTTGCAAGATAGGATCAAGAACACACATATATTCATGAAAACATAATAGGTTCAGATCTGAAATCATGGCACTCGGGCCCTAGTGACAAGCATTAAGCATAGCAAAGTCATAGCAACATCAATCTCAGAACATAGTGGATACTAGGGATCAAACCCTAACAAAACTAACTTGATTACATGGTAAATCTCATCCAACCCATCACCGTCCAGCAAGCCTACGATGGAATTACTCACGCACGGCGGTGAGCATCATGAAATTGGTGATGGAGGATGGTTGATGATGACGACGGCGATGAATCCCCCTCTCCGGAGCCCCGAACGGACTCCAGATCAGCCCTCCCGAGAGAGATTAGGGCTTGGCGGTGGCTCCGTGTCGTAAAACGCGATGAAACTTTCTCTCTGGTTTTTTTCTCCCCGAACGTGAATATATGGAGTTGGAGTTGAGGTCGATGGAGGTCCAGGGGGCCCAGGAGATAGGGGGCGCGCCCTACAGGGGGGCGCGCCCCCCTGTCTCGTGGACAGGCCCTAGGCCCCCTGGTCTTGATTCTTTCACCAAAAAATCTTATTAATTCCAAAAAGTGCATCCATGGATTTTCAGGACATTCCGAGAACTTTTCTTTTCTACACATAAAACAACATCATGGCAGTTCTGCTGAAAACAGCGTCAGTCCGGGTTAGTTTCATTCAAATCATGCAAGTTAGAGTCCAAAACAAGGGCAAAATTGTTTGGAAAAGTAGATACGTTGGAGACGTATCAATCATGCTGCTATTAAATATCTTATGGAAAGAAAGATGCTAAGCCTAGACTTATTAGATGGGTTCTCTTGCTCCAAGAATTTGATTTGCTATTATTGATAGAAAGGGAGCTGAGAACCCCGTTGCAGACAACTTGTCTAGGTTAGAGAATGTTCTTGATGACCCACTACCTATAGATGATAGCTTTCCTGATGAACAATTAGCGGTTGTTAATGCTTCTCGTACTGCTCCTTGGTATGCTGATTATGCTAATTACATTGCTGCTAAATTTATACCACCTAGTTTCACATACCAGCAAGAGAAAAAGTTCTTTTATGATTTGAGACATTACTTCTAGGATGACCCACACCTTTATAAAGAAGAAGTAGATGGTATTATTAGACGTTGTGTACCTGAGCATGATCAGGAACAGATCCTACGCAAGTGTCACTCTGAATCATATGGAGGACACCACGCTGGAGATAGAACTGCACATAAGGTATTGCAATCCGGTTTTTATTGGCCGACTCTCTTCAAAGATGCTCGTAAGTTTGTCTTGTCTTGTGATGAATGTCAAAGAGTTGGTAATATTAGTAAACGTCAAGAAATGCCTATGAATTATTCTCTTGTTATTGAACCATTTGGTGTTTGGGGCTTTGATTATATGGGACCTTTTCCTGCCTCTAATGGATGGATATACACATATTTTAGTTGCTGTTGATTACGTTACTAAGTGGGTAGAAGCTATTCCAACTAGTAGTGCTGATCATAACACTTCTATTAGAATGCTGAAAGAAGTTATTTTTTCAAGGTTTGGAGTCCCTAGATATCTCATGACTGATGGTGGTTCACATTTTATTCATGGTGCTTTCCGTAAGATGCTTGCTAAGTATGATGTTAATCATAGAATCGCATCTCCTTATCACCCGCAGTCTAGTGGTCAAGTAGAATTGAGCAATAGAGAGCTCAAATTAATTTTGCAAAAGACTGTGAATAGATCTAGAAAGAATTGGTCCAAGAAACTTGATGATGCATTATGGGCCTATAGAACTGCATATAAAAATCCTATGGGTATGTCTCCGTATAAGATGGTTTATGGAAAAGCATGTCACTTACCTCTTGAACTTGAACATAAAGCATATTGGGCTATTAAAGAGCTCAACTATGACTTCAAACTTGCCGGTGAGAAGAGGTTGTTTGATATTAGCTCACTTGATGAATGAAGAACCCAAGCCTATGAGAATGCCAAGCTGTTCAAAGAAAAAGTCAAACGCTGGCATGACAAAAGGATACAAAAGCGTGAGTTTAGCGTAGGAGAATATGTGTTATTATTCAACACTCGTTTAAGATTTTTTGCAGGAAAACTTCTCTCTAAATGGGAAGGTCCTTACGTTATCGAGGAGGTCTGTCGTTCCGGTGCCATAAAAATCAACAACTTCGAAGGCACAAGTCCGAGGGTGGTGAACGGTCAAAGAATCAAACATTATATCTCAGGTAATCCTATTAATGTTGAAACTAATATTATTGAATACGTAACCCCGGAGGAATACATAAGGGACACTTTCTAGAACGTTTCAGACTCAGAAAAGGAATAGGTATGTGGTACGGTAAGTAAACCGACTCCAAAACAGTTCTAATGGCAATTTTTCTCCGTTTTTAAATATTTAAGAATTTTGGGAAGAAAGAAGTAATCCGGAAAGGACACGAGGCCTCCACGAGGGTGGAGGGTGTGCCCTCCCTTACTGGGCACGCCCCCTGTCTCATGGCCACCTCGTGTGCCTCCCGGACTCTGTTTTCTTGCATGTTACGTATTTTGGTCGGTAAAAATTCATTATATAATCTCCCGATGGTTTTGACCACCCTATCACGCAATTATCCTCTGTTTTCGTTTCGAGCTGTTTTTTCTAACAGATCTAGAGCATCATGACATCTCCAAGCGCTCCCAAGGACATGTTTTTCGAGAGGGTCATCAACCCCTATCTCGCGGAGGTGCTGCAACACCCTCAAACCATTAAGATGCGTGAGGGGGTGCTGCACATCCGTGATGTGGAGGGACCAAGGTGTACCGGAAGCGTGGAGACAAAGCTCGAAGCTATGGAGCAACAAGTTTTCAAGTGCCAAGGGATGGTGGAGCATGGACTCAACGCCAACCAGATGATGATCACAGAGTTCACCAACAACCACAAGCTAGATGCCAAGGTCATTGGGGAGACCATCTTCAAGCTTCAAGAGAAAATCGAGCACCTCCAAGCCCAGATTTATGTCCTGCAAAACTAAAACTGTGAGTATGAATATATATTCAAGAGGATGAGTTTGGTTGTAGATTTGAGGATCCCGGAGACTCGATCATCCTTCTATGATGGTGAGCCTATGCCTTGGAATATGGACGACAAGCCTACATCATCAACAACTCCTACTTCACCACCTCCGAGGACATAATTACACAGGTATGGGCACTCCCCTTTGCAACTTCCAAGCTTGGAGGAGGTGCCCCGGTATTGTATCACCATCACACTCCTATCTTTATCATTTTACTTAGTTCGATCCTTTTAGTAATATCTTGATCTAGTAGATTGAAGTTTTGGTATCAATTAGTTTTGAGCTTTGCTTTGTGATCTCTTTATGTAATCGAGTCCGTGAGCTATCTATAATAAAGTTTAGTGTTGAGTCAAGGGCTTTACTATCTTGCTATGATCTTGAGAAAGTAGAAAGAATAAAAAGAATAAAAGAGTTCATATTGATCTTATGAATAGTAATGACTTCACATATAAAATGTATGAGGCATAAAAGTTGTTGAGGGTTGACAAACATAGTTTTGGTCATCGTTGCAATTAATAGGAAGTAATAAGGAAAGAGAGGTTTTCACATACAAATATACTATCTTGGACATCTTTTATGATTGTGAGCACTCATTAAGTATGACATGCTAAAAGAGTTGATGTTGGATAAGGAAGACAACGTAATGGTTTATGTTTTCTCACATCTCAGTTAAAGTATATTGTCATTGATCTTCCCAACATGTTGAGCTTGCCTTCCCCCCTCATTCTAGCCAAAATTCCTTGCGCCAAGTAGAGATACTACTTGTGCTTCCAAATATCCTTAAACCCAGTTTTGCCATGAGAGTCCACCATACCTACCTATGGATTGGATAAGATCCTTCAAGTAAGTTGCCATGCTGCAAGCAATAAAAATTGCTCTCTAGATATGTATGACTTATTAGTGCGGAGGAAATAAGATTTATACAATCTTGTTATGGAAGCAATAAAAGCGACGGACTGCATAATAAAGGTCCATATACAAGTGGCAATATAAAGTGACGTTCTTTTGCATTAAGATTTTATGCATCCAACCCTAAAAGCACATGACATCCTCTGCTTCCCTCTACGAAGGGCCTATCTTTTACTTTATGTTTTTACTTTATGCTTGAGTCAAGGTGATCTTCACCTTTCCCTTTTTCATTTTATCCTTTGGCAAGCTCCTCTTGTTTGAAAGATCCTGATATATATATATATATATATATATATATATATATATATATATATATATATATATATATATATCCAATTGGATGTAAGTTAGCATGAATTATTATTGTTGACATCACCCAAAGGTGAATATGTGGGAGGCAACATAATAAGCCCCTATCTTTCTCAGTGTCCGGTTGAAACTCCATAACCACAAGTATTGCGTGAGTGTTAGCAATTGTAGAAGACGATATGATAGTTGAGTATGTGGATTTGCTGAAAAGCTCTATTTTTGACTCTTTCTGATGTTATGATAAATTGCAATTGCTTCAATGACTAAGATTATAGTTTGTTAGTTCCCAATGAAGTTTCTGAACCATACTTGACACTGTGAATCGATTGTTGATGTCTACTACACAACCTTCTTCTTGTAGACGTTGTTGGGCCTGCAAGTGCACAGGTTTGTAGGACAGTAGCAAATTTCCCTCGAGTGGATGACCTAAGGTTTATCAATCCGTAGGAGGCATAGGATGAAGATGGTCTCTCTCAAACAACCCTGCAACCAAATAACAAAGAGTCTCTTGTGTCCCCAACACACCCAATACAATGGTAAATTGTATAGGTGCACTAGTTCAGCGAAGAGATGGTGATACAAGTGCAATATGGATGGTAGATATAGGTTTTTGTAATCTGAAATTATAAAAACAGCAAGGTAACAAATGGTAAAAGTGAGCGTAAACGGTATTGCAATGATAGGAAACAAGGCCTAGGGTTCATACTTTCACTAGTGTAAGTTCTCTCAACAATAATAACATAGATAGATCATATAACAAGCCCTCAACATGCAACAAAGAGTCACTCCGAAGCCACTAATAGCGGAGAACAAACGTAGAGATTATGGTAGGGTACGAAACCACCTCAAAGCTATTCTTTCGGATCAATCTATAAAAGAGTTCGTACTAGAATAACACCTTAAGATACAAATCAACCAAAACCCTAATGTCACCTAGATACTCCATTGTCACCTCAAGTATCCGTGGGCATGATTATACGATATGCATCACACAATCTCAGATTCATCCAACCAACATAAAAGTACTTCAAAGAGTGCCCCAAAGTTTCTATCGGAGAGTCAAGAACGCGTGCCAACCCCTATGCATAGGTTCCCAATGTCACGAAACCCGCAATTTGATCACCAAAACATACATCAAGTGTCACATGATATCCCATTGTCACCACAGATAATCACGGCAAGACATACATTAAGTGTTCTCATAAAAGACTCAATCCGATAAGATAACTTCAAAGGGGAAACTCAATTCATCACAAGAGAGTAGAGGGGGAGAAACATCATAAGATCCAACTACAATAGCAAAGCTCGGGATACATCAAGATCGTGCCATAGAGGAACACGAGAGAGAACACGAGAGAGAGAGAGAGAGAGAGAGAGAGAGAGAGATCAAACACATAGCTACTGGTACATACCCTCAGCCCCGAGGGTGAACTACTCCCTCTTCGTCATGAATAGCGCCGGGATGATGAAGATGGACACCGGTGATGGGATCCCCCTCCGGCAAGGTGCCAGAACGGACTCCCGAGAGGTTTTTGGTGGCTACAGAGGCTTGCGGCAGCGGAACTCCCGATCTATCTTCTGTTCTGGAAGTTTTAGGGTACGTAGGTATATATGGGTGCAGGGGGTACGTCGGTGGACCTCCGGGGTGCTCACGAGGTAGGGGGCGCGCCCAGGGGGGCGCCGCCCACCCTCGTGGGCAGCCCGGGACTCCCCTGACGTGCTCTCCAAACCCATCAGGTTGGTTTCCTTCCAAAATTAACTTCTCCAGTTGATTTCGTTCCGTTTTGACTCCGTCTGATATTCCTTTTCCTCGAAACACTGAAATAGGCATAAAACAGCAAAACTGGGCTGGGCCTCCGGTTAATAGGTTAGTCCCAAAAATAATATAAAAGTGGATAATAAAGCCCAATATTGCCTAAAATAGTAGATAAAGTAGCATGGAGCAATCAAAAATTATAGATACGTTGGATACGTATCAATTGTTACTTGAGCATAAGAAACCATATGACAAAATATATATATGTTGCTGTTATAAGAATGATCGTGATGCCCTCATGTCCGTATTTTATTTTTATCGACACCTCTATCTTTAAACATGTGGACATATTTTTCGATTTCGGCTTCCGCTTGAGGAAAACCGAGGTCTAAGCTTGGGGGAGTTGATACGTCCATTTTGCATCATGCTTTTATATCAATATTTATTGCATTAGACTGTTATTACACATTATATCTCAATACTTATGGCTATTCTCTCTTATTTTACAAGGTTTACCATGAAGAGGGGGAATGCCGGCAGCTGGAATTCTGGCTGGAAAAGGAGCAAATATTGGAAACCTGCTCCAAAAATCCTGAAACTCCACGGAAGTCTTTTTTGGAATTATTAAGAATTATTGAGCGAAGAAAACACCAGAGGGGGCCCACACCCTGGCCAGGAGGGTGGGGGCGCGCCCACCGCTACTGGGTGTGCCCCCTGTCTCCTGGGCCCCCTGGTGGCCCTCCGGTGCCCATCTTCTACTATATGAAGGCTTTTACCCTGGAAAAAATCACAAGCAAGCTTACGGGACGAAACTCCGCCGCCACGAGGCGGAACCAATCTAGGGCTCCGGCGGAGCTGTTCTGCCGGGGAAACTTCCCTCCGGGAGGGTAAAATCATCACCATCGTCATCACCAACGATCCTCTCATCGGGAGGGGGGTCAATCTCCATCAACATCTTCACCAGCACCATCTCCTCTCAAAACCCTAGTTCATCTCTTGTATCCAATCTTGTATCAAAACCACAAATTATTACCTGTGGGTTGCTAGTAGTGTTGATTACTGCTTGTAGTTGATGCTAATTGGTTTACTTGGTGGAAGATCATATGTTAAGATCCTTAATGCATAATAATACTCCTCTGATTATGAACATGAATATGCTTTGTGAGTAGTTACGTTTGTTCCTGAGGACATGGGAGAAGTCTTGCTATTAGTAGTCATGTGAATTTGGTATTCGTTTGATATTTTGATGAGATGTAAGTTGTCTTTCCTCTTGTGGTGTTATGTGAACGTCGACTACATGACACTTCACCATTATTTGGGCCTAGAGGAAGGCATTGGGAAGTTATAAGTAGATGATGGATTGCTAGAGTGACAGAAGCTTAAACCCTAGTTTATGCGTTGCTTTGTAAGGGGCTGATTTGGATCCATATGTCTAATGTTGTGGTTAGGTTTACCTTAATACTTCTTTTATAGTTGCGTATGCATGCAATGGGGGTTAATCATAAGTGGGATGCTTGTCCAAGTAAGGGCAGTACCCAAGCACCGGTCCACCCACATATCAAATTATCAAAGTACCGAACGTGAATCATATGAGCGTGATGAAAACTAGCTTGACGATAATTCCCATGTGTCCTCAGGAGCTCTTTTATCATTATAAGAAATTGTCCAGGCTTGTCCTTTGCTACAAAAAGGATTGGGCCACCTTTCTGCACTTTATTTACTTTTATTGCTTGTTACCCGTTACAAATTATCTTATCACAAAACTATCTGTTACCTACAATTTCAGTGCTTGCAGAGAAAACCTTACTGAAAACCGCTTGTCATTTCCTTCTGCTCCTCGTTGGGTTCGACACTCTTACTTATCGAAAGGACTATGATAGATCCCCTATACTTGTGGGTCATCATATACCATATCAGGATGTTTTGGATCTTCAAAGCCAGGAGGTTGTGCAACATATACTTATTCTTCAATCTTTCCATTGATAAAGGCACTCTTCACATCCATTTGATACAGAAGGATGTTGTGATGATTTGCATAGGCTAGCTGTATGCGAATGGCTTCAAGCCTAGCTGCCGGAGAAAATGTTTCATCGAAGTCAATCCCTTCAACCTGAGTGTATCCTTGAGCAACGAGACGAGCCTTGTTTCTGACAACTTGACCATGCTCATCTTGCTTGTTGCGATATATCCATTTGGTGCCAATGATATTGTGCTTACGAGGATCAGGATGCTTGACCAATTCCCACATATTGTTCAGCTCGAACTGTTGAAGTTCTTCTTGCATAGCTTGAATCCATTCAGGTTCCATGAAGGCTTCAGCAACTTTCTTGGGTTCAGAGACTAAGACGAATGCAAAATGCCCACAGAAATTTGCTAGTTGTGTTGCTCTTGAACGAGTGAGTGGACCAGGTGCATTGATGCTGTCTATTATCTTCTCAATATGTACTTCATTTGCAACACGAGGATGAACAGGACAAAGATTTTGCTCTTGCTGATCAATGTCATCATTTGGAGGGTTGTCTTCAGGCTGAGCATTGTCTTCAGGTTGATTAGGTGCAGAAATGATCAGTTCCTCTTCATCTGAGCCTCAGATGGTATGATCTCTCCAATTCCCATTTGCTTGCTTGATTCACTAGGAGGTACTTCATCTAGCACATTTGGCAGGTGCTCTCTTTGCGAGCCGTTAGTCTCATCGAACCGCACATCCATAGATTCAACCACTTTATAGTGAAAGAGGTTAAAGACTCTGTAGGAGTACGAATCCTTTCCGTAACCAAGCATAAAACCTTCATGTGCTTTCGGTGCAAATTTTGAAGTGTGATGTGGATCCTTGATCCAGCACCTAGCACCAAATACTCTGAAGTAACTGACATTTGGCTTCTTACCAGTTAGGAGTTCTGTCGTATTTCGGGTTCCGGCAGACCCTTGAGGTTCGAACACTGGGGTGCGCGTGGAGATCTAACCCTCTACCGGCTTGCTCCTCACTGAATCGCTAGGGTCTAAACTACCAACCAGAACAACACAAGAGACACAAGGTTTATACTGGTTCAGGCCACCATTTTGGTGTAATACCCTACTCCAGTGTGTGGTGTGGTGGATTGCCTCTTGGGCTGTTGGTGAACAATACAAGGAAGAACAGCCTCGCGAGGGTCTGTTCTTGGCTGGTGCGAAGAACTGCTGGGAGGAGTTCAATCGCTCTATCTACTGGTTTCTTGGTGAGGATCCCGATTGCCTCTACCCTGGGGGTGGCTAGTCCTATTTATAGGCAAAGGCTCTGGGCCTCTTCCCAAATATTGAGCGGGAAGGGCGCCAACAATTGGCCATTTTGAAGGGGAACAGCGGGTACACTTATCCTGACTAAAGTTGGTCCTCGCCTGTCAAAGGCTCTGGTGGTGACGCCTGCTTGGGCTCCACAATGACTTCTTCCCTGCCGTTGGGCTGGTATTGGTCTTGTTGCACCGAAATGGATGCCTTTGCTTGATGCTCTCGCCTGCGCTTGCTCCCTTTGCACCAAAGAGGAAGGGAGGACACTGCGCGGGCTGGCGCCCGACTGGCGCCCTTGGTTGTCATGGCTTGCATCATGGGCACCTCGCGAGGTACCCCGCCTTGAACTCTCTGCCTCCTCGTGAGCCAGCCTGACGAGGCCGTGCCTGAGGAAGCTCCTTGTCGTCCGCCCCGTGAGGCTTGGCCCCTCGCGAGGGTCTTGAGCTTGTGTTGATGAAGATGGCTGTGCTGGGCCTCCTTTCAGCCACGCCGCAGGCCGCAGGCAGGCAAGTCTGGGGACCCCTGTTCCCAGAACGCCGACAGTAGCCCCCGGGCCGACGGCGCGCCTGGACTTGGCTGAGCAGAGGGGCGAAAGGGCAAGTGCGAAGCGTCGCGGGCCCTAACAGCCTGCGGCCTTGGGCGCCGTGTGGCGGTCGATTGGTCGGGGGCGCCTCCGCTTCCCTAGGACGCCTTGGTAACCGCACGGATTCGACAAGTCCCTGCATGCAAAGCGGGTCATGATTACCTGCGATCGTGGAGGTCGACGATTGGCCTTCGTCGGCTATAAGTATGGAACGGCATGCGCCCTTCCAGCCTATCCCCTCTTGCTTCTCCTTCTTCTTCATGGCTCCACCAAGGAAGCTTTCGGCCACAGAGAAAGGAAAGGCCCGCCAGGTCTAGTCTTCCTCTCCCCCGCCCAAGCGCGGTTGAGGTCGCCCTCGCAAGCATCCTGTGACCTCCACGGCGGTCCCCCGTGGTCGTGGAGGTGGCTCTCTGCGCAGCGATGAGCGGCTGGTCATGGTCGGCGGGCGTGCTGTGGCCGTGCGACCCCCGAGGTCGCGCTTCCATACCGCGGAGGTGCTGCCGGAGTTCATTGTGTGGGCGGTGGAGCCAACTGGCGCCCGGCTTCAGCTCCCTCACTTCCTCCTAGGTGAGCTCCCAGCTGGCGCCTTGGGTGGCCTCTGGCTCCAGGCAGATGGCTGCAGCAGCCAGGCCTCATGGGCTTCGCTGGAGGTCTCCGCTGCAGGGAACCTGGCCCTGACCCGTGGCTGGCAGACGTTTGCTCGCGCGCGTGGTCTCCGCCGCCAATGCTCTCTGCACTTCAAGTTCGACGGCGACGCCACCCTCTACGTGAGGTTGTTTGGGGAAGATGGTCGCCGTGCAGGGTGCTGCCCTGAAGACGACGACCGCGATCGGGGACCCAGCCCCGGCGAGGACGGAGAGGGTAGCGCGCGGGCAGTTGACGACGCTCGTGACTCCTCAAGCTTCACCAGCTCTTCTTCAGGTAGCGACCCTTCTAGCAGCGGCCGCGGCCAGCCTCCACGCCGTCGCGCTTGCTTGGAGGGCGGCAGCGGGTCTGCTCGCCGTCGCGCCCCGGTGAAGCGCGAGAGGGAGTCCGCCTGAGCTCCGGAGGCGGCTCGAGTCTTCCATGAGGGCCGGCGCGGGACGAGCTTCGCCTGCTTTTGTTCTTTCCTTTCTTTTCTCCTGCGCAATAAGACAGCAATGTGTGGCCCGGTGGGGTGCGTTTGGGTTAACGTCGTCAATCATCGTACTGTTTTTGTTATTCTGGTATTGTTCCTTCCTGTTGTATGCCCATTCGCAAGTAATCTCTAGCCTCAGCCGTGGGGGCGACCGACCCAGGCCCTGTATTCGTGTCGTGGTGCCCGTGAGACATGGTCTGGAGGGGCGCTCCGGTAGTGGACCCAGGCCGTGAAAACTTGAGCGATAGGGGCAGGAACGCTCGCCAGGGCTCCCGGGGCTTCCGCCTCGCGAGCCCCCATGCAAGAGAAATAGAGGCAGGAGAGCGAAGAAGTCGAAGAACCACAGGTCAAAAGGCGGCGACAGTTTCGATAAAACTCCAAATGAGAATGAACTAGCCAACTGTAGAAAGCAAATGAAATAGCCGCGTCCGACACCTAGTCTAGTCTTCGACGTCTTCTCACCAGCGCGGAGCTAAGTGCTGCCACTGGGCGTGGGAGGGAGCCCCAGGGCCTGAGGCCGGCACCCCTGAGACTCCGGGGCGTGTACAACCCCAACTCATTATTACGTGAGAGTGTCACGGGCGGCGAGCTTCACAAGCGTTGGCCTTCTTCACAGGCTCCGGGCCTTTCTTCGGGGAAGCAAGCTTCACGGGCGTTGGCCCTCTTCACAGGCTCCGGGCCCTTTCCAAAACACGACAGCTTCACAGGCATTCGCCTTCTTCACAGGCTCTGGGCCTTTTCCAAAAAGATGAGCTTCACAGGCATTCGCCTTCTTCACAGGCTCTGGGCCTTTTCCAAAAAGATGAGCTTCACAGGCATTCGCCTTCTTCACAGGCTCTGGGCCTTTTCCAAAAAGATGAGCTTCACAGGCATTCACCTTATTCACAGGCTCTGGGCCTTTTCGGGGGTAAAACCTCTGGAGGTGCTGGATGTTCCACGCGTTCTGTACAGGTACTCCCTCCTGAGTCTCCAAGTGCACGGAGCCGGGCCTGGAAACATGAACAACCTTGAACGGGCCCTCCCACATAGGAGAGAGCTTATGCAGTCCCTCCCTGGAGAGGACCCGCCGGAGCACGAGGTCCCCTACCTCGAGAGTTCTAGGGCGGATGTTGCGGCAATGGTATCGCCGGAGTGCCTGCTGGTACCTTGCCGCTTGCAGCGCAGCTTCTCGACGACGCTCCTCCCCCAGCACGAGGTCCGTCCCCCGCATGGCGTCCTACAGCGTCTCATCGAACGCCAGGACCCGCGCGGATCGACGCCTGACCTCGTGAGGGAGGACCGCTTCGGCTCCGTAGACCAGGAAGAAGGGGGTCTCCCCAGTCGGCTTGGTGGCGGTTGTGCGGATGGACCATAGCAAGGACTGAAGCTCGTCATACCAGCCTCTGCCGCAGGCCTCCAGTTTCTTCTTGAATGTCCTGGTCTTGAGGCCCCTCGGGACTTCTGCGTTGGCCCGATCGGCCTGGCCGTTGCTTCGGGGGTGCGCTACCGAAGCGTAGCATATCTGCGTTCCAAGGTTAGCACAGTATGTTTTGAAAAGGTTACTGGTGAACTGCGAACCGTTGTCAGTGATGATGCGGTTCGGCACCCCGAACCGGCTCACGATGCCCTTGATGAACTTGACCGCAGAACCAGCAGGGATGGTGCGGACGGCCTCGACTTCGGCCCACTTGGTGAACTTGTCCACGGCGACGTAGAGGTAGCGATAGCCCCCTGGCGCCCGAGGAAAAGGGCCCAGGATATCCAGCCCCCGGACCACGAATGGCCATGTGAGGGGTATGGTTTGCAGACCTCCTGCCGGCTGATGGATCTGCTTGGCATGAAATTGGCAGGCCTCGCAAGCCTTCACAAGTTCGACAGCGTCATTGAGCGCAGTGGGCCAATAGAAACCACTGCGGAACGCCTGGCCGACGAGGGTCCGTGATGACGAATGATGCCCACAGTCTCCACCGTGTATGTCTGCCAGCAGGTCCTTCCCTTGCTCCCTGGTGATGCAGCGCAGGGACACATCATTCGGTCGCTTCCGGTAGAGCTCTCCGTCCCTGATGCAGTACGATGTGGCTTGCCGCGCCACACGCTCTGCTTCTTCCTCCCTCTCCAGCAAGGTCCCTTGCGTCAAGTAGCTCCGGAGTTCCGTGATCCAGCACCCCTCCTGAGGCTCCATCGTCAGGAGCAGGCGTGCTCCTGAGGCCGGGCCACGGGCTGGGGCTCCCGAGGCAGGTGGCTGAGGAAGCTCCACCCGAGGATGTGCTGTGCTCGACAATGGTGGCAGGGCCGAAGGCTTGAAGAGTCGTTCCTCGAAGACGCCCGGCTCCTGGGGCAACCGCCTGGAGGCTCGTTTGGCGACGTCGTCGTCTTCTTGATTTGTGCCGCGGGGCACATGCTATAGCTCCAACCCCCAGAACTGCTTCCCCATTCTGCGGACCTCCGCAAGGTAGGCCTCCATGTGCTCATCTCCTGGCTCGTATACCTTGTTGGAGAAATTGACAAGGAGCTGCGAATCGCCCTTGATAGTAAGACGCTTCACTCCCAGGGCAGCGGCGGCCTTCAGGCCCGCTATCAGTCCCTCGTACTCTGCTATATTGTTGGAGACCTTTTCGCCCTGCTGGAAGCAGAGCTGCACGGCGTAGTATAGCTTGTCCTGAGTGGGAGATATGAGCACTGCCCCAGCCCCAGCGCCATGCCTGGAGAACGCCCCGTCGAAGTACATGACCCAGCCTTCTGGTGCCTCGCTTCCTGGGGAGAATGATCGGTCCTCGTCGGCCTTGAGGTCCGGTGCCTCCGTCCATTCAGCCATGAAATCTGCTAGCGCGGCACCCTTGATGACCCTGGTCGTACTGAATTCGAGCTGAAACGCTTGCAGTTCAATGTTCCACTCAGCGACCCTTCCGGCCAAGTTAGGGCTCCTAAGCACCCTTTCCAAAGGGTATGCCAAGACAACCTTGATCGGGTGACCCTGGAAGTAGTGCTGCAGCTTGCACGAGGCCACTAGCAGCGCGAGGAGGAGCTTTTGTGGCATGGGGTACCGTGCCCTTACATCTTGCAACACCGTGCTGACGAAGTACACCGGGTGCTCGACGAGGCTTGGGGCGTCGGCGCTGGTGGTGCCCTCAGGAGGCTGTGGCGCCTGCTGAGGCAACAGGGCCTCCGGAGGTTGGTTGCCCGGGGGAAGTGCTTCCTCCGCTTCTGGCGCGCTTCCCTGCGGCGGCTGATCCCCCTCAGCCACGGCCGCGACCTCTATGAGTCCTTTTTGGTCCTGCTTTGCCTTGACACATGCAGCAGCCGTGGCTTTGGTCCGATGCTCCTCCCTAACCGCCACCAGAGCTGCGCTGGCGGAGTAAGGAGTGGCGGCGAGATAGAGTACTAAGGGCTCTTGAGGGCGTGGGGCCACCATCACCGGAGGTCTGGTCAAGTATCTCTTGAGATCTTGAAACGCTTTGTCGGCTTCTTCAATCCATTCAAAGGGCCCTTTCCTCTTCATCGGCTGAAAGAAAGGCAGCGCTCGCTCTCCTAACCTGGAGATGAAGCACCCCAGCACAGTCACGCGCCCCGTGAGCTTCTGCATTTCTCTGAGGGTCTTTGGTGGGCTCATGTCCTCAACTGCCTTGACCTTTTCTGGGTTGGCCTCGATGCCTCGGTGGGACACGAGGAAGCCCAAGAGCTTGCCCGAGGGGACTCCAAACACACACTTCTCCGGGTTGAGTCGCAGGCTCACTGCGTTGAGGCTCGCGAAGGTTTCCTCCAGGTCTTGTATCAGGGTCTTGGCCTCGCAAGACTTCACTATGATGTTGTCGACGCAAGCCTCCACATTCTTCCCGAGCTGCGGGCCCAAGGTGATGTGCATGAGCCGCTGAAAGGTTGCCCCCGCATTGCGCAGTCCGAATGGCATGCATGTATAGCAGTACACCCCACACGGGGTTAGGAAGGCCGTCTTCTCCACGTCTTCCACCGCCATCTTGATCTGGTGATACCCGGAGAAGGCATCCAAGAAGCATAACAGGTCACACTCAGCGGTGGAATCGATGATCTGGTCGATGCGAGGGAGCGGGAACGGATCTTGCGGGCATGCTTTGTTGAGGTTGGTGAAGTCGACACACATGCGTACCTTCCCTCCCTTCTTTGGCACAACCACAGGGTTGGCCAACCAATCTGGGTATCGGACCTCGCGAATAACCCCCGCGGCTTCTAGCTTGCGGGTCTCTTGGACGATGAAGGCCTGCTTTTCAGTGGACTGCCTCCTCGCTTTCTGCTTCACGGGGCGCACGTTGGGACACACGTTAAGGTAGTGCTCGATTATGCCCCGTGGGATCCCTGCCAGCTGATTGGGCTCCCAGGCGAACACCTTCTTGTTTGCACGCAGGAACTTGACCAGGGCTTCCTCCTGCTCGGGCTCGAGGTTGGAGCCTATGGTGAAAGTGGCGTTAGTGGACCCGTCCTCGTCGACAGGTACCTGCTTGGTCTCCGCCTTGTCTTTGGTGAACAACTGCTTCTTCTTGGTCGGCGCAGCCCCCTTGGGCTTGGGGGTTTCTGCGTCGGCGGGCCGCGCCGCCACCACCGTCTTGAGGGCGAGCTTGAGTACTCGTAGCGCACCTTCGGTGTCCCCGGGCACGGTGAGGACGCCGTTGCTCCCGGGCATCTTCATGAGGTTGTACGTCGGGTGAGTCGCGGCCATGAATTTGGCCAATGCTGGATAGCCGAGGATGGCATTGTAGGGGAGGCCGATGGGGGTGATGTCGAAATCGACCAGCTCCGTGCGGAAATTGTCGTAGGTGCCGAAAGTTACCGGAAGTCGGATCTGCCTCAAGGAGCTGGACGACCCGCCTCCGACGCCCGAGAAAGGCCGGCTGGGTTGCAGCCGCTCCCGGGGTATGCGGAGGAGGTTGAAGGGCTCAACTGAGAGCACGTTGAGGCCCGCGCCACCGTCGATGAGGGAGCGCGCCCGAGCAGGCCGAGTTGGTGGGGTGGTCCACAGAGATGAAGGTCAGCTTAACCGATGGCTCCGGCCGGGCCCGGGGAGCCCCCTGCCGCGTAGAGGTGGTGCCGACCCGACGGACGAACGACTTAACGTGGTGGCTGGAGGGCGGCGCCTGCGAGCCGCCCAGGAGGGCCGCAATGACCGGGGGAACCGGCGCGACGAGGTGGGTGAGGAAGGGGCCGCATGGCTCTTCCCAAGAGGCCAACGGGAAATGCTGGGATGATGCTTGCTGCCCATTCCCCGCTGGGCCGATGGCGGCGTTGACGGCAGGCGACGGGGAACGACGAGGGCGCCCACCGACGGGAGTCGTCTGGGCGACGTGGGAAGCGAGGGCGGCTCGGCGCTCGGCGCGAGCCCGACGAGCGTCAGACATGGATGCGATGGTCGGAGAAGAACGAGGCGACAGAAGGCAGATTCCGGTGCACCCCTACCTGGCGCGCCAAATGTCAGATTTTGGGTTCCGGCAGACCCTTGAGGTTCAAACACTGGGGTGCGCACGGAGATCTAACTCTCTACTGGCTTGCTCCTCAGTGAATCGCTAGGGTCTAAACTACCAAACAGAACAACACAAGAGACACATGGTTTATACTGGTTCAGGCCACCATTGTGGTGTAATACCCTACTCCAGTGTGTGGTGTGGTGGATTGCCTCTTGGGCTGTTGGTGAACAATACAAGGAAGAATAGCCTCGCGAGGGTCTGTTCTTGGCTGGTGCGAAGAACTGCTGGGAGGAGTTCAATCGCTCTATCTACTGGTTTCTTGGTGAGGATCCCGATTGCCTCTACCCTGGGGGTGGCTAGTCCTATTTATAGGCAAAGGCTCTGGGCCTCTTCCGAAATATTGAGCAGGAAGGGCGCCAACAATTGGCCATTTTGAAGGGGAACAACGGGTACACTTATCCTGACTAAAGTTGGTCCTCGCCTGTCAAAGGCTCTGGTGGTGACGCCTACTTGGGCTCCACAATGACTTCTTCCCTGCCGTTGGGCTGGTCTTGGTCTTGTTGCACCGAAATGGATGCCTTTGCTTGATGCTCTCACCTGCGCTTGCTCCCTTTGCACCAAAGAGGAAGGGAGGACACTGCGCGGGCTAGCGCCCGACTGGCGCCCTTGGTCGTCATGGCTTGCGTCATGGGCACCTCGCGAGGTACCCCGCCTTGAACTCTCCGCCTCCTCGTGAGCCAGCCTAACGAGGCCGTGCCTGAGGAAGCTCCTTGTCGTCCGCCCCGCGAGGCTTGGCCCCTCGCGAGGGTCTTGAGCTTGTGTTGATGAAGATGAGCTATGCTGGGCCTCCTTTGAGCCACGCCGCAGGCCGCAGGCAGGCAAGTCTGGGGACCCCCGTTCCCAGAACGCCAACAAGTTCATAGGATGTCTTCTTCAGAAGCTTGTGAAGATAAACACGGTTGATGATGTGGCATGCAGTATCAATGGCTTCAGGCCAGAATTTCCTTGGAGTCTTGTACTCATAAAGCATCGTTCAAGCCATCTCAATAAGGATTCTATTCTTGCGCTCCACGATGCCATTCTGCTGAGGTGTGTAAGGAGCAGAGAACTCATGAGTGATGCCCAAAGTATCCAGATAAAGGTCGAGGCCGGTATTCCTGAACTCTGTGCCGTTGTCACTTCTGATATGCTTGGTCTTGATGCCATAGTTCGTCATGGAACGATTGGAAAAGCGTCTGAAGACATCCTGCACTTCATTCTTGTAGAGGATTATATGCACCCAAGTATATCTTGAATAATCATCAACAATGATGAAACCATAGAGGCAAGCAGTGGTAGTAAGGGTAGAGTAGTGAGCAGGGCCAAATAAGTCCATGTGTAGAAGCTCGAAGGGTTGAGATGTAGTCATGATCGTCTTCGAGGGATGCTTGGCCCTAGTCATCTTTCCAGTTTCGCAGGCACCACATAGATGATCCTTCTTGAATTTGACGCCCTCTATGCCTACGACGTGTTTCTACTTCGCGAGAGTGTGCAAGTTCCTCATGCCAGCATGCCCTAGCCTTCGATGCCAAAGCCAGCATTCTGAAGCTTTTGCTAGAAGACATACGGCCATCTGTGGTCCTACTGAGAAATCTACCATACACAGATCATCTTTGCGATACCCTTCAAAGACTAGAGACTTGTCAGATTCCATTATAACAAGGCAACGATATTTTCCAAATAGCACAATCATGTTTAAGTCACAAAGCATTGAGACACACATTAAGTTGAAACCAAGGGATTAAACAAGAATCACTTTATCCATGTGCCGATCCCTAAATATTGCAACTCTACCTAGACCCAATACCTTGCTTTTACCAGTGTCAGCAAATGTGATGTGACTCTTGTCTGATGGACGTAGCGTTGAATCCATCACTAGACTTCGATCGCCAGTCATGTGGTTAGTGCATGCACTGTCCATAATCCATTCTGAAGTATGAGGTGTCATAGCCTACAGTGCAGTTTGGGGGATAGGCTTCACCAAGCAAGTTGTGAAGCATAAACATTTGACGAACAAGTGGAACATAGAAATTCAGATCTTGGTTAGGATAGATAGGATGAGTGTCAAGGAATCCCGGGACGAAATACATAGTAAGACCATTTGGGCATTTTATCTTGCGCCCCACAAGATGTTTAAGGTCCCCAGCATAAGCATCATATGCCTTTGATTTCCGGCTGGAGACCTTTCCTTGCAAAAGAGAGTTAAGTTTTCTTAACCACCTACATTTTTAGGGGTGGCTTAGAAGCAATGAGTCTAAGTGCACCATCTGAGAACTTCAGCTTTGGAGCCCTAGTAAATAGCCTTGCAGGAGGTGAATAATACTCATAGGAATAAGCAAAAAAGTTCTTTGTTCTATGAACATAGAGGTTTGAGGAAACACGCTCATATTCATGGGTCTGAGTATGATTTCCCTGCAAAACATGAGTCCTTGGTCTGTATGAAGCTTTTGGACCATATGAATGTTGGGGAACGTAGTAATTTCAAAAAAATTCCTACACACACGCAAGATCATGGTGATGCATAGCAACGAGAGGGGAGAGTATTGTCCACGTACCCTCGTAGACCGTAAGCGGAAGCGTTATGACAACGCGGTTGATGTAGTCGTACATCTTCACGATCCGACCGATCCAAGTACCGAACGTACGGCACCTCCGAGTTCAGCACACGTTCAGCTCGATGACGATCCCCGGACTCCGATCCAGCAAAGTGTCGGGGATGAGTTCCGTCAGCACGACGGTGTGGTGACGATGATGATGTTCTACCGGCGCAGGGCTTCGCCTAAACTCCGCGACGATATGACCGAGGTGGAATATGGTGGAGGGGGGCACCCCCACACGGCTAAGGAACGATCTTGAAGATCAACTTGTGTGTTCTAGGGTGCCCCCCTGCCCCCGTATATAAAGGAGCAAGGGAGGGTGCGGCCGGCCCTAGGAGGAGGCGCGCCGGAGGAGTCCTACTCCCACCGGGAGTAGGACTCCCCCCTTTCCCTAGTTGGATTAGGACTTGGGGGGAAGGAAGCGAGGGGGGAAAGGAAAGGGGGGGCGCCGCCCCCCTCCTTGTCCAATTCGGACTTGGGGGAGGGGCGCGCGGCTGCCCCTAGGCCTCCTCTCCTCTTCCTCCACTAGGCCCAATAAGGCCCATTAGGTTACCGGGGGGTTCCGATAACCTCCCGGTACTCCGGTAAAATGCCGATTTCACCCGGAACACTTCCGATGTCCAAACATAGGCTTCCAATATATCAATCTTTATGTCTCGACCATTTCGAGACTCCTCGTCATGTCCGTGATCACATCCGGGACTCCGAACAAACTTCGGTACATCAAAACTTATAAACTCATAATAAAACTGTCATCGTAACGTTAAGCGTGCGGACCCTACGGGTTCGAGAACTATGTAGACATGACCTAGAACTATTCTCGGTCAATAACGAATAGCGGAACCTGGATGCTCATATTGTCTCCTACATATTCTATGAAGATCTTGATCGGTCAAACCGCATAACAACATACGTTGTTCCCTTTGTCATCGGTATGTTACTTGCCCGAGATTCAATCGTCGGTATCTCAATACCTAGTTCAATCTCGTTACCGGCAAGTCTCTTTACTCGTTACATAATGCATCATCCCGCAACTAACTCATTAGTCACATTGCTTGCAAGGCTTATAGTGATGTGCATTACCGAGAGGGCCCAGAGATACCTCTCCGACAATTGGAGTGACAAAACCTCATCTCGAAATACGCCAACCCAACATATACCTTTGGAGACACCTGCAGTACTCCTTTATAATCACCCAGTTACGTTGTGACGTTTGGTAGCACCCAAAGTGTTCCTCCGGTAAACGGGAGTTGCATAATCTCATAGTTACAGGAACATGTATAAGTCATGAAGAAAGCAATAGCAACATACTAAACGATCAAGTGCTAGGCTAACGGAATGGGTCATGTCAATCCCATTATTCTCCTAATGATTTGATCCCATTAATCAAATGACAACACATGTCTATGGTTAGGAAACATAACCATCTTTGATTAATGAGCTAGTCAAGTAGAGGCATACTAGTGACTATATGTTTGTCTATGTATTCACACATGTATCATGTTTCCGGTTAATACAATTATAGCATGAATAATAAACATTTATCATGATATGAGGAAATAAATAATAACTTTATTATTGCCTCTAGGGCATATTTCCTTCAGTCTCCCACTTGCACTAGAGTCAATAATCTAGATTACACAGTAATGATTCTAACACCCATGGAGTCTTGGTGCTGATCTTGTTTTGCTCGTGAAAGAGGCTTAGTCAACGGGTCTGCAACATTCAGATCCGTATGTATCTTGCAAATCTCTATGTCTCTCACCTCGACTTGGTCCCGGATGGAATTGAAGCGTCTCTTGATGTGCTTGGTCCTCTTGTGAAATCTGGATTCCTTTTCCAAGGCAATTGCACCAGTATTGTCACAGAAGATCTTCATTGGTCCCGATGCACTAGGTATGACACCTAGATTGGAAATGAACTCCTTCATCCAGACTCCTTCATTTGCTGCTTCCTGAAGCAGCTATGTACTCTGCTTCACATGTAGATCCCGCCACGATGCTTTGTTTAGAACTGCACCAACTTACAGCTCCACCGTTTAATAAAAACACGTATCTGGTTTGCGATTTAGAATCGTCCAGATCAGTGTCAAAGCTTGCATCGACGTAACCATTTACGACTAGCTCTTTGTCACCTCCATATACGAGAAACATATCCTTAGTCCTTTTCAGGTATTTCAGGATGTTCTTGACCATTGTCCAGTGATCCACTCCTGGATTACTTTGGTACCTTCCTGCAAAGCTTATTGCTAAGCTCACGTCAGGTCTGATACACAGCATTGCATACATGATAGAGCTATGGCTGAAGCATAGGGAACATCTTTCATTTTCTCTCTATCTTCTGCTGTGGTCGGGCATTGAGTCTGACTCAACTTCACACCTTGTAGTACGGGCAAGAACCCTTTATTTCCCTGATCCATTTTGAACTTTTTCAAAACTTTATCAAGGTATGTGCTTTGTGAAAGTCCTATTAAGCGTCTTGATCTATCTCTATAAATCTTGATGCCCAATATGTAAGCAGCTTCACCAAGGTCTTTCATAGAAAAACTTTTATTCAAGTATCCCTTTATGCTATCCAGAAATTCTATATCATTTCCAATTAATAATATGTCATCTACATATAATATCAGAAATGCTACAGAGCTCCCACTCACTTTCTTGTAAATATAGGCTTCTCCAAAAGTCTGTATAAAACCATATGCTTTGATCACACTATCAAAGCGTTTATTCCAACTCCGAGATGCTTGCACCAGTCCATAAATGGATCGCTGGAGCTTGCACACTTTGTTAGCACCTTTTGGATCAACAAAACATTCTGGTTGCATCATATACAACTCTTCTTCCAGAAATCCATTCAAGAATGCAGTTTTGACATCCATTTGCCAAATTTCATAATCATAAAATGCAGCAATTGCTAACATGATTCGGACAGACTTAAGCATCGCTACGGGTGAGAAAGTCTCATCGTAGTCAACCCCTTGAACTTGCCGAAAACCTTTTGCAACAAGTCGAGCTTTGTAGACGGTTACATTACCATCAGCGTCAGTCTTCTTCTTGAAGATCCATTTATTCTCGATGGCCTGCCGATCATCGGGCAAGTCAACCAAAGTTCGTAGGTTCATCATGGTCAAGTAACATGACTTCCAGAATAGGATTACCGTACCACTCTGGTGCGGATATTACTCCGGTAGACCTACGAGGTTTAGTAGAAACTTGATCTGAAGTTTCATGATCAATATCATTAGCTTCCTCACTAATTGGTGTAGTTGTCACAGGAACCGGTTCTTGTGATGAACTACTTTCCAATAAGGGAGCAGGTACAGTTACCTCATCAAGTTCTACTTTCCTCCCACTCACTTCTTTCGAGAGAAACTCCTTCTCTAGAAAGGATCCGAATTTAGCAACGAAAATCTTGCCCTCAGATCTATGATAGAAGGTGTACCCAACAGTCTCTTTTGGGTATCCTATGAAGACACATTTCTCCGATTTGGGTTCGTGCTTATCTGGTTGAAGTTTCTTTACATAAACATCGCAGCCCCAAACTTTAAGAAACAATAACTTTGGTTTCTTGCCAAACTACAGTTCATGAGGCGTCGTCTCAACGGATTTTGATGGTGCCCTATTTAACGTGAATGCAGCCGTCTCTAAAGCATAACCCCAAAACGATAGCGGTAAATCAGTAAGAGACATCGTAGATCGCACCATATCTAGTAAAGTACGATTACGATGTTCGGACAAACCATTTCGTTGTGGTGTTCCGGGTGGCGTGAGTTGCGAAACTATTCCGCATTGTTTCAAATGTAAACCAAACTCGTAACTCAAATATTCTCCTCCACGATCAGATCGTAGAAATTTTATTTTCTTGTTAGATGATTTTCCACTTCACTCTGAAATTCTTTGAACTTTTCAAACATTTCAGACTTGTGTTTCATTAAGTAGATATACCCATATCTGCTTAAATCATCTGTGAAGGTGAGAAGATAATGATACCCGCCGCGAGCCTCAACATTCATTGGACCACAAACATCAGTAAGTATGATTTCCAACAAATCAGTTGCTCGCTCCATAGTTCCGGAGAACGGCGTTTTAGTCATCTTGCCCATGAGGCACGGTTCGCAAGTACCAAGTGATTCATAATCAAGTGATTCCAAATGCCCATCAGTGTGGAGTTTCTTCATGCGCTTTATACCGATATGACCTAAACGGCAGTGCCACAAATAAGTTGTACTATCATTATCAACTCTGCATCTTTTGGCTTCAACACTATGAATATGTGTATCACTACTATCGAGATTCAATAAAAATAGACCACTCTTCAAGGGTGCATGACCATAAAAGATATTACTCATATAAATAGAACAACCATTATTCTCTGACTTAAATGAATAACCGTCTCGCATCAAACAAGATCCAGATATAATGTTCATGCTCAACGCTGGCACCAAATAACAATTATTTAGGTCTAAAACTAATCTGGATGGTAGATGTAGAGGTAGCGTGCCGACCGCGATCACATCGACTTTGGAACCATTTCCCACGCGCATCGTCACCTCGTCCTTAGCCAATCTTTGCTTAATTCGTAGTCCCTGTTTCGAGTTGCAAATATTAGCAACAGAACCAGTATCAAATACCCAGGTACTACTGTGAGCATTAGTAAGGTACACACAATAATATGTATATCCCATATACCTTTGTTCACTTTGCCATCCTTCTTATCCGCCAAATACTTGGGGCAGTTCCACTTCCATTGTCCAGTCTGCTTGCAGTAGAAGCACTCAGTCTCAAGCTTAGGTCCAGACTTGGGTTTCTTCTCTTGAGCAGCAACTTGTTTGCTGTTCCTTTTGAAGTTCCCCTTCTTCTTCCCTTTGCCCTTTTTCTTGAAACTGGTTGTCTTGTTGACCATCAACACTTGATGCTCCTTCTTGATTTCTACCTCCGCGGCTTTTAGCATTGCGAAGAGCTCGGGAATAGTCTTGTCCATCCCTTGCATATTATAGTTCATCACGAAGCTCTTGTAGCTTGGTGGCAGTGATTGAAGAATTCTGTCAATGACACTATCATCAGGAAGATTAACTCCCAGTTGAATCAAGTGATTATTATACCCAGACATTTTGAGTATGTGTTCACAAACAGAACTATTCTCCTCCATCTTGCAGCTGTAGAACTTATTGGAGACTTCATATCTCTCAGTCCGGGCATTTGCTTGAAATATTAACTTCAACTCCTGGAACATCCAATATGCTCCATGATGTTCAAAACGTCGTTGAAGACCCGGTTCTAAGCCGTAAAGCATGGCACACTGAACTATTGAGTAGTCATCAGCTTTGCTCTGCCAGACGTTCTTAACGTCGTCAGTTGCATCAGCAGCAGGCCTGGTACCTAGCGGTGCTTCCAGGATGTAATTCTTCTGTGCAGCAATGAGGATAATCCTCAGGTTACGGACCCAGTCCGTGTAATTGCTACCATCATCTTTCAACTTTGCTTTCTCAAGGAATGCATTAAAATTCAACGGAACAACAGCACAAGCCATCTATCTACAACAAACATAGACAAGAAAAATACTATCAGGTACTAAGTTCATGATAAATTTAAGTTCAATTAATCATATTACTTAAGAACTCCCACATAGATAGACATCCCTCTAATCCTCTAAGTGATTACGTGATCCATATCAACTACACCATGTCCGATCGTCACGTGAGATGGAGTAGTTTCAACGGTGAACATCAATATGTTGATCATATCTACTATATGATTCACGCTCGACCTTTTGGTCTCCGTGTTCCGAGGCCATATCTGTTATATGCTAGGCTCGTCAAGTTTAACCTAAGTATTCCGCGTGTGCAACTGTTTTGCACCCATTGTATTTGAACGTAGAGCCTATCACACCCGATCATCACGTGGTGTCTCAGCACGAAGAACTTTCACAACGGTGCATACTCAGGGAGAACACTTCTTGATAATTTTAGTGAGAGATCATCTTAAAATGCTACCGTCAATCAAAGCAAGATAAGATGCATAAAGGATAAACATCACATGCAATCAATATAAGTGATATGATATGGCCATCATCATCTTGTGCTTGTGATCTCCATCTTCAAAGCACCGTCGTGATCACCATCGTCACCGGTGCGACACCTTGATCTCCATCGTAGCATCGTTGTCGTTACGCCATCTATTGCTTCTACGACTATCGCTACTGCTTAGTGATAAAGTAAAGCAATTACAGGGCGTTTGCATTTCATACAATAAAGCGACAACCATATGGCTCCTGCCAGTTGTCGATAACTTCGGTTACAAAACATGATCATCTCATACAATAAAATATAGCATCACGTCTTGACCATATCACATCACAACATGCCCTGCAAAAACAAGTTAGACGTCCTCTACTTTGTTGTTGCAAATTTTACGTGGCTGCTACGGGCTGAGCAGGAACCGTTCTTACCTACGCATCAAAACCACAACGATAGTTCGTCAAGTTAGTGTTGTTTTAACCTTCGCAAGGACCAGGTGTAACCACACTCGATTCAGCTAAAGTGAGAGAGACAGACACCCGCCAGTCACCTTTAAGCACGAGTGCTCGTAACGGTGAAACCAGTCTCGCGTAAGCATACGCGTAATGTCGGTCCGGCCGCTTCATCTCACAATACCGCTGAGCCAAAGTATGACATGCTGGTAAGCAGTATGACTTGTATCGCCCACAACTCACTTGTGTTCTACTCGTGCATATGACATCTACGCATAAAACCTGGCTCTGATGCCACTGTTGGGGAACGTAGTAATTTCAAAAAATTTCCTACGCACACGCAAGATCATGGTGATGCATAGCAACGAGAGGGGAGAGTATTGTCCACGTACCCTCGTAGACCGTAAGCGGAAGCGTTATGACAATGCGGTTGATGTAGTCGTACGTCTTCACGATCCGACCGATCCAAGTACCGAACGTACGACACCTCCGAGTTCAGCACACATTCAGCTCGATGACGATCCCCGGACTCCGATATAGCAAAGTGTCGGGGATGAGTTCCGTCAGCACGATGGTGTGGTGACGATGATGATGTTCTACCGGCGCAGGGCTTCGCCTAAACTCCGCGACGATATGACCGAGGTGGAATATGGTGGAGGGGGGCACCGCACACGGCTAAGGAACGATCTTGAAGATCAACTTGTGTGTTCTAGGGTGCCCCCTGCCCCCGTTTATAAAGGAGCAAGGGGGGGGGTGCGGCCGACCCTAGGAGGAGGCGCGCCGAAGGTGTCCTACTCCCACTGGGAGTAGGACTCCCCCCTTTCCCTAGTTGGATTAGGACTTGGGAGGGAGGAAGAGAGGGGAGAAAGGAAAGGGGGGGGGGCGCCGCCCCCCCTCCTTGTCCAATTCGGACTTGGGGGGGGGGGGGGGGGAGGGGCGCGCGGCTGCCCCTAGGCCTCCTCTCCTCTTCCTCCACTAGGCCCAATAAGGCCCATTAGGTTACCGGGGGGTTCCGGTAACCTCCCGGTACTCCGGTAAAATGCCGATTTCACCCGGAACACTTCCAATGTCCAAACATAGGCTTCCATTATATCAATCTTTATGTCTCGACCATTTCGAGACTCCTCGTCATGTCGGTGATCACATATGAGACTCCGAACAAACTTCGGTACATCAAAACTTACAAACTCATAATAAAACTGTCATCGTAATGTTAAGCGTGCGGACCCTACGGGTTCGAGAACTATGTAGACATGACCTAGAACTATTCTCGATCAATAACCAATAGCGGAACCTGGATGCTCATATTGGCTCCTACATATTCTAGGAAGATCTTTATCGGTCAAACCGCATAACAACATACGTTGTTCCCTTTGTCATCGGTATGTTACTTGCCCGAGATTCGATCGTCGGTATCTCAATACCTAGTTCAATCTCGTTACCGGCAAGTCTCTTTACTCATTACGTAATGCATCATCCCGCAACTAACTCATTAGTCACATTGCTTGCAAGGCTTATAGTGATGTGCACTACCGAGAGGGCCCAGAGATACCTCTCCGACAATTGGAGTGACAAAACCTAATCTTGAAATACGCCAACCCAACATGTACCTTTGGAGACACCTGTAGTACTCCTTTATAATCACCCAGTTACGTTGTGACGTTTGGTAGCACCCAAAGTGTTCCCCCGATAAACGGGAGTTCATAATCTCATAGTTACAGGAACATGTATAAGTCATGAAGAAAGCAATAGCAACATACTAAACGATCAAGTGCTAGGCTAACAGAATGGGTCATGTCAATCATATTATTCTCCTAATGATGTGATCCCATTAATCAAATGACAACACATGTCTATGGTTAGGAAACATAACCATATTTGATTGATGAGCTAGTCAAGTAGAGGCATACTAGTGACTATATGTTTGTCTATGTATTCACACATGTATCATGTTTCCGGTTAATACAATTCTAGCATGAAAAATAAACATTTATCATGATATGAGGAAATAAATAATAACTTTATTATTGCCTCTGGGGCATATTTCCTTCAATGAAGCCTTTGGTATGGGGTTTGTCTTCTTCCCTGGTGGTGTCATGATGACATTCACGGGAAGATTCTCAAGACAACTTTTGGGTACACATATCTTCTTCATAGGTGGCCCATTCCTGCAGTTAGTACCAATATACCTGTCAAACACTTTGCCATTCTAATTCTTAAACAATTTATAGTTTGCATCAAAGGATTCATCAATGATAATAGGGTTAGCACAAGTGAAACCAGATAAGGTGGATGGATCTACTGAAGGTTCCTTTGCAGCAACCCATGTGGTTTTGGGGTACTACTCAGGCTTCCAGTAAGACCCATCAACATTCATTTTCCTCTCAAACCCAACACCCTCTTTCCTAGGGTTTCAGTTCAAAATCTTCTTTTTGAGAACATCACATATTGCCTGATGCCCTTTGAGACTTTTGTACATCCCTGTCTCAAGCAGTGTCTTCAACCTAGCATTCTCATCAGCAATAGTAGTGGTATCCTCAGCAGAGGGGTTAGTTACCACATCGGCAGTTGAAGATATTGCAACAGTAGAAGCAGTAGAACATTCAGCAACAGAGGCAGTGTTATCACGCTCAATGCATTTTAGACATGGTGATTCAAATCCTTCCTGAGTGGGACTGATCTGTTGAGCGCGAAGTGACTCGTTCTCTTTTTGAAGATCTTCATGAATCGTTCTCAATTTCTCAAGATCTTGCTTCCTTTGAAGATAATCGTAGGAAAGCTTTTCATGAGTTGATGAGAGTGTTTCATGACGACTTTCAAGTTCTTCGTACTTAACATGAAGATTTTGTATGTCTTCAATTAAGGACTGAGATCGGGTCATTTCCTCGTCCAACAGGTCATCGCTTTTGTCTAACAGTTTTTGAATATGTTCCATAGCTTTCTGTTGTTCAGTTGCAATTTTAGCAAGTGTTTTGTAGCTAGGTTTGGATTCACAATCAGAGTCATCTTCACTTGACGTTTGAAAGTAAGCATCGCGTGATTTTACCTTGGCAACACGTGCCATGAAGCAGTAGGTGGGAGCAGAGTCGTCCTTGTCATTATCATCAGCGTTCGTGAGGGAGCCATTGTCTTCAGTGTTAAGATGGACTTGGCAACGTAAGTTGTAGCTAGGGCCAGACTTGCAATGCCAGAGTCGGACTCCTCCTCAGATTCCACCTCTGCCTCCTCAGAAGCAGACTCCTCCTCTGAATCCATCTCCTGGCCAACAAAAGCATGAGCCTTGCTAGATGAGCTCTTCTTGTTTGATGAAGACTTGGAAGAAGACTTGGAAGAAGACTTTGAGGATTTCTTCTTCTTCTTGTCATCAGAATCATATTCTTTGATCTTCTTCTTCTTCTTATCATTGTCCCACTGTGGACACTCAGAGATGTAGTGACCAGGTTTCTTGCACTTGTGGCATGTTCTCTTCTTGTGGTCATGGGTGGAAGCTTCATCATTTCTTGAGCTGGATTGTGAAGACTTTCTGAAGCCTCTTTCTTCTTAGTGAATTTATGGAACTTCTTCGCAAGCATAGCAAGCTCCTTTCCAATGTCTTCAGGATCACCAGAACTGCAGTCAGATTCTTCTTCAGATGAGGAAACAGCCTTTGCCTTCAAAGCGCGAGTTCGGCCATAGTTGGGGCTATAGATATCTCGTTTCTCAGATAGCTGAAACTCATGTGTGTTGAGCCTCTCAAGTATGTCAGACGGATCAAGAGTCTTGAAGTCAGGGCGTTCTTGAATCATCAGGGCTAGGGTGTCAAACGAGCTGTCAAGTGATCTTAGTAGTGTCTTGACTATTTCATGCTTCGTGATCTCAGTGGCGCCGAGTGCTTGGAGCTCATTTGTGATATCAGTGAAGCGATCAAATGTGAGTTGGACGTTCTCATTGTTGTGTCTCTTGAAGCGATTGAAGAGGTTGCGGAGAACACTGATCCTTTGATCTCGCTGAGTTGAGACGCCTTCGTTGACCTTGGAGAGCCAGTCCCAGACTAGCTTCAATGTTTCCAGAGCACTCACACAGCCATACTGTCCTTTGGTCAGATGACCATAGATGATGTTCTTGGCGGTAGAGTCCAGTTGAACGAACTTCTTGACATCAGCAGGAGTGACACCTTCACCGGTCTTGGGAACGCCGTTCTTAACGACATACCACAGATCAACATCAATGGCTTCAAGATGCATGCACATCTTATTCTTCCAGTAGGGGTATTCAGTGCCATCGAAGATGGGGCACGCGGCGGAGACTTTGATTGTCCCTGCAGTCGACATAGCTAAAACTCCAGGTGGTTAAACCAAATCACACAGAACAAGGGAGTACCTTGCTCTAATACCAATTGAAAGAGCTGGATATCGACTAGAGGGGGGGTGAATAGGCGATTTTTATGAAAGCAAACAATAGAAATGACCCTATTCGTATGCAGCGGAAGGTAGACTACACTAGACAAGCCATAGTCAAGTATTCAATGAGGTGAAAGCACGAAGACTATTAGCAACTAGGTAGTAAAGATCAGGATGGAAGATAGTATGAAGCCAATCAGAACAAGTAGTCACACAGTGAAGTCAAACAGATAATGCAAGCAGGCAATGACTTCACGAAGACAAACTGTAAGTAAAGAGAAGTGAGAGATAGAACCAGTAGCTTGGAGAGGACAGTGATTTGTTCGACCAGTTCCAGTTGCTGTGAAAACTGTACGTCTGGTTAGGGAGGCTGAGATTCAACTCAGAAGACCGCGTCTTCACCTTATTCCCCTTGAGCTAAGGACACTTAGTCCCCGCCCAATCACTCTGGTAAGTCTTCAAGGTAGACTTCCAAACCTTCACAGACTTCGTTCACCGGCAATCCACAATGACTCTTGGATGCTCAGAATGCGACGCCTAACCGGCTGGAGGATTCACAGTCCTCAAGTGTAACAAGTCTTCAGATCACGCGGACAGAAAGACTTCAGTGATGCCAAACGCTCTTTGGGCTCTGGGTGGTTTGGGCTTTGTCCTGGCGAGGATTCTCTCTCAAATGCTTCGTAGGTGGGTTGCTCTCAAACGACAAAAGCCGTGCACTAACTCTGAGCAGCCACCAATTTATGGTGTAGGGGGTGGGCTATATATAGCCACTAGGCAACCCGGACTGATTTGTCCGAAATGACCCTGGGTCACTAAGGAACTGACATGTGTCCCAACGGTCAGATTTCAAACACACACGGCAGCTTGACTTGGGCTACAAGTAAAGCTGACTCATCCTACTCTGGATAAGATTTGCTCTCATTGTCTTCGCTCGAAGACGTAGGATTTAGTTGAGCATCACTTTAGTCACTCTGACTTTGTTCACTTGGACCCCACTTAATAGTGCAGTGGTTCCTATGACTCAACAAATAAGAAAAGGAAACAACGAAACAACTAAGTCTTCGCGCTCCATAGTCTTCATCCGATGTCTTCTCATGTCATAGACTTCACCATGAATAGCTTCATGGACCACCATTGTCTTCAATGTCTTCACACATTTTTAGGGGTCATCTCCGGTAGGTAAACCAAATCAATGAGGGACTACTACATGTGTTATTCTGCAATTCTCACAAACACATTAGTCCCTCAATCAGGTTTGTCGTCAATACTCCAAAACCAACTAGGGGTGGCAATATTTTGGCGCGGTTGATCGGCTAGAGGCAATTTGGCCATTGCGTGTGACAACCATGAAGATCCTAAGTTTTGCTTCTTCTTGCACTACATGTTGATTGATTCATTCATTCACTCAATGTTGCTCTACACGTGCTGTCGTGATGTACTACAGGTGTGAGGGTGAACCATTCACCCATATATATTATTGGATGAAGCTCAACAGGCAGTATGTGTGGGATAACATGATCCATCCATGAAAAACTTGTTGAACATCCAGTTAATCTCGTTGAATTTGAACTATTGTTGTACTAGACATATTTGCATGCTATTTATGGATGATTTATGCTATTTTCTATCTGAACTTTGATGAATTTAGTCGTGTTTGATGAAAATCGTCTAGTTAATTGAAATCCGGTTTGAAATATATGCGGCTACGGTTGGACGGTTGGCTCCTGCACTCGTGTCCGCGGACGGATGCAGTGTCCGGTTTGAGGTCAGCGTTGGAGATGCCCTTACACTGTGCACAACTGCCTCTAATGAAGAAGAAAAATAGAGGACACCTCTAATGAATAGAATAGTAATATATCTACAAGTGAACACATACAAGTGAAAAATATGGCAAACAAAATGGCCAAATTTAGAGGCAGTGGTGGGACCAAGAGTTACATGCCAACACTGCAAGATTGTCATGTTAGAGGCAGGACATGTGAGACCTGCCTTTGAGGCAGTGTTGCCCTTGTGCATTGGTGATGCTCTTACCAAACCAAGTTATAGTGAGGATGTAGACACTTTCTTCACTTGCGTCAAAAGATTTCAGTTCATACTATTTCGTATTAGACATACTTAATTTCTCGAACAGAAAAGTTGTTCAAGGATAACCAGCGAGCACAACAACAAAAAGGAAGCAAGACGAACATCAAAGATGAGATTCCCCAACTATACGAGACATTAAAAGGTTGTACTGAAAGAAACAAGATTGTAACCAAACATATAAGAAAACGAACCTTTTTGACCAAATATGTAGGTTTTTGCACGGAATATACTGTTGCGGGTATTGAAATTTTTGAAGTCCTTTAATCTGTAAGAACATGAGATGATTTCTTCCATTTCCCTGACTGAATAATGCTTAAAGGTGAATGTTCTTTTCGAGGGACGGGAAGATAAGAAGAAACAAGAACTAAGATGAACAACACGACAATGGCATAATGAACCGTTTTTGCTCATCTGTTATATATCGGTATGTTCGTTCTCTTTTTTAATGTTAACGGACCCCACGGGACAGGTATTGGACCCACACCAACAGGTGTATCGACATTGATATACAAATGCATTACACACACAAAATGAAAACGAAACTATGTGTATACATAACCCATGTCGCGAATCTTGGCGCAAATCGACAGCCCAGGATCCGCGTGCCCTCGAACCTGCATGCTGTAAATCCTCTCCTCTGGGGTTGCATTATTTCTTCTGTCTAAAATTGCGATACTTTCCTAGTTGTGCGTCTTTGAATCTCAATGAATATGCGTAGAAGCATAGAACTAGCCAACTAACCGTTTGACAAAGAATCAACATACAAGACCATTTTACCCCACTTAGCTTCTCGGGCGACGATTCTCCGGATGGCCGGTAATAAAGATGATAATAGACAGACGCAGCTTTTCAAACAGAGGACTATGCTCTGCGTTCTCTCCGTACTTTAGCAGCATGACACCATACGGCAGAGATAAAGCCCGGCGTCTTTCTACTTGGCATGGAGTATTTGAGTAGTTGCCTTTTTCTTTGGGACCACGCCTTTCATCGAAGAGTCGCAGAGCGAGATTCTTCGTCAAACAAGAAAGAGGAGCAGAACAAGGATCGAGTCACCGAATCGTAACTTCTCTCTCTCTCTCTTTTTTTTTTTTTTTTTGCGAGAGCACTGAATCGAGTCACTGAATGTGCGGTGGAATCCTCTACTACATGAGTCCGTCCGTGAGCGTACACAAAGCATGAAGTACACATGCACTGCGGCGGAGCACAGGGCCAGCACAGTGCTGTACTACTCTCCGTCGAATTCTTATTTTACTTTCTGATGATGAAGGGAAGGCGACAAAATGGCCTGCCAATAATTGAGGAAAGTTAGCGTACTGTGCGTCTTCATCATCCTTGGTTTGAAATGGGCGGCCCTTTCAGGCGTATCTGCCCGGCAGGTAGTATAGCTCGGCTACTGTTGCCGGCATGGCCGCGCACTCTGCCTCGGGCTTGATCATCTGCAGTAGTTGCCAACGAAACGTGGACGACGCACAGCACGGGACTGCTTGGGCACACACACGGGCTCCTACGACACAGCCGCTACGCTCGCCGTATCCAGGTGACCTCCTGCTGTGCACGCCCCGTGACCCATGGTAAGAGAGACTAGATCGGGACCTCGCGCCTTGGCGCGAGGGTGCCGATCCTAACGTTTTGGTGAAGCAAGTAGTGCTAAGTTAGTAGGAATCTATGTTTAGCGTATGAATTCCCTCTACATTGGAGCAAGTTCAACATCCAATGATCATTTAGTAAGAAGCATAGTTTAACACACGTATTCAACAAGACAACAAAGCAAGATATTATCGAGTTCAACATCCTCCTGAGATTATAAACACTCAGTGAGTTCATTAGACCACAAAAGCTAATAACTACGACATTAAGTTCAATACAGAGCACAAACACGAGAGAGGAAGTACTAATAGCAGGAAGATAATAAGAAAGCAAAAGCCAGGCATAATGACAGTAGAGGCGGTCAAACTACTAAGCCATAGCTATTAGGCATACTAATTAGTAGCTCCGTCCGATTGCCTTGTCGATCAACTTCATAGGTGCACTTAGATGATCAACCGCGTGGCCTTGGTGTGAAAGCAAATGGCGCAAGCACATCATGCTCTTGTGCCTGAGACCGTCTTTTTATTTGGATCATCTCAGCCCATGTGGGAAACTAAAGCATGATGGCACGAACTTCAGAAGCTGTCGTGTACTCAACGATGACTTGAATTCGATGGTTCTACAAAACAGATACAAATAAAGAACATTATCCTGTGGATAAGTAAGGAAAAGGGAACAAATAACAAACATCTACTTCGGATTAGCTAGTGTTAATAAACCATTAAAGATTACTGAGTGTAAAAAAAGTGATGTGCGGTCAGACCACCGATACTCTTTAGCCTATATAACCTACTCCCTCCGTTCCAAAATAGATGACCCAACTTTGTACTAAAGTTAGTACAAAGTTGGGTCATCTATTTTGGAATGGAGGTAGTAGGTGTACGCCATCCCTTTCTCTACGAAGTACAATTTAGCAGTCCTTTATTGTTACTGTTGAATCAAGAAAGCAATGCAATGACAAATGGATACATTGAACTACACAAAAGGCCACCAGATATCTCAAAGAAAAGATTGCTGATGTAAACATGTCTATGCCACAACCTATGGATACTTATTTGAGTAGATGTCACTAATTTCAAACGTTGATATATGGTATAGGGGAAATTCATGTAGGTAATAAAAATGTGGTGGCGGAATTGAATTATACAATAAATGCATATGCATATATGAAACAAAATCTCTGTCTGTTGTTCAAATATACGAAATCTACTTATAATCTTGATCCAGAGCAGCCAGTAGGTCTCTAAGCTGCTTTTTTATAAGGAAGATAACCAAAGAAAGAGATCGATTGTTAAAAGACTCAACAGTAAAAAGAAGCAGAGCACATGGCCATTTGAGGACTGATAGTACGTCTAATGTGGGCCATTATTCAGCCTTTTCTCTAGCCGGCAACCTAATTGTATGTCTGTTGAAACCATTTTCAAAAAATAAAGGCTTCATCAGACTCAAAAGAACATGACGTTACTACCAGCTAATAGATGACCATGAGATCTTGTATCATAGTTGTATTGTGATATGGTCCTAAATATTGCCATTTTGTCTTATGAACCATGAAATCTAAACTTTTCGTCCTGTAACAGAGCAAGCACAAGCATGCTCTTGCCGTCTGCGGACTTATAGAAAATCCGGTGCCTTACATGAAACAGTCCAAGAACCATGTAGCAAAGTAACAGTATCAATACATGGAAACCAGCAGAACAGATGATAGGTGGGTATAAAGTGAAGGTTGGTACCTGAGAGTCGAGTATAACCAAGTCCATATGCTTAATCGGACAATTTTCAGTTCCATCGTGGTGGTGCCACAGGCATGACACATGCACGCGAACGCGGCGAAGCGAGTTGCCCGGGCGAAGCTCAGACAAAGCAATAAACGACATCTTATCAGCAGGCTTAATCAATATATACCAATAGAGCAAGAATAAACTACACAAGACATAGTTTACCAAGCATGGAAAATAGATAGCATAGCACGTTAACAAGAAACACATAAGAACCCACACAAGCAGGCTAATATAGAACAGAGGCCCAGCAAGTACAAGACCAACACACACAAAATAAGAAAATGCCAAAAGGCAGTATTAGACAGGAATACACACATATGACAAGACACGAGAGGGACAATACACCCCTACCTGATGATCGGTGAGAGTCAATAGATTAGGCAAAACTACAGCACCCACAAAGCTGAAGGCAAGGCCTGTAAAAATTAATCAACAACAGGATTAACTAATGGAAATACCAAGCTAATTAAGCATCTAGAACCTGAAGCCATCAACCAAAAAACTATACGTGTTGGCCATGTAAATTAAAACAGCACTACCCACACACAAAATACATGTGTCCACACATAACCTTTAAAAATACAAGTTTTGCTCCTTCAGTACCTGCATAACCTAAGAGAACATGAAAAAAGGACTAATTTAGTTCTGCTGTAGTAGCAACTCATAATAAGTTAGCTAGCATCTATGCTGATGAAGCAAAGACAATGACACTATTTAAAAAGAAAGAGAGCAGCAGGGAAAGCAAGATGATAACAGGGAAAGCAAAACATGTGCGTACAAACTATTTCCTAAAATCACATCTCAAGAAAACCCTATTTAACACCTATAGGAAGTAAGACGACAAAGCAAGCAAATTTATCAAATACGGCAGCTTATTTATTACCTCAAGCTAAACGGGGTTCTCCATACTTTAATTCAGCTATACATTGCTAGTTTCTCTTCCCATTAGATTTGAAACTCAAGCAAAAAGGAGGTTCATGTCCAGAGCAGCAATCAGACCAACCAGAGTATAAAGTAGTCCTTGTACACAAACCTATTCAAATGTATGTGTTCATCTGCTACAAAGTGACATCTACCTTGTAGCTCACTTTCTTATTGGTCCATCTTACTAATCGTTCAAAGTTGCACACATGTGCAAACTGAATGACAAGGTTGAGAATGCAGTACCTGTAGCCTGTAGAGCTGCAGAGCGACTTGGCTGCAAGGTTGCCAAAAGGATGCAACAGAAGTGGCAAGCAAGGGAAGAACATCCTACTTCTTATCCAAATATTCAAAGTGCAGAGGATTGTGCATGATATTCAGCATATAATAAACTACAGTGCACTTTCTAGTTCAGATATCCATGACTATATTTGAAGTGTATAGTAGATTAACCATTGTCTAGCAAAATTTCAGGAGATCCATGAGAAGTTCGTTTCCACTTGATACAATAATCAAACAACCTACAGCTCAGCGCAGACAAAACTGAAATTTAAATCTAGTGAAACCTACACAAATACAGACATATGTGATTAACTGGAGTGAAAAATGCAGTTGCCTAGCCGGCTGCAATGAGATAAAATACGTCGAACAACCGCTAACATCACTAAAAGAAGGAGCTTAATTTTCCCATGGGACTACTTGTTGCAGTCGTCAATGAGCTCTATAGCAGGAGTCCTCAACATCCTATTCATGTACAAGCCACTGTCGCTAAGGCCGCATAGAGGCATTTGAAACAGAGATCCTATAAGCTAAATAGTGTTGGTTCCCCTTGCCTGTCTCAATCAAAAACACAAAGCAAATAATCAAGAGCAGTACAATCTTATTAAAAAATCAGATACAAGTTATTCAATCAAAGTGGCATGCAACACAAATCAAGATAATGTAGCAAAGTCGACATCCAGCTGAAACATTTAGATAAGTATATTCTGAACTCATCAGTTCCTCCCAGGTAGCACAAAATTTTAATCAGCAAAAGACAACATACCCTGAAGCAACTCCCGTGAAGTCAGGTGTCATAAAACCCTGACCTTGTGCAATTGTTATGACAACAAGCAGGGTCTAGAAACTTTTGTCATAATGTCCGGATGAGATTACCTGATTTATCTGTAGCCTCTTCCATAACCAATGTGGCGGTCCTTGCAGCAGGGGCGGGTGTCCCTCAGCAGCGCGGACAGGAGCACGCACAACGGATGCGGATGATGCAGACGTGAGCGCGGCCACTGCGCACTACGGTTAACCTAGAGGAAAGAGATGATGCGACGACAAATGAGATGAGCAAACTGAATCCCTTACCATTGCAGAAAGTGTAAAAATATATCCATTTCTATTAAATGGGAGGAACATCCAATTCCACCACAAAAGGAAAAGAGACAGATTCAGTTACATAATATGGCAGTGGGCGTAATCAGAAGATCAGTTAAAGGATGACATACTAATAAAATGACCTAATGATCAAAGTAATCAACACTACAGAGTTCTTGGACTGTCTTCAGTTCAAACTAATCATGACTGCTGCTGGAAGCCTCTCTTTGGCAAGTTGAAGATCAAAAAGTTCCAAAAAATAGCATTTACCAAATATCAAGGATCTACACTTGCCAGTTTGAGTGTACCAAGTCAAAATTAATTAGTTATAGCTTGTTATACCATGTGATGTCTGAACCAAATCTCGATGAGTAAATGAAAAAAACTACCTGACAGTGGAATTACATACATTTATAGGAATGGGTTAATACAACACATTTAAATAACTAATATATTGAGCTAATCATTAATAATATGTTTTCACGTGAATACTTTATGTTGGGTGAAATCTAAAGTGCAAAACTTAAAAGCCAGCTTTGGTATTTGCTACAATAATGGACCTATCAAGATCAATCCTATATAGACGCATTCTCTACCAATAAAAAAAGTGGTGTAAGAAAAAATGCAGTGTGCTTAAACTGGGCGGAATGTGTAATTGGCCAACAAATACTTCGAGATAGTACTGACTTGTTTAGACAGACATCTTAATAACATTAAACCAAAAACTCTTTCTCTCTTGTTTTAACGTACTGTGAAAATATACTCACAAGAAATTAAGTTGTGTGTAGTTGTTATACCACCTGAAAAAATGATCGGTCATGGTGGCTCTCCTTCCCGCTTCATGGTCTCAGCACATGAATGATCGTAAGCTTCTGTACAGGTTGCATTCACCACCTATGGCACATTAGCATCAGGTATCATCAGCAAGTTAATCATGCTACGTTCTAAACTGACCAAAATGATAGCAAGCAGCACAGTGATAGTACAATATAGATGATCTAGAAAAGGGAAACAGACTTGAGATAGTGCAGAACAAAATAATTCATCTCAGCTATTCACGGGTGAAAGATTCATGCAGAGCTGCTGCACTGGGAGTAGGGACAGTTGGTGAATGGATCTTGCCCAGGGAATCAGCTAGGATTGCTCCACAAAATCGCAGTGGGGTCAATGATGGCAGCCGAAGCCTCCGCAACTACACAAGTTCTTGAATTAACATATTCCTAACCAATCCGGGCATGAAATTAAGATTTGGAGCGGTAGAATTAGGGTCAGGCGGGGAACAAGCTCAGACGCCTCGCCATTGTTCATGTAGCCAACAAGAGACAAAATATGGTAGTTCATGTAGTCTTAGAGCTTAGATTGGAGCAGAATTTATTTTAGTATAGAACCACGACATGGTAATTCATGTCAGTCTAATTTAGTCACCCAATGAGAGTTGATACCTATAGAGAACCAAAATATTTCAATAATATAATTAATTCGACTAACTGATTATAATTATAGCCATAACATTCTGAAGACCCATATAGACTAAAATATTTTAGTAGTACGAACAACACAAGTGGCAAAAAACAGAATGAAATGGCTACAATAGGATAATAATCACGATGTAATTGCAAGGTACTGCATGTCTTACTTTTTCTCATGTGAACAGAATTTCTCTATAAAACACTCACAATTCATATTAGTCTCCTAACTTCAAAGTGAAAAGTCTCAGTTTTAGGATTTGCAATGAAGGAACTGCTTATATACAATGAAGACAATGTCTCTAAATACATGAAGTGCAGCTCTAAGATTTGTAAAACGCGTGATCTATTATTTTACACTGTACACATCAAAACCCCAGAAAGAATGGATGGTAATATCTTAAATTGCAGGCCTAATGCTACGAAATCACACTTTATTTTCAAAGGAGGAGACATTACCTTGTGAATCACTGGCACTATTCTCACTCAAGCGATAGGAGCATAGGGCCCTGAGCAAAAGAAGAAAACACAAAGATTTAGTTAGTGGCCACAGAAGGACAAAGAGAGTAAATTGTACTCTATATGGCTAGCTACAACAATGTCCACCAACCGCGTCGATGCCCAGCCAACATACTTGGCTCATGACGACGTTCGTGGAGGAGAGCATGGCGGCACCAACGAAAGAGAACGCTCCAACTTCAGGTCATGCACAAAATAGGACGGAGGCACAATCTTCAGAGCTCAGTTTAATTTGAACATCTATCAATATTTGAATCGATTATAATAGCCCAGGATAAAAAATGTCTTCTACTACCCCCGTCCCAAAATAAGTGTGGTGGTTTTAGTTCAAATTTAAACTAATTCAAACTAAAACCACGACACTTGTTTTGGAAGGGAGGGAGTATTATTTATTACTCAGACAATAGAGCTTAGCGTACTCGGGTCTCAACAGTAAACATTACACTTGTAATCATGTGTACAGACATGAATAGAAAATTATTCTAATACTCTACAATGCAAAACATTGTGTATCCAAATTATAGTGTGTTCTGTGAGCCAATTATGGTAGACCTAGAAAGCATAGCGCATTATGTATCCAAACTAACCTTCTCGAATATTAATGGAGGGTTGAAGTTTGTGCTAAGCTTTGTAAAACTGGAACCACATGGATAATTTATTTAACATAAAATAGCATAAAATAAAATTACCCTCCCCCTGCCACTTGTTTGGTTGTTAGGCGCCATTTAAAGAGAGAGAGGCCGGCACCTGCAACAACTTGTCACCTGATGATGCATATTCATGGAAGATTTCTGCAGAAAAATCAAAAGAAAACACACCAAGTTACAAAATAGCTAGTAGTTACTTCGTCAGCTAAAAAATAAACTAACAGCAATCTTGGTGTAGAGGACCTCCTTATCCAACGCCGAGGGCAGCCTATATATACATCTTACATACATATATCTCTATAGCTTGTTCACACAGATACATGATAACACAAACATGCCTGGTATTATAAAAAATTCAAAATGCATTGTCACCTCTTCTTTGAATCAAAATATGTTCAATACTACTAACAAAATCATAGCACAAAATTTATGGATGATCTGAACCTATACTTAATTACTGATGTAGATAGCACAAAAATAATGGATGATCTGAACCTATACTTAATTACTGATGTAGATAGCATAAAAATCATGGGTGATCTGAACCTATACTTAATTACTGATGTAGATAGCAAAAAAATCGTGGATACCTAGACATCACCAAATCATTTTTCTTCAATTGATTTTGAAACATACCTTCCTTTCTCACAGTCACTTGCAGTTTTCCTTCTGTCTCCTTCAAACTTCGGCAACCGTCAGGCGGCGGTGGTGCGCATCAAGTAGAAGCAAGCCTGTTGCAATTTATCTCTGCCGTTCTTGCCGAGAGGTTCCGCCGAGAGAGTGGATTCATCTAATCACTTAGCCCGAGTCAAGTACACGTGTACATGTATGTAGGTGTGCTAATGCTATTGTAGATCAATCCAGGTGCCTGTGTGCTAGCCTGCACGTACATACAGCTCATGTGGTGATTAGCTCATGTGGTGATTTGATCTAGTGGTCTAAAAAACAACAAACAGGAGACGAACAGATTGCCTCCATCAGCCGCTCCCTCGGCAGCGGTCGCTCCAGGTCCTCCAGGTCGGCCCAGAATCACTGAGCTCTGAGGAGGCTCGGCTATCCCTCCGGTTCATATCTCTTGATGCTGTCGCCGCCTACAGACGGTGCTCAGATTTCTCTACAGCACAACTATAAAGTTAGCTACGCCAAGAGTTCGTGGTAGCGTGGTAGCTGACACATACTCCACGGTGTATTTCAGATCGAAACATTGGGCATGGACATCTGCGCAAGTTCTCAGTGCCTACAATGATAATTAGCTAGTAGTAATCCGAGTATGGCTAAAAGAGGTCAAAAAGGGAGGCATGAAGAAGATAGCCAGCGTCTCGCATTCTCGCCGACCTACCCAGATAAGAAACTAGCGTATGTCATCCACCCTGGTCACCAAGCAAAAGTGAGCCAGGTATGCCACCACAGAAGCAGCTCAAACGGGCGGTGAACCTGAATATATCACGCCTTGCCTCAACAACAGTGCCATGACCTAGAACGGAGCCTATTCCCCTTCGATGCTGCCGTGCCGTCCATAATCCGTTCCACGACGCCGCATCGAGACGCTCGCTGCCAATCTTGGAAAGAAAGATGGGGGAGGAACTCATTTCTGCTGCTGTGGCTTCCCGACAGAATGCAGATACACGGAGATTGAAACGACCCTGAAATGTTAGCAGAGCTCATTAGGCTGTCGGGTTACAAGGCTCCGGTCCAGATATCTTGTTGCTGCACTTGCATCAGCACTTACGTAGATCCGAGGAAGAATGCGAGGGACAGATTGAAGCCGAACAAGAAGACCGATACAATTGCCGTCAGAAGCATTGCGACTGAAGTTGAATACACCTGTATGTGTGTGTGTGTGCAGAGACACATGGTTAGGCCAATCAAATACATAGTGCAAGCGTAAAGACAAAAGAGTGGCATGAATGGCTGATATCAAGAATCTTTTGATCTTCCTCAATAATTACTAGAGCATTTCATAATTCATGGAATCTCGAAATAAATACAAAACCAAGGATCTTAAATATCACATCTAAAGACCACATTAAGCTACTGTCCAAATTGCAGGATAACTGACTGATACAGTCTCGTTTTCTTGCTTCGCAAAGGATGAACAGAATCTGTTGATTGTTTTGTGAAGAGATTTAGATGGTCTGTCAATTACAATAGTTTCTCAGATAACAGAATGTGGACTGTCGAGTAGTCCAAATTTAAGAATGCAGACATGCATAAAGTACATGCTATAAGATGCAATCCAAATTTAAGCGATGCACATTAAGTAAAAGAGCCACTGTTGAAAAAGGGCTGTAAACTGCCTTCAACAATTCATCATTACTTAAATCCGCGACTGACTTTTGTAGTCTATCAAGGCACGGAAATTGATAATAGAAAGATGCGAAAAGTTCTCTGCTTGGCATAATTCAACGAGACAGCCATCTGAACTTAAGTTGAACTAGCAATGCATGAATATTTCTAATGCAATGCAACGAGTATGTAAACCACATCTTTTTATTGATTAAAAAGTGTAAAACCAACATGACGAGGGAAAGGTTTTAGGAGAACATCCAAGATTTTAATTACAAACAGCCACTAAAAGTCTAAAACAGTAAGTGGTGACTCTGTAGGGGTAACGTTAGGTGATGGAATAAGCTACAGCTATTAGAATGTGCAATTTTGTAGCAAAGATGGTTATAACACAATAATTTAAACCACAAAACCATTGTAGAAATTAAGAATTTGTACCTTGACAATATTGTCAGCATACTTCATCACCATTGATACAGCAATGCCACTGCAAAGAATACCAAAAATATTACAAAGTAAGTTCATCCCAAAGGATCAAATGTTAAATCAGATCAAAGATCCAGCTGTAGTACCTGAGTGCATGGTTAAGAATCATCAGAAGTGTAATAAATGAGTAGCCATGAAAAAAGCCTCTGCATTAAAAGGCAGTCAGGTTAGAATAAGCAATATCATGCATTGTAACAAAATATTATGACAAGAAATGAAGCAATTTACAACACAACTAACTTGTTCATGACAGCATCAAAGTCCTGAACACAAATGGCAACTAAGTTGAAGAGCATTCCAAAAATGTACAGCCAGAAATTCTGCACATTGATGTTTCTCGAAGGACGTTTTTTTATTATAGCCTGCATTGTTAAAAAATGAATATGACCTACACCCTTCAGAAATTCCCTTGACAGTCGAATCAAATGATTATTTCTAAAGCAAGATACATAAGCAAAGAGGAGGAATTGCACAAAGTCACATACTTCTGTGTATACCCCAGCAAAACCACTTAGAAGAGCCATCACCTGAAACAGAAATACAGTCAGTAAGTTGGGTGAAATAACTTGCTATAACATGTTGAAGTGACTAGACTGAACGATTCGTTTCTCTTATATGCTTACAATGGCCATCATCCAACCTTGAATTGGGGTTTGAAGAACATGGTCTGATCTGAAAGGGTCATACTATTTCTCTTAGCTGAACATATTGATTAAAGAAATGAGGAAAAGAATACCGAGAAAGGGAAAAAGAATCCAAACTTATTTTGCTTACGAGGGGTTTAGCTGAGCCGTAGTGCAGCCAGCACATAAGAGGATAAATGCAGCCCACTGAATTTCACTTAATCTGGAAAGAACACGAACCATTCAGTGATGCAACATAGTTCAACAATCACCATGCCAGATTAACAATTGAAAACAGGTGTTGCTGTGTTAGGGAAGAAGAGTACTATGAACAGTTCTGGAAAGAATGAAGAGGAATAAGAACATTTGTGGCACTTAAAGAACATCGTATAAATTATGATGGGAAGCTCAGGCTAGTGAATTATTTCAAAATGCCTACAGGTCATGATGTTACATGTTTGTGTGGTCGTGCAGAATGATGAATACTTGGCGAGGAGCTGAATGCTGCTACATCATTTCAGCAAAGCTAAAGTATCCAACATTATATTACAAGGCTTGAAAGAAAAAAGAAATATAAAGAATAAAGATATCAGCAAATTAGAAAAAAGAGCACATATTATTAGTTCCCTCTATTCCCAACTTCCAAAGCCACATTAAGCTAGTCGTTCTTACTTTTTCTTTAAAATGATACGGTATAAGACACCAGTGCTGATAATATTCAGGTTCTTCAGGATCTGGTAAGCTGGTGCGTCGACATAGGCGAAGATGTAATACTGGCAGGTAGAGGAAACATGGTTCAAACTTTTGTTGTTGCAGACATGAAGTTATTTTATCACAAGAGAACTTGACAAGTGGGCATACCTGCAATAGATTCTTTACCATGTAAAGTGCGGCGGGGATAGGATAAACACTAACTTCATCAAATGATGTACTTAACCTGAAAATAAAAAAAAAATGTCCGTAGAGAATAGGGAAAAGGAAATAGAGATTCGAAATTTAATCGATAGATTATGGTAGAATGGTCACCTATTATCTTCTGTAACACCTTGACTGTTCCATGTTCTGTACAGGGCTAGAAGTGATAATAGACATTTTAAAGCTTCCACCTAGACATAGATGAATAAATTCAAGTGAACAGAAGGGGAAGCTCCTGACCCTATTATCACCAACAGAAAACTTAAATTCTCACCGAAAAATTTGCTGTTGTGACACTATATTCATACTTTCCAGCTCTTTTTGACCACACAATCAGTATTGCCTGGGAACTTGTTAGTAATGTCAATGCAATTGTTACAATAGACCTGCAACAACAATCGACACTTGCCAGTAAATATTCTGATTTTTCAGAAACTATGTGATACGGCACAAAGGTTGCAAATAGTCTTACTTTTGCTTCCAGCTATTCTTGCCCTTCGAACCTCCTGCGGTGCCAAGGGGGGAGGTTGCTGCAGCTGTATACAGTACATGCATTAAAAGATGTGATGTTACTGATTATAGTCCAAAGATAAATTTCAACAATGAACCAAGAGCTTACTGCTAGAAAGAGATCTCCCATCAGGGCTTTCTATGTCCTTCTGAGATATGGCGTCATAACTCTCCTTTAGATTATACAGGATAAGACAGGTTGTCAGCACACAACACAATTGATAAAGTACAGGTTCACCATACCACAAGGAACCTCAAACGAACACGGGAAGACATTGCCAGAGCTTGAAATTTAGCTCAGCCCCGGGTTGCCAATGGCGAACATCAGCATGTACTAACAATCTTGGAACCCTACGGCGGGAGACAGAACAAACGAAAAGGAAAAGGGGAAACGAAAATCCGCCGCGGCAGCGATCTATTCTAACCTAAAGGCGCCGTCGACGGCGGACCGGCGCGAGTAGCGACATTCCTCCCTAGGGTTGCGGGTTTAAGCTCACCTGATCCTTCACTCTTCTGTACTCCATTGCGTCCTCTCGGGTCTTCGCCTTGCCCTCCTCTCGCCGCTCCTGCTGCCGCGGTTGCCGGCTCGGGAGTGGGAGGAGGAGGCGTGAGGCGCGAGGCTCGACGATGCTGGAGGCGGCGATTGGCCGCCGGGCCCTCCCCGTGAGATCAGTAGTGAGCAAGCGCCGAGCGGGCTGGGGTGGGGAGTGAGGAAAGAATCACCGCGGCGAGGAAGAAGAGAGCGGAGGGAGGGATTTGGTAGCGTTTCCCTAACCTGTGACGAGTGGGTCTCACGTGCTACTTTGCAAATGTCTCTTTAATTATCTATCTATAAATCTAGAAAAAAAATTAAATTTACAATTTTTTTCTAGAAATGGTGCATTTTTTTGCGGGGTAAAACATAGTTTTATTTCATGGTAATAGGGTTACAATCTGCTAAAACAAGATTCTGAATAAAAGGGGGCCTCGGTGTAACCAACAAGTGGTACTGTGAAATGTGCGAGTATAATTAGCTTGTTGTAACCAACAATGGTACTGTGATATGTGCGAGCATAATTAGCTAGACAGTGAGAAACCCTATTACGAGAGCAGCCTGTCTTAACCTGAACAAACTCCTGCTCCAACATGAGCATCTTTATATCCTCCATCAAGTGACCATAGGGCGATTTGGCGATGGAGCGTGATGGCCTTTGGTCGTCAGCGGGAGGGGGGGGGGGGGGGGGGGGCGCCGAAGCGTACGCGCAGCATATTGTAGCAGTGGTCTGGTACGTCTTCAACGTATCTATATTATCATCCTTGGATGTTTTACAATAATTTTATAGTCATTTTATATCATTTTTTGGTACTAACCTATTGACATACCGCCCAATGACAGTTGTTGTTTTCTGCATATTTTTTATATCACAGGAAATCAATACCAAACGGAGTCTAAACGCAGCGAAAAAATTTAGGATTTTTTTTGGAGGCAGAAGACATCCAGTGGGCGAGGAAAGCACCTGGGGGTGCTCCGAGGGGAGCACAACCCCAGGCGCGCCCAGGTGGGTTGTGCCCACCTCGGGTGCCCCCTGAACCGCCTCTTTGCTCTATAAATACCCTAATATTCCAGAAATCCTAGGGGAGTCGACGAAAATCAATTCCAGCCGCCGCAGAGTCCAAAAACACCAGATCCAATCTAAACACCATCATGAAGTGGTTCACCACTTCCATTGGTGCCTCTCCGATGATGCGTGAGTAGTTCTTTATAGACCTACGGGTCCGTAGTTAGTTTAGATGACTTCCTCTCTTTCTCTCTCTTGATTATCAATACAATGGTCCCTTGAAGATTCATATGATGTAAGTCTTTTTGCGGTGTGTTTGTTGGGATCCGATGAACTTTGAGTTATGATCAGATTTATATTTTTATCCATGAAAGTTACCTGAGTCTTCTTTGATCTCTTATATGCATGATTGATTATAGCCCCATATTTCTTCTTTGATATTTGGGTTTTGTTTAGCCAACTTGATCTATTTATCTTGCAATGGGAAGAGGTGCTTTGTGATGGGTTCGATCTTACGATGCTTGATCTAGTAAGCATGCACGTGCAACACACGTCCCAAACATAAACCAGATGAGATTCACATAATATAAAAAAATAAATATTTTTAGAAATATAAATCAAATGGATACACAATGTTTGATGTCGCTCAAATTGTATTTTCAAAAGTGAGACACAATAGTGCTTATGTTGCTTCATAGAGTAATCGCAGGAAAATATTCTCATTTAAATAAAATCAGTAATTATTTATTAATGCAGTAATATAGCCTTGTAGTGTAGTCTTCTCTTCGAGTGTAGCCAGGAAAAAAAAGTATAAACTGCCTTTCGGTGCAATTATATTGTTCAAGATGCTTAATTCTCGAATCTTATTTTATTCTACTAATCTGCGTAGCAAAATATATACTTGTATTAATTTGGATTAAATTATATATATATTATGGTTGTGTGGATTGCCAAAATTATATAGCTACCTACTATGGATAATAGGAAATAGAAGATGATATGTGACTACAACGACTTCTATATAAAATAAAGATTATTTACAAGAACTAATTGAAATGTAAAAGGGCTAAAAGAAATCCAATAATTATCATGATAGAAAGTATTTATCCGGTTTTGTATGTGTTTATGCGTTGGCAACCATCAGTGGCATAGCTAGGGGGTGGCCAGGGTGGTCCATGGACCACCCTGGAATTTCTCCATAGCTTATATACAGTGCAGTAAAAAGTATTTCTTTAAAAATAAATAATCTTATGTAAATGTTTCTATCAATGGACCACCCTGGCGTATTGGGTTGGCTACGCCACTGGCAACCATACTAACTTACAATGTTGTAAGACGCTCTGTGTGTACAAAAGCTGAAATGAGTTAGGAAGAAAAATAAAGATGGAAGGAACAGTATTCCAGAGTATTTGTCAAGCTTAACCTTATCAAGCTTTCAAGTCAGCTTCTAAATTACAAAAAACATGATGAATCCTCAAATAAGAAAGAGCCAACAATTTGGAACATGCTACAAAACTGGTGAAGATAGAAAGCATTCATCCTCTTTTTTCTTGTCGTAAGGAGTAGCTTCAGCATACATTTGTAACAGTGTAATACCTGATCCGGAAAAAGTTATTCATTATTATTACTGGAGGAAAGAGGCGTGTAGACAAAGAAAGAGGCGCGGTGCAAATAAGACCTTAAAAAGTATGTCTTCAAGTTTGATGACTGCAGATATGTTGGATTATTTGAAACTGCACAAGTATATAAGAATGAATATATGTGGCAAAATAGCGAAAGGTATATGGTTTCTCTGTCATGAAACAAAATAAATCCGACTGATGTGGATGATGGCGGCAGGCGGCTCGCGATGAGCTTCCTAATAGGATGGATGCGTCCGAGATAAGTTTTTTAATATGATGGATTTGTCTGAGATTAGTTTTCTAATAGGATGGATGCACTCTGATTTACTTTTCTGGAATATGATGCACCCGTGATTATTAGTTTCCTAATTTCCCAGGCGTGGAGTTTCATGTTTTTCCTCCACGGTGGAGTACGGTCAGTCAATGTAAATTGCTAAGTACACACAGAAAATGGTTTAGGTTAAGTCTAACCGTTAGATTGATTTTAGTGGGCCTAATCGTGCAGTGGTATTGGATCTGTGTACACTTTAAGTTTTTTTTTGATTGTTTAATAATAGTATAGATGATTGATTATAGCCCCATATTTCTTCTTTGATATTTGGGTTTTGTTTAGCCAACTTGATCTATTTATCTTGCAATGGGAAGATGTGCTTTGTGATGGGTTCGATCTTACGGTGCTTGATCCCAGTGACACAAAGAGAAACGACACGTATGTATCGTTACTATTAAGGATAACAAGATGGGGTCTATTTCTACATAAATACATCTTGTCTATGTCATGTCATCGTTCTTATTGCATTACTCCGTTTCTCCATGAACTTAATACACTAGATGCATGCTAGATAGCGGTCGATGTGTGGAGTGTAAGGGCATTCGTGTCCCTTAGTAGTTTTGGTGATTGATGACAATGCTTTTGCGGACTAATTGTGTGTACTGAGCTTTTCAGATATATCATGACTAGACACAAGACGATTTGATGCCCCTCGAAGATGATTGAAGACGGCGTTTCTCTACGGTTCTTTTCGGTGGAGTTGAGTCGTAGGAAAGCCGTACTATTAAGAGGGGGTCCGCTTTGGAAAAGTTTGGGTGAAATCTCACGTACACGTCCCTTTTGCATCGCCTTTCCTTTGGCTCTTTGGAGTTTCCCTCGTCTCACCTTGTCTCTGCGAAATGAAGGACTCCGAGTTGCTCTTCTCAGGCTGGCGGTAGTACTACTCCTCTGAGTGGTACTACCGCAGGAGCCAGCGGTAGTACCGGGCTCCGGCACGGTAGTACTGTTGGGGATATGACTATTTGTGTAAGCCGCCCAGGAGGGGCCGGGTTACGCAAAGAGCATTCATCAGAGGAAGCCCAAGACCAAGCATGAAGATGGCGGTTCAATAAAGAGCTTAAGGCCCACGAGCGACTTAAGACCATTGTAGTAAACCGCCATGACGGCAAGACTTGTAACGTAAGGTAGATTTAACTAGTCACCGAGACGGACATTGTTGATAAACCGGCCGGGACTCTGTAAGCCACAGGGCGTCAGCCCGTGTATATAAGGGGACGACCTGCTGGCGGCTTAGGGTAAGAAACAACTAATCGAGAGCCGGGCATAGCGTATCTTGCTCCCTGGTCATCGAAACATCAATACCAACCCAACTAGACGTAGGCCTTACCTTCACCGTAAGGGTCCGAACTAGTATAAACCCTCTCGTGTCTCTTGTCCCGATTTAACCCCTTCAAGCTTCCTAGTTGCGATGGCTCCACAACTAAGTCCTTTCACGAGGACATCTGACGTGACTATTACACGACAGTTGGAGCCCACCGTGGGGCCAGCGCATGGTGGATTTGAGTTCTTGAAGGGCAACTTCGAAGGGCTCAAGGGGTACGTAGTGGGCCGGATGACCAAGAGTCGTCGCGGCAAGATCTATATCGACGACGAAGGCTGGGGTCCCGACACCGGCTCAATTGAGTACGGGTACCGGGTCACCTTCGGCGGAATCCACGTCTTCATCGGCCGGATCGGTGAGCCGGGCCCTGAGCCGGACAACTGCACCGACCTCGTCGAGACGGCTCAGCGTGCGAGGAAGACCCGGACTCAGCCGGTCGTAAGGCGTGCCTTCGTGGGCTGCGTCCACGGAGAGGAACTTTCTGGATCTGTAGATGGGGGTGAGACGGCCGTCCTTTCAGACGGTGATTCGTCCTCTGGCTCGACAGATTCGTTGTATCAGGTACAAGACAACGCGCTCGGGGGCTGTTCCGATGGCATCAGTATTCCGGACCCCGGTGAGCCGCCAAGATGGGCCGGAATCTTCATGGCTGGAACTCGGCCCGGCTCAAACTCTACAGCAGCTGCGGCGATCACGTCCGGATCAGGAGCAGCCGGGGCAGGCGGCCCCGTGCTCCCACCAGCTCAGGTGCTGATGGACCTCATGGACAAGCTTACGGCCCTGTTAACCGCCACGGTTATTCCTGCAGATAAAGATGAGCATGACGCAGCGGTAGCACAAGTGCGTGAGGAGATAGCTCAGGCCAAGGAGGCTTTAGCAGCTGAGGATACTAGACTAGCTGCGGAGCGGGCGGCTCTCGACGCCCGGGCACAATGTTTGCAGTTAGAAGCTTACCAGCTCACGACGAGCTTAAACGCATCCAACGAGGTAATGAGGAGGAGACATCAGAAAACGCAGTCACGTCTACCTCCGAATTACGACCCCCGGGTTCTCTTTGCTACACCCGGAGCCGGCCCTAGTAACCCGCCAGAGGCCGATCGGCTTATGACAGCCGGAACAGGAGGACCGGCTCAGCCTAGGGATATGATGCCGCCTCACGTGAGCATGCCACCACCGCGTTATGTGCCGATTCCACCGGGTCACTTTTCCAACCCCATGGAGAACTTGATCGCAGCTTCAGCACGTTTAGCGGCTCTTCCTATGGAAGGAGATGACCCGACGGCAGTGGAGACCCGGAGGGTCAGGGAGCTCCTCCAGACAGCCCTGGCTTAGCAGGAGACCTATTCTTACAGCCGGGACAGGATTCATTCCACCCCTCCCGCCCTGGGTAGCACCACCGCGCCAGAACCGGAGCCCGAGTTACAGCAGACGCATGGAGTCGGAAGCTTTGTCAAGCAATGCCCAACGGCGTAACCAGCCCGGGGGCTATAACCCGGCGCAGGACCAAGTACGCCAGGAGAATGATCACCCAGAGTATCCAATGACATCGGTTGAGGCGGGAGTAGCCACTAGAACTGGCGGTGTCCCTTGCTTGGTGTCGGCTCTGCGCGATGTACGTCTGCCCAAGGACTTCAAGGGACCTCGAAAGGTACCAAATTACGCGGCCGATTTACAGCCCGGGGCATGGATCGAGAGTTATGAGATGGCCATGGAGTTGCTGGAAGTCAGTGACGCGGCAATGGCTAAATATTTCACCATGATGTTAGATGGAACAGCCCGGTCATGGCTAAAAGGCTTGCCACCTAATTCCATTGGTTCATGGGGCGAGTTAAAGGCCCGGTTCATCCAGAACTTCAAGGACACCTGTAAACAATCTATGTCGATTGTGGACTTGACGGATTGCAAGCAAGAGGAAGGTGAATCCACCACCCATTGGGTACGCCGGGTCAAGGAGATAATTCATTCCTCCGATAAGATGGATGCCGGATCTGCAGTTCTTATGCTGGAGAAAAATTGCCGTTTTGAGCCGCTGAGGCAGAAACTGGGACGCCTTAAACGAGACCTCACGGATATGGGTACGCTGATGGCGGCTTTAGTCAAATATGCCGATTCTGATAGTACCAAGTGAAGGAAATATGCCCTAGAGGCAATAATAAAGTTATTATTTATTTCCTCACATCATGATAAATGTTTATTATTCATGCTAGAATTGTATTAACCGGAAACATGATACATGTGTGAATACATAGACAAACATATAGTCACTAGTATGCCTCTACTTGACTAGCTCATTAATCAAAGATGGTCATGTTTCCTGACCATAGACATGTGTTGTCATTTGATTAGTGGGATCACATCATTAGAAGAATGATGTGATTGACATGACCCATTTTGTTAGCCTAGCACTTGATCGTTTAGTATACTGTTATTGCTTTCTTCATGACTTATACAAAGTTCCTGCAACTATGAGATTGTGCAGCTCCCGTGTACCGGAAGAACACTTTGTGTGCTACCAAACGTCACAACGTAACTGGGTGATTATAAAGGTGCTCTACAGGTGTTTCCGAAGGTTCATGTTGAGTTGGCATAATTCGAGATTAGGATTTGTCACTCCGATTGTCGGAGAGGTATCTCTGGGCCCTCTCGGTAATACTCATCACTTAAGCCTTGCAAGCATATAACTAATGAGTTAGTTATGAGATGACGTATTACAGAACGAGTAAAGAGACTTGCCGGTAACGAGATTGGACTAGGTATTGGATACCGACGATCAAATCTCGGGCAAGTAACATACCGATGACAAAGGGAACAAAGTATGTTGTTATGCGGTTTGACCGATAAAGATCTTCGTAGAATATGTAGGAACCAATATGGGCATCCAGGTCCCGCTATTGGTTATTGACCAGAGACGTGTCTCGGTCATGTCTGCATTGTTCTCGAACCGTAGGGTCCGCACGCTTAAGGTTTCGATGACAATTATATTATGAGTTTATGTATTTTGATGTACCGAAGTTTGTTCGGAGTCCCGGATATGATCACGGACATGACGAGGAGTCTCGAAATGGTCGAGACGTAAAGATTGATATATTGGACGGATATATTTGGATACCAGAAAGGTTCCGGAGAAGTTTGGAGCTCCGGGAGGTTACCGGAACCCCCCGAGAGGTATATGGGCCTTATTGGGCCCATGTAGGAGGAAGAGAGAAGGAGCAAGGGAGGGGGGCACGCCCCCCCAAGCCCAATCCGAATTGGGGAGGGGGGCCGGCCCCCCCTTTCCTTTCTCCTTCCCCCTCTCTTCCTTCCTACTACTAGTACTACTTCCTAATACTAGTACTCCTTCCTTCCCCCTCCAAATAAGATAAGGAAAAGAGAGGGAAACCTACTTGGAGTAGGTTTCCCCCTCCCTATGGCGCGCCCCCCCTTGGGCCGGCCACCTCCTCCCTCCCTCCTTTATATACGGGGGTAGGGGGGCACCCTAGAACACACAAGTTGATCATTGATCGTTCCTTAGCCGTGTGCGGTGCCCCCCTCCACGATATTACACCTCGATCATATTGTAGCGGTGCAAAGCCCTGCGACAGGAGAACATCAAGATCGTCACCACGCCGTCGTGCTGACGGAACTCCCCCTCGGAGCCTCTACTGGATTGGAGATCGAGGGTGCGTCATCGAGCTGTACGCGTGTCAAGAACTCGGAGGTGCCGGAGTAACGGTGCTTGGATCGGTCGGACCGGGAGGACGTACGACTACTTCCTCTACGTTGCATCAACGCTTCCGCTTCGGTCTACGAGGGTACGTAGACAACACTCTCCCCTCGTTGCTATATCATCACCATGATCTTGTGTGTGCGTAGGAAATTTTTTGAAATTACTACGTTCCCCAACAGTGGTATCAGAGCCAGGTTTTTATGGTTTGATGTTATTTGCACGAGTAGAACACAAGTGAGTTGTGGGTGATATAAGTCATACTGCTTACCAGCATGTCATACTTTGGTTCGGCGGTATTGTTGGATGAAGCGGCCCGGACCGACATTACGCGTATGCTTACGCGAGACTGGTTTTACCGCCGTGCTTTGCACACAGGTGACTAGCGGGTGTCAGTTTCTCCAACTTTAGTTGAACCGAGTGTGGCTATGCCCGGTCCTTGTGAAGGTTAAAACAACATCAACTTGATAAACTATCGTTGTGGTTTTGATGCGTAGGTGAGATTGGTTCTTGCTTAAGCCCGTAGCAACCACGTAAAATTTGCAACAACAAAGTAGAGGACGTCTAACTTGTTTTTGCAGGGCATGTTGTGATGTGATATGGCCAAGACGTGATGCTATATTTTATTGTATGAGATGATCATGTTTTTTAACCGAAGTTATCGGCAACTGGCAGGAGCCATATGGTTGTCGCTTTATTGTATGAAATGCAAACGCCCTGTAATTGCTTTACTTTATCACTAAGCGGTAGCGATAGTCATAGAAGCAATAGATGGCGTAAACGACAACGATGCAACGATGGAGATCAAGGTGTCGCGCCGGTGACGATGGTGATCACGACGGTGCTTCGGAGATGGAGATCACAAGCACAAGATGATGATGGCCATATCATATCACTTATATTGATTGCATGTGATGTTTATCCTTTATGCATCTTATCTTGCTTTGATTGACGGTAGCATTTTAAGATGATCTCTCACTAAAATTATCAAGTAGTGTTCTCCCTGAGTATGCACCGTTGCCAAAGTTCGTCGTGCCGAGACACCACGTGATGATCGGGTGTGATAAGCTCTACGTCCATCTACAACGGGTGCAAGCCAATTTTGCACACGCAGAATACTCAGGTTATACTTGACGAGCCTAGCATATGCAGATATGGCCTCGGAACACGGAGACCGAAAGGTCGAGCGTGAATCATATAGTAGATATGATCAACATAGTGATGTTCACCATTGAAAACTACTCCATCTCACGTGATGATCGGTTATGGTTTAGTTGATTTGGATCACGTGATCACTTAGATGACTAGAGAGATGTCTGTCTAAGTGGGAGTTCTTAAGTAATATGATTAATTGACCTTAAATTTATCATGAACTTAGTACCTGATAGTATCTTGCTTGTCTATGTTTGTTTGTAGATAGATGGCTCGTGCTGTTGTTCCGTTGAATTTTAATGCGTTCCTTGAGAAAGCAAAGTTGAAAGATGATGGTAGCAATTACACGGACTGGGTCCGTAACCTGAGGATTATCCTCATTGCTGCACAGAAGAGTTACGTCCTGGAAGCACCGCTGGGTGCCAGGCCTGCTGCTGATGCAACTGACGACGTTAAGAACGTCTGGCAGAGCAAAGCTGATGACTACTCTATAGTTCAGTGTGCCATGCTTTACGGCTTAGAATCGGGTCTTCAACGACGTTTTGAACGTCATGGAGCATATGAGATGTTCCAGGAGTTGAAGTTAATATTTCAAGCAAATGCCCGGATTGAGAGATATGAAGTCTCCAATAAATTCTACAGCTGCAAGATGGAGGAGAATAGTTCTGTCAGTGAACATATACTCAGAATGTCTGGGTATAACAATCACTTGATTCAACTGGGAGTTAATCTTCCTGATGATAGTGTCATTGACAGAATTCTTCAATCACTGCCACCAAGCTACAAGAGCTTTGTGATGAACTATAATATGCAAGGGATGAACAAGACTATTCCCGAGCTCTTTGCGATGCTGAAAGCCGCGGAGGTAGAAATCAAGAAGGAGCATCAAGTGTTGATGGTCAACAAGACCACTAGTTTCAAGAAAAAGGGCAAAGGAAAGAAGAAGGGGAACTTCAAAAAGAACGGCAAGCAAGTTGCTGCTCAGGGGAAGAAACCCAAGTCTGGACCTAAGCCTGAAACTGAGTGCTTCTACTGCAAGCAGACTGGTCACTGGAAGCGGAACTGCCCCAAGTATTTGGCGGATAAGAAGGATGGCAAAGTGAACAAAGGTATATGTGATATACATGTTATTGATGTGTACCTAACTAGAGCTCGTAGTAGCACCTGGGTATTTGATACTGGTTCTGTTGCTAATATTTGCAACTCGAAACAGGGACTACGGAATAAGCGAGCACTGGCCAAGGACGAGGCGACGATGCGCGTGGGAAACGGTTCCAAAGTCGATGTGATCGCCGTCGGCACGCTACCTCTACATCTACCATCGGGATTAGTTTTAGACCTAAATAATTGTTATTTGGTGCCTGCGTTGAGCATGAACATTATATCTGGATCTTGTTTGATGCGAGACGGTTATTCATTTAAATCAGAGAATAATGGTTGTTCTATTTATATGAGTAATATCTTTTATGGTCATGCACCCTTGAAGAGTGGTCTATTTTTATTGAATCTCGATAGTAGTGATACACATATTCATAATGTTGAAGCCAAAAGATGCAGAGTTGATAATGATAGTGCAACTTGTTTGTGGCACTGCCGTTTAGGTCATATCGGTGTAAAACGCATGAAGAAACTCCATACTGATGGACTTCTGGAATCACTTGATTATGAATCACTTGGTACTTGCGAACCGTGCCTCGTGGGCAAGATGACTAAAACGCCGTTCTCCGGTACTATGGAGAGAGCAACAGATTTGTTGGAAATCATACATACAGATGTATGTGGCTTGATGAATGTTGAGGCTCGTGGCAGATATCATTATTTTCTCACCTTCACAGATGATTTGAGCAGATATGGGTATATCTACTTAATGAAGCACAAGTCTGAAACATTTGAAAAGTTCAAAGAATTTCAGAGTGAAGTAGAAAATCATCGTAACAAGAAAATAAAGTTTCTACGATCTGATCGTGGAGGAGAATATTTGAGTTACGAGTTTGGTTTACATTTGAAACAATGCGGAATAGTTTCGCAACTCACGCCACCTGGAACACCACAACGAAATGGTGTGTCCGAACATCGTAATCGTACTTTACTTGATATGGTGCGATCTATGATGTCTCTTACCGATTTACCGCTATCGTTTTGGGGTTATGCTTTAGAGACGGCCGCATTCACGTTAAATAGGGCACCATCAAAATCCGTTGAGACGACGCCTTATGAACTATGGTTTGGCAAGAAACCAAAGTTGTCGTTTCTTAAAGTTTGGGGCTGCGATGCTTATGTGAAGAAACTTCAACCAGATAAGCTCGAACCCAAATCGGAGAAATGTGTCTTCATAGGATACCCAAAGGAAACTGTTGGGTACACCTTCTATCACAGATCCGAAGGCAAAACATTCGTTGCTAAGAACAGATCCTTTCTAGAGAAAGAATTTCTCTCGAAAGAAGTGAGTGGGAGGAAAGTAGAACTTGATGAGATAACTGTATCTACTCCCTTGTTGGAAGGTAGTTCATCACGAGAACCGGTTCCCGTGACAACTACACCAACTAGTGAGGAAGCTAATGATATTGATCATGAAACTTCAGATCAAGTTTCTGCTGAACCTCGTAGGTCTACCAGAATAAGATCCGCACCAGAGTGGTACAGTAATCCTGTTCTGGAAGTCATGTTACTTGACCATGATGAACCTACGAACTATGAGGAAGCGATGATGAGCCCAGATTCCGCAAAATGGCTGGAGGCCATGAAATCTGAGATAGGATCCATGTATGAAAACAAAGTATGGACTTTGGTTGACTTGCCCGATGATCGGCAAGCCATTGAGAATAAATGGATCTTTAAGAAGAAGACTGACGCTGATGGTAATGTTACTGTCTATAAAGCTCGACTTGTTGCGAAAGGTTTTTGACAAGTTCAAGGGGTTGACTACGATGAGACTTTCTCACCCGTAGCGATGCTTAAGTCTGTCCGAATCATGTTGGCTATTGCTGCATTTCATGATTATGAAATTTGGCAAATGGATGTCAAGACTGCATTCTTGAATGGATTTCTAGAAGAAGAGTTGTATATGATGCAGCCGGAAGGTTTTGTTGATCCAAAAAGGTGCTGACAAAGTGTGCAAGCTCCAACGTTCCATTTATGGACTGGTGCAAGCATCTCGGAGTTGGAATAAACGTTTTGATAGTGTGATCAAAGCATATGGTTTTATACAGACTTTTGGAGAAGCCTGTATTTACAAGAAAGTGAGTGGGAGCTCTGTAGCATTTCTAGTTTTATATGTTGATGACATATTATTAATTGGAAATGATATAGAATTTCTGGATAGCATAAAGGGATATTTGAATAAAAGTTTTTCGATGAAAGACCTCGGTGAAGCTGCTTACATATTAGGCATCAAGATCTATAGAGATAGATCAAGACGCTTAATAGGACTTTCACAAAGCACATACCTTGACAAAATATTGAAAAAGTTCAATATGGATCAGGAAAAGAAAGGATTCTTGCCTGTGCTACAAGGTGTGAAGTTGAGTCAAACTCAATGCCTGACCACAGCAGAAGATAGAGAGAAAATGAAAAATGTTCCCTATGCTTCATCCATAGGCTCTATCATGTATGCAATGCTGTGTACTAGACCTGACGTATGCTTAGCAATAAGCTTGGCAGGAAGGTACCAAAGTAATCCAGGAGTGGATCACTGGACAGCAGTCAAGAACATCCTGAAATACCTGAAAAGGACTAAGGATATGTTTCTCGTATATGGAGGTGACAAAGATCTAGTCGTAAATGGTTACATCGATGCAAGCTTTGACACTGATCCGGACGATTCTAAATCGCAAACCGGATACGTGTTTTTATTAAACGGTGGAGCTGTAAGTTGGTGCAGTTCTAAACAAAGCGTCATGGTGGGATCTACATGTGAAGCGGAGTACATAGCTGCTTCTGAAGCAGCAAATGAAGGAGTCTGGATGAAGGAGTTCATTTCCGATCTAGGTGTCATACCTAGTGCATCGGGACCAATGAAGATCTTCTGTGACAATACTGGTGCAATTGCCTTGGCAAAGGAATCCAGATTTCACAAGAGGACCAAGCACATCAAGAGACGCTTCAATTCCATTCGGGACCAAGTCCAAGTGGGAGACATAGAGATTTGCAAGATACACACGGATCTGAATGTTGTAGACCCGTTGACTAAGCCTCTCTCACGAGCAAAACATGATCAGCACCAAGACTCCATGGGTGTTAGAATCATTACTATGTAATCTAGATTATTGACTCTAGTGCAAGTGGGAGACTGAAGGAAATATGCCCTAGAGGCAATAATAAAGTTATTATTTATTTCCTCACATCATGATAAATGTTTATTATTCATGCTAGAATTGTATTAACCGGAAACATGATACATGTGTGAATACATAGACAAACATATAGTCACTAGTATGCCTCTACTTGACTAGCTCATTAATCAAAGATGGTCATGTTTCCTGACCATAGACATGTGTTGTCATTTGATTAGTGGGATCACATCATTAGAAGAATGATGTGATTGACATGACCCATTTTGTTAGCCTAGCACTTGATCGTTTAGTATACTGCTATTGCTTTCTTCATGACTTATACAAAGTTCCTGCAACTATGAGATTGTGCAACTCCCGTGTACCGGAAGAACACTTTGTGTGCTACCAAACGTCACAACGTAACTGGGTGATTATAAAGGTGCTCTACAGGTGTTTCTGAAGGTTCATGTTGAGTTGGCATAATTCGAGATTAGGATTTGTCACTCCGATTGTCGGAGAGGTATCTCTGGGCCCTCTCAGTAATACTCATCACTTAAGCCTTGCAAGCATATAACTAATGAGTTAGTTATGAGATGACGTATTACAGAACGAGTAAAGAGACTTGCCGGTAACGAGATTGGACTAGGTATTTTATACCGACGATCAAATCTCGGGCAAGTAACATACCGATGACAAAGGGAACAAAGTATGTTGTTATGCGGTTTGACCGATAAAGATCTTCGTAGAATATGTAGGAACCAATATGGACATCCAGGTCCCGCTATTGGTTATTGACCAGAGACGTGTCTCGGTCATGTCTGCATTGTTCTCGAACCGTAGGGTCCGCACGCTTAAGGTTTCGATGACAATTATATTACGAGTTTATGTATTTTGATGTACCGAAGTTTGTTCGGAGTCCCGGATATGATCACGGACATGACGAGGAGTCTCGAAATGGTCGAGACGTAAAGATTGATATATTGGACGGATATATTTGGACACCGGAAAGGTTCCGGAGAAGTTTGGAGCTCCGGGAGGTTACCGGAACCCCCCGGGAGGTATATGGGCCTTATTGGGCCCATGTAGGAGGAAGAGAGAAGGAGCAAGGGAGGGGGGCGCCCCCCCAAGCCCAATCTGAATTGGGGAGGGGGGCCGCCCCCCCCTTTCCTTTCTCCTTCCCCCTCTCTTCCTTCCTACTACTAGTACTACTTCCTAATACTAGTACTCCTTCCTTCCCCCTCCAAATAAGATAAGGAAAAGAGAGGGAAACCTACTTGGAGTAGGTTTCCCCCTCCCTATGGCGCGCCCCCCTTGGGCCGGCCACCTCCTCCCTCCCTCCTTTATATACGGGGGTAGGGGGGCACCCTAGAACACACAAGTTGATCATTGATCGTTCCTTAGCCGTGTGCGGTGTCCCCCTCCACGATATTACACCTCGATCATATTGTAGCGGTGCTTAGGTGAAGCCCTGCGATAGGAGAACATCAAGATCGTCACCACGCCGTCGTGCTGACGGAACTCCCCCTCGGAGCCTCTACTGGATTGGAGATCGAGGGTGCGTCATCGAGCTGTACGCGTGTCAAGAACTCGGAGGTGCCGGAGTAACGGTGCTTGGATCGGTCGGACCGGGAGGACGTACGACTACTTCCTCTACGTTGCATCAACGCTTCCGCTTCGGTCTACGAGGGTACGTAGACAACACTCTCCCCTCGTTGCTATATCATCACCATGATCTTGTGTGTGCGTAGGATTTTTTTTGAAATTACTACGTTCCCCAACACCAAGGATCCCGCGTCTGACGATGAGAAGACAGGGAAGGGAAAAAGGAACGGTAATGGAAAGGGTCAGCAGCATAACCCGGGGACTCAAGGCGGCAATAAGCGTAAGGCGGACGGTAACCCGGAATTTGTGGCCAATGCCAATGTACGAGGTAACAATCCGAGACGTAAGGGTAAACCGCAACGATCCGGTGGGTCAGGCCCATCGCTGGAGCAACTACTCAATGAGCCCTGCCCGAGACACGGCACCCGGGAGCGGCCGACCACACATCTATGGAAGGATTGTGCGATCATGAAGGCGTTTAAAAACTCCAACACCTTCGACGACGGTCAAGGATCTGGTGGCGGCTCAGGGGCCGGCGGCTTTCATGGCCCGGGCGGCGGTTCAAATTCCGGTTTTCAGGGGCATCCAGGTGGCAACAGTCAGCAGCAGTCTGGTCAAGGCGGACAGCAGCAGCAACAGTCGGGTTATCAAAGCCATCCGAAGCAGTTGAGTGGTGGACAGTATCACGTGTTTACCACTAGCTTGTGCAAACGTGACCAGAAGGTTCATAAGAGGGCTGTGAATTCCGTTGAGCCGGCAATCCCTCGTTATTTAAGGTGGTCAGAGCAACCCATCATATGGAGCAGGAAGGATCATCCTCCGCGGGTCGATAACCGGGGTCAGTTGGCTTTGGTAGTTGCGCCTCAGGTTGGTGGGTATAAGTTCACCAAGGTGCTCATGGATGGGGGTAGTAGCATCAACATCCTTTACTACGAGACCTTTCAGCGCATGGGGTTGACTGATAAAAATCTGAGAACATCCAACACTGTTTTCCATGGAGTTGTCCCTGGTAAGTCGGCTTACCCAGTTGGCAGGATTGAGCTGGAGGTGGCTTTTGGAGACGAACATGACTCCCGAGCTGACAAGTCGATGTTTGAAGTGGTCAAGATCAGGAGCCCATACCACGCTCTGTTTGGACGGCCGGCTTATGCTAAGTTTATGGCCCGGCCATGTTACGTTTATTCACAGCTCAAGATACCGGGTTAGAAGGGCACCATCACTGTGCATGGCAGTCGTAAGGTAGCATTGGAGTGTGAAGAGGGTGACGCGGCTTATGCTGAGTCGGCCTGCGCAGCAGAGGAGCTCAAATTTTACCAAGATAATGTTGACCTGGCGGATATGACATCCCTGAAGAAGCCAACTACAGAGCATGACCCAACGTTGAAGTTTAAGTCGGCAGCTGAGACAAAGCTTGTTGACTTTTCCCCGGGTGATTCTTCTAAACAGTTTAGCATCAGCAGCAACTTGGATCCCAAATAGGAAAGCACGCTCATCGAGTTCATCCATGAGAACCGGGACATCTTTGCATGGAAACCTTCTGACATGCCGGGTGTACCGAGGGAACTCGCTGAGCACACTCTCAATATTGATCCAAAGTATAAGCCGGTCAGGCAGTTTCTTCGCCGTTTTAATGAGGAACGACGGAAAGCTATTGGGGAAGAAGTCGCCCGGCTCTTAGCAGTCGGGTTTATCATAGAAGTTTTTCACCCGGAGTGGTTGGCTAACCCGGTGCTTGTCCTCAAGAAGAACGGCACTTGGCGGATGTGTGTGGACTACATGGACTTAAACAAGGCTTGTCCGGCTGACCCTTTTGCTCTCCCCCGTATTGATCAAATCATTGATGCTACGACGGGTTGTGAGCGTTTGAGTTTTTTGGATGCTTACTCCGGTTATCATCAGATTAAGATGGCAGTTAAGAACCAGGAGAAGACGGCTTTCATCACTCCGTTTGGAGCCTTCTGCTATGTATCTATGCCATTTGGGCTCAAGAGTGCCCAGGCGACTTACCAGCGGTGTGTGCAGAATTGTTTGCACGACCAAATTAGGCGTAATGTCCATGCCTATGTGGATGACATTATGGTGAAGTCCAGAGAAAAGGAGACTTTGATATTTGACTTAAAGGAGACCTTTGATAATCTCCGGGTTTACAAGATGATGCTTAACCCGGCCAAATGTGTGTTTGGCGTTCCTGCGGGCAAGCTCTTCGGTTTTCTGGTGTCCAACAGAGGCATCGAAGCTAACCCGGAGAAGATTAAGGCGATTACCTCCCTGGCTAAACCGGTGTGCATCAATGATGTTCAGCGACTGGCGGGTCGCGTTGCCTCCTTAAGTCGATTCATAAGTCGGCTCGGTGAGAAAGCCCTCCCATTGTATCAAATGATGAAGAAAACTGACACTTTTGTATGGAGTGAGGCCGCTAATGCTGCTTTTGAGGACTTAAAGAGACAATTGTCTGAGCCACCGGTTCTCGCGGCTCCGATTGACAAAGAGCCTTTACTATTATATGTGGCTGCCAATTCACGAGCCGTCAGTGTTGCCATTGTGGTGGAGTGTAAAGAAGCCGGCAAGGAACATCCGGTTCAACGGCCGGTTTACTACATTAGTGAGGTGCTCATTGAATCCAAGCAAAGGTACCCGCATTGGCAGAAGCTTGTTTACGGGGTGTTCATGGCAAACCGGAAATTGAAGCAGTACTTTCAAAGCCACCCTATAACTGTGGTAAGTTCTACCCCTTTGGGAGACATCATTCAGAACAGAGAAGCCACAGGACGAGTCGCCAAGTGGGCTATTGAGCTTGGGCCTCATGGTCTGAAATACATGCCTCGGACGGCTATCAAGTCTTAGGCCTTGGTGGACTTCATCAATGATTGGACAGAGCTGCAGGCCCCTAGGAGAAGCTGGATAATACATACTAGACTATTCATTTTGACGGGTCCAGGCAGCTAGAAGGCTCGGGGGCTGGAGTGGTGTTAACTTCCCCTCGAGGTGACAAATTTTGTTATGTACTCCGGCTTATGTTTCCATGTACTAATAATGCAGCTGAATACGAGGCATTGCTCCATGGTCTCCGCATGGCTAAGGAGATGAACTTAAGCCGGGTACGATGCTTGGGCGATTCAGATTTGGTGGCTCAACAAGTATCAGGCAAGTGGGATTCCAAAGACCCCCTCATGGCGGCTTATCGTCGTGAGGTAGATGCTGTGGCTGGTCACTTCACGGGTTATCAAGTGGAGCACATTGATCGAAGGAAGAATGAGGCGGCTGACGCTTTAAGCCGGTTGGGATCCCAACGTAAGCCGGTGCCGCCTAATACCTTTCTCGATGTGTTACATAACCCCTCTGTCAAGGTGCCTACTGAGGAAGAATTAGCAGTGCCAGACCCGGAGGCACAGCTGGTGGTGGCTCTTCATGTTATCCCGGATTGGACGGTGCCTTACTTGGCTTATATGACCTGGGGTGAGTTGCCGGAGGATGAGATGTTGGCGAGACAAATCCTCAGGCGTTCCAAATCCATGACAATTGTTAACGGCGAGTTACATCACCTCAGCGTCACGGGGGAGTTTCAACGCTGTGTATCGCCTACAGAAGGCCAAGAAATACTCCGTGAGATCCATGAAGGAGATTGTGGCCATCATGCTGGGTCAAAATCCCTTGTAGCCAAGGCCTTTCGTCATGGTTTCTATTGGTTGACGGCTCATGCTGATGCAGAGGACCTGGTCAGTAAATGTGATGGGTGTCAAAAGTTCTCACGACGAGCTCATGTGCCGGCTCAAGAGTTGAGGATGATCCCAATTACTTGGCCGTTTGCAGTCTAGGGGCTTGACATGGTTGGACCTTTCAAAAGGTCTAAGGACAAAAAGACACATCTACTAGTGGCGGTGGATAAGTTTACCAAGTGGGTTGAGGCAAAGCCGGTCAGTAAATGTGATGCAGCCACGGCGGTTCAGTTCATGAAAAAGGTGATCTTTCGTTTTTGGTTTTCCACATAGCATCATAACTGATAATGGCACTAATCTCTCTAAGGGTGCCATGGAAGAGTTCTGTCAAAGAGAACATATCCGGCTTGATGTTTCGGCTGTTGCTCATCCTCAATCCAATGGTCAAGCCGAGAGAGCTAATCAAGAGATCCTGAAAGGTATCAAGCCCCGGCTCTTGGTCCCTTTACAACAGACTCCGGGTTGTTGGGTGGAGGAGTTACCCTCCGTGTTATGGAGCATCAACACTACGCCTAACAGATCTACGGGATACACGCCTTTCTTCATGGTTTATCGAGCAGAGGCGGTCCTACCAAGTGACATCCGGCACGACTCACCCCGTGTGGCGGCTTACGTTGAGGCGGATAACGAAAACGCTCGTCAGGATGCACTTGACTTGTTGGACGAAGAGCGAGACTTGGCAATAGCCCGTTCAGTGATTTACCAACAAGACCTGCGCCGCTATCACAGCCGCCGGGTTAGAAGCAGAACCTTTCAAGAAGGCGACTTGGTGCTCCGACTCATCCAGGATCAGTCTAATATGCACAAGTTATCCCCGCCTTGGGAAGGACCCTTTGTGGCCAGCAAGAATCTGCATAACGGGTCATATTATCTCATCGATATTCAAGAGCACAAGGACTCATTTAAATCGGAGGAAGAGACCCGCCGGCCGTGGAACATAGCTCATCTCCGGCCTTACTATACTTAAGTTACTTTTTTAAAGATACTTTTATACATATTATATAAAGCAATAAAGCAGGACCTCTGTCCTTTTTTCCCATAAAGAAATGTTTCCTGTTTTCTTTATCAGGTGATGGACACTGCCAACAGGGGACGGATCATATCTGAATCCGGCTTTCCCTTTGGTCCGGCTTATGATCATATCTGAATCTAGCCTTGGTCACTTGGGGGCTTCCTGTTCAAACATAGGTCGTATTCGAACCAAAGAGAACATAGCTGTCGATACCCACTTGATCGGCATATTGCCAAACCCACTTGGGGGCTTCCTGATCAAATTTGAATCATAGCTTAACCCCTTTGGGTCTGACGTGGATCATATTCGAATCAGCGTCATTAAACAACTCTTATGTTCACTTGGGGGCTTCTTGTTCAAACATAGGTCGTATTCGAACCAAAGAGAACATAGCTGTCGATACCCACTTGACCGGCATCGCCAAAGCCACTGGGGGCTATATGATCGTATCCGAATCTTAGCTTAAACCCTTTTGGAACGGTTTTGTGATCATATTCGAATCAGGAGCCTGTGAACATTTGCAAGTATGATTATTTTCACTATCATTGAAACCTTCTTGAGGAGATGGTTTTTGATCTTTCCGGTTTTATATTAGTTACTTCAGGTTCTGACAAGTGCCAGGTAAAAACTTATATGAGCCGGAGAGGTTATCAAAAAGGGTCACATGTATGCTGTTATGATTATGTTTTAACTAATCATGAACCGGCTTATACATATGATTTTTGATCATGTCCAGGTTATCAATATTCTATAACCCGCTGGTGCAGTGAATCGTCCAGGAAAGCCTTGCCAGTTTTACGTGCAGGTTAAAACGGAGCAAGGTGAAGGATCAAGGAAACACTTGATTAACATAAGCAAGATGAATTTGGTACTGGCGGCTTAACAAAAGCAATAAGTACCATAAGGCATGACAGGCATTAAGGAGTTTTTCTATCCTATTACAAGACTCCCCGAGTCTGAATAAGTGAAGCATTGTTCTTTGCCAAGTTATAACCCGGCTGGCGGCTCATTCCTCCGGCTGGCTTGATGACTCCCGGTTATCCTTCCCCGCCTCTCCTTCGGTTGTTGTGTCCTGGAAGGTGGACGAGGCCCAGTCAATGCCACTCAAAGCTTCAAATTCAGCTTCATCATCTATTAAACTGGCTGGGTCCACTTCAGGGGCAAAGGTATGCTTACGCGTTGGAGGGAGCAGGCTGACTTGGTCATATGGGACATTTGGGATTCTCCGGTTCTCGCTATCATAACCCGGCGAATACTTGGTGAGATCAGTATCCTCCCCAATGAGAGTCGCCAGAGGGCGTACGACTTTAACACAGGCAGTGAAGTCCTGTTCGCCAAAAGCAGTGCCGTCCTCCTTAAGACTTGGATATCCAAGAGAGAGGTCAGCAAGGTCAAGCTCTGGCACCCATGCTTTTGCCCGACTCAACGCAGCCACGGCTCCGGCTCTCGCGGATGCCCGCCTTAAGTCTTGAATGCGTTGAGGTAGCACCGACAGATGTCTCAACACGTCTTGCAGGAGCCGGGGAGAGGTATTTGATAATGCCACAGCGGTCAAGGCACACTGTGACCCGGAGTACAGCTGCTCTACCAAGGTGTACACTGCCTTAAGCTTTACAAGCATATTTTCCTTCAGATTGATACTCCTGGGGCCTGCATGTTCACAGGTATAATAGTAAGCCAGAGGCAACTATTACGATAACTCTTGAAGGATTACAATATTTATGAGCGGCTTACCAAATATAGCTGAGACCATTTGGGATATGTGCCGCTTTAAGTCGGACAGCTCATTTGTTGCCTCGGCAAGAGATGCCTCCGCTGTTTCCACCCGGGTCACCAGTGAAGCCCTCTCATCAACCCAAGCCTTCTTTTCCGATTCAAAATTTTTCTTCAGCTTCTCTTGTTCAGAGACACTGAATTCAAACTTGGAATTGGCTTTCTGAGCTTCGAGCTCTTGGGTTTTCAACTGGCTCTTCAAATCAGCAATCTCCACCTCAAATTGACCTACGGTGGCCTGCATTGACATCAGGTTATGGTAAGAATCTTGGTAAGATAACATTTAAGTCCCAAGTATTTTACAAGTAAAGATACTTGGCACTTGGGGGCTAATGTATGTTTAAAGAATTTTTAGTCTATTTTACCAAGTCACACATATTAAGTCTCAAGCACTTTACAAGTAAAGGTACTTGACACTTGGGGGCTAATGTAACCCAAATTTAAAGTTTCATGTTATCTCCGGGTTAAACATATTCAAATTAAACCGGACAAAACTAATAGCTAGCAGATTATTAAGTCTACATCATATTCATTCATAAGCAATAGACTTGGGGGCTGGTACAGTAAGTAAGATTCAGAGTGAAAGCTTAAATTTTACCTCAGATTTATGCTATATTTGCTTCACCATGTCAATTTCCAGGTCACGACTACTGTGTACTTGGTTCAGATAGCCCGAGACTATATCACCAATACTTAGATGAGAGTAATCAGTGATGTCTTGTTTGGACTTCCGGCGCTGGGCAAACTCTTCCTTGGCGGTGCATTGGGCAAGGGCAGTAGGCAGGCCCGGTTCAACATACTGGCTCTTCACAATTTCAACTTCCGGGTCAGCCGTCTTGGCCGGGCTAGGGATTTCCGGGTCATCTGAGTTGTGAATCGCGTCCTCTGCAGGCGGGTCAGAAGTTGGCTCCGAAATATCAGAAGCCGGTTCAGGCGGTGGCTGATGAGTGGAGCTGTCTGGAACGGATGAGTCAAGCACCGGTTCAGTAACCACCGGGTCTTGGGACGGCTTATTCTTCTTTGCCCTCTTGCTGGGCTTTACTTGCAAGCTGTCAAACAAAGTGGAAAGATAAGTATCAAAGTTTAAGTATGGATAACCTCAAAGTAGGAAAGGTTATATTACCCGGGAGCAGTTTTGAAAGTTGGCATGTTCGATTGCATCGACTCATCAGAAGAAGGGGATGTATCCTGATAGTTGGAGTCAGATGAATTGAGAGGTTGGCGAATCAAACCCATCAAGGGTAAAACAAAACGTAAGTCGGAGATAACCTCGGTCCGACGCTTCCTGGTTACATCGGGTAAGCCGGAGGAAAGCTCTACGTCCTGGTTGGCCCGAGTCTGCCGCCGGTTCTCAAGCTGCTGTTGCTTCAAAAGAAATTGAGGATCTTGGTAAGCGAGAGGGTGTGAAAACCTTACTTTCCGGGTCACCCTTCAGATTCTTTGTGTTGGCAAAGGCTCTGAGTCGGAGGAAATTATAGTTACCTCTTCGCCAGCTGCTTGACTGTTCCCAGTATCCTCCTGAAAGGATCAAATGTTAGTAAGGTAACGACGAAGGAGTTAAAGAAAATCAAAAAGATTACCTCTTCCTCATCTGAAGAAGAGTCGTCCAATTTAAGCATATCAGAGGCGCTGGGTTTCTTCTTTTTAGAGGTACCCGTCCTGGCGGCTTTCCTTTCGGTCTTCTTGGCCGCCCGGGCCAGTTTTGCAGCCTCATGGTCATACTTGACCTTCCAGAAGTTGTCATCGGCCCGTGGAAAAAGACAAAGAATCATAAGTACTAGAAGGTAACATATTAAAGAGTATTTGTGAAGACTAGTAACTTACTGCAGGAGCCGGATTCTTCTTGCAGAAGGGAAGCAAACTGAAAGTATTACTGGTTACAGTGCCCTCCTTCAATAGCGATTGGACTGTAGCATCTACCACATCATCTGGTAAGTCCTCAGGACTATGACGCATTGAGTCGTCCTTTTCGCCTGTGTAAGTACACATTAAGCCGGAGCGGCGGCTTAATGGTAGTATCCGCCAGGTGACCTAGACCCGGACCAAATCAATGCCGGTTAACTCGTTGCCTAAAAGGGCCTTGATCTTTCTGATGGTGGGGTTAAGAGGCAGGCGCTCAATAGCAATTAACTTGTCCGCCAGATGATGATTGGACTCAAGACGCAGGGTGCGAAAGTCGGGCAGAGGCTTCTCGTTAGCCGGAGAGGTGTCTTGACAGTAGAACCACGTCTGGTTCCAGTCTTTTGGGTGACTCGGCAGTTCAGCGTAAGGAAAAAGGCAGTCTCTCCGCTGCTGGATTGAGATGCCGCCAAGTTCAAGACTAGGCCCGTTGGCGCGCTCATTCTGCCGGTTCAAGTAAAAAAGCTCTTTGAACAGCAGCAGACTTGGTTCCTCTCCTAAGTATACCTCGCAGAAGACTTGGAAATTACACAGATTGGACACGGAATTGGGTCCAATATCTTGAGGCCTCAGGTCAAAGAAATCCAAAACTTCCCTGAAGAATTTTGAGCCGGGAGGGGCAAATCCCCGGTTCATATGGTCTGTGAAAATGACTACCTCCCCGTCTTTGGGTTGAGGTATCTCCTCAGACGGGTGAGGGGCACGATAGGACATGGTCTCCTTTTTTGGCAGATGGCCAGATGTCACAAACTCAGCAAGTTTGCTTTTGGTGACTATGGATGGAACCCAGTTGCAAGTCACAGGGGCCTTGGCCGCCTTAGGAGCCATAACAGCAGTGGCCTACGACAAAGTAAAAAGTTACGGTTCACATTTAACCCGAGAGAAATATTCAAATTTATTTAAAATAGCGGCTTAAGCAAGGGGCCTAATGATATATGGGTGATTGTGCAGTAAAGTTTAAGCTGCTAACAGGATCAACAGTGATTCAAAGATTTTTAAGGTCATGAAAGGAAGGCAAGGCTTACAGTTCAGTGTCACTTATTTAAGCCGGACGCCTATATAGTGGTGATAAAAGTAAGTTTTCCAGAAGAAGCTTTCCGGGTGATAGAAACAAGTTTCACGGATAACAATTACTATTATGGATCAAACTATTGCTCTAAAGGAGAAATTTTCTAGACCTAAAAACAGGGCAGAGAAGTTCATGCATCCAAAGGAGGTTTCCAGATAAGAGAAATGAGACCTATTTCTGTGCAAGATCAACATGAACAACTACCGCAGCAGTTCTGCACAGTTTTTACAATCTAAACAGGCTGTGGAAGTGCAACTAGCAAGGATTCGCATCGGGCGGTGATGAACCCGATGAACTTGGTAGAACTTCAAGATAGATCTAAGAAAGGGGAAGAAAAAGGAACTCATAGATGAGGATGAACTGCGGAGGCTCGCCGTCGATCTCTGGTGGCAGTCAGGTCGATGCAGCGGCCTGAGTCGATGAAGACGAAGGAGTCGATGGTAACGGCGGCGGAGCTTGAGAGGCAGAGAGGAGAGGAAGAAGACGACTGAAGGGGTAAAAGGGAAAGGACCCAAGTCATGGCTATTTATAGGGAGATGATAACTGAGACGGCGCAGGAAACGAGGAGATAACAATTATTATCCAGCGGCCCCGACGCCTCGATTTTCGGAGTAATCAGTAAAGAAGAGATCCGTTGAAGGATTCGATGGAATAAAAAATGAGTTAAAAGAAGATGACGTCATGCCGAGTTAAGACGGATCCATAAGGTGACATCATGGCGGGTTAACAAAAACCCTCTATATAGTCAGAAGACTGAAGATTTAATTCTTTAAAAATATTTTTTAGATTGACATGAACAGGTTCAAATCAATCTGGGGCCTAATGTTTGGGATATGACTATTTGTGTAAGCCCCCCAGGAGGGGCCGGGTTACGCAAAGAGCATTCATCAGAGGAAGCCCAAGACCAAGCATGAAGATGGCGGTTCAATAAAGAGCTTAAGGCCCATGGGTGGCTTAAGCCCATTGTAGTAAACCGCCATGACGACAAGACTTGTAACGTAAGGTAGATTTAACTAGTCACCGAGCCGGACATTGTTGATAAGCCGGCCGGGACTCTGTAAGCCACAGGGCGTCAGCCCGTGTATATAAGGGGATGACCTGCTGGCGGCTTAGGGTAAGAAACAACTCATCGAGAGCTGGGCATAGCGTATCTCGCTCCCTGGTCATCGAAACATCAATACCAACCCAACTAGACGTAGGCCTTACCTTCACCGTAAGGGGCCGAACTAGTATAAACCCTCCCGTGTCTCTTGTCCCGATTTAACCCCTTCAAGGTTCCTAGTTGCGATGGCTCCACAACTAAGTCCTTTCACGAGGACATCTGACGTGACTATTCCACGACAAGTACCGTGGCCTTCCACGGCAGTACCGCTCCTCTTGAGCGGTAGTACCATGAGTTCTGGCCTGGCACCGCTGCACAAGCGGTAGTAGGGGCGGATGTAATCTTTTACATCCACGCCCTACGCGGTAGTACCGTGCTGCGGCGCGGTAGTACCGTGTCGCCTGGCCAGGTACAGCAGCAGGAGCGGAGGTAGGGCGGATGTAATTTTTTACATCCGCACCCTTCACGGTAGTACCGCACCCCTGGTTCGCGGTAGTACCGTGTCAGATTTTCGCATCGATAAATTCTCAGCGGAGGTAGTCACGGATGTAATTTTTTACATCTGTGCCTACCGTGCCTGGACTGTGGCTGCCCTACGGTAGTTCCACACAGGGTCGCGGTAGTACCGCGCCTGCGATTCTATCGCGCCCTGTCTGTGCTCTTCTGTTCAGGTCTAGGCTCTGCCGCGCCCACGGTAGTACCGCGGTCCGCCGCGGTAGTACCACAGGCCCGTACGGTAGTACCGCTCCTGTGGTGCGGTAGTACCGCAGGTCGCGGGCTGAGTGGTGGGTAACGGTTGGAATTGTCCCCCCACTATATAAGGGGGTCTTCTTCTCCAAGAAGACTCACCTCTTCCATCCCCAAACTCCATTGTTGCTCAAAGCTCCATTTTTGCCCGATCTCTCTCCCTAGCCAATCAAACTTGTTGATTTGCTCGGGATTGGTTGAGAAGGCCCCGATCTCCACTTCCACCAAGAGAAATTTGATTCCCCCCCACTAATCCCTAGCGGATCTTGTTACTCTTGGGTGTTTGAGCACCCTAGACGGTTGAGGTCACCTCGGAGCCATAGTCCATTGTGGTGAAGCTTCGTGGTGTCGCTGGGAGCCTCCAATTAAGTTGTGGAGATTGCCCCAACATTGTTTGTAAAGGTTCGGTCCTCGCCTTCAAGGGCACCAATAGTGGAATCACGGCATCTCGCATTGTGTGAGGGCGTGAGGAGAATACGGTGGCCCTAGTGGCTTCTTGGGGAGCATTGTGCCTCCACACCGCTCTAACGGAGACGTACTTCCCCTCAAAAGGAAGGAACTTCGGTAACACATCCTCGTCTTCACCGGCTCCACTCTTGGTTATCTCGCGCCTTTACTTTTCAAGCTTACTTGTGTTATATCCCTTGCTTGCTTGTGTGCTTGTTGTTGTTGCATCATATAGGTTGTTCACCTAGTTGCATATCTAGACAACCTACTTTGATGCAAAGTTTAATTTGGTAAAGAAAAGCTAAAAATTGTTAGTTGTCTATTCACCCCCCTCTAGTCAACTATATCGATCCTTTCAATTAGTATCAGAGCCTCGTCTCTTTATTAAGGACTTTGCCGTCCAAAGAGTATGGTTGACACCGTAGACGGTGGGGAGGAGGAGCACTCCGGTGTGAATCCGATCTCATCTATGGGTGATGGGGAAACCACGGTGTCCCGTGAAGAATTCAATGTGGCCTTGGACACATTGAAAACCTCCATGACAACCAAGGTTGAAAGCATGTTTAATAAATTCTTAGAAGGACTTAAACTACCTACCTCGCCGTTGAAAGTGAGTGATCCCACTAACAAGGTGACGGATGCTAACTCCGACAAGGGGGAAGCTAATAGTGAGAAGGGTCCTTCTACTAGTGGTAGAAATGGCACCGGCATCTTTGCCCATGTGGAACCTCCAACTTATGGAGGACCGATTCCCTCTACTCAATTAAATCATGCCGACCCTCCTCCTAAGATTGTGAAAAATGATTCTTGGGTGTATCGCTTCAAGCATCATTTAAATCATGTGAATACTAATCTTTGGAGAATCATCGAAGAAGGTTTCTATCCACATGACCGAAGCAACTTCACCCCTGGAGAAGCAGTGGATAATCAATTCAATGAGAATGCTCTCTTCATCATCCAAGACAGTATCCTCCCCGAAGATCTCCCTCATCTCCGACCCCATGCCATGGCCAAAGACGCATGGCAATGCGTTGTGTCTCTCTATCGGGGAAGCGCAAGCATTCAACGCTCCAACTATGAAGTGGTGCAAGATGAAGCCGATGAGTTTGCAATGAAAGAAGAAGAAGAAACTCGTGAGATCTTTCGGAGAGTAACCAAACTCGCAGTATCACTCCGAGATCATGGGAGCAAGCACACGGATGGCAATTGGATCAAGCGCAAGTTCCTCAAGGCCATGATGCCCTACAACAAGGCCATGTCCTCTGTCATTCGTCAAAGACCGGACTTCCACCCCATGACCTCAAGTGAAGTGTTGGATGAGTTCGTTGCAATGAGCATCTTGGACAAGACCGCCGACAACGCGGTGCTCCGTTCTCAAAGGGTAAAGAATCCCAACCTTGCCTTGAAGGCCAAGGTTATTATGGAAGAAGAGGAAGATGAGGAGAGCAACCCCGAAGATACAAAATATGATTATCATGAGCACATGGCTCTTGCTTCAAGGCAATTTTGGAGCAAGAAGAACTCAAAGCCCAATTTCAACAAGAACAACTCAAGTGGCTTCAAGGGCAAGCAACGAGTAAGAACTTGTTACAACTGTGGTAATGTGAGCCATTTCATTGCGGATCTTCCTTATGAGAAGCGGGAAGACAATGGTGGCAAGCTCATCCGAAAAGACAAAGCCAAGTCCTTCCCCAACAAGAACAACTTCACCAAAAAGACTCCTACTCGAGGGTTGGTGGTTCAAGAAGAATACCGTGAGGATGATGATGATGATGAAGATAGTGAAGCAATGGCCATGGCATCCGTTGCCATTGCCACAACTCCCCGGATGTCTCTCTTCGATTCACCCAACGAGAACATCACCGCCAAGTGCCTCATGGCCAAAGCCTCTAACAAGGTAACCCCCAACATCAAAACCACCATCATTACTAATCCCTCTTTGACGGATTGAATTAATGAACATGAGGAGTCTAATGAGGATGTGAATGAATTTGAGTCTTTTATGAGTAAGCTCAAGGGCAAATCCAAGAAGCACTTTGTTGCTCTCTTGGAACAACTTGGTGAAGCCAATGACATGATCGAGGCTCACAAAGAAACTATCTCTAAGATGGAAGGTCATAGTCGTGACTATGCCGATCAGATATCGGATCTCTCTAATGCTCTTGAGGAAGAGCGTGGGCATCGTTTGGCTCTTGAGGAGTCACACAACGATGGCCATGCTAAGTTAAAGAAAGATCTTGATCATGCTCTTGTTGTGTCTCGTGTGCTAACTTCCGAGAAGGCTAAACTTGGGGTTGATCATGCTAGACTCAAGGAGGAGTTTGATTTACTTGACAAGGCCCACAAGGTCTTGAAGGGTGCTCATGCTAACCTCAAGGAGTCTCATGCTCAACTCCAAGTTAAGCTAACCAAGGAAAAGGCCACCTTTCCTCATATGGTATTAATTGATAATGCATATGCCACTAACCCGTGTTGTGAGCATGTGCATCTTGTGGAGGAGAATGCCAAGTTGAAGGATCAACTTGAGAAAGGCCTTGTGACATGAATTCAAGGTGAGAAGAACCTCAACGACCTTTTGAGCAATCAAAAGGAAGTTGTGGCCAAGGAGGGAATTGGGTTCGCACCCAAGTCCAAGAACAAGAAGAAGAACGACAAGACCAAACGACCTCCTCCTCTTAAGAAAACCTTTGTGAAACAGGGATAGGGTGCTCCTAAGGAGAAGAAGAACAATGTGAGGGTGATGATATCAAAAAGGGCAAAACCACCTCCTCCAACAAAGCCGGCGACTTTAACCCTTCTTATGTGTTGTGCCGTGCTAGTGATGGGCATGTTTATGCTAAATTTGTTGGTTCTCCTTATGAGTACATTGAATGGTCTATTTGGGTTCCTAAGACCCTTGTTACTAACATCAAAGGACCCATTATAGAATGGGTACCTAAAACCAAGCATTGATCTTGTGTAGGTGTTTGCTTCTGATGGGGGATCATGGTTGCTCGATAGTGGAGCAACGAATCATATGACCGGAAGCAAGGACTTGGTGGTGGACGTGCACAAGATTCCTTCTATGCCCACCAATGTCGAGTGGGGTTATGCCTCGTCTTCTAAGGTATTGGGTCTTGGCAAGGTTGTCATTTCTCATGATCTAACGATCGAGAAAGTCATGCTTGTTGAGTCCCTTGCATTCAATCTTCTTTCCGTTTGTCAACTCGCACTCATGGGCTTTGTGTAACGCCCCAGATTCGTTACGCTAGGTGTCTGCCAGTTATTCGCCATCGTTGCCATGTAATTTGCTTGCGTGTTGCACTTTGCCATGTCATCATCTGCATTTCGTATCATGTCATCATGTGCATTTCATTTTGCATGCGTGTTCGTCTCATGCATCCGAGCATTTTCCCCGTTGTCCGTTTTGCAATCCGGTGCTCCTATGTCATCCGGAGTCCCCTTCTTCTCTCCTTTTGTGAGCGGGTGTTAAACTTTCTCGGAATGGCCCGAGGTTTGCCATGCAGCCTTGGTATAGCACCGGTAGACCGCCTGCCAAGTTTCGTGCCATTTGGAGGTCGTTTGATACTCCAACGGTTAACCGGGTAACCGCAAAGCCCTCTTTGAGTTGCAGCCCAACACCCCTTCCAAAGTGGCCCAAAACCCACCAAACTCTCCTCCATGCTCTCGGTCGTTCGATCACGATCGCGTGGCCGAAAACCGCTCCTCATTTGGACACTCCTAGCTCCCTCTACCTATATAAACACCTCCCCCGTCCAAATCCGGGTCCTGAAACCCTAGCCCCGCTCCCCTCGCGCGCCGGACATGTCCAACCCCGCCGGACATGTCCAGCCTCCACGTCGCTCCGACGAATCGGAGGACGCCACATCAGCAGCGCTGCCGCCTCACCCAATCGCCTCCTGCCACGCGTCCCGGCACCCGCTCCCGCGCCGCGCGGGCCCGCCAGGCCCATCGCCGGCCCGCGCCTGGCCCGGCCGCGCGCCGCCCGACGCCTCCCCGCGCCTCCCTGCGTCCTCGCCGCCGGCCACCGCGCGTGCCGCCGCCGCCTCGTCGCCGGCGACCGACCCCGGCCTCCGCCGCGCTCTGCTCCCCGCGTCGCCGCCCCCGCGCCCTCCGCGCGACCCACCGCCGCCGCCGCCTTCGGCCACGGCCCCGCGCCGCCCCGGCGCTCGCCTCCCTAGCCTCGCCGTCGTCGCCCCGCCTCCCGCTGCGCCGGCCCGCGTGTTGCCGGACCCCGCCGCCCAGCTCGTCCCCGGCCCGCCGGAGCTCCTCCCGAGCCGGCCGCGCTGCCTCCCCGTCGCGGGAGCGCCTCCCCGCCGCCTCCTCCTCGTTCCCCGCCAGATCCGGCGAGGATCCGGCCGGATCCGGGCGCCCGCCGACCTCTCCGGCCTCCTCCGCCTCATCCCGCAGCTCCGGCGAGCTTTCTCCGGCGAGCTCCGGCCGTGCGTCGAGAACCGTGCCCGCAGGTTGACCCCCCCATATCTCTAAGTCCCTAAATTTTGTCATTATCATGCCATATTCATTGCATCACATCTCTGCATCCGTAGCTCCATTTCGTGCGTGTAATATGTCAAATTGTTCGTCTCAACGAGTAGATCATTTCATTCCATTGCATCATTTTCATTTGAGCTCATCTTGGTGCCCGAAATGCTGTTGGAAGAGTGCATGTTGATGTTAATCTGCTGAAACTGTTATAACTTGCTGTTTTATCATTTTTGCCATGATTGATGTGTGCATCCTATGAGGTTGATGTCTACATGAATGTTGATCTATGCCATGCCATCTTTCCAGGGGTGTTAACCATGTATTTTTGTGATTTGTGTGCTGAGTGCATTGAGCTTGTTAAGTAGGGTAGTTGCTGTTGCTGTTTTCCTGACAGATTCTGTTATATTTTGTTGCTATGTTAACATGCTTCTACCAATCAATCTATGCATAATCTGGAGATGCTCTATAAACATGTTTTGATCTACATGTCATGCTCTATTCATTCATGCCCTTGGTTGAAATTATAGCCTGCTGGAACATGTTCATATCTTGCTCCAAAGTTGCTTGAAAATGTTGCTGTCAGCCTGTTTACATTAAGTTCACTTGTTCCCATGTGTTTTCCTAGTGATCCATGCACCCGATGAACTTGCTCTTGCCATGCTTAGCTTCTTAAACATGCCTTCTTACTGTTGGTTGCCTTGACATGCCATGTATTGCTCTGTGGTGAGTGGTTCAAGCTCACGAACATGCCTACTTATTGTTGTTCCTGCCATGTATGAATCTGTAATATAACTTGCCATGTTTACATGGGTGCCATCATATTTTCTATGCCTTTTTGGCTCATGGTCTGTAAGGGACTTTTGATCTATGCCATTAGTAGATTCATGCCATGCCTTTGTTTGCCATGTTAAGTTCCTGTAACATGTTGTTTGATAGCTCTAAACATTGCAACCTGATGTTATTTCTGCAAAGTCTGAAACTGTTATTATTTGCAATATCTCCATGTGTTTTTGAGCATGTTCTAGTTGTTTCTGGAGATAGTTCAGTGTTCATGTTTTGTTATGCTTTACGCGTACTTCATGCCCATGCCTTTTGTTATTATGTTGGCGTGCTGTAGCATATTGTTTTAACGCTTGCAATATGCCTAGTTGCTGTTATGGACAGATTGTTGCTATGACTTGTTTCATGTGCGTGTGTTGAACCGTTGCTCCGTTTTGAGTGTGCTCTATTTGAAACTTGCTTGATTTTGCATGTAGTTTCATATTATCATGTTGCATCCTTGTTTTGGTGTGTTTGCTTGATGTTTGGGTGCATTTTGCATCAATGCCATGCCTAACTTGTTTTGCTCATATCTTCTAGGCCGTAGCTCCAAATCTAATGAACTTTATATGTAACTTGACTAGAATTTTGTGTAGATCCTCTTGGTGCTCTTTAACTTGCTGTTTAACAACTTGAACATAAGGTTTATTCAGTTCTGGACCAATATCGAAATATGCATATGAGGACTTACCGGAATTGATATATGTTGTTTCCGGCCTCATTTAAACTTGCCTTGATGTGTGCTCTTGTTTGCATCATCTTTTCCCATGAGTAGCTTCATCTAGTTTTGTCATGCATCATGCTTGTTGTGCATCGTGTCTTGTTCATGTGTGGTGTGTTTACTATATTGTGTGCTTCTTCTCGATAGTTCCCGTTTTGTTGCGATCGTGAGGATTCGTTCGTCTACGTGTGGTTCGTCTTCGTGGCTTCATCTTCTTCATGGGCTCGTTCTTCTTCCTTGTGGGATTTCAGGCAAGATGACCGCTACCCTGGATCTCACTACTATCATTGCTATGCTAGTTGCTTCGTTCTATCGCTATGCTGCGCTACCTATTACCTGTTTATCAAGCCATCCCATATTGCCATGAACCTCTAATCCTTTGACACCTTTCCTATGCAAACCGTTGTTTGGCTATGTTACCGCTTTGCTCAGCCCCTCTTATAGCGTTGCTAGTTGCAGGTGAAGTTGAAGATTTCTCCATGGTGGACAGGGTTTATGTTGGGATATCACAATATCTCTTATATTATTAATGCATCTATATACTTGGTAAAGGGTGGAAGGCTCGGCCTTATGCCTGGTGTTTTGTTCCACTCTTGCCGCCCTAGTTTCCTTCATACCGGTGTTATGTTCCCGGATTTTGCGTTCCTTACGCGGTCGGGTGATTTATGGGACCCCCTTGACAGTTCGCTTTGAATAAAACTCTTCCAGCAAGGCCCAACATTGGTTTTACCATTTGCCTCACCACCACCTACTTTTCCCTTGGGAGTCGCTCTCTCGAGGGTCATCTTTATTCAGCCCCCCCGGGCCAATGCTTGTCTAAGTGTTGGTCCAAACTAGAGCCCTTTGCAGCGCCCCCTCAGGGAAACTTGAGGTCTGGTTTTAGTTGTACGGATTGCTCATCCGGTCGTGGCCTGAGACGAGATACGCGCGGCTACTATCAGGGTGTCGGCACGCCGGGAGGTCTTGCTGGTCTTGTTTTACCATTGTCGAAATGCCTTGATGTACCGGGATACCGAGTCTGATCGGAGTGTCTCGGGTGAAGGTCTATTCCTTCGTTGATCGTGAGAGCTTGTCATGGGCTAAGTTGGGACACCCCTGCAGGGTTTAAACTTTTGAGAGCCGTGCCCGCGGTTATGTGGCAGATGGGAATTTGTTAATGTCCGGTTGTAGATAACTTGACACCAGATCCGAATTAAAACGCATCAACCGCGTGTGTAGCCGTGATGGCCTCTTCTCGGCGGAGTCCGGGAAGTGAACACAGTTTCTGTGTTATGTTTGACGTAAGTAGGTGTTCAGGATCACCTCTTGATCATTGCTAGCTTCACGACCGTTCTGCTTGTTCTCTTCTCGCTCTTCTTGGCGTATGTTAGCCATCATACTTGCTTAGTCGCTGCTGCAACCTCACCACTTTACCCCTTCCTTTCCCATTAAGCTTTGCTAGTCTTGATACCCATGGTAATGGGATTGCTGAGTCCTCGTGGCTCACCAGATACTTCCAAAACCAGTTTGCAGGTGCCTATGTTACCGAGCAGGTGACGCAACCAAGCTCAAGGTGGAGCTCGATGAAGATCTTGCCCTTTGTGTTGTTTCGTTCTAGTTGATCAGTAGTGGAGCCCAGTTGGGGTCGATCGGGGACCTTTTGTCGCATTTGGGGTTCTTATTTTATTTTGGTTCCGTAGTCGGACCTTGATTGTATCTGGATGATGTAATGCTTTATTCATGTAATTGTGTGAAGTGGCGATTGTAAGCCAACTATGTATCTCTTTCCCTTATGTATTACATGGGTTGTGTGAAGATTACCTCACTTGCGACATTGCTTTCAATGCGGTTATGCCTCTAAGTCGTGCTTCGACACGTGGGAGATATAGCCTCATCGAGGGCGTTACAAGTTGGTAATCAGAGCCTTCCCCGACCTTAGGAGCCCCACTGCTTGATCGTTTTTAGCGGCCGAGTTGTGTCTAGAAAAATGTTTTGAGTCATTTAGGATTATATATATCGGAGAGTTAGGAATTCTTTTTACTCCTCAGTCCCTTCGTCGCTCTGGTGAGGTCTCCCGACGTAGAAGTTTTGACTCTTCTCTTCTCAAATTTCACTAATTTTTTTTAGGACCACGCGGGTATTTTGGAATCGTTCCGATGGTTTAATGATGAGAACATTATCTTGGTGCCTCCTGTCAGGGGTTTAGTGTAAGTGTCCCGGGGAGTTGAGCTCAGAGGTGTTGTCGTCATATTTTTATCGTTGCAGTTCTGGAATACCTGAGTTTAGTACGCCGACATCGAAAATCTCTTTTATGCAGTTGTTGGTGAGATAACCCCGATAACCCAGTACTGAGGTGAGTACGGGAGTATTGCCATGACTCGTATAACGGATGCTTTTCGAAGGTTGAGGTACACAATTTCCGAAGGTTTCTTGGTTATGTGTTGACGGAAGGATACAGCTGGATGTAGGGATTGTTAGTTTGGGTGAGATATATTGCTTCCCCTGTATCCCCAACACCAGATTGCATAACCAGAAAGTTTCGGGAGTTTATAGGTGGGAATTCAAGTAGCTCCTAGAATATCTTTTCGACAGATGCATGATATGGGATTGGGTAAATCTCTATCATATGTATTTGTTCCGTCTTATTCTACAAGCCAAATCCTTTGTTTTATTTTATTTATGGTATTCGAGTTGCTTCAAAGTCAAATGTTGAATCCATACCTTTCCTAAACGGTGTCCTCATATTGCTATGTGAAGACTAATCCTTTTTTATCATTGAGGTTGTCTTGTTAATTCTTTTCCAACCGGTGCGCTTCTCTTCGAGATGATCCCATCATTCTCCCCATCCGCAAGATCATTTCTAAGTTTTCTCAACGGTGTTTGTTTCATCCGTCCCAAGTTGCCTTTGTTTTCCCGCCCTCCCACCCTTTTTCTTCAAGGATACAGATTTCTTAATCAAGTATCCATTTATTCATGTGAAGTATCTTCATTGTTTTCAATCAATGTTCTGATCCGGTGATTTCCCATGAAGATGATCAACAGTTTCAAGTTCATCATCCTTCATTGTTGTTTCTTCTCCGGTGGTTCCAATTCAAGCTATCGATATTCATTATATTCCTTTCCTCGTTTCTAATGCTTTCTCATGCCGATGCACCTCTTAATCATTCACCTCTTTCTATTCATTTGTTCTTGAGTGCTGAAGATATCTCACAAGACTTGTGTTTCCATTCTCAATCCCTTCAAGATATTTCGAGGTTGTTATCTCATTCAAGCCATTTAATTCAACCGGTGCAATCTCTCTTTAATATCATTCTCAACGGTGTTTTCTTTTGAGTGGGCCCTAACCCACAGGTCTTTTCCCAGGATCTTACCCGACTCTTCTAATTCTCCCGGGGTTATTCTCAAATTCTTTTCAAGTGTGTCGTAAGAATGAATTTTCATCAGTCACATGCCTTCTCCAAGATCTTTCAAACTATTTTTCATTGTTGGCTCAACAACCTTGTTTTTTTTTCATTCTCCCGGAGTATCTCATACAATTCATGGTGGTTCTCATCTTCATTCTCAACATGTGAAGACCGAAGAAGGATTTCTCTTAAATCTTGGTCCATTCTCTTGAATATTCATGGTTCTAGCTTCATGCTATCCTCATAATTGTTTTCGATTGTGAGAATTCTTTTCAACCATCCGACGCATTTCAAGGGTTGCTTCCTTTCTCGATCATCTGAAGGCCATCATTTCTGAATATTACTCATTCTCAGCTTTCAACTCTCGTTCTCGAATTCTTCCGGTGCATCGTTCGAATATCCTCTAATCAGTTCTTGATCTCTTTGTTCTCATGTATCTAGTTTGTCTCAAGCACCTTCGTTCATTTGCTAATTCTTACCGGTGATGCACCCCTACTTCGATCATTTTCAATTCTTACGGTGGTTCTTTCAAGATCTCTCTTCCTTGTTCATCATATCAATTCATTTGTTGTTCCAATCCTACCGGTGGTTCGTTGAAGACCTTCTCAAGTTTTGATATATCTCTTTTAATCCTTTCTACGGGAATAAGTAGTATGCCAAATCCGTTGATTGTCATCAATTTAATTGGTGAAGGATAAGCATAGCATAATTCTTATTCTTGTTCATCCAAGTGATTAATTCTTTATTCCGGAGGCCCTTAAAATTCTCGGTTTCATTTGTTTCATCTTCTCTTTTTCCCGGAGTTCCAAGCTCTAATTATCACGGAGATCCATCTAAATCATTGCAAGGATTCACCTTGTGTTTTCAATTTCTCTTTCTTTTCATTCCTTTTGTTTACTGGAGTTCTTCATGGAGGATCTACATGGTGGTTCGTCAAGGTTTCTTTTCATTCTTCAATTGTTCTTCAAGATTTCTATTGAAGTTATGATCCGCCAAGCTATACTCAAAAATTAAACATGGTGCTCAACACATGTTTTGTTTTGAGGCGTTCAACTATTCTTCTTCTTGCATTTCGAAGTGCAATTCTTTCTACCTTATCTTTTGAGGTGGTGTTATGTCATTCTTGACAATTTCCCTTCGCGTTTCATGATTCACAAGTTTTCAAGAGTGACATAATTAAATCCATCTTTTTCTCTTTGTTCAAGAGATCTTTTCAACCATCAACTTCTTCGTTGGAGTTATCTTGTGTCAGATTTCACCTAAAGCCTTTCCTTAAGGGGTGTTGCTATTTGTGGTGATTATGCATGACCCAAGCTTGCTCTTTATCCTCTTGGTGGAAGAAGTTTTCATCTCTTCGTTGATCTTAAACAAGCAATTGTTTTTCGTTAGTGGCAGGATTTCACCTCAAGTGTTGAGATGTTTCCATAAGCCCACTACAAGCTTGTTCTTTTCGTTGTTGGTTTTCCAACAACTCCGTTCTAACCTTCTTGCAAGGATGCTTTCCAAGTTCACTTGTGGCAAAAGTTGTCATTTTCTTCTCCGTCCCTTTATCCCAACGATCTAACTTCTATTCTTTCGTTACGGAGGCATTGTGATGTTGTGCTCTTCACCCATCACCTCGTTTTTTGAGGATCGTGTTCTTTTCTTGCTTATCCATTTAACCGGAGTGTTGTATCATCTCTTCAATACCTTTTCATCTCATCAAATTTTCTTCTCTTTTCTACCGGAGTGCTGTCCAAATTCTGTCATTCTTGTTCCTTGGCTATCTCATTATAACGAGGTGGTCATATTCTTTTCGTTCGTGAAGCTCTTTTTCCATGTCTTTCAACCTTCAAGTTCTCGTAATACTCCTTGTTCCTCTTTTCTACCGGATTGTTTGCAATCTCGTTCATCTCTGTTGTACTCTTTCTTTTAAATTGCTCAACCTCTCAAAGTTCGTGGTTTCACTCATTCGTCAAAGAAGCAACTTAGTTTTACCTCTTCTCTTCCTCTTCCGTTTTCCCTCCGGTGCCATCCTAGATCTCGGGACGAGATCCTCTCGTAGTGGTGGAGTGTTGTAACGCCCCGGATTTGTTGCGCCAGGTGTCTGCCAGTTATTCGCCGTCGTTGCCATGTCATTTGCTTGCGTGTTGCACTTTGCCATGTCATCATCTGCATTTCATATCATGTCATCATGTGCATTTCATTTTGCATGCGTGTTCGTCTCATGCATCCGAGCATTTTCCCCGTTGTCCGTTTTGCAATCCGGCGCTCCTATGTCATCCGGAGTCCCCTTCTTCTCTCCTGTTGTGAGCGGGTGTTAAACTTTCCCAGAATGGCCCGAGGTTTGCCATGCGGCCTTGGTATAGCACCGGTAGACCGCCTGCCAAGTTTCGTGCCATTTGGAGGTCGTTTGATACTCCAACGGTTAACCGGGTAACCGCAAAGCCCTCTTTGAGTTGCAGCCCAACACCCCTTCCAAAGTGGCCCAAACCCCACCAAAATCTCCTCCATGCTCTCGTTCGTTCGATCACGATCGCGTGGCCAAAAACCGCTCCTCATTTGGACACTCCTAGCTCCCTCTACCTATATAAACACCTCCGCCGTCCAAATCCGGGTCCCGAAACCCTAGCCCCGCTCCCCTCGCGCGCCGGACATGTCCAACCCTGCCGGACATGTCCAGCCTCCACGTCGCTCCGACGAATCGGAGGACGCCACGTCAGCAGCGCCGCCGCCTCGCCCAATCGCCTCCTGCCACGCGTCCCGGCACCCGCTCCCGCGCCGCGCGGGCCCGCCAGGCCCATCGCCGGCCCGTGCTTGGCCCGGCCGCGCGCCGCCCGACGCCTCCCCGCGCCTCCCTACGTCCTTGCCGCCGGCCACCGCGCGCGCCACCGCCGCCTCGTCGCCGGCGACCGGCCCCGGCCTCCACCGTGCTCTGCTCCCCGCGTCGCCGCCCCCGCGCCCTCCGCGCGACCCACCGCCGCCGCCGCCGTCGGCCATGGCCCCGCGCCGCCCCGGCGCTCGCCTCCCTGGCCTCGCCGCCGTCGCCCCGCCTCCCGCTGCGCCGGCCCGCGCGTTGCCGGACCCCGCCGCCCAGCTCGTCCCCGGCCCGCCGGAGCTCCTCCCGAGCCGGCCGCGCCGCCTCCTCGTCGCGGGAGCGCCTCCCCGCCGCCTCCTCCTCGTTCCCCGCCAGATCCGGCGAGGATCCGGTCGGATCCGGGCGCCCCCTGACCTCTCCGGCCTCCTCCTCCTCATCCCGCAGCTCCGGCGAGCTTTCTCCGGCGAGCTCCGGCCGTGCGTCGAGAACCGTGCCCGCAGGTTGACCCCCCCATATCTCTAAGTCCCTAAATTTTGTCATTATCATGCCATATTCATTGCATCACATCTCTGCATCCGTAGCTCCATTTCGTGCATGTAATATGTCAAATTGTTCGTCTCGACGAGTAGATCATTTCATTCCATTGCATCATTTTCATTTGAGCTCATCTTGGTGCCCGAAATGCTGTTGGAAGAGTGCATGTTGATGTTAATCTGCTGAAACTGTTATAACTTGCTGTTTTATCATTTTTGCCATGATTGATGTGTGCATCCTATGAGGTTGATGTCTACATGAATGTTGATCTATGCCATGCCATCTTTCCAGGGGTGTTAACCATGTATTTTTGTGATTTGTGTGCTGAGTGCATTGAGCTTGTTAAGTAGGGTAGTTGCTGTTGCTGTTTTCCTGACAGATTCTGTTATATTTTGTTGCTATGTTAACATGCTTCTACCAATCAATCTATGCATAATCTGGAGATGCTCTATAAACATGTTTTGATCTACATGTCATGCTCTATCCATTCATGCCCTTGGTTGAAATTATAGCCTGCTGGAACATGTTCATATCTTGCTCCAAAGTTGCTTGAAAATGTTGCTGTCAGCCTGTTTACATTAAGTTCACTTGTTCCCATGTGTTTTCCTAGTGATCCATGCACCCTATGAACTTACTCTTGCCATGCTTAGCTTCTTAAACATGCCTTCTTACTGTTGGTTGCCTTGACATGCCATGTATTGCTCTGTGGTGAGTGGTTCAAGCTCACGAACATGCCTACTTATTGTTGTTCCTGCCATGTATGAATCTGTAATATAACTTGCCATGTTTACATGGGTGCCATCATATTTTCTATGCCTTTTCTGCTCATGGTCTGTAAGGGACTTTTGATCTATGCCATTAGTAGATTCATGCCATGCCTTTGTTTGCCATGTTAAGTTCCTGTAACATGTTGTTTGATAGCTCTAAACATTGCAACCTGATGTTATTTCTGCAAAGTCTGAAACTGTTATTATTTGCAATATCTCCATGTGTTTTTGAGCATGTTCTAGTTGTTTCTGGAGATAGCTCAGTGTTCATGTTTTGTTATGCTTTACGCGTACTTCATGCCCATGCCTTTTGTTATTATGTTGGGGTGCTGTAGCATATTGTTTTGATGCTTGCAATATGCCTAGTTGCTGTTATGGACAGATTGTTGCTATGACTTGTTTCATGTGCGTCTGTTGAACCGTTGCTCCGTTTCGAGTGTGCTCTATATGAAACTTGCTTGATTTTGCATGTAGTTTCATATTATCATGTTGCATCCTTGTTTTGGTGTGTTTTCTTGATGTTTGGGTGCATTTTGCATCAATGCCATGCCTAACTTGTTTTGCTCATATCTTCTAGGCTGTAGCTCCAAATCTAATGAACTTTATATGTAACTTGACTAGAATTTTGTGTAGATCCTCTTGGTGCTCTTTAACTTGCTGTTTAACAACTTGAACATAAGGTTTATTCAGTTCTGGACCAATTTCGAAATATGCATATGAGGACTTACCGGAATTGATATATGTTGTTTCCGGCCTCATTTAAACTTGCCTTGATGTGTGCTCTTGTTTGCATCATCTTTTGCCATGAGTAGCTTCATCTAGTTTTGTCATGCATCATGCTTGTTGTGCATCATGTCTTGTTCATGTGTGGTGTGTTTACTATCTTGTGTGCTTCTTCTTGATAGTTCCCGTTTCGTTGCGATCGTGAGGATTCGTTCGTCTACGGGTGGTTCGTCTTCGTGGCTTCATCTTCTTCATGGGCTCGTTCTTCTTCCTTGTGGGATTTCAGGCAAGATGACCGCTACCTTGGATCTCACTACTATCATTGCTATTCTAGTTGCTTCGTTCTATCGCTATGCTGCGCTACCTATTACCTGTTTATCAAGCCATCCCATATTGCCATGAACCTCTAATCCTTTGACACCTTTCCTATGCAAACCGTTGTTTGGCTATGTTACCGCTTTGCTCAGCCCCTCTTATAGCGTTGCTAGTTGCAGGTGAAGTTGAAGATTTCTCCATGGTGGACAGGGTTTATGTTGGGATATCACAATATCTCTTATATTATTAATGCATCTATATACTTGGTAAAGGGTGGAAGGCTCGGCCTTATGCCTGGTGTTTTGTTCCACTCTTGCCGCCCTAGTTTCCTTCATACCGGTGTTATGTTCCCGGATTTTGCGTTCCTTACGCGGTCGGGTGATTTATGGGACCCCCTTGACAGTTCGCTTTGAATAAAACTCTTCCAGCAAGGCCCAACATTGGTTTTACCATTTGCCTCACCACCACCTACTTTTCTCTTGGGAGTCGCTCTCTCGAGGGTCATCTTTATTCAGCCCCCCCGGGCCAATGCTTGTCTAAGTGTTGGTCCAAACTAGAGCCCTTTGCAGCGCCCCCTCAGGGAAACTTGAGGTCTGGTTTTAGTTGTACGGATTGCTCATCCGGTCGTGGCCTGAGACGAGATACGCGCGGCTACTATCAGGGTGTCGGCACGCCGGGAGGTCTTGCTGGTCTTGTTTTACCATTGTCGAAATGTCTTGATGTACCGGGATACCGAGTCTGATCGGAGTGTCTCGGGTGAAGGTCTATTCCTTCGTTGATCGCGAGAGCTTGTCATGGGCTAAGTTGGGACACCCCTGCAGGGTTTAAACTTCCGAGAGCCCTGCCCGCGGTTATGTGGTAATTGGGAATTTGTTAATGTCCGGTTGTAGATAACTTGACACCAGATCCGAATTAAAACGCATCAACCGCGTGTGTAGCCGTGATGGTCTCTTCTCGGCGGAGTCCGGGAAGTGAACACGGTTTCTGTGTTATGTTTGACGTAAGTAGGTGTTCAGGATCACCTCTTGATCATTGCTAGCTTCACGACCGTTCCGCTTGTTCTCTTCTCGCTCTTCTTTGCGTATGTTAGCCATCATACTTGCTTAGTCGCTGCTGCAACCTCACCACTTTACCCCTTCCTTTCCCATTAAGCTTTGCTAGTCTTGATACCCATGGTAATGGGATTGCTGAGTCCTCGTGGCTCACCAGATACTTCCAAAACCAGTTTGCAGGTGCCTATGTTACCGAGCAGGTGACGCAACCAAGCTCAAGGTGGAGCTCGATGAAGATCTTGCCCTTTGTGTTGTTTCGTTCTAGTTGATCAGTAGTGGAGCCCAGTTGGGGTCGATTGGGGACCTTTTGTCGCATTTGGGGTTCTTCTTTTATTTTGGTTCCGTAGTCGGACCTTGATTGTATCTGGATGATGTAATGCTTTATTCATGTAATTGTGTGAAGTGGCGATTGTAAGCCAACTATGTATCTCTTTCCCTTATGTATTACATGGGTTGTGTGAAGATTACCTCACTTGCGACATTGCTTTCAATGCGGTTATGCCTCTAAGTCGTGCTTCGACACGTGGGAGATATAGCCGCATCGAGGGCGTTACAAGTTGGTAATCAGAGCCTTCCTCGACCTTAGGAGCCCCACTGCTTGATCGTTTTTAGCGGCCGAGTTGTGTCTAGAAAAATGTTTTGAGTCATTTAGGATTATATATATCGGAGAGTTAGGAATTCTTTTTACTCCTCAGTCCCTTCGTCGCTCTGGTGAGGTCTCCTGACGTAGAAGTTTTGACTCTTCTCTTCTCAAATTTCACTAATTTTTTTTTTAGGATCACGCGGGTATTTTGGAATCATTCTGATGGTTTTATGATGAGAACATTGTCTTGGTGCCTCCTGTCAGGGGTTTAGTGGAAGTGTCCCGGGGAGTTGAGCTCTGAGGTGTTGTCGTCATATTTTTATCGGTGCAGTTCTGGAATACCTGAGTTTAGTACGCCGACATCGAAAATCTCTTTTATGCAGTTGTTGGTGAGATAACCCCGATAACCCAGTACTGAGGTGAGTACGGGAGTATTGCCATGACTCATATAATGGATGCTTTTCGAAGGTTGAGGTACACGATTTCCGAAGGTTTCTTGGTTATGTGTTGACGGATGGATACAGCTGGATGTAGGGATTGTTAGTTTGGGTGAGATATATTGCTTCCCCTGTATCCCCAACACCAGATTGCATAACCAGAAAGTTTCGGGAGTTTATAGGTGGGAATTCAAGTAGCTCCTAGAATATCTTTTCGACAGATGCATGATATGGGATTGGGTAAATCTCTATCATATGTATTTGTTCCGGCTTATTCTACAAGCCAAATCCTTTGTTTTATTTTATTTATGGTATTCGAGTTGCTTCAAAGTCAAATGTTGAATCCATACCTTTCCTAAACGGTGTCCTCATATTGCTATGTGAAGACTAATCCTTTTTGATCATTGAGGTTGTCTTGTTAATTCTTTTCCAACCGGTGCGCTTCTCTTCGAGATGATCCCATCATTCTCCCCATCCGCAAGATCATTTCTAAGTTTTCTCAACGGTGTTTGTTTCATCCGTCCCAAGTTTCCTTTGTTTTCCCGCCCTCCCACCCTTTTTCTTCAAGGATACAGATTTCTTAATCAAGTATCCATTTATTCATGTGAAGTCTCTTCATTGTTTTCAATCAATGTTCTGATCCGGTGATTTCCCATGAAGATGCTCAACAGTTTCAAGTTCATCATCCTTCATTGTTGTTTCTTCTCCGGTGGTTCCAATTCAAGCTATCGATATTCATTATATTCCTTTCCTCGTTTCTAATGCTTTCTCATGCCGATGCACCTCTTAATCATTCACCTCTTTCTATTCATTTGTTCTTGAGTGCTGAAGATATCTCACAAGACTTGTGTTTCCATTCTCAATCCCTTCAAGATATTTCGAGGTTGTTATCTCATTCAAGCCATTTAATTCAACCGGTGCAATCTCTCTTTAATATCATTCTCAACGGTGTTTTCTTTTGAGTGGGCCCTAACCCACAGGTCTTTTCCCAGGATCTTACCTGACTCTTCTAATTCTCCCGGGGTTATTCTAAAATTCTTTTCAAGTGTGATGTAAGAATGAATTTTCATCAGTCACATGCCTTCTCCAAGATCTTTCAAACTATTTTTCATTGTTGGCTCAACAACCTTGTTTTTTTTCATTCTCCCGGAGTATCTCATACAATTCATGGTGGTTCTCATCTTCATTCTCAACATGTGAAGACCGAAGAAGGATTTCTCTTAAATCTTGGTCCATTCTCTTGAATATTCATGGTTCTAGCTTCATGCTATCCTCATAATTTTTTTCGATTGTGAGAATTCTTTTCAACCATCCGACGCATTTCAAGGGTTGCTTCCTTTCTCGATCATCTGAAGGCCATCATTTCTGAATATTACTCATTCTCAGCTTTCAACTCTCGTTCTCGAATTCTTTGATGCATCGTTCGAATATCCTCTAATCAGTTCTTGATCTCTTTGTTCTCATGTATCTAGTTTGTCTCAAGCACCTTCATTCATTTGCTAATTCTTACCGGTGATGCACCCCTACTTCGATCATTTTCAATTCTTACGGTGGTTCTTTCAAGATCTCTCTTCCTTGTTCATCATATCAATTCATTTGTTGTTCCAATCCTACCGGTGGTTCGTTGAAGACCTTCTCAAGTTTTGATATATCTCTTTTAATCCTTTCTATGGGAATAAGTAGTATGCCAAATCCGTTGATTGTCATCAATTTAATTGGTGAAGGATAAGCATAACATAATTCTTATTCTTGTTCATCCAAGTGATTAATTCTTTATTCCAGAGGCCCTTAAAATTCTCGGTTTCATTTGTTTCATCTTCTCTTTTTCCCGGAGTTCCAAGCTCTAATTATCACGGAGATCCATCTAAATCATTGCAAGGATTCACCTTGTGTTTTCAATTTCTCTTTCTTTTCATTCCTTTTGTTTACCGGAGTTCTTCATGGAGGATCTACATGGTGATTCGTCAAGGATTCTTTTCATTCTTCAATTGTTCTTCAAGATTTCTATTGAAGTTATGATCCGCCAAGCTATACTCAAAAATTAAACATGGTGCTCAACACATGTTTTGTTTTGAGGCGTTCAAGTATTCTTCTTCTTGCATTTCGAAGTGCAATTCTTTCTACCTTATCTTTTGAGGTGGTGTTATGTCATTCTTGACAATTTCCCTTCGCGTTTCATGATTCACAAGTTTTCAAGAGTGACATAATTAAATCCATCTTTTTCTCTTTGTTCAAGAGATCTTTTCAACCGTCAACTTCTTCGTTGGAGTTATCTTGTGCCAAATTTCACCTAAAGCCTTTCCTTAAGGGGTGTTGCTATTTGTGGCGATTATGCATGACCCAAGCTTGCTCTTTATCCTCTTGGTGGAAGAAGTTTTCATCTCTTCGTTGATCTTAAACAAGCAATTGTTTTTTGTTAGTGGCAGAATTTCACCTCAAGTGTTGAGATGTTTCCATAAGCCCACTACAAGCTTGTTGAAAGTGCAACTAATCCCCGGGTGGTTTTGGTAATTAATAACAACATATATATCATTGAACTAATAGTTACTTGAGAATCATTTCAGAGAGTTCAGTGATATGGGTATGGCAAGGACTGAAGAAGTGGACCCCCCAAAATGCTAAGGCAAGCATTGGCAAAAGCTCAAGACTCCATTTTTGGTTTAGTGATCCAAGATCACATTGAGTCCATAGGAAAAGCCAATACTATTAAAAGGGGATGAGGTTATGATGATGATCTAGTTGCTCAAGTGCTTAGTGATACATCTCCTAAACTATCAGCAACTTTCACTGCCATAGACACTCATAAGTAGTCTCGGTCCCACCGATATTCCAAACTCAGTCACACCGAGATGAACCACCTCAGCCATAAGCCAAACCCTAGTAAACTCGGATTTTCCGATTCTGAACTCGGTCTCACCGAAACATGAGTTGCCAAGCTTCTGTAACCTTCTGTCATCAAATCGGTGTCACCGAGATGATGAAGTCGGTCCCACCGAAACTGGCATGCTCGTGTCATTGCACGAATCGGACTAACCGAGATTGTATATTCGGTCCCACCAAAAATCCCAACGTTCACATTATTTGAACTATCGGTCTCACCGAGTTGTCCACTTCGGTCCCACCGAGATTGCTCAAATGTGTGTAACGGTTGGATTTTGTGTGGAGGCTATTTATACCCCTCCACCCCCTCTTCATTCGTGGAGAGAGCCATCAGAAAGAACTACCACTCCTACCTTACATTTCTGAGAAGAGAACTACCTACCCTTGTGTTGAGATCAAGTTGCTCCACTCCCACCATATGAAGCTTGATCTCTAGCCTTCCCAAGTTGCTTTCCACTCAATCCTTTCTTCCACCACAGCCAAATCAGTGAGGAGAGTTGAGTGTTGGGGAGATTATCATTTGAAGCACAAGAGCAAGGAGTTCATCATCATCTACAACATCTATTACCTTTTGGAGGGTGGTGCCTCCTAGATTGGTTAGGTGTCGCTTGGGAGCCTCCGTCGTCGAGATGTGGAGTTGAACCAAGAAGTTTGTAAGGGCAAGGAGATCGCCTACTTCGTGAAGATCTACCCCGAGTAAGGCTAGCCCTCCGTGGGCGTAGGCCATGATGGAATAGACAAGGTTGCTTCTTCGTGGACCCTTCGTGGGTGGAGCCCTCCGTGGACTCTCGCAGCCGTTACCCTCCGTGGGTTGAAGTCTCCATCAACGTGGATGTACGATAGCGCCACCTATCGGAACCACGGGAAAAATCACCGCGACTCCAAAATTGCGTTTGCTCTTCTCCACCTCTCTTTACTACATGTGCAATTTACTTTCCGCTGCCTATACTCTAGAATTGCATGTGTAGGGTGATGCTTGACTTGATCATAATTGTGAATCTGCCAAAAACTGTTCTTTGTCAAAAGGCAGAATTTTTATGTTGACAAGTAGTCTAATCACCCCCCCTCTAGACATACTTTCGATCCTACAAGTGGTATCAGAGCTTTGGTCTCCATTGTATTGGTTTCCATTGCATTGGACTCCATAAGCTTGGTTTCACAACCTAGGAGAGTATGGCATCTAGTGAGGGTAATTTTCGTAGAGGTCCTTACTTTGATGGTACAAATTTTGCTAGTTGGAAGCATAAAATGAAAATGCATATTCTTGGTCATAACCCAGCCGCATGGGGCATTATTTGTGTTGGTATGCAAGGTGAATTCTTCGAGGAAGGAAAAGTTCCGGATCACAAAGCTACACCGGAAGAATTGCGGATGTTGCAAAACAATGCTCAAGCTTGTGACATTCTCTTCAATGCCTTGTGTCCCGAGGAGTTCAACAAAATCAGCCGTCTTGAGAATGCAAAAGAGATTTGGGATACTTTGGTTGAAATGCACGAAGGTACCGAGTCCGTGAAGGAATCAAAGCTAGATATTCTTCAAGGTCAACTTGACAAGTTCAAGATGAAGGATGGTGAAGGAGTCGCTGAAATGTACTCTAGGCTTGCTCTCATCACAAATGAGATTGCCGGCTTAGGAAGCGAAGAAATGACCGACCGATTCATCATCAAGAAGATTCTCAGAGCTTTGGATGGAAAGTATGACACCGTGTGCACTTTGATCCAAATGATGCCAAACTACAAGACTCTCAAGCCAACCGAAGTCATTGGAAGAATTGTTGCTCATGAGATGACACTTAAGGATAAGGAAGAGCTTCACAACAAGTCAAGTGGTGCTTACAAAGCTACAAGTGATGCTCCCACAACCTCAAGCGACAAGTTAGTTTCCAATGAAGAGATAAGCCTAATGGTCAAGAACTTCAACAAATTCTACAAGAATAGAGGCAAAGAGAGAAGCTCAAAGTCTAGATCATATGATGAAAAGAGATCTTCTAGTCGTGATCGAAACTGCTACAATTGTGGAAGACCCGGACACTACTCAAATGAGTGTACGGCTCCCCACAAGAGAAGAGAAGAATCTCCAAGAAGAAGAAGCTCAAGAGATGAGTCACCTCGGAAAGAGAGAAGGAGCAAAGATGATCGTTATGAACGAAGACCCTCTCAGAGAAGCAAGGATTCGGAGAGGAAAGACAAGTCATCAAGGAGCTACACAAGAAGAAAACATCAAGCTCATGTAGGTGAATGGGTCTCCGGCTCTGACTCCGACAATCAATCCGAAGGAAGCTATCACTCCGAATCCGACTACAGTCAAGATGAAGGTGTTGCCGGTCTTGCTCTCGTATCCTCCAACTCCAACTCCTACGACTTATTTGATTCACCAAATGAGGGAATTGGAAGATGCTTCATGGCTAAAGGCCCCAAGGTATCACACCCTGAATTCATTGACTTCAATAGTGATGAGGATGACTTGCTTGGTGAAGATGAGCTCTTGCATGATAAATCCAGTGATCCTAGTAACGATGAACATGCTAGTAGTCTTTATAGTCGAGAAGAGTCGAATGACAATGCTACGAAGGAGATTGAGCGTCTAACTAAAGAACTAAACACTCTTAAGTTAGCTCATGAAACAACTCAAGAAGATCATAGAGAGCTCCTAAGATCTCATGAGAAGCTACGCTTCGAGAAGCTCACTCTAGAGCAAGAACATGAGTTTCTAAAAGCAATCAATGACGATCTTCGAAAGAAGAGTTCTTCATATCTTGCCAAACGACTTCTCTTGTCTAATTTCTTGCCACCCATTAAGACTAAGCATGACAAGCATAAGAAAAATTCTTCCTCTAGCAGTAACAATAACCATGCTAAATCCAATGTTGTTGCTTCTAGTAGTTCTCTTGATTCCACTAACAATGTTTCAAGCCAAGTTACACTTGAGCAAGAGAATAGTTTATTGAAAGGGATCATAGAGAAAGGTGTCTACAAGAGCCTTGCCGGAAGCAAGAACTTTGAGGAAATTGTTCTCAAGCAAGGAAGGCACCGGAAGAATCAAGGAATTGGTTTTGAGCGAAAGTTCAACGCCGAAGGTGTTGAGTGGGAAGAAGGTCAATATCCTACTCCATAGTTTGTTCCTCAAAAGGAGAAGTATGATCCTACTTCTTCCAATGTGGAACAAGCTCAAGATGACCTTCCACCACAAGACCACAAGCTAAAAGGCAAGGACAAGCTTCAAGAGGAGATTGATGCATTTGTTGAAGCACCTCAAGCCATGGTCAAGTGGGTTCCCAAGGAAACGTCAAGTTCTACTTCGTCAAGCTCAACTACAACCCCAAGGATTCCCATCAAGATGATGTGGATCCCGAAGAAGAAGAACTAGAAAGTTCTTGAGGGTGACTCCGCCAACATACTTCACTCACACTCAATTTGGCAAAAACTTGTGCAATCAACTTCCACATCGTGCACTAGTTCATGGAGTCACAAACCCTCTTGTTGGTAAGTCAAGGGGCAAGGTAATCATTGCTTTCATGGACATCATCTATTGTGAACTTCAATCTATGTCCATGGATATTCTTGTTTGTTCCTTGTGGGACTAACCCATGTAGGTATTGAAAGTGCCCGAATCCAAAGGATAGCTCCCAACTCTTGATGATCTCCATCAACATTGAGCATCCACATCTTCAACATCTACATGAAGTCTTCTACGACAACCCAAGGTTAGTTTGACCCTTTAAAAGGGGTTCTCACATCTAGGGGGAGCTTTGCTCTAAAAAATTGAGCTAAAGCATCTTCAAATGATGTGAACACATCAATGCTTTATGTAAACGTGGTAACCCCACTTGTGCTTAAACGATGAGTATGACCTATGATCAAATGTTCTCATTTGGCTCCTAAGTCAATATACTCATATAAACATGACCTAGTCATCGACAAATTGTGTGTTAGTTGCTAGAGTTTTGGTTGTGCATGTTTGACACATATTTCATTTGCTATCTTATTGTGTGAGCATGTTGGATGCATGATTTTATCCATTCGAGGACATCCATTTGTTGTTTTGGTCGTTTTGATTTTTCTGACCAAATGGATGGACAAGAATGCCTAAGTACCTCCCCTAGCTATCTATGCTTTCTTGTCTCAAATTCTATTCATGCTTACATCACAATTTTTGAACAAGTCATTTTCGGACCCTCCGGGTGAGGAGCACTCGGAGCCACCGATCCATCAAGGGCTAATTTCCAAAACCTTCTAATTGATTTCGGTCAGACCAACTCACTCAAACTCGGTCGAACCGAAAGCATTTAGACTGATCTAGGTTTTCATCTCGGTGAAACCGAGTTGTGATTTTCGGCGTGACCGAAGTGCATAACTGCCTAGCAGTTATCCATCTCGGTGCCACCGAGTTTTACAACTCGGTCCCACCGACAGCGAAGGGGTATATATTCCGAGGGCCGCGCGCGTTGATTCCTCCTTCAAACATTTCGCCCCCACACCCCTTGCTGCCGTCGCCTTGGTCTCCGGATCGTCGCCGTTGTCGCCTGTGCGCCCTCGTCGCAGGTTTCCGTCGCCGTCAACGGCCATCTCCTCCGCGCCGTTGCCGCCGTAGAAAAACTCCACCAAGTTAGGGTGAGTTTTGATCCCACTCGTGCTCCCATCTCCGATTCAATGCACGTTTGGATTGCCTAGTATCTAGCCACGATTGAAATCCTCCTGTACACCAGATTGGTTCGTTTGAACTAGATTCGAGTAAAAGTTTTAGGGTTAGGTTTCCGCGGAACACATCTCGGTGAGACCGATTTTATATTTTCGGTATGACCGACTTGGCCTATGGCCATTGCACTGCACCCTTCGGTCCAACCGAGTTGTGCAACATCGGTGTGACCGAAATGAAGATTCTGTGAAACCCTAGTGTTTTCGGCAGGATCGAAACCCACTTCGGTCAAACCGAAAGTGGTGTGCCAAGCTCCTGTTTAACACTTCGGATTCACCGAACCTTAAACTCGGTCTGACCGACATGTCTTCTGTGAAAACTTAATACTAGAATTTGAACTCATTTTTTTTGCAAAAACTTCTGCATTTTGTGATGACTCTTCTTCTCTGCCTACACCTTATCTATTCACAGGTTGTCAGCCATGTCAGATGCCAGTGACAGTGAGAACAGGTCAGAGACACCCATTGCAGACATTCCAGAGGCAGGCACTAGTCCTGATCCTAGTAGCTCATCTGATGATGGTGAGAGGAGTACACCAAGTGGCATGCCTCCTGCAGCCACCAGAGCTAGAAAGAAGAGGAATTCAGATGATGAGGATTCAGATTTTGTTGTTGAGGAAGAGGTGACCTCAAAGCCTAAAAGGAAGGTTGTTGCCAAAGAGCAACAAGATCAACAATCTAAGAAGGGCACCAGCAAAGTCAAGCAGTCAACTGTTGCTAAGAAGCTGAATTTGGGAGAGGCAGCTGCAAGCAAAGTGAAGAAAACCACCAAGAGAAAGAGGATAGTGCATGATGCAGCAGTAGAGGATGAGGATGAGGAAGCACCCCAGCCTCCTCCTCAGAAGCCGAAGCTCATGGGTGATGCCATTAAGGCTGGAGCCACATCAAAGCCCAAGAAATCTGCTCCAGCTAAGGCAGCTCCAGCAAAGCCTGCTGCCAAGCCCACGAGGACCGTCAGAAACATTCCAGCGTCTGAAAAGAACAAGGATGATGTGCCACCAGCTGAGTCTGACGATGAAGGACCAGTTTTGCTGAAACTTCGTCCAAAACTGCCACTCCATAATGATGCTCATCCTCAAGCTGAGGATATGAAGACAAGGAAAGATAAAGGTCTCAGGCTATGAAGACAAACTGACCCATATGCCGTGAGGAGAAGAACTGCTGTAGATCCCAGATTTCACACCAGAGAGCAGCAGGACTTCTATGAGACCGTGCTGATGGACAAGAAGCCCATAGTCGCAAACACCAGATTTGTTGACTGGAAGTACATTGACAACGAAGAGCACAGAGATTTCTTTCCACATGTGCATGAAAGTTTCACTGCATGTGGAGTTGCAGATTTTGTAGGTCAGAAATTGACCAGTTGGAACGATGAGATGATAATGCAATTTTATGCCACAGCTCACTTCTACCCTGATGGAAAGATTATGTGGATGACTGAAGGTCAAAGGTTTTCTTCTTCTGTTGAAGAATGGGTAGAAATTCTGAATGCTCCAGTGCAACGAGAAGATGATATTGATGTATATGGGATTCCAAAGAAGAGTCATGAATCCATGAAAAACATGTACAAAGAGATTCCAGCAGAGGATGTGGAAATCTGGAAGCTCGGCTCAGTCTACCATCTCCAGGCAGGCTTACCTACCACTAATACCATTTTGAGGCATACCTTGATGCCCAAATCTGGAGATGATCGCATGATCAGAGGATACTCTATCAACATGCTGCACATACTTGATGAGAGAGCACCTTTCAAGGTGATGGACTTGATGGTAGAGACCATTAAGAGGACTGCAGCTGACCACAAAAGGTCGTGTGGATTTGCCCCGCAGATTCAGATGCTTATCAATGCCAAGTTTGGCACGGGCACATTCTTGTTGGATAGAGAACATTTACCGTTGCAGCCAGAGCATGAAGACAATGTTGTTGTGATGGATGAGGAGGATCCGACATCTGTTGAAGGTCAAGCCAAGATCGCAGCTGCTAAGAAAGCCAAAGATGACAAAGCAGCAGCAGCAGCAGCTAAACCAAAGAGTTTCGGAGAGCAAATTCTTGAAGCTACTCAAAGGATTGAACAACGCCTGGCCAGCATTGAACAGTCTCAGGAGAGCTTAGAGAGGATTGTTGACGAGAAGATCTACGCTCTGGACGTGAAGCTGACTGAAGTACAAGTGACCGTCAACAAGCTCGAGGCAGACATTGAGGAAGCAAAGCAGGACAAGGCAGAGCTTATGCGTGAGTTGCAGGATGACTTAGTCCAGGATTCTCATCGACAGACTGCTCCGGTTCCCAAAGGATCCCGATCAGCTGCTATTCCAGTGACTGACACCAGGACTACAGCTTCAGCACCTCCCACAGTTCCAGCAGTTGCTCCTACTCCAGCTCCAGCTCCAGTGTCCACTCCTCCAGCACAGACATCAGCTGAAGTCTTCGCCGATGCTGTCATATCCACTCCGACATCAACCCAGACGGGAGCCGCCAGCAGAGTCCACAGTGACGCTTAGCTCTATGCTTTTTCGAACTTTTTGGTAACTTGTTGCCAAAGGGGGAGAAATTGTATAGATCATAGGGCTTCGAGAGAGAGAGAGAGAGTGCTGTTGTCTTTGCGCTTTTGCTCTTCCGTTCTTTTGCGGTTTCTTTGAGATACTTTTGGTTTTCGAGACATTCAGTGTGTTTGATACTCCGTTTGATTCTACCTTAATGAGTGCTTGGTCGTACTATGCTTTAATGTGTGCTTAATGCTTATCATATGCCATTCCTATCTCGTATGACCATTTACTCATGTCTTGGTGATTGGGTGCATGCTGTTCATTCTTATCATTTTGTGCGCTCCACCAAGATGTATGTGACATGGAAGAGTGACCCATGATCCTAATCGATTGTGCATTTGCATTCAAACGCAAATCTTAAATAATGCACAAATTTAGGGGGAGCTCTTGCTTATCACATACTTCTCAAAGCGACGATATTATTCATTGATTATATCCTTTGTCGAAGCTTTGATCTATATGTTGTCATCAATTACCAAAAAGGGGGAGATTGAAAGTGCAACTAATCCCCGGGTGGTTTTGGTAATTAATAACAACATATATATCATTGAACTAATAGTTACTTGAGAATCATTTCAGAGAGTTCAGTGATATGGGTATGGCAAGGACTGAAGAAGTGGACCCCCCAAAATGCTAAGGCAAGCATTGGCAAAAGCTCAAGACTCCATTTTTGGTTTAGTGATCCAAGATCACATTGAGTCCATAGGAAAAGCCAATACTATTAAAAGGGGATGAGGTTATGATGATGATCTGGTTGCTCAAGTGCTTAGTGATACATCTCCTAAACTATCAGCAACTTTCACTGCCATAGACACTCATAAGTAGTCTCGGTCCCACCGATATTCCGAACTCAGTCACACCGAGATGAACCACCTCAGCCATAAGCCAAACCCTAGTAAACTCGGATTTTCCGATTCTGAACTCGGTCTCACCGAAACATGAGTTGCCAAGCTTCTGTAACCTTCTGTCATCAAATCGGTGTCACCGAGATGATGAAGTCGGTCCCACCGAAACTGGCATGCTCGTGTCATTGCACGAATCGGACTAACCGAGATTGTATATTCGGTCCCACCGAAAATCCCAACGTTCACATTATTTGAACTATCGGTCTCACCGAGTTGTCCACTTCGGTCCCACCGAGATTGCTCAAATGTGTGTAACGGTTGGATTTTGTGTGGAGGCTATTTATACCCCTCCACCCCCTCTTCATTCGTGGAGAGAGCCATAAGAAAGAACTACCACTCCTACCTTACATTTCTGAGAAGAGAACTACCTACCCTTGTGTTGAGATCAAGTTGCTCCACTCCCACCATATGAAGCTTGATCTCTAGCCTTCCCAAGTTGCTTTCCACTCAATCCTTTCTTCCACCACAGCCAAATCAGTGAGGAGAGTTGAGTGTTGGGGAGATTATCATTTGAAGCACAAGAGCAAGGAGTTCATCATCATCTACAACATCTATTACCTTTTGGAGGGTGGTGCCTCCTAGATTGGTTAGGTGTCGCTTGGGAGCCTCCGTCGTCGAGATGTGGAGTTGAACCAAGAAGTTTGTAAGAGCAAGGAGATCGCCTACTTCGTGAAGATCTACCCCGAGTAAGGCTAGCCCTCCGTGGGCGTAGGCCATGATGGAATAGACAAGGTTGCTTCTTCGTGGACCCTTCGTGGGTGGAGCCCTCCGTGGACTCTCGCAGCCGTTACCCTCCGTGGGTTGAAGTCTCCATCAACGTGGATGTACGATAGCGCCACCTATTGGAACCACGGGAAAAATCACCGTGTCTCCAAAATTGCGTTTGCTCTTCTCCACCTCTCTTTACTACATGTGCAATTTACTTTCCGCTGCCTATACTCTAGAATTGCATGTGTAGGGTGATGCTTGACTTGATCATAATTGTGAATCTGCCAAAAACTGTTCTTTGTCAAAAGGCAGAATTTTTATATTGACAAGTAGTCTAATCACCCCCCCTCTAGACATACTTTCGATCCTACACTTGTTCTTTTCGTTGTTGGTTTTCCAACAACTCCGTTCTAACCTTCTTGCAAGGATGCTTTCCAAGTTCACTTGTGGCAAAAGTTGTCATTTTCTTCTCCGTCCCTTTATCCCAACGATCTAACTTCTATTCTTTCGTTATGGAGGCATTGTGATGTTGTGCTCTTCACCCATCACCTCGTTTTTTGAGGATCGTGTTCTTTTCTTGCTTATCCATTTTACCGGAGTGTTGTATCATCTCTTCAATATCTTTTCATCTCATCAAATTTTCTTCTCTTTTCTACCGGAGTGCTGTCCAAATTCTGTCATTCTTGTTCCTTGGCTATCTCATTATAACGAGGTGGTCATATTCTTTTCGTTCGTGAAGCTCTTTTTCCATGTCTTTCAACCTTCAAGTTCTCGTAATACTCCTTGTTCCTCTTTTCTACCGGATTGTTTGCAATCTCGTTCATCTCTGTTGTACTCTTTCTTTTAAATTGCTCAACCTCTCAAAGTTCGTGGTTTCACTCGTTCGTCAAAGAAGCAACTTAGTTTTACCTCTTCTCTTCCTCTTCCGTTTTCCCTCCGGTGCCATCCTAGATCTCGGGACGAGATCCTCTCGTAGTGGTGGAGTGTTGTAATGCCCCGGATTCGTTGCGCCAGGTGTCTGCCAGTTATTCGCTGTCGTTGCCATGTCATTTGCTTGCGTGTTGCACTTTGTCATGTCATCATCTGCATTTCATATCATGTAATCATGTGCATTTCATTTTGCATGCGTGTTCGTCTCATGCATCCGAGCATTTTCCGCGTTGTCCGTTTTGCAATCCGGCGCTCCTATGTCATCCGGAGTCCCCTTCTTCTCTCCTGTTGTGAGCGGGTGTTAAACTTTCTCGGAATGGCCCGAGGTTTGCCATGCGGCCTTGGTATAGCACCGGTAGACCGCCTGCCAAGTTTCGTGCCATTTGGAGGTCGTTTAATACTCCAACGGTTAACCGGGTAACCGCAAAGCCCTCTTTGAATTGCAGCCCAACACCCCTTCCAAAGTGGCCCAAAACCCACCAAACTCTCCCCCATGCTCTCGGTCGTTCAATCACGATCGCGTGGCTGAAAACCGCTCCTCATTTGGACACTCCTAGCTCCCTCTACCTATATAAACACCTCCCCCGTCCAAATTCGGGTCCCGAAACCCTAGCCCCGCTCCCCTCGCGCGCCGGACATGTCCAACCCCGCCGGACATGTCCAGCCTCCACGTTGCTCCGACGAATCGGAGGACACCACGTCAGCAGCGCCGCCGCCTCGCCCAATCGCCTCCTGCCACGCGTCCCGGCACCCGCTCCCGCGCCGCGCGGGCCCGCCAGGCCCATCGCCGGCCCGCGCCTGGCCCGGCCGCGCGCCGCCCGACGCCTCCCCGCGCCTCCCTGTGTCCTCGCCGCCGGCCACCGCGCGCGCCGCCGCCGCCTCGTCGCCGGCGACCGGCCCCGGCCTCCGCCGCGCTCTGCTCCCCGCGTCGCCGCCCCCGTGCCCTCCGCGCGACCCACCGCCGCCGCCGCCGTCGGCCACGGCCCCGCGCCGCCCCGGCGCTCGCCTCCCTGGCCTCGCCGCCGTCGCCCCGCCTCCCGCTGCGCCGGCCCGCGCGTTGCCGGACCCCGCCGCCCAGCTCGTCCCCGGCCCGCCGGAGCTCCTCCCGAGCCGGCCGCGCCGCCTCCCCGTCGCGGGAGCGCCTCCCCGCCGCCTCCTCCTCGTTCCCTGCCAGATCCGGCGAGGATCCGGCCGGATCCGGGTGCCCCCCGACCTTTCCGGCCTCCTCCTCCTCATCCCGCAGCTCCGGCAAGCTCCGGCCGTGCGTCGAGAACCGTGCCCGCAGGTTGACCCCCCCAATATCTCTAAGTCCCTAAATTTTGTCATTATCATGCCATATTCATTGCATCACATCTCTGCATCCGTAGCTCCATTTCGTGCGTGTAATATGTCAAATTGTTCGCCTCGACGAGTAGATCATTTCATTCCATTGCATCATTTTCATTTGAGCTCATCTTGGTGCCCGAAATGCTGTTGGAAGAGTGCATGTTGATGTTAATCTGCTGAAACTGTTATAACTTCCTGTTTTATCATTTTTGCCATGATTGATGTGTGCATCCTATGAGGTTGATGTCTACATGAATGTTGATCTATGCCATGCCATCTTTCCAGGGATGTTAACCATGTATTTTTGTGATTTGTGTGCTGAGTGCATTGAGCTTGTTAAGTAGGGTAGTTGCTGTTGCTGTTTTCCTGACAGATTCTGTTATATTTTGTTGCTATGTTAACATGCTTCTACCAATCAATCTATGCATAATATGGAGATGCTCTATAAACATGTTTTGATCTACATGTCATGCTCTATCCATTCATGCCCTTGGTTGAAATTATAGCCTGCTGGAACATGTTCATATCTTGCTCCAAAGTTGCTTGAAAATGTTGCTGTCAGCCTGTTTACATTAAGTTCACTTGTTCCCATGTGTTTTCCTAGTGATCCATGCACCCTATGAACTTGCTCTTGCCATGCTTAGCTTCTTAAACATGTCTTATTACTGTTGGTTGCCTTGCCATGCCATGTATTGCTCTGTAGTGAGTGGTTAAAGCTCACGAACATGCCTACTTATTGTTGTTCCTGCCATGTATGAATCTGTAATATAACTTGCCATGTTTACATGGGTGCCATCATATTTTCTATGCCTTTTTGGCTCATGGTCTGTAAGGGACTTTTGATCTATGCCATTAGTAGATTCATGCCATGCCTTTGTTTGCCATGTTAAGTTCCTGTAACATGTTGTTTGATAGCTCTAAACATTGCAACCTGATGTTATTTCTGCAAAGTCTGAAACTGTTATTATTTGCAATATCTCCATGTGTTTTTGATCATGTTCTAGTTGTTTCTGGAGATAGCTCAGTGTTCATGTTTTGTTATGCTTTACGCGTACTTCATGCCCATGCCTTTTGTTATTATGTTGGGGTGCTGTAGCATATTGATTTGATGCTTGCAATATGCCTAGTTGCTGTTATGGACAGATTGTTGCTATGACTTGTTTTATGTGCGTGTGTTGAACCGTTGCTCCGTTTTGAGTGTGCTCTATATGAAACTTGCTTGATTTTGCATGTAGTTTCATATTATCATGTTGCATCCTTGTTTTGGTGTGTTTACTTGATGTTTGGGTGCATTTTGCATCAATGCCATGCCTAACTTGTTTTGCTCATATCTTCTAGGCCGTAGCTCCAAATCTAATGAACTTTATATGTAACTTGACTAGAATTTTGTGTAGATCCTCTTGGTGCTCTTTAACTTGCTGTTTAACAACTTGAACATAAGGTTTATTCAGTTCTGGACCAATATCGAAATATGCATATGAGGACTTACCAGAATTGATATATGTTGTTTCCGGCCTCATTTGAACTTGCCTTGATGTGTGCTCTTGTTTGCATCATCTTTTGCCATGAGTAGCTTCATCTAGTTTTGTCATGCATCATGCTTGTTGTGCATCATGTCTTGTTCATGTGTGGTGTGTTTACTATGTTGTGTGCTTCTTCTCAATAGTTCCCGTTTCGTTGCGATCGTGAGGATTCGTTCGTCTACGTGTGGTTCGTCTTCGTGGCTTCATCTTCTTCATGGGCTTGTTCTTCTTCCTTGCGGGATTTCAGGCAAGATGACCGCTACCCTGGATCTCACTACTATCATTGCTATGCTAGTTGCTTCGTTCTATCGTTATGCTGCGCTACCTATTACCTGTTTATCAAGCCATCCCATATTGCCATGAACCTCTAATCCTTTGACACCTTTCCTATGCAAACCGTTGTTTGGCTATGTTACCGCTTTGCTCAGCCCCTCTTATAGCGTTGCTAGTTGCAGGTGAAGTTGAAGATTTCTCCATGGTGGACAGGGTTTATGTTGGGATATCACAATATCTCTTATATTATTAATGCATCTATATACTTGGTAAAGGGTGGAAGGCTCGGCCTTATGCCTGGTGTTTTGTTCCACTCTTGCCGCCCTAGTTTCCGTCATACCGGTGTTATGTTCCCGGATTTTGCATTCCTTACGCGGTCGGGTGATTTATGGGACCCCCTTGACAGTTCGCTTTGAATAAAACTCTTCCAGGAAGGCCCAACATTGGTTTTACCATTTGCCTCACCACCACCTACTTTTCCCTTGGGAGTCGCTCTCTCGAGGGTCATCTTTATTCAGCCCCCCCGGGCCAATGCTTGTCTAAGTGTTGGTCCAAACTAGAGCCCTTTGCAGCGCCCCCTCAGGGAAACTTGAGGTCTGGTTTTAGTTGTACGGATTGCTCATCCAGTCGTGGCCTGAGACGAGATACGCGCGGCTACTATCAGGGTGTCGGCACGCCGGGAGGTCTTGCTGGTCTTGTTTTACCATTGTCGAAATGTCTTGATGTACCGGGATACCGAGTCTGATCAGAGTGTCTCGGGTGAAGGTCTATTCCTTCGTTGATCGCGAGAGCTTGTCATGGGCTAAGTTGGGACACCCCTGCAGGGTTTAAACTTTCGAGAGCCGTGCCCGCGGTTATGTGGCAGATGGGAATTTGTTAATGTCCGGTTGTAGATAACTTGACACCAGATCCGAATTAAAACGCATCAACCGCGTGTGTAGCCGTGATGGTCTCTTCTCGGCGGAGTCCGGGAAGTGAACACGGTTTCTGTGTTATGTGTGACGTAAGTAGGTGTTCAGGATCACCTCTTGATCATTGCTAGCTTCACGACCGTTCCGCTTGTTCTCTTCTTGCTCTTCTTTGCGTATGTCGCTGCTGCAACCTCACCACTTTACCCCTTCCTTTCCCATTAAGCTTTGCTAGTCTTGATACCCATGGTAATGGGATTGCTGAGTCCTCGTGGCTCACCAGATACTTCCAAAACCAGTTTGCAGGTGCCTATGTTACCGAGCAGGTGACGCAACCAAGCTCAAGGTGGAGCTCGATGAAGATCGTGCCCTTTGTGTTGTTTCGTTCTAGTTGATCAGTAGTGGAGCCCAGTTGGGGTCGATCGAGGACCTTTTGTCGCATTTGGGGTTCTTCTTTTATTTTGGTTCCGTAGTCGGACCTTGATTGTATCTGGATGATGTAATGCTTTATTCATGTAATTGTGTGAAGTGGCGATTGTAAGCCAACTATGTATCTCTTTCCCTTATGTATTACATGGGTTGTGTGAAGATTACCTCACTTGCGACATTGCTTTCAATGCGGTTATGCCTCTAAGTCGTGCTTCGACACGTGGGAGATATAGCCGCATCGAGGGCGTTACACTTTGCCACTTTCTTTGATATAGATACCGTGGCCCTCTTGTGGAGCAAGACTCTTAAAGTAGACTTTGTTGGGCATGTCGAGAATGGTCTTTATGTGATTAACTTTTCAGAGCGACCCACTAAGACCACGACATGCCTAATGTCTAAAGTTGATGTGGGATGGCTTTGGCATCGTCGTTTAGGCCACGTCAATATGAGATCTTTGCAAAGTCTTCTCAAGGGGGACCATGTCCGTGGGCTAAGAAATGTTAGTTTTGCTAAAGGTCGTGCTTGCAGTGCTTGTATCGAAGGAAAGCTTCATGAGAAGGCTCACCCTCCCACGACTATCATCTACTCGAAGAGACCCTTGGAGCTCCTTCATATGGAGCTCTTTGGGCCTCCATCCTTTGATAGTCTTGGAGGTAGAAAGTATTGCTTGGTGATTGTGGATGATTATTCAAGATACACTTGGGTATACTTCTTCAATAGGAAGAGTGAGACTCAACAAATCGTCATCGACTTCGCAAATGAAGCTCAACGTCAACATGATGCAAAGATATTGACAATAAGAAGTGACAACGGCACCGAGTTCAAGAACTACACCTTGGATGAGTTTCTTAGTGATGAGGGGATCAAGCATCAATATGCTGCACCATATACCCCTCAACAAAATGGTGTCGCGGAGAGGAAGAACCGGACGTTGATGGATGCGGCAAGGACCATGATGGCGGAGTTCAAGTCTCCATACAACTTTTGGGCTGAAGCCATCAACACAACATGTCATGCATCCAATCGGCTCTATATCCACAAAGGCTTGAACAAGACTCCTTATGAAATACTTACCGGTAACAAGCCCAACCTCAAGTACTTCCGGGTGTTCGGATGTAAGTGCTTCATTCTCAAGAAAGGTGTTCGCTTGTCTAAATTTGAGGCTAGAGCTTATGAGGGCATATTTGTTGGTTATGCTACAAACTCTCATGCTTACCATGTCCTCAACAAGTCCACCGGACTCATTGAGGAGACGTGTAACATGGAGTTTGACGAAAATAACGGCTCCCAAGTGGAGAAAAGTGGTACTTGTGATGTAGGTGATGAAATTCCTCCCCAAGCCACAAGAAGAATGGGTATTGGTCATATTCTACCCATTGAGTAACCCCTTGTGGCCGAAGGAGAAGGACAATGCTCCACCCAAGTGGAGCCATCACCTCCCCAAGACCCACACGCTTCCAAAGAACCAAGTGAAGGCCCTCAACCTTGTGAACAAGACCAAGGGCAAGATCAACCTCAACCTCAAGATGGTGGTGAACCACCAAATGATGCCCAAGGTCAATTTCTCCCCCTCGAGCAAGTTCAAGATCAAGAGCAAGCTCAAGGTCTAGAACAAGCTCATGACGGTGCTCAGGATAATCAAGTTAATCCTCCTCCTTCCACATCCGAGGAGGAATTAGAGTGTCGTGCCGCGAAGATTGCTTCCAAGCTCACCACCCAAGGTCATCTCATGGAGAACGTGGTTGGAAGCCTAAGAAAGGGGGTAAGCACTCGTAGACAATTAGCAAACTATTGCGAACATCACGCGTTTGTCTCTTGTGTTGAACCCCAAAAGGTCTATGAGGCGCTCGAAGATTCGGATTGGCTCAATGCCATGCATGAAGAACTCAACAACTTCGAGTACAACAAGGTGTGGAGATTGGTGCCAAGGCCGTCGGGGAACCACAACGTCATTGGAACCAAGTGGATATTCAAGAACAAGCAAGATGCTCATGGGAACATCATTCGCAACAAGGCAAGATTGGTAGCACAAGGCTACTCCCAAGTCGAGGGTATCGACTACGGTGAAATCTTTGCTCCCGTTGCTCGCCTTGAGTCCATTCGTTTGTTGATTGCCTATGCTTCCCATCACAACTTTAAGTTACAACAAATGGATGTGAAGAGTGCTTTTCTTAATGGTCCTATTAATGAGTTGGTTTATGTCAAGCAACCCCCCGGGTTTGAGGATCCCTACTTCCCGGATCATGTGCATTAACTCGATAAGGCACTCTATGGCCTTAAGCAAGCCCCACGTGCGTGGTACGACCACCTTACCGAGTTGTTACAAGATCGTGGATTTGAGGTTGGGCAAATCGATCCCATTCTTTTTACTAAGAAGGTCAAAGGGGAGTTGTTTGTATGCCAACTATATGTTGATGATATTATCTTTGGTTCCCCTAACAAAGCTTTCAATGAGGAATTTGCCGCTCTCATGACCTCTAAGTTCAAGATGTCTTCGATGGGAGAGTTGAAGTTCTTCCTTGGTTTCGATATCAAGCAAAGAAGAGAAGGTACCTTCATCAACCAAGCCAAATACATTCAAGACATGCTCAAAAGATTCAAGCTAAGTGATGTCAAGCCGGCCTCTACTACAATGCCTACCAAGTGCCAACTTGACATTGATCCCAATGGTAAAGCGGTGGATCAAAAGGTATATTGCTCCATGATTGGCTCCTTGCTTTACCTTTGTGCATCTAGATCGGATATCATGTTGAGTGTGGGAATATGTGCACGGTTTCAAGCCGCACCGAAGGAAAGCCACTATGTGGCGGTCAAGTGAATCTTTCGATATTTGGCTCATACCCCAAACTTTGGCTTATGGTACCCAAGAGGGCAAACTTCAAGCTTGAAGGATATTCGGATTCCGATTGGGCGGGAGACAAAGTGGATAGGAAGTCCACTTCCGGACGGTGCCAATTTCTGGGTTGCTCTTTGTTAAGTTGGTCTTCCAAGAAGCAAATTTGTGTGTCTCTCTCGTCCACCGAAGCGGAATATGTGGCGGCCGGTAGTCGTTGTGCACAACTCTTATGGATGAGGCAAACTTTAAAGGATTACGGTGTCATTTGTGACAAAGTGCCTCTTTGGTGTGACAATGAAAGTGCCATCAAGATTTCTCTCAACTCGGTGCAACACTTCAAGACGAAGCATATTGAGATTCGGTATCACTTCATCCTAGATCCTATTAGGCGAGGGGAGATCGAGCTCAAGTATGTCAACACTCATGATAACCTTGCAGATATTTTCATGAAGCCCTTGGATGAAGCAAGATTTCGCGAGTTAAGGCATGAGCTAAATATCATTGATTTGAGCAATGTGACTTGAACCCTTGCACATCCCACCACATTCAACTTGTTGTCTAGTTTAGGTGTAGGCATGGACATAGGGGGAGTGTTGTTCTCTCAATGAACTCTCCCTCCCCCCATTATGCATAAATTGATCAACTCTTCCACATTAGCCATTTTTGATGGTACTTGTGCTTCAAAGACGAGTTTTGGTCATGGGCCCAAGGATAATTCTTCGTGGTGCCATACCAATTGACTCAAACATAGGTGGCTTCGGCCACCGCCCTCTCCTTGGAGAGGTTGTGTCTCGTGGTTGGTCTTCGTTGTCTTGTGCTTTCCTCTTCTCTGTGCCGTGTTTGTGTCGTCATTTGTGTTCGCTTCTTAGTTGTTCGGTGTTTCCGAAGGTTGTATTGCATTTGCTCTCTTTCTCTCGTGTGAAACTTGCAATTTCTTGCATTACGGTACTACCGTGGCGAGCCACGGTACTACCGCAGGAGTTGGTGGCTCTGCGCTTGCTCAGTTGCCTCCCAGGGGCACGGTACTACCGCTACCATCACGACAGAAATTTTTTACTGCCGCTGAAAGAGCGGTACTACTGCCCAGCGCGCAGTACTTCCGCCCGGGCGGTACTACCGCGATGACCCGCAGTACTTCCGCGCCCACGCGAGCGGGTGGGGGTTAAGAGTAGGACATGGGGAGTTCTAACTCCCCCATACCCATTCATCTCTACTCCCCACCCCGTCTCTCTCTCTCTCCTGCCCAAGAACGGCGCCGGAGGCCTTCACCGGATCTCCATCTCCAACCGCTCTCCTCGGATTTCGACCAGTGGGATCGTTCCCCACCTCGCCCTCTTGCCATGGACCAAGGTTTTCCCCCAAGTTCCTCTCCTTTTTCGTCCTTCCGTGTGCTTTTAGGTCTTGGGGAGGTGCATGTGGTATTCTTGAGATTTTTGGCTAAATCTGTGCAAGTGGGATTCGTGGGAGCGTGGTAGTGTAGTAAGCATGCTCTTTGGATAGGCAAAATAGTTCCGGTTGATCAACGGTAGTACCGATGTAGTCGTGCGGAGGTTCTAGATCCAGATCTGCGACTCTTGTCGTGGTTTTTGATCCGCGCGGTACTACCACTCCTCCTGGAGCGGTACTACCACAACCTCGCCTGTATCTGGCGCCATGCGGCACTTCCGCACCTTGGTGCGGTACTACCGCTTGGCGCCAGGAAGTAAAAAATTACTTCCGCCCCAGGCGCGGTACTACCGCGGCTGGAGCGGATGTAATTTTTTACATCCGTACACCGGCCCGACACTACCGTAGATTTGTCCAGCGCTCTTTTTCTGTCCAGATCTCGTGCTTATTTGTTTCCTTCGGTTTTGGCCTTTGTCTTTTGCATTGATCTGTCTTGTTTCTCATGCGTGTTCTTGTGTTTTGTGTCTAGGTGGTGGCTCCAGTTCTCTTGCTCGTCGCTCGAATCCCAGCCATGACACAGGGTCAAAGCGGCTACGCAACCCAGATGAAGCTCTAGAGGGGTCATCTGCTTCCCAACGCAGGACCAAGCACACCGCCAACAAGCAGAAGGAGCCCGTCATGGGCATGGATGAGATGCCCTAGGCCGAGTTTGTCATTCGAAGGAAACTCAATCCCTATGTGAATCCCCGGGCTAACTTGCGAGGCAATGATCTCTTCTGGACCAAGCAGCAGAATCTTATCTATCTGGATGTGATCAAGGCCAAACAAAACCTCTACGTGGAAGTTCACTGGATTGACATGCATCATATGAGGTAGGACAAGCACCGTGGGTACTTTGGAGAGGCCTTGGATCTAGTGGAGCAGTTCGGCATTGAGCACATGCTCACCTTCCACAAGGATTTTGATCCAGAGATCATAGCACAGTTCTTTGCTTCGGTCTACTTCGGCGTCGATGAAGCAAGGACCATGACTTGGATGACCAATGGTAGACGGATGTCTGCTACATGGAAGGAGTTCATGGAGTTGCTTCACGTTCCAGATGAAGGGCTCGACACGCCAGTTGGAGTTCGCCCTCATGCCAACTCTGAGTCTGCCAACAAGAACAAGTTCATGCCTTTCCTTGTTCAGAAGACTCTTCCCAGCAAGAACAAGGTGTGGGTGCTTAACCCCTTCCTTGACATCATGCATTGGCTCTTCCGGAACAACCTCTTCCCGCGCATTGGTGACTTGGAACAGGTGCATGCTTACCTTGTTGACATGATGCTCCTTTGTGAGGAGGCCCGTCAGGCTCAGACTCAGCCACTTGATGTCTCACATATCATGTGGTGTGAGCTTCAGTTCGCCATGTTCAACCGTAAGGTCCCCATCTATGGGCCTTACCTGTTTCACCTGATCTCCAAGACTTGGGAGAAGCTCTTTCCCAATGATGAGTTTGAAGCTCCAGGCTGGATTCGTCAGAGCCCATCAGGCTCCGCATCAAGCCCCAATGGGCTAACACCACCACTTCTGTTGAGGCTGCTAGGATGGCTGTGGATGAGGAGGAGATTGAGGAGGAAGAAGCTGCTGAGGACCGTTCTGCTTTCACTACTCCCTCTGTTGATCCCTCTTGGGCGAAGAAGCTGAAGATCAAGATGAAGAGGCTTTTCTGCATGCAGGTCTAGGGTCAGTACAAGGCCCATGTTGCTTAGAAGGAGGGTCGCCGTCGCGACATCAGGATCTTGAGGGCGTGCGGCGAGGACGTGGCCAGCGGCTCTGAGAAGCACATCACCCCCGAGGCTACCTTGATGGCTAAGCAGGGCTACAAGTGGACCGATTCTAAGGAGGAGTACATTCCTGCTGCGGAGTCTGGCGACGAGGAGTCGTTTTCCACCTGAGCTACCACCTTTGTTGTAGGTGCCCTCTCTGCCTTTTTGGTGTCTCGATGCCAAAGGGGGAGAGAGTGTAGGATTTGCGTGTCGTGTGTTGTATGCTTCGCCGTTCGCTTTGCTTTCCATCTGTTGAACTTGTTTGCTTTGGTTTGGTTGTGCTCGTGAGACTAAGTTTATCATATGGTGTAAGACATATGCACTCTATCGTACCTTATTACCTTATTGAGATTATGCTATATCGTGCTATTTATGTTATGCTCATTTTTACTATCTTGTTTAGTGTTAGCCTTATCTTTGCAAGATATGCTTTGTCTCTAAATTATAGGGGGAGTGGTGATCCTAGTATTCGTGCCGTGCAGTCCAAAGCACTTTACTCTCTAGCACGAATCTAGGGGGAGCTCGTCTATATTCTAGAGATGTGGGGTTTGCTTGTGCTATATTCTTTCCCTTTGTGCAAATCTCGTATTGTCATCAATCCACCAAAAAGGGGGAGATTGTAAGGGCATTCTTGTCCCTTAGTAGTTTTGGTGATTGATGACAATGCTTTTGCGGACTAATCGTATGTACTGAGCTTTTCAGATATATCATGACTAAACACAAGACTATTTGATGCCCCTCGAAGATTATTGAAGATGACGTTTCTCTACGGTTCTTTTTGGTGGAGTTGAGTCATAGGAAAGCCGTACTATTAAGAGGGGGTCCGCTTTGGAAAGGTTTCGGTGGAATCTCACGTACACGTCCCTTTTGCACCGCCTTTCCTTTGGCTCTTTGGAGTTTCCCCCGTCTCACCTTGTCTCTGCGAAATGAAGGACTCCGAGTTGCTCTTCTCAGGCTGGCGGTAGTACTGCTCCTCTGAGCAGTACTACCGCAGGAGCCAGCGGTAGTACCGGGCTCCGGCACGGTAGTACCGTGGGCTTCCACGGTAGTACCGTGGGCTTCCACGGTAGTACCGCTCCTCCTGAGTGGTAGTACCATGAGTTCTGGCCTGGCGCCGCTGTACAAGCGCTAGTAGGGGCGGATGTAATTTTTTACATCCGTGCCCAACGCGGTAGTACCGTGCTGTGGCGCGGTAGTACCGTGTTGCCTGGCCAGGTACAACAGCAGGAGCGGAGGTAGGGGCGGATGTAATTTTTTACATCCGCACCCTTCACAGTAGTACCGCACCCCTGGTTCGCGGTAGTACCGTGTCGGATTTTCGCATCGATAAAATCTCAGTGGAGGTAGTCACGGATGTAATTTTTTACATCTGTGCCTACCGTGCCTGGACTATGGCTGCCCTGCAGTAGTACCGCACAGGGTCACGGTAGTACCACGCCTGCGGTTCTACCGCGCCCTGTCTATGCTCTTCTGTTCAGGTCCAGGCTCTGCCGCGCCCATGGTAGTACCGCGGTCCGCCGCGGTAGTACCGCAGGCCCGTGCGGTAGTACCGCTCCTGTGGTGCGGTAGTACCGCAGGTCGCGGGCTAAGTGGTGGGTAACGGTTGGAATTGTCCCCCCACTATATAAGGGGGTCTTCTTCTCCAAGAAGACTCACCTCTTCCATCCCCAAACTCCATTGTTGCTCAAAGCTCCATTTTTTCCCGATCTCTCTCCCTAGCCAATCAAACTTGTTGATTTGCTCGAGATTGGTTGAGAAGGCCCCGATCTACACTTCCACCAAGAGAAATTTGATTCCCGCCACTAATCCCTAGCGGATCTTGTTACTCTTGGGTGTTTGAGCACCCTAGACGGTTGAGGTCACCTCGGAGCCATAGTCCATTGTGGTGAAGCTTCGTGGTGTCGTTGGGAGCCTCTAATTAAGTTGTGGAGATTGCCCCAACCTTGTTTGTAAAGGTTCGGTCACCGCCTTCAAGGGCACCAATAGTGGAATCACGGCATCTCGCATTGTGTGAGGGCATGAGGAGAATACGGTGGCCCTAGTGGCTTCTTGGGGAGCATTGTGCCTCCACACCGCTCTAACAGAGATGTACTTCCCCTCAAAAGGAAGGAACTTTGGTAACACATCCTCGTCTTCACCCCCACTCTAGGTTATGTCGCGCCTTTACTTTTCAAGCTTACTTGTGTTATATCCCTTGCTTGCTTGTGTGCTTGTTGTTGTTGCATCATATAGGTTGTTCACCTAGTTGCATATCTAGACAACCTACTTTGATGCAAAGTTTAATTTGGTAAAGAAAAGCTAAAAATTGTTAGTTGCCTATTGACCCCCCCTCTAGTCAACTATATCGATCCTTTCATGGAGTAATAGTAGTAGATGCAGGCAGGAGTCGGTCTACTAATCTTGGACGTGATGCCTATATAATGATCATTGCCTAGATATCGTCATGATTATTTGAAGTTCTATCAATTGCCCAACAATAATTGTTTTCCCACCGTTTGCTATTTTTCTCGAGAGAAGCCACTAGTGAAACCTACGTCCCCGGGTCTCTTCTCATCATATTTGCCTTTGCGATAAATTTTTCTTTGCTTTTATTTTCAGATCTATTAAACCAAAAATACAAAAATACCTTGCTGTAATTTATTTGTTCCGCGATCTATTTATCCTATCTACCACTTTTACCTCACGTTATTTGCCTATCTTGAGGCGCCGTACCCGAAAAGGATTGACAACCCCTTTAACACGTCGGGTTGCGAGTATTTGTTATTTGTGTGCAGGGGCTGTTTACGTGGTGTGAGGAGGTTCTCCTACTGGTTCGATAACCTTGGTCTCATCACTGAGGGAAATACCTACCGTCGCTATACTGCACCATCCCTTCCTCTTTGAGGAAATACCGACGTAGATTTAGCAGACATCAAAAGGAATTTCTAGCGCTGTTGCCGGGGAGGATCTTCAACATCAACTAGGTTCCTAATCACAAATCTCATCTCCTCGCAGTTTACAGTATTTATCATTTGCCTCTCGTTTTCCTCTCCCCCACGTCACAAAAATTTGACGTCTTTTTCGCCCTATTTTTTGTTCACTATTTTCTCGTCAGATCTATTCGTGTTCTTATTTTCTCATCACTATGGCTAGTTTGATGCTCCTCCTTTGTTACCAGATTTTGAAGTTTTAGAATTCAAACAAAGACAAGGAGAAAATTTGAAAGATGCTTGGTATAGGCTTATGGAGTCTTGCCGTATTTGCAATCTAAAGGGAGATGCAAAAATTTTGCTTAGAAATTTTTACGTAGGATTGGCTTTGCATCATAGACAACTTTTGGATTTTGCCGCAAAAGGGAATTTTATTGAGCTTGATGTCAATGCTGCCTATGAAACTTTAGAAGGAATTTTGGGGGTTCCACCACAAAAGAAAGGGTTTTCTTTCACCCTAGAGGGAGCCCAAATTTTGGACAAACTCGGTGATTTGCGTAAACATATGGTTGAATTGCAAAAATATAATGAACCTCTCAAACATCTCAATGGTAGTATCAATCGTATGAACACTTTGATTTCCCTTTGCAATAGACAGTTGGATATTTTAGATCTCTAGATGGTTTCTTTTCTGGAAAATTTAGGGAAGCGCAAAGAGCCTCCCGGATTTTAAAAGACCCTTACTTAAGTGGTAAAGATAATGGAGGGCAACACTTAGATCCTACGGGTTATGCCTAGCTAGGGGCGTAAAACGATAATGCTCGTTGGGAGGCAACCCAATGAATAAAATTTATTTTTGCTTTTTGCTTTATGTTCTTGCGTGTTAGCACAATTATGCTACTGTTATGATTGTGTTTTTTGTGTTTTAATTGTTGTTTGTGCAAGCAAGGCCTTTAGGATGATTTGCGTGAAAGTTGATTTGATCTTGCTGAAAAACAGAAACTTTTGCGCTCACGAGATTATTTTTAATTTTTAGCAGAAGAGTGTTTCTGAGTTTATTATTTTTTCAGAAGATTAATAGACAAATTGCTCACGTCAACCTATTTTTTTCAGAATTTTTGGAGTTACAAAAGTATTCAAAATATTCAGATTGCTACAGGCTGTTCTGTTTTTGATAGATTCTGTTTTCTTTGAGTTGTGTGCTTGTTTTGATGATTCTATGGTTTTCTTTGATGAGTTTTTGCCATAGAGAAGTTGGAATACAGTAGATATAATGCAAAGACAAAATAAGAATAAGTTTGCAACAGTACTTATAGTAGTGGTTTGTTTTCTTATACTAACGGATCTCACGAAGGTTTTGTTGAGTTTTGTGTGATTGAAGTTTTCAAGTTTTGGGTGATCTTACGATGGATGAAGGAATAAGGATTAGCAAAAGGCTAAGCTTGGGGTTGCCCCCGAGTGGCATCCCCGATTTCTTCTAACAACCATCGATATTTTACTTGGAACTTTATTTTTATTCGTCACATATTATGAGTTTTGCTTGGAGCGTCTTGTATGATATGAGTCTTTGCTTGTTTCGCTTTGTGTTTTAAGTGTTGAATCCTTGCTGAACACACCTTTTTGAGAGAGCCAAAAATTATGTTATGTTTGCTCCTATGCTTCACTTAAACTTTTAGAGCCATGGATTTGCTCTAGTGCTTCACTTATATCTTTTTGAGCATGGTGTGCTTTGTTTTTTTGAAAGATCCAGCGTTGTACTGGCATTTCATTGATAAGCAGGAAGCAGTGGAGAAAATACAAAGGGTGAGATGCAGGTCCTAGGACCAGTTTTGTGTTACAACACTGTAAAACCCCGAGACAAACTGTTGGCCTACACTTTCATGGTGGATCCCAAAAGGGTCGCTCCAGATGAATTGCTCCTGCTTGGCGCCAAAGCTCGATGGCATGTTCAATGGCCTTGATGATGTCCTGCGCTGAAGCTATCTTTCCTTTGAACACACACCTATTCCTTTCTTGCCAGATTTCCCAGCATGTTAACAACATGGTGGCGTTACTGGCCCTTTGCTGTGCTTGCCTTAGAATTGCAGCCATCCGTTGGAGCATGGCGATGGCGCTTTCATCTTGCACATGTTGCCGTGGGTGCAGGCGGCGACACCCTCGTCTTGCGGCTAACTTCTCCCACACCTCTCGGGCTACTGGGAAGCTCCAGAATAGGTGGTGCGCTGTCTCTAGGTTGCGTACACATAGCGGGAAGAAATAGCAGTTCGGCCGGCCACGCCTTTGTAGCCTCTCGCAAGTCCATAGACGGTTTTTCAGCAGGAGCCAGGAGAAGATCTTGATGCATCCAGGAACCTTTGCTTCCCAAATCAACTTCTGCCAATCAGCTAGTACTCTGCCCTAGAATTGCACGGCGTAAGCCGAACTTGCCGAGTATTGTCCCCTAGCCTCCAGGTTCCACCTAATCTGGTCGGTACTCCCTTCTGTTAGCACTGTCGGCGCAATCTTGCGGTGCAGCCTGACAAATTCTGGTAGCAGAGGTTGTAGGTTTCCATGCCGCAGGTCTTTTATCCAAGTCTCTTGTGTGAGAGCCTCGCGCACCGTCCTGTTTTTCCGCCTGGAGTGCGAGTAGAGAAGAGGGAAGGAACTAGCCAGGGTGCACGGCCCGCACCAAGGGGAGTGCCAGAAGAGTGCCTTCGCGCCATTGCCGATGGTGACTGTGGTCGCCGCTGTGAAAAGGGCTTTGTTGATGCTGCTGCATGGCGGCTCCATGCCAACTCGCAGTCTAATGGCGCGGCTGAAACGCTCTAGATCGAGGATCCCCAGTCCTCCATGTGATGTAGGAGTGCACACCGTGGACCAGTTAACCTTGCAGCTACTGCCTGTGATCGCCTCGTCTTGCTTCCAAAGAAATCTACGCCGGCATCTGTCGATTTCCCTGAGTAGCTTCTTTGGTACTTTGAGAACAGTTAGAGCAAAGGTAGGCATCGCACTGAGGACACATCGGACCAGTACTCGTCTACTAGCTATTGGCAGGAGTTTTCCTTTCCACCCCGCAAGTCGAGCTTTGATCCTGTCAATGATGAATTGTAGGTTTGCTAGTCGTAGTCTAGCTAGTGTCAGCGGCAAGCCTAAATATGTGGTCGGGAATTGCCCCTCTGTCCCTCCAAAATTTTGCAACACATACTCGAGGTCTATATTCTCACATCTAATGGGTAAGGCCGTCGACTTTGAAGGGTTGATGTGTAATCCGGAAGCAGCGCCAAAATCCCGTAGGATTTCCATGAGTGCGTCTATCTCTTCCTTCACCGGGTTTGTGAAGATGACGGCGTCGTCGGCATATAGACTAATCCTAAGCTTTAACTCCCGCCCTGGTAGAGGTGCGATGATATGCTGCGCCGCGGCGGCCTGAAGTAGATGGTGCAGTGTGTCTATCGCTAGGATGAAGATGAATGGCGACAGTGGGTCGCCCTGCCGGAGGCCTCGCCGGTGTCGGATCCTTTTCCCTGGTATTCCGTTGAGGAGGAAGGCCGACGAGGAGGAGGACATCAGCAAGGATATCCAATCTCTCCATCGTGCGCTAAAACCCCGTTGTTGCAGCATCTCTAGGATGTACTCCCAAGACACATTATTGAAGGCCTTGGCTATGTCTAACTTAAGAAGCAGGGCCGGTGTTTTCCGTCTGTGTAAGGCTTTGATGCAGTTTTGAACATATAGGAAGCTATCATGTATGCATTTTGTCCGAAGGAATGCTGACTGTGCTGGTGAGATGAGTGTGTGGATCACATTGGCAAGCCTGAGGGACAAAACTTTGGAGATCAACTTTGTTATGGAATGGATGAGGCTGATTGGCCGGTAGTCATTGATAGACGCTGCTCCGTCCTTTTGGGGCAGTAATGCAACCACCACAGTGTTCAGGGCTCCAAAATTACTGCCTACTAAGTTGTAGAATTGGTTGAACGCTGCCATGATATCATCTTTGATTGTTGCCCAGCATGATCTGAAGAAGAGGCCATAGAAACCGTCCGGGCCCGGCGCACGATCCGCCGGTGATGCCTTGATAGCATTCCACACCTCCTCCTCAGTGAATGGGTTGTCAAGCCCTCCTCCTTGCAGCCTGGGCATGGCGAGAGAACTCCAACCTATGATGGTGTTTCTGTGGGCTGCCGTGCCCAACATGGAGGAGAAATGATCATAGATCAAATTTGCTTTCTCCTCCTGCTTGATGGCTACACCTGACGGTCCATGCAGCGAGTGTATGAAACTTTTGCGTCTCCTAGCATTGATCTTCGCTTGGAAGAAGGCAGTTGGCGCGTCCCCAGCTCGTAGCAACGTAATTCTGGAGGCCTGGCGCTTCCTAGCACGGTCAATGGCCGTGATCCCTAAAACCTTGTGCTTGAGCATTTTCCGTAGATGGAACTCCGCATCAGACAAAGCTCTAGTTTCCTGCGCTGTATCGAGGCGTAGGATCACTTCGTTTGCAACGTGCATCTGGATCTTTGCCCCACCAAAATGAGACTTGCTCCAAATCTTTAGATCCTTATCTACCCTGCTCATTTTCTCTCTTAGCCTTGCAAAAGCGCACCGTGAAGGTGTTGGCCTGTTCCAGGCGTGTTGGACCGTCTCCTGGAATCACGGGAACCGGGGCCAGAACACTTCAAATTTGAATGTTGCCGGTCGGCGTGGGGCTGTAGCAGCTGCGAGAAGCAGGGGGCAGTGGTCCGAGCATGATGTCGATGCAGCGTGCAGGAGAAAGGACGGGAAAAGTCCCTCCCAAGCAATGGTGCAGAAAAACTTGTCGATACTAACTAGGGTAGGGTTTCTACGCTCATTGCTCTAGGTGAAGCGACGGTTTTTGCATTTGATCTCACGAAGGCCACCCGCGTCGATTGCCGCTCTAAACTTTCCCATTATCCGATGATTGATGTTGCTATTGTTCTTATCTCTAGCCTCGTATATAATGTTGAAATCGCCGTTGATGAGCCAAGCTTGTCCAGGGTGGGGGGGGGGGGGAATTCTAGCTAATTCCGCGAGGAAATCATCTTTTCTATTGTCATCCGAAGGCCTGTAGACCGTGGTGAGCCAGAAATCTTTGCCTGACTGGCCTATCTGCACCCTAGTTGTGATGGAGAATTGCCCTACTGAATGGGACTGCACAGAGAGCATGCTAGAGTTCCAGAAAATTGCCGCCCCTCCCCTCGTTCCAATGGCAGGGAGAACTATGCATTGGTCGAGCCATGTACCACCTATTTCTCTTGCTAGGCAGGTGGACCAGCAGTCAATCTTGGTTTCCTGAATGCAGAGGATAGCGAGCTTGTGAGCGTGTGCAGTGTCTTGTATGACTGAGCGTCGCGCCGGCGTGTTGAGCCCTCTCACGTTCCAGCTCATGATCGGCGTGTTCGTGTCATCCATGGGGAGACCGAACAACGCTCAAGCTATGGTGGATGGAAACATGGCGACACTCGATGAAAGGCCGACAACTAGCTACTGTTTCAAATTTAGGGCACATGAACACCATCCATACATCCTGGGGTCGCCGGCGGCCACCAATAGGCCCAAAACCCCACCGGCGAACAGCTAGCCTCCTAGCCTGGCTACTGCTACAACACTTCATGCATGAAAACAAACCTAACTCTACCCAGCACACTGCTGGTTGTTGTCAGCCGATGCCTACACTAAGATGCTCTAACATGGGGAACGGGGCGGCTCGGCGCTTCCACGCTGGCTAGGCATGCCAGCAATCGCCTTGAGCGCGTTGGCGTCGAGGCTGGTGAGCTTCGCGATGGCAGCGATGTCGTCATCAGACAGTGGTTCATCGAAATGGCGGATGAGGGCTTCAGCAGCTTGGGCCGTCATCTTCTCCTTTGGCCCGAGGACCCCAAGGCCTTGCACTAGCCTGAGCGTCGCCCGCTGGGAGACCGGCACCGGGGAAGGGTTGGCAGCTTGGCGTGCACTCTGCCTGGCCGACTTGGCCTGTGGGCGAGCCTTGAGGGGTGTATTGTGTCTTGCCGGTGGCCTTCTGACGATTGCTGGCGCCGGCTTGGAGAAGAGGGGCGGCTGCAGTGCGTCCTCGGCTCCCTCCTCTTGGAGCTGCATCTCTGTGACCCTCTGCATGACTGCGCCCAGCTGCACTTCATGCATGCTTGCAGCCAATGGGGTGTGACGGGCCAGGGACAGGGCAGGCCCCATGTCCAGCGATCCGTCACTGCCTCCCTCTTCCCCATCATTGAAGCGCAGCGTCTTGTCAAGCTTGGCCGCGATCACCTCATCTATCTTCGCGGCCATGGCGTCAGGGCGGGGCCGTGGGGTTGGGGGAAGGGTGTGCATTGCTCCCTGGAAGAACTCCTCGACCGGGTCCTCAGCCGCGCCCTGCCTCCCAGCCAGGCCCGCACCCTGCCCTTGTTCCTGCGTCAGCCTGCGTGGGGGAGGGGGGGGGGGGGGCGAGCAGCGAGGGGCCGCCGAGCGACTCTACAACCGCCGAGCCGCAGGACTTTCGCCGGGCCGCGCTCTTGCCCCTTGCTTTATGCTGGCGAGAGGGCCCAGCCGTCGCTTCCTTCCGCTTGGCCGGCTCGATCGCGGCTTGCTTGTCGATGCAGGGGTGCCTGCCCCGCGGCGCGCCCTGGCGGTGGCGCGAGGCGGGGGTGCGGCTGCGCGGCCGCTCCGCAGGTGGCGCCGGGGCTGGGGCCGTGCCCCTGTCGCTAGCACGCCCCCTGCCAAGGAGCGTATCTTTCTAGCTCCTCCTCTGGTACCCAGGGTCTCCGCCATAGTCGTCGCGCCGGCCATCAGTGGCCGCCATGCCCCGGCAGCCCGTGGATGCCACCCGGGGTTGAGGGCGCATGGTTGGTGCAGGGACAAGCGCCGGCCGACCATCCTCCACCCGCTCGACCCATACGCCCGTCTCGATCTGAGGGTAGGGGCGCTTTTCAGGCTCGTCGTCGTCGGAGGGGATGCCGCTCTGCGGCGAGTAGGATGAGCGTGGCGAGAGGGGAGTCCAGTCCTCCACGCGGTCGAGGTGGAGAAGCAAGTCGTACTGCAGCAGCTCCAGCGGAGGCACCACGATGCGGCTCGGAGGAGAGTAGCCTACCATCTCTTCAACGCGGCCGGCGCCCCGGGCATGCTTCCTGTAGGATCGAAAGTATGTCTAGAGGGGGGGTGATTAGACTACTTGACAATATAAAAATTATGCCTTTTGACAAAGACAAGTTTTTGGCAGATTCACAATTATGATCAAGTCAAGCATCACCCTACACATGCAATTCTAGAGTATAGGCAGCGGAAAGTAAATTGCACATGTAGTAAAGAGAGGTGGAGAAGAGCAAATGCAATTTTGGAGACGCGGTGATTTTTCTCGTGGTTCCGATAGGTGGTGCTATCGTACTTCCACGTTGATGGAGACTTCAACCCACGGAGGGTAACGGCTGCGAGAGTCCACGGAGGGCTCCACCCACGAAGGGTCCACGAAGAAGCAACCTTGTCTATGCCATCATGGCCTACGCCCACGGAGGGCTAGCCTTACTCGGGGTAGATCTTCACAAAGTAGGCGATCTCCTTGCCCTTACAAACTTCTTGGTTCAACTCCACATCTCGACGGAGGCTCCCAAGCGACACCTAACCAATCTAGGAGGCACCACCCTCCAAAAGGTAATAGATGGTGTTGATGATGATGAACTCCTTGCTCTTGTGCTTCAAATGATAATCTCCCCAACACTCAACTCTCCTCACTGATTTGGCTGTGGTGGAAGAAAAGATTGAGTGGAAAGCAACTTGGGAAGGCTAGAGATCAAGCTTCATATGGTGGGAGTGGAGCAACTTGATCTCAACACAAGGGTAGGTAGTTCTCTTCTCAGAAATGTAAGGTAGGAGTGGTAGTTCTTTCTGATGGCTCTCTCCACGAATGAAGAGGGGGTGGAGGGGTATTTATAGCCTCCACACAAAATCCAACCGTTACACACATTTGACCAATCTCGGTGGGACCGAAGTTGACAACTCGGTGAGACCGAAAGTTCAAATCATGTGAACGTTGGGATTTTCGGTGGGACCGAAAATACAAACTCGGTTAGTCTGATTCGTGCAAAGACAAGAGCTTGCCAATCTCGGTGGGACCGACTTCATCATCTCGGTGACACCGATTTGATGACAGAAGGTTACAGAAGCTTGGCAACTCAAGTTTCGGTGAGACCGAGTTCAGCATCGGAAAATCCGAGATTTCTAGGGTTTGGCTTTATGGCTGAGGTGGTTCATCTCGGTGTGACTGAGTTTGGAATATCGGTGGGACCGAGATTACTTATGAGTGTATATGGCAGTGAAAGTTGCTGATAGTTTAGGAGATGTATCACTAAGTACTTTGAGCAACCAGATCATCATCATAACCTCATCCCCTTTTAATAGTATTGGCTTTCCTATGGACTCAATGTGATCTTGGATCACTAAACCAAAAATGGAGTCTTGAGCTTTTGCCAATGCTTGCCTTAGCATTTTGAGGGGTCCACTTCTTCAGTCCTTGCCATACCCATATCACTGAACTTTCTGAAATGATTCTCAAGTAACTATTAGTTCAATGATATATATGTTGTTATTGATTACCAAAACCACCCGGGGATTAGTTGCACTTTCAATCTCCCCCTTTTTGGTAATTGATGACAACATATAGATCAAAGCTTCGACAAAGGATATAATCAGTGAATAATATCGTCGCTTTGAGAAGTATGTGATAAGCAAGAGCTCCCCCTAAATTTGTGCATTATTTAAGATTTGCGTTTGAATGCAAATGCACAATCGATTAGGATCATGGGTCACTCTTCCATGTCACATACATCTTGGTGGAGCGCACAAAATGATAAGAATGAACAGCATGCACCCAATCACCAAGACATGAGTAAATGGTCATACAAGATAGGAATAGCATATGATAAGCATTAAGCACACATTAAAGCATAGTACGACCAAGCACTCATTAAGGTAAAATGAAACGTAGTATCAAACACACTGAATGTCTCGAAAACCAAAAGTATCTCAAAGAAACCGCAAAAGAACGAAAGAGCAAAAGCGACAACAGCACTCTCTCTCTCGAAGTCCTATGATCTATACAATTTCTCCCCCTTTGGCAACAAGTTACCAAAAAGTTCGAAAAGGCATAGAGCTAAGCGTCACTGGGGACTCTGCTGGCGGCTCCCGTCTGGGTTGATGTCGGAGTGGATATGACAGCATTGGCGAAGACTTCAGCTGATGTCTGTGCTGGAGGAGTGGTCACTGGAGCTGGAGCTGGAGTAGGAGCAACTGGAACTGTGGGAGGTGCTGAAGCTGTAGTCCTGGTGTCAGTCACTGGAATGGCAGCTGATCGGGGTCCTGTGGGAACCGGAGCAGTCTGTTGATAAGCATCCTGGACTAAGTCATCCTGCATCTCACGCATAAGCTCTTCCTTCTCACGCTTTGCTTCCTCAATGTCTGCCTCAAGCTTGTTGACAGTCACTTGCACTTCAGTCAGCTTCACATCCAGAGCGTGGATCTTGTCTTCAACAATCCTCTCTAGGCTCTCCTGAGACTGTACAATGCTGGCCAGGTGTTGTTCAATCCTTTGGGTAGCTTCAAGAAGCTGCTCTCCGACACTCTTTGGTTTAGCTGCTGCTGCTGCTGCTTCCTTGTCAGCTTTGGCTTTCTTGGCAGCTTCAATCTTGGCTTGACCTTCGACAGATGTCGGATCCTCCTCATCCATCACAACAACATTGTCCTCATGCTCAGGCTGCAGTGGTAAGTGTTCTCTATCCAACAAGAATGTGCCCGTGCCAAACTTGGCATTGATAAGCATCTGAATCTGCGGGGCAAATCCACACGACCTTTTCTGGTCAGCTGCAGTCCTCTTAATGGTCTCAACCATCAAGTCCATCACCTTGAAAGGTGCTTTCTCATCAAGTATGTGCAGCATGTTGATAGAGTATCCTCTGATCATGCGATGATCTCCAGACTTGGGCATCAAGGTATGCCTCAGAATAGTATTAGTGGTAGGTAGGCCTGCCTGGAGATAGTAAACTGAGCCGAGCTTCCAGATTCCCAAATCCTTAGCTGGAACCTCTTTGTACATGTTCTTCATGGATTCGTGATTTTTCTTTGGAATACCATATACATCAATATCATCATCTCGTTGCACTGGAGCATTCAGAAGTTCTGCCCATTCTTCAACAGATGAAGAAAATCTTTGACCTTCAGTCATCCACACAATCCTTCCATCAGGGTAGAAATGAGCTGTGGCATAGAATTGCATAATCATCTCATCGTTCCAATTGGTCAATTTCTGACCTACAAAGTCTGCAACACCACAAGCAGTGAAACTTTCATGCACATGTGAAAAGAAATCTCTGTGCTCTTCGCTGTCAATGTACTTCCAGTCAACGTATCTGGTGTCTGCGACTATGGGCTTCTTGTCCATCAGCACGGTTTCATAGAAGTCCTGCTGCTCTCTGGTGTGAAATCTGGGATCTACAGCAGTTCTTCTCCTCACGACATATGGGTCAGATTGTCTCCATAGCCTGAGACCTTTATCTTTCCTTGCCTTCATATCCTCAGCTTGAGGATGAGCATCATTATGTAGTGGCAGTTTCTGACGAAGTTTCAGCAAAACTGGTCCTTCTCCATCTGACTCAGCTGGTGGCACATCATCTTTGTTCTTTTCAGATGCTGGAATGTTTCTGACTGTCTTCTTTGGCTTGGCAGCAGGCTTTGCTGGAGCTGCCTTAGCTGGAGCAGATTGCTTGGGCTTTGAAGTGGCTCCAGCCTTGATGGCATCACCCATGAGCTTAGGCTTCTGAGGAGGCTGGGGTGCTTCCTCATCCTCATCTTCTTCTGCTGCATCATCATGCACTAATCTCTTCCTCTTGGAAGTTTTCTTCACTTTGCTTGCAGCTTCTTCTCCCAAATTCAGCTTCTTAGCAACAGTTGATTACTTGACTTTGTTGGTGCCCTTCTTAGTTTGCTGACCTTGTGGCTCTTTGGCAACAACTTTCCTCTTAGGCTTTGAGGTGACCTCTTCCTCAACGACAAAATCTGAGTCTTCATCATCTGAGTTCCTCTTCTTTCTAGCTCTGGTGGCTGCAGGAGGCAAACCACTTGGTGTACTCCTCTCACCATCATCTGATGAGCTGCTGGGATCAGGACTAGTGCCTGCCTCTGGAATATCTGCAATGGGTGTCTCTGACCTGTTCTGACTGTCACTGGCATCTGACATGGCTGACAACCTGTGAATAGATAAGGTGTAGGCAGAGTAGAAGAGTCATCACAAACTGCAGAAGATTTTGCAAAAAAATGAGTTCAAATTCCAGTATTAGGTTTTCACAGAAGACATTTCGGTCAGACCGAGTTTAAAATTCGGTGAATCCGAAGTGTTTAAACAGAAGCTTTCACACCACTTTCGGTTGGACCGAAGTGGGTTTCGGTCCTGCCGATAACACTAGGGTTTCACAGAATCGTCATTTCGGTCACACCGATTTGCACAACGCGGTTGGACCGAAGGGTGCAGTGCAATGGCCATAGGCCAAATCGGTCATACCGAAAATGTAAAATCGGTCTCACCGAGATGTGTTCGGCGGAAACCTAACCCTAAAAATTTTACTCGAATCTAGTCCAAACGAACTAATCTGGTGTACAGGAAGATTTCAATCGTGGCAAGATTCTAGGAAAACCAAACGTGCATTGAATCGGAGATGGGAGCACGAGTGGGATCAAAACTCACCCTAACTTGGTGGAGTTTTTCTACGGCGGCAACGGCGCGGAGAAGATGTCCGTTGACGGCGATGGAGACCTGAGGCGAGGGCGCACAGGCGACGACAGCGACGATCCGGAGACCAAGGCGACGGCAGCAAGGGGTGTGGGGGCGAAGCGTTTGAAGGAGAAATCAACGCGCGCGGCCCTCGGAGTATATATACCCCTTTGCTGTCGGTGGGACCGAGTTGTAAAACTCGGTGGCACCGAGATGGATAACTGCAGGGCAGTTATGCACTTCGGTCACGCCGAAAATCACAACTCGGTTTCACCGAGGTGAAAACCTAGATCAGTCTAAATGCTTTCGGTTTGACCGAGTTTGAGTGAGTTGGTCTGACCGAAATCACTTAGAAGGTTTTGGAAGTTAGCCCTTGACGGATCGGTGGCTCCGAGTGCTCCTCACCCGGAGGGTCCGAAAATGACTTGTTCAAAATTTGTGATGTAAGCATGAATAGAATTTGAGACAATAAAGCATAGATAGCTAGGGGAGGTACTTAGGCATTCTTGTCCATCCATTTGGTCAGAAAAAATCAAAACGACCAAAACAACAAATGGATGTCCTTGAATGGATAAAATCATGCATCCAACATGCTCACACAATAAGATAGCAAATGAAATATGTGTCAAACATGCACAATCAAAACTCTAGCTACTATCACACAATTTGTCGATGACTAGGTCATCTTTATATGAGTATATTGACTTAGGAGCCAAATGAGAACATTTGATCATAGGTCATACTCATCATTTAAGCACAAGTGGGGTTACCACTTTTACATAAAGCATTGATGTGTTCACATCATTTGAAGATGCTTTAGCTCAATTTTTTAGAGCAAAGATCCCCCTAGATGTGAGAACCCCTTTTAAAGGGTCAAACTAACCTTGGGTTGTCGTAGAAGACTTCATGTAGATGTTGAAGATGTGGATGCTCAATGTTGATGAAGATCATCAAGAGTTGGGAGCAATCCTTTGGATTCGGGCACTTTCAATACCTACATGGGTTAGTCCCACAAGGAACAAACAAGGATATCCATGGACATAGATTGAAGTTCACAATAGATGATGTCCATGAAAGCAATGATTACCTTGTCCCTTGACTTACCAACAAGAGGGTTTGTGACTCCATGAACTAGTGCACAATGTGGAAGTTGATTGCACAAGTTTTTGCCAAAATGAATGTGAGTGAAGTATGTTGGCGGAGTCACCCTCAAGAACTCTCTAGTTCTTCTTCTTCGGGATCCACATCATCTTGATGGGAATCCTTGGGGTTGTAGTTGAGCTTGACGAAGTAGAACTTGACGTTTCCTTGGGAACCCACTTGACCATGGCTTGAGGTGCTTCAACAAATGCATCAATCTCCTCTTGAAGCTTGTCCTTGCCTTTTAGCTTGTGGTCTTGTGGTGGAAGGTCATCTTGAGCTTGTTCCACATTGGAAGAAGTAGGATCATACTTCTCCATTTGAAGAACAAACTGTGGAGTAGGATATTGACCTTCTTCCCATTCAACACCCTCGGCGTTGAACTTTCGCTCAAAACCAATTCCTTGATTCTTCCGGTGCCTTCCTTGCTTGCGAACAATTTCCTCAAAGTTCTTGCTTCCGGCAAGGCTCTTGTAGACACCTTTCTCTATAATCCCTTTCAATAAACTATTTTCTTGCTCAAGTGTAACTTGGCTTGAAACATTGTTAGTGGAATCAAGAGAACTACTAGAAGCAACAATATTGGATTTAGCATGGTTATTGTTACTACTAGAGAAAGAATTTTTCTTATGCTTGTCATGCTTAATCTTAATGGGTGGCAAGAAATTAGACAAGAGAAGTCGTTTGGCAAGATATGAAGAACTCTTCTTTCGAAGATCGTCATTGATTGCTTTTAGAAACTCATGTTCTTGCTCTAGAGTGAGCTTCTCGAAGCGTAGCTTCTCATGAGATCTTAGGAGCTCTCTATGATCTTCTTGAGTTGTTTCATGAGCTAACTTAAGAGTGTTTAGTTCTTTAGTTAGACGCTCAATCTCCTTCATAGCATTGTCATTCGACTCTTCTCGACTATAAGGACTACTAGCATGTTCATCATTACTAGGCTCACTAGATTTATCATGTAAGAGCTCATCTTCACCAAGCAAGTCATCCTCATCACTATTGAAGTCAATGAATTCAGGGTGTGATACCTTGGGGCCTTTAGCCATGAAGCATCTTCCAATTCCCTCATTTGGTGAATCAAATAAGTCATAGGAGTTGGAGTTGGAGGACAGGAGAGCAAGACCGGCAACACCTTCATCTTGACTGTAGTCGGAGTTGGAGTGATAGCTTCTTTCGGATTGATTGTCGGAGTCGGAGCCGGAGACCCATTCACCTATATGAGCTTGATGTTTTCTTCTTGTGTAGCTCCTTGATGACTTGTCTTTCCTCTCCGAATCCTTGCTTCTCCGAGAGGGTCTTCGTTCATAACGATCATCTCTACTCCTTCTCTCTTTTCGAGGTGACTCATCTCTTGAGCTTCTTCTTCTTGGAGATTCTTCTCTTCTCTTGTGGGGAACCGTACACTCATTTGAGTAGTGTCCGGGTCTTCCACAATTGTAGCAGTTTCGATCACGACTAGAAGATCTCTTTTCATCATATGATCTAGACTTTGAGCTTCTCTCTTTGCTTCTACTCTTGTAGAATTTGTTGAAGTTCTTGACCATTAGGCTTATCTCTTCATTGGAAACCAACTTGTCACTTGAGGTTGTGGGAGCATCACTTGTAGCTTTGTAAGCACCACTTGACTTGTTGTGAAGCTCTTCCTTATCCTTAAGTGTCATCTCATGAGCAACAATTCTTCCAATGACTTCGGTTGGCTTGAGATTCTTGTAGTTTGGCATCATTTGGATCAAAGTGCACACGGTGTCATACTTTCCATCCAAAGCTCTGAGAATCTTCTTGATGATGAATTGGTCGGTCATTTCTTCGCTTCCTAAGCCGGCAATCTCATTTGTGATGAGAGCAAGCCTAGAGTACATTTCAGCGACTCCTTCACCATCCTTCATCTTGAACTTGTCAAGTTGACCTTGAAGAACATCTAGCTTTGATTCCTTCACGGACTCGGTACCTTCGTGCATTTCAACCAAAGTATCCCAAATATCTTTTGCATTCTCAAGACGGCTGATTTTGTTGAACTCCTCGGGACACAAAGCATTGAAGAGAATGTCACAAGCTTGAGCATTGTTTTGCAACATCCGCAATTCTTCCGTTGTAGCTTCGCGATCCGGAACTTTTCCTTCCTCGAAGAATTCACCTTGCATACCAACACAAATAATGCCCCATGCGGCTGGGTTATGGCCAAGAATATGCATTTTCATTTTATGCTTCCAACTAGCAAAGTTTGTACCATCAAAGTAAGGACCTCTACGAAAATTACCCTCACTAGACGCCATACTCTCCTAGGTTGTGAAACCAAGCTTATGGAGTCCAATGCAATGGAAACCAATACAATGGAGACCAAAGCTCTGATACCACTTGTAGGATCGAAAGTATGTCTAGAGGGGGGGTGATTAGACTACTTGACAATATAAAAATTATGCCTTTTGACAAAGACAAGTTTTTGGCAGATTCACAATTATGATCAAGTCAAGCATCACCCTACACATGCAATTCTAGAGTATAGGCAGCGGAAAGTAAATTGCACATGTAGTAAAGAGAGGTGGAGAAGAGCAAACACAATTTTGGAGACGCGGTGATTTTTCTCGTGGTTCCGATAGGTGGTGCTATCGTACTTCCACGTTGATGGAGACTTCAACCCAGGGAGGGTAACGGCTGCGAGAGTCCACGGAGGGCTCCACCCACGAAGGGTCCACGAAGAAGCAACCTTGTCTATGCCATCATGGCCTACGCCCACGGAGGGCTAGCCTTACTCGGGGTAGATCTTCACGAAGTAGGCGATCTCCTTGCCCTTACAAACTTCTTGGTTCAACTCCACATCTCGACGGAGGCTCCCAAGCGACACCTAACCAATCTAGGAGGCACCACCCTCCAAAAGGTAATAGATGGTGTTGATGATGATGAACTCCTTGCTCTTGTGCTTCAAATGATAATCTCCCCAACACTCAACTCTCCTCACTGATTTGGCTGTGGTGGAAGAAAAGATTGAGTGGAAAGCAACTTGGGAAGGCTAGAGATCAAGCTTCATATGGTGGGAGTGGAGCAACTTGATCTCAACACAAGGGTAGGTAGTTCTCTTCTCAGAAATGTAAGGTAGGATTGGTAGTTCTTTCTGATGGCTCTCTCCACGAATGAAGAGGGGGTGGAGGGGTATTTATAGCCTCCACACAAAATCCAACCGTTACACACATTTGACCAATCTCGGTGGGACCGAAGTTGACAACTCGGTGAGACCGAAAGTTCAAATCATGTGAACGTTGGGATTTTCGGTGGGACCGAAAATACAAACTCGGTTAGTCCGATTCGTGCAAAGACAAGAGCTTGCCAATCTCGGTGGGACCGACTTCATCATCTCGGTGACACCGATTTGATGACAGAAGGTTACAGAAGCTTGGCAACTCAAGTTTCGGTGAGACCGAGTTCAGAATCGGAAAATCCGAGATTTCTAGGGTTTGGCTTTATGGCTGAGGTGGTTCATCTTGGTGTGACTGAGTTTGGAATATCGGTGGGACCGAGATTACTTATGAGTGTATATGGCAGTGAAAGTTGCTGATAGTTTAGGAGATGTATCACTAAGCACTTTGAGCAACCAGATCATCATCATAACCTCATCCCCTTTTAATAGTATTGGCTTTCCTATGGACTCAATGTGATCTTGGATCACTAAACCAAAAATGGAGTCTTGAGCTTTTGCCAATGCTTGCCTTAGCATTTTGAGGGGTCCACTTCTTCAGTCCTTGCCATACCCATATCACTGAACTTTCTGAAATGATTCTCAAGTAACTATTAGTTCAATGATATATATGTTGTTATTGATTACCAAAACCACCCGGGGATTAGTTGCACTTTCACTTCCAGATGGTGCGCTTCGTGGGGATGTGGGCAGTGTCCCAGCACCAGACCCAGCAAGCGAACAGCTTGGTGTCAACGCGCTCATGTGTCCGGCTGTCGAGGCGGTCGACGATGACCTTGTCGCCGATGGCCTCCACCGTGCCCTCCATCGTCCAGAGCTGCATGGGAAGCTTCTCGATGACTAAGTGGACGTGCAACATCCACTTGAGCCGGACGGCATGGGCGTCCTCCCTCCAAGGCTCGAGCAGGAATGGCACGCCATCCACCGACAGCGAGCCGCGCCCCGCCGCCAGGTCCTTGTGCGCCGGCAGGGTGAAGTAGACGAAGAAGTCCTCGGGGTCGTGGTTGGTGACGCGGAGCAGGTGTGGAGGGATCTTGAGCTCGTGCTCAAGCGTGCGGCCGATGGAGAGTGGGCTCACCGCATGCGCCTTGGTGCCCACCGCGGTGACCACGACCGCATGCTGGTTCAGCAGGAAAAGCTGGTGCTCCATCGCCGGCGAGGAGGCGATGACCTTGTGGCTGTTGCGGGGGCGGCGGGCGTGGTTGATGAGGGCGCTCAGTGCCATTGGTTGGTGTGGTGAGGCAGGCGGAGGGGGAAAGGTCAGGCGCTCACGGACTGGCCGGCGCGGGGAGCGCGGCTGAGCTGCAGCCGAGCCCCGCCCCTTGTTGAGTGGGTTGTCGGTGCACTCTCGGCCAAAATGGCCCTGGCGTTTGTAGAGGATCCCTACAGTCTATTCGACGGTTGCGAGTGCTCAGGCAGCGGAAGCAGAGGCCCTTGAATCTGCTTAAGAAGGCCTCTCTACCCGCCGAGTGCCCGTGGCTATGACCATGGCGAGATGGCCGGCGCCTCGATTTCTGCCTAGCACTAAATGGATCCTGGCTGGCGCGGCGGTTCTTGCGCGAGTGATGGATTTCCATCCTTCTTCAATGTCGCCGGTGGCCGGAGATGGGAGGGGGTTATCTCTTACCACGATGGATTTGAGGCGGGGGCGCTCATTTGGGGGGCCATGCCGCCATCCGCCGGTCCGAAGCCTGCTTCCTCGATCTCCACCTCAGATCCGGGTGGGTGATAGCTTGGGCTCCAGGGATCCCGCGGCGACGGGGACAGAGGAGTCGCCGGCACCTCCGACGGACCGCTGGGCTCGCCCTGGATCTCCCCCTTTTCGGGCGTACTCCATCCAAGGCTCGCAGCAGGCGAGGGCAGGCCGCTTGCAGGGGAGCGGGCCGGCATAGCCTCTAGGCCGGCAGCCGGAGTAAAGGCGGGCGGAGGGTGGGTGGGTGGCCGCCGCGGCCGGAGTGGCCCGCAGCGCAGACGGAGGGAGAGGGAGCGGAGCTCTCGGGTAGGGTTACTGGAGGCCATGGTGTGCTTTGTTATTTTTGAAGAAATGCTCTCATGCTTCACTTAGATTTATTTGGGAGTTAGTAAAATTTCCAGAAGTTCTCTCTTGCTTCACTAAGATTATTTTGAGAGAAAGAAATATTATGCTCGTGTTCTTCACTTAAATTTGTTTGAGCTTATCAAAAGCAACATATGAAAATAGTCCCAAAGTGATAGATATCCAAGGAGGATATAATAAAAACTTTCATGAAGATCATTGGACAAAATAAACTTGATTCTTAGTAATGGTTTTGAGATATGATGATATGATATATGAGTCATGTTGATGAGTAATTGTGCTTTAGTAAGAATATTGATGTTAAGGTTTGTGATTCCCTATGCAAGCACGAAAGGAAATAGTTATGCAATGAAATTTATATCCTACTTATGGTGCATTGTTCGGTGTTATTTATGCTTAATGCTTGGGTAAAAGATTTTTTGCTTTTTGGTTGGTCGCTTCTCAATCTTTTTGCTAGCCTTCATTTTGCACTAAGTATGATCACTACTTGTGCGTCCAAAACCCTTTAAACCAGTTTTGCCATATGAGTCTCTACCTATATGCGGTATTTCCATGCCGTTCTAAGTAAATTTGCATGTGTCATCTCTAATTTTCAAAATAAACTTCTCTTTTGTGTGCTCTACCGCTCGCGAGGCGGTGAGGGGTGGCCAATATTTTCCATGCTAGATGTGTTATTCTCACGATGAGTATTTATTCACTTGTCATTGCACGAGAGTACGACAAAGGTATTAGGGATGCCCAGTTCTGAAATGAAAAATGAATTTACTTTATGTTGTCAAATAATAAATTCCTTAGAAAGTGTTGGTATGGAGGGCAACCATGGATTCGGCTAGCCATGGAAAGTGAAAGTAATGGTGAAAAAAGCAATAAACTTTATTTTATGTTTGGGAACCACCTATGATGTATCTAGCATGGAAAGTATTGGGAGCTCTAAGTCGTTTTTGTTGGTGGGAAAAGTATGCCTCTCAAAAATGTTTTTATCTCTCAATTTAAGCTTTGAGCTCTGGCACCTCTACAAATCACTACTTCCCTCCGCGAATGGCCTTTCTTTTACTTTATGCAATTTTTATTTTTGAATTTGAGTCTCCATCTTCTCTTATAAAGCACCAGGGCACTATGATCGTATTTGAGCATTGGGTGTAGCTAATATTCGAGTGTGTTTCATGAATGGATCAATGATTGAGCATAATGGGCTAGGGATAACTTGCTTTAGTGTTGATATTTTGAAAGACATGGTTGCTTGTTGGTATGCTTGGGTATTAAAGTCTTCATGTCAAAACTAGACTATTGCTTTGAATCATATAAAAGTCCAAATGTCCATGCTATAAAGAAAAGAAATGTGATGAACATGTTAGGCAGCATTCCACATCAAAAATTCTGTTTTTATCATTTACCTACTCGAGGACGAGCATGAGTTAAGCTTGGGGATGCTGATATGTCTCCAATGTATCTATAATTTTTGATTGTTCCATGCTGTTATATTATCATTCTTGGATGTTTTGCAATCATTTTATAGTAATTTTATATCATTTTTGGTACTAACCTATTGACATAGTGCCCCAGTGCCAGTTGTTATTTTCTACATGTTTTTTACATCACAGGAAATCAATACCAAACGGAGTCCAAACGGAGTGAAACTTTTTAAGGAATTTTTTGGGGCCAGAAGACATCCAGTGGGCCAGGAAAGCACCTGGGGGGTGCTCCGAGGGGAGCACAACCCACCAGGGCGCGCCTAGGTGGGTTGTGCCCACCTCGAGTGCCCCCTGAACCGCCTCTTTGCTCTATAAATACCCCAATATTCCAGAAACCCTAGGGGAGTCGACGAAAATCAATTCCATCCGCCGCAGAGTCCAGAAACACCAGATCCAATCTACACACCATCACAGAGAGGTTCACCACTTCCATTGGTGCCTCTCCGATGATGCGTGAGTAGTTCTTTGTGGACCCGTTAGTAGCTAGATGGCTTCCTCTCCCTCTCTCTTGATTATCAATACAATGGTCTCTTGGAGATCCATATGATGTAAGTCTTTTTGCGGTGTGTTTGTTGGGATCCGATGAACTTTGAGTTTATGATCAGATCTATATTTTTATCCATGAACATTATTTGAGTCTTATTTGATCTCTTATATGTGTGATTGATTATAGTATCTTATTCTTCTCCGATATTTAGGTTTTGTTTGGCCAACTTGATCTATTTATCTTGCAATGGGAAGAGGTGCTTTGTGATGGGTTCGATCCTACGGTGCTTGATCCCAGTGACAGAAAGGGAAACGACACGTATGTATCATTGCTATTAAGGATAACAAGATACGGTCTATTTCTACATAAATACATCTTGTCTACATCATGTCATCGTTCTTATTGCATTACTCTGTTTCTCCTTGAACTTAATACACTAGATGCAAGCTAGATAGCGGTCGATGTGTGGAGTAATAGTAGTAGATGCAGGCAGGAGTCGGTCTACTAATCTTGGACGTGATGTCTATATAATGATCATTGCCTGGATATCGTCATGATTATTTGAAGTTCTATCAATTGCCCAAGAGTAATTGTTTTCCCACCGTTTGCTATTTTTCTCGAGAGAAGCCACTAGTGAAACCTACGGCCCCCGGGTCTCTTCTCAACATATTTGCCTTTGCGATCTATTTTCCTTTGCTTTTATTTTAAGATCTATTAAACCAAAAGTACAAAAATACCTTGCTGCAATTTATTTGTTCCGTGATCTATTTATCCTATCTACCACTTTTACCTCATGTTATTTGCCTATCTTGAGGCGCCGTACACGAAAGGGATTGACAACCCCTTTAACACGTCGGGTTGCGAGTATTTGTTATTTGTGTGCAGGGGTTGTTTACGTGGTGTGAGAAGGTTCTCCCACTGGTTTGATAACCTTGGTATCATCACTAAGGGAAATACCTACCATCTTTATACTACATCATCTCTTCCTCTTTGGGGAAATACTGACGTAGTTCTAGCATACATCATGGTCTAGGGCTACTTTGCTTAGGGTTTCGGTTGTCCATGGTCTCATCTCTGGTGGTGGTGATGTCGGCGTGGAGTAAATTGTCTCCGGATAATTCTCCGATGCAACATCCTCTATTCTTGGTGTTTTGATCTGGTTTGTTCCGTGTTCAAGCAAGGTTGGCGCAGCGACAGCGACTACTTTGTGGAGGCTACGTGTGCTTCGATCCCGTGACGCGTCTGCTCCAACGCCGTGCTCGGGATCGGTGGCCCTATTCTAGATGCAGCGAGTTGTTGTTGATGTCTCTCTTGAGCATGGTGGCAGCAACCTCATTTGTAAGATTGCTGGCTCCGCACATGATGCGTGGTTGCTGGATGGCGGCCTCAGGTCTCCTCTTTGACAATCTCGATTGAGGGTAGTGGGCCGAAGAGCGTGGGTATGATCCCCGACCGGCGAGCCACAAGGTCTCGGGTCACGCAGCGGCCGCTTCATCGACTCGCAACATAGCTTTATCTGCTATGGTGTTTCTTTGGTTCTGGGCAAGTTCGTGTGTCCCCTATGTCCGGCAAAGCTTCGGCCACGACGGCGTATGGTGACGATGGTTGGTTGTCTTGCGTTTAGGTCCCGTAGAGTTATAGTTTTATTTTTTGCGGAGTCCTTTCTGCAAGGTGTTCTGCATGTGGTCTTCTGGTTGTCTCTAGATCATGGCTATATGCGGGTTTGTAATCCAATTGTTGAATGAATGACACGTAGTTTTATCTATAAAAAAGACGATTTGGCGAGGAAAAAATTTGATAATGAAGAAAGAGATTTCATCAAATCAGATTGCACCAAAACAGGGAGAGTAGATCATTCAATCGCCAGTGACATCCCTTTCTGTAATCGGAAGTTGTGAATTTCCTTGGCTAAGGCCCTGTTTGTTTGGGATTTTACTTCTGCTTTTGCAGCTTTTCGACTTTGGCCAAAAAGCTGTAAAACCTCCTAAATAGGTGCTTTTGGAGCTTTTATGGCTTTTGGAGCCAAATATTGTTATATTGATTCATCAAAAGCCGTAGAAGCTCCAAAATCACCTATTTAGGAGCTTTTATGGCTTTTTGGTCAAAGTAGAAAAGCTGTAAAAGCAGAAGCAAAAGCCCAAACAAACAGGGCCTAAACCTTTGCCAAGTATGAGATGGCCACTTCATTAGAGATCAACATCCGGACTCTCAAACTGATCGGGCAGACAGTGCACGATCACAAAATCGTTATCCACCGGAATCCTAAATCGACCGTGGAGGCCCGGACTGACTGGCAACCCTCAAACATAGCCCAAATATAGAACGTGTATGGTAGGCTCAGACTGTTTGTGCATATCCCTCATGTCACATCGGCCCATCCGGATCCCACTGATGTCTGCTAGAGCTACGTCAGTATTTCCCCAAAGAGGAAGGGATGATGCAGTATAACAACAGTAGGTATTTCCCTTAGTGATGAGACCAAGGTTATCGAACCAGTAGGAGAACCTCCTCACACCACGTAAACAACACCTGCACACAAATAAAAAATACTCACAACCTGACGTGTTAAAGGGGTTGTCAATCCCTTTCGGGTACGGCGCCTCTAGTGGGCAAATAACGTGAGGTAAAAACTGGTAGATAGGATAAATAGATCGCGGAACAAATAAATTACAGCAAGGTATTTTTGTATTTTTGGTTTAATAGATCTGAAAAAAATGCAAGAGAAAATAGATAGCAAAAGCAAATATGATGAAAAGAGACCCGGGGGCCGTAGGTTTGGCTAGTGGCTTCTCTCGAGAAAATAGCAAACAGTGGGAAAACAATTACTGTTGGGCAATTGATAGAACTTCAAATAATCATGACGATATCCAGGCAATGATCATTATATAGGCATAACGTCCAAGATTAGTAGACCGACTCCTGCCTGCATCTACTACTATTACTCCACACATCGACCGCTATCCAGCATGCATCTAGTGTATTAAGTTCATGCGAAAATGGAGTAATGCAATAAGAACGATGACATGATGTAGATGAGATCCATTTATCTATTGCGGCAGATATAGATCTCATCTTTTTATCCTTAGTAGCAACAATACAAACGTGTCGGTTCCCTTTCTGTCACTGGGATCAAGCACCGTAAGATTGAACCCACTACAAAGCACATCTTCCCACTGCAAGATATCAAGTTGGCCAAACAAAACCCAAATATAGGAGAAGAAATATGAGGCTATAAGCAATCATGCATATAAGAGATCAAACAAGACTCAAATAACTTTCATGGATAAAAGCATAGATCTGATCATAAACTCAAAGTTCATCGGATCCCAACAAACACACCGCCAAAAGACTTACATCATATGGATCTCCCAGAGACCATTGTATTGATAAACAAGAGAGAGAGGAAGCCATCTAGCTACTAATTATGGACCTTAGGTCTACAAAGAACTACTCAAGCATCATAGGAGAGGCACCAATGGAAGTGGTGAACCACTCCATGACGGTGTCTAGATTGGATTTTGGTGGTTATGGACTCTGCGGCGGGTGGATCAATATTTCGTCGACTCCCCTAGGGTTTCTGTAATATTTGGGTATTTATAGAGCAAAAAGGCGGTTCGGGGGGCACCCGAGGTAGGCATCACCCACCTTGGCGCGCCTGGGCCTCCTGGCGCGCCCTGGTGGGTGATGCTCCCCTCAAGCAGCCCCTCAGGTGCTTCCTTGGCCCATTGGCTTTCTTTTGGCCCAAAAAAATCCTCCAGGAGTTACATTGCATTTGGACTCCGTTTGATATTGATTTCCTGCGATGTAAAAACATGCAGAAAACAACAACTGGCACTGGGCACTATGTCAATGGTTAGTACCAAAAAATGATATAAAATGACTATAAAATGATTGTAAAACATCCAAGAATGATAATGTAACAATAAAAAAATTATAGATACGTTGGAGATGTATCAACATTCCCAAGCTTAATTCATGCTCGTCCTCGAGTAGGTAAATGATAAAAACAAAATTTTTGATGTGGAATGTTGCCTAACATGTTCACCACATTCTTTTCTTTATGGCATGGACATGTGGACTTTTATATGATTCAAAGCAATAGTCTAGTTTTGACATGAAGACTTTAATACTCAAGCATACCAACAAGCAACCATGTCTTTCAAAATATCAACACTAAAGCAGGTTATCCCTAGCCCATCATGCTCAATCATTGATCCATTCTTGAAACACACTCGAATATTAGCTACACCCAATGCTCAAATACGATCATAGTGCCCCTTAGTTGGTGCTTTGTAAGAGAAGATGGAGACTCAAATCCAAAATGAAAATTACATAAGTAAAAGAAAGTCCCTTCGCGGAGGGAAGTAGTGATTTGTAGAGGTGCGAGAGCTCAAAGCTTAAATTGAGAGATAGAGTTATTTTTGATAGGCATACTTTTCCTACCAACAAAAATGACTTGGAGCATCCCAACACTTTCCATGGTAGATACATCATAGGCGGTTCCCAGACAGAAAATAAAGTTTATTCCTTTTTCCACCATAACTTTCACTTTCCATGGCTAGCCGTATCCACAGGTGCCTTCCATACCAACACTTTCCAAGGAATTTATTATTTGACAACATAAAGTAAGTCCATTTATTCATTTCGGGACTGGGCATCCCTAGTACCTTTGCCGTACTCTCGTGCAATGACAAGTGAATAAACACTCATCATGAGAATAACACATCTAGCATGGAAAATATTGGCTACCCTTTACCAGCTCGCGAGTAGTAGAGCACACAAAAGAGAAATTTATTTTGAACATTAGAGACGGCACATGCAAGTTTTCTTAGAACGACATGGAAATACCGCATATAGGTAGGTATAGTGGACTCATAAGGCAAAACTGGTTTAAAGGGTTTTGGAGGCACAAGTAGTGATCATACTTAGTGCAAAATGAAGGCTAGCAAAAAGATTGAGAAGCAACCAACCGAAAAGGGAAAAATCTCATACCCAAGCATAAGCATAAGTAACACCGAATAATGCACCATAAGTAGGAAATAAATATCATTGCATAACTATTGACTTACGTGCTTGCATAGGGAATCACAAACCTTAACATCAATATTCTTACTAAAGCACAATTACTCATCAACATGACTCACATATCATATTGTCATATCTCAAAACCATTACTAAGAATGAAGTTTGTTTTGTCCAATGATCTTCATGAAAGTTTTTATTATATCCTCCTTGGATATCTATCACTTTGGGACTACTTTCATATGTTGCTTTTGATAAGCTCAAACAAATATAAGTGAAGACCATGAGCATAAATTTTTTATTTCTCTCAAAATAATCTAAGTGAAGCAAGAGAGAATTTCTTAAAAATTTACTAACTCCCAAACAAATCTAAGTGAAGCATGAGAGCATTTCTTCAAAATTAACAAAGCACATCATGATCAAAAAGATATCAGTCAAGTACTAGAGCAAGTACATGGCTCTAAAAATTTAAGTGAAGCATAGGAGCAAGCATAGCATAATTTTTGGCTCTCTAAAAAGGGTGTGTCCAGCAAGGATTCAACACTTAAAACACAAAGCAAAACAAGCAAAGACTCATATCATACAAGACGCTCCAAGCAAAACTCATATCATGTGACGAATAAAAATATAGTTTCAAGTAAAATACCGATGGTTGTTAGAAGAAAGCGGGGATGCCACTCGGGGGCATCCCCAAGCTTAGTTGCTTGCTACTTCTTTGAATATTATCTTGGGGTGCGTCGGGCATCCCCAAGCTTAGCCTTTTGCTTATCCTTATTCCTTCATCCATCATAAGATAACCCAAAACTTGAAAACTTCAATCACACAAAACTCAAACAAAACCTTCGTGAGATCCGTTAGTATAAGAAACCAAACCACTACTATAAGTACTGTAGCAAACCTATTCTTATTTTGTTTTTGCATTATATCTACTGTATTCCAACTTTTCTATGGCAAAAACTCATCAAAGAAAACCATAGAATCATCAAAAACAAGCACACGACGCAAAGAAAACAGAATCTGTCAAAAATAGAACAATCGGTAGCAATCTAATTTTTTTAATACTTCTGTAACTCCAAAAATATGAAATAAATTGGTGGACGTGAGGAACTTTTCTATTAATCCTCTGCAAAAAGAATCAACTTACTCTTCTGTAAAAAAATGACAACGAATCTCGTGAGCGCAAAAGTTTCTGCTTTTCAGCAAGATCAAATAAACTTTCACCCAAGTCTTCCCAAAGGCATTGATTGGCACAAACACTAACTAAAACACAAAAAGACAATCATAGCAGTAGCATAATTGTGCTAACACTCAAGAACAGAAAGCAAAAAGCGAAAATAAATTTTATTCATTGGGTTGCCTCCCAACAAGCGCTATCGTTTTACGCCCCTAGCTAGGCATAATGATTTTATTGATGCTCACATAAAAGATAATAATTGCAATTCAACGAGAGCATCATGTGACCAACCTATTTAATTCTAACATACTTCCTATGAATAGGAATGTTATAGGAAAACAAATTATCAAGGCAAGCAAAAACTAGCATATGCAAGGAAAAAGAAAGAGATGATAGCAATCTCGACATGAAGAGAGGTAATTTAGTAACATGAAAATGTCTACAACCATATTTTACTCTCTCATAATAATTACATGTAGGATCGTAAGAAAATTCAACAAAATAGATATCACATAACATATTCTCAACACGATCCACATGCATGCAAAGTTGACACTCTTCCAAAATAGTGGGATTAACATTAACTAAAGTCATGACCTCTCCAAACCCATTTTTATCAAAAATTTCATAAGATTGAACATTCTCCAAAGTAGTGGGATCTAAAGTTGACATTCTTCCAAACCCACTTTCAATATTATTGCAAACACTATTATCAATCTCATATTCATCACAAGGCTTAAATAAATTTTCAAGATCATAAGAAGAATCACCCCAATCATGATCATTGCAATAAGTAGTGGACATAGCAAAATTAGCATCCCCAAGCTTGGGGTTTTTCATATTATTAGCACAATTGACATTAATGTAATTTATAGTAAAATCATTGCAATCATGATGTTCATTCAAAGGGTTATCATGAATCACTTCATAAATTTCTTCATCACAATTTTCAGATTCACGAATCTCAAGCAAAGCTTCATAAAGATAATCTAGTGTACTCAAATCACTAGCAATTTGTTCATGATAATTGGATCTCTTAAAAAGATTATAAAGTGGATGAGGATCCATATCAAGAGATATTTAGCAAGAAAAGATGCAAGCAAATAGAAGACACATTGCACACAAGCAAAGAAGAGATCTGACGAGAAATCGACGGACGAAAAAGAGGCAAATAAAAAGGCAAATTTTTGTGAAGTGGGGGAGAGGAAAAAGAGGGGCAAATGGCAAATAATGTAAATTCCGAGGAGATGAGATTTGTGATTAGGAACCTGGTTGATATTGAAGATCCTCCCCGGCAACGGCGCCAAAAATGGCACGTTAACGGGAGATTATCTTGAGGTGATCCTCCCCGGCGATGGCGCCAGAAATTCCTTTTGATGTCTGCTAGAGCTACGTTGGTATTTCCCCAGAGAGGAAGGGATGATGTAGTATAGTGACGGTAGGTATTTCTCTTAGTGATGAGACCAAGGTTATCGAACTAGTAGGAGAACCTCCTCACACCACGTAAATAGCACCTGCACACAAATAACAAATACTCGCAACCCGACGTGTTAAAGGGGTTGTCAATCCCTTTCGGGTACATCGCCTCTAGTGGGAAAATAACGTGAGGTAAAAAGTGGTAGATAGGATAAATAGATCACGGAACAAATAAATTGCAGCAAGGTATTTTTGTATTTTTGGTTTAATAGATCTGAAATAAATGCAAGAGAAAATAGATCGCAAAGGCAAATATGATGAAAAGAGACCCGGGGGTCGTAAGTTTCTCTAGTGGCTTCTCTCGAGAAAAATAGCAAATGATGGGAAAACAATTACCGTTGGGAAATTGATAGAACTTAAAATAATCATGACAATATCCAGGCAATGATCATTGTATAGGCATCATGTCCAAGATTAGTAGACCGACTCCTGCCTGCATCTACTACTATTACTCCACACATCGACTGCTATCCAGCATGCATCTAGTGTATTAAGTTCATGAGAAAACAGAGTAATGCAATAAGAACGATGGCATGATGTAGACAAGATCCGTTTATCTATTGCGGGAGATATAGATCTCATCTTGTTATCCTTAGTAGCAACGATACATACGTGTCGGTTCCCTTCTTGTCACTGGGATCAAGCACCGTAAGATCGAACCCACTACAAAGCACCTCTTCCCATTGCAAGATAAATAGATCAAGTTGGCCAAACAAAACACAAATATTGGAGAAGAAATACGAGGCTATAAGCAATCATGCATATAAGAGATCAAAGAAGACTCAAATAACTTTCATGGATAAAAAACATAGATCTGATCATAAACTCAAAGGTCATCAGATCCCAATAAACACACCGCCAAAAGACTTACATCATATGGATCTCCAAGAGACCATTTTATTGATAAACAAGAGAGAGAGAGAGAGAGAGAGAGAGAGAGAGAGAGGAAGCCATCTAGATACTAACTACAGACCCGTAGGTCTACAAAGAACTACTCACGCATCATAGGAGAGGCACCAATGGAAGTGGTGAACCCCTCCATGACGGTGTCTAGATTGGATCTTGGTGGTTCTGGACTCTACGGCGGATGGATCAATATTTCGTCGACTCCCCTAGGGTTTGTAGAATATTTGGGTATTTATAGTGCAAAGAGGTGGTTCGGGGGGCACCCGAGGTGGGAAGTACCCGCCTGGGCGTGTCCTGGTGGGTGCTGCTCCCCTCGAGCAGCCCCTCAGGTGCTTCCTTGGCCCATTGGCTTTCTTCTGGCCCAAAAAAAATCCTCCAAGAGTTACGTTGCATTTGGACTCCGTTTGATATTGATTTCATGCGATGTAAAAAACATGAAGAAAACAACAACTAGCACTGGGCACTATGTCAATAGGTTAGTACCAAAAATGATATAAAATGACTGTAAAACATCAAAAAATGATAATATAACAGCATGGAACAATCAAAAATTATAGATACGTTGGAGACGTATCACCCACAATTATCCCCATGCTAGAAGAACCCTAGACCATAGTCAAAACTCACTCCACTTCATTTCTCTCTGTCTCCTCCTCCCCCCATCCGGCATGTCGAGCAACAACGCAGCGTCCGGTGGCAGATCGGGCACCGACGACTGATCGGGTGCCTGGGAGTAGCTGCAGCATGAGGCGGTGCTAGACGACGTGGAAGAGCTTGACGCCTGCATCGTGTTGCACCGCTCGTGGCTTGACCGGGGAGGAAGCGAAAGCTCTGGCTCCGCGCCATCCCCCGTCACCCGATGATGCAGACGACATCGCCGACCCATCGCGGTTGCGTAGCTGCCGATGCTCCGTGCCCTGTCCACCTTCTCTACCTACTCTGAAAGGCGTCCCTGACCATCATGGGGCCTCATGCCCCACGCTGGCGCCGATGCGGGCGTGGATACCCAAATCCGAGGTGCAGGTCGCATGCCGCAAGAGGCATCGTGCAAGGGAGAGGGCGGTTGCGGCAAAGGCCTTGTCCTCCTGACGGGCCAGTGTGCGCGTGCCGGTGGATCCGGAGGACCAACTCCTCACGACAGTCCTCTGCCGCTCGCTCACCATGACGGAGACTGATGCACGGTGGCTCCGCCGTAAGAACACTAAGGCGCTCTGGATCGCCCTCGAGCAGTCAGAGCGCGAGGCTGCGGCGGCCAAAGCCACGGCTACCCCACTGGCGAAGGAGAGAAGCGCGTGGTCCGTCGGTTGGCCGGCATCATCTCCTCCGACTCCTATGGTTTCGACTCTGACGACTCCATGGCTCCTACAACCGATGCCTACACAGAGGGGTACAACGACATCAATGACCACGAGGGGAAAGGGCCGATGAGGAAATGGTGATTTCCTTTGCCCTTCTCCGTCTCCGCTTTATTTATTTATTTTAGTATTAATTAGTATTGTCCAGCGAAGAACTCTTTGGGTTGTATGACTGAGTCCGTTCTTTGATCTATGTCCATTTGTTGCATGTGTTCATATACATAGTTGCTAGATGTTACATCATTTGTATGGTTTTGAAAGATCGGATATGAGGCTGACGATTTCAAAGGCAACAAAACGGAAGGTGACCAATCACTGTCCGCAGATGTATTATGGCGCGCCCGCGGACATTTGAGGGACCTCATTAGCTAGGTTTAGCAGTAGATTCTCTTATGCCACTATGGGGGACACACAACCTGATGTAGGGTACAACCCTAGATGCCCGATCTTTCATGATTGGAGCGGATCCCATGAGAAACACAAAGAACACGAGGGACAACACGAGGAGAGAAATCACTCAAACCAACAAGATTCAATTACACATGTGCTAGATCCTCAAAACACAAAGAGATACACGATCCAAATCCGACAAAGGACGATACAAGTGGCGGTAGTTCTTCTCCGTGAGGAGGTCTTGAGGGGTCTTCCCGTGAAGGGGTCTTGAATCCGCTTGGGGGATCTTCTTTGAAGAGGCTATGGACTCCAATGGAGAAGTAACCAAGTGGATGAGCAAAGCTCTATTTCTCAAATGAGCTAATCCTTTGCTAACAATAACTAGGAGGAGGTGGAGGAGTATATATAGTCTAGGTCCACGAAGGGGTAAGTGGTAGAGGGATACATGGGCCTCGGGCCCAATCTCTGTGCATAGACAGGCGTCGGACGTCCGATACTTGTCGGTCGTTCGGTCGCTCGCGGGCGTCTAGTCGTCCGGAAGTCTTCAGACTTTCGATGTTTTGGCTCTAGTCCAGAAGTGTCGCATGTCCAGTCGGCGTCAGTCGTCCGGGCGCTGATGAGTGTTGGAAGTCCGATGTCTGGCGGTCGTCCGTGCGCTGTAGGATGCCTCGGCTGGAGTCGATCTGGCTGGTGGAGTCTCTAGGCATCGGACGTCCGGAGGTCGTCGGACGTCCGAGAGCTGTAGCGTCCTGGCAGCTCTTCCTCTTGTTCCTCGCACTTGGTGTCCTTGCTGTCTTGTCCGATGCTCATAGCTGTTCCATGGCCTTCCTCTTGGTTCCTGGTCACGCATAGCACACACATTGGAGGTAGTAGCCATATCTCACATGTGGAAAGTGACGGTTCAGAGAGGAGCGAGTTCACCTTGTGTCCAATGCCGTATGTTTGAGGTCTCATCATATGTGCTCTTGGGGCTTGTAGAGTAGTCGGAGTGTACATGGGGATGAACGTAGGATGCTCCGCATCATCTCCACCCCTTGGAAAGATCCAACCTCGGATCGTGATCCTCATCACCATGGAAACGGTTGTCGTGGACGGACTTGTAGTTGGACGAAGTTGAAGACATGGCGCTGTCCAAGTACTCCAAGGTGTCCCCAGAGTGGTATTCATGCAAAAAGAGAAAACATAAACGACACTCGGAAATATAATGGTTAGCGCTCACAAAGTGTCCATCAAGTATGAGTCCATTCGGCAAGATTGTTTGTGACAAAGCGCATGAAGCTTATCAAGATGATCTAGAATGATATGCAAAGCATTCATGGGAACAAAAGCATTTTTAGTATGCACAAAGGTGTGGTGAATGTGATTAATGCGAACATTGTGCAAAATGATGTCATAATGGGAGGGTGTATCAAAAGCATGAACATTGTAATTGGTGCTCAATGTGAGTATGTGATCATGCAATTGATGTTGGGCAATTTGATGATGATGTATGTATATGCCATCAAGAAAGATCACAACAAATTTTCTAAGGAAGTGCACAAGCTCATATATCACGGATGACATGGAAATAGGTGCAACAAGACAAGCATAATGTGAGTCAATCCATGCATGGGGTGCAAACTTGTGGTGAGTATGATATGTCCATCGAGCATGACATGTGGGAGCACAATCAACAAATATGTATGTGTTGGTGCAATGTGTAAAAGGAGTGTTGATGTACCAATGCTGGATGTCGTGGCATGAGTGGAGTTTCGGAGGTGCATCCAATAAGTCCGAGCGCTCCTCAACTTGAAGGTCTAAAGGGCCCATCTCCAATGTTGCTCCTCGATCCAATAGATGTAACATGTAGACAAGAAGAAGGAGACAACAATGAAAGAATGACCCATCCAATATGCATATGTGAGGATGGCTCAAAGGAAAGGAGTTCACCTCATGAATGTTCCTGAAGATGTTGGAGTTGCACATCATGTATGCCTTCACATAACCAATATGTCTCATGACGGTAATGCCTTGTGAATCCTTCAAAACAAAAGAACATGACAAACGCTCGGAAAAACAAATGAGGTTAGCGGAAATGCAAAACCTATCATTCGTGTGGTGAAATACCCAACAAGTGTTCTCATCATTCTTATCATAAGAAAGTACATGGGTGTAGTTCTTGGTATGTAGGCATAAGATGCTAGAACAACCAAAGACATTAGGCTCAATCAAACAAGCATGCATCACAAGTAATATGTCTAAGTCTCTACGATCAAGAAGCATAGCAAGTTGGCACTCGATAAAAGGGGATATGAGATATGCCACTAATGGAGACAAGAGACAATTATCAAGACAAATCAAGTGAGAGGCATGAACATATATGTTATCAACCCAAGAAAAGTGAGTAAGGATGGAACATGGGTGATGCGACAAAGCAAGCAATCATAATGATCAAGTCAAGCAAGCTAGTAGTGCTAAGATGCAACATACTAGAAGGAATCATGGCAAGCATGTCATGTGTGCAAATAGTGGTCATGAATAATGCACATGACATATCACAAGCATGAAAACAAGATATGAGCAAAGTATCATCATTGTATTGGGAAGAAGTCCTATGTAAATAGCAATGGAACATCATGACTCTCCCAACACAAGAATCAACAATAGCATGCGGCACATGGTAAACATGGCAATAGCAACAAGGATCTCCACCAAGCATGCAAATACACAAAGAAGTAACATAATGGTGAAACATGGGTAAATGCAAGCAAGGGTCACAATTGCATGGCAAAGTCATGTAAAGAGGCATAACATGCAAAGTGAACACGATAGAATGGTCATAAGGTGACAAGTGGTAAATAGCCCATAGTCGTGTGAGAGCCAAGTAAAAGAGGTGCACGAAGTCCTTGCGCGAGGGAATGGTGATAAGGGCGATCCACGGGATCCCAGAGCATCATTGCTCTCAAGAGCTCATTTTGTCACTTGGGATTGAGAGGTTGACGAGTATTGGTGAGTACCTAGACAAAAGAAAGACAAAGGGAAAATTGTGTGTGCGTGGTATATGCACACATCATCCATCATGATGCGCACATGCATGTGTTGGTTAGCACGAAATATCCAATGCTCAAATAAATGAGATGCGTGATATAGAAACATGTCATCCATCATGATATGTTTGGTGTTATGTATAGAGTAATGGAGACTCAAAGGATGTAATGCATCATGAGAAATATGTAGATCATTGTTATTCATGGAATACATATGGTGCACACAATCATGGGAATCATGCAAAGTATGGAATGCATCAAAATCTCCAATTATGTATGAGTAAACTATGGGGGTCTCCTCATGAGCATTAGTGGAAACATCACATGGAGAATATTGACAACATCCAAAACAATGCATATCCAAAACAATGTGATCATGGCATGGCATGGTAGATGAATTCGCAAATCATGTAAAGGAAGCATGTCAATATCATCGCATGAAAAACAAAAGCCAATGACCATCATCTCGTCATCTATGCCATAAGTGCATATGGGACTTATTTTAATGGGGCATGCATAGTTAATATTGTCGGTGTTCTGGGAATAGGGGTCCCCAGACTTGCCTGCCTGTGGCCTGCGGCATGGCTCAAGGGGTGGCATAGTATGGCCCGTCTTCATCAATCCAAGCTCAAGACCCTCGTGAGGGGCCAAGCCTCACGGGGCGGACAATGCAAGGTTCCCTCAGGGGCGGCCTCACCAGGCAGGCTCGAGAGGAGGCGGAGAGATCAAGGCAGGGGTACCTCGCGAGGTGCTCATGACGCAAGCCATGACGATCAAGACCAGGCAGGCGCCATCCTGCGCAGTGTCCTCGTTTCCGCTTTGTTGCAAAGGGGGCAAGCGCAGGCACGGAGTACCGAGGCATCAAGCAAAGGCTACCATATCGGTGCAACGAGACCAAGACTAGGAGAGCGGCAGGACGGAGGTCACGATGGAGCCCAAGACAGCGTCATCGCCAGTGCCTTTGGCAGTCGAAGACCAACTTTAGTTAGGATAGCTTGTACTAGCTGTTCCCCTTCAAAATGGCCGTTGTTGGCTCCCTTCCCGCTCAATATTTGGGAAGAGGACCAGGGCCTCTATAAATAGAGATAGCCACCACAGTAGGGAGGATATCATCTAATCGAGAGCCGATCGAGTCCACCCAGGTAGAACACCACACCAGCTCAAGAACACCCCTCGCGAGGCTGTTCTTCCTCTGTACTGTTCATCATCAGCCCCAGAGGCAATCCACCACCACACACACTAGAGTAGGGTATTACACCACAACGGTGGCCCGAACTAGTATAAATCTTGTGTCCCTTGTGTTGTTCATCGTGTAGCTTAGATTCACGGCGAGGCGTTGGGACGTGGATCGGTAGGAAGTAGATCTTCGCACGCACCCTAGAGTTTGAACCTTAAGGGTTTTGCTGGAACCCGATATCCGACATTTGGCGCGTGAGGTAGGGGTGCGCCAGAATCTTTCTTCCACTGTTCTGCGTTCGATCGCTCGTCGCATCCATGGCTGACGCTCGCCGCGTCGCCCAGACGGCTCCCGTCGGTGGGCCTCCCCGTCGTTCTCCATCACTCACTGCCAACGCTGCCACCGGCCCTGCGGGGAATGAGCAGCAGGCGTCGTCGCTGCATCCCTCGGTTCAGCGGGAAGGCCGCACCGCCACTCCGTCACTAACTCGAGCTGGTTCGTCGTCTCACGCTCGTCACGATCCCACGGATGCGCAGGCCGCGTTGCTCCTAGCACGTGAGCTCCTGCACTACCGCCCCGTTGACGACCTCTATGAGGAGTGGCTCGCTCGCATCGTCGAGCTCGTCAGAGCCACAGGGGGCTCTCCTGTGCCGTCCCTCTTGCTGCCTCGGCCTCTGTCTTGTGTGGGCGATGCAGCTCAGGAGGTGCCTTCGCCACCTCCTCCCCAAGAAGGTGCCCTCGCTCCAGGGCGCGCGGCCCCTGGACGAAACCCACCGCGTCCAGCACCCACGCGACAAGAAAGGAGTTGCCAAGAGGTCCCTCTACCTCAAGAAGGCGCCCGTGTGCTCCCCGCTCCAGCACGTCAAGACCGCATCCCTGCGCCAGCACGTCAAGACCCCGCACTGCCCCTGGCGGCGGCGCGCGGGAACATCCAAGAGCAAGCCCCGCGTCTGCAAAGGGCTCCGGTGGCCACTGCCAGCTGTCGTGCCTTCACCACCGAGCTACGCAGTGTTGCCTGGTTGGGCAAGTTTAAGCCAGATCTGCCTCCTCGCTACAACGGCACTGCCGACCCTGCAGAGTTCCTGCAGCTCTACGAGATGGGCATCGAGGCGGCCAACGGAGACGAAAAGGTCATGTCGAACTAGTTTCCCATGGCGCTCAAGGATGGTGCCCGCACCTGGCTCCTGAACCTACACCCCCGCTCGATCTCCTCTTGGGACGAGATGCACACCCGCTTCATCGCCAACTTCCAGGGCACTCGCGATCATCCTCCAGTCGTGGGTGACCTGCGCCGCATCAAGCAGCAACCTGGAGAGACCTTGCAGAAGTACATCCAGTGCTTTAACAACGCTCGCCCCAAGATTCCCAAGGTGACCGAGGAGGCCATCATCTCGGCGTTCTCTAACGGCATCCGCAACATCAAGATGAAGGAGGAGCTAGCTATCCACGAGGATCTATGCACATCTCTGGAATTGTTCAACCTGGCGACCAAGTGCGCAAGGGCTGAGGAGGGGCGCCTCTCCCTTCTCGATCTTCCGGCTGCTGACCCAGAAGAGAAGAAAGCCAAGGCCAAGGACGTGAAGTGCAAAGGAGCATCTGTGCTCACAGCAGAACCAGACACGAAGCACGGCGGGGACCAACCAGAGTCGTCCAAGGGCAGCCGATACTGCACCTACCACGACCTCTACACCCACAACACCAACAAATGCCAGGAGCTCAGGGCCGTTCAAGAAGGACGCATCAGTCGATACCCCGAGCGCAACGACCGAGGCTACGGCCGAGGAGGAGGAAGAGGTGGAGGACAATGGGACGACCGAGGTCCTCACCAGGAGTGGGGTGACCGCCCTTGCGAGGATCACTGGCAGGACCAGCCTCGCGAGGGGGCTTGGAGGGAACAACCTCGTGAGAACCACCCTCAGGGCAACGCAGGCCTTCCTCCTCTGCCGCCACCGCCAAGAAGGAATGACGACCAGCACCAGGACGAGGGGGCTGGGGGCTTCCAGGAGCCACGTTCTATTGCTTGCATCTTGGGCGGTGCCCAGGCCCCAGCCTCTCAGCGCATCTTCAAGCAGTTTGCTCGCGAGGTGAACGCAGTCCTCCCCAAGCTCGAGGTCACGCGCCCTCTCAGGTGGTCCATGTGCACCATCACGTTCAGCTCAGTGTATCAGCTCAAGTGTGCGGCTACATCTGGCGTCCTCCCAATGCTTTGTTCCCCAACCATCAGCAATGTGCAGGTTACCAGGACCCCCATCGATGGCGGTGCAGGGCTCAACGTTCTGTCCATCGAGACATTCAACAATCTCCAAGTGTCATATGATCAACTTCAGCCAACCAAGCCTTTCTCAGGAGTCACTGACGGCTCCACTACTCTGATAGGGCAGGTTCGCCTCCCTGTCACTTTCGGGCAGTGCAAGAATTACCGGACGGAGCTCATCGACTTCGACCTTGCCCACATTCGACTGCCATACAATGCCATCCTCGGGTATCCAGCCCTGGCCATGTTCATGGCAGTGACTCACCATGGTTACAATGTCCTCAAGATGCCGGGAAGCGGCGGAATCATCACAGTTCCCTGCGAAGAGAAGGATTCGGTGTGCTCCCTCGAGCGTGCCTTCCAAGCTGCATCAGTCGAAGACCCAGACAGCAAGAGTGAGAACCCTCCCGAGGCAGTTCCTAAGAAGAAGACATCACCCAGCTCAAGGCCTCAAGAGGTAGGCATCTCCGGAGGCGCCGTGTCAGGATCTGCACCCATGCAAGGGGCGCCTCCCTCCGTCTCATAGGAAGGCGCGCCCGGTGCCCTCCTCGGGCAAGGCTCGGGGGCTCTCTCCTGGAGGGCCTCAGACTTTGCATACTGCTGTAACTAAACGAAACCAATTGAGAAACAAATACAAAACTCTCAAGGCATACGCAAAAGTCACAACTAAATTAATATCGAGATGACACATACAATCACTACTACTATATGGTAGAAGGGGGGAAACTGAAGGCAATGCTCTAAGAGGAACTTTTTTGCGTGTAATAACCTCCTTGTGAAAATATGTGGAGTCACCATTTAAGTTGATTTTTCCAAACTACTCCAGTCCTTTCAAATCAGTTACATCAGTATAAATGAACAGGCTCATATAAACTAATAATACTTGCCAGCCAACGCCAATGGGTATTACAGAACTGAACACCAATAAAATAGTAGAGGGTGTTAAAATTACCTACTCATTAGAAGAATTGTGATGTCAACCATAGCAGAACCATTTTTAGAACCACTAAATACATAAAACCAAGTCCCACTATCCAAATTAAAATATGAGGCGTCAGGTCAATCTTACTGAACAAAAATCCACATGAGGCACCTGCAAGTCACTCCACTGTTGTTATCCTGTACAGTTCAACAAACATAATGACATAAGCACATCTTTTTTAAATTGTAAAATAGAGGACTGAATTGTGGAGAGCAAAAGGGCGGCCTTGAAACTGATTGACCTAAAGGGTAGAGTTAGTATTATCAAGGCCAAAACCAAAAACAATCCCAGTTCTAACACATGACATACACAATGTACAGACAGAAAAGGGCCATATAAAATGTCTACTTGTTCTAGTGGCCAACATGTGGTAACAGGCAAAAACATCCACAAAGTCTCTCCTAAACCTCATAGCATTCATTAACAGCTGTCTTGTCAGGTGTGTTCTATTTTTTCATGTACGCTACTACAGAAATTACATGGTGCCTCTGGAGGAGATGCAGACCAATCTGATACATGCATGGTGAGGCAGCAACAATGTTGATAGATAGACATAACAGACCAAGTTTGTTTTTTCAGGAATTAGGGATCAATCAGATTCATTAGAATTTCTGTGAAGAATTCAATGGGCTGCATAATACAGCAAAGGTTCAATCGTATAATAGGTTACTTGCCCGTGCTGTGAGGTAGGAACGACCAGCAACAGACTCAAACGACCTTGGAGAGGTAAATCAAGGCGCTATCAGTCTGCCATTATGCCACTCTGTATATAATCTCAAGGCCTCAACATATGTATTATACAGACCACACATATACACTGGAAAATAGGAAAAAAATACATAAAAGTATCCTGTAAGTGCATCTAGTGCCCCTTAGTGATTTTGGTGTATTGAAGACTTATAGGTTAAGTGACTGATGCATTTCTGAGTGTACACAGGTCTATAAGTCTATGAGGAGTTTGATATTTACAGAGAAAGTCGACCCCTAAAAATGAAGTACTTCGACTGAAGACTTTGATATTCTGAAGACTTTCTGAAGACTTTGAAAGTGAAGAAATTGGTGTGACCTTGAAGACTTGGTATTCATTCGAGGAATATGAAGCATGAAGACTTTTGTTTTCATAGTTCCATTTTCTCTTGAGTCATAGGAAACACCGTACTGTTAAAGGGGGTCGAGGAAATACTAAGGAAAAATTTCCATGTGATGCTCAACTCAAAATCCTACACCTACCAATCCCTTCGAGTGAAGCCATTGGAAATCTCATACAGTTCAGTTAATTTCTTCAGTGACAGAGACGCAGTTCTTCTGGTCTCTGAGGACTTTGCTCTGACTGAGGAGTTAGGAACTCGCCAGTGCGAATTGCCTACACAGTGAGGAACATGATAGCCCTGAGGAATTTGAGAGTCAAATTTCCGACCGTTGCTGTGCTGCGCGTCGGTTGTCCAAAATATCTTATCCACCTAACAGTCATATCATTGAAGGGCATTTATGTCTTATCATGTCAGGCTGCTCCCTAGGCTATAAATAGCCGCCCCCTACAACCACTAGCTGGTTGGCTGCTCCGAGAGAACTTGACACTTGTCATCTGAGAGCAACCCATCCTCCGAGGACTTTGAGCGAAAATCATCAAGTGAGGAAAATCCCAAAACCAAACCCCGCACAAACCCAAAGTGATTGAGAATCACTGAAGAAATTGATCCTGCATGGATCCGACGCTTGTTACCTTTGAAGACTGTGCTTCTTCCAGACGGTTAGGCGTCAAGGTCCAGAGCATCCAAGAGGAATTGTGGATCGCCGAGTGACCAAGTCTGTGAAGGTTTGGAAGTCACCTGAAGACTTACCACGAGTAATTGGACGAGGCCTGCGTGGTCTTAGTTCAAGGAGAATACGGTGAGGACTGGGTGTCCTGAGTTGCGGCTCAGAGACTGGGTGTCCGGGACTGCGTGTCCTCGAGTTTAAATACTCAGCCGCTCCAACCAGACATACAACTGAGACAGTAGTTGGAACTGGTTTACCAAATCATTGTCTTCACCAACTAACTGGTTCTATTTCCTCAACTCTTTCATTTCCTCATTACTGTGTTGTATGTTGTTCATATCTGTGCTTGAAGACTTTGACTGAAGACTTTCACAAATTCCTCAGTTCAATTTCTTCAGTCTGTTTGTCTTCATCTTGTTATCCTGTGTTTACGCTTTCTGTACTCTGTGCCAGTCTTCATTTCATCATGATGACTATGTTTGTATCCTGTTATGTTTACCTCTGAGTACTTATTCCGCTGCAAGTAGTTCTTCGCTAAGGAATTTCCTCACCAGCAAATTCCTCAGTGAAGAATTCATAAAAATCGCCTATTCACCCCCCCTCTAGTCGATATAACGCACTTTCAATTGGTATCAGAGCAAGGTACTCCCTTGTTCTGTGTGATTTTGGTTTAACCTCTTGGAGTTTTAGTTATGTTGACCGCCGGTATGATCAAGGTCTCGGCTGGGTGTCCTACCTTTGATGGAACGGACTACCCCTACTGGAAGAACAAGATGCGAATGCATCTTGAGGCAATTGATAACGATCTCTGGTATGTTGTGGAAAATGGTGTAACCTCTGTCACCCCCTCACTGAACGCTACCGATGTGAAGAGATTCAAACAACTCGATTCTCAAGCGAAGAATATCATATGTGGCCATCTGAGCAAAGGACAGTATGGAAGAGTGAGTGCTTTGGAAACTGCTAAGCTTATCTGGGATAGGCTGTCCAAAGTAAATGAAGGAGTTTCAACTCAGCGTGACTCTCGAGTCGATGTTCTTCGGAATCTCTTCAACCGCTTCAAAAGACTCGACAATGAGAATGTCCAACAAACCTTTGATCGCCTCACTGACATCTCAAATGAGCTTCAAGCCCTCGGTGCCACTGACATTACTGATCATGAAGTTGTGAAGAAACTGTTGAGATCGCTTGATTCCTCATTTGATACTCTGGGACTGATGATACAAGAACATGCTGACTACAAGTCGCTTGATCCTGCTGATATCCTCAAAAGGCTAAACACTCACGAGTTCCAGGTTGCTGAAAAGAGAGATCTCTATGGTTCAAACTATGGCAAACCACGTGCCCTGAAGGCCAAGGCTGTGTCTGACTCTGAATATGAGGATTCTGGTAGTAGCCTTGGTGACCCTGAAGAACTAAGCCAGGATCTTGCACTGCTTGTGAAGAAATTCCAGAAGTTCACAAGACATGGTCGCTTTGGAAAATCCTCAAGAGGCAATGATTCCTCATCCAATGACTATAAGAGAAGGCTTTGCCACAAATGCAAGAAGCCTGGTCACTATATTCAAGATTGTCCTCAGTGGGAAAAGGAAATGAAGAAGAAGAAATACAAGGATTACAGTTCTGATGATGCGAAGAAGAAGAAGAAATCGTCAAAATCTTCGTCATCAAAATCCTCGAAGTCTTCATCTCACAAGAAGAGCAGCTCCAAGAAGGCTCGGGCATTCATTGGCAAGGAAATTGACTCTGAAGCTGAATCTGAGGAAAATGATGAAGAGGAGGCGTCTGAAGAATCTGAGTCTGGTGTGGCGAGTCTGGCCGTTGCTACTGCCTTCGTCAGCAAGTCCATCTTCAACACTGAAGAAACTGACTCCACCGACAAGCCTGATGAAGATAATGATGGCTACGCTCCCACCTATTGCTTCATGGCAAAAGGTGCTAAGGTACTCAAATACAACTCCTCTGAATCTAGTGAAAATGAATTTGATGAGGATCTCAAGCCCAGCTACTCTAAACTTGCTAAGATTGCTGTGAAACAACAACGGGCTCTTGAAAAGGTTCAAAACATGCTAGATAAAAGTGACGATATGTTGGGTGAAGAAATGGATCGCACTAAAGCCTTGACTGAAAATCTTCAGAGACTTCAGTCTAGGTTTGATAACCTTCAAGGTCATCACAACGCTCTCTTGTCTGATCATGAGAAACTTTCTTATGAATTTCTTCAAGAAAAGCAAGATCACAAGAAGCTTTCTCTTGAATCTCTTCAAAGAAAGGAAGATCTTGAGAAGCTAAGAGTGTGTTATGAAGATCTTCAGAAGGAGCGCGATTCATTACTAGCTCAACAAATCAGCGCTTCTCAGGAAGAATTTGTTCCCCCATGCTTAAAGTGCATTGAACGTGAATCTGCTAATTCTTCACCTGAATGTTCAAATGCTTCAACTGTTACAAATTCTTCATCTGCCTCTGCCGTCACTAATTCCTCATCTGAGGACATTGCTAGCATCACTGACAATGCAGGGCTGAAGGAACTGTACATGACAGGCATGTGCAAAAGCCTCAAAGGGCATCAGACACTTTGTGATGTGCTCAAAAAGCAGATCCTCAACAGAAACCCTAGGAAAGAGGGTATTGCCTTTGAGAGGAAACTCAATGCTGATGGAACATATTGGAAGCCTGAGCAGTACCCCAAAACCTCATGGGTTGCTGCAAAGGGACCTCCAGTTGATCCATCTAACTTATCTGGCTTTACATGTGAATCTTCTCATTCTTCTGATGAGTCATTTGACTACAACTATAAACTGTTCAAAAATCAGAATGGTGAAGTATTTGCTAGATATGTTGGCACTAACTGCAGGAACGGTTCCCCTATGAAGAAAATCTGGGTTCTCAAAAGTTGTGTTGAAAGTCTTCAGGTGAATGTCCTCATGACACCACCTGTGAAGAACAGGAACCCCAGGTCAAATTCTTCATATGGACCAAATTCTTCATATGGATCCAAATCCTCATATGGACCAAATTCTTCACATGGATCAAAGTCCTCATATGATTATAATTGTGCTAACAACTCTGTCTCGCAGGGTAGAGCTAAGGGTTATGAATATGTGCATTATTCTTCAAACCATTATGTTCATAAGTCCTCAAGGAATTACTCTGCTTATTCATATGCTTACCCTAACCCCTCTTATGTGAAGCGAAATGGTTTGGCATCTTTGCCACCTTTCTCATATGGTGCTCACAGAATGATGAACTCTTTGCCACCCCTCCAGATGTGGGTGGTGAAGAAAAAGAACTAATCTCTTCTGCAGGGTCAGGTCTCCAGACGTGCTCTAACGTCTGAAGAATTTGCTGTGGACCTGACGAAATTGCCTGAAAGGACGCAAGCAAATCATGATGAAATGAAATTTCATTTCACACGTCCTCATACTGCTATATCTGTTTACTACTTGATGAAATTCATCTGATTAACTTGATATCATATTCTTCACTGATGAAGCATATGAGATTGTGAGTTACACTAATTCATCTGCAGGATGATCAACCCAAAACCACTGAATGGGTCCTCGATAGTGGATGTACAAATCACATGACTGGTGACAAGAATCTATTGATGGATGCTCCCTTATCACCGTCACCTCTGAAGCATATCATCTTTGCTGACAAAGGCAAAAGTCAGGTATTGGGTCTTGGTAAGGTTGCTATCTCTAAGGATAAGCACATGGACTAAGTCATGCTTGTTGAGTCCTTAGGATACAATCTCATGTCAGTCTCAATGCTTTGTGATCTTGATATGGTTGTTGTCTTCGGCAAATATCGCTGTGTTGTGATTATGGAAGCTGACAATTCCAAAGTCTTCGAAGGCTTTAGGAGAGGAGATCTGTATATTGTTGATTTCTCTACAGGACCACAACCAGCCGTATGTCTACTTGCAAAAGCTTCAGAAGGCTGGCTATGGCATCGACGACTTGGTCATGCAGGCATGAGGAATTTGAACACGCTTGCGAAGAAGAAGCATGTCATTGGCATTGAGAATGTCAAATTCCTCAAGGATCACTTATGCAGAGCATGTGAAGCTGGAAAAATGACCAAGGCCAAGCATCCAGCGAAGACTATCATGACCACTACCCGTCCATTCGAATTGCTTCACATGGACCTCTTCGGACCTAATCATTACTCAGCAGTCACTAATGATGCACCTCTATATGGTTTTGTCATTGTTGATGATTATTCTCGACATACATGGGTACACATTGTTACTTACAAACATGAAGTGCAGGAAGTCTTCAAACGATTTTCCTCGAGGGCTTCAACCAACTTTGGTGTGAAGATCAAGCATATCAGAAGTGACAATGGAACTGAGTTCAAGAATTCTGGTCTTGATGCATATCTTGATGAACTTGGTATTACTCAAGAGTTATCTGCTCCCTATACTCCTCAGCAGAATGGCGTCGTGGAGCGCAAGAACAGAACTCTTGTTGAGATGGCTCGCACTATGCTTGATGAATACAAAACGCCTCAGCGTTTTTGGATTGATGCAATTGATACTGCTTGCCACATCATCAACAGAGTATATCTTCACAAATTCTTCAAGAAGACTGCCTATGAACTCCTCACTGACAAGAAACCCGATGTGAGTTATTTCAAAGTCTTCGGTGCTAAATGTTGGATTAGAGATCCTCACCACAACTCTAAATTTGCACCGAAAGCACATGAAGGTTTTATGCTTGGTTACGGAAAGGACTCACACACCTACAGAGTCTTCAACATTGTTCTTCACAAGATTGTTGACACTGTAGATGTGCGGTTCGATGAAACTAATGGCTCGCAAAGAGAGCACCTACCTTCTGTGTTAGATGAACCAGCACCTGAAGATGCTATCAAGCCCAAGGCAACTGAGGATGTCATTCCGACTGAAGAATCTGCTGAAGAATTCATTCCTGTTCATGAAGAACGTCGAGCTGATGCACCTGAAGAACATGATGAGGAAAATGGTGCTGAAGAAAATGCTGATCAAAATCCTCAGCGACAACCAACTCATCCACGTGTTGCAAAAGAAGTGCAAGTGGAGAAGATCATCGATGACATTAGCGCACCAGGTCCTCTCACACGCTCAAAAGCATCACATTTATCTAACTTTTGTGGGCACTATGCTTTTGTCTCTATCACAGAGCCCACTAAGGTAGATGAAGAATTTCTGGAGCCGGAGTGGATTCAGGCTATGCAAGAAGAATTACATCAGTTCGAGCTGAACAATGTCTGGGAATTGGTCAATCGCCCAGATCCTCGCAAGCATGATATCATTGGCACAAAGTGGATCTACCGCAACAAGCAAGATGAAAATGGCCTTGTGGTGAGGAATAAGGCACGACTAGTAGCTCAAGGCTACAGACAGGTTGAAGGAATTGATTTCGATGAAACTTTTGCACCTGTTGCTAGACTTGAGGCTATTCGCATATTACTTGCTTACGCTAACCATCATGATATCATCTTATATCAAATGGATGTGAAAAGTGCATTCCTCAATGGTAAGCTTGAGGAAGAAGTATATGTTGCTCAACCCCCAGGTTTTGAAGATCCCAAGAATCCTGACAAAGTCTTCAGACTCAATAAGGCTCTCTATGGCCTCAAGCAAGCCCCTCGGGCGTGGTATGATACATTGAAGGAATTCTTTGTGAAGAATGGCTTCACACCCGGTTCACTCGACCCTACTCTTTTTACTAAATCATATGATGGTGAACTGTTTGTGTGCCAAATTTATGTTGATGATATTATCTTTGGCTGTACTGACCAACGTTATAGTGATGAATTTGCCTATATGATGAGTGAAGAATATCAAATGTCTATGATGGGAGAGTTGAAATTCTTCTTAGGTCTTCAAATTCGTCAGCAGCGCAATGGCATATTCATATCTCAGGAGAAATACCTCAAAGATGTACTGAGGAAATTCGGCATGCAAGATTGCAAAGGCGTCAAAATTCCTATGCCCACAAATGGCCATCTATGCACTGATGAAAATGGTATTGACTTCGATCACAAGGTATACCACTCCATGATTGGTTCCTTATTGTACTTATGTGCATCTAGGCCAGATATAATGCTTAGTGTTTGCATGTGTGCCCGATTTCAAGCTGCACCGAAGGAATCACACCATAAGGCTGTGAAGCATATTCTTTGATATCTAGCTCACACACCAACACTAGGATTATGGTACCCCAAGGGCTCTGCTTTTGATCTCATTGGATATTCTGACTCTCACTATGCTGGTGATCGTGTGGACCGCAAGTCAACATCTGGCACTTGTCATTTCCTCGGACGATCTTTGGTCTGTTGGTCCTCGAAGAAACAGAAATGCGTATCACTGTCTACTCCTGAAGCTGAATACATTGTTGCTGGCTCATGCTGTGCTCAACTGCTTTGGATGAAGCAAACCCTCAAGGACTATGGCGTCAACGTGAAGAATGTGCCTCTCCTCTGCGACAATAAGAGTGCCATCAAGATTGCTCACAACCCAGTTCAGCACTCGAAGACTAAGCACATCCAGATTAGTCATCATTTTCTTCGTGATCATGTGTTGAAGGGCGACATCTCTATCGAGCATGTGAAGACTGAAGAACAGCTAGCTGATATCTTCACTAAGCCCTTGGACGAGAAGAGATTTAGAAAGTTGCGGTGTGAGCTAAATATCTTAGAATCTTCGAATATTCTTTGAAAAGGACACACATCCTAACCCTTATGCAGAATTGATGACTTAGATGTGCAACACATGAAGAAACGTTTTTCTTCAATCAATGAAGAATAACACTCTGAGTGTGAAGAAATTAATGAAGAATTTGATTCTCAGAACCCTACGACAATTGTACGCGGTGTCTGAAATCATCATTCTTATACGGTGGGTCACGCCACCACAAAAAGTTGAAAATCTTCAATTTGAGTTTTTCCTCATTTTTGAAAGTCTTCAGTTTTTCAAATTCTTCAACTTTGCAAAATCTTCACTGTTTCTGTCGTTTTTCTTCATTGGCTATATATATATATGAGTTTATGTCCTCTACAGCATTCACTTATTGCTATTTCTTCAAGTTGTGATTTCTGCTAAGTGAATGTGATCGGACCCTTCCCCCTCTATGCTACACTCAACCCAATCTATTCACAAATTCTTCATGTGCGTTTTGATTGAAACTCGTTCAAAGTCTTCACTGTGTCCTTGTCAGCTGAAGAAATTGCGAACGAAACTTTAAAACAAATCTTATCCAGATTTTCGGTTTTACCGCTCAAACCGTTCCGCATCCCACGATGCATTATTTTATTCACCCACGATCTTACACGATCTCATCTGCACAGTACGTGGGTGACACATGTCGCGTGAAGAAGAAACGGCAGGGGCATGTTCGTCCCAAAATCTTCGGGCGAACAGTTTTTACCGTGGCTATAAATACCCCTCTGCCCTTCCTTACTTCATTTACTCCGCTCGGTCGCTGTCTCTCGCTTGAGCTCTCCTCAAACCCTAGCGCCGCCGCTACTCCATCGCCGCCGGTGAGGAAGAGCTTCACTGTCTCGACCTCGTCGCCGTCGTACTCGCGCCGGCTGCGGAAATCTTCACTCCGCCGCCGCCGTAGCCGTCTTCCTCTGCCAAGTTAGGGCGTGGGAGATCTAACTTGACGAACTTCATTGTTGTTCATCTCTGGTCGTCGTGTTCTTCAGTTCGGGTAATTAAAAGTCACTTTTATTACTCGCTTTGATTCTCAAACTTTTCTGAAAATCTTCAAAGGTGTTTTATTCTTCAAATCTTCACATATGAACACCTCACACACTGTATGCTCTTGATCCATCTCTCTAAGCACTCATTTCTTCAAGATTCCTCAATTGTGCGGATTTTCAATCTGTACAACTCTGGAACCTAAGACAAGAACGCTTAGTGAAATTCCTCAAGGCTCAACTGGTCAAATTCCTCAAAACTTGTCTTTTCGAAAAATCTTCTGAGAACACATATGACCTCTCCAAATTCCTAGCACCTACACTCTGTTCACAGGTACTCATGTCCGCTGCTGAATCACTAGGTTCTCATCAACTTAACTCATTTGCAGCGTTCCTCGAAGAAAAACTGCATACTTCTTCAGAGTGTTCAATTGTTCAAATTCCTCATCTGAAGAAAATGGCTGAAGGAAAGAGACCGCAGAAAGGAGGAAAGAAACCGGAGGTCATGACTGCTTTCGAGATCCCTGATGAAATATACAAGGATTATTGCACACCTGATGAAGCCAAGTTTGGCAAAGAAAACAAGAATCAGCGCAAAGTGCGCATTCAGAGGATTGAACGAAGATGGGCACGAGAATGGAGGGAATATCGATATGTTACTCCAAAGTACATGAAGAAATTCGCCTTAAATCCTCCATGCCCAAGAGCTCCATTGGCACCTGGCCAAGTCGCTGATCCCACTAGCATCAAAAGTGGTGAAGACTTTCCTGAAGAATGGGCTAGGCGCCAAGCCAAATTGGCAAGACAAGCCAAGGAGGCAGTGAGGAAATTCAATGAGGATTCTGCTGCTGCTGCTGCTGCTGAGACCTCGGTCAAGCCGAGGAAATCAATGCCGAAGAAGCCTGCTCGCAAGCCAAGTGCTTCACCATCAGCGCCCTAACGGCCAAGTTCCTCAGCTGTGCCCTAACGGCAAATTCCTCAGACTACCGCTGCTCCACCAAAGTCCTCAGCAGCTCCCTCCAAGTCCTCAACTCCTGTGCATCTGGCTACATGTCAAAGGACTCAGGGTTTCTCAATTGCTTCTGGTGTCTCAGCGAGTTCCTTAGCTGCACCAATGTCCTCATCAGGCCCCACTCTGCTGAAGACAAAAGCAATAGCTGGACGCGGTCCTCGGCCAAGTCCAGGAAAGAAACAGGTTGCTTTCCAAGTGCCCTATGATGATGAGGCTTCTGATGAAGAACTTGCAGAAATCATCAGAGACAGACAAGCAAAGGCCGCCAGAGCCAAAGGAACACTTGTGCCCCTGCTTCTGGATCCGAAGAAGATCCTCGACTATATTGACATATGGCATAAGGATCCAAACACTCCAATGCCTGATCTGCCTCTGACTCCTGGTCAAAGTCATATGCTGACCCATTTCATCTCTCAAGAGAAATGGAAGTTTGAAAAGGCTCATGAGATAAAGAGAGCACAAGCTAGAAAGGAGAAGCTTCTGAAGAAGAACGTTGTTAGACTGACACCTGAAGAACTTCTCAAGGCTCAATCTGAGATCCAAGCCCTCAGCAAAGATTTCGATACATACAATGCTGATTGGCAAGGAGCCAAAGTGAGATTGGTCAATTTGACGAAGAAAATGACAACTGTTGCAGCCCCATCGCAATAGAAAATCCTCAAGCTGCAGACTCTGCTCAGCCTGCTGAAGAACATGCCAGCACTGCTAATGACTTTCAGCCTGCTGATGAGAATACAAGTTCCAGGGTTGATGACTCCATCCCAGCCGCTGAAGAAATTCCCAGAGCATCCACTAGTGGTGTGCCTGAAGAAACTGAAGGGATCAGGGCAACTGCACCAGTTGCGCCTGAAGAAAATGAACCACAGTCCTCAGCTCCTCCTGCGCCAACACCAACTCCAATTCTTCCTTCTGCTTATGAAGTGAAGAAGACCAAGGCTGCAGAGCGAGCTGCAGTGAAGAAAAGGAAGACATCAGCTGCGTCAAATTCTTCGACCGCGAAGAAAATGAAGCCAATGACCAGCTCGCTTGAAAATCCTATTGATGCCATTCCGCTTTCCTCCATGTCATCCAAGGAAATTGTTCCTTATGGAGAAGACTACAAGATCCCAAGCGGATCTGATGAAGAAAATCATTCTGTTGCTACCTCAGAGCAGTTTGATGAAGAAATTGAAGTGGAAACATTCCCTTCAACGCCAGTCGTTTCCTCACCTATGCCTCAGTTCACAGCTGAAGAGGCTGGTGTTGAGGAAATTGAAAAAGAAGATGAAGATGTGGATATTGGATGCACTACACCAGTGATGAACGATGACTTTTGGGAAAATCAGCATCCCAATACTCCTCTCTTCACTCCTATTCAACAAATTCCTCAGTCCTCAGCTACAACTGTTCAAATGGGCTCTGAAGAAACTCATCCCACATCGTCTGTTCATGAAGAAATTCCAGCCGCTAGTGCTGAAGAACCTGCTGCCGCTGATCCCCAAACTGCACAAGAAGAGGAACCAGAAATTCCTCAGCCTGAAGCACCTGAGATCGTCATTCCTGAGGTTGTGCTGCAAATCACTGACACTCCTCTGCCCAAACCGAAGAATCCGTTCTCTAGCAAGCAAAAATTCAAGGCTAAAGACTTCTTTTCTGAGCATGTGTTCTTCACTGATTACAATCCATATGACTCTACTCGCATAAGGAAGAGACGTTTCTGGACTGCTACTCAAGCCAACTTCTATTCCTCAGTGCTCTTTGACAAGGACAAAATCTTCGATCATGAACATATTCCTCATGTGGATATGGAATCTCTGCCGTGCTTCGAGCCGGTCCTCCGAGTTATTCACGATCCAGGACTACTGAACTTCTGCACTGATATCTGTGATTGGAATGAAGAACTCATTCTTCAGTTCTATGCCACTTTGCATATCACCGGAGATGCTGAAGATGTCAATTCATGGGTGCTGGATTGGATGACAGAAAACACTCACTATAAGGCACCAGCAACTGAATTGCTTCGTGTCCTTCCTCTTGATCCTCCCCATGCCAGTGCACGTTGCATCTACAATGACCGCGAACTGACAGATCATTATATGCAAGTGCTCATGAAGCCTTTGAAGCCAGGGCAGGCCCCACGAACCAAATCCTCGTCAAGGAATTGCTATATGTGCCTCGGACTGTCTATCGCATCCTGACGAAGACAATGAGTCCTATCAAAGGCCACGACTCAAATGATGAAGATGTCGTTGGCATCATGAAGAACATGCTTTTCAACATCATTCATGGCGTTCCCGTCAACTTCCATGATTTCTTCATGAGGACTCTGGCTAATGTTGCTATGTCACCTTTTGAGCTGAAGCCCTATGCGCCTTGGATTATGAGATTCATAAGGGCAAGATCTTCACTGAATTACAAGGCTGACACTCTGAACCATGGTAGCTACTTGCTGCCCATTGAAGTCCTCAAGCGACCAGTTTCATCATCTGATGATAAGGGCAAGGTAGCTGCTGTGATCAATGAAGGCACTCGTCCATTGGATGGTCAATTCCGTCTAGCTACATCTTACTCCACCAATGACGATTCTGCAACACATGACACTGCCGCAAATACATCAGCCAAGCAAAAGCCTCAAGCAACAGCACCCAGGGTGATGACTGACCGTGAGTTACTCCTCAGTCTTCATCAGAAGGTTGATCGCAATCACAAATGGGTGAAGCGTCAGTTTTCTGCAATTCTTCACAACATGACCTCAACCCATAATGCAGTGAAGAAAAATCAGTATCACCTTCATGAAACCCTCAACCGCACCTGGGCTGTTCTCACCCATGTATATTCCGCGGAAGAACTGAAGACCATGGGTCTCCAGGAAGCATTTGACTGGTCTGCGCCACCTCCAAAGAAATTCAAGAGAGTCAGAGTTCCTGATCTGGTGGCCAGTTCTTATTCTTCATCGCGTGAAACTGATGAGCATGAAGATTTGGACGACACTGCGGCAGGCCCTACTTCAACGAACAACCCCGACAACGCTGGCGCTCCTCCATCGACTTGAAACTCTTCAGGGGCGTTAGTCCTCAGTTTTGATCCTTTTGGTCATTTGATGACAAAGGGGGAGAAATCTGAGTTAGTCTTCAAGCGGGTTTATACTATGGGCGTTTTGTTAAGTTACAACTCTCGTTCTTCCGAAAGTTTTTATTGGATCGAGTTGTAATCTTAAATCCGATGGTGCCCTGATACTTTTGGACGGTGCATTGTGCTCTGACTTTGATGCACTGTGCTCTGATACTTTTGATGTGTTATTCTGCATGCTTATTCCTCGTTAATATTATTGCACGCATGCTGAATCTCATCAGGCACCATATTTCATCATGCATTTCAAATTCTTCATATTATATATCAAATGCGTGTATGAATTACAAGATATAGGGGGAGATCTCCATGATTCAATTCTTCAAATGTGCATTGCCTCAAAAGCAAATTCCTCACTATGCACATATTCAGGGGGAGTTCTTCTATATCTTGCAATCAAATTCCTCAATATCAGTATTTACACTTCATATGTTAATCCCCGTTGAAAACTTAACCTATGTTGTCATCAATCACCAAAAAGGGGGAGATTGTAAGTGCATCTATTGCCCCTTAGTGATTTTGGTGTATTGAAGGCTTATAGGTTAAGTGATTGATGCGTTTGTGAGTGTACACAGGTCTATAAGTCTATGAGGAGTTTGATATTTACAGAGAAAGTCGACCCCTAAAAATGAAGTACTTTGACTGAAGACTTTGATATTCTGAAGACTTTCTGAAGACTTTGAAAGTGAAGAAATTGGTGTGACCTTGAAGACTTGGTATTCATTCGAGGAATATGAAGCGTGAAGACTTTTGTTTTCGTAGTTCCATTTTCTCTTTCTTGAGTCATAGGAAACACCGTACTGTTAAAGGGGGTCGAGGAAATACTAAGGAAAAATTTCCATGTGATGCTCAACTCAAAATCCTACACCTACCAATCCCTTCGAGTGAAGCCATTGGAAATCTCATACAGTTCAGTCAATTTCTTCAGTGACAGAGACGCAGTTCTTCTGGTCTCTGAGGACTTTGCTCTGACTGAGGAGTTAGGAATTCGCCAGTGCGAATTGCCTACACAGTGAGGAACATGATAGCCCTGAGGAATTTGAGAGTCAAATTTCCGACCGTTGCTGTGCTGCGCGCCGGCTGTCCAAAATATCTTATCCACCTAACGGTCATATCATTGAAGGGCATTTATGTCTTATCATGTCGGGCTGCTCCCTAGGCTATAAATAGCCGCCCCCTACAACCACTAGCTGGTTGGCTGCTCTGAGAGAACTTGACACTTGTCATCTGAGAGCAACCCATCCTCCGAGGACTTTGAGCGAAAATCATCAAGTGATTGAGCATGACTGAAGAAATTGATCCTGCGTGGATCCGACGCTTGTTACCTTTGAAGACTATGCTTCTTCTAGACGGTTAGGCGTCAAGGTCTAGAGCATCCAGGAGGAATTCTGGATCGCCGAGTGACCAAGTCTGTGAAGGTTTGGAAGTCACCTGAAGACTTACCACGAGTGATTGGACGAGGCCTGCGTGGTCTTAGTTCAAGGAGAATATGGTGAGGACTGGGTGTCCTGAGTTGCGGCTCAGAGACTGGGTGTCCGGGACTGCGTGTCCTCGAGTTTAAATACTCAGCCGCTCCAACCAGACGTACAACTGAGACAGCAGTTGGAACTGGTTTACCAAATCATTGTCTTCACCAACTAACTGGTTCTATTTCCTCAACTCTTTCATTTCCTCATTACTGTGTTGTATGTTGTTCATATCTGTGCTTGAAGACTTTGACTGAAGACTTTCAAAAATTCCTCAGTTCAATTTCTTCAGTCTGTTTGTCTTCATCTTGTTATCCTGTGTTTACGCTTTCTGTACTCTGTGCCAGTCTTCATTTCATCATGATGACTATGTTTGTATCCTGTTATGTTTACCTCTGAGTACTTATTCCGCTGCAAGTAGTTCTTCGCTAAGGAATTTCCTCACCAGCAAATTCCTCAGTGAAGAATTCATAAAAATCACGTATTCACCCCCCCTCTAGTCGATATAACGCACTTTCATATCCTTAAAGAGAATCAAACAACATGGTTCACACCGTATCTCTATTATCATCCTTCAGAAATGACAATATAAATCTGAGTTAGAAAGATCATGCAGAATACACATATACTTTATCACATTTGCCGAGAACTAACAATCTCAGTCAAGCACTACTAACTAAATTGGTGGCTACAAATAAAAAAGTCCAAACCAACACATCATGATTATTTACATGATACATCTCCAACGTATGTATAATTTTTTTATTGTTCCATGCTATTATATTATCCATCTAGGATGTTTTATATGCATTTATATGTTATTTTATATGATTTTTGGGACTAACCTATTAACCTAGAGCCCAGTGCCAGTTTTTGTTTCCTCCTTGTTTTTGAGTTAAACAGAAAAGGAATACCAAACGGAGTCCAATTGACGTGCCAATTTTTGATGATTTTTTGTGGACCAAAAGAAGCACCTGGAGTGAAAGAGTTGGGCCAGGACAGCCCGAAGACCCCCATGACGTGAGACCTACGCCAAAATTTTTACCGAAACCTCCAGAAAATAACCATAGATCGGGAGTTCCGCCGCCGCAAGCCTCTGTAGCCACCAAAAACCAATCAGGACCCTGTTCCAGCACCCTGCCGGAGGGGGGGATCCCTCACCGGTGTCCATCTTCATCATCCCGGCGCTCTCCACGACGAGGAGGGAGTAGTTCACTCTCGGGGCTGAGGGTATGTACGAGTAGCTATGTGTCTGATCTCTCTCTCTCTCTCTCTCGTGTTCTTGAGGTGATACGATCTTGATGTATCGCGAGCTTTGCTATTATAGTTGGATCTTATGATGTTTCTCCCCCTTGCTACGTCTTGAGCTTGCGTTGGTTTTCCTTGAAGAGGAAAGGTTGATGCAGCAATAGTAGCGTAAGTATTTCCCTCAGTTTTTGAGAACCAAGGTATCCAGTAGGAGGCTCCTCAAAAGTCCCACGCACCTACACAAAAAAACAAAGAACTCGCAACCAACGCAATAAAGGGGTTGTCAATCCCTTCACGGCCACTTGTGAAAGTGAGATCTGATAGAATAATATGATAAGATAAATATATTTTTGGTATTTTATAATATAGATGCAAAAAGTAAAGATGCAAATGAAAGTAGATTGGAAGTTTATATGATAAAAGATAGACCCGGGGGCCATAGGTTTCACTAGAGGCTTCTCTCAAGATAGCATAAGTATTACGATGGGTGAACATATTACTGTCGAGCAATTGATAGAAAAGCGAATAATTATGAGATTATCTAGGCATGATCATGTATATAGGCATCATGTCTGTGACAAGTAGACCAACTCCTGCCTGCATCTAGTATTATTACTCCACACATCGACCAACTCCTGCCTGCATCTAGAGTATTAAGTTCATAAGAACAGAGTAATACATTAAGAAAGATGACATGATGTAGAGGGATAAACTCAAGCAATATGATATAAACCCCATTTTTTATCCTCGATGGCAACAATACTATACATGCCTTGCTACCCCTGCTGTCATTGGGAAAGGACACCGCAAGATTGAACCCAAAGCTAAGCACTTCTCCCATGGCAAGAAAGATCAATCTAGTAGGCCAAACCAAACTCATAATTCAAAGAAACTTGCAAAGATAACTCAATCATACATAAAAGAATTCAGAGGAGATTCAAATATTTCTCATAGATAAACTTGATCATAAACCCACAATTCATCGGATCTCGACAAACACCTTGCAAAAGAGTTTACATCGAATAGATCTCCACAAGAGAGGGGGAGAACATTGTATTGAGATCCAAAAAGAGAGAAGAAGCCATCTAGCTAATAACAATGGACCCGAAAATCTGTGGTAAACTACTCACAGCTCATCGTAGGGGCTATGGTGTTGATGTAGAAGCCCAACATGGTCGATTCCCCCTCCGGTGGAGCGCCGACAAAGGCTCCAAGATGGGATCTCGCGGATACAAAAGTTTACGGTGGTGGAAATTGTGTTTCGTTGGCTCCCTGGATGTTTTTGGGGTACGTAGGTATATATAGGAGGAAGAAGTACGTCGGTGGCCGCCTGTGGGGCCCAGGAGATAAGGGGCGCGCCCAGAGTGGGTGGGCACGCCCTCATGTCTCCTGGCCGCCTCGCAAGCTTCTTGACTTGCACTCCAAGTTCTCCGGATCACGTTCGTTCCAAAAAATCACGCCCCCGAAGGTTTCATTCCGTTTGGACTCCGTTTGATATTCCTTTTCTTCGAAATACCGAAATAGGCAAAAAAACAGCAATACGGGCTGGGCCTCCGGTTAGTAGGTTAGTCCCAAAAATGATATAAATGTGTAAAATAAAGCCCATAAACATCCAAAAGGGGTAATATAATAGCATGGAACAATCAAAAATTATAGATACGTTGGAGACGTATCAAGCATCCCCAAGCTTAATTCCTGCTTGTCCTCGAGTAGGTAAATGATAAAAACAGAATTTTTGATGTGGAATGCTACCTAGCATAATTCTCAATGTAATTTTATTTATTGTGGCATGAATGTTCAGATCCAAATGATTCAAGATAAAAGCTTATAAAACATAAAAATAATAATACTTCGAAGCATACTAACAAATAATCATGTCCTATCAAAATAGCATAGCCAAAGAAAGCTTATCCCTACAAAATCATATAGTTAGGCCATGCTTCATTTTCATTACACAAAATACTCCCATCATGCACAACCCCGGTTTTAGCCAAGCAATGGTTCATACTTTTTAACGCGCTTCAGCTTTTTCAATTCTTACGCAATACATGAGCGCAAGCCATGGACATAGCACTATGGTGGTATAAGGTGGTGGCTGTGAGCACAAAAAGAGGGAGAAGATAGTCTCACATCAACTAGGCGTATCAACGGGCTATGGAGATGCCCATCAATAGATATCAATTTGAGTGAGTAGGGATTGCCATGCAACGGATGCACTAGAGCTATAAATATATGAAAGCTCAAAAAGAAACTAAGTGGGTGTGCATCCAACTTGCTTGCTCACGAAGACCTAGGGCATTTTGAGGAAGCCCATCATTGGAATATACAAGCCAAGTTCTATATTGAAAAATTCCCACTTAGTATATGAAAGTGACAACATAGGAGACTCTCTATCATGAAGATCATGGTGCTACTTTGAAGCACAAGTGTGGAAAAAGAGATAGTAGCATTGTCCCTTCTCTGTTTTTCTCTCATATTATTTTTCCTTTTTTTCTTTTTTTTCTTTTCTTCTCTTTTTTTCTTTGGCCTTTATTTTTTTTCTTTGGCCTTTCTCTCTTTTTTTCTTTTTTTTTAAAGTCCGAAGTCTCATCCCGACTTGTGGGGAATCATAGTCTTCATCATCCTTTCCTCACTGAGACAATGCTCTAATAATGAAGATCATCACGCTTTTATTGATTTACAACTCAAGAATTACAACTCAAAGCTAGAACAAGATATGACTCTATATGAATGCCTCTGTCGGTACTGGGATATGCAATGAATCAAGAGCGACATGTATGAAAATTACGAAAGTGGCCTTGCCACAAATATGATGTCAACTACATGATCATGCAAAGAGCAATATGACAATGATGAAGTGTGTCATAATAAATGGAACGGTGGAAAGTTGCATGGCAATATATCTCGTAATGGCTATGGAAATGCCATAATAGGTAGGTATGATGGCTGTTTTGAGGAAGGTAAATAATGGGTGCATGATACCGGCAAAAGTTGCGCGGCATAATAGAGGCTAGCAAAGTGGAAGGATGAGTGTGCGTATATCCATGGACTCACATTAGTCATAAAGAACTCATATACTTATTGCAAAAGTCTAATTGCCCTTGAAGCAAAGTACTACTACGCATGCTCCTAGGGGAAGGGTTGGTAGGAGTTAACCATCGCGCGATCCCGACCTCCACTCATAAGGAAGACAATCAAAAGAGCACCTCATGCAACAAATTTGTCACACAACTTTTACCATACGTGCATGCTACGGGACTTGCCAACTTCAACAAAAGTATTTCTCAATTTCATAATTACCCACTAGCATGACCCTAACATGACTACCTTTATATCTCAAAACAATTATCAAGCATCAAATTGATCATAGCATCCAATTCACTTCCTATGATAGTTTTTATTATACCCAACTTGGATGCTCATCATTCTAGGACCAAATTTGTAACCAAAGCAAGTACCATGCTGTTTTAAAAGACTCTCAAAATAATATAAGTGAAGCATGAGAGACTAGCAATTTCTCCAAAATTAAGCCACCACCGTGCTCTAAAAGATATAAGTGAAGCACTAGAGCAAAAACTATCAAGCTCAAAAGATATAAGTGAAGCACATAGAGTATTCTAGCAAATTCTAATCAAGTGGGCTTCTCCCAAAAGGTGTGTACAGTTAGGATGATTGTGGTAAACTAAAAATCAAAGACTAATATAATACACAAAGCTCCAAGCAAAACACATATCGTGTGGCGAATAAAAATATAGCTCCAAGTAAATTTACCAATGAACGAAGATGAAAGAGGGGATGCCTTCCCGGGGCATCCCCAAGCTTAGGCTTTTGGCTATTCTTGAATATATTGGGGTTCCAAGGGCAGCCCCAAGCTTAGGCTCTTGCCACTCCTTATTCCATAGTCCATCAAAGCTTTACCCAAAACTTGAAAACTTCACAACACAAAACTCAACAGGAAATCTTATAAGCTCCGTTAGTGAAAGAAAACAAAACCACCACATAAGGTACTGTAATGAACTAATTATTTATTTATTTTGGTGTTAAACCTACTATATTCCAACTTCTCTATGGTTTATAAACTATTTTACTAGCCATAGATGCATCAAAATAAGCAAACAACACACGAAAAACAGAATCTGTTAAAAACAGAACAGTCTGTAGCAATCTGTAACTAACGCAAACTTCTGGAACTCTAAAAATCCTGCCAAAATAGGAAGTCCTGGAAAATTTGTCTATTGATCAGCAGCAAAAAGAATCAACGCAAAATCACATTTCTGTCATTTAACAAAACTAATTTCGTGCGTGCAAAGTTTCTGTTTTTCAGCAGAATCAAATCAACTATCATCATAGGTTATCCTATAGGTTCTACTTGGCACAAACACTAATTAAAAGATAAAAACACATCTTAACAGAACGTAGATGCAAAATTTATTACTAAACAGTAACAAAAACAAAAAAACACAAATAGAATTGGGTTGCCTCCCAAGTAGCGCTATCGTTTAATGCCCCTAGCTAGGCATAAAAGCGAAGATAGATCTAAGTAGTGCCATCTTTGGCACTAGATTCATAAGTAGCTCGCATGATAGATTCATAAGGTAATTTGACTTTTTTCCTGGAAAGTGCTCCATGCCTTTCTTCAATGGAAATTGGAATCTAATATTCCCTTCCTTCATATCAATATTCGCACCAATCATTCTAAGGAAAGGTCTACCAAGAATAATAGGGCCAGAAATATTGCAATCTATATCAAGAATGATAAAATCTACGGGCACCAAATTTATATTTGCAACAATAAGAACATCATTGATTCTTCCCATTGGCTTTTTAACGGTGGAATCCGCAAGGTGCAAATTTAAAGAGCAATCATCAAGATCATGGAAACCTAGAGTATCACATAAAGTTTTCGGAATCGTGGAAACACTAACACCCAAATCACACAAAGCAAAACACTCATGATCTTTAATTCTAGTCTTTATAGTAGGTTCCCACTCATCATTAAGCTTTCTAGGTATAGAAACTTCCAAATTAAGTTTTTCATCATAAGATTGCATCAAGGCATCCACGATATGTTTGGTAAAAGCTTTATTTTGACTATAAGCATGAGGAGAATTAACAACAGACTGCAACAAGGAAATACAACTTTCTAAAGAACAATTATCATAATCAAATTCCTTGATATCCGAGATAGTGGGTTCAATACTATTTAAAGTCATGACCTCTCCAATCCCACTTTTACCAAATTTAGCATCAAGATCTAAAAGCTCTGAATTCTTGGGACGCCTTCTAACTAAAGTTGACTCGTCTCCAGTCCTATTATTATCAAGATTCATATTGCAAAACAAAGATCTAATAGGAGACACATCAATAACTTTAAGATCTTCATCATTATTTTCATTTAACTTTTCTGGTTTGGCAGCCATCTTATTGACTAAGGTAGCTTGCTTATCAGAAATTTTGGCTATAGCATTTTCAAGCCGGGTAATTTGAGAGTTCACACCATAAAATTCCTTAGACATATCATCAAGCTCTTTGTTCATAAACCCCAAAAAAACTTTTTGTTCCTTAAGCTCTTTTCTGAAGAAATTATTATGCTCAAATTTCAAATTCATAAAGCTTCTAATATTTGATTCAATCTCTTCCAACCTTCTAAGAAGGTGGTCGGTACTCTTAGGCAAAGCCATAAGGACAAACAGGCACACAAACAAACAGAAAAAGGCAAGAGAAAAAGAGAGAGAGAGAGAGAGAGAGATTGCGAAAGAGAGGGCGAATAAAATGGCAAGGGTGAAGTGGGGGAGAGGAAAACGAGAGGCAAATGGCAAATAATGTAAATGCGATGGAGATGGGTTTGTGATGGGTACTTGGTATGTCTTGACTTGAGCGAAGACCTCCCCGGCAACGGCGCTAGAAATCCTTCTTGCTATGTCTTGAGCTTGCATTGGTTTTCCTTGAAGAGGAAAGGGTGATGCAACAATAGTAGCATAAGTAATTCCCTCAGTTTTTGAGAACCAAGGTATCAATCCAGTAGGAGGCTCCTCAAAAGTCCCACGCACCTACACAAACAAACAAAGAACTCGCAACCAACGCAATAAAGGGGTTGTCAATCCCTTCACGACCACTTGCGAAAGTGAGATCTGATAGAGATAAGATGATAAGATAAATATATTTTTGGTATTTTATAATATAGATGCAAAAAGTAAAGATGCAAATAAAAGTAGATTGGAAGTTTATATGATAAAAGATAGACCCGGGGGCCATAGGTTTCACTAGAGGCTTCTCTCAAGATAGCATAAGTATTACGGTGGATGAACCAATTACTGTCGAGTAATTGATAGAAAAGAGAATAATTATGAGATTATCTAGGCATGATCATGTATATAGGCATCACGTCCGTGACAAGTAGACCGACTCCTGCCTGCATCTACTACTATTATTCCACACATAAGACCAAGTTTGTTTTTTCAGGAATTAGGGATCAATCTGATTCATTGGAATTTCTGTGAAGAATTCAATGGGCTGCATAATACAGCAAAGGTTCAATCGTATAATAGGTTACTTGCCCGTGCTGTGAGGTAGGAACGACCAGCAGCAGACTCAAACGATCTTGGAGAGGTAAATCAAGGCGCTATCAGTCTGCCATTATGCCACTCTGTATATAATCTCAAGGCCTCAACATATGTATTATACACACCACACATATACGCTAGAAAATAGGAAAAAATACATAAAAGTATTCTTAAAGCGAATTAAACAACATGGTTCACATCGTATCTCTATTATCATCCTTCAGAAATGAAGATATAAATCTAAGTTAGAAAGATCATGCGGAATACACATATACTTTATCACATCTGCCGAGAACTGACAATCTCAGTCACGCACTACTAACTAAATTGGTGGCTGCAAATAAAAAAGTCCAAACCAACACATCATGATTATTTACATCATATGTCTCCAACGTATCTATAATTTTTCTATTGTTCCATGCTATTATATTATCCATCTAGGATGTTTTATATGCATTTATATGTTATTTTATATGATTTTGGGGACTAACCTATTAACCTAGAGCCCAGTGCCAGTTTCTGTTTTCTCCTTGTTTTTGGGTTTTACAGAAAAGGAATACCAAATGGAGTCCAATTGATGTGCCAATTTTTGATGATTTTTTGTGGACCAAAAGAAGCACCTGGAGTGAAAGAGTTGGAACAGGACAGCCCGGAGACCCCAATGATGTGAGACCTACACCAAAATTCCTATAAATACTGAAACCTCCAGAAAATAACCATAGATCGGGAGTTCCGCCGCTGCAAGCCTCTGTAGCCACCAAAAACCAATCGGGGCCCTGTTCCGGCACCCTTCCGGAGGGGGGGTGGATCCCTCACCGGTGTCCATCTTCATCATCCCGGCGCTCTCCATGACGAGGAGGGAGTAGTTCACCCTCGGGGCTGAGGGTATGTACCAGTAGCTATGTGTTTGATCTCTCTCTCTCTCTCTCTCTCTCTCTCTCTCGTGTTCTTGAGGTGATACGATCTTGATGTATCGCGAGCTTTGCTATTATAGTTGGATCTTATGATGTTTCTCCCCCTTGCTACGTCTTGAGCTTGCGTTGGTTTTCCTTGAAGAGGAAAGGGTGATGCAACAATAGTAGCGTAAGTATTTCCCTCAGTTTTTGAGAACCAACGTATCAATCCAGTAGGAGGCTCCTCAAAAGTCCCACGCACCTACACAAACAAACAAAGAACTCGCAACCAACGCAATAAAGGGGTTGTCAATCCCTTCATGACCACTTGTGAAAGTGAGATCTAATAGAGATAATATGGTAAGATAAATATATTTTTGGTATTTTATAATATAGATGCAAAAAGTAAAGATGCAAATAAAAGTAGATTGGAAGTTTATATGATAAAAGATAGACCCGGGGGCCATAGGTTTCACTAGAGGCTTCTCTCAAGCTAGCATAAGTATTACAGTGGGTGAACAAATTACTGTCGAGCAATTGATAGAAAAGCGAATAATTATGAGATTATCTAGGCATGATCATGTATATAGGCATCACGTCCGTGACAAGTAGACCGACTCCTGCCTGCATCTAGTACTATTACTCCATACATCGACCGACTCCTACCTGCATCTAGAGTATTAAGTTCATAAGAACAGAGTAACGCATTGAGAAAGATGACATGATGTAGAGGAATAAACTCAAGCAATATGATATAAACCCCATCTTTTTATTCTCGATGGAAACAATACAATACGTGCCTTGCTGCCCCTGCTGTCACTGGGAAATGACACCGCAAGATTGAACCCAAAGCTAAGCACTTCTCCCATGGCAAGAAAGATCAATCTAGTAGGCCAAACCAAACTGATAATTCAAAGAAACTTGCAAAGATAACTCAATCATACATAAAAGAATTCAGAGGAGATTCAAATATTTCTCATAGATAAACTTGATCATAAACCCACAATTCATCGGATCTCGACAAACACACCGCAAAAAGAGTTTACATTGAATCGATCTCCACAGGAGAGGGGGAGAACATTGTATTGAGATCCAAAAAGAGAGAAGAAGCCATCTAGCTAATAACTATGGACCCGAAAGTCTATGGTAAATTACTCACAACTCATCGGAGGGGCTATGGGTGTTGATGTAGAAGCCCTCCGTGGTCGATTCCCCCTCCGGCGGAGCGCCGGCGAAGGCTCCAAGATGGGATCTCACGGATACAGAAGGTTACGGTGGTGGAAATTGTGTTTCGTTGGCTCCCTGGATGCTTTCGGGGTACGTAGGTATATATAGGAGGAAGAAGTACGTCGGTGGCCGCCTGTGGGGCCCAGGAGATAGGGGGCGCCTAGAGGAGGTGGGCGCGCCCTCCTGTCTCCTGGCCTCCTTGCAAGCTTCTTGACTTGCACTCCAAGTTCTCCGTATCACGTTCGTTCCAAAAATCACGCGCCCGAAGGTTTCATTCCATTTGGACTCCGTTTGATATTCCTTTTCTTCGTAATACTGAAATAGGCAAAAAAATAGCAATACGGGCTGGGCCTCCGGTTAGTAGGTTAGTCCCAAAAATGATATAAATGTGTAAAATAAAGCCATAAACATCCAAAAGGGGTAATATAATAGCATGGAACAATCAAAAATTATAGATACGTTGGAGACGTATCACCCCTCTACTCTCTTGTAATGAATTGAGTTTTCCCTTTGAAGTTACCTTATCGGATTGAGTCTTTAAGGATTTGAGAACACTTTATGTATGTCTCGCATGTGTTTATCTTTGGTGACAATGGGATATTGAAAGATCGAGGATGTCGCCTAGAGGGGGGTGAATAGGCGCTTTAAAATAATTACGGTTTAGGCTTGAACAAATGCGGAATAAACCTAACGGTTAATTTGTCAAGCACAAAACCTAAAACAACTAGGCTCACCTATGTGCACCAACAACTTATGCTAAGCAAGATAAGCAACTATGTGATAGCAAGATATATAACAAAGAACAATATGGCTATCACAAAGTAAAGTGCATAAGTAAAGGGCTCGGGTAAGAGATAACCGAGGCACGCGGAGGCAACGATGTATCCCGAAGTTCACATCCTTGCGGATGCTAATCTCCGTTTGGAGCGGTGTGGAGGCACAATGCTCCCCAAGAAGCCACTAGGGCCACCGTAATCTCCTCACGCCCTCGCACAATGCAAGATGCCGTGATTCCACTAAGGGACCCTTGAGGGCGGTCACCGAACCCGTACAAATGGCAACCCTTGGGGACGGTCACCGAACTCGTACACTTTGGCAACCCTTGGGGGCGGTCACCGAAACCCGTCAAAATGCTCGAGGCGATCTCCGCAACTTAATTGGAGACCCCGACGCTTGCCCGGAGCTTTACACCACAATGATTGAGCTCCGAACACCACCAACCGTCTAGGGCACCCAAGCACCCAAGAGGAACAAGCTCAAGGGCACCAAGCACCCAAGAGTAATGAGCTTCTCAAACTTCACTTCCACGTATCATCGTGGAGAACTCAAACTGATGCACCAAATGCAATGGCAAGGGCACACGGAGTGCCCAAGTCCTTCTCTCCCAAATCCCACCAAAGCAACTAATGATAGGGAGGAAAATGAGAGGAAGAACGAAAGAAGAAGACGAAGAACTCCAAGATCTAGATCCAAAGGGTTCCCCTCACAAAAAGGAGAAAGTGATTGGTGGAAATGTGGATCTAGATCTCCTCTCTCTTTTCCCTCAAAAACTAGCAAGAATCCATGGAGGGATTGAGAGTTAGCAAGCTCGAAGAAGGTCAACAATGGGGGAAGAACACGAGCTCAAAGGATAAGGTTCAATGGGGAAGAAGACCCCCTTTTATAGGTGGGGAAAAATCCAACCGTTATGCTCACAACCCGCACAGAGCGGTACAACCGCTCGTCCTCACGGTACTACCGCTAGGGATCGCGGTACTACTGCTTGCGGTACAAAAAAATACTTCCGTACCTACCTCCGCAGGACTTGGGACGAGTTTTTTGGTCCGCAGCGGTACTACCGCTGTAGGAGCCACGGTAGTACCGCTCTGGAGCGGTAGTAAAAAATTACATCAGCTCCAATTCGCGGTAGTGCCGCTGCAGCCTTTTCAGAACACCAAAACTGCCACAACTTTTGCAAACGGACTCCGAATTCGATGAAACCAAGTTTGTTGGAAAGCTAGCGACAAGGGCTAACACAATCTTGAAAGAAATATCAATAAGAAACAAAATAGAAAAGGCCCATAAGAAAACGGTGAGAACCCTTCCTCGGATAAGACCGGTAAAACCTCCAACACCGAAAACATCATAGAAGACGCATGCGAACTCCGTTTTTGATGAACTCAAGCTTGTCATCAAGATGACCATAAGCTCTAAGACTCACAAAGAGAACCAAACAAGAACTAAGAAACAAGATGCAAGGATGCAATGGTTTGAGCTCTCTACTAACGATACGATCAAGCTACCAACTTGAGAGCCCCCCTTGATAGTACGGCAAACGATCCTATAACCCGGTCTCCCAACTACCACCATGAGACCGGTAAAATAGAAAACCTATCAAGGGAAAACCTTTGCCTTGCACATGGTCCACTTGAGCTAGATGATGACGATCTTGACTCCCTCAAGTTGGACAACCTTTCTTGATTGCGATGGCTCGATAAAGACTAGATGATTGCTCCCCCATAGTCCACTATGGGTGAGCCACTCTTCGGCTCATCTTCACAAGTCCATTGTCACCACAATGGGTGGCAAGCTTCAAGCACTTGATCTCTTCATGATGCATCACTTAAACTTGCACACCGCATCCTAACCCCACAAAGAACTCTCACGAAGACCATGGGTTAGTACATAGAGCGTAATTGACAATGCTTACCATACCATGGGATCACTTGATCCCTCTTGGTACATCTTCTACGCTTTGTGAGTTGATCAACTTGATTCACTCTTGACTTAGTATTGATCTACCTTGAATCTTTCCAACTCTCTTCATTTGGATGATGTCTTGAAGGTAAACACTCATCTTCACAAGTCCATTGTCACCACAATGGGTGGCAACCTTCAAGCACTTGATCTCTTCGTGATGCATCACTTAAACTTGCACACCGCATCCTAACCCCACAAAGAACTCTCACGAAGACCATGGGTTAGTACACAGAGCGTAATTGACAATGCTTACTATACCATGGGATCACTTGATCCCTCTCAGTACATCTTCTATGCTTTGTGAGTTGATCAACTTGATTCACTCTTGACTTAGTCTTGATCTACCTTGAATCTTTCCAACTCTCTTCATTTGGATGATGTCTTGAAGGTAAGCATGAATGATCACACAATCTTCTTCTTCAAAACATGCTTGCAATAAGCTCAACACTCACATGACCAATCTTTGGATAATTCCTTAATAACACCTTGGTCAACTCATAAACTCCTTGAAACCAACACATGGACTTCAAGAAAAGCCTATGGACAAAACCTTCAAATATAAATCAAGGCAACCATTAGTCCATAGAGATTGTCATCAATTACCAAAACCAAACATGGGGGCACCGCATGTTCTTTCAATCTCCCCCATTTTGGTAATTGACGACAATCACTTTCGAGAGAGTTTATACAAGGAGTTATGCATCACCATGCAATGCAACAACCAATGATGCATGAGAATGGGATGGAAATGCTTAGGAACCAAAACCAAAGCAAGGAGAAAACTCTGAAGACTTCTCCACAAAACTCTCTGAAACTCCTCCCCCATTGGCATCGATTGCCAAAATGGGTGAAAAGCTTAGAAGGCCAATATAAAGAGTGTTCCTCCATAAATTGTGTATCTCTCAAAAAGAGAGTGGAATGCAATACACATATCCAATGGTAAATACTTGGAGGAAGACAAACTATATTGAGGCCCAAAGATTGCAAAAGAATGATATACCACAAAGACATAACAAAGAGAGAAACGAGAAATCGAGCAATCAAAAGATACCAATTGAAGCAAGAAATCAAAGGGTATCAATTGAACCAACTAGACCAAAGATCCTATGAGCCACATGAATGAAGGATATTATGATATGAGAAAAGGAGTATTCTAAATAAGCTAGAGAAGCTCCCCATGATTTGTGCACACATAATAATTTTCGTATTTGGATACAAAGTGCACAAAATAGGATCATAGCTCCCCCAAAATCAATAGAAACAAACAACAAGTGCAACTAAGCATAAAGGAAACTAAGCCTAGAACTTGCAACAAACACATGGTTGAGCAACATGTAAAAGAGGCAACTTAAGAATAGGCTCAACCAAATGATGTGTGTGAGTCATGGCGAAGCACTTGAGAAGACTAAAATTAGGATGAGCATTAAGCATCAACATAGTCTTGAAAGAATGAGGCACACGATGCAAGGCCTATCATTCCCACACACAACTAGCAAATGGGTTCACAAGCTTACTAATACGCAAAAGAGAACCTATGCTTGTGACAACCCGTGGTGAAGATAGACGATTGAGATGCTCATCAAGATGAGGGATACCAATAAAGATGGCAAAAGCCTCGTAAAGATAAGCAAGAGGAAAATAATCTTCACCACACAAGAGTGCAACAAGATGCAATGATAGAGGACACGCACTCAAGGCAAAAGCTTTCACGGAGACACCAAAGAAATAACATAAGAAAGACACGGGAGACGTGAAAGAAAGGATATCAACTAGAGATGTAGTTTCTCTCAAGTGTATAAGGTTCTAGGTAGACGAAATCATGATGATATATATATCTACAAAGAAGGATGTACACCCAAAATAGTTACAACACGAAGGAACAAGATATCCACAAGGAAGTCATAAATATACCAATAAGATATTTGCTTGAAAGCATAACACTTGTCTAGATATGGTCTTATTGTATATAAATGAAGTCCAAACACACATCCATCAAAGACGTCACAACTAGCAACATGAGATCATTGTTGGGATGCTTTGAGAAAGGAAACAAGTATCACAAGATATGAAATGAATATCATGCCAAGATACAACCTACACAAGGTTGAATGCAAGAAGGGAAAGCATGAATAGATACTTGTTACCGAGATATCATTGGAAGGATGTAGTAGATACCAATTGAAGGTAGATAATAGTTCATTGATCATCCTAGCTTGACTCCAATATGCACATGGTGACAACACCTTCCTTGGGAGTGAGCCGAGCATCCAATGCATCTCCAAATGTTCCTAGAAGAACAACACAAACTAAACGGTACCCAAACTCATCGGGACCAAATAGTTAGAAACACCAATACATAGGACAAACTCCACATAAATATGTGCATATAGATATGAAAATGAATTTCATGCACATCTCATCCAAATTGAGACTAGGTGGAGTTTCCCCTACATATTGAGTCAAAGAAAGAAAGCATGCCAAATGAAATACATGAAGTAAACATGCATGCTCAAGACTTTCAAAACCCGAAACCAGAAGACAAAGAAATGCCAAGTGAAAAGGATACCAAATGGAGAAATTATCACTTGGAAGATATCATTAAAGATACATCAAGGAATGATATATCCATTGATACATACTAAACTAAAGATGTCAAACTCCCAAAGATAGGATGGTTCCAAACAAACCAAGCTCTCAACAAAGTTTCATGATGGCACAAAGTACCAAAAAGAAATGGCTTGCCTTCCACCAAAACACACTTGATAAGGATCACAAGAAGAGTGTTCTAGAGAAAATAGGATAGCTCCCCCACGATTTGTGCATTATATAGGGGATTTGTATTTGAATACAAAATGCACAAGGTGGGATCACCGCTTTCACTATATCTAGAAAACCCTAGACAAGAACAAGAAATAAACAGGATCCACAAGTGGTATGGAAGACAACGGGAGTTGACACAAACCTTGGCAAGAGAAAAGGCAAATAAAATCAAAAGCCAATGTAAAGATGATCAATAAATTCTACTACACATAAGTGACTACCAATTGTCAAAAGACAAGAAGTAGATGGAAAGAACTCCTGGTGGTAGATAGCAAGGATATCAACATCATCTTCACACCACACACAAGCAAATTGCAACTTGTAGATCTAACATGCCACCTAGGAACAAGATAATCTACAATATCAATTCTAGGTGACAATATCTCAAATGTACACATTTTCTAGGCTTGTAATATGCACTTAGCATATTACTCCCCCATAATGTGATACCAATAAGAACTTAACAAGAGGCAGTAAGAGGAACAAACAAGAGATAATTAATGGACTGTTTAGAATTTGAATTTCTCATGAGAGATATACCACCAAGCGACTAGATAATCTTGTAATATCAATACTAGATGGTATTCCTCATGTACACACATTTATCGGATTGTGAGGTGCACAAAGCACATCACTCCCCCAAAATGGGATGTTCCATTAATCTCTCACATGAGCCAACTAGGATACAAACAAGAAGCAAAAAGGCTCAACGCACAACGCACATGTACATGATGTGCAAACCAACACACACATACTTGATTGCTCAAGATAAGCAAGTTGGAAGCACAACATATACAAACACATGCAAGGAACAAAACCAAAACATGCAAGGGGGGGGGCAAGTAACTTTCAAAGTAAACAATTTAAGTAGAAGTTACCGCAAGGAGGTACATTGGATATAAGATAGAAACTTGATAATCCAATTGACTTGGCTTGAGACAATAAGAATGATGAAGTCCCCTTAATTCTTCATAATGTAGCCAAGTCTCCAATGCCCTCCAACCAACACCTATTGATCAAGTTTGAGCTTGGTGGTCCCCAACCGAGTTGGGTCCTAAGAGGTTAGTCATAATAGGCTTGGCTACCCAAATGGTTCTTTTCTTGACACCACTTTGAGTACCAACAAACCTGGCAAACACATTGCCAACCTTATCCTTCCCAAGAGAATAGACATCATCAATAATAATTGGGTTGGATAAGTTACCACTAGTGCATGAAGAAGCAAGGTGACATTCTCACGGCATAGGTAGCAACGTCTACTCTTCACTTTCTTCTCACTTGATTTCTCAACTTGAGAAGCATTAACTTGAGTCTTCTTGGGAAGAGGCCTTTCTTCAACTTGAGGTTGAGCATGTGATTGAACTTGTGCCCTCTTCCCTTGTTGCTTGACACTAATGGCCTTCTTCTTCAATGGGCAAGATCTAACATGATGCCCTTCTACTTTGCACTTGAAGCAAACAATCTTGGCCGAATTCTTGACTTGTTCTTGGCCCTTCTTTTTGTTCATCTTGGACTTCTTATTCTTATTGGAGTTGAATCCAAGTCCACCTTTGTCATTGGGGGATTTTTGCACACTCAAGATATTGTTGAGTGTGGATTTCCCTTGATGACTCTTTTCCAAGTCTTTCTTCAAAGAAGTGACTTGGGCCTTGAGCTCTTTGATTTCCTCTACATGGTTAGTCTCAACACAAGTACTAGAGGAAGTATAAGCTTCATCGTTAGAGCAACAAGGCAAGGAAAGCAATTCTTCACAAGATGTACCAACATTGTGAGTAGATGAATTACAAGGACTGGCACATGGCAATATACTATTTTGACTAGAAGTAGTGCTAGTATCCACATGAGGCTCACTAGATGTTACCTTGGCAATCATGGCCTCATGAGCTATCTTTAGCACACTATGGGATACTAGAAGCATGAGAGCTTGAGAGCTTTTCATGACTTTCTTCCAATTTCCCATAATTGCTAGATAGCACCTCAAGTTGAGCCCGTAGCTCAAAATTCTCCTTCAAAATGGATGCTTCACAAGTAATAGAGTTAGTAGCACAAGCATAATCATTTACAACAATAGGAGAGGACAACTTGGCAAGCTCTTTTAAATAAGAAGCTTCAAGTTGGGCATGAGACTCGGTGAGTTTGATGAGCTCACCCTTGATGACCCTTGAGCCATTTTCGAGGTGCTCAAAATCCTCAAGGAGTCTAGCATGAGAAACTTCAAGCTTAGCATTTTTAGTTTTGAAATCATTGGCCACCTCAAGAGCTCTATCATGAGATTCCCTCACTCTAGATAATTCTAGAGCAAAAGTCTCCTCAAGAGATTCGGAGGTGGTTTGTTCATGTTCAAGAGCTTGAGATAGCTCCGCGATCTCATTTGCGTAATCACGCCCATGAGCTTCCATTTTCTCAATGGTGACCTCATGCTCCTCGAGATGAGATTCCAACTCCTCAATATATTTCTTGCCCTCAATGGCAATGGACATAATTTCCATGAAGTTGGAACGAGCAATTTTATTTTTATGAAGAGCTCTAAAAACCATTTCCCCCTTAATTTTTAAGGAGGCAACATTATCATTCTATTCATCATAATCAACATCATCATCATTCTTGCCATTATCAATATCATCACAAGATATATTGGGATTCAAATTGGGAGATACCTTTGAGGCCTTGTCCATAAGGCAAAATGCAATAGATGATGATGTAGGATCCCTTGAAGCACCATAAAACACCACATCTTGTTCCATGGAGTGTTGGCTTTCCTCTACATTGTTAGCACAACAATTCGAGGAAATAGATGCATTTTTATCATGGCAACAAGACATAGCAAGCATATCATCATGAGATCTAGTCACGCAATTTCTACAGGATATGCAAGGACTATCAACACAATCATGTGAAACATTTGGAGTGCTCGAAGTGTTAAAGTCCAAAGAAGGAGCATTGCAATAATATAGTGATGAAGGATCATCCACAATAAGCATACTATCATCATTGCAATGACCAACACTACTCACCATATCATTACCTTGTGGCAAACCACATGTAGGTGAAGTAGAAGAAGTTGAGAAGACTATACGACCGGAGGTGGAGGGAGAACAATCATCCCCACAAATCTTGGACACACCATATTTATCTTGAAGCTTCGTCCACAACTCATGAGCATCCCGGAACGGCATGAGTTGAAATATAACTACATTGCTTAAAGCATCGAAAAGCACATTACAAGCTTGAGCATTGAGATAAGAGTTTTTCTCAACCTCTAAAGATAATCTTTGGGGATCCTTTGGAGGAGAAAAACCCATATCTACAATTCGCTCTAAATTTGGGTCCATGACCCTAAAGAGATTAAGCATGCGAATTACCCAAACACCAAAATTTGTGCCATTGAAACTAAGAGTGTCAGAGAATCCTAATCCCCTAGTCGACATCTTTACTCTCTAGGCGGTTAAGCCCAACAAAGAGAGACGAAGCTCTGATACCAATTGAAAGATCGAGGATGTCGCCTAGAGGGGGGTGAATAGGCGCTTTAAAATAATTACGGTTTAGGCTTGAACAAATGCGGAATAAACCTAACGGTTAATTTGTCAAGCACAAAACCTAAAACAACTAGGCTCACCTATGTGCACCAACAACTTATGCTAAGCAAGATAAGCAACTATGTGATAGCAAGATATATGACAAAGAACAATATGGCTATCACAAAGTAAAGTGCATAAGTAAAGGGCTCGGGTAAGAGATAACCGAGGCACACGGAGACGATGATGTATCCCGAAGTTGACACCCTTGCGGATGCTAATCTCCGTTTGGAGCGGTGTGGAGGCACAATGCTCCCCAAGAAGCCACTAGGGCCACCGTAATCTCCTCACGCCCTCGCACAATGCAAGATGCCGTGATTCCACTAAGGGACCCTTGAGGGCGGTCACCAAACCCGTACAAATGGCAACCCTTGGGGGCGGTCACCGAACCCGTACACTTTGGCAACCCTTGGGGGCGGTCACTGGAACCCGTCAAAATGCTCGGGGCGATCTCCACAACCTAATTGGAGACCTCGACGCTTGCCCGGAGCTTTAGACCACAATGATTGAGCTCCGAACACCACCAACCGTCTAGGGCGCCCAAGCACCCAAGAGGAACAAGCTCAAGGGCACCAAGCACCCAAGAGTAATGAGCTTCTCAAACTTCACTTCCACGTATCACCGTGGAGAACTCAAACCGATGCACCAAATGCAATGGCAAGGGCACACGGAGTGCCCAAGTCCTCTCCCAAATCCCACCAAAGCAACTAATGCTAGGGAGGAAAATGAGAGAAAGAACGAAAGAAGAACATGAAGAACTCTAAGATCTAGATCCAAAGGGTTCCCCTCACAAAAAGGAGAAAGTGATTGGTGGAAATGTGGATCTAGATCTCCTCTCTCTTTTCCCTCAAAAACTAGCAAGAATCCATGGAGGGATTGAGAGTTAGCAAGCTCGAAGAAGGTCAACAATGGGGGAAGAACACGAGCTCAAAGGATAAGGTTCAATGGGGAAGAAGACCCCCTTTATAGGTGGGGGAAAATCCAACCGCTATGCTCACAACCCGCACAGAGCGGTACTACCGCTCGTCCTCACGGTACTACCGCTAGGGATCGCGGTACTACTGCTTGCGGTACAAAAAAATACTTCCGTACCTACCTCCGCAGGACTTGGGACGAGTTTTTTGGTCTGCAGCGGTACTACCGTTGTAGGAGCCGCGGTAGTACCGCTCTGGAGCGTAGTAAAAAATTACATCCGCTCCAATTCCCGGTAGTACCGCTGCAGCCTTTTCAGAACACCAAAACTGCCACAACTTTTGCAAACGGACTCCGAATTCGATAAAACCAAGTTTGTTGGAAAGCTAGCGACAAGGTATAACACAATATGGAAAGAAATATCAATAAGAAGCAAATTAGAAAAGGCCCATAAGAAAATGGTGAGAACCCTTCCTCGGATAAGACCGGTAAAACCTCCAACACCGAAAACATCATAGAAGACGCATGCGAACTCCATTTTCGATGAACTCAAGCTTGTCATCAAGATGGCCATAAGCTCTAAGACTCACAAAGAGAACCAAACAAGAACCAAGAAACAAGATGCAAGGATGCAATGGTTTGAGCTCTCTACTAACGATACGATCAAGCTACCAACTTGAGAGCCCCCCTTGATAGTACGGCAAACGATCCTATAACCCGGTCTCCCAACTACCACCATGAGACCGGTAAAATAGAAAACCTATCAAGGGAAAACCTTTGCCTTGCACATGGTCCACTTGAGCTAGACGATGACGATCTTGACTCCCTCAAGTTGGACCACCTTTCTTGATTGCGATGGCTCGATAAAGACTAGATGATTGCTCCCCCATAGTCCACTATGGGTGAGCCACTCTTCGGCTCATATTCACAAGTCCATTGTCACCACAATGGGTGGCAAGCTTCAAGCACTTGATCTCTTCGTGATGCATCACTTAAACTTGCACACCGCATCCTAACCCCACAAAGAACTCTCACGAAGACCATGGGTTAGTACACAGAGCGTAATTGACAATGCTTACCATACCATGGGATCACTTGATCCCTCTCGGTACATCTTCTACGCTTTGTGAGTTGATCAACTTGATTCACTCTTGACTTAGTCTTGATCTACCTTGAATCTTTCCAACTCTCTTCATTTGGATGATGTCTTGAAGGTAAACACTCATCTTCACAAGTCCATTGTCACCACAATGGGTGGCAAGCTTCAAGCACATGATCTCTTCGTGATGCATCACTTAAACTTGCACACCGCATCCTAACCCCACAAAGAACTCTCACGAAGACCATGGGTTAGTACACAGAGCGTAATTGACAATGCTTACCATACCATGGGATCACTTGATCCCTCTCAGTACATCTTCTACGCTTTGTGAGTTGATCAACTTGATTCACTCTTGACTTAGTCTTGATCTACCTTGAATCTTTCCAACTCTGTTCATTTGGATGATGTCTTGAAGGTAAACATGAATGATCGCACAATCTTCTTCTTCAAAACATGCTTGCAATAAGCTCAACACTCACATGACCAATCTTTCGATAATTCCTTAATAGCACCTTGGTCAACTCATAAACTCCTTGAAACCAACACATGGACTTCAAGAAAAGCCTATGGACAAAACCTTCAAATATAACTCAAGGCAACCATTAGTCCATAGAGATTGTCATCAATTATCAAAACCAAACATGGGGGCACCGCATCTTCTTTCAGATATTCACGTGATCTACTTGATGTATGTTTTGGTTATCAACTTGTGGGTTCCGTAACATTGTGAACTTATGCATAGGGGTTGGCACACGTTTTCATCTTGACTCTCCGGTAGAAACTTTGGGGCACTCTTTTAAGTACTTTGTGTTGGTTGAATAGATGAATCTGAGATTGTGTGAAGCATATCGTACAATCATGCCCACGGATACTTGAGGTGACATTGGAGTATCTAGGTGACATTAGGGTTTTGGTTGATTTGTGTCTTAAGGTGTTCTTCTAGTACGAACTCTATGATAGATCGAACGGAAAGAATAGCTTCATGTTATTTTACTACGGACTCTTGAATAGATCGGTCAGAAAGGATAACTTTGAGGTGGTTTCGTACCCTACAATAATCTCTTAGTTTGTTCTCCGCTATTAGTGACTTTGGAGTGACTCTTTGTTGCATGTTGAGGGATTGTTATATGATCCAATTATGCTATTATTGTTGAGAGAACTTGCACTAGTGAAAGTATGAACCCTAGGCCTTGTTTTCTAGCATTGTAATACCATTTACACTCACTTTTATCATTAGTTACCTTGCTGTTTTTATATTTTCAGATTACAAATACTCATATCTATCATCCATATTGCACTTGTATCACCATATCTTCGCCGAACTAGTGCACCTATACAACTTACCATTGTATTGGGTGTGTTGGGGACACAAGAGACTCTTTGTTATTTGGTTGCAGGCTTGCTTGAGAGAGACCATCGTCATCCTACGCCTCCCACGGATTGATAAACCTTAGGTCATCCACTTGAGGGAAATTTGCTATTGTCCTACAAACCTCTGCACTTGGAGGCCCAACAACGTCTACAAGAAGAAGGTTGTGTAGTAGACATCAAGCTCTTTTCTGGCACCGTTGCCAAGGAGGTGAGTGCTTGAAGGTATATCTTAGATCTTGCAATCGAATCTTTTTGTTTCTTGTTTTATCACTAGTTTAGTCTATAAAAGGAAATTACAAAAAAATGGAATTGAGGGTGCCTCATATGCTTCATCTTTTTAATGTCTTCCGTGAAAATAAGGATTCCGAAAATTGTGCTCAAGTACTAGAAGAAGAATTACATAGAATGCTTGGCATAAAATATGTGAATGATGAGCATGATTGCAATGTTGTTAGTATGAATTCTTTGAATACCCATGATGCTAATAATATGCAAAGCCACAAGCTTGGGGATGCTATGTTTGATGAATATGATAGTTTTTGTCCCCCAAGTTTTGATGAGCAAATTTATTATGATGAAAGCGTGCCTCCTATTTATGATGATTATTGTGATGATACGTATGCCATAAAGAATAAACATAACCATGAAACTTGTAATCATGATTTTAATTTTCAATTGGATTATGCTTCACATGATAGTTATTTTGTTGAGTTTGCTCCCACTACTATTCATGAGAAGAAGTTTGCTTATGTGGAAAGTAGTAAAATTTATATGCTTGTGCATCATGAAAATAATGCTTCATGTGATGTTTATATTGTTGAATTAATTCATGATTCTACTGAAAATTATTATGAGGGAGTAACATATGCTTGTAGGAATTGCAATAGTATCAAGTTTCCCCTCTATGTGTTGAAAATCTTGAAGCTATGCTTGTTTTACCTTCCTATGCTAGCTGATTCTTGTTCCCATAAGTTGTTTGCTCACAAAATCCCTATGCATAGGAAGTGGGTTAGGCTTAAATGTGATAGTCATATGCTTCATGATGCTTCCGTTATGTTTCAATTCTTATCTTTTATGTGAGCATCATTGTCATCATCATGCCTAGCTAGAAAGGCATTAAAGAAAAGCGCTTGTTGGGAGACAACTCAATATTTACCTTTACTCTTTTTGTGTGTTCACATGATTATGCTACTGTAGTAATCATGTTTTATAGCTTTTGTTTCAATAAAGTGCCAAGTAAGACCTTTAGGATAGCTTACGGTGATAGTTGTGTTGATCCTGCTGAAAATCAGAAACTTTTGCACCCAGTAAATTAGTTTTTGTAATTCACAGAAATGTGATTTTTGATCTTATTCTTTTCGCTCTGGATTGGTACAAAAATTTCTCAGGTCTTACTAATTTGGTAGAATTTTTGGAGTGATATAAGTGTTCGAAAGTTACAGATTACTACAGACTGTTCTGTTTTTGACAGATTCTGTTTTCTATGTGTTGTTTGCTTGTTTTGATGAATCTATGAGTAGTATCGAAGGGTATGAACCATAGAGAAGTTGGAATACACTATATACTACACCAATATGAATTTAGAATGAGTTCACAACAGTACTTAAGTGGTGGTATTATTTTCTTATACTAACGGAGCTTACGAGTTTTCTGTTGAGTTTTGTGTTGTGAAGTTTTCAAGTTTTGGGTAAAGATTCGATGGACTATGGAATAAGGAGTGGCAAGATCCTAAGCTTGGGGATGCCCAAGGCACCCCAAGGTAATATTCAAGGACAACCAAGAGCCTAAGCTTGGGGATGCCCCGGATGGCATCCCCTCTTTCGTCTTCGTTCATCGGTAACTTTACTTGGAGCTATATTTTTATTCACCACATGATATGTGTTTTGCTTGGAGCGTCATTTTGTTTTATTTTGTTTTGCTTGTTGTTTGAATAATATCCCAAGATCTGAAATTCTTAAATGTTAGAGAGTCTTCACATAGTTGCATAATTATTCAACTACTTATTGATCTTCACTTATATCTTTTGGAGTAGTTTGTCATTTGCTCTAGTGCTTCACTTATATCCTTTTAGAGCACGGCGGTGGTTTTATTTTGAAGAAATTGATGAACTCTCATGCTTCACTTATATTATTTTGAGAGTCTTTTAGAACAGCATGGTAATTTGCTTAGGTTATGAATTTTAGTCCTAATATGATGGGCATCCAAGAAGGATATAATAAAAACTTTCATATAAAGTGCATTGAATACTATGAGAAGTTTGATTCTTTATGATTGTTTTGAGACATGAGGATGGTGATATTAGAGTCATGCTAGTTGGGTAATTATGAAATTGAGAAATACTTGTGTTAAAGTTGGCAAGTCCCGTGGCATGCACGTATGGTGAACGTTGTGTGACAAATTTGAAGCATGGGGTGTTCTTTGATTGCCTTCCTTATGAGTGGAGGTCGGGATCGCGCGATGGTTAACTCCTACAAACCCTTCCCCTAGGAGCATGCATGGTAGTACTTTGCTTCGAGGGCTAATAAACTTTTGCAATAAGTATATGAGTTCTTTATGACTAATGTGAGTCCATGTATTATACACACTCTTGCCCTTCCGCAATTTGCTAGCCTCTACGGTACCATGCATTTCCCTTTCTCACCTTGAGAATTGGTGCAAACTTCGCCGGTGCATCTAAACCCCGTGATACGATACACTCTATCACACATAAACCTCCGTATATCTTCCTCAAAACAGCCACCATACCTACCTATTATGGCATTTCCATAGCCATTCCGAGATATATTGCCATGCAACCTTCCACCGTTCCATTTATTATGACACGCTCCATCATTGTCATATTGCCTTGCATGATCATGTAGTTGACATCGTATTTGTGGCAAAGCCACCTTTATAATTCTTTCATGCATGTCGCTCTTGATTCATTGCATATCCCGGTACACCGCCGGAGGCATTCACATAGAGTCATATTTTGTCCTAAGTATTGAGTTGTAATTCTTGAGTTGTAAATAAATAGAAGTGTGATGATTTCCATTATTAGAGCACTGTCCCATGTGAGGAAAGGATGATGGAGCAATGATTCCCTCACAAGTTGGGATGAGTCTCCGGACTTTATGAAAAATAAAAGAGGCCAAAGAAGCCCAAATAAAAAAAGAGGCCAAAGAAGCCCACCAATAAAAAAATGAGAGAAAAAGAGAGAAGGGACAATGTTACTATCCTTTTACCACACTTGTGCTTCAAAGTAGCACCATGATCTTCATGATAGAGAGTCTCCTATGTTGTCACTTCCATATACTAGTGGGAATTTTTCATTATAGAACTTGGCTTGTATATTCCAATGATGGGCTTCCTCAAAATGCCCTAGGTCTTCGTGAGCAAGCAAGTTGGATGCACACCCACTTAGTTTCTTTTTGATGAGCTTTCATACACTTATAGCTCTAGTGCATCCGTTGCATGGCAATCCCTACTCCTCATATTGACATCAATTGATGGGCATCTCCATAGCCCGTTGATTAGCCGCGTCAATGTGAGACTTTCTCCTTTTTTTTGTTTTCTCCAATAATCCCTATCATCATACTCTACTCCACCCATAGTGCTATGTCCATGGCTTACGCTCATGTATTGCGTGAGGGTTGAAAAAGACTGAAGCGCATTAAAAAGTATGAACCAATTGCTTGGCTAAAACCGGGGTTGTGCATGATGGGAGCATTTTGTGTGACGAAAATGAAGCATGGCCAAGCTATATGATTTTGTAGGGATAAGCTTTCTTTTGTCTATGTTATTTTGATAAGACATAAACTTCTTGGTTAGCATGCTTGAAGTATCATTATTTTTATGTCAATATTAAACTTTTGTTTTGAATCTTATGGATCTGGACATTCATGCCACAATAAAGAGAATTACATTGAGAATTATGTTAGGTAGCATTCCACATCAATTTTTTTTTCATTTACCTACTCGAGGACGAGCAGGAATTAAGCTTGGGGATGCTTGATACGTCTCCAACGTATCTATAACTTTTGATTGTTCCATGCTATTATATTATCCATATAGGATGTTTTATATGCATTTATATGCTATTTTATATGATTTTTGGGACTAACCTATTAACCCAGTGTCAGTTTCTTTTTTCTCCTTGTTTTGAGTTTTACAAAAAAAGGAATACCAAACGGAGTCCAATTGACGTGCCAATTTTTGATGATTTTTTGTGGACCAAAAGAAGCCCCTGGAGTGAAAGAGTTGGGCCAGGGCAGCCCGGAGACCCCCCTGACATGAGACCTATGCCAAAAATTCCTATAAATACTGAAACCTCCAGAAAATAACCATAGATCGGGAGTTCCGCCGCCGCAAGCCTCTGTAGCCACCAAAAACCAATCGGGACCCTGTTCTGGCACCCTGCCGGAGGGGTGGGTCCCTCACCGGTGTCCATCTTCATCATCCCGGCGCTCTCCATGACGAGGAGGGAGTAGTTCATCCCCGGGGCTGAGGGTATGTACCAGTAGCTATGTGTTTGATCTCTCTCTCTCTCTCTCTCTCTCTCTCTCTCGTGTTCTTGAGGTGATACAATCTTGATGTACCGCGAGCTTTGCTATTATAGTTGGATCTTATGATGTTTCTCCCCCTCTACTCTCTTCTAATGGATTGAGTTTTCCCTTTGAAGTTATCTTATCGGATTGAGTCTTTAAGGATTTGAGAAACACTTGATGTATGTCTTGCATGTGTTTATCTGTGGTGACAATGGGATATTCACGTGATCTACTTGATGTATGTTTTGGTGATCAACTTGCGGGTTCCGTAACATTGTGAACTTATGCATAGGGGTTGGCACACATTTTCGTCTTGACTCTCTGGTAGAAACTTTGGGGCACTCTTTTAAGTACTTTGTGTTGGTGGAATAGATGAATCTGAGATTGTGTGATCCATATCGTATAATCATGCCCATGGATACTTGAGGTGACATTGGAGTATCTAGGTGACATTAGGGTTTTGTTGATTTGTGTCTTAAGGTTTTATTCTAGTACGAACTCTATGATAGATCAAACGGAAAGAATATTTCGTGTTATTTTACTACGGACTCTTGAATAGATCGATCAAAAAGGATAACTTTGAGGTGGTTTCATACCCTAAAATAATCTCTTCGTTTGTTCTCTACTATTAGTGACTTTGGAGTGACTCTTTGTTGCATGTTGAGGATTGTTATATGATCCAATTATGTTACTATTGTTGAGTAAACTTGCACTAGTGAAAGTATGAACCCTAGGCCTTGTTCCCTAGCATTTCAATGCCGTTTACGCTCACTTTTATCATTAGTTACCTTGTTGTTTTTATATTTTCAGATTAAAAATACTCATATCTATCATCCATATTGCACTTGTATCACCATCTCTTCGCCGAACTAGTGCACCTATACAATTTACCATTGTATTGGGTGTGTTGGGGACACAAGAGACTCTTTGTTATTTGGTTGTAGGGTTGCTTGAGAGAGACCATGTTCATCCTACGCCTCCCACGGATTGATACACCTTAGGTCATCCACTTGAGGGAAATTTGCTACTGTCCTACAAACCTCTGCACTTGGAGGCCCAACAACGTCTACAAGAAGAAGGTTGTGTAGTAGACATCATTACACAACTTGAAAAGTAAGGGTTCTGAAACTCAGATAAGTTATTAAAGCTATTGATCTTTTTTGCTAGAACGTTAGGAATGATATAAATACTACTATACGGACAAACAGATTTGTAAAAACTAAAAACAGGAAGGAGATGCTGACATACATGTCTAAATGTGAACACCAGTCTTTCTTGGAAGGCACAAATGTAGCGATTCTGCCATCATGGTTGCTTGCATCCATATGGAAAAACAGAAAAAGCTAAAGATGAGAAGCACCGGAGTATACGGAGGACTACTGATTGGGAGGAAATATAAACTTTTATGCAGCCATTAATCTAATCCAATCTTCAACTTTTATGCAGCAGTAGTACAAATTTAGCTAGAAATCTCATGAATATCAGAATATAGTTTCCAGTCGGTGGCAATAGGACAGATCCGTGCGTGTACATAAAGCATCCAACGATGCGAAATTGATGGGATCATGGGAGCCATCTGCTCTAACAAAACAATACACATGGCGGCAATTAACCATAGTTGTACGTCCTAGCTACTCTAGCAAATACTCCTACTCTACGCAAAACATTGTGTTGTTGTAGTAGGTAGATGAGTAGGAACAACATGCTGCCTGAGGGAAACTGATCCAAGGACGAACCTGGTGGCCGATGGTCTTGGCCGGCGCTGCTCCGATGAGGGGCGTCACTCCGACGAGGAGGAGGCTCGTGCGGCGAGGAGGAGGCTGGATCCGGAGTGGCCGAACCTCCCGCGGCCGGATCCGAGCGTGAGGCAGTGTGGGGCGGCGGCGGCGATGTGGGGATGCGGGCGAGGCACAGAGGAGCTCGGTGCTCGGCTCCCATGGCGGCGGATCTCGAGGTCGGGGCGACCGGCGATGAGGCTTCCGCGGCGGGGCGGCGAGCTTGTGGGGAGGTGGCGGCACGACACGGTGCAGGCAGCAGCGCGAGGCAGCGGGGCTCCTGGGGTCCGGTGAGGTGGCGGCACGCACCAGCGGGCGGAGGCAAGGTGGCGCAGCGGCGCGGGGTCAAGGAAGGCGGGGTCGGGCGGTGCTCGGCTGTGGGGCAGGGGCGGAGAGAGAGGGGATAGAGATAGAGGAGGTGGGGGCAACGGGTTTCTTTACCCGCAAAAAAAACATTGCCCCCCTCTTTGCCATCCGCAAGCAGATGTCAAAGAATCTTTGTCGTCCGCCAGCAGACGACAAAGAGGGGAGTGGACCGTTGCAGTGTACTGGCATTCGCTGGCACCTCTTTGTCGTCCGCTGGCAGATGGCAAAGATTCTTTGCCATCTGCAAACAGACGGCAAAGAAATGACAGATGGCAAAGACCTTCTTTGTCGTCTGTCAGTTCTTTGTCGCCTGTTGTTTGGTAGCTGATGGCAAAGACCTTCTTTGTCGTCCGCAAGCAGACGTCAAAGAACTGGCAGACGACAAAATCCCTGATCCCAGTAGTGAAACAGCGCCAGTCCAAGTTAGTTCCATCCAAATCATGCAAATTAGAGTCCAAAACAAGGGCAAAAGAGTTTGGAAAAGTAGATACATTGGATACGTATCAAAACCTCAAGCTTAACCCATTGCTTGTCCTCAAGCAATTCAGTTGACAAACTGAAAGTGATAAAGAAAAACTTTTACAAACTCTATTCGATCTTGTTGTTGCAAATATATAAAGCCAGCATTCAAGTTTTCAACAAAGATCATGAACTAACCATATTCACAATAACATTTAGGTCTCACGTTTACTCATATCAATGGCATAATCAACTAGCGAGTAATAATAATAAATCTCGGAGGACAACACTTTCTCAAAACAATCATGATATAACATAACAAGATGGTATCTCGCTAGCCCTTTCTGAGACCGCAAAACATAAATGCAGAGCACCCCTGAAGATCAAGGACTGACTAGATATTGTAATTCATGGCAAAGGAGATCTAGTCACAGTCATACTCAGTATCAATTAATAACAATGCATACAAATGGCAGTGGTGTTCTCCAGCTTGTGCATTTTATAAGAGGATGATGACTCAGCATGAAAGTAAATAGATAGGCCCTTCGTAGAGGGAAGCAGGGATTTGCAGAGGTGCCAGAGCTCGAGTTTTTGAAACAGAGATAAATAGTATTTTGAACGGTATACTTTCATTGTCAACATAACAACCAAGAGATCTCGATATCGTCCATGCTACATACATTATAGGCAGTTCCCAAACAGAATGGTAAAGTTTACACTCCCCCACCACCAACAAGCACATTCCACGGCTGGTCCGAAACAACGAGTACTGTCCAACTAACAACAATCCTGGGGGAGTTTTGTTGGCAATTATTTTGATTTGATTTGAGCCTGGGACTGGGCATACCGGTTACAAGCCATTTTCTCATGAATGATGAACGGAGTCCACTCATCGTGAGAATAACCCACCTAGCATGGAAGATATAGACAGCCCTAGTTGCTACATGAGCGATATGAGCATACAAAACAGAATTTCATTTGAAGGTTTAGAGTTTGGCACATGCAAATTTACTTGGAACGGCGGGTAAATACCGTGTATAGGTAGGTATGGTGGACTCATATGGAACAACTTTGGGGTTTATGGAAGTGGATGCACAAGCAGTATTCCCGCTTTGTACAGGTGAAGTCTAGAAATAGACTGGGAAGCGACCAACTAGAGAGCAACATAGTCGTAAACATGCATTAAGATTAACCAACAATGAGTGCAAGCATGAGTAGGATATAAATCACCATGAACATAAATATCGTGGATGCTATGTTGATTTTGTTTCAACTACATGCATGAACATGTGCCAAGCCAAGTCACTTGAATCATTCAAAGAAGGATACCATCCTATCATACTACATCACAACCATTTTAATAGCATGTTGGCACGCAAGGTAAACCATTATAAACTCCTAGCTAATTAAGCATGGCATGAGTAACATAATCTCTAGTTGTTATTGCAAACATGTTTCATTCATAATAGGCTGAATCAGGAATGATGAACTAATCATATTTACAAAAATAAGATAGGTCGAGTTCATACCAGCTTTTCCTCATCTCAATCATTTCCATATATCGTCATTATTGCCTTTCACCTGCACGGCCGAATGGTGTGGACAATAATAATAGTGCACGTGCATTGGACTAAGCTGGAATTTGCAAACATTTAATTCAAAGGAGAAGACAAGGTAATATGGGATCTTTGTTAGATCAACAGTAATGCATATGAGAGCCACTCATCATTTTCATCGTGGTCTTCTCCTCTCGACCCCCAAAGAAAAGAAAAGAAATTCGAAGAACGAGAAAAACTATTTACACGGGAAAGCTCCCAACAAGCAAAAGAAGACGAGAAATCTTTTTGGGTTTTCATGTTTAATTACTACTACTACTACAAGCATGGAAAGTAAAATAGGTAAAAGCTATAACTAATATTTTTGGTTTTTCTCAAAGCAAACACACAAGAAGAAAGCAAGAAAAGAAAATAAACTAGCATGGATAATACAATGAAAAAGTATGAACACCGACAACTAGAATGAGTGTGTGAACATGAATGTAATGTCGGTGAGAGATATGTACTCCCCCAAGCTTAGGCTTTTGGCCTAATCTGGTCTATTCCCATGGATCAAAGTAGCCCTCTTCGGTGTACTGAGGAGGATCATCGGGGTTCCACTGGTTAGCGAGCTCCTGCAGATCCCACTGATAAATAGACTCCTGATATGGATTAGGTGATGACTCTGGCTCCAGATCTGGAGATCGTGTCAGCTTCGAGTATGCATGAATGTCCGCGGGTATGATGAGGTATGTGCCTGAATGAATATTAAACAAAGAAGGTGTAGGCAAGGTAATAATCTGACAAGTCTTTTCACTAAATACCAGGTTATAAATTAGTCTCTTTTCCTTATCATAGCAAAGAAAATCATGTGTTACCATACTTTGATAATCTAAGTAAATAGTGGGCAGCACCTTTTCTTCTTTCTCATAGTGTCTAATAGGTATCTCAAAATATTTAGCAAGATGAGAAGCATAGATACCTCAAAAAATGGGGCCCTTCGTACAGTTTAAACTCAACTGTTTAGCAACCATACTTCCTAAAGTGAAAGTTTTATCACGAAGTAAAGCATGGAGCAAAATGGCAAGGTCAGGAGCACTGAGGGCCCCACTGTTCCCGCAACCAATTAAACATCTACTAGCAAATATTGAATAGTAGCGCAGGATAAGAAATTGTATACTAGTAGTTCTTGCATCTGACACTTTTCTATTTTCCCCTACGATAGTTTCATTGATAAAATCTCCCACATCACATGGATGTGGTTCCTCGAGGATGCCCTCAAAAGGTAATTTGCAAACCTCACAAAAATCATAGAGCGACATCTCCTTAAACTCATCATATAAATAAAATTCTACCGAGGGTGGTGATCTCCTAGCATGAAAATGAAAATTTTGCATGAAAGTATTAGTGAGTAGGAGATACTGATCACACTTACCGTGGAGAAACTCGGTGATGCCTACATTCTCAGCCAAGTAATAGAAATCCTCCTAAATTCCGGCTGCCTTCAAGAATGCATCACATTGCCATTCACACGGTCGGACCTCCGCGGTACGAGGAAGGTTGTACTTGGGCTTTCAATTCTCTTCATTCTCCTTTTCCTTAAAACCCCGGCTCGAGGAGCCTCTCAACAATCTCCTCAACATTTTTCTTCCTCTAAAATTTTTAGTGACTCGAAATAAAAGTGAACCAAACTCAACAAGATTGATAGCAACTACTCCCGCAAGTGCCTAAAGACTATATCATGCATTAAAACTACTTTGGACCATATAAATTTGACATGCAAGCTCAAGAACAAGGTCACCTCAGCAGCAAAAGTATGCAATAAATAAAGCACTAGAACAAAAACTAATTGGACCATTGGAGGAGTCACATACCGAAGAACAATCTCCCAAAGCAGTTTTGTGAATGGAGCTTTGAGCAAGGAGATCGAAAATGGCAGAAAAACGAGCAAGAACACGAGTTTGAGCTACAAGATGATTTTTTTGGAGGAAGACGAAGTGGATGGGTGCTGAAATAAGTGGAGGGGGCCACGTGGGGCCCACGAGGCAAGGGGCGCGCCCTCCACCCTCGTGGCTCACTGGTGCATCCCCCTGGTGTGTTCTTAGTGCCAAAATTCTCAAATATTCTATAAAAAATCATACTAAATTTTCAGGGCATTTGGAGAACTTTTATTTTCGGGGTTATTAGAAGGATAATTCAGAAAACAAACAGAAGATACTATTTTTGCTTTATTTATTCTAAATAACAGAAAGTGAAATGCGGGTACAGAAAGTTGTGCTTTCTAACTTCATCCATCTCATGCTCATCAAAAGGAATCCATTAACAAGGTTGATCAAGTCTTATTAACAAACCTCTTTCGAATAACATGAAACCGGAGAATTTTTGAATAACACTATGTTACCTCAATGGGCATATGCATTTCCCCAACAATAAGAATAGCATATTTCTTTTTGGTAGTAGGAAGAGGGAATTCAAAACCTCCAATAGTAATAGTTGAGATTTTTCCAATAGAATTGATACTATGAACTTGAGGTTGTTTCTTCGAAAAGTGTATTGTATGCTACCATTAACATGAAAAGTGACATTGCCTTTGTTGCAATCAATGGCAGCCCTGCAGTATTCAGAAAGGGTCTACCAAGGGTGATCGACATACTGTCGTCCTCGGGAATATCAAGAATAACGAAGTCCGTTAAAATAGTAATGTTTGCAACCACAACTGGCACATCCGCACAAATACCGATAGGTATAGCAGTTGATTTATTAGCCATTTGCAAAGAGATTTTAGTAGGTGTCAACTTATTCAAATCAAGTCTACGATATAAGGAGAAAGGCATAGCACTAACACCGGCTCCAAGATCACATAAAGCAGTTTTAACATAGTTTCTTTCAATGGAGCATGGTGTAGTTGGTACTCCTGGATCTCCTAGTTTATTTGGGATTCCACCCTTAAAAGTATAATTAGCAAGCATGGTGGAAATTTCAGCTTCCGATATCTTTCTTTTATTTATAACAATATCTTTCATATACTTAGCATAGGGAGGCAGTTTAAGCATATCAGTCAAACGCATACGCAAAAAATAGGTCTAATCATTTGAGCAAGGCGCTCAAAATCCTCATAATCTTTTTTCTTGGATGGCTTTGGAGGGAAAGGCATGGCTTTTTGAACCCATGGTTCTCCTTCTTTATCGTGCTTCCTAGCAACAAAGTCTCTCTTATCATAATGTTGATTCTTTGATTGTGGGTTATCAGATCAACGACAGGTTCAATCTCTACATCATTATCATTACTAGGTTGAGTATCAACATGAACATCATCATTAACATTATCACTAGGTTCATGTTCATCACCGGATTGTGTTTCAGCATCAGAAATAGAAATATCATTCGGATTCTCAGGTGTGTCAATAACAGGTCCGCTAGAAGCATGTAAAGTCCTATCAGTGTTCTTTTTCTTTTTATTAGTAGGACTAGGTGCATCAGAATTAACTCTCTGAGAATCTTGCTCAATCCTCTTAGGATGGCCCTCAGGATACAAAGGTTCCTGGGTTATTTTTCCACCTCTAGTCATAACTCTAACAACATTATCATTGTTCTTATTCTTTAACTCATTGAGTAAATCATCTTATGCCTTAAGTACTTGTTCTACTTGAGTCATAACCATGGAAGCATGTTTACTAATAAGCTTAAGATTACTTTTAACTCTAGACATATAATTACTCAAGTGTTCAACCATGTAAGCATTGCGTTTCAATTGTCTACCAACATAAGCATTGAAGTTTTCTTGTTTAACAATAAAATTATCAAACTCATCCAAGCATTGACTAGTAGACTTATTATGAGGAATATCACCTTCATCAAATCTATAGAAAGAATTTACCTTTACTACCTGTGTCGGGTTATCAAGACCATGTATCTCTTCAATAGGCGGTAAATTCTTAACGTCTTCAGCTTTAATACCCTTTTCTTTCATAGATTTCTTTGCTTCTTGCATATCTTCAGGACTGAGAAATAGAATACCCCTTTTCTTTGGAGTTGGCTTAGGAGTTGGTTCAGGAAGTGTCCAATCATTATCATTACTCAATATATTATTCAATAGCAATTCAGCTTGCTCAACAGTTCTTTCCCTGAAAACACAACCAGCACAACTATCTAGGTGGTCTCTAGAAGCATCGGTTAGTCCATTATAAAAGATATCAAGTATTTCATTTTTCTTGAGAGGATGATCAGGCAAAGCAAGTAATTGGAGAAGCCTCCCCCAAGCTTGTGGGAGACTGTCTTCTTCAATTTGCACAAATTAAATATTGCAAGGCAGCTTGTTTCTTATGAGCAGGAAAATATTTTGCAGAGAAGTAGTAAATCATATCCTAGGGACTACGCACACAACCAGGAGCAAGAGAATTAAACCATAGCGTAGCATCACCCTTTAACGAGAAAGGAAACAATTTAAGAATATAGTAATAGAGATTTTTTCCTCGTGAGTAAATAGGGTGGTTATATCATTCAATTTAGTAAGATGTGCCACAACAGTTTCAGATTCATAACCACAGATAGGATCAGATTCAACCAAAGTAATTAACTCAGGATCGACAGAGAATTCATAATCCTTATCAATAACACAGATAGATGAAGAAGCAAACATAGGATCATATTGCATTCTAGTATTCAAAGACTTTTCTTTCAGCTTAGCTAACAGTTTCTTAAGATCATATCTATCATTGCAAGCAAAAAAGTCTCTAGCAGTTTCTTCATCCATAATATAACCCTCAGGTACAACAGGAAATTCATATTTAGGGGGAGAATCTTCATCATCACTTTCATTAATATCATCAGTTTCAGGAATTTCATTCTCTCTAACCCTAGCAAGTTGTTCATCAAGAAATTCACCTAGTGGCACAGTATTATCAAGCAGAGAAGTAGTATCATCATAAGCATCATGCATAGCAGAAGTGGCATCATCAATAACATGCGACATATCAGAATCAATAGCAGGTGTAGGTGTCGCAAGTTTACTCAAAACAGAAGGTGAATCAAGTGCAGAGCAAGATGATAGTTCCTTACCTCCCCTCGTAGTTGAGGGATAAATCTTGGTTTTGTTGTCTTTTAGATTCCTCATAGTGATCAATAGATATAAATCCCAAGTGACCCAGAGAATAGAGCTATGCTCCCTGGCAACGGCGCCAGAAAAAGGTCTTGATAACCCACAAGTATAGGGGATCTCAATAGTTTTCGAGGGTAGAGTATTCAACCCGAATTTATTGATTCGACACAAGGGGAGCCAAAGAATATTCTCAAGTATTACCAGCTAAGTTTTCAATTCAACAACACCTGAAAGACTTAATATCTCCAGCAAAGTATTTAGTAGCAAAGTAGTATGGGAATAACGGTAACGGTGGCAAAAGTAACAATAGCAGTTTTGTATCAATCATAACAATGGCAACGGAGAAGTAACTTAGCAAAGATCAATATGAAATGAGCTCGTAGGCAATGGATCAATGATGGATAATTATGTCGGACGGCATTCATCATGCAACAGTTATAACACAGGTGACACAGAACTAGCTCCAATTCATCAATATAATGTAGGCATGTATTCCGAATATAGTTATACATGCTTATGGAAAAGAACTTGCATGACATTTTTTTCCTACCCTCCCATGGAAACGGGGTCCTAATGAAAACTGAGGGATATTAAGGCCTCCTTTTAATAGAGAACCGGACCAAAGCATTAGCACTTGGTGAATACATGAACTCCTCAAACTACGGTCATCACCGGGAAGTATCCCGACTATTGTCACTCCGGGGTTGCCGGATCATAACACGTAGTAGGTGACTATAACTTGCAAGATAGGATCAAGAACACTCATATATTCATGAAAACATAATGGGTTCAGATCTGAAATCATGGCGCTCGGGCCCTAGTGACAAGCATTAAGCATGGCAAAGACATAACGGCATCAATCTTAGAACATAAGGGATACTAGGGATCAAACCCTAACAAAACTAACTCGATTACATAGTAAATCTCATCCAACCCCTCACCGTCCAGCAAGCCTACAATGGGATTACTCACACACGACAGTGAGCATCATGAAATTGGTGATGGAGGATGGTTGATGATGACGATGGCAACGGATTCCCCTCTTCGGAGCCCCGAACGGACTCCAGTCAGCCCTCCCGAGGAAGAACAGGGCTTGGCGGCAGCTTCGTATCGTAAAATGCGATGAATCCTTCTCTCTGATTTTTTTCTCCCGGAACGTGAATATATGGAGCTGGAGTTGAGGTTGGTGGAGGTCCAGGGGGCCCACGAGGCAGGGGGCGTGCCTAGGGGGTAGGGTGCGCCCCCACCCTCGTGGCCAAGGTGTGGGCCCCCTTCGGCTGATTCTTTTGCCAGTATTTTTTATTAATTCCAAAAAGTGCCTCCGTGAAGTTTCAGGTCATTCCGAGAACTTCTATTTCTGCACAAAAATAACACCATGGTAGTTCTGCTAAAGACAACATCAGTTTGGGTTAGTTCCATCCAAATCATACAAATTAGAGTCCAAAATAAGGGCAAAATAGTTTGGAAAAGTAGATACGTTGGAGATTTATCATTGGGGCGTCATCTTGATGTTGTTGAAGAGGTTCACGCTCGTCGCCGTGGTCGAAGGGGATGGCCCTTGCTCGACCTTCTTGTCACCGTATTGTTGTTGGAGGCCCATATGATGTGGCACCTTGTAGCTCGTGTCCATGACCGAAGAGAATTTCCCATGCTCGACCGTCGTCCTTGAGGGGCTTCCAAAGATGGAAGTGTCGCCCTCGCTTGTAGGCGGTCGCCTCGTTGTTGAAGATGTTGATGTAGGAAAACTCGTGGGAAGTAGGTGTAGATGTCGTACGTCCAAAGGCGAAGATGCCTTGATGACACTTGGCGAAGATACTGAAGTGGTGGTGGTAGCCGTAGCTTTATCTTGGTAGTGCTTGTCTCGCGGTCTTCTCTTGAGCTCATGAAGTTTGGTCGTAGCTTGATGCAGAGCTTGTTCGGACTTGTAGGTTTGCGCTTGGCGAGCATCTTCATCATGATGGTGTTGTTGTTGTGCTTGAGCTCGTAGTAGATGTTGTTCGTCGTTGTCGTGCACATGATGCTTGGAGGTGACTTGCCCTTCATGACAATGTTGATCATGATGATCACCATGGAGATGTGGACGTGGACGACTTGCACTTGCTTCGCTTGGGTGCTCCGAAGATGATCGATTTTCTCGCCGCCGCCTTGAAGATGGTGAAGGGGAAGAACAATTGACCAACAAGGCCCGAATCTCCTCCATCCTTGCATCTTGCTCCTCCTTTTGTGCGGAAAGCTTGTTGTCGATGTAGTCCCTTTTCCTTGCTTAGGAGTGATGAATGTCGATAAAGATGTTCTCGATGCGTTCTCGCAAGGTAGAATGTGCGCCTTGCATTTTTTGTTGTAGACCGCAGATGGACACTATGGTTATGTAGTTGTTCGCGCCATCGTTGTCATGGAAGACCGGAGATGAAATGCCTTTCCTATCCATCACAAGACTCGAGCAAATTGAGTGGAAGAAAGGATAGAACTATACCAAATGTACCTTGACCGATGTTGAGAATGGATCAATGATCACTCAATGATGTAACAAGGAAATAGCACAATTGATACCGATCTCGTCAATTTCTCACACCTACACAAATAAGGCTTATGGTAGAGCTCGGTGAGGATACTGGCACAAAAATTTGATGCAAAATGTTAGCAAGAGTCAATAATGTTGAAAGAGATTCACAAATTCACAAGTAAAACAAGTAGACCAATAGCAATATGTGTCACACGGGTAGATAAATGGGGTCGTGCAACCAAGGAATGAGCTCAAAATGTGGAATCCACGAAAAATGCTCTTGTTGCACAACTCTAGGGAGACGCTATCACGATTGCTCAATAGGGGGATACGACACTTGTGCACAACCTATAGGAGACAAAAATGCAAGGACTTCTATCCCAATTATGCTATGTATATATGGTTCCCGATGTTCCTCTCAAGATGATCCAAGACGATCGGATATGACAATATTATATGCAATGTGGTATGATGCTATGGCTATTGCTTACAAACTTCTTTGCTCTCTTTTTCTTTGCTTAAAAGCTTATTCTTTTTTTTTGTGGCCACTTTTGCACAATGCACAAACCAAGATAGCAATTGTGTATATGCGGGAACAATCTTGTGACACAAGACATGATATGATGATACCAATATGATATGGTATGTATGCAATGGGAGGTGTAAACCAATGATCACTAATGTGCTCAAGTAACGTTGCCGGCAATACTCAATGGCTAGTCTCGATAGGCAAGTGATGCAAAATTTGTTAGGGGTTAACAATGTAATGGCAAGGAGAATGTACAATGATTTCGTCGTGGTTACCGTCCTTGCTTATGGTAGGGGTGTCAAAATGATGAATTGGTCAATGTCGATGAAGACCTCATGGCGGCGATGAGTGCCGACGTTCTTGATGTAGATACCAAGATGATGTAGACCCGTCCCTAAGTAGTCGAAGCACCTTAGGAAATGGAAAAAGCGTGACTCAAATATCTCAAATGTCAAATGTCAAATGGTGGTAGCGGAAAGCGGTGGTGGTTTGCACTCGGCAATACGGAAGTGTAATGATGGGTTATGTTAGTCGAAGTTGAAGTTGTCGTCCCTAAGTAGCTGAAACACATTAGGAGACACAAGACACAACTCAAACAAGCTCAAACAAAATTGGGTTAAATTGGGGTGGCGGAAGTGTATGGTGGACAAGGTTATGCGGAAGTTATGGTTGCTGTTGATGAAGAAGTAACCGTCCCTAAGTAGTTGAAACACCTTAGGAGACACGAATCACTACTCAATCAACCACTAATGCTATGGCAAGCAAAATGGGTTAGGTTGCGGAAGTCGGTGGTGGTGTAGCGGATGATGTGGTGGAAGCCCTTGGAAAAGAAGCCAAAGTTACAAAATTTTGATGGAGTCAAATGAAGTTGGAAGTATTTTGTGGGATGGGGGATGTCAATAGCTTCAAAACGAGCTAAAGAACATCAAAATCGGAGTTCGGATGAGTTAGTTATGGGCGAAACAAAAATCAGACGAAGTCTGAATCTACAGGTGCCGGACGTCCAAGAAGGGTCGGACAACCGGTGATCGTCGGACTTCCGAGGGCTGGAGCATGGAACGGACGTTCGTAAATGGACGGAAATCCAATGTTTTGGTACTGGGTCGGGGGTGTCGGACGTCCGGTGCTGCGGATGGGCCGGTCGTACGGTAAAGTGTCGGACGTCCGGTGGGTCTGGGTCAACTCGAGATCCGAGTTTTGGGACGCGATTTTGGGCGGAATATGGGGATTTCAGGGTCAAAACTGATGAGATTTTGTGGATGGAAAGTGGGGAAACTTGGGGAGATGCTAGATCCACTCGAAACCTAGCAAATCCATGGATCAAAATCAACAAAACATCATCAAACCAACAAATCACAAAAAACATTTGGGGCTATTTTTTATGGGGATTTTCGAAATTGGGGAAGAACACAACAAAATTAGGCTAGAAAAACAAGGGGTAGGGGCTCCAAATTCGTGATCAACCTTGCTCTGATTTAAGATGATTTAGGGTAGAACCTTAGATGCCCGATCTTTCATGATTGGAGCGGATCCCACAAGAAACACAAAGAACACGAGGGAAAACACGAGGAGAGAAATCACTCAAACCAACAAGATTCGATTACACATGTGATGGATCCTCGAAACACAAAGAGATACACGATCCAAATCTGACAAAGGACGATACAAGTGGCGGTAGTTCTTCTCCGTGAGGAGGTCTTGAGGGGTATTCCTGTGAAGGGGTCTTGAATCCGCTTGGGGGATCTTCTTCGAAGAGGCCATGGACTCCAATGGAGAAGTAACCAAGTGAATGAGCAAAGCTCTAGCTCTCAAATGAGCTAATCCTTTCCTAACCCTAACTAGGAGGAGGTGGAGGAGTATATATAGTCTAGGTCCATGAAGGGGTAAGTGGGAGAGGGATACATGGGCCTCGGGCCCGGTCTCTGTGCGCAGACAGGCGTCGGACGCCCGATGGCTGTCAGTCGTCCGGTCGCTCGCGGGCGTCCGGTCGTTCGGAAGTCTTCAGACTTCCGATGTTTTGGATCTAGTCCGAAAGTGCCAGATGTCCGGTCGGCGTCGGTCGTCCGGGCGCTAATGAGTGTCGGACGTCCGGTGTCTGGCAGTCGTCCGGGCATTGTAGGATGCCTTGGCTGGAGTCGATCTGGCTGGTGGAGTCTCCAGGCGTCGGACGTCCGGAGATCGTCTGTCGTCCGGAGGTCGTCGAACGTCCGAAAGTTGTAGCTTCCTGGCAGCTCTTCCTCTTGTTCCTCGCGCTTGGTGTCCTCACCGTCTTGTCCAATGCTCATAGCTGTTCCATGGCCTTCCTCTTGGTTCCTGGTCATGCATAGCACACACGTTGGAGGTAGTATCCATATCTCACATGTGGAAAGCGACAGTTCGGAGAGGAGCGAGTTCACCTTGTGTCCAATGGCGTATATTCGAGGTCTCGTCATATGTCCTCTTGGGGCTTGGAGAGTAGTCGGAGTGTACATGGGGATGAACGTAGGATGCTCCGCATCACAACCTGTTCGATTCACAGGTTTATAAAAAACTAATAGGAAAACAATGGTTTTACCTGTCCTGTAATCCCTTTGTAAACTAAAATAACAGCGTTTAGATCACTACAGTACCCTTGAATTTTTTTGATTGTGAAACTACTGGAATTAGCATCAAGAGCGCTTGACACATCACTGGAGAAAACAAAAGTATTAGAGCAACTTTAGTAGAGAGTTGCCATATGGTCCCAATCGTCATAATAACTGTCAACACGACGATTTTGATCCAAAATGAATGGCCGCCAATCCGTATAATTTATCTTGTAGTCTCAATATTTGGAGGCTGTGGTTGGCCAGTATGGAGCTTGCTCCAAACCCAACCGCCAGCGCGGGAGGAAGTTCCAACTTCTTCCTCCTCGTGCCATGGTCGGGTTTGAAACAGCTCGCCACTTTTACACGCACCTCCCCATTCCGATTAATCACCAGTTAGTGTGGGGACATGACCGCCAATCACTTGTCGTGAATTCTCAGGTGGCCGTTGGGATGGCCGCCATGCTACATCAGTCCCTGGCTATAGAAGCCCGACGATGATGCGTCACCATCAACCCAAGCCCTAGCTGTTGCCTCTGCCTCCTCCTTGCTTCCTCCTTTCCCATCTCCTCCACTCTTACCTCCCATCGCAGATGTCGTGCAACCACGGGGCATACTCTCGCCCGTGATGCACTAGTCATGGCAGCCGACACATCCTCCTCCTATGGCAGGGGGCGACGGAGATGGAGGTGCCTATGGCGGCGAGCACGATGTATCTGGCACCTTGGGCGACATCGTCCTGACCCAATCACAGTCGTGGTGCGTCTCTCTGGACTCAAAGTGGACACGCGCCGCTGCGAGGAGGAGTGCTTCAGCCCCGCTCAGGCCGAAAAATAGGAGGTGTCACAGATGGCAGTCGTTGCTCGTTGCTCTGACCCCTACGCCTACCTCAGCGACCTGAATTCGAATGAGGAGGACGACAACTAGTCTGGGTAGTATTGTCGATTAATGACATTGTAAAGTCGCAAACTATACATAATGTGGCACATTTTGGCCACTAAGTATATGTAGCCTAGTTCCTAACTAATATAGTTGATAAGTATCATGTCGATACATGTGTTTACATAGGTTAAACTGAGCTTAAATTGCCCCTACAAATTTGAAGGGGATGACAAAAACAGATAAATAAAAATTTATGGAGGCAGCCGTTTGGCGACTTTGTATTTTTTTTAACACAGTACAGACGCAAGCGCTCATACATACGCGTATACACTCACCCCTATGAACGCACACATGCACATCCTACCCCTATGAGCACCTTCGAGAGACTGAGCCGGCATATCATCTTGAGATTTACGAAGTCAACGTAGGCGCCTCATCGTCGATGAGAACGTCTCCTCCCACTGAAAGCGTATCGCCGAAAATCCTGAAATAAATCCAGGAATAATGCGAGCACCAGGTGTAGGATCGAAGAAGGTGAGAGTGTCTAGAGGGGGGGTGATTAGACTACTCGACAAGATAAAAATTCAGTCTTTTATCAAGGACAGATTTTGGCAGATTTTGCATAACACACACAAGTCAAGTAGCACACTACACATGCAATTCTAGAGTATGGGCAGCGGAAAGTAAATTGCACAAGTAGTAAAGAGAAGTGGAGAAGATCAAACGCAATTTGGAGACGCGGTGATTTTTCTCGTGGTTTCGATAGGTGGTGCTATCGTACTTCCACGTTGATGGAGACTTCAACCCACGGAGGGTAACGGCTGCGCGAGTCCACGGAGGGCTCCACCCACGAAGGGTCCACGAATAAGCAACCTTGTCTATTCCATCATGGCCTACGCCCACGGAGGGCTAGCCTTACTCGGGGTAGATCTTCACGAAGTAGGCGATCTCCTTGCCCTTACAAACTTCTTGGTTCAACTCCACATCTCGACGGAGGCTCCCAAGCGACACCTAACCAATCTAGGAGGCACCACCCTCCAAAAGGTAATAGATGGTGTAGATGATGATGAACTCCTTGCTCTTGTGCTTCAAATGATAATCTCCCCAACACTCAACTCTCCTCACTGATTTGGCTGTGGTGGAAGAAAGGATTGAGTGGAAAGCAACTTGGGAAGGCTAGAGATCAAGCTTCATATGGTGGGAGTGGAGCAACTTGATCTCAACACAAGGGTAGGTAGTTCTCTTCTCAGAAATGTAAGGTAGGAGTGGTAGTTCTTTCTGATGGCTCTCTCCACGAATGAAGAGGGGGTGGAGGGGTATTTATAGCCTCCACACAAAATCCAACCGTTACACGCATTTGAGCAATCTCGGTGGGACCGAAGTTGACAACTCGGTGAGACCGAGAGTTCAAATAATGTGAACGTTGGGATTTTCGGTGGGACCGAAAATACAATCTCGGTTAGTCCGATTCGTGCAATGACAAGAGCATGCCAGTTTCGGTGGGACCGACTTCATCATCTCGGTGACACCGATTTGATGACAGAAGGTTACAGAAGCTTGGCAACTCATTATTCGGTGAGACCGAGTTCAGAATCGGAAAATCCGAGTTTGCTAGGGTTTGGCTTTATGGCTGAGGTGGTTCATCTCGGTGTGACTGAGTTTGGAATATCGGTGGGACCAAGACTACTTATGAGTGTATATGGCAGTGAAAGTTGCTGATAGTTTAGGAGATGTATCACTAAGCACTTGAGCAACCAGATCATCATCATAACCTCATCCCCTTTTAATAGTATTGGCTTTTCCTATGGACTCAATGTGATCTTGGATCACTAAACCAAAAATGGAGTCTTGAGCTTTTGCCAATGCTTGCCTTAGCATTTTGAGGGGTCCACCTCTTCAGTCCTTTTGCCATGCCAATGTGATTGAATTTCCTGAAACATACTTGATAAAAGCATTAGTCCAACCACAAAGTATGTTGTCATTAATTACCAAAACCACCCGGGGATTAGTTGCACTTTCAATCTCCCCCTTTTTGGTAATTGATGGCAACACACTAAACAAGACATCAAAGCTTATTGAAAGAAAGACAGAATTATCACGAAAGCTTTGACAAACATGTAGTACACAGGCTCCCCCTACAAGTGTGCAAGATTTTCATAAATTATGGTTTTGGACTACCACAAGCACACAAGAGAGAGAAGCAAGATGTGCTACATGCAGCTTGGCTATATGCATCAGAGCAGATGAAAAGAAGTGAGTGATAATGCATATGTGCATGGTGATTTCTTGCAAACAAGTATTCACAAGCAAGTCACCATCATGCACATTCTGCAAGGTGCATATACTTACCTTGAGGTTCCTTGGCATTGTACCTGAAGAGATAAACTTGGGAAAACAAGGTTAGATAACACAAGAGTATTTCTTCAACCAACTGCAAGAACATCAAGAGTACCAAGCCATGGATGACATGTATAAAGAGTGTCTCATATTGAGCACAAGCTTGAATCAGCAAACATGTCTCCGAAACTAAAAGATTTTCAATGAACTCTGAGAGATTTTGCTTTCCATAAGATATCAATTGTGAAGATTCCTCTCCCTTTGAGTTTTCTCAGATCAAGGGGTTTGATGGAAAAAGCAAAATCAAAAGAATGATGCTAAATGAGAATGACGCCAATTGTAATGTCCAATATGAAACACGGCAAAGCTTTGATGTGATTCTCTCCCCCTTAAGGTAAGATTGCTCTTCTTCTCCCCCTAAATCTTCTCTTCTCCCCCTAAGTCTTCTCCCCCTTTGACATCAAGTGCCGAAAAGGACAGCAAACTAGGAAGGTCAGGGAAGATGGAAAGAAAGAAGTGGGATCCTTAAGAATCACAACAGGGCAAAAAGAAACATGCATAGAGAATCATTGAGTGGAGCTGCAGAAGATGATATCCTGGAAGAAATAAATCGGTGACACCGAATTAAGGTGGATCGGTGGGTCCGAAAGTCAGGGACTTAGGGTAGATCCTTTTCGGTTAGACCGAAATATTTAAATCGGTGACGCCGAGTTTAATTCCAAGGAAATACAGAAATAATTCAGCTCACTTTGCGAGGAATGTTTCAAAGGATTTGCAATGAATTTGTGAATGATTTTCGAGGAATTGATCAGAGCCAGAAGGATATTCACAAAGACAGAAGAATAGAAATGAAAAAGATTCCTAGATGAAGTTTTTTTTTTAAATAATGAAAAACTCAATGAGAGAAAATAAGAGAAAATAGAAAGACTCCAAAACATATGTACTTCATCTAGATAAAGGTCGGCGATAGGGTCACCTATGTTTGAGTATATTGACTTAGGAGTCAAATGAGGACATTTGATCATAGGTCATACTCATCATTTAAGCTCAAAATGGGGTTGCCATTTTTCGATTAAGCATTTGATGTGATCACATCTTATGAAGCTGCTTGTACTCATGACTTTGAGCAAAGCTCCTTAAAGATGTGAAGAACATACCTTGGGCTTGTTGTTGCTTTGCTCATGTAGGTGAACTTGATGTAGGTGCTCATTGAATGTGAAGTTGGAGTGCCATTTCCACTTGTGTAGTTCATCTTCCTACATGGGTTAGGCAAGCAAGGAAATACTCAAGGATATCCAAGATGACAAGAGTGAAATACTAGATGTATAAGGTGTCAAAAAGGATATGTGGAATCTTGTTCCTTGAACTCAACATCCCAAAGGGCTAGATACTTGGTCAATGACAAGATTACTCATGATTTGAGTGTGTGGTAATCTTATGGAATGTAGATCATCCAAGTACCTGCAAGGAGTTAGATGCAATACAAGGAGGCAAATGTGTCCAAGACATATGATCATCATCATAAGAGAAATATCAAGGATTAGTCAAGTAGGCTCATGCCTTGCATGCATCAATGGAGTTTTCACTCCAAGTTTGAAGCATCAATGATGTTCAACTCACTCCTTAAGCGACAAAACACCTTCTCATCAAGAGGTTTTGTAAAGATATCAGCGAGTTGTTTGTCAGTACGAACATGTTTAAGATTGATGTCACCCTTGGCAATGTGATCACGAATAAAATGGTGACGAACTTCAATATGTTTCGTTCGAGAGTGTTGCACGGGATTGTGTCCAATTTTAATGGCACTCTCATTGTCACAAAGCAAGGGAACATGTCTCACATGTATCCCATAATCCTTAAGCGTTTGTGTCATCCATAGTAATTGAGCACAACACGAACCAGCAGCAATATATTCCGCTTCGGCAGTGGATAATGATACCGAATTTTGTTTCTTGGAGGACCAAGATACAAGGGATCGACCAAGGAATTGACACGTACCCGAAGTTGACTTTCTATCAACCCTGTCACCGGCATAGTCCGAGTCGGAATAGCCAACGAGGTCGAAAGAGGCCCTCTTAGGATACCAAATGCCAAAGTTTGGTGTGTGTATCAAATATCTCACAATCCTTTTAACAGCTTTAAGATGACATTCTTTAGGGGCTGCTTGATATCGAGCACACATGCATACACTCAACATTATGTCAGGACGAGAAGCACAAAGATATAGTAGAGAACCAATCATAGATCGGTAATCCTTTTGATCAACGGGTTCTCCATCTTTTGTCAAGTCATTATGTCCACTTGTAGGCATGGGGGTTCTCATACCTTTGCTTTCTTGCATGTTGAACTTCTTGAAGAGATCCTTGGTGTACTTTGTTTGTGAGACAAAAGTACCCTCCTTAGATTGCTTGATTTGCAACCCAAGGAAGAATTTGAGTTCACTCATCATGGACATCTCATACTTCTCCGACATGAGCTTTCCAAACTTCTCGCTAAAATGAGGGTTAGTTGAACCAAAGATAATATCATCAACATATATTTGGCACACAAATAGTTCACCATCAACCCTTTTCGTGAACAGCGTTGAGTCTATTTTTCCAATCTCAAAGCCTTTTTCAAGAAGAAAGCTAGTCAAGCATTTGTACCAAGCTCTAGGAGCTTGTTTAAGACCATAAAGAGCTTTGTGCAACTTGTAAACATGATTAGGCTTTTTGGGATTCACAAATCCGGGAGGTTGTTTCACAAATACTTCCTCCTCAATTTCACCATTTAGGAAAGCACTTTTAATATCCATTTGATAGAGAGTAATATCATGGTGGTTGGCATAAGCAAGAAGAATGCGAATGGACTCAAGTCTAGCAACGGGGGCATAGGTCTCACCATAGTCCATACCTTCGACTTGTGTGTAACCTTGAGCTACGAGACGAGCCTTGTTGCAGATGACTTGTCCATCTTCATCTTGCTTGTTCCGAAACACCCATTTGGTTCCAATGACGTTTTGATCATCCTTGGGCTTCTCTACCAAAGTCCATACCTTGTTCCTCTTGAAGTTGTGTAGCTCTTCGTGCATAGCGTTCACCCAATCCGGGTCTTCAAGTGCTTCTTCTACCTTCACAGGTTCAATGCTAGAGATAAATGAGTAATGCTCACAAAAGTTAGCTAAGCGAGTTTTAGAGCGAGTAATTCTCCCGGAGTTGATGTCGTTCATCATTTGTTCCACGGGATGATTTTTCTTGACTCTTGCTCGGACTCGGGATAGCTTTTGTTGTGGTTGTGGCTGAGCTTCCTCATCATCTTCATCTTCCTCTTCTTCTTCTTCATTGTTGTTGGTGTTGTCTTGAGGCGGTGGAGAAGGAGGTTGTGGTGGATCTTCTTGTTGCACTTCCTCATCTTGGTGAGTTCCACTTGTGGAGGCCTCCATGTTGCCTTGAGGTTCATCTTGCCGTGAGGTAGGGGGCTCCACATATGTAGATGAGGTACTCTCCTTCACTTCCATGGGACGGATCTTTCCAATAGATAAATCTTGGATGGCTTCCGATGGGTCCTTGTCTCCTACATCAATAGGCATTTGCTCTACTTGCGAGCCATTAGATTCATCAAACTTCACGTCTACCGTCTCTTCAACCTTTCGGGTGAAATTATTGTAGACACGGTAGGTGTGGGAGTTTGATCCATAACCGAGAAAAAAGCCTTCATGAGTTTTAGGAGCAAATTTAGACCGACGATGCTTATCAAGGATATAGCATTTCGAACCAAAGACACGAAAGTATCCCACTTGGGGTTTGTTACCGGTGAGGAGCTCGTATGATGTCTTGCCGAGAAGCTTATGAAGATAAAGCCTGTTGATAGCATGACAAGCTGTCTCGACCGCTTCCCCCCAAAAATGCTTCAGTGTCTTGTATTCATCAAGCATCGTTCTCGCCATCTCTATGAGCGTTCGGTTCTTCCTCTCAACAACTCCATTTTGTTGAGGAGTGTACGTAGCCGAGAACTCATGTAGAATCCCTTCCTCATCGAGAAAAGAGTCTACATTGGCGTTCTTGAACTCCGTTCCATTGTCACTCCGAACTTTCTTGATCTTCACCTCAAATTGATTTTGGGCCTTTCTGGCGAAGGTTTTGAAGATTTTCTGAACCTGCGATTTGTCATCAAGGAAAAATACCCACGTAAATCTGGAATAATCATCAACTATAACTAGACCAAAGGAGTTACCACCAAGGCTTTTGTAAGCATTGGGACCGAAGAGATCCATATGAAGAAGCTCAAGCGGTCTCCTTGTGGTCATGATGTTCTTCACGGGATGACTTCCACCTACTTGTTTTCCTGCCTGACAAGCACTACAAAGTCTATCTTTGTCAAAGAAAACATCTTTAACGCCAAGAATATGATCACCTTTGATTAGCTTGTCTAGATTACGCATACCAACATGTCCAAGCCTTCTATGCCATAACCAACCTTTAGCGGATTTAGCAATAAAGCAAGTTCTAGGTTGGGCTTTCTTAGTGAAATCAACAATATATAGATCACCTCTACGGATACCGGTAAATGCCATGTTATGATTGTCACGACGAAAGACTTGGCAATCTACTTCGGTGAATAGCACATTGAATCCAAAGTCAGCTAATCTAGACACGGAAAGTAAATTGTATCCAAGTGATTCAACAAGCATGACATTTTGAATAGAGCTATCATGAGATATGGCCACCTTACCAAGGCCAAGTACCTTACCCTTGGAGTTGTCTCCAAAAGTCACATACTTGCTTGGACGATCGTTCTTTGCAAGCTCTCGAAACATGTCTTTGTCTCCGGTCATGTGGTCGGTGCATCCACTATCAAGAATCCACTCTTTTCCGCCGGATATGTAGTCTCTCAGATTTGCCATAAGATTGAGACTCTTCATGATCTTGTCTAGCTCGGTGTTCGAATCGGAGTAATCATCATCATGCTCATGCTCATCATCATATTGACCCATAGATTGTTCATCATCAACACCTAGGTCAATTTGATAACTACTTGCATTAGTTTTGTCAATGTGACAATAATCATCGGAATGCAATACAAGAGCATTTCTAATTAGAACATTGATAAGACCGGGATCACCCTTCTTTTTCATGAGATCACGAAGCTCAAAGAAGCATTTATCAAAGTTGGGATCATTGGGGCGCATCATATCAAATTCAATAGTCTTGTATAGAATTTCATCAAGACCTCTCAAAGAGTAGCCCGTATAAAGTTCTTCCAAGAACTTCCACATGGCATAGGCGCACTCAAAGTTTGTAACGAGCTTAAGCAAGTTATCGGGTAACCCTCTAATGATAAGATTTACAGTTCTAAGGTTACGAAGCAAATCAAGTTCTTCATCCATGGTAGGGTGCAAGGGGTCAAATGGAGGCACATAGGGGGTCTCAACATATTTGCGCAAATTGTATGTCTTAAAGATAATAAGCATTTCAATCCTCCACGAGTTATACGACACTCCATTAAGAATAGGCACTCTATGGCTAACACTCCCAAACGTAGACACGTCCATCTTCCTCCAATGGTGTGTAAACCAAAGCAATGGAGACCAAAGCTCTGATACCAATTGTAGGATCGAAGAAGGTGAGAGTGTCTAGAGGGGGGTGATTAGACTACTCGACAAGATAAAAATTCAGTCTTTTATCAAGGATAGATTTTGGCAGATTTTGCATAACACACACAAGTCAAGTAGCACACTACACATGCAATTCTAGAGTATGGGCAGCGGAAAGTAAATTGCACAAGTAGTAAAGAGAAGTGGAGAAGATCAAACGCAATTTGGAGACGCGGTGATTTTTCTCGTGGTTCCGATAGGTGGTGCTATCGTACTTCCACGTTGATGGAGACTTCAACCCACGGAGGGTAACGGCTGCGCGAGTCCACGGAGGGCTCCACCCACGAAGGATCCATGAAGAAGCAACCTTGTCTATTCCATCATGGCCTATGCCCACGGAGGGCTAGCCTTACTCGGGGTAGATCTTCACGAAGTAGGCGATCTCCTTGCCCTTACAAACTTCTTGGTTCAACTCCACATCTCGACGGAGGCTCCCAAGCGACACCTAACCAATCTAGGAGGCACCACCCTCCAAAAGGTAATAGATGGTGTAGATGATGATGAACTCCTTGCTCTTGTGCTTCAAATGATAATCTCCCCAACACTCAACTCTCCTCACTGATTTGGCTGTGGTGGAAGAAAGGATTGAGTGGAAAGCAACTTGGGAAGGCTAGAGATCAAGCTTCATATGGTGGGAGTGGAGCAACTTGATCTCAACACAAGGGTAGGTAGTTCTCTTCTCAGAAATGTAAGGTAGGAGTGGTAGTTCTTTCTGATGGCTCTCTCCACGAATGAAGAGGGGGTGGAGGGGTATTTATAGCCTCCACACAAAATCCAACCGTTACACACATTTGAGCAATCTCGGTGGGACCGAAGTTGACAACTCGGTGAGACCGAGAGTTCAAATAATGTGAACGTTGGGATTTTCGGTGGGACCGAAAATACAATCTCGGTTAGTCCGATTCGTGCAATGACAAGAGCATGCCAGTTTCGGTGGGACCGACTTCATCATCTCGGTGACACCGATTTGATGACAGAAGGTTACAGAAGCTTGGCAACTCATTATTCGGTGAGACCGAGTTCAGAATCGGAAAATCCGAGTTTGCTAGGGTTTGGCTTTATGGCTGAGGTGGTTCATCTCGGTGTGACTGAGTTTGGAATATCGGTGGGACCGAGACTACTTATGAGTGTATATGGCAGTGAAAGTTGCTGATAGTTTAGGAGATGTATCACTAAGCACTTGAGCAACCAGATCATCATCATAACCTCATCCCCTTTTAATAGTATTGGCTTTTCCTATGGACTCAATGTGATCTTGGATCACTAAACCAAAAATGGAGTCTTGAGCTTTTGCCAATGCTTGCCGTAGCATTTTGAGGGGTCCACCTCTTCAGTCCTTTTGCCATGCCAATGTGATTGAATTTCCTAAAACATACTTGATAAAAGCATTAGTCCAACCACAAAGTATGTTGTCATTAATTACCAAAACCACCCGGGGATTAGTTGCACTTTCACCAGGACTTGAACCCTGGTGGACTGGGGATACCGCTTTCCCTCTAACCATCCAACCACAAGTTGGTTCGCCGACTCCGTGTTTGTGCACAAGCCCAGCAACCTATAAATCTATATGAAATACGCTCGATATGCGATATGGTGACTACCCGATACGATGACTCTGCTAGAGTTGCTCTTATAGCAAGAAATTTCGGTGAACTGATTTCTCTCTCCAAAAGGTATCCTTAGGGAAAGAAAAATCTAAGGACTCTAATCATGCAAATCAAACAAGTAAGATTTTTTTAAGAATTAAATCCTCTATAAAACTTCTAATATTCCTTTGAATCAAAGAATCCCTTTTTTCTTTTACCTGAGCAAATTATCTTACAGCTCGTCAGCTCGCCGGTTGATAGTTCACATGGTATAAAAACTCATAGAGGGAAACACAATATCTAATTTTTTTTTTGAAACCGAGGCAAAATATTTGCCTCATCGATTAATTAAGAAGAAGAGAATTGACCGGTTAATTAATGGAAAACCGGACAAAAACCGATACATATAGATCATGCGGACTACTCGTTAAGAAAGAAACTCCATGACCCCACGGTCAACCCGACAAACATACATAACATGCAACAGCCACAAACCCTAGCACTTCTATGTCGCAAACAAACCCTCAACAAAATCAAGATTGAATACATCGGACGCCATGAAATCCATGGAGACGAGCCAGTCAGAGATGGAGGATGAAGAGACTGAGTATCCTCTATTAAGCAGCCGCAGACGACTTATCAATGGCGCCACTCTTCTTGCCTATGCTCCTGAGAGCCTTCTTCACTTTCTTTATTTTGCCTGTAGAAACCTCATCCACTAGGAGGAGGGCAACCACACTGCGAGACCCAGGACAAGCTATCTCCAAGGAGGCGAGTGTAACGCCCCAAATCCGATGCGCCAGGTGTCTTCCAGTCATTCGTCGTTGTTGCCATGTCATTTGCTTGCGTGTTGCACTTTGCCATGTCATCATCTACATTTCATCTGCATGTTTTTAAAATTTGCATCCGTTCGGGTCTCCCCGGTTCTCTCCGTTGTCCGTTCTGAGCCCAACCACACTCGCACGCGCCCGCGGCACCTCCGAAATATTATTTTATAAGTGGCATAAAAATGTCCTCGGAATGGGATGAAAGTTGGTGTATGGTCTTATTATAGTGTAGGTAGACCGCCTGTCAAATTTCGTCGCATTCGGAGTCCGTTTGATAGCTCAACCGTTAAACATATAGCGGTACCGTTGTCGGTACCTTCGTCGGACGTTTTTGGTCTCCGGAAACTGCCGTCGGGCCTCTCTCTCTTCTCTCCTACAGCCCCTGGCCTTTCTAGCACAGCCCACTAACCCCTCCTGCAGCCCACCTAGCCTCCCCCTCCGACCGGAGCTGTCGGATCACCTCCTTCCAATTTGGGCATTTCCTATTCTAAACCTAGCCCCTACCCTTTCCCCTACATGCAGCCGCTGTCACCTCCCACCTCTGCCTCGCAAACCGTGCCAAGCCACCCCGCCGCCGCCACTTGTCACTGGCCCAGAGGCCAGCCGTTGCCTCCGCCGCCCTCCTCGGCCACTCCCCGTGCGCCACCTAGCCTCCCCGCGTCCCCGGCCTCCCTCCACCACCGCAGGCCCGCCAGGCCCGCGCGGGGGCCCGCCCAAGCCCATCGAAGGCCCTAGCCAGCCACCGCTGCGGCCTAAGCGCTCGCCCGCGCCCGCCCCTGCTCCCTCGCCCGACCCCACTACCTCCTCGCCGTTCGTCGCCGGCTTCCGCACCGCCAGAGCCCCGGCGACCTCGTGCGCTGCTCGCCTTCCGCTGGCCACCGCGCGCCATCCCGCCACGCGCCGCGCCGCCCCGAGCGCCGCCGCTCGCCGTCGCCCCGCCGCCCGTTGTTCCGCCGCCGCCGTGCCATCTCACCGCCGGAGCTCGCGCCGCCTCGTCGCGTTGCCCGATCCGGGGCCCCGTCGGCCAAATCCGCTGCCCGTGGGTCCCACCGCGTCGGATCCGCTCGTCCACGCGCCGTCCCAGCTCACCGGAGTCCCGTTGCCGCCGCCGGCGTTGACCCGGATTCCCCCGAGAGGTTAGTTTTTTCCTGTCCTAGAAAAACTCATCCATGTGTGCATGTTTGTCATGGTGTAACTTTGTGCATGTTACTCCATTTTGCGTGTATGAGATGTCAAAATGTTCATCTTAGAGTGCTCTTCATGATGGTCTAGTTTGCATTCATGTTCCTATTCATATTGATGCCTTAATTTTTGTTGCAAAACTGCTATGTGATATAAACTGCTAGAATCTGTTGATTGTTAACATCATATAGGTGTATTGTGAGTGCTATAACCTTGTACCCGTTGATCCTATGGTGACGATCTTGATATGCACATGTTCTGCTCTTCATGATCTTCATGTTGGTTACTGTTCCATTCATTTTAGGGTGCATCTTGACATATTGATCCCTATTGCAAAAGTGCATGTTGCTGTTAACTGCTAAAAACTGTTGTAACTTGCCTATTTGTCATTTTTATATCTTTTTTTGTGATTCTATTTTGAGCATCATGGCTACATGTTTTAGGAGAATAATTATGCCATATTTACATTTCTGCAATCCATGTATTTTGATATGCCCTGTAGGGAGTGCATCAAGCTTGTGAAGTGGGTTACTTGATGTTAATGTGTTGTCAAGTCTGTTTCTGTCATATCATAATGCTATCTTTGCTTGATGCTACCAATTAATATATGCATAATCTGGAGATGCTTAGTTGGCATGTTTTGTTTTCTATGTTATGCTCCATCATGCCATGACTTTTTATTCCATATATATTTCCTGTAGAATATGTTTTAATTGCCATGAACATGCCTATGTGTTGTTTCAGATTTCTGTTAACTTCATGATGTCGTGTTGTGAGCTTGATATTAGTTATTCTATGCCTCTTATGGAGATGCTCCAATTACATGTTTTGAAGTATGCTATGAGTAATGTGTTTAAATGCCATTTTTGTTAATTTTTGATATCATATTCCTCCGTTTCATGCTTGCAAATATGCTATCATAATGTTGATATTTACACTTGCTGAAACTGTTTCAACATTCAATCTTGTCATGTTGGTTCCCACTGATCCATGAGTCATATATATATATATGATGCCATGATGTTATTTGCTCTTTGTTATGTGTAATTTGATGCCATGCCCTTGGTTGCCATGTTTAGTTGCTGTAGCATCTTTGTTTCATGCCTCCAACATGTCATCATATTAACTCTGCTCATGTATATGTCCCTGTGTTATAAAGTTGCATTTTGCATTGATCATATTGGTTTAATCATGATGCCTATGAACCTGAACCTTAATGATATTTGAACTATGTATCTGTACATGAAGTTCATGTCAAGTTTATGCTCATATGATTCATGTAGTATGTTGCTTTGATGATTGCAAAGTGCCTAGTTGCTGTTTTGGGCAGATTATTGTTATATCTTATTTGGAGTGTATGTGTTGCACCGTTGCTCCGTTTTGAGCATGCTCTATATGAAACTTGCTTAGAATTGCATGTAGTTTCATATTGTCATGTTGAATCCTTGTGTTGAGTGTGTTTGCTTGATGTTTGAATGCATTTTGCATCAATATCATGTTTAACTCATTTTGCTCATATCTTCTAGGTCGTAGCTCCGAATTAAATGAACTTTATATGTAACTTGACTAGAATTTCGTGTAGATCATTGTGGTGCATCTTAACTTGCTGTTTAACTACTTGAATATAAGGTTTATTCAGTTCTGGGCCAATTTTGAAATTTGCATATGAGGACTTACCGGATTTATTATATGTTGTCGCCGGCCTCATTTAAACTTGCTTTGGCATGTTGTTCTTGTATGCATCATCTCTTGCCATGAATAGCATCATATAGCCTTTGTCATGCATCATATTTGGTTGAGAATCATGTCATGTTTATGTGTTGTGTGCTTACCTTGTTGTTTGCTCCGGTTGTATTTCTTCTCGATAGTTCCTGTTTCGTTGCGAACGTGAGGATTCGTTCAACTACGCTTGGTTCGTCTTCGCCCGTTCGTCTTCTTCATGGACTCGTTCTTCTTCCTAGCGGGATTTCAGGCAAGATGACCGTTACCCTGGATCTCACTACTATCATTGCTATGCTAGTTGCTTCGTTCTATCGCTATGCTGCGCTACCTATCACTTGTTTATCAAGCCTCCTAAATTGCCATGTCAGCCTCTAACCTTTTCAACCTTCCTAGCAAACCGTTGTTTGGCTATGTTACCGCTTTGCTCAGCCCCTCTTATAGCGTTGTTAGTTGCAGGTGAAGTTGAAGATTGCTCCATGGTGGACAGGGTTATGCTGGGATATCACAATATCTCTTATATTATTAATGCATATATATACTTGGTAAAGGGTGGAAGGCTCAGCCTTATGCCTGGTTATTTTGGCACATGTACGCGTCGCTCATTCGTGGTGCCCTGAGAACGAGATACGTGCGGCTGCTATCGGGATTTGTCGGCACACCGGGAGGTCTTGCTGGTTTTGTTTTACCATTGTCGAAATGTCTTGTAACCGGGATTCCGAGTCTGATCAGGTCTTCCCGGGAGAAGGAATATACTTCGCTGATCGTGAGAGCTTGTGATGGGCTAAGTTGGGACACCCCTGAAAGGTTTAAACTTTCGAGAGCCATGCCCGCGGTTATGTGGCAGATGGGAATTTGTTAATATCCGGTTGTAAAGAACTTGACACTCGACTTAATTAAAATGCATCAACCGCGTGTGTAACCGTGATGGTCTCTTTCCGAGTGGGTGGAGAAGTGAACACGGTTTTTGTTATGTTTGAACGTAAGTAGTTCAGGATCACTTCTTGATCATTATTAGATTGCGACCGTTTGCGTAGCTTCTCATCTTATTCTTGTATTCGTAAGTTAGCCACCATATCATGCTTAGCCGTTGTTGCAACTTCACCACTTATCCATTTCCTTACCCATTAAGCTTTGCTAGTCTTGATACCCATGGTAATGGGATTGCTGAGTCCTCGTGGCTCACAGATTACTACAACAACAGTTGCAAGTACAGGTAATGCGATGATCATGACGCGAGAGCGATGTTTACTTGTTTTGGAGTTCTTCTTCTGCTTCTTCTTCGTTCAGGGGATAAGTTTCTGGTCGGCAGCCTGGGCTAGCAGGGTGGATGTTGTTTGAGTTTTTGTTTGTGTTTCAACCGTAGTTGGATGTTGCTCTTATGTATGAGTTTGTTGTATTCATGTGGCATTGTATGCCTTTTGTATGTATCCTCAACTATTATGTAATGGTACGATGTAATGATATCCACCTTGCAAAAGCGTCTCCGATATGCGCTCCTATCCTTGGTGGGACCTTCGAGATTCTTTAGGATAGGGTCGCATATTGGGCGTGACAGCGAGTAAGCGGCCAAGTTTTTTCACGAAGACCGCCTCGTCAATATGTGTCAACATAGCGTCACGGTCAAAGATGGGCGACTGAATGGGCTTCATCGCCTCATAATTAGCTGCCAAAGCACCTATCTCATCAACCTCGGCACCCACAGATGCCACCTGGGCAACAACCTCAGGTGAGAGAGCAATAGTAGCGTCCGAACCTCCACGGTCCACAAAGGCGAGCAGCCGACTGGGCTCCAACGACGGCGGTGTGGTCGTAGTCGGAATCGCCAAGTACTCTCCAAGCGACCCCATCTCCTTAGGAAGCACCATCAAAATAGGCAAAGTGGGCTCCCCACAAATCTTCTGCAGCACCGGAGCCACAACCTCGACAACGGCTTCACTCCCGAAAGCAATCGACACGACATGCAACGGCAACCGACAGGATGTAGCACGAGGGAAGAGATCTCCATACATGTCTACTTCCCCATCGGCAGAACCAACCAGGATCTCGGATGACAGGGACAAATCAGGGGCAACCCCAATCTGAAGCTCAAGCGGCGAAGACACATCCAGCACCAGCTCTAGTTTGGCAAGAGCGGCCTCCGCCTCACCAAAACACTCCCGACTGGTGCCAGGCAATCACGAAGCTCAGTGCGAAGCAGCTTGGTTTCCTCCGCCAACCCGACTTGCTAAGCCGAGACAAACCGAACTGCACGTCTGTCATGAAGACATCGCCGGTGGATGCAGGCAGTGAAGCATGACATTGGGGCGGCGAAACTTCATGAACAGGCTTCTTAGCGCGGCAGAAGCAGGTGATGTGACCAGATCAAAGGTAGTTCGTGCATCGGATTGGATCCCTGCAGGAGTGTGCATGACAATATCTAATTTTGACATGCGAAACCTTCCAATAGGATGACCTTTGTTTGCTCAACAACCTCAGTCGTGTATGAGTGCAAAACAGTTCAGTACAATATACAAGTCGTTTTGCATTTCTTTAAGTTTGACTGGAAGTAATTCACACAAGTTCGCTGTCACAATAGTGCTGAATGATGTATGAAACCATGGAATTTTCTGTATCGTCCATCTTCGAGGACGCTGAGACTGGAGAGCAACCTCAAAGCTCTTATCGGCTAGGGCTTTCTTTCTACATGGACGCCGCCACCGCCTTCCAGAACAAAGAGGCCATTCAGCATGTCAGGATGAGGCCTTTGCAGCCTGTAGCATTTCCACAATAAGTGTCTTCACATCCCTGTAAAAGCACAGGACCGTTTAGAGTCAATCAATTGAGTAATCAGAATAAGCATGTCTTAGTTACCAATTAAACCGTCATTCAGCAGATTGAAAACCTAGGAGGCCTTGATGAACAATGCAAGTGTTGACAAAATGCATAATCATCCCCAAAGAAGGGAACATGTATTCATGTATAAACCCAATTTTAACAACAAGATTATGAAGAGAGTAGCAAATATAAGCATAGAGCAGAATGGAGAAATGAGTATGCATGAATTATAACTATGGAGAAAATATAATAGAGCAGGAACTAACTTTCTGTCTTGCGCACGTCTAGGGAAGGGAATTCGCAGCTTCAGAACAGTTCCATCATAACCAGCCTGCACAAGAAGGAAAGTGTCAATTACCATGTTACCACACCGGTTGGCTTTGACTAGAATATAGCATGGCACATTAAAGGTCTGGTCAAGTAAATTCAAAGATATGAAAGGATAGTGCATCATTGTCCAACCAAAGAACAGCCCTTAGCCACTAAAAAAAGAATATCCCTGGGAATAAATTGTCTATTCCGAATTCTATTCTGATGAAACCGTCAAAACCGCTAATACAGTGCATATGACAATTTACTGGTCGACTATCGGAGCTGAGGGTAGAAAAGCATTCACAAGACAACATCACTATGATTCATTGATATTTTTTTTGCCAAGCAAGAAAAAGACACAGCCTTTGTATAGTTATTACCTATTACATCCCCATTTTTGAAAGAGGGGAGCCTCGACAGTAATTTTCCATTGAAAAAAAAGGAGATATGTGCAACAGAGGGTATGTGTGGGGGAGGGGGAGGACTATACAGAGGTCTATACAAGAAAATCGAGCCAAGCTTTGAGAGGGTTGTTACCTTCACATTGATACCAAGGCTATCCACATCCAGAATAGAAGCGAAATCCACCTGGAATAGCTTACGTTTGTCATCCCTCAATATATTTAAATGGAAACATTAACATTTGGTGAAGTATAGAAGTGTCAAAATCAAGAAAATGAAAGAGTGATACAAGGCATAGATGTGTTTACTGTAAAGAAAAAGAACTCAGAGCCAAGCTTTGTGTGTTTTGCACCTTTTTTATCTAATGTGTTTGGGACAAAAAGTAGGAATCATATCCTTAAACTAAAACATTCGTCTCTTCACACAAAATATATCACGGTGACCGAGCACACACCGCCATACAATAACTAAAATACTAGTTATTTAGTCACAGAAAGAAACTTAAGTATGAAATGAACAGAAGATAAATAATATAACTGTCTCGCAAACTAATACAGCTACGACTTGTTTTCTAGTATATCTTGCAGAGTCGCATTCATGACCAGACACCACTTAAGCTTTATATTGTACTTGCCTTAACAGAGGTTGAGTGTTGCACGATCAGCTTTGTATCATCAGCATGATCCTTGTTCATGTGGCCCTGTGGAATACATGCAGCTAACTTGAGCATAAATATGCCAACTGAAGATCAATAGATTTAGTGTGGAGTCAAGCAAATATAAAACGTACTGCAATAGGAGTGGAGAACTGAGATATAGGATCCACTTTTGCTTCCTTGAACTCAGCAGCACTAAACTCTGAGGATGTGGAGAACAGAATGGTATCTCAAGGGCCATCAAACCAAATCATATTGCATTTCGTACAGAATTTGACCTTCAGATCACAAAAACCTAACTATAGGAGCACAAGTGCAAGGCACTGAATGTGCAAGTCTTACAATTGAGGCTGGTTTTCACTAAAAAAAACTAACTATAGGAACACTCAACCTCTGTTATAGAAAATTTCATTGTTAAATTTGGATGAAACATTGAGTGAAAAAGGAGGAGAGAATGACATAAGACGAGAGGCTACTAGTTTTATTTTTATATAGTTTCCTCGGTTTCTGTTTTTTTATTCAGGATATTCCTTTTCATGGTTCTCATATTGTAACCCACGATTTTCACAAAGAGCGCTGCAGGAACATTACATAGTAACTCAAAAACAAATTAAAAGTCGAATAGAACCTTGAAATTCTGGTCAGAAAGGCTATGCAGGCTTCTAACTATAAGTAGTTTTAATAACTAGGGCATTCAAAAGTCAGGTCACAAACCTCCAGAGCCAAGGATAGCTGTTGCAACCCCAGATACGTAACGTACAGCTTTTGGTTTGATGTGCAGAAAACGGAAGTCACCAAAGTCAACCTTGATTTGGAAAATTTCCATCAGAAATTAGTATGATATTATACACTTACTTCAGAAACAGTATAATGTTCAACAAACATACCCAAAAGGCCTCAGGGTGTCTCCGTAAATATGCAGTTCTCACTGCATCTTTTTCTTCATCAGGAACCTTTGGAACAAAACCAATACGAAGTGAACCAACACATAATTATCAGGTAACATATACTGTATGCTTTAATATATATCAAGTTAAGAAATTTAGCAGAACATAAGCACACTCATATATGGGGCAAGTGATAGGAGGGAATTACAGGTGTAGCGTCGCCGTATACAGTGATTACAGTATCTGTTCTGTCCTCTGGGTCTTTGGCAACCAAAAGTGAGCATTTAGTACTTCCTGCGAGATTCTGCAAAATGGTGGCAACAAAAGACATAACTATCAGAAGCTATTGTGAATTTAGTAGATTAGACCAGCACCATATTCTTTTCATAGAACACTGTCCATGCATTTTATACTTTTCATGTCTATCCATTTTGTTTTTTATGTCCGTGTTGATGTGTCAGTACTCCTGCTATTATCAGTGTTATCATGTGTGTTTGAGTTAACTCACTAAATGCATAGGGTCTCTATGCGTAGAACAGTCGACAGGTAGTATTACATGTATACATAATCATGAGAGCACAATACTGGCATACCTTTGAGTGAACTGCTAAACTACTCACTGCTAATATGGGGGAACCATCTTGATCACACGCAAAATCAACCATTGAACCAGATGGATAACCCACATGTTCCTGTTAACACAATGACATGTTATAATTTTCTTTTCCTGTAATCAACCAATTGGCAATAGAAGGAGATAGAAGAAATATATAATTTGCCTTTGCCATTCACAAAGCAGAAAAGGCACATACTGAAAGGTGACAATCCCAGCCAGTATGGCATGGTATCACGATAAATATCTGACATGTACCTTGCCAAGCACATGCCACATTTCAGCGAGAAGTGAAAAGTGGCGTTATCAAGCAGGTTTAAGCAAAAAAGTTAAGTTTGAATAATCAAGAGAAGCTGTTAATGGAAAAAATATCAGGTCCGCCCTTTACATATCCACATGGCAATCAGTATTCGCCAGTTTCAATAGAATTGTAAAAAAGACACAGAGGAAAAGACTACTGGCAAATGCATGCTCACTAGACTGCAAATACAAGAATGCTTCTAGCATACCTGAGAATGGGTAGCCAGAACACCTCTGACACTTTGGTCCAGAATGGTTCGTATTTCTTCAACAGGAGGAAGCCGGGCAGCTTTTACCTATAATCATGATGATGTTGAGTGAATAAGAAAGACCTTGAGATGGCAAAAGATTAAAAACTACAATCTTTAAGTTCCTCTTAATTAAAATCCAAGACAACTTTGTAACTTGTTAGTTAAGGTATTTGTTCAGAGCTGTCAGAAATATTGCACGTACTTGTTCCACAGGCCGATCACTCAAATATCTAATAGGAACCGAAAATGGCATATTTTGCAAAGTTGATCCTGTTGATGGTGGTTAGATACAAAAACTCCCACGATATTGGAATATGTTGACTATTGTGGAGGAAAACTCTGCATATTGTTGTTAATTTTTTATGATGATATGTTTTTTCCTCGGCATACTAATTGTTGAAGAAAATCACTACCAGGGAACAATTTTAAGCCCATTTCACAGTAACCCTCCTGGTAACTAATCCGTCCCCATAAACACATACCAAGCACATGGTTCTGAGAAGAAAAGCACCGAGTACCTTCCCTATCATTTTGTTAATCGTCAACGACATTCCTCCCTCGCTGTACTAAATTTCGAAAATTCGGTTAGTTACACATGAATAATTTTTGGTAATCCTACCTGGCGACTGTTCGCTGGGAGAGGGGTGGCAAACGAACCCCTTTTGATGGCAGTTTTAGTTCTGAGACGAGATCAAACGGTGGCAGTTTTAAACGAAAAATTGCCTTCTCTGACAGAAACTGCCATGTCACTCTGAAAAAACTGCTACCCCTCACAACTAAAAATGCCAGTGAAATCGTTCGGAAATGCCACCCCCTCATGGGGGCCGTTCACCAGCTAAGGGGGTCCATAATTTTAAGCCTATTCCAGACTACTGTTTAATCCTCCTGATAATCTATCAGACTCTGCAACATATACTCAACACATGGTTCTGAAAGTGAAATTCCCCATGGTACTGAGCAGAGCACCCAATTTTTCGTGTTAGAAGTTGTGCAGCTATCGCGTCCTCAGGTTACCACATAGCAACTACATAATCACTAGGTAGAGCCAAGGCTAAGAGCCGCACCTGGTGAGCGCGGATCACCTCGAACGCGTCCGCGGATCCTCCGGGGGCATCGGCAGGCGCGGCCATCTGCAAGACAAACAAAACGGCCGGGCGCCATCAGCCAAAGCCACAATCACCGCGGGGAGGCATTCCATCGAACACTTGGGGCCCGGGACTATTCTCAAACAGGTGGAATTCGGCGGGGCGGAGAGGCCAGGCAGACCTGAGAGGGCGAGGAGGAGGCGAGGAAGCGATCGCCGCGGCGGCCACTGCTGCGGTGGGGAGGGTGGAGGAGGGGCGACGAGGAGGAGGTGGGGGTGGGGATGGGGATGGCGTGAGCATGGCGGTTTTGTAGGTGGAGTGGGCGGAGCAGTCGCGAGAGCGTTGACGGCGAGGGGAGCGACACGAGCTGGGCGCCCACCGGCGTGGGCAGGAAGGGCCTCATTGCGTGCACGCCTTGGGGTGTGTGGGTCTGGGTCTGCGTGTGTGTGCGCGGAGCGGGGGTGCCTCGCTGGCCGCTCGGTGGTCGCTCGGTCGGCACGGCACGGCACACGCGAGCGTGAGGAAGAAGAGCACCTCGGCCCGCCTTGAATGATTCCCAGATGGGCCGGTTGAGTGGCACTGGTCTGGCAGGCCTGGCCGGAGATTACATGGCTCTGTTGAGCGGGAGCCCCTATGTTTTTTTTAGTCTAGCGGGAGCCCCTATGTGACGCTCCTTGCGTTAAAATGCCCCCAGCTCGCACAGGCACGATCGAGCCAGGCCGGCCCTTTAAGAGTGTGTTTAGGTTGGTGGATATGAGTGGGTTGCGACCATCCAAATTTGTGAATTTCCTCAACAAAAAAATCCAAATTTTTTGAATGAGATGGTTCAATTTTGGGGTTCGGTTATGATGAGTGGGATGAACCCATTTTCTGTTTGGTTGTAGGGATAAAGGTTGTTTGGATGTGGTCATCACATATAAAATAATCACAGGACGTAGAGAGATCACCACATAAAATAGTTATGTGAGGAGCCAAATGGGGATTGGGCCGCTCGGTCCGGTTGATTTTCTGCGGTGGGATGGTTTGGTATCTTCAGGGCATATTCCCTCTTTTGGTTGGAACCATTCAAGTGCTTTAACCAAACAACTATTTGTCTTGTACGATATCAACCCATCCTGAACAATCCATTCAACCAAAAGCATCCTAAGCCGCCAGCATCGGTCCATATTTTCCTTTCCTACACTGTAGCAACCTTGAATCAATGTAGAGAACCAGAAGCCATTGTCCTGAACTAAAAGGCACTCTAGAGAACCAGAAAACGTTCTACCCCATTTTCACGATGAATTCATAAAAAAGATAAATTATTTTTAAAAACAAGAACACTGTCAGGAAAATGAAAACATTTTTAAAAATATCATCATTTTTTATACATGATAACATTTTTCAAATTAGTAAAAAAAAATTGTAAAAAGTGAACATTGCTTTGAAAACGTAAAAAAAATCCGATCATTTATATAAAACATGAACTTTATTCAAAATTATCAACATTTTAAAAACCATGAACATTTTAGGGAAATGGGATCAAAATTTTCAAATGATCCCATTTTTCAAAAACCCAAGCATTTTTTTGAAACATGTGAACAGTTTTTGAAAATGAGCACATTTTTCAAACATTTTAAAACCATGAACATTTTTGGAAAATGCAAACAAATTTTGAAAATGATCCCATTTTCGAAAGTTGAACAATTTTAGAAACAAATACTCAAAATTGCGAAAAAAAATTATGAATATGAGCCCATTTTTTCAAACATTTTCCAAAACTTGAAAACTATTTCTAAAAATGAAAGCATTTTTTTAACATTATCATTTTTTAACCTTTGATCATCTTTTGTAATTTATGAACAAATTTTGAAATTACAAACATTTTTTAAAAAATCTCTAATATTCAAAGTAATTTCTTATATTTTTGAATTTCTTTAAAGAAAGAAAAGAAAACCTCGAAATAAACCTGCAAAAAAATGGAAAAACCGATCAGGAACCTCTAAGCAACGCTAAATGGGTTGGCTCAAATCACTGGTCCGTTGAGTTGATTATTCGACGCAATCGGCGTCCAATAGGATTTGTTATGTTACGCTCATTGCATCAAAATGCCCACCATTCGAACAGACACGCGCAAACCAGCCCGGCCCATTAAGCCACCAGCGTGGGTTTGTGTTTTTATTTTGTACTCCCTCCATTCCACGTAACACATGTGGTAAGCAATTCAAAAAAAAGTATCTGGTTTTCTGTTTATATTTAAAATATATTTTTAAAATCAAAATTATTTTTTGAAACATCAACATTTTTTAACACTCAATTTAAAAAAATAGAATTCTTTATATTAAATTTTTTTTAAGAAAATAACACAGTTTTTGCAAACTCTAATTTTTTGTAACGTGAGCAAATTTTTGAAATTTTGTAATGATTATTTTTAAATGGTACTTCCTCCGTCCCATAATGTAAGACGTTTTTTGGCACTAAAAATGGAACATCTTTTCAAATATTTGATTTTAATTTTTATGAATTTTGCAAACAATTTTTTAAAACATAATCATTTGTGGAAAATGAGAACTTTTTCAATCATCTGTTAAAAAACAAAAAAATGTATTTCAAATATCTGTAAATATTCTGAAGAATTTTTTTAAAAGAGAAGACAAACCAAAATAAACCAACAACAGAAAATGACCACCTGCCTTCTAGAAGGTTCCCAAAATCGGAACTGGTAATCTCCTTTACATAACGCTGAATGGACCAGCCCAGATCACTCGTTGTGCATTGGCTCAACTGCTTGAAGCAATATGCGTCCAATAGGATTTGCTATGTTTTTAAGGGATAATCGCCAAGTTTTATTGATCAAAATCCATGGAGAGTGATATATAGAAGGGGTCATGGGGCTGGATTAGCCAGACATGGCGTATGAGAAAACTTTGCTAAACTATGAGCTTCCGCATTAGTTGCATGCTCTTTAAAATTGAATTTACAGTTGAACATCGTAGCTCGCAACTTGATCTCGTTGATGACTGAGCCATATCGTCCTTTTGATTGCCTTTGATAATGTCGTTTACTACCTTTTTAGAATTCTATGCGATGATGAAGCTATGCAACATGAGATCATCTGCGAGTGGCAAACCCTCATAGCATCTGTTAGCCTCTAGTGTGGACACGTCCATAATGCCATTTATGACTAGCGTTGAGATTCCCATATAGAGGTAGTTGTCATTTTCATCGCAGCATACTGTCGTGCATAACCTCCACTACATGGCCATGTCACACTCGCATCGACATGCATCTTTGCATAGCTAGTGGGAGGGGACTTTAGCAGACTAGAGCTTCACTTCTCGGACCAGTTGACACATGCAATGTTTGCTTCAGCCCTACTTTATTAGTTTTAGAGATAAATTTGCTGGTAAAGAAATGCGTTCACAACGGACTCTGGAAAAATCCATTGTGTATTGCTCTCCTCCTTGCAAACCATGTCGCACACAAATGTCATGGCTAGCGTGACTAAGGCAGCATGTGATAACGTGTGAAAGGACATTCCCTCCATTAGACTAGCCGTAGTGGAGAGTAACCTGCACTGGTAACATACACGCTACCCTACGCTATGCTATTACCTCCATAATAGGTAGTAACATATACGTGATGCCATGCAAAGCTTCATTTATTAGGTTATAGAATCATATTGTCTTGAGATATGTGATGTTGCGGTAACTAGCTAAGTTACTCAATTTGCCTCTCTCCTTGTCAACTCATTGCCACATAGGTAAAATTGCTGAGTTGGACCCGATGTTACTCTTGAAGTTACTCCCATTATGGCCAGTCTATGTGGTTTTGGTGTTGATGACAACGCATTTTGCAGACTAACCATGTGCTTAAGCTACACAGGCATATTTCAGAAGTGGCACAAGACGGTTAAGTTCCCCTCTTGAAGGAAAATATCAAAGATGGTGTTTCCGACGCTTTTATTTCTTTGGTCGTGGAAAATCCGTACTATTTAGGCCCTGTTCGGGACGTGGGTTCACAAAACAGAGGAAAAGAAAAATGCATAGGTATGGGATGGAGTGCAAAGTGAAACCTGCAAGCTTCCAGAAAGAGGAATGGGAATCTATGGGGTGTTTTGAACAAAGGAAAAAAGTTTTGGAATCTGCACACTTCTCTAGGAAATAGAACTAGCCGTTATGTGCCTGGGCATTGTATTCTTGCCGTTGATTTCTCTAGCCGTTGCTTCTTCTTTCTCTTGCTATATAAGCACATACAATGCACTGCCAACAACGTGCTTGCCATTTCTTCTCCTCTCCTGTAAGAACTTCTCTAGGAACTCATAGTCCAGTCTTGTAGCGACAATCCATTCGTTCCTCTAACCTCAAAATTCATTCATTCCTGAAGCTGAATGGATCCAAATTACAGCCGGCGGTCAAGAAACGAAGATGATTTTGTACATTTCATACTCCCTACATTACAAGGTAGCTCATCCCAATCATCTGAGAGGAGAGCAATACATACATCCATCCTGAATGGAGCTACTTATGTGCATGAAGCTCTTACCGGCCACGAGGTTCTATGTGAATGGCGGTTCCATATGGAGAGACCAATCTTTCAAGCTTTAGTACAAAAACTGTGTGAAAAGCACCTTCTCCAGGATGCAAGGTATATCTCTGTGCAAGAGCAAGTAGCTATATTTTTGTATGCAGTACCAAAGAACGCAACAAACAGAACATTGCAAGATAGATTCCAGCACGGTGCAGATTCAATTAGTACTTATTTCCACGCCGTGCTCAACGCGATTACTCGACTCACATGCAACTACATACAACCTTCTGTACACCAGCATCCCATATTAAGGCAACAAAAGTTTTCATACTTTAAGGTAATGTTTTCAAGCCCTATCATGGTGAACTGGTATTGAGCAAATCTAGCTTATATTTATATATCTAATTGTAGAATTAATTCTGCAGAATTGTATTGGAGCTACTGATGGTACTCACTTTCCCATGACTATTCCTCCTGGGCAACAAGACCCATACAGAAATAGAAAACAAGGTCTTTAACAAAATGTAATGGTTGCTTGTGACTTTGACATGAAGTTTGTGCATGTACATGCTGGATGGGAGGGATCTGCATCAGATGCAAGGGTTTTGCAAGATGCACTAGACCATGGATTCAATGTACCGCCTGGAAAATTTTATCTTGTAGATGCGGGTTATGCAAATACACCCCAATTCATTGCTCCATACCGAGGAACTAGATACCATTTACAAGAACAAGGAAGAGTTCAGCAAAGGCCACAGTGCTACAAGGAGTTATTTAACCTTCGACATGCACAACTAAGAAATCACGTCGAAAGAATTATTGGCATACTGAAAGCAAGGTATCCCATACTAAAGGTAGCTACAATGTTTGATATTGAGACACAAGTTGATACTGTTGTCGCGTGTTGTGTATTGCACAATTTCATAAGGCTACACAATGAAGATATGACACTGCCTGATAGAGCTACAATGGATGTTAATGAAAGCAATATGAAGGATGTACCAGATGGAGATGTCAAATACAAAAAAGATGTGATTGTATTTAACAACTTGAGACAAGCTGGAAATGAGATGTGAGATGCCATGGCAATGCAAATGTGGGGCAGATTACATTGCTAGAAGATAAGCATATGTATTGTGTAATTTTCCCTTATGTTATGTAACTATTTGGTTGTACGGTACTCAATATGGGCAGATTACATTGCTAGAAGATAAGCATATGATTATTTTAGTCAAAAACTGCAGAAAGACATTGCTTTAGGAGCCATTTAACATTGCATTAAAATTCGAATGAGTTTGACACTTCCATAATCATGTGTCCAGTAATGCACCCGCACAACCTACTACAAGTTAAATATGACAGGTGCATCATAACCATGTGTCCAGAGATGCACATGTACAAAATATATCACATCCTATTACAAGTTACCTACGCCAAAGATCATATTCATGTGTCCATAAATGCACATGCACAAAATATATCTCAGTTTTAAGCTAGCCCTCCCCTAGTACGAAATACTAGTTCCATTTGATTAGGTATTCCGAATTTTTGCAGTCAACCAACCTAACCGTAATTCGTTACTTGAAAATGATAGAAATACTTCCCTGTTCTCCTTGTTGGCGGTGAAGATGTCCGTTGCTTTTAGCATATCTGCCATCGAAAGACCCTCCAACCTTTCAAGTGCTTTGATGCATTTCTTGATGTTGAAGGGGTCCTTTAATTTCCTCTCCTCAATGGCTGCATACCTATCTATTTCTTCCCTTCTGAGTTTCAGGTATCTCTCATGAAAATCATCAATACTGGTCGTCTTTTGCTTTTTCGCTCTCCTCATGCTAGTAACCTCAGGAGCTGAGCTAGATGGTCAAGGATTGTGATGTACAACTTGTGGAATTTCATGCAAGGTTTGTCCAATATGTTGTGAGGAAATTGGTATTGCTTCAACTTCTGGAGCATGTACTGTCAAGTCATTTCCTTGAGCCGAGTTTGCCTCCACTTGATTGAATGTATTATTGCTAGAAAACCAATTTGTGTTTTCACTATCCTCTTCAATGTCAAATTGCATGGATGAATCACCAGGAGCATGTATGGTTGGAGTCGGTGTGTGCAAATGCGTCTCCAGCCCTTGCAATTGTGGTGAATGTGATGTTGGAAACTGTGAGAGTTGTGTTGCTCTGTTCGCATAATAATCCAAGCCACGACAACTCCTTCCCTGAGCATAGCGTCCTAGATGAATTATGTCAAAGAAAAAGAACAATTATAAGAATCAGCCAGAAAGAATTGGGCCAATCAATTCAATGATTTAAAAGCTCACCATCATATAGAGCAAAAAGATCTTCATAGTATGGAAATGACCTTCCTCGCCACGTGAGGACCTCCTTGTTTTTACGGGCCTCTAGTGCAACCCAAACATTATCTGGAGCCACCACCATCTTTCTGTCACGATCCCAGCCGAAACCACTTTCAGATATTAAGTCTTTTACAGCTTTGAAATCTCTCTTTAGATCCTGCTCCTTTTGCTTCACTTGAACTACCGTGAAGGATAAATCAAATCTTTGATTGAATTTACCAGCAATACTTGTCCAGGCCTCTTTACTCCATGCATTTTGTGTCCGATATTTGGGAACATCATGATCTCTTAAGAGTTCAATGAGATATGCCTTCATCTGATGATTCCACTTGGCTCTACCAGAATTCTTAGCGGTACCTAGCAATATGAAAAGTGCAGCTTTATAGGTCAGCTCTTTTTTAATATATATATACACATGGTCTCTAAAAAGTAAATATTTCAAGTGTAGCCACTTCTCTGAAAGTAATAGCAACCAAGTGTAATCTGATTTGTGGTACTGAAGGCAGGTGGGCAGGTTATATATTAAGTCTATTCCCTAATCGTAAAAATAAGATGCCTTGATTTTATCTCTTTACTACAAGCACACAGCCAAGCCTTTTTTTATTCAGAGCAACACCACAGAACAACTAAGCTTCAGGGTAGGCTTTTAACTGTATTTTTCCAAGATGAGTACTACAAATAAATAAATCAGAAAATGGATATCCTGTATCATATGCTACCAGGAAGTTCAGTCCATTTTCCGTAGTAGGTGGTCACAAATGCAAAATCATCATACATGTTAGTCAATCCTTGCACACATACATGGTTTAGGTATACAGGAACTCACTTAGCAGGCTAGCAACACTTCCTGCTAGCATATATCATACATGAACAAGTAGAAGTAGATCTTTCTCCGTGTAACAACTTAAACACACAAGAAATAATCTCTATTCGTTTATGCATCTAATAAACATACTGAATCTGTGTGATCTATTTTCGTTTTTTATAAACCTATAAATCTGAAGTAGAAATATATTTTAGGAGCGGAAATCAACAAGTACTAGGAAGTTTTATAGGAGAATAAATCAAAAAGGTTTGGACGGTTACCTTCTAGGGAGATTTCTTGACTTCCCCCAAATTTCTGGTCGTCGTGCCCTTGCGTGGATGGAGGGGGTGGAGGGGGGAGATGGGGAGGCGGAGGAGGGTGGATTCGCCAGCCGACAGCGCTCCGCTGGTTCTCCATGTTGATTCCGCGCCAAAGCAGTCTAGGGTTCCTTCTTCTCCGTGGGGAATTTTGGGGGAGTGGCGGGAGTGAAGATAGGAGGCGGGAGTGCTGAGAGAGAGAGGAGCGGCGGGGACTCTGTTTCCTGCGCCTTTCCATTAGGTCTGTGTAGATTTTTTTACTTCCCATGAAAATCACTGGAAAGTTTCCTTTACTAAGGAAAGTGCAGCGCTCTTTTCTTTGTCCCGAACGCCTCCAAAGGAAACTATCCGCAGGTAAGGAAAGTTGTACGATTCCTCCAAAAAATCCTTCTTACCGAACAGGGCCTTAGAGGGGTTCATGTTGGAAGGGACGGGTGGAATCAAAACACGCACACGAAACAAATATTGCACCTTCCCAATTTTTCGAGGAGAGCCTCAAATCTAACAGTTATGTAGATTTTGCAATGAGCGGTACTACTCCGAAGAGCGGTACAAGCGTTGGTCCCTCTAGGATGCACAACGAAGGCCTGAGCGGTACTACCGCTCTAGACCACGGTAGTAACGGCTATATAAAAATATCCAGTATTTGCCATAGCTGTGTCGCCTTGGTGCCGGTGGCAATACATGGGAAATTGAGCCCCCTGCGGTAGTTAGACCGACACTAGGTCTGGTAGTGCTGCTCCAACCAAGGGAGCAATACTTCTGGACTAGTGCATGGTAATAACGACCCACTGTGAGTCATAGCACAATGTACGGAGCAATACTACCGTAGCACTATTGCTCAAGCACTCCTACGAGACCAGAGAGGAAGACCACCCCCAGGTAGTAGGTTTGATTCTTGGAGCAGTAGTGCCGCTCCAAACGGGGGAGCGTTACTACCGACTTTAAGTGCGAGTAGAGATACGGCTCCCATGAGGGAAGCGGTACTACTGCTAGGACAACTGCACTACCGGGTGTACAGAAGTAATATAGTTGAATTTGAGTCTCCCCTTGAAATTTCGGGAAGGTAGTGTGGATGCAATATTTGTTATTCCAAATATTGACCCGATTCAGTACCATCAGAATGACAAAAGCTAACATAGTCATTAGTGGTTCCAGGAAAAAACCTTACAATCATCAACGCACGAGTCATACTAAAACTGTTATTCGTGATACCAGTCAAATCGACTACTCTCATCAACTTTGAGTATCTTCCCTCTTGTATAACCGACAAAGCGTGCTAACTTCGTTTTCCCTTTTTATCTATAGTTTAAAATACTTAAATTCATTAACAGAAATAAAACCATGAATTTGGAAAATGTTAACACGGTATAAAAAATGTTAGCGCAACTGAAAACATGTTGATAGCTTTCAGGAAAAATGTTCGTAACAACGAAAAATGTTTCTATGTTTCAAAAAACTGTACGTGAAATTATTGAAAAATATGCATACAATGTAAAAAATGCGTAATACAAAAAATGTTTCGCACCACTAAATATATATGTGTTTTAAAGAAATATTTTCTCAAGAAAATGTTTGTGACATTTTGTAAAATATACAAAAATGTTTGCGTACTTTTTATGAAATTTTTATTTTCATAATAAAATGTTCAACATGTATTTGGAAAAATGTCGACCATATTAAAAACATGTATTAAAAATAAAAATATGTATCGTCTACTATTATAAAAATGTTCAATGTGTATTAAAAATGTTTCACGTGTACAACAAAAATGTATATTGTGTACTGAAAACATTTAGAATTTTTTTATATAATGTAAAAATCTGTTCTCATAGTTTTATTAATATATTTTTTGCCATAGCAATGTTAACGTGTATTTGAAAAATGTTGGCTATTATACAAAAGAAGTGTTGAAAACATGTATTTGAAAAATGTTGACTATGTATACAAAGAAATGTTCAAAACATACATTAAAAATAAAATTAGGTATCGTGTATTTGAGAAATGTTCAACGTGTTGTGTTCTAAAAATATTTAAAATATTTACACAATGTAAACAAATGTCAATGTAGTTTTTTGATTTTTTTATTATCGTTAAAAATGTTCATTGTGTATTTGAAAAAATGTTGAACATGTTTTAAAAGAATTTTTATAACATGTACTAAAAGAAAAATGTACATCTTATATCTCTACTCTTATAAAAAAAGCAGAGTTGGTGATGATGGAGTGCCTGCCATCCTGCAATATAGGTCATCCGATCTATATCTAATGGATAGGAAGAAAACTATGACAATTTACTCGCACTCCTCTTCACATTTGCAGATAAGACCTTTCCTCGTTCATTCTTTTCTTTCACAAGATAAACTACTCATACAAATGCATCTTGATGTTCTGTGCAACGCACGGACATCTTGCTAGTATATTTGAAAAATGTTCAAGGTGTATCAAATTTTCTTTCATGTGTGTACTAAAAATGTATATTGTGTACTGACAAAAGTGGGTGTGTGTTGAACAGAAAAGAAACCGATGAAAATCCGCAAATAGACAAAGAAAACCAAAGAGGGAAATAAAAACGAAAGAAAACCAATCCAGAAGAATGAAAACATTGAAACCCAAGAAGGAAACAAAGAAAAGTGAAGAAAACCCAAAAAAAGAAACAAAGAAAAACGAAGAAAGAAAGAAAAAAGAGCGAAAAAAGCCGATGAAATCGAGAAAGAAACACAGGACAAAAAAAAGAAAAGAACAGATCAGTAAAAACCATAAAAGAAACAAAAAACTAAAAAAGCAGAAAACCAAAGAAAACTGATGAAGAAGCAGAGTAAACTGAAACGAAAAATAAATAAATAAATAAACAGAAAAGAACCAAACCCAGGCCTAACCAGTACGTCGATCGAGCGGTAGCGAGAGAGCACACGCGCTAGTAGGCCCATATGTGCGTTCTTCATGGCAGACGGACCTAAATTGTATCCAATGCATTTGGACTATTTTTTTTTAGAAAAGGAGGATGTACCCCGGGTCTCTGCATCTGGACGATGCATGCAGCCATAATGCATTTGGACTATGATCAATAAATAAAGTATATTTTGACTAAAAAAAACCCTCAAGGTATAGCATTTTTCCTAAAAAAAATTAGGGAGGAATGCTATACTACTATGATCAATAAATAAAGTGCCTGGGTAAAGCTGATGCGTATAGCATTCGCGGGTTCAGAATCAGATCAAGTGCTCCATGCCTCTTGAGTCGACAAAGCCCCACGCCCACGGTCCACCGATCCCTGTACGTACTGTACGTACAGCATTTCCCAGCGTAGCACCATGCTCCCGCGACCACGCCGTAGACGACACGCCCCACCGCCCGTGCTGGACGGCCATAACTTCGGCGTGCGCCCTGGGTGTCGTGACGCGCGACGAAAGGCGGTTAACCACGCGCACCACCACCCCCTCTACCGCACGCCGCAAAAGCAACGACGGTCGGCTGCTGAAACTACGCCCGGGAAATAAAATCCGCTCCCCACTCCCAGGAGAGAGCAAGAGGAGATGTACCTAACCTAATGCGCGTTGAAAGCCGATGCCGACTTTGCCTCCGAGAAATGAGAAATCTACTCGCGCCACGACCTTCCACAGCCTTCTTCTACGGCGTGGAGTACCCGTCCGGATTACCCACCCTCTCCCCCCCGGCTGGTGCTGGTAGGCACGCACTCTATTCTTTCCCGCAAGAGAATACGAGCGGCTACGTTGTCTCATACCACGCGTTTTCAGTGTCTGTTGGGAGGCCGCAATCACGTCGAGTTGAACCCAGCTTGGCAGCTCACGGTCACGTTTCATTTTCTACCGGAACTGTCCGAGCGGACGTGATATTTTCGCCGTCTGGTAGTAGCACAGATGGCCGAGCGAAACGCTCCGTCCGACGTTCCAACGAACTTTTGGGGGGCGGACAGGAAAGAATGGACAAAGGAGGAGGAGGCTTTTAGCATCGGTGGCATGGTCTGGCACTCTTGCGGGAGGGAGGGGCTACCGCGGGTCTGGAGCATTTATTTAGTAACTTTGACAGCTAATTTGCTGGGGGCCCATCGGCAACTGTCAAGCCAGCTGTTTCCACTAGGCTGGTCTTGCCCATGCGTCCATGGCCATGCACCTGTGATCCTCTGAGCCGCCATCTCCTGTGACGCCGGTTGCGCGAGGGCCGTGTTCTCCAAATCAGCGGAGGAACGGGTATTTAGCGCCATGCGTTTTCACCTAGTAAAACAGATGAGAGCCAACATTTACAATTGACTAGACGATGTTAGCGAATTCGGCAAACCCCGGCAGCCAGGCACAGGCACATCATCCTCCACCTCTGGCTGCTTGAATTAACTTCTTCTTTTTTTGAGACAAGGCTGCTTGTATTAACTAAACGATGGGTTTGTGACTGTGAGGGCCAACAAGCACCATGTGCCACTGTTTATCCTCTCTTAGTTTTGGGCCGTGTTATTGCTCCAAACCCTCTCCCTCAGTCTTATAATATAGTAGCAGACAGCGCACGTTGGTTTTTCGTGTGAAAGTCAGATTCTATAAAATTTGACCAAGTTTTCAAAGAAAATTATATTTATTTGCAATACCAAATAGACATCATATAAAATACATTTCGAGATGAATATAATTGGTATTGTAAATATTGATAAAAAAATCTATAAACTGGTCAACTTTGAAGAAAAAAAAATCTAATACGCACTGTATTTGGGACGTAGGGAGTACACATCCTTGTATAATGCGAAGGCTGTAAAATTTTTTTTGATGGTATAATGCAAAGGCTGTAGGCTGACTAGTAAAGCCAACTTTTAATTTGTTAGAGCAATTGCAAACAGACTATGAAATCTGACCCTCTAAACATCATGGGACAACGTTGGACCACCTCTCATATGCCCGTTGATGGTGTCCTGGATAAGGGGATGCTAAGCACGTCGGCTCCCTATCCCGGGCTGGGCCAAGTACCCGCAAACTATATATCAACCACTCGGCCACATTCGGCAGGCCCCACGATGAACTGAAGATGAATCTCCCAAAGACTTGGCTCATACTCCAAGGCATGATTTAATTCTCGGCATGTTTATCCCCCGATGTAACCGACCTAGGTGTAACCCTAGGTACCCCCGGTGTCCTTGTAAGCTGAGGGATTTAGATCATAGAGGTAGATTCATTCACACATACGATCTCAAGGTAGATCAACCTGTACATTGTACCCCATCCACAATCAATACAACACAAGCAGGACGTAGGGTTTTATCTTTTCTAGAGGGACCGAACCTAGGTAAACATTGTGTCTCTTTTCTGTCCTGTAACCATTAAGCCAAGATCACCAACTTGGGACGCCTACTCAAGATCTGCTGGATTTAGCTCCGTCAACCGCCATTCTAACAACAACTCTATTTGGAGACCCTCAAATCTTGTACTAACCATGCAACGTTCATTTCATCATACATAGCACATTACATGAATCAACCAAGCTAATAAACACAAGCAAACTACCCTAATTTACTCGACGCCATCAGAGATCTTGATGACCCATCGTCTAGAAGGACCAGCCTCATGGTCATTGTTGGTGGGGCGAAGCCCCAACTCCTCTTCCTCGTCATCCATGTCCGTGAGGAGCCGCTCCCACCTCAGCGATGAGGTGGATATGACGGCGGTTCACTGTGACCTCTGGCCTGGATTGGACTGAGTCGAGGATGGCTGCTTGGTCTCGAACCGTGTCACTGCTTCTGCGGCTTGGGCGTGTTGAAACTACGCGTCCGCCTGCTTCATGCCAAAGCCGTCAGGGTCAACCTCCATGCCCAGCGCATCCTCCACCTCCTCCATGTCCCCCAACACCCTCTCTTCCTCTGTGTCCTCCACCGGGACCTCCTCCCCCTCTGTCGATACAATTTGAGTGGAATGCATCTCTATGGAGATATATGCACGGCTCTTGACGGTGTGCTGGCTAAGGGGCCTCTCGCCCTATCAATTCCCGACCTGGTGGGATGGGCTGAAGACCCCTTGTCCGTTCCCACCTTGGACACATAGGGCGGCCCATGGTGTATCATCAGAAGGTTCAAGAAGACTTGACATACATGACAAGATGTTGGATCTGTGGAGGAATCTGCCTCATGTTTGAAAACATAGTATAAAACAAAAAAATCGCCCTACGATCACCCAGGAACACTATGAAGATGCAATAAATGGGGTGGATCAGATCGTTACCAACTCCGAGTTGCATCGGAAGAAGACGAGGAGAACGTACTTGGAGTCCCTCTAACCATAGTTGAACGATTCCGCAAACCGCCCACAAACAGCCCCTCGAACAGAAGACCGAAAGCACGACCTATTCACAGATTGCAAGTGTATGGCCTTCACGATGCGGCAACGCTTTGCCGTCCAGAGCTAATTGCTTCCAAAGAATTAGAAGGATAAGAAGAGAACCTCATAGGGTTTCTCTTTTATGAGGATTTAGAGAGAACTAGAACTAGTCTAGATCAAACTAGACGAGAACTTGAACAAGAGAGTGAAGGAAATATGCCCTAGAGGCAATAATAAAGTTATTATTTATTTCCTCATATCATGATAAATGTTTATTATTCATGCTAGAATTGTATTAACCGGAAACATAATACATGTGTGAATACATAGACAAAACTATGGTCACTAGTATGCCTGTACTTGACTAGCTCATTAATCAAAGATGGTCATGTTTCCTGACCATAGACATGTGTTGTCATTTGATTAGTGGGATCACATCATTAGAAGAATGATGTGATTGACATGACCCATTCTGTTAGCCTAGCACTTGATCGTTTAAGTATACTGCTATTGCTTTCTTCATGACTTATACAAAGTTCCTGCAACTATGAGATTGTGCAACTCCCGTGTACCGGAAGAACACTTTGTGTGCTACCAAACGTCACAACGTATCTGGGTGATTATAAAGGTGCTCTACAGGTGTTTCCGAAGGTTCATGTTGAGTTGGCATAATTCGATATCAGGATTTGTCACTCCGATTGTCGGAGAGGTATCTCTGGGCCCTCTCGGTAATACTCATCACCTAAGCCTTGCAAGCATGTAACTAATGAGTTAGTTATGAGATGACATATTACAGAACGAGTAAAGAGACTTGCCGGTAACGAGATTGAACTAGGTATTGGATACCGACGATCAAATCTCGGGCAAGTAACATACCGATGACAAAGGGAACAAAGTATGTTGTTATGCGGTTTGACCGATAAAGATCTTCGTAGAATATGTAGGAACCAATATGGGCATCCAGGTCCCGCTATTGGTTATTGACCAGAGACGTGTCTCGGTCATGTCTACATTGTTCTCGAACCGTAGGGTCCGCACGCTTAAGGTTTCGATGACAGTTATATTATGAGTTTATGTATTTTGATGTACCAAAGGTTGTTCGGAGTCCCGGATGTGATCACGGAGATGACGAGGAGTCTCGAAATGGTCGAGACATAAAGATTGATATATTGGATGGATATATTTGGACACCGGAAAGGTTCCGGGAGAGTTTGGGAATATACCGGAGCTCCGGGAGGTTACCGGAACCCCCCGGTAAGTATATGGGCCTTATTGGGCCCAAGTGGAAGGAAGGGAGAAGGAGCAAGGGAGGGGGGCGCGCCTCCCCAAGCCCAATCCGAATTGGGAAGGGGGCCGGCCCCCCCTTTCCTTTTCTCCTTCCCCCTCTTCCTTCCTACTACTAGTACTCCTTCCTTCCCCCTCCAACTTGGATTAGGAAAAGGAGGGGAAACCTACTTGGAGTAGGTTTCCCCCTCCCTATGGCGCGCCCCCCTTGGGCCGGCCACCTCCTCCCTCCTTCCTTTATATACGGGGGTAGGGGGGCACCCTAGACACACAAGTTGATCATTGATCGTTCCTTAGCCGTGTGCGGTGCCCCCCTCCACGATATTACACCTCGGTCATATTATAGAGGTGCTTAGGCGAAGCCCTGCGACAGGAGAACATCAAGATCGTCACCACGCCGTCGTGCTGACGGAACTCCCCCTCGGCGCCTCTGCTGGATCGGAGATCGAGGGTGCGTCATCGAGCTGTACGCGTGTCAAGAACTCGGAGGTGCCGGAGTAATGGTACTTGGATCGGTCGAACCGGGAGGACGTACGACTACTTCCTCTACGTTGCGTCAACGCTTCCGCTTCGGTCTACGAGGGTACGTAGACAACACTCTCCCCTCGTTGCTATATCATCACCATGATCTTGCGTGTGCGTAGGAATTTTTTTGAAATTACTACGTTCCCCAATAGTGGCATCCGAGCCTAGGTTTTATGCGTTGATGTTATATGCACGAGTAGAACACAAGTGAGTTGTGGACGATATAAGTCATACTGCCTACCAGCATGTCATACTTTGGTTCAGCGGTATTGTTGGATGAAGCGGCCCGGACCGACATTACGCGTACGCTTACGCGAGACTGGTTTTACCGCCGTGCTTTGCACACAGGTGACTAGCGGGTGTCTGTTTCTCCAACTTTAGTTGAACCGAGTGTGGCTACGCCCGGTCCTTGTGAAGGTTAAAACGGAGTCTATTTGACAAACTATCGTTGTGGTTTTGATGCGTAGGTAAGAACGGTTCTTGCTAAGCCCGTAGCAGCCACGTAAAATTTGCAACAACAAAGTAGAGGACGTCTAACTTGTTTTTGCAGGGCATGTTGTGATGTGATATGGCCAAGACGTGATGCTATATTTTATTGTATGAGATGATCATGTTTTGTAATCGAAGTTATCGGCAACTGGCAGGAGCCGTATGGTTGTCGCTTTATTGTATGAAATGCAAACGCCCTGTATTTGCTTTACTTTATCACTAAGCGGTAGCGATAGTCGTAGAAGCAATAGATGGCGTAAACGACAACGATGCTACGATGGAGATCAAGGTGTCGCGCCGGTGACGATGGTGATCACGACGGTGCTTCGGAGATGGAGATCACAAGCACAAGATGATGATGGCCATATCATATCACTTATATTGATTGCATGTGATGTTTATCCTTTATGCATCTTATCTTGCTTTGATTGACGGTAGCATTTTAAGATGATCTCTCACTAAAAATTATCAAGAAGTGTTCTCCCTGAGTATGCACCGTTGCCAAAGTTCGTCGTGCTGAGACACCACGTGATGATCGGGTGTGATAAGCTCTACGTCCATCTACAACGGGTGCAAGCCAGTTTTGCACACGCAGAATACTCAGGTTAAACTTGACGAGCCTAGCATATGCAGATATGGCCTCGGAACACGGAGACCGAAAGGTCGAGCGTGAATCATATAGTAGATATGATCAATGTCGGTGTCAAAACCGGCGGATCTCGGGTAGGGGGTCCCGAACTGTGCGTCTAGGCGGATGGTAACAGGAGACGTGGGACACAATGTTTTTACCCAGGTTCAGGCCCTCTCGATGGAGGTAATACCCTACGTCCTGCTTGATTAATATTGATGATATGGGTAGTACAAGAGTAGATCTATCACGAGATCAATGAGGCTAAACCCTAGAAGCTAGCCTATGGTATGATGGTTGAGATGTAATGTTGTGGTCCTACGGACTACGGCCCTCCGGTTTATATAGACACCGGAGAGGATAGGGTTACACAGAGTCGGTTACAATGGTAGGAGATCTACATATCCGTATTGCCAAGCTTGCCTTCCACGCCAAGTAAAGTACCTTCCGGACACGAGCCGGAGTCTTCAATCTTCTATCTTCGTAGTCTGGGAGTCCGGCGGATATCGATAGTCCGGCTATCCGGACACCCCCTAGTCCAGGACTCCCTCAGTAGCCCCCGAACCAGGCTTCAATGACGATAAGTCCAGCGTGCTTGTAGTCTTCGGCGTTGCAAGGCGGGTTCTCCCTTCGAATTCCATGTTCCTGCCGAACAATGTCCAGCTTTACCTCGAATACTGTGCTTCTTGGCTTCTACGCCAAATTATGGCCCTCTTCCACGCGTCGCACGAATGCGAAAAGCCAGGGAGTCTTTTACATTTTACCCCCTGGTTGTGCGGGTCACCTGCCTATTAAAGGGGCAAGGATCCAGATCCGAACCGCATCATCTTCCTCCCGCGTATACTCCATCGAAGCGCCTCTGACTCCGAAATCCATTCCACCATGGATCGTCAACGCGGCTCTTCCTCACGTGCTCCCAGCCCATCGCCGGGTGATTGGAGGAGGTGCTCTATCTCGCACAACGAGCTAGTAAAGCTCCAAAAAGAGGGATGGCTTCCTCCAGCCTTCATGGTTCCGGTCCGAGCCGGACTGGTTACTTATCGAGGAGGGAGCCAGGCGGAGGACAACCCAAACCCCAACAAGGGGGAGCGGGTGTGCTTTGTCCCTTATCTAATAAGGGGGCTCGGGTTTCCAATACACCCGTTCCTCCGCGGGCTCCTGAAGTTCTATGGACTTCAGCTCCATCACCTCACGCCCGCTTCTGTGTTACACATCGCGGGCTACGTAGCTCTTTGCGAGCTATTCCTGGGCATCGAGCCCCATTTCGCATTGTGGAAGAGGCTATTCTGCCTCATACCCCGTTCTCACCAGGGGTCCATATATCAAGTGGGCGGCGCCGAAATATGGCGCATCGCTGGGACCGGATACCTATCCGGCACCCCCAAGAGGGCGTCCGAAGACTGGCCCTCGGAGTGGTTTTATATAGTAGACGCTCCGTTGCCCGACCCAGTCCGGATCGGCCTCCCGGAGTTTGATGCCGCTCCCTTGAAGAAACGCCTCAGCTGGCGCCCGCGGAGCCCCCGTTTGGAGGAAGACAAAAGTGTCCATTACCTGATGGGCCGGATAAGATTAATGGCTCATTCCGGTTTGACCATGTTCGGAGTCATGGCGACGTGCATCAAGCGGGGGGTGCAGCCGCTGCAATATAGAGGCCACCCCATGTGGGATTTCAACGGGGAAGACGACACTACCCGGCACGGCCGTAAAGGGCCGGATTCGACCGAGGATCTGGTGAAGATCCTATCCGGCCTGTACAAGGGGGAGAAGGAGGACTTCCTTCGTCCGAACCCCGTGAACGGGTTTTCTATGGTCAATCCACGAGGATGGGTAAGTGAATGCCTCAAGAGGGCTTTTACCCGTATTTTCGAAGTTTAAGCTTCTCATGTTATGTCTTCGGCGCAGAGTCTACGCCGGACTGTGAAGGACATGGTGAGTCCCGCTCCACAGCCCGAGGACCCGAAAGGGTCCCTGGGTCCGGCCTCCGAAGAGGATCCGGACCTTGGGGTGGAGCTAATCGACGGGGTGTATCACCAGCTAAGCATTGATGATGCGCTAGTCGCCATTACGGCGGACTACCCCGGGCTGAGTTCGGCATCCCAGGTGAGCAAGACCGAAGTTCGGACACCGTTATTTTATCCTTGCCTATTCTGACCTTCGCAAACGATGGTATTTTACAGGAAGCGCCATTACGGCAGGAAGCCGAGCCTGCGGCGGCCGACTTACAGGGGTTAGGCCGAACCAACAGGAGGAAAAGGAGCGCCGTGCGGGCGGAAACGTCGCCGCGGAGGCATAGCTCGCTTTTGACCTTTCCGAGCAACGTTCCGAGGAAACTTCTAAGTGCTCATGATCTTCATAGGAGAAAAAGCGCTCGGCGGACTGCGAGCACAGGAATTGCCCCCCCCCCCAATCAACTCCCGCCAGGCTCCAACGCCCGGACTGGAGGGGGGGCAAGCGCAAGACGCGAACCGGATCCTACTCCAACGGAGGATACCGACAGACTGTCCGCCACAACGTCGGAGGTGGAGAGCGCTATGAATCATAGACGCCGCCGGACAGTTCTTCAAGAGGCGTGCTTTTCCCCTGAGGCGTTGGATGCCTTTAAAGCAGGGGACGCGCATCTCCGGGCTGCCCAAAATGGTTTTACCAGAGCCACAGAGCAGTATGTTAAAGACATACGGGTAAGGGAAATTTAACGGTTGTATACACCAGTAGCCCCCGAGACTTGAATTAGTTATGTTAACTGATTTAAGGATCATGTAAATTTTCAGGCTCTTAACGAGAAGAACGCCCAGCTGTCTCGGGAGCTGCAAGATTGCAAGGCCCAACTTGAGGCCGCACTTGCTGCCGCAGGAGGAGACGAAAAGACCCCTCCTGGTAACACATTTGTATAAATGAATATAAGCGCTGTGCGGCGTGCGCGTGAGTCTAATAATGACACTGTAGGTGCTGCCGAACAAGATCCGGACAGGCAATCGCTACTACGCCAGCTAAAAGCCGGCGAAAATGTGTTGAACAGAGTTCAGCAGGAAAGGAACAAGCTTCAAGATGCCAATGCCAAGCTCGGAGAAGAGCTGAAGGGCGCACAGGCCGAGCTGTCCGGCTCCATTAAGGAGAATCAACGGCTTTGTCGCAGCGTCTATAGTAAGTGCTTGAACGAACTTTCGTAGGAAGAAGAGTTCGGCGAGGAAGCGATTTGACGTGATATGTCTTGTAGGTATACTCACGGGCCGTCCTGCAGAGGAGATGCCCGTATCAATGGGTGATCAACTTCTCGAACTGTTGCAGCTGTGCGAACGAGTTCGACAGGCAATGAGTGGCGTCGTACGGGCTTTATGGCCATCCCTCGTCCCGCCCGAGAGCCTCGGGGAGCTTGCAGAGAAGCTACAGGGAGTGCGGCAGCGCTTCCATTTGTGGAAGGTTTCGGCCTGCCGTCAAGGTGCCAGGGAGGCTTGGGCCATGGTCAAGACGCGGTACAAGAAGGCGGATCCCAACCATATGGCCGAAGTTGGACCGGTGGGGCCCGACGGGAAGGAGATCCCTGTGAGTTTAGTGTACAGCCAGGTAGAACTGGCTGCGAAATTCTCCCAACGGGACTGTAAGCTAGACAGCCTGTTAGACGGGATTGAGGAGGAATACAATCAATAAACTTGACAATGTATGTTATCCTTAAAAATGACATGTGAAATGCCTTCTAGCTGGGTTGTAGATCGTTTGCCGTTGCCGACCTTTTCGCTTCGACCTCGGGACCCTAGAGTCCGGAGTGTGTCCGAATACCTTTGTGGTTAATAAATAACCGTGGTATGCATGGAGACTAGGCGTAGGGGTCATTAGTGCTTTATCAGGCAAGTGCCCAACTAGTTATGTTATATTACATGGTTAGTAAGAAACATCTTCCAGGGAGAATAGTTCCGTTAAGGGTTCCTTTCGCTGGGGTGGCATGCCCTAAAGTGCATGTCCGAACTGCCAATGGAGCAGTAAAACATCTGGGGGCAGATGGGAGAAATAGGTAAAAAGTCATCTTTTAAATCACCGACCGAATATTCCCTTAAGAACGCTAGCTTTCGGCTTCACCCAGTCTGAGGTACACATCCGGCTGACCCGGCAGTAACAATCGCAGAGGTGCTCACTTTACCACCTAGCCGAACAATCGGGAACGTAGGGGTAAGCACAGGAGCCAGGCAACCCAGCTTGGCCAAAACTTAAGTCATATCGATGCATATAATGGCGAGTAAAAGGTACATGTGGAAGCATGACACATGTGTTGGGTATAAAACCCGTATAGTTGAGCTTCTGTAAAAGAAGCCCCCAGGAATAACAAGTGCGGGTGGCACGTCGTATGTATGCAAAAAATGCGAAAATAGGCCCCGAAGGGATTTGTTAATTTTTAAAAAAGAAAAAAAAGAGAGATAAAAGACAGCCGAAGTATAAAAGATTGGACGGGGGAAGGGGACGAACTCTTAGTCCGGCGCTAGGCATAGAATCGTTGGAGGCGGGCTGCGTTCCATGGGTTCGGCTCGAGTTGGTTGTCCGACGCATTTCGTAGACGGTACGCTCCGCCGGTCAGTACTTGGTCAACGATGAAGGGGCCTTCCCATCTGGGTTTGAGCTTGTCCTTTTTCTTGTCCGGCAGGCGTAGAACTAGTTCACCAACGTTATAGGTCTTGGCCCGTACTTCTCTGCTTTGATATCTTCGAGCCTGCTGCTGGTAAAATGCGGAACGAGCCTTCGCGACGTCACGTTCTTCCTCCAATGTGTCCAAGTTGTCCTGCCGATCAAGCTCGGCTTCTCTTTCCTCGTACATGCGCACTCGAGGTGAGTCATGAATAATGTCGCAGGGCAGTACTGCCTCTGCGCCGTATACCATGAAAAATGGTGTGAATCCGGTAGTACGGTTAGGAGTTGTCCGCAGCCCCCAGAGTACGGAGTCGAGCTCCTCGACCCATTGGGTGTCTGATTTAGTGAGTGACCTCACTAGTCTGGGTTTGATGCCGCTCATTATTAGACCGTTTGCTCTTTCCACTTGACCGTTGGTTTGAGGGTGATAGACTGACGCATAGTCGAGCTTAATGCCCATATTTTTGCACCATGCCTTGACCTCATCGGCTGTGAAGTTCGTGCCGTTATCGGTGATGATGCTATAGGGGACTCCGTAACGGTGTACCACCTCTGATATAAAGTCTATCACTGGTCCGGACTCTGCCGTTTTGACCGGTTTGGCCTCTATCCATTTGGTGAATTTATCCAGCATAACCAACAGGTATTTTTTCTTGTGGGTTCCCCCTTTAAGGGGCCCCACCATGTCAAGCCCCCAGACCGCGAACGGCCAGGTAATGGGTATGGTTTTGAGGGCGGTGGGTGGCATATGGCTCTGATTAGCGAAGAGCTGGCAACCGACGCATCGCCGGACCAAGTCCTGTGCATCTGCCTGAGCTGTTGGCCAATAAAATCTGGTACGGAACGCCTTTCCTACCAGGGCCCGGGCTGCTGCGTGGTGTCCACCTAGTCCGGCATGAATTTCAGCCAGGAGGTTTCGCCCTTCTTCTTCGGAGATACATCTTTGAAGGACTCCGGTAGTACTTTTCTTATAAAGTTCACCCTCATGAACCTTGTAGGCCTTCGATCGCCGGACTATGCAGCGGGCCTCATTTTGGTCTTCGGGGAGCTCCTGCCTAAGTAAGTAGGCCAGGAAAGGTTCTGTCCACGCGGCGATTACTGCCATTATGTCGTGGGCGGATTGTGTTACGTTGTCTGCTAAGTCACCAATTGGTGCGGCTTTCTCCGGTTTGTCGCTACCAGACTCCTCTTCCCACAGTACGGATGGCTTGAAGAGCCATTCCAGGAAGATATTTGGAGGGACAACATCACGTTTCGCACCGATGCGTGCCAGAATGTCGGCCGCTTGGTTGTTATCTCGGGCTATGTGATGGAATTCGAGTCCTTCAAACCGAGCTGACATTTTCAGGACAGCATTACGATATGCTGCCATTTTCGGATCCTTGGCGTCAAAGTCTCCATTTATTTGGGATATTGCGAGGTTTGAATCCCCACGCACCTCTAGGCGTTGAATGCCCATGGAGACTGCCATCCGGAGACCATGTAACAAGGCCTCGTATTCGGCTGCATTGTTGGAGTCTGTGTACATTATTTGAAGTACATACTGGACTGTATCTCCGGTGGGGGACGTAAGTACAACGCCAGCCCCCAGTCCGGCCAACATTTTGGAGCCGTCGAAGTGCATAGTCCAATTGGAGTATGCACCGTACTCTTTAGGTAGTTCGGCTTCAGTCCATTCAGCGACGAAGTCAGCCAAGACTTGCGACTTTATGGCTCGTCGAGGTTTGTAAGTTATGTCGAATGGCAAGAGCTCAATGGCCCATTTTGCAATCCTGCCCGTTGCATCGCGGTTATTTATAATGTCATTGAGTGGTACTTCAGAAGCCACTGTTATCGAACACTCTTGAAAGTAGTGCCGGAGCTTCCGGGACGCCATGAACACCGCATATGCTATCTTTTGATAGTGCGGGTAACGGGATTTGCAGGGGGTTAACACAGTGGATACGTAATACACTGGTTTTTGAAGAGGGAATTTATGCCCTTCTGTTGCTCGTTCGACGACGAGGACAGCGTTCACAACTTGATGTGTTGCAGCGATGTATAACAACATCGGTTCGCCTTGATTGGGCGCAGCCAGGACCGGATTTGTTGCCAATATGGCCTTTATTTCTTAGAGTCCAGCAGTAGCTGCATCCGTCCACTCGAAGTATTCGGTGCGCCTTAGGAGGCGATAAAGAGGCAATGCCTTCTCTCCTAAACGGGAGATAAAACGGCTTAAGGCTGCCACGCATCCTGTTAATTTTTGTATTTGCTTGAGGTCCTTTGGGATATCCAACTGTGACAGAGCTCGGATCTTGGCCGGATTTGCTTCGATTTCTCTACCGGATACAATGAAGCCCAGTAACTTTCCGGCTGGTACGCCGAAAACACATTTCTCCGGATTCAGCTTAATGTCATATGCTCTGAGGTTGTCGAATGTGAGCCTCAAATCGTCTACTAAAGTTTCGACGTGTTTTGTTTTGACGACTACGTCGTCTACGTATGCCTCGACTGTTTTGCCTATCTGGGTAGCCAGACATGTTTGAATCATGCGCTGATATGTTGCGCCGGCATTTTTGAGTCCGAAGGGCATCGTGTTGAAGCAGAATGGTCCGTATGGAGTGATGAATGCCGTTGCGGCTTGGTCTGCTTCCGGCATCTTGATTTGATGATAGCCAGAGTATGCATCCAGGAAGCACAACGAATCGTGTCCTGCCGTGGCATCAATAATTTGATCGATGCGGGGGAGGGGGAAAGGATCCTTTGGGCAAGCCTTATTGAGGTCTTTGAAGTCGACGCAGAGGCGCCAGGATTTGTCCTTCTTTGGTACCATCACCAAATTTGCTAGCCAGTCCGGATGTTTGATATCTCTGATGAATCCGGCTTCCAATAACTTGGCTAGCTCTTCTCCCATTGCTTGTCTTTTGGGCTCGGAGAATCGTCGAAGAGCCTGTTTGATTGGTTTGAATCCTTTTAGGATGTTTAGGCTGTGTTCTGCCAACCTGCGAGGGATTCCGGGCATGTCCGAAGGGTGCCAGGCGAAGATGTCCCAATTTTCCCGAAGGAATTCGCGCAGTGCGGCGTCGACTTCGGGGTTCAACTGTGCCCCGATGGAGGCCGTCTTTGTTGGGTCCGTTGGGTGGACCTGAAATTTGACTATCTCATCTGCTGGTTTGAAGGAGGTGGACTTGGATCTTTTATCGAGTATCACATCGTCCCTGTTTACCGTAGAGCGTAGTGCGGTAAGTTCCTCTGCCGCTAAGGCTTCGGATAGTGCCTCGAGGGCTAGTGCGGCTGTCTTATTTTCGGCCCGGAGTGCTGTGTCCGGATCACTGACGAGAGTGATTATTCCGCTGGGCCCGGGCATTTTGAGCTTCATGTACCCGTAATGGGGTATTGCTTGAAAAATTGTGAATGCCTCTCGTCCTAATATGGCGTGATAGCCGCTGCTGAACGGGGCTACCTGGAACGTGACTTCTTCGGATCTGTAATTGTCCGGAGAGCCGAACACCACATCGAGTGTGATTTTTCCGGTGCAGCGCGCTTCCCGGCTAGGGATTGTTCCTCTGAAGGTTGTGCTGCTTCGCTCAATACGGCTCCAATCGACTTCCATTTTCCGCAGGGTTTCCTCGTAAATGAGGTTTAGTCCGCTGCCGCCGTCCATGAGGACCTTTGTCAGTCGAAAGCCGTCCACTATGGGACTAAGTACCAGTGCGGCTGGGGCTCTGGTAGTTCGAGATGTGGGCTCGTCGCTAGCGCTGAGGGTGATAGCTGTGTCGCTCCATGGATTTGCTGTTGCTACTTGGTAGACTTCGGCGAGTTCGCGGATTGTTCGTTTTCACATATTATTTGATGCGAAAGTCTCGAAGACTGTTGACACCGTGCTGGTATTGTTGGAGTGGTTTCCCGGAGCCAGAAGCTCTTCGCCACTTTTGGCCACCTGCCGTAATATCCAACATGCTCGAAGGCTATGCGTTGGGATAGCTCCCCCCGTATTGTGAAGTTTACAGGGTCCATTGAGCCATCCCTCCAGTACGGTTCCGTTTCCCTTGCTGGGTTTTTGCTTCTTGATCTTTGCATCTGGGGCCTGATTGTAAGGCGCCCTTTTACCGCGGACTGGGTTTGGGGCCGGATTATCCCAAAATTTATTTTCAGTATTCCGGAAACTTTCCGTCGCACAGTACTTTCGCACTATGGACGCCAGATCGGTGAAACGCGTAATCTTGCGACGATCGATGGCGTTCAGGATTCCCTTGTCCGTGCAGTTATTGCAGAATATTGAGATTGCGTTCTCCTCTCGGCAGTCCTTTATCCTGTCCATAACCAGGAGGAATCTGGCCCAGTAATGATGTACTGTTTTCGAGGGCTCTTGCCGAACTAGAGATAAGTCGCATATGTCTGGGCGGGAGGGTGGAATAAAATCCGGATCCCTGCCCATCTTTGGGCTCAATGGCCGAGGGACTTCCGATTTCGGAAGCTTGATTCACTGGAAACAGCCCAGCGAGTCCGGAGCGACGCATGACTTTAGGTTCAATGCTCGATCAGAGTCCGTATCTCCGCGGGAATCCGGCGTGGAGGGTTCGGGAGTCCGGACACAGATTGTTTTCAACAATGGCAACGAGTTGCCGAGTTGTTCTTCTACCACTTCGATGTGGTGGGTAATCTGGGGAGAGTTAATCTCTCTCAGATCGGTTCTAAGCCCAATCTGATTGTAGTCTGTTGTGACTCCCAGGGCGGCGATGCGATCCAAGAGCTCGTTAACAGACGAGAGCTCGATTGGATCTAACTGTTCGGCAGCTTTAGGGCTGACTCGAAGATTGCTTTCGACGACTTGAGAAGTCATTGCCGAAGCGACGGCCGGACAGGCGGTCATAAGGAAACCGCCGAGCCGGATTGTCTGACCAGCGGCCAGGGCCCCTTCGGTGAGAACACCGTCTTTGAAGACGGGTAAAGGCATCCGCTCTATCGGCGACGACACAGAGGAACTCTCAATGAAAGCACCAATGTCGGTGTCAAAACCGGCGGATCTCGGGTAGGGGGTCCCGAACTGTGCGTCTAGGCGGATGGTAACAGGAGACGTGGGACACAATGTTTTTACCCAGGTTCAGGCCCTCTCGATGGAGGTAATACCCTACGTCCTGCTTGATTAATATTGATGATATGGGTAGTACAAGAGTAGATCTACCACGAGATCAATGAGGCTAAACCCTAGAAGCTAGCCTATGGTATGATGGTTGAGATGTAATGTTGTGGTCCTACGGACTACGGCCCTCCGGTTTATATAGACACCGGAGAGGCTAGGGTTACACAGAGTCGGTTACAATGGTAGGAGATCTACATATCCGTATTGCCAAGCTTGCCTTCCACGCCAAGTAAAGTACCTTCCGGACACGAGCCGGAGTCTTCAATCTTCTATCTTCGTAGTCTGGGAGTCCGGCGGATATCGATAGTCCGGCTATCCGGACACCCCCTAGTCCAGGACTCCCTCAATCAACATAATGATGTTCACCATTGAAAACTACTCCATCTCACGTGATGATCGGTTATGGTTTAGTTGATTTGGATCACGTGATCACTTAGATGACTAGAGAGATGTCTGTCTAAGTGGGAGTTCTTAAGTAATATGATTAACTGAACTTAAATTTATCATGAACTTAGTACCTGATAGTATCTTGCTTGTCTATGTTTGTTTGTAGATAGATGGCTCGTGCTGTTGTTCCGTTGAATTTTAATGCGTTCCTTGAGAAAGCAAAGTTGAAAGATGATGGTAGCAATTACACGGACTGGGTCCGTAACCTGAGGATTATCCTCATTGCTGCACAGAAGAGTTACGTCCTGGAAGCACCGCTGGGTGCCAGGCCTGCTGCTGATGCAACTAACGACGTTAAGAACGTCTGGCAGAGCAAAGCTGATGACTACTCTATAGTTCAGTGTGCCATGCTTTACGGCTTAGAACCGGGTCTTCAACGACGTTTTGAACGTCATGGAGCATATGAGATGTTCCAGGAGTTGAAGTTAATATTTCAAGCAAATGCCCGGATTGAGAGATATGAAGTCTCCAATAAGTTCTATAGCTGCAAGATGGAGGAGAATAGTTCTGTCAGTGAACATATACTCAGAATGTCTGGGTATAACAATCACTTGATTCAACTGGGAGTTAATCTTCCTGATGATAGTGTCATTGACAGAATTCTTCAATCACTGCCACCAAGCTACAAGAGCTTTGTGATGAACTATAATATGCAAGGGATGAACAAGACTATTCCCGAGCTCTTCGCGATGCTGAAAGCCGCGGAGGTAGAAATCAAGAAGGAGCATCAAGTGTTGATGGTCAACAAGACCACTAGTTTCAAGAAGAAGGGCAAAGGGAAGAAGAAGGGGAACTTCAAAAAGAACGGCAAGCAAGTTGCTGCTCAAGAGAAGAAACCCAAATCTGGACCTAAGCCTGAAACTGAGTGCTTCTACTGCAAGCAGACTGGTCACTGGAAGCGGAACTGCCCCAAGTATTTGGCGGATAAGAAGGATGGCAAAGTGAACAAAGGTATATGTCATATACATGTTATTGATGTGTACCTAACTAGAGCTCGTAGTAGCACCTGAGTATTTGATACTGGTTCTGTTGCTAATATTTGCAACTCGAAACAGGGACTACGGAATAAGCAAGCACTGGCCAAGGACGAGGTGACGATGCGCGTGGGAAACGGTTCCAAAGTCGATGTGATCGCCGTCGGCATGCTACCTCTATATCTACCATCGGGATTAGTTTTAGACCTAAATAATTGTTATTTGGTGCCTGCGTTGAGCATGAACATTATATCTGGATCTTGTTTGATGCGAGACGGTTATTCATTTAAATCAGAGAATAATGGTTGTTCTATTTATATGAGTAATATCTTTTATGGTCATGCACCCTTGAAGAGTGGTCTATTTTTATTGAATCTCGATAGTAGTGATACACATATTCATAATGTTGAAGCCAAAAGATGCAGAGTTGATAATGATAGTGCAACTTATTTGTGGCACTGCCGTTTAGGTCATATCGGTGTAAAACGCATGAAGAAACTCCATACTGATGGACTTCTGGAATCACTTGATTATGAATCACTTGGTACTTGCGAACCGTGCCTCGTGGGCAAGATGACTAAAACGCCGTTCTCCGGAACTATGGAGAGAGCAACAGATTTGTTGGAAATCATACATACAGATGTATGTGGCCCGATGAATGTTGAGGCTCGTGGCGGATATCGTTATTTTCTCACCTTCACAGATGATTTGAGCAGATATGGGTATATCTACTTAATGAAGCACAAGTCTGAAACATTTGAAAAGTTCAAAGAATTTCAGAGTGAAGTGGAGAATCATCGTAACAAGAAAATAAAATTTCTGCGATCTGATCGTGGAGGAGAATATTTGAGTTACGAGTTTGGTTTACATTTGAAACAATGCGGAATAGTTTCGCAACTCACGCCACCTGGAACACCACAACGAAATGGTGTGTCCGAACGTCGTAATCGTACTTTACTTGATATTGTGCGATCTATGATGTCTCTTACCGATTTACCGCTATCATTTTGGGGTTATGCTTTAGAGACGGCCGCATTCACGTTAAATAGGGCACCATAAAAATCCGTTGAAACGACGCCTTATGAACTGTGGTTTGGCAAGAAACCAAAGTTGTCGTTTCTTAAAGTTTGGGGCTGCGATGCTTATGTGAAGAAACTTCAACCAGATAAGCTCGAACCCAAATCGGAGAAATGTGTCTTCATAGGATACCCAAAAGAGACTGTTGGGTACACCTTCTATCACAGATCCGAAGGCAAAACATTCGTTGCTAAGAATGGATCCTTTCTAGAGAAGGAGTTTCTCTCGAAAGAAGTGAGTGGGAGGAAAGTAGAACTTGATGAGATAACTGTATCTACTCCCTTATTGGAAGGTAGTTCATCACGAGAACCGGTTCCCGTGACAACCACACCAATTAGTGAGGAAGCTAATGATATTGATCATGAAACTTCAGATCAAGTTTCTACTGAACCTCGTAGGTCTACCAGAGTAAGATTCGCACCAAAGTGGTACGGTAATCCTATTCTGGAAGTCATGTTACTTGACCATGATGAACCTACGAACTATGAGGAAGCGATGATGAGCCCAGATTCCGCAAAATGGCTGGAAGCCATGAAATCTGAGATAGGATCCATGTATGAAAACAAAGTGTGGACTATGGTTGACTTGCCCGATGATCGGCAAGCCATTGAGAATAAATGGATCTTTAAGAAGAAGACTGACGCTGATGGTAATGTTACTGTCTATAAAGCTCGACTTGTTGCGAAAGGTTTTCGACAAGTTCAAGGGGTTGACTACGATGAGACTTTCTCACCCGTAGCGTTGCTTAAGTCTGTCCGAATCATGTTGGCCATTGCTGCATTTCATGATTATGAAATTTGGCAAATGGATGTCAAGACTGCATTCTTGAATGGATTTCTAGAAGAAGAGTTGTATATGATGCAGCCAGAAGGTTTTGTTGATCCAAAAGGTGCTGACAAAGTTTGCAAGCTCCAGCGTTCCATTTATGGACTAGTGCAAGCATCTCGGAGTTGGAATAAACGTTTTGATAGTCTGATCAAAGCATATGGTTTTATACAGACTTTTGGAGAAGCCTGTATTTATAAGAAAGTGAGTGGGAGCTCTGTAGCATTTCTAGTTTTATATGTTGATGACATATTATTAATTGGAAATGATATAGAATTTCTGGATAGCATAAAGGGATACTTGAATAAAAGTTTTTCGATGAAAGACCTCGGTGAAGCTGCTTACATATTAGGCATCAAGATCTATAGAGATAGATCGAGACGCTTAATAGGACTTTCACAAAGCACATACCTTGACAAAATATTGAAAAAGTTCAATATGGATCAGGCAAAGAAAGGTTTCTTGCCTATGCTACAAGGTGTGAAGTTGAGTCGAACTCAATGCCCGACCACAGCAGAAGATAGAGAGAAAATGAAAAATGTTCCCTATGCTTCAGCCATAGGCTCTATCATGTATGCAATGTTGTGTACCAGACCTGACGTATGCTTAGCAATAAGCTTAGCAGGAAGGTACCAAAGTAATCCAGGAGTGGATCACTGGACAGCGGTCAAGAACATCCTGAAATACCTGAAAAGGACTAAGGATATGTTTCTCGTATATGGAGGTGACAAAGAGCTAGTCGTAAATAGTTACGTCGATGCAAGCTTTGACACTGATCCGGACAATTCTAAATCGCAAACCGGATACGTGTTTATATTAAACGGTGGAGCTGTAAGTTGGTGCAGTTCTAAACAAAGCATCGTGGCGGGATCTATATGTGAAGCGGAATACATAGCTGCTTCTGAAGCAGCAAATGAAGGAGTCTGGATGAAGGAGTTCATTTCCGATCTAGGTGTCATACCTAGTGCATCGGGACCAATGAAGATCTTCTGTGACAATACTGGTGCAATTGCCCTGGCAAAGGAATCCAGATTTCACAAGAGGACCAAGCACATCAAGAGACGCTTCAATTCCATTCGGGACCAAGTCCAAGTGGGAGACATAGAGATTTCAAGATACATACGGATCTGAATGTTGCAGACCCGTTGACTAAGCCTCTCTCACGAGCAAAACATGATCAGCACCAAGAATCCATGGGTGTTAGAATCATTACTATGTAATCTAGATTATTGACTCTAGTGCAAGTGGGAGACTGAAGGAAATATGCCCTAGAGGCAATAATAAAGTTATTATTTATTTCCTCATATCATGATAAATGTTTATTATTCATGCTAGACTTGTATTAAGCGGAAACATAATACATGTGTGAATACATAGACAAAACTATGGTCACTAGCAATGTTGGGGATATCGCTTATCGGGAACTTATCGGTCGACCCAAGATAAGAGGTAAATCGGCCATTTTATCGGCATATCGGCCGATTTATCGCCATATCGGCTAATTTATCGGCCGATTTATCTTATCGGTCAGACAACGGTAAGCGATAAATCGGCCGATTTATCGGCATATCGGAAGATATCTTGAACAGTGGTCACTAGTATGCCTCTACTTGACTAGCTCATTAATCAAAGATGGTCATGTTTCCTGACCATAGACATGTGTTGTCATTTGATTAGTGGGATCACATCATTAGAAGAATGATGTGATTGACATGACCCATTCTGTTAGCCTAGCACTTGATCGTTTAAGTATACTGCTATTGCTTTCTTCATGACTTATACAAAGTTCCTGCAACTATGAGATTGTGCAACTCCCGTGTACCGGAAGAACACTTTGTGTGCTACCAAACGTCACAACGTAACTGGGTGATTATAAAGGTGCTCTGCAGGTGTTTCCGAAGGTTCATGTTGAGTTGGCATAATTCAAGATTAGGATTTGTCACTCCGATTGTCGGAGAGGTATCTCTGGGCCCTCTCGGTAATACTCATCACCTAAGCCTTGCAAGCATGTAACTAATGAGTTAGTTATGAGATGACATATTACAGAACGAGTAAAGAGACTTGCCGGTAACGAGATTGAACTAGGTATTGGATACCGACGATCAAATCTCGGGCAAGTAACATACTGATGACAAAGGGAACAAAGTATGTTGTTATGCGGTTTGACCGATAAAGATCTTCGTAGAATATGTAGGAACTAATATGGGCATCCAGGTCCCGCTATTGGTTATTGACCAGAGACGTGTCTCGGTCATGTCTACATTGTTCTCGAACCGTAGGGTCCGCACGCTTAAGGTTTCGATGACAGTTATATTATGAGTTTATGTATTTTGATGTACCGAAGGTTGTTCGGAGTCCCGGATGTGATCACGGACATGACGAGGAGTCTCGAAATGGTCGAGACATAAAGATTGATATATTGGACGGATATATTTGGACACCGGAAAGGTTCCGGGAGAGTTTGGGAATATACCGGAGCTCCGGGAGGTTACCGGACCCCCCCGGTAAGTATATGGGCCTTATTGGGCCCAAGTGGAAGGAAGGGAGAAGGAGCAAGGGAGGGGGGCGCCCCCCCCCCCCCCAAGCCCAATCCGAATTGGGAAGGGGGCCGGCCCCCCCTTTCCTTTTCTCCTTCCCCCTCTTCCTTCCTACTACTAGTACTCCTTCCCCCTCCCTATGGCGCGCCCCCCCTTGGGCCGGCCACCTCCTCCCTCCCTCCTTTATATACGGGGGTAGGGGGCACCCTAGACACACAAGTTGATCATTGATCGTTCCTTAGCCGTGTGCGGTGCCCCCCTCCACGATATTACACCTCGGTCATATTGTAGCGGTGCTTAGGCGAAGCCCTGCGACAGGAGAACATCAAGATCGTCACCACGCCGTCGTGCTGACGGAACTCCCCCTCGGCGCCTCTGCTGGATCGGAGATCGAGGATGCGTCATCGAGCTGTACGCATGTCAAGAACTCGGAGGTGCCGGAGTAACGGTACTTGGATCGGTCGAACCGGGAGGACGTACGACTACTTCCTCTACGTTGCGTCAACGCTTCCGCTTCGGTCTACGAGGGTACGTAGACAACACTCTCCCCTCGTTGCTATATCATCACCATGATCTTGCGTGTGCGTAGGAAATTTTTTGAAACTACTACGTTCCCCAACAGAGAGAACTAGAGGAGGCTCCAAAATTTGTGTTCTAGGGGCTAGCCCTGCCCCTCTATTTATATGTTGAGCCCTGGGGTCGCAACTTGGGGAGGGGAGCTCCCCAAAGTCGGTTTCGGACGCAAGGAAGAGTCCTCCTCGGATTCCAACATGAAACACCAAGCTTTATGGTATTTCCTGAAATGTCACAGACCTCAGTGTCTTGCCCAGGACCAGATGCCCGGGACCTTGGCGTTCGGCCCCTGCCCTCTACAAAACCCTTTTATGCACCGACCTCAAGCCTCCTGGGCCATACCCCTTGGCCCAGCCAAAGTGTCCTCGCACCAGAACATTTTGGAAACATCCAAAACTCTTGCTCCACTAACAGTCAACAGATCGTGATCCCCTTAAGCTTGAGACCATGTAGGTTTAGTAAAACATAAACATGAACAAAACTCCTTTTGTTCAATGACCGATAGCGGAACGATGGACATCCATATAGATCCCTATGAATACACAAATGGCACTCGAGTGAACCTTTGGTTATAATGTGCTATTTCCTTTGCTTCGCGATACTTTACAAAACTCGAGGTGAGATATATCTATATCCTCTTGAGTCATACACATGTTCACTATACTGGTCTCCTCGTTATTGGTTTTGTTCTTCTTGCTCGTTAACATGTTCCGGCATCTCGTGACCTACTCACATGATTCTAGCCAGACGATGATGGATGTCGTCACACCGAGAGGGCGCTAAGAATATGTCTTCATCGTTGGAGGAGCAAATCCCACTCTTGGGCCATCTAGTCCCTTGTCAAACTTCCTGATGAACCTGTAAGTTGTCGTTATGATCATCATGTTACAAATGACGTTTGAGCAACCCCAAAGTTCATCAAACGATAAGAAGTGACTACGATAATCTTATGGTCTAAGGAACTAAATGACACGCTAACACTCTGTGTTATAACAATTGGCTTCTGACGATTGTATCTCAAAGTATAACAAATAAGTTTGGGTCGATTCAATATGATCGTTCTTCTAACGTCATATTCTCAAAGTTGTTTTAGGATTATCGTTACACTTAATGATATCCTACGATCTGGAAAACATGATCACCACCAACACTTCAACTAGTCTAGAGGCGAGATTAGGTATCTTATTTTCCCGTTTATCATTCCACACGTGCATATGAGTTTTCCACTTAATCGCATATTCCAGGATCACAACACTTAATTATGAGTTTTCCACACGTGCATTGATTCTGGCGGTAACCGAGGCGATGAGGGCGACGAAGCGGCGTCTCGCTGACTCGGCGGGTCCATCCCTGTTCGCGCCAAAATCGCGTCCCCCGGCGCCCCCGGGTGCTCCCCAGCGCGCCGGGTTCGGCCTGGGTCCGCCGACGCTAATTTCGGCTCAAACCGACGAAAAACGGACTCGTGGGGGTGCGACTGGGCCGTTTTTTCGTCGCCGGCGCGAAGAAATCACCTGGGGGCGTGTTGGGGGCTCGGCTGGAGATGCTCTTAGTCCATAAAAATATTACCAAAATGCACTAAACCATATAAAACTCGTGTAAATATGTTAGGCGAAAACCTAATTTGAGAGATAATAATACTTGGACCGGTCCGTATCCTACTCAATAGATAGATAGAATGTGGACGCCGACGCCGCAAAAGCCATTTGATAAGGCGTACACAACCAAAGTCTTCGCCTCTAAGGCTCCCCGTGTTTATAACTGGTACTCTTCTTGTTACTGGCACGTCAAAAAAAAAGTTTTATGCAAATGTGAAGTGCGTGTCCGTTGGTGCTCCACGGCCTCCAAGTCGCTGATGTTATTGGAAATGGACGTGCTAACCATACAATACTACTTATCATGGAGTAAGTGGAATTTTCCAGCTCAAGTCATCTAAGAGCACGCATCCAATTCAAGGAAGAAACCTGGAAGCGCGGCGCGCACGTTGATGAATGCCGAACCACCACACACACACACACACCCGGAGACGCGCTCCAACGGGCGCGGTCAGAGAGGATCCCGGCCACAACGGTAACGAACGCCAGCCCAACCGGCCACCAAACGCGGCACGCCCGGAGCCCAACCCAACAGACGGCCAGCCGTACTCCTCTCCCTTCTCCCGCAACCCTACGCGACCGACCTGGCCATCCTTCCCCTCCCCTCCCCGCTCCGCCGCTATATAAGCCGCCACCCCCGCTCGCCTCTCCCTCCCACCTCCCAAGCCGCCACTCTCAAGCCTCTTGCTCATCCGCGTGCAGCATCTCTCTAGCTTCCCCCTAGAGAGATCTCACAGCCGAATAAGCAGCAGCAAGAACCCCTCCGGCCCTCCTCCCAGCACCAGGAACCAACTCAAGTCGCCAATGGCCGGTCTCAGGATGAAGTTCGTCGCCGTCGCCGCCATGGCGGCAGCGCTCGTGGCCTCCGCGGCCGCCGCCGAGGCCCCGGCCCCGGCGCCCGCCTCCGACGCCGCGGCCGCCGTGCCCCTCGCAGCGGCCTCCTTCGCCGCCGCCGCCTTCGGTTACCTCTTCTGCTAGATCCGTCGCGGTGGCGTGTGATGAGATGAGATGACCCTTCTTCGTCTGTCCGGCTTGGTTTACTCGTCGTCTTGGTGTGTGCGTGCGTGTGTTCGTGTTGGGGCGTGAGGTGTGGGCGCGTGCGTGTGTGTATGTATGGGTCGCGGTGGTGTGGGAGGTGTGTCCAGTACGTGCGCCGGCGTGCCATTCTTTGTGTTGGTGATCATGTACTTACTCTCTTGTTCTTGCTATGAATGAGACCATTTATTTGATTCTTTCTCTCCAGCTTAAACATCAAGTCTTAGCTGTTCTGATGCATGCCGTTGAGATGATGAATCTTTGCGTTTCGCATCACCAAATATTCCTTCAGGAAATTTCGTGCTAAAAACCTCAGTATACAAATGAAACTAATACCAAATTAACTCTGTTCAACGTCAAATTTGGCGTATGAAGATCGATTTGATGCACGCTCCGCATCTGTTACCGGCAAAACATCGATTATTCAAGCTCGGAACTGCTGGTTTCTGTGTCGTACGAGGTGAAAAATGAATTAAGATCCTCGAGCAATGCAATTTGGAAACCAAATAGGCCTTCTGTTTCCTGAAGAACGGTCTTGGGGATTTTTCCCATTGTTTGTGTGGTACATGTACTTGCATGGTTTGTTTGGAGACGCCAGGTTGTTCATTGGGTGAGCGATCGAAAGGGTGGAATGATTGGACCATGTGGCCGCCATGTGCAGCTGCTCAGCATCGGTCCACAGCTGAGTTGTCGAGGTAGGGCAACCGTACCAACTGTATCATTTTCTGCGACCACGCACCAACGGTATCATGGAAGTGGAAGAAGGTGAATTGAACTCCGAACCGTGCGTTAAGCTGAGTTACGGCACAGTTGAACCATTCGTCTAATGTTCTTGTGCTACACATGCATAGGTTTATGGTAAACCTGTTCATGGACAACCCGGCCCGGAGGCCCGAACCCGAAGCCCGACATTCGGGCTGGGCTCGGGCTCCAGTTTCTCGCTTGAAGCCCGGCCCGAAAGCCCGAAATAACTATATATATTATTTTTATTCAAAATATATGTATAATATCTTGAATATGATTAATTTAATTAAAAATGCCACTGTTCATGTGCTTCGGGCCGGGCTCGGGCTTGGGATTTTTTCATCGGGCTTTTCCAAGCTCGGCCCGAACCCGACCCTGCCCGGGGAATGATCAGGTTTAGTTTACGGGGGACAGTTTAGTTAGAAAGAAATAATTCTAGTCAGCGTGTAATTGCGTGTAACTTTTTGTACGTTTAGCATTATTGAATGTTTTTTTTCTCTTAGTCTTTGCCAAGGAAGAAGAATGGCATGAGCGTATAAGCTCATTTTTTTATGTCTGTATAAGTTCGTTTTCGGGAGAAAGGGAGGGCCACAGGAGGCTGGAAAACCGTAAGCCCGACCCTACTGTAATCATGAAACTGGACGACGCCCATATAATTGCTGGGGTTGCCCCTTCCGGCGCATCTACATCCATGAGAACTATAGCTTGCTTATAGCGAGAGTATCACCATCTCGCCACGAAGCGCTCGCTTGTTCGATGTGTTCGCTTCGCTAGTTTGCTTTGTCTTTTTTTTCGTTCTCGTGTTTTTTTTTTCATTCGGGTTTCTCTATTTCTTCAATGGTTTTCTCCACTTTTCTGTTTTACTTTGTTTTTTCTCTGATTTTATTGTTTTTCACTAGTTTTCACCGTTCTTTGGTTTTCTTTCTTTGTTTCTTTCTTGTTTCTTTGCCATTTTCTTCAAGTTTTTTGTTTCTTTCCACGGGTTTCTATCATTTTCTTTCGTTCCTCATCTTTTTACACTGGTTTTTCTTCGGTTTCTTGTTTTTCTTTGTTTTCTTTTGTTTCTTTCTTGCTATTTTTTTTCTTTGTGATACTTCAGCTCCCTCAAGTTTTAACTCAGTTTGTGTCCATCTTTTTATGTTTCTTTGCCACTTTTCATGATTTTTCCTATTCCTTCAACACATATATAATTTTTAGTGCACATTGTACATTTTTGGTGTATAAATGAAGCTTGATACATGTTCGGCATTTTCAAATACACGATGTATACTTTCTTAAAAAACATGCTATGTGCACTTTTTTTAATACATGATCAATAGTTTTTTAATACATGCTGAACATTTTTTATTGTAAGAAACAGTTTTTAAACTGCACGACATTTTTAAATACATGATTAACATTTTCCCAACATATGTTTTTGAAATCATATTTTCCCATATACATTTGTACATTTTTCATATACACCAGGAACATTTTTACCTACACATCTAACATTATTTGTATACATGATTACATGATTACTAATTTTAACAACTTATATTTTATGATGTTTACATTTTCTATATATATTGTCGATTTTTTATACACGAGGAACATTTTTATATACATGTTTGATACTCCCTCCGTTTTTATTTAGTTCGCATATTAGCTTTGGTCAAACTCAAGCTTTACAAACTTTGACCAAGTTTATAAACAAAAATATTAAGATATACTAACAAATTAACAACTTTAGACTTATTATTGAATGTACTTTCACATCGTATAGATTTATTATGATAAATGTCTATATTATTTTCTATAAACTTGGTCAAACGTTACGAAGTTTGACTTCAGTCAACTCTAATATGCAGAGTAAATAAAAACGGAAGGAGTATTTTGGAAATTCATAATTAATCTTTTAAAACATTTTTTTTTCATGTCTACTTTTTCCATAAACATCATATATTTTGTATACATCATGAAACATTATATATATTCTAAAAAAGGAAACATTATATATATACACCTCTAACATTTTCTAAATATATGATAAACATTTTTTAAACATATATTTTATGTATAAATCTTATATTTTTTCTACACATCAGGAATGATTCTTACCTTTAACATTGCCCAAACACATGATTACCATTTAATTTTTTTTTGTATGTCTACCGTTTTCTACAGACATTGTACATTGTTTGTATACATCGGAAACATTATATTACCCCTGGCCACTATATACAGCGCCCTCCATCAGAAACAAGAAAACCAACCCCCAAAAAAAAAACTCTTATCCACTTCCACCCCGTAGCCTCCCGATTCTTCTCCACCTTCCACCGTCGGGCGCCATCCCCCGCAACTCCGGCGGCCTCCTTCCCCCGCTCAGGCCGCCTCCCTCCCCAGCGCCGGCCTCCTCCCTCCCCAGCGCCGGCCTCCTCCCCAGCGCGCCGCAGGCCGGCCTCCCTCCCAGTGTGCCGCCAGCCGGCCTCTTCCCAGCGCGCCTCCGGCCGGCCTCGCCTCAAGCGCGCCGCCGCGACGGCCCTCGCCGCCACCACCACCTCCCACCTCCACCACCACCACCTTCTCATCCTCGTGAGCCCACGCCCGTCACTCCCCACGAACCCCGCCGCCTCCCTCCCTCCTACACCGGCGCCGCCCTTACCTTGCGACGACAGCCGCCCTCCCTCGCGCCGGCAGCCGCCCTCCCTCGCGCGCCGGCCTCCTCCACCCCCACTCTCAGGACGCCTTCCTTCCTGCGCTCCGGCTTCCTCCTCTCGCGCCGGCCTCCTCCCTACCCTGCGCTCTGTCTGCCTTTCTTCCCGTGCTCCGGCCGTCTTCCTCCCCACGCTCCGGCCGCCTTCCTCCCCGCAATCAGTCCGCCTCCCTCCCCACGCTCCGTCCACCTTCCTCCCCGAGATCCATCCGCCTTCTCCCCTGAGATCCCACGGCCATGGCGGGGGTGGAGACGAGTTCGTCCTGGGCGTGCGCATCCTCAGGAAGTCCATCTGCAATATGGGCACCTCGCAGAGACCTCATAGTGCTCGTCCCAGACTACTCTCCAAAGCCATCGAGGTATGCGTGCACATCTGCACTTCAGTCGACAAAAATCAGCAGAATTGGTACTATGAACTTCTGTGCTGGTCGATCTTGTGTGTTACTTTAATGTTGGACTGAGGAATTTGGCATTAAAATGAAATCATATACAAGCTAAAACATAGAGCTAGCAACTTCTGTTTGTAGTTTGAACTTAGGCTCGTCTCTCTCCGTCTGTCGTACTTTAATCGTTCTTTGCCATGATGTTGAATCAAGTAACTGTGCGTGCATTGCAGCAGTAATGTTTATTTGGCGCAGAAAGCTCACCAAGAAAAACCATCTCGATTAATTAGCATTTTGGAAGTGCATGCTTTGGCAATTAACTCCGGAGTGCATTGTCGGGGGTTAGGTGCGACATATGCCAAAGGATGGCTTATCATGGTGGGGGCGAGTAGAACGTCGTCGGTGCCTGAAAACGGGATGAGGTGAAGACATGCACGCCGGCGGATCTTACCCAGCTTCAGGGCTCTCCGAGGAGATAACACCCCAACTGCTGCTCTGCGGGGTCTCCGCATGGTCACTAAGACAAAGTGAGTACAAGGTTGCTCCTTGAGCTGTTTCTAGAGGTAGGAGAAGGCAAGGCTAGCTCTCTCCTTCCTATATGATCTGGTCTAGTGCTAATGGATTCCAACCCTTTGCATGGATGCCCTGGGGGGTTTATATAGGCCTACCCCCAGGGCTACAATGGTAAAACCGGCTGGGCGCGGGTCCCAGCCGCCTGTCTCTCAGGCCGCCGTCTTCTCCGCCGACTACTGGGGCCCGCCGACTGGCCTGGTACGGGGGCGTCAGCCCTTGTCCTCCGCGGGCGGGTCTTGCCGGCCGCGGATCACTGTAGTCGTGCTTCTAATGACGCGGGCTTGGTCATGGGGTCATGGCAACAGTGTCGCCGCCTGATGGGCGATCACTGTTGCCATTCCCCGTCGTGTCTGGTTAATGGCGTGTGGGGCCCGTGGGAGGGGCCAGCCGACTCCTGGGGGCCACCTCCCAACGGGTTCGTCTTGTGGCGCTCTTGCCGTCTTCTGTACTCCCGCTGACTGGAGGGACCCACCGTCTCTGGGTCGTACAGATAGGCCGTCGTGGGCACAGGGCTCCGCCCCCATAGGATGATGTCAGGGCTGACATGGCAATAGTGCCGCGCCGGACGGAGATCTCCGTCGGTACGGCGCACTGTGGCCATGCCTGCTCTCAATAAAACAAGGTGGTTGGAGTTGCAGTCCGACTCCCTATAGCCAGCCTCTTCGGAAGTCGGCTTATCTTGGAGTCGCCTCTGGGACTCGGCTTATCTTGGAGTCGCCTCTGGGACTCGGCTTATCTTGGAGTCGCCTCTGGGACTCGAGGGGCGCAGCCTGCCCCGATGTCTTGAAAGGTTCTGGGACTCGGGTTAGCCTACCCGTGGCCCATTACTCCGACAGTAGTCCCCGAAGCTGGTGAGGCTCCAAGGGTGATACGTCGTGGGGCCTCAACAGTTTCATTCTTCTGGTGGTGGTATCTGGGCCTTGCTTGCCGTCTTCCTTCAGGCCGACTATCTGGAGTCGGACTCGTAGAGGGCCGTCTTGCCCCCTAAAGAGTTTGAAAGTCGCGGCGGGAACCAGGCGACGTGCCTGATATGCTTCTCCGCGGTCGCCCACTGCAGACCCGTCGCGCGGCGCCACGTGGCAGGGACAGTCTGCCCACCCACGCGCGCGACGGGACAGGCCGTCAGGCGGGGCCTGCCACTACCGCGCCTCGGCACGCGAACGGATCCGTTGCGGACGAGTGGACGGTTGGGGTTCCCATGTCGTTACTACGCGCAGTAACTTCGTGGGGTAAATCGTGGGGGGCGTGGGGTCCTGTGCGCAGTTAATCCCACGCCCGCCCCATCGGCTTCTCAGCCCATGAGGCTATAAGTAGGTGGGGGAGAGGAGCGGCGAAGCACGCGCGCCCATCTTCCCTGCTTCCCCGCCTCCTCTTGCTTCTTCTTCCTCTTGCCGTCATCGCCCCCAAACCACGCCGTGCCCGAAGCGATGAGCTCCTCCTCCGCCGTCGCGGCTCCTGCCGTGCGCTCCGGCATGTGGGACGGCTCCGAAGTGGACGACGACCTCATCGAGCTCCTCCGTAAGACGCGTTGGCTCCCCGGCATGAACCTGGTGCGAGCCCGTGCCGCGCCGGCGAGGGAGATAAGGCCGGCGCCGGAGGAGGGCGAGCGGGTCATATTCCGCTCGCACCTCATGCGCGACCTGGGGCTGCCGGCGAGCGGTTTCTTCCGCTCCTTCTTGGAGTTCAACGGGCTCCAGCCGCACCACCTTACTCCGAACACGGTGATGCTGCTGGCCGCCTTCGCCACCCTGTGCGAGGGCTTCCTCGACGTTCTCCCCACCATCGAGCTGTGGGGAGAATTCTTCCAATCCAAGCTCGGCACACACGTCGCCGGCGTGCCAGCTCAGTGCGGCGCCTTCATCGCGATGCGAAGGTCGACAGCTGACAATCCATTCCCCTCCATCCCGCTGATTAAGTCGGTGAAGATGTGGCAGCGGTCTTACTTTTACGTGAAGAACGTCGCCCCAGAAGGCGACTAGGTCAACCTGCCGCCCTACGAAGCCGGCGCGCCGGCTGGAAGGCTTCCCAGCTGGTCCCACCGGGTCAAGACGCTGACTCCCGCAGGTGCCGCCGCCGTCGCGCGACTCCGAGTGCTGACGCAGTCGGAGGGCCTGGTCGGGGCCGACTTGCTGGCCGCCTTCGTGGCGCGCCGAGTACTCCCTCTCCAAGGCCGACCTCATCTGATCAGTCAGATGAGCGACCACCGGGACCCAAGTCGGATGTGCTCTAGGGACATGCCCCACGCGGAGGTGGCGAACATGGTGAACCACATCGCGAACTGCGAGCTTGCGGTGGATTGGCAGTTCGGCAAAGAACCGTACTCGCGCGCCAACCCCCCGCTAGTGGTAAGTCGTATCTTTTGCTCTTTTGTTTTCTTTTGCAGCCGAATCCGACTTCTGATCTTCTTGGTTTCTTCGAGTCAGAACCCCCTCATTCAGCCTGCAGCCGGCGCCTCGGGACCGCCCCGTGAGTTCGTCCCCGACCGAGCGGAGAGCGACGTCGACGACCCTGACTTGGGGGCGGCAGCGATGGAGGCCGACGCCGAAGGCGGAGGAGAAGGAGCAGGAGGCGGCTTCAGGCCCTCGGCCACCTTCGCCGACTGGCCTGATGACGACGCCGAAGGGGAAGTCGCCCCGCGCCACCAATTAAAGGTCGGCCAGCCAGGCGCGAGTTCCTCCGCCGGCTTGGCCGGTCAAGTCGGCGCAAAGAAGCGCCGGGCCGGGCCGAGTTCGCTCGGCGGCCGGCCGAAGAAGTTCAAGGGGGCGGCCGTCGCGACCAAGCGGGAAGAGGCGGCCGCGAAGGCCAACCGCTTCCGCAAGGAAGTAAAAAGGCCGCCACTCATCTCTGCGTAAGTGCTCCGTCTTTGACTTGCTTTCTTCTGTCGAATCTCGTCATAATTTCTTACATGCCTTCTCTGCTTCAGGGCCCCCCTTTCCCTTGAGAGGGTCGCCGTCTCCTCCGTCATGGGGTCGGCCGAGACGTCCGCCAATACTCGGCGGATTGACCCCGCCGCCGACCTTCGGGAGGCGATGGAGCAAAACGCGCAGGAGAAGTGCGACGAGGAGGAGGCCGACCATCTGGAGAAGGCGCAGGCCGAGAAGGCGGCGGCCTCCGCCCAGAAGAAGCTGGAAGAGGCCGAAGCCGCCGTCGCAGCAAGACAGCGGGCTGAGGAGACCACGCACCGCCAATCGGTGTTGCTCGTCATCCCGCTGAACTCCGCACCGCCGCCCCCGGAGTTCACGGGGCAGACTGGAGAAGCCGGCGGGGAGAACCCCATCATGGAGAAGGACGACGGCGAAGCCTCCGCGTCGGGCACGGCCGTGCCGCCACCGCCGCCTTCGCCGCCGTCTGGGAGCGCGCATGATAAGCAGCCGGCGGGCCCGCCGGTGCCGCCGACTGAAGATGAGGCCGTGGCGAAGCTGCTCCTTCAAGTTGCCTCGCCAACGCGCCGCCGCCTTGAGAAGGCGATTTCGGCGCCACGCCCCTTGGAGGCCGGCGCCGCCAGCTCGGCCATCCCAGACGCCGAGGCGACAAGCGCCGCGCCTGTTGGGTGGGTGCGAGGAGGCGGCACAGGCCCGCTAAACCAGGCGCTCCTGGACGTCCAGGCGAAGCTGCGAGCTGAGGGCGACGCCATCCAGAGCTGCACCAAGGTGCATCTGGTGTCGCGAGCAGCCGTCCGGGTATGCCAGCGCACCCACTGGGTGTATGCCAGTGCACCCACTTTGTTTTTTCTTTGTGGGGGCGCGCCAGCGCACCCACTGGGTGTAGTCCCTGAGTTTCAGGCCGGCTGCTCAGTAGACGGCCCGGAACTCCATCTGGCGAGTTCCATATATTTATCTTCGTCTGAAACGCTTATTACAGGAGTATCACAACCTCCGTGTCACTGCCTTCAACCGCAATGTTGAGGAGCTGGGCAAGCGGACCGCCGACTTGTCAGAGAGCCGGAGTGAGTCCTTCTTCTTTTTCGCGGGGGCGCGCTGGCGCACCCGCGGGTTGTAGTCCCCGAGATTCAGGCCGACTGCTGAGCAGTCGGGCCGGATCTTTCTGGCGACCTTTCTTGTTGACGACTTAACGTCTTTTTCCTTTTTCATTCTTCAGAGGCCAACGCTACTCTTCAGCAGCGGCTGGGCGAGGCCAATACCGCCTTGCATGCCAAGGGGGAGGAGTGCAGCAAGCTCGCCACAGAGCGCGACCTGCTGGCTACGCAGCTGGCGGAGCAGAAGGAGCTGCTCAAAAAGGCGCAGGACGAGGCGGAGAAGAGAGAGACCGCTCTCCTGGCCGAGTTCGAAAGCGAGCGCTCCTCCTGGACCGACAAGGAGGCGATGCCGACCTCCGGCTTCCATGAGATCGAAGACATCGTCGACGGTGAGTTTCTTTGCTTTCTTTCTTTGAGCCGCTGACTGTAAGTCAGGCCGACTCCTGACTCTTTGTCTTGCTTCTTTTTGGCAGACTTCTTCCCTGGCCATTCGCAGGCGGTCACTCGAGCCATCGAGGCTGATCGCGAGGCGTGGAGGGCAAATGGCGCGGAGATCGCCGCCAACGCCCCCCTGACCATTGACGAGCAGCTCCTGAGCATCGAGACTTGTCTACGTCCGGCCCATCAGCTGCTGCGCCGGCTTCAACGCGCCGGTGCTAAGGCGATTGCCGCCCTGTGGCCAGACATGCCAGTTCTGCGCACTCCCAGTCGGACTGCCGACTGGCTGGAGGTCGCAGCTGGCTGTCTTGAGGCCTGGAAGGGTTCCTCGGCCCGGGCTGGAGTGCGCTGGGCCTTGGAATTCGTCAAGGCTTGGTATCCGGGGCTGGACCTGGACCGGCTGGCCGCGTTCTGGTCGAGGCCCAGGCAGAGCTGGTGGCTGTGGAAGGCACCCTCGTCGAGCATGCGGCGGCTATTGCCGATTATACCGACACCAGCGTTCGTTCCTGAGCGGGCCGCAAACGACGAGGAGGTGCCGCCGGAGTGGTTCGGGATGAACCCGGACTAGGACGAAGACTCGGCGGAGGTGATCAGCTCCAGCGCCGAGGAGGAAGGCGAGGCGGAGGACGGAGGCGAGATGGAGGCGCCAGAAGACAGAGCGGGCGACCAGCCTCAGCTCGATCGTGCCTCCAGCAACGAGCCGCGTCCGACCGAGCCGGCTGCCGCCGGAGACGATCAAGCCGAGATTGCCCAGCCGGCTGCCCCGGCGCCTGACACCACTGTCTCCTCCGACCCTCCGAACCCGTCTGCCGCTTCTTAGGCTGCCGTCTTGCCTTTATTTTATCTGTTTTGATAGTCTTGGAAAAAACTTGTCAATTTGCACAATTCCACCCGTGGGGTGTATTTTGAACTTGGCCAAGGGCCTATGTTATGTAAATATTTATTCGACTTCTATCTTTCCTTGCTCATCGCTCTTTTGGCTTTTTCCTTTGCCGCCTTCCCTCAGTCGCCGCCTTGCCAGACGGACAACCGCTCTGCGGACTGCCGCTGGGTCAAATGCTTGGCTACTTTAGGGAAGGCAAGTACTTGGCCTTTTTTAGAGTCTTTTAACAAGTTGGATAGAAGGCGGCAAGCCAACTACTCAAGAGTCGGCTTTGCGAAGAGAGGCTAGAAGCCGGCTGGAGCTATGTTTATGCTTTGAGTTCTTAGCCATTTTTCGTGTGGGCGCCCATTCTTCCTTACTCTCTGCCCACCAACAGTCGCTCTGCGAACTGCGGCTTCTGACAGGAGACGGCTTAGGCACCGCACACTAATTGTCCGACTGCAGGAAGCATTTCATAGCGCAAGGCGGCGAGTCCCCGGGCCGACTAGTCGAACCCGGTGCTAAGCGGCGTAATAAAGAACAACATACTCGAAGGCATAATTCTTATCATACAGATAACAAAAAGGGCAGTCCCCGAGCTCGTCTCGGGGGACCCGAAGTCTCGGTACTTTAATTCAAAGGATAGCGTGGTACATACTGCATCAACTGTAAAACCTTCGGAGAAGATTTGCATTCCATGGCCGTTCCGACTCTTTGCCGGAGTCGTCTCTCTTGCGTGCTCGGGGCTTCTGAGCGTCGATCAGGTAGTAGGAGTCGTTGCCCAACACTTTGCTGATGATGAAAGGGCCTTCCCAAGGCACCGACAACTTGTGCTGGCCGGCTGTTCGCTGGATCAGTCGGAGCACAAGGTCGCCCTCTTGGAAAGATCTCGGCCTGACCTTCCTGTTGTAGTATCGGTGCAGGCTTTGCTGGTAGATGCTGGACTGGCTGAGTGCCAACAGCTGACCCTCTTCCAGCAGATCGACGCCGTCCTGACATGCTTCTTCTGCTTCCTCCTTGGTGTACATGGTGACTCGCGGGGAGTCAAACTCTATGTCCATTGGGATGACGGCTTCAGCACCGTAGACGAGGAAGAAAGGCGTGAAGTCGGTTGACTTGTTTGGAGTCGTGCGCTGACTCCAGAGGACGGCTGGCAGCTCCTCAAGCCAGCAGCCGGCCGAACGCTCGAGTGGTTCGACCAGTCGAGGCTTGATGCCAGATAGGATGAGGCCGTTTGCTCGCTCTACCTGGCCGTTTGACTGCGGATGGGCAACAGACGCTAAGTCCAGTCGGATGCCCTGCGTCGCGCAGAAACAGGCCAAGGCGCCTTTGGCAAAATCTGTGCCATTGTCGGTGATGATGCTGTGTGGTATGCCGTACCGAATCGTGATGTCGGAGACAAAAGTCAGTACAATCGGACCATTCAACTTCTTGATGGGCTTTACTTCTATCCACTTGGTGAACTTGTCCACCGCGACAAGTAGATGAGTTAGGCCGCCTCGTGCGTCTTGAATGGTCCCACCATGTCCAGGCCCCAAACAACAAAGGGCCAGGTGATTGGGATAGTCTTGAGTGTGGAAGCCGGCTGAAGCGGCTTGGAGCGGAACTTCTGGCACCCCTTGCATTTTTGGACTAATTCCTTGGCCTCTTCTAGGGCAGTTGGCTAGAAGAAACCGTGTCGGAAGGCTTTGGCGACGAGTGCTCTTGAGGCCGCATGGTGGCCGCACTCACCTTGATGGATGTCTTTGAGAATTGCTTGGCCTTGCTCTGGTTCGATGCAACGCTGGTAGACACCAGTGACGCTGCGCCTGACCAGCTCTCTGTTGACTATGGTGTAGGCTGCCACTCGGCGTTGCACTTGCCGAGCCAAGGTTTCATCGGTTGGCAGCTCTTTGTTTACTAGGAACTTGAGGATGGGCTGGGTCCATGAGGGTGCTGCTATTTCTTCAATTGCCACCACTGCAACTTGGACGAGAGCGGCTGGGCTGGGAGGAGGCGGGTTGGAGTCCGCGACCGCTTGTTGGATCGCTGAAGTCCCCGGGCCGACTGGCGCAGTCCCCGGGCCGACTGGAGCAGTACCCAGGCCGAGCTCTGGAGTCTTCGGACTGGTCGCCGCAGTCCCCGGGCCGGGTTTTGAAGTCCCCAGGCCGGCTTCGACTGCGGTGTTTTTGGAGCCATCTGTAAGAATTCTCGTGCCGTCTTCCGGGGCTCTTGAGTCGGATCCGACTTCTTCAGGGGGAGCCGGCACAAAGATGGAGTCTGATTCTGGTGAAGGCTTGATAGACGGCTTGAGGAGGCGCTGAAGGGCAACGCGGGATGGTATTGCTTGACGGGTGGAGCCAATTCGTGCCAGGGTGTCTGCTTGGTCGTTGTCATTTCTTGGCACATGAAGGAACTCGCACCCCTCAAAATATCCGCTGAGTTGCTGCACCAGGAAGCGGTAGCTCGCCATGTTTGCATCTTTGGCGTCCCAGTCGCCAGATGACTGCTAGACCACCAAATCGGAGTCGCCATAACACAGGATCCGACGAATGCCGAGTTCTTTGGCAAGCCAGAGCCCGTGAATGAGCGCCTCGTATTCGGCGACGTTGTTGGAGGCGGCGAAGTGGATCTGCAGCGCATACTTGAGCTTGTCGCCTTTAGGGGAAGTGAGGACAACACCGGCTCCCAAGCTGGTGCGCATCTTGGAGCCGTCGAAATGCATCCGCCAATGGGTGGAGTCGGGCGCTGGTGGCAGGTACTGGGTCTCGGCCCAGTCGACGAAGAAGTCGGCCAGCGCTTGCGACTTGATGGCGGTGCGGGGCTGGTAGTAGATGGTGTAGGGGGGCAACTCTATGGCCCATTTGGCCACTCGGCCCGAAGCGTCTCGGCTTCCAATGATCTCGGCCAATGGGGCTGTGCAGACCACAGTGATTGGATGCTCTTGAAAGTAGGGCTTCAACTTCTTGGCGGCAAAGTGCACGCCGTAGCACATCTTCTGATAGTGGGGGTAGTTCTGCTTGGAGGTCGACAGTACTTCACTCAGGTAATACACCGGTCTCTGGACAGGTAGCGCCTTGCCTTCCTCCTTGCGCTCCACTACAATGACTGTGCTGACTACCTGGCTGGTGGCGGCAATATACAGGAGCATGGGCTCTTTAGGAGTCGGAGCCGCCAGCACAGGGGGAGTAGTCAACATCTTCTTCAACTGGAGAAATGCTTCGTCCGCCTTGTGGTTCCACACGAAAAAGGTGGTCTTCTTCATCAGTTGGTATAAGGGGAGAGCTTTCTCACCCAACCGACTGATGAATCGGCAGATGGACGCCAAGCAGCCGGTGAACTTTTGCACATCTAGCAGTCGGCTAGGTACCTCCATCCTCTCGATGGCCTTGATCTTCACAGGGTTGCATTCTATGCCGCATTCAGAGACCAGGAAGCCAAGGAGTTGGCCGGCTGGTACTCCGAAGACGCACTTCTCGGGGTTGAGCTTGATCTGGAATCGGCGCAGGTTCTCAAAGGTTTCCTTGAGGTCCTCCAGCAGTGTTCCACGCCTCTCCGTCTTCACCACCACATCGTCTACGTAGACGTGGGCGTTTCTACCGAGTTGCTTGAGGAGGCACTTCTGCATGCAACGCTGAAAGGTGGCGCCGGCAATCCTCAAGCCGAACGTCATGGTTAGGTAGCAGAAGGCTCCGAACGGCGTGATGAAGGCGGTTTTCAGTCTGTCTGCCGGGTTCAGCTTGATCTGGTGATATCCTGAATATGCATCTAAGAAGCTCAACAGCTCGCATTCGGCTGTGGAGTCTATCACCTGATCAATTCTCGGCAGAGCAAATGGGTCCTTGGGGCAAGCTTTGTTGAGGCTTGTGTAGTCAATACACATCCGCCACTGCTTGTTCTTCTTCAACACCAGGACCGGTTTTGCTAACCATTCTGGAAAAAACACTTCCATAATGAAGCCGGCCGCCAGGAGCCGAGCTATCTCTTCTCCAACAACTCTTCTCTTCTCTTCTAACAGGCGGCGCAAGGGCTGCCTGACGGGCTTCACATCAGGTCGGACATGTAACTTGTGCTCGGCGAATTCCGTCGGTACACTTGGCATGTCTTTAGGGGACCATGCAAAGATGTCTCGATTCTCACGGAGGAAATCGACGAGCTCGCCTTTCTATTTGCTGTCAAGGTTTGCACCTATGACAGCGTACCTCTCCGGGTGCTCCAGGTCCAAGGGTATCTTCTTTGTTTCTTTGGCTGGCTTGAACGAACCCTCTGCTTCCGACTCCTTGGGGTCGGGCGACATCTCTGGCTGCTTTCCGGCCATCGCCACGACCCGATCAAGGAGCCGCTTCTCATCTGCGATTACCAGGGACTCGGCCAGCCGACTGCTCTCAGCCGCGCAAGCGGACGACTTTCTGTAGTCGCCGGCTATGGTCAGAATCCCCTTGGAACTCGGCATCTTCATCTTGAGGTAGGCGTAGTGGGGGACCGCCATGAACTTGGCCAAAGCAGGTCGGCTAAGAAACGCATGGTACGGGCCTTCGAGGTCCACCACTTCAAACCAAACTGGCTCTCGGCAGAAATGATCTTTGTCTCCAAAGAGGAAGTCTATCAGGATCTTGCCGATTGGTGAGCAGGAAAGGCCAGGTACAATGCCGTGGAACACAGTCCAGCTGCTCTGGAGCTGTCTTTGCTTGATTCCTAACTTCTCCATGGTATCCTTGTACAGGATGTTGATGCTACTGCCTCTGTCTATCAGCACTCATGAGAAGCGAGCGGCCCGTCTATCCGTGGCCAAGGTGGCACTCAAAACCAGGGCGTAGGAGCCTGGATTCGGCATCACCTCTGGGTGATCAGCTCTGCTCCAACTGATAGGCTTCTCGGACCAATGCATAAATTCTGGAGTATCTGATGCTACTGCATTTACTTCTTGCTGCTGCAGCCGCCTGCTGCGTCGATCATCAGCCACACTGGTGAACACCACATAGGCTCTGTGCTCTTCCGGGTACTCATCTCGTACTGCGCCGACTGGCCTGGTAGCCGGCTGCTGGGGCGGCGGTGGAGGCGGCAGCCCAGCAGGCGGGGGAGGAAGGAGGTCGTCTCCCTTAGCGATCCTGGTGAGCCAGTGGCACTTTCGGGTGGTATGGTTTGACGGCTTCGCGCCGCTGTGGAACTTGCAGGGGCCATCTAGAGTCTGCTCGTAAGAGAAGGCCGGCAACCAGTTGGACTTGCCGCCTTTCTATCGCTTGGTCGGAGGCTGCCCCTCCGGCTGTTGGTCTTCGACTGTCGCAACCTGCCGACTGCTGGAAGCCGGAGTTCTGGGAGCCTGAGGGGCCACTTTGCCAGTCGCATTAACTTGAATCTCCGTCTTCATGGAGGAGTCGGCCGTGGCATACTTGTCTGCTATGATCAGCAGCTCGTCGAGGGTTTCCGGCTCGTCGCAGAGGAGCCTGTGCTTGAGGAGGGTGCCTTCTCTGCATCCGGCGGTGAATTACTCGATAGCCTGCACCTCGTGCACGCCCTCGCAGGAGTTCCGAAGCTTGGCCCAGCGCGTGAGGTAGTCGCGTGTTGACTCGTCGGGGCCTTGCACGTACAAGGAAAGCTGGCGAGGCTTGGGAGGTCGCTTGTACGTGCTCGTGAAGTTGCGGATGAAGGCCTCGGTGAAGTCGACCCAACTGTTGATGCTGCGGGGCTTCAGGATGTTCAACCATGTCCGGGCCGTGCCCTGGAGCATGAGTGGAACGTACTTCACGGCAACACGCTTGTTGCCATTCGCTATGTTGACGGCCGTGGAGTAGTCAACTAGCCAGTCTTCTGGCTTCACGAAGCTGATATACTTGGGCGTGTCTCGGGGGAGCGTGAACCCTTTGGGAAAGGGCTCGTCTCGGATGCGAGGTCCGAAGCAGGGCGGACCCAACTCGTCTTCTTCTTCCAGCGCCAGGGATCGGTGGAGTCGGTCGATCCGGTGGCGGGCGTCATTCTCTCCGACTCCCTCTCGGCGGCCAAGGCGGCCACCGAGAGTCGGATGCTCAACGAGCGGCGGGGAGACTCGCCTTTCTCTTCGCGGTGGGGGAGGCAGATAGTCACCCTGCCGTTCCACTGCTCTTGGGCGGCCGTCTTGGTCGCGCTCAATGGTGATGCGAGTCCGACTATGGCTGACAGCCGGCTCTTTGTCTTTTCTTCCGTGGACACCGCCAGTCGGCGTCCGAGACGTCGCGCCTTGATCTCGGCGGGGAGGCAGGTCATCGTCTGGTCGCTGCGGCGCCTCTGTGCGGACGTCGGCTGCGTTCTGCGCGGCAGCCGCGTCGAGGAGCTGCTGGACTCGCTCCGTCATCAGGCAGCGCTCTTCGCCCTCGAAGTTTTTCAGCTCATCAGTCGCCGCCTGGGCGGGGTGGATGTTCTCTACAGGCATCGCATACACGGGGCGATTGGCCCCGAACAGGTTGGCAATGGTCACGCCGCGCTGCTGGACCGCGCCTAGGCGGCTAGGCCCAGTCAGAGCCGGCAAGCCGCCCACAGCGCGATCCATCTCACACTGGTAGGCTTCTGACAAGCGCCTCATGCTTGCCAGCTTCTTCACGCCTTCGATGATCTGAAGGCGGCGCGCCTCCAGCGTCTCGACGTCGGCGTCTTCCAGAATAGGCGCGGTCAGGTCTCGTAGGGCCGCGTCGAGTGGGTCATGAGCTCCCTCACCGGAATGCTCGCCATGACAGATGACGAGCACCTCCGAGATGGCGCTTCCGCCACTCTCTTCATGAGGGAGTGTCTCGTCGTAGACCACCACGTTGGTGGGGAACGCGTCAAGCGACGCGGCGTCGGAGTCGACCAGCATCGGGTCGGTGGAGCCTACGGACTCCAAGTCCACGGCAGGCTCGCCGGTGATGTGGAGTTGGTCGAGGAGGCCCGCGAGGAGGCTCTCGGGGCCGCCCGTGCCTGCATCGGATGCAAGCTCGTCGGAGAGGCGAACCTCGCCGACAAGTTCGGCGAGGCAGCTGGCTGCGTAGGCGGCCTCAGCGCCACGCAGCGCGTCGATGCAGAATCCGTCTGGCGAGCCTGGCTGGCTGCGCTCGCCAGGGAGGAAAAGGGTTCCCGTCTAGAACAGATCTCCGGACAACGGTGCACCTCGCCCCACGGTGGGCGCCAAATGTCGGGGGTTGGGTGCGACATATGCCAAAGGATGGCTTATCATGGTGGGGGCGAGTAGAACGTCGCCGGTGCCTGGAAACGGGATGAGGTGAAGACATGCACGCCGGCGGATCTTACCCAGCTTCAGGGCTCTCCGAAGAGATAACACCCCTACTGCTGCTCTGCGGGGTCTCCGCATGGTCACTAAGGCAAAGTGAGTACAAGGTTGCTCCTTGAGCTGTTTCTGGAGGTAGGAGAAGGCAAGGCTAGCTCTCTCCTTCCTATATGATCTGGTCTAGTGCTAATGGATTCCAACCCTTTGCATGGGTGCCTTGGGGGGTTTATATAGGCCTACCCCCCAGGGGTACAATGGTAAAACTAGCTGGGTGCGGGTCCCAGCCGCCTGTCTCTCAGGCCGCCGTCTTCTCCGCCGACTACTGGGTCCCGCCGACTGGCCTGGTACGGGGGCGTCAGCCCTTGTCCTCCGCGGGAGGGTCTTGCCGGCCGCGGATCACTGTAGCCGTGCTTCTAATGACGCGGGCTTGGTCATGGGGTCATGACAACAGTGCCGCCGCCTGACGGGCGATCACTGTTGCCATTCCCCGTCGTGTCTGGTTAATGGCGTGTGGGGCCCGTGGGAGGGGCCAGCCGACTCCTGGGGGCCGCCTCCCAATGGGTCCGTCTTGTGGCGCTCTTGCCGTCTTCTGTACTCCCGCTGACTGGTGGGACCCGCCATCTTTGGGTCGTACAGACAGGCCGTCGTGGGCACAGGGCTCCGCCCCCATGGGCTGATGTCAGGGCTGGCATGGCAACAGTGCCGCGCCGGACGGAGATCTCCGTCGGTACGGTGCACTGTGGCCATGCCTGCTCTCAATAAAACAGGGTGGTTGGAGTTGCAGGCCGACTCCCTATAGCCGGCCTCTTCGGAAGTCGGCTTATCTTGAAGTCGCCTCTGGGACTCGGCTTATCTTGGAGTCGCCTCTGGGAGTCGACTTATCTTGGAGTCGCCTCTGGGACTCGGCTTATCTTGGAGTCGCCTCTGGGACTCGAGGGGCGCAGCCTGCCCCGATGTCTTGAAAGGTTCTGGGACTCGGGTTAGCCTACCCGTGGCCCATTACTCCGACATGCATCTATCTTTCCCCTGCAATATGTATGTGTGGTGTAGTCAGTGTGCTGAAGATGAAGTTTCATGTCGAACTTTTCCAGTTAATATACGTGGTACTTGGTCATATATTTCACATGAACTTACTTCATTGTTAAGCATCTTTCCATCTAAACTTCCATTCCTACAGGTGAAGAATACACAGTAGGATCTGCCCCAGCAAACCACATGTCGCTGGAGGCGCTCTGCCTCTCCTATGCACCCCCTGCTTCCATCTCCCTCCACCGCCGCCCTCCCTTACCCCTCCGCAGTTCTTGGCACCGTGGTTGTGGCCCCGCACTGGATCGACGCGTCGCTATCGCTCTGCCGCCGCGTACAGAGAGTTCAACACCGCAACCCCCGTCCGTTCAATCTTGCCGCCATGGGCGTGCCCCACTCCAACTCCCTTGCCTGTGCTTCCGTGGCGAAACAGTACAACCTGTATGAGGAACCATGGGGGGTCCAGGACGTCCAGCTCGGCAGTCCAACTCGGCATGATTCACGTCATCGTTGGCCCCATGTTCGCTTGCAAGACCACCGCGCTTCTCCGCCGGCACCGGCAGGTACTCACCCATGTCCCGTCTCTTGCTTACTGCTTCATTTTGTGTTGCTAAAAACAAAAAACAAGCAAGTTCAAAGTGAAAATAATGAGAAGCTAGATGTTTTAAAAAATCATAAGTTATTTTACTGAATCTCTATTGAAAATTAGCTCACGTTTTACTGAATCAGAAGTGGTTTGTACTTTTTTGCTTGATGCGTGTTCTTGAGCAGTTCCTCCTCCCAGCGTGCCTCCCGTCGCCGACCCCCGCCCCCAACAAACCTCCTGCCGATGACCCGCCTCCATCCGCCGGCGTGCTTCCCTCGCCGTCCGCGGCGCGCCTTCCTCCCTGTCTATCTCCCGTGCGCCACCTCACCCGACGACCTGTGCACCAGTGCACCACCACCCCTACACCGCCATGGCCGGCCACCGAGATCCAAGGCTGAGGAGGACCTATGAGTCTTGCTCGCCGGAGCTAGGTTGCTCGCCAGCCACCTTCCTCCCCTGCACTCTCCCATTGCCTTCCTCGTGGCGCTCCGTCCACCTTCCTCCCCGCGCTCTGGCCGCCTTCCTCCCGCCGCTCCGGTCGCTCCCTCCCACGCACGCCGGCCGACCGCATCCTTGCTTCCATCAGCTCCACCTCGACGGAGCCGTCAGTCCACCGGAGTACAGGTAGCCGGTCACCCGACTCGATCCAAAAATCTTCTTTTTTAGTGGATGTGCTTATCCCTGAGTGAATGGCACATGTGTCTCACAAGTGGCTGTGTTTATGCCTGAATGGAACCTATTTGTCCAACTTACTGATACTTGTATTTATTCTGGCCTAATAAATTAGTTAATATATGTGATTCATGTATCCTATGATTTTCATCATCATAATGCCTTGAAAAAGATTTATGCTGAATTTATGCGGCTGTATAGTTACCGTCCGCCAATTGGAATTTTTCAGATGTTGAGAGCGAAAAATGCACTGCTCAACTCAGAAAATAGCTGGAAAAAAGAACTATAGCTTTCTGTATGCTTGTTTTAAGTTCTTGCATCAAGTGACACCAAACCTGTTTGATGGAATATTCACAATGAATGATTAAACAGAAGTGACACACTCAGTTCAAAAACTAATTTTGGATAAGTGCAATTCCTATTTTCCATGTGTTCTGCATTTTAGGTGGAGGAGAACCAGTAAGTGCTACTACTGGTGTACGCCAAGTTCAAGGATTTTGACATGCTCGAGCATCCACTGGCTCCGACCTCCACCCGCTGCCGCACGCCTGGGATCCGCAACCTCCAACCTCGCGTGGACCTCGGCTGGTTTCTCTGTCCCGAGTGCCACCGCCGGCCTCCCTACAGCATGGCTTCGGTTCCCTCTCCGGATGCGTCTGCACCAACCATCTCTATGAGGCTACCCTATTCCTTCGCTGGATTACTCCTTCCACCAGCAGCCCCCCTAGAAAACCACATGTCTCATATTTGTTCTTATTTTCTTGCAGGATGCATCAAAAAGCCAGATTCACAAATTCATCTTCTATATGCTTTTCAGTTCACCGATTTCCCATTAGTAAGTCCAATTTATTTTGTGTTTCAACCTTCTTCCTATAACACTTGTGCTTGAATGGATACAAAGAGTGTATATTTACTTTTCTTGTAAGTAAACCTGTCGCCGATCCTCCACTGCTCCATTAATGCTCAAGTCCCCTTGTTATACTCTTTATTTATTTCTGTACCATTAGCAATGTAAGCACCAAAATTAGGCTTTCAGTTTGCTAAGTTGCTTCAGTATCAGTATCAAATGTATATGTTACAGCAGTTCGTTGAGAAGAAAAACATCAGTTTGAAAAACATGGAGCCGCTGCTGCTGTACTGCTCTACTCATCAAGCACAACACATGAGCACAGAGCACGCATCATGCACGCCGTACACAAAAGATTTTTTTCCCAAAGTCTGTTCAATTTGGGTATGAATGTTAGGTTGTCTCATAGTCAGAGTAGATTTCCAAGTTGTAGACATGTTTTGTACTGTATGGACCACTGTCATAGGAAGTTTTGTGTAAATTGCAGATTATTTTATTGTTAATTTCTATTGCAGATTCAATAAATGCACCCTAATTTGTCTTCTTAGTGTAGTTTTATTGTGAAGATTTTTTAATGCACACCGAAACCAGATTGTCTACTGCTACATGCGCATCATATGCATATTTTTCCATCGGGAAACCTCATCATATGTATCTGTCTTCTAACTTCAGATTTTGATAAATGCAAAGTTGTATTCGTGTACACATTTCTAATTTCTATTGCTATTAGTTCAAATGATCAATTGATATAAGTTCCCATGATATTGTCCCATCAGTTCAAGTGATCATTGTTGTCTTTGTTTAAGTTGTTCAAGTACAAATTACTAGCATTGACCTTTGTGCAGCGATCAGGCCGTTCAGCTCTGCCTCCGCAAGCCGTTCACCCCTGCCACATGAGGCCGTTCGACGATGCAGCGCTCATCATGTTTTTTTTTTCAGTACATGTTTTGTGTGCTTTTCAGTTCACCTACTTGATGATTCTATGTCCAATTTCCCCTTTGTTTACGTGTTCTTCCTATAGTAAACTAGGTGTTTGTGTTGTGCCTTAATAAGCATTTGAGAAAACCTTGTATGGATCGAAACTACCATATGTTCTGTTCTATTCTTGTAAATGAAGCTCTGCTTCTGTTTTGTTTGAAGTTATTTGGCATAGAAATTAGTATATGTTTTACTGTAAAAGACATATATAAAATGTCTTGAGGCATGCTAGTAGAAATCTGAAAATGCACTCAGTTCAGTTCCTATATTTTATTCCAGTTCAATTCTAATTTTGTTACACACTTCTATGTCATGTTTAATTTCCCATAGTGGCCATGGGTGTGTGGGTTAGGCTTGGCTGTGTGTGCTGGTTATTTGAAGAAAAATAATTGAACAAGAAAACCAGGGCTATTCCATTTCCTGAGAGCTACAAATCACGGTGGTTCATTAGTACATATCCACCTATAGCCCGTTCAACGATGTGAGCCACGCAAGTCCGAAAGAAATGGACAAAACAATGGTGGTGGTGAGAAGAATAGAGCTCGTTCAATGATGTAAGCCGCGCAATTTTGAAAGGATTCACATCAGTACAAACTCGAGAGGGCATGTATTGCCATCCAGGATTCACATCAGTACAAACTCGAGAGGGCATGTATTACCGTCCAGAGTACATTCTTCTTCATGTATCACTATCCAAAAAGTATATAAAACTATTGCTACTCTTCCCCCAATTTAATGTACATATAGAAAAAGTTCAAATATATGCTAAAAAACAATTTGGTTCTAAGTTATATAGTGATTTATAATACACGAAAATTTGTAGCGGTTCAGCAAAGCGATTCATATCGGTACAAACTCCAGAGGTCATAAGTTCAAGGACAAAAGTTTAGAAAAAAAGAAGAAGAAACCGGGGTGATTTACCAATAAAAATTTGAAAAAGTTCGCAGAACAAAACAACATAAATTCGTAGATCCTGACACTGTGACGAGAATGCTCAGTACAAAAATGAACAAAGCTCCGTTCATACTATCATTTGCAAACAAATGCTCAGTACAAATCCGCACATATCTTAGTTTATACTATCGTTTACGAACAAATGATGAAACAATTTTCAGTAAAAAAACAGAGTAAAGTCTAGTCTATGAAAACACGCTCAGCACAAACCCATATGGACACTAGTTCAAGTATTCTTTTTCTAGAACCATTCAAAATTACTCAATGAAAAATAAATCAGTACGGACATACACATAGATCAGTACGAGTACTCTGTTTTTCAGACGGTAAAACAGTAGGATCCGTCTTATCATATTCAAAATTACTCTTCAACGGTTACAAATTTGAGAAAACGTTCAACATGACTAAGTTTTGCAATTTTAATAGCTATCCAACGATATATTATTTGCGCCATTTCGACAAACTTTAAAAAAAATCGTGTTCAAAATCAAATTTGATCGTATTCGAATTTGTTTTTAAACCGTAAAGAATTAGAAAAACATTTCTATATGAAAAAGTTGTGCATTTTCCATAGCTTTTCAACGCTGTATCATTTGCATCAATCCGACAAACCGTTTGCAAAAAAACGCGAAAATACATTTCGCCCAGAATTTCACCATTTTCCAAATTACTTTTAAATGGTATATAATTTGAAAAAACAGTAGATATATGGAATATGAGGATTTTTACCAGCTTTCCAACGCCATCTTATTTGCTCAATTCCGACAAACCGTTTGGAAATTGAGTCCAAAATATGATTCGCGTTTTCGGTTTTGAAAAAAATGGTTTTTTCAAAACTGCTCTTAAACCGTAATGATTTTGAAAAAATTGCTATATATTTGTAATGTAGATGTCAAGAGCTTTCCAACGATATATTACATGCCCCGCTTAGATAAAAAAATATAAAATTTTTTTGAACTAAAGAAGACGATCTGTTAAACACAACTGAAAACATCAGTTCAACCGTTTAGAAAACATCAGTACAACCACCTGAAAACGTCAGTTCAAAAAGGGTAACAGAATAATATTCTATTACGCGTACATAAGAAACATTTTTAAAACACATTTAACATTTTTCAAATGGATGATTAACACTTTTCAACCTCTTTATATAAAGTGATTTTATAATAGCTATGTTAAGAATAATTCGACATACAAGCAAAAGTAAGAAAACACAATAAAAAAAGAATATTGTTTTCTGAAAAAGGAATAAATAAAGCATTGAAGGCCCGTGTCCGTGCTGGGCCGGCCTAATCGGCGGCTGCGTCCAGCAAGATGTTCTACTGTCTAACAGTCTAGCTTGAAGCGAGACATAGGCGCGCCAAGGGCGCGCCCCTATATGTCTGCTTCAGCCTGACGGGAGGAACCCCTGGCAGTGGCTCGAGTTGTGCCGACCTAGACACGACGTAACAGCAGCCTTGTTTTCTGTTTTGTTTTTTGTTTTGGCTTTTTTACTTTTGTTTATACTTTTAAATATTTTAAATAAATATATTAAAAATCACTCTACATAAAACATTGGAAAAATGTTGACCAAGCATTAAAAAAATATTAGATATGTATAGAAAAAATATTTCTCACGTATACAAAAAATGTATACAAAACAATTTGTATGAACAATTTGATCATGTATTTAAAAATGCCAATAAAATATTTGAAAAATATTGAACAAGTATTTGAAAAATGTTAATCAAGCATTTTGAAAATGTTAAATGTGTATAGAAACAATGTTGACCATGTATTAAAAATACGATGAGAAGAATTTGGTCATGTATATAAATATCTTAATCAAGCATTTGAAATTTTTTGAATAAGTATTTGAAAAGTATTAATCAAGCATTCAAAAAATGTTAAATGTGTATAGAAACGGTGTTGACCATGTATTAAAAAATGATGGAAACTTTTGATCATGTAAATAAAAATATTAATAAAAAATCTAGAGAAAATCTTGAACAAGTATTTGAAAAGAAAGTATTAATCAAGCATTTTAAAAATTTAAATGTGTTAAGAAAAAAATGTTGTCCATATGTTCAAAGAATGTGAAATATTGCATTTAATGAATGTTAATCAAGTATTTGAATTATGTTAAATGTGAATAGCAAAAATATTGAACATGTGTTTGAAAATGTTAATCATTTATTTGAAATTTTTTAATCAAGCATTTGAAAAAGTTTAAAAATATGCATAGAAAAAATGTTGACCATGTATTAAAAAAAATGTAAATCTTGGGTTTGAAAAATGTTAAAAACATGTATAAAAAATGTTGACCATGTATTAAATAAATTAAATTTGTGTTGGAAAAATGGTAAACATGTAATAAGTAATTGTTGTTGACATAACAAAAAATGTAGAACGAAAGCCAAAAGAAACAAACAAAACTAGAAAAGGAAAACCGACAAAGAAGCAAAATAAACCAAAGAAACAGATGAAAAAATAAAACCATAGAAACAAATGCCCAAAAGAATGAAACAACTGACAAGAAGAATGAAAGAAACAAAGTAAAATGAAAAGAAAAAATAACAAAAGAATGGAGAAGATATAACAAAACCAAACAAAAACAAAAAAAGATAAAAAAAAGAAAAGAAACTGGAGAAAAGCGAGAAAACTGAAGAAAGATGAATAGAAAGAAAAAAAAGAGTAAAAAGAGGGAAATAGACATGAAGAAAACCTGATGAAAAAAAAGGAAACCGGTGAACAAACCAACTTTTTTTCATTCTAGTGTTGTGCCCGATTTAAATGCAAACTCGTTCTTGGCTCAGTGGCCATTTGTGGGAGTGCGACGAAGCAACCAGAGATCCTAGGTTTGATCCCCCATGGGCGTCCTTTCTACTCATTTTTTCAAAAAAGATCGCTAGTGGCCTAATTATTTCAGACGCTTCAGCGAGAGATCCAAATGTCTCGTCAATGCGAGACATAGCTCTCGCGGCGCCCATCGAAATCTTGCTCATTGCGAGACTGACACTGGCATAGGCTAAATGGGCCGACCCAGCACTCGCCCGCTTGCCGCTAGGTAGGTTTATTTAGTTCATTTCGTTACTTTTCTTAAAATTTTGAAAACTTTTAAATGTATATATTTGAAAATATGCATTACCTAAATTTAAAAAAAAATTAATCACACAATTTAAAAATGTCCATGTAGTGTGAAAATTTTGTTCAGGCGATTGTTAAAAAGATTTTAGTGACATTGAAAAATATCTTTGAGACATTTAAAAGACTTTCACATGTTTAAATGTTTTTCATATTTTTTTTAAAAATCATTTAAATGAAAAAAAATGTTTGCATAATTCCTAAAAAATGTTCATGAAATGTACTCAAATTATCAAAGCAATTTTTAAATATATTCGTGCCATATGGAAGATGTTCTCCATGTATTTAGAAATGTTCAAACTCATGAAAAAAATGTTCAATGCGCATTATTTTTCATTCTTTATCCAAAATGCTTAATGTGTATTAAAAAAGGAGAAGACCAACCTTGGTAAAAACCACGCGGGAAAGATGTTTCATGTTTTGAAAAAAATCTAAAAAAATACGGATGTTAGTAGGGTGATTTTCTATTGCCATGTGAAATTGCAAGTTTAAACACATTTCGGGTGTGAGATATTAAAAAATAAACAAATTTGTCGATGAATTGTGTCGAAGACATCTCATAATGTGTTTCAACTTGGAATTTCACATGTCAATAATAATCACACTCTTGACTTCTGGTATTTTAAAGATTTTTTTAAACTTTCAAACGTAGTTTTCGCAAAGTTGTTTTTTGAATGTTGGTTTTCATGTGATATTCTCCTTTAAAAAGTGTTCAACATGTATTAAAAAATATTCAATGCATATCTGAAAAAATGTTTAACGTGTATTCAAAAAAATGTATATCTGAAAAAAAACTTTAACATGTATTAAAAAGCTGAATGTGTACTCGGAAAATGTTGGTACACTTAAACATGTCGAATTAAAAAAATCATGAATTTTAAAAGAACAAAGAAAACAAAGAAATAAAACAAAAATTGAAAATAAAAAGAAAAGACATAACATCGAGAAAGGAACACAGAAAACAAGCAAAAAGAAACGCAAAGAAGAAGAAGAAGAAAGACCTGAAACCTTCGTGGAATCGCAAAAATTAGAGTAGAAACTTCTCAACAAACCTAAATGGGTTGGGCCACTTTAATGCTTTCTATAGGTGAAGCTAGGTTACCTCTACCCCGCCGTGTGGAGGTCACCCAGAGAGCCGTGTGTGCTTGACACATGGCGTTTAATGGAATGAAGTGCTTGCTCCAGAAAAAGCAACGTGTGGTGTTCAGAAGGAGTTAGAGGTGTTTTTTAGACGCCACTCCATGGAGGCATTGCACAAACATCTTGTCATGCAGCACAAACATGTTGACGTGGTGTTTAGAAGGAGTTACATGCATTTATTTGATTATTTCCAGCTTACTCTTAATATCATTTTGATGCTCCTAATATCCAACTGGGATGCTGAATTTTCGCATTTGGTTTGTCACAAAATTTCGTGCTAATAAAATCTCAGTATACAAATGAAATTAGTACCAAATTAACTCTGCTCAACGTCAAATTTGTCATATGAAACATCCATTTGTTGCATGTGACCAGCGAAGCCTCAATTATTCAAACCCCTGCGCGACAAGAACACACTAACTGAGGTGAAGAAACGGGGAGCAAATTCTCTACCTTGCCATAGCAAAGGCAGCCTCTACCTTTCCCCTCACAGATGCCATCAATTTCTCATCCCATGGCTCCTGAACTACGCACCTCTCTCTGTGCAGAACAACCTGCCCAAACTGAAACAAAGCCAACCTCAGCTAGAGGATGTGGAGGAGGGAAAGCGAGAATTGCAACTTTTGGCGGAGGCAAGGGTGTCTAGCGCGGGTTCTCGTCTCAGTTAGCGAGTGGGGCGATCTTCGGGTGCCTGGACGCCTCGATAGGTCGCCTGCTGTGTCGTCCTAGTTGACTAGTTGAGCGTTGGAGCAGATCGAAGCTGCTCGACTTCACTCTGCTTTCGGTTCATGTCCCTATCAGATTTCAAGCCACAGAGACTGCCTAGTATTGTATTTCAGATTCGTGTCCAAGTGGCCGAGAGCAGGAACCCAAGCTGCCTAGTATGCTATTTGTCTGAAATATTCACTCTTTCACTGCCTATTTCGTTGAAAAATCCAAAAATGGATGCTATGCTCTGCTATAAGTTCTAGTCTCACAAATTTCTGAATTTGGCATATCAAGCTACAAGCTATCCAGAATGTTGTTTGTTGGTGGACAACACATTTGATTGCCTTCAAAAGCAACTTTGAGAAAAGAATATGTACATCTACTAGTATTTTGAGTGATTCATATAAAGTCCAACATGTTGTGCCGCAGGATGAAGGTTTACTTAGTGTTGCACGCTTAAACAAAAAGGAGGGTCAGAAAAAGAGTTCAAAGCAACATAGAAGTTGGCTCGAGAAGGCACACAAGTTTAAAAAGAAAATACCAATACAATTCACGCTGTGTTTGGATGTCTATATTGGGTTGTCCAATTGGATTTCGTAATGGGCTAACCCTATACGTTTGAATGTACTACTCTGAAACGGAAACGAGTATGCAGGGGTTTTCGCTTGCACGCACCCACCCATCACGCCAAATACAGAGGCTTGGAGCTCCTATTTCGCCCGAACTGCCTCGCTCCCGCAAAACAAAACGTTTCGGGCTTTCTTTCCTCCTCTACCATGAGTCATCATAAGGGCTCGAGAGAGGAGAGCGGTACCTAGTAGATCGATGATGGCGCCCTGGCAGATCCACCATGGCGGCGTAGGTACGCCGCCTTCCGTTCCCTTCTTCCTCTGCTGGTGTTCCTTCCCCTCTTCCGGTGCCACCGCGAGCTGGCTCTCTCCTACCCTGCTTGGCACAACTAGATCCCGGATGATGTTGACGGCGGCAGTCCCCTCCGGTGCTGTCCCTTCCTTTCCTTCCTAACAGTGTGGTGGCCCACTTCCGGTGTACATCTCTTCTCCTCGCACCACCTCCTGAGCCGCCCCATCTTCTCCGGCCACAGTGCACTGCTGCCGAAACCATCTTCCCTAGGTCCATACAATGTCCCTTTTGCCCCATATTTCTTCCCTAGCTCCAACCAACCCCTTCCTCCTTCATCCATCTTCCCCAGCTCCATGCAGCCCCGCTCTATTTCTTATTATTCCCTCCCCATGTCCCTTTGTTCTCTTGTCCGGTTAAAATAAAAATGTCCTTTTGTTCTCAATCATTTGTTGGCCATTTATGTATCCTCTTGTTGCAGGTTGGATTAAAATTGGAAGCCCTTTAGGCCAATATGAGGAATGGAGGTTTACAATTTTGTGAACCAATATGCTTATAGTGGCCTGATGCATATGCTTATGTGTTATATGATGGATATGATGCATGCCAGTCATGCAATTTTGTGAACCAATATGCTTGTGGTGGTTTGATGCATACGATCAATTGGTCATGTGTTTTTATGTTGAATGATGCATGGTTATATCGAAATTAGCCCAAAGTTAACATGATATGTGTGCATTGTAGTTGCATCATGTCACAAATGGATTTGGTTGTTTCCTTTATCGAAGAGAACAAAAGAAGAAAAAGGAAAATGATCATATTGATAGCGATGTATGTTGAGTCCGTTTGTCTTGGCCTAGCTTATCTTAGTACGCAAAGTGTATCGAAGAGTTTGGGATGCTTTAGTGACGAGGAGCTTTGATATGTTCATAAGAAGTACTTGCTGAAAGAAATGTACAATGGGTCTGAAGTAACTTGCTATGATGAGTTGCGCTTAACTAAAAGAAATTTCCATGATCAGTGCATGCTGTTGCGTATGAAGTGTGCTCTAAAAGATAGTGTATATGTCATTATAGAAGAAAGGTTGCCATGTTCTTATTGGTTGTTGGACATGGTATCAAAATGAGATTGCTGCATGACACTTACAAGCGTTCTTTAGACTATTAGTTGGCACTTCTCGAATGTGTTAATAGCTATCCTTTCCCTAAGTGGGGAGTTTATCAAGCTTCCTGATCATTCTATCAAACCTCCGGATGATTACAAATGGAAGTGGTTCGACAATGCCTTGGGAGCATTGGATGGGTCATGTTGATGTTTCTGTCGTTGCGACTGACGAAGCGAGGTATAGGTACAGGAAGCAAGCTATCACCACTAACATGCTAGGTGTTGTTGAATGGAACATGAAATTTCTTTATGTTCTACCTGGCTAGGAGGGATCTGCATCCGACTCTATAGTGTTGCACGATGCAATGAGAAACGATCATCAAGACGCATTTGTTATACCTCATGGTATGATTGTTTCTCTTGGTATTTCATTTCTTTTCTCTGTTAAGGTTAGCTAAGTCTAGTTGGTACATCATAGGAAAATACTACTTAGTGGATGCTGGCTAACCAATGGACCTGGATTTCTGGCTCCCTTCAGATCGACTATGTACCACTTGAAAGAGTGGGTTTCAAGTCAACAACAACCCCAAACAGATAAAAAGTTGCATAATTTGCCCCATTCTCGTGCTAGAAATGTTGTGGAAATATTCTTTGGCTTATGGAAGAAAAAATGGGCATCCTACGATTTCAATCTTTCTTTGACATAAAGGACGAGGTAACGAATGTCCATATGGAGTTAAATAACATATGGGCCGTATGACATGCTAATTTAAATATATTCCTTACAGATTCAAATTATTAATGCATGTTGTGTATTACACAACTTTGCAAGGGATAGGCAACATATGATGAATGACTAGTGGTTGGGGCGCCACCCTGTGGCGCCGCTTGAGAGAAAGTTATGCACACGTTTTCATTTAAAAAATGCATGTGTAAATAAACATCTCACGAAAGTCATCACGTCCATCAAAAAAAAGTAAGAAGGAAACAACTTACAATCGCAGCCTACCAGCCAATGCCATCATGCATAGCCCTCGATTAAAAAAAATACATGGGTCCTCGCCTCGATTAACAAAACATTTGAAAAAAACCTCACATCCATTTAAAAATATATATTTTGAAAGCTTTTTCACCATGGCCAACCAGCTTGCGCCACGTGGCATAGCTGGTTGGCCGCCCTTCACGCGACACTTAGTAGGTTTAATTTATTGCTTCAAGAAGTTGATGCTTCCCTAGCAAATTTGGAACATGTGCATGTGTATGGCGCTGACTTGATACATTTTCAAGTCACTAATGAATGGGCCAACTCTAGGCAACAATTATTGGAAAACATGTATGATAAATACCTTCTAGGCATGCTGAACTAGAGATGGCGTAGTTAGTTGATGGTGGAGTAGTTAGTGGATGGTGGAGTAGTTTGTATGGTGGCTAGGTGGTGGTCGTCTCATTTAATGTAGTACCTAGGTGATGATGGTGGCTTGCTAATTGTCTTTTGTGATAGCTTAGCTGATGGTGATGGTGCCTTGTGTGGTCTTCTGTACATGCATCATCTTGATATTAATATATATGATAGCTTTTCTCAAAATTTGAACTCTCATGCACCATTTATTGGATCCAACATACTTTTTTCCTTTGTGCGTTTTTCTTTGTAGCAACATGGCTAATGAAACTGCTCTTGCAAGGAGGAATTACATCACACGGGATGATGAGATGGACGATGCAATGCTTGAGGTACTTGTTCATCATCACAACATGGGTGATCATTCGCAAAATGGATGGAAAGCACATGTGTACATTGGAGCTATCAATAATGTGAAGAAGTGTAATAAGGATATCACAAAGGACAACATATTAGGAAGGCTTGGGAGATTCGACAAGCAATATGAAGTCATTAACATGATCCTTTCTCAAAGCGGTATTGGTTGGGATTAGGTCAACCATAATCTATCCACAATCGTTTTTTTCTTCATATTTTACACAAAAGCCCCTGCGTTTTCTTGAAATCAACCCGCCATTCGGATTTAAGTCACACCCAAACCATTATTTTACATTTTTTGAAAACTCCCTGACCTTTTAGGTAATTCATCCATGCATCATATTTAAGTCAAACAAATGCTTTTCTAAATAATCCATATATTTTAAACCATAACTCCGATTTGAACATGTTATTTATGAAATTTGATTAAAAAATATGTAAAATATGAATATGAGATTAATTTTACCTATTAAGTATTTTTAAATATTATTTTGGGGGATATTTAAGTCAAGGGTTTTTTACATCTGTGCCCCTGGTTCCTTAGCTCTGCTCATTCATCCCCGCGCTCTTAACTTTTGCTCAATTTTTCCCACTCCCTTGCCAGAAACCCTCATAATTGGGCACAACGGACATTGTCGTTGGGTCAAAGGCTTAACCGTTAACTCTGACTAGTGGGGCCACGCTGGACTGTGTCGTCCATTCGACCTGACAAGTGGGGCCGCGTTGGGTGGTGTCACTATTCGACCGTTGGGTTGTGGTTTCGTTGGGCCGTCCCTTGCATTAAACGTCTGCGTGCGCCACCAGGACAGAAGCCTGCTATGCATGCACCCAACAAAGCCTGCCTGCATGCGCCAATCGAGCCTGCATGCGCCGATGCCACGATCCCACGATGCGCCAACCGAGCCTGCATGCATCGACCGAGCCTGCATGCGCTGATGCGTCCGCCACGAGCACTGACCGAGCAGCTTTCTTGCACGCCAGCCGCCACGGATGCAGCGACGGTCACTGCCGCTGGTTCCTCTCTTCTAGCTAGGTGGCTACATATTTGTGGCTTGTGTAAAAAAAGAGCCACTCCCTTGCTTAGTTGAACTCATTCATCCCTACTAACAAAGCTTGCTTGCATGCACTAGGTGGTTACTAACAAGGGAACCCTACTAACAAGCTGAGCTCTCTAAGAAAATAATCAACAAATATGTAGTCCCAATATAGGGCCAACAAGCCCATAGCATGATCACATATCTCAAACTAGGAAGAACTTAATAATAGAATAGATAGAAAACTTAATAATAGAAATTAAGAAAAGGGCCAACAAGCCCATAGCAACTCCAACATAGTTCAATTACAACTTAACATAACATAGACTAAAAAAGATAGAGGGTTTAGAACCCTAGCCGCCGCCTCCTCCACCTCGCTCCTCCTCCGGGTGCCCTTTTTGCTGCTCCTCTGGGGCGTTGTCGATGGGGTACAGAAGCGTGCGCATGCACATCGCGGTGGGGCATATGTTGTTGTACTCCGTGAACCTGTTGTGGGTGGTGAAAGCGATGAACTCAGAGCCACACCAAAACACCCGGCCGAGGAGGTAGAAGGTGTCGAATATGTTGGTGAAGTGGGCAAGGAGAGCAACCACCACCCGATTTTGGATGACCTCCTCGACGCGGAACATCGTTGGATATCCCCTCGGGAGGTGGTGGTAGCCGGACGCGAGGAAGAACTCGGTGAAGTTCCTTGCGGTCCTCAGCCTTGATATCACCCACACACGTAGTGTGCGATCAACGTACACGCTGGTAGGGTAGAGCCTCTCCGACACGGTGGGTGGGAAGCAGTAGGTTGGTCCGGTGTACTGCATGGCTGAGGGATGTGCAGAAGACGGAGAAGGCGTCGAAGAGCAAGAAGGGAGATGGATGATGTATGGCAGAGGCAGAGGGTGGCTTAAATAGACGTAGTGCTACGTGTTATTTGGCCGTGTGAATAGTTTGTGGCCATTTTGCATGATAAAAATAAATTGTACGCTTGGCCATTTGGCAAAGGCAGAAGAAAAAGAAGCTAATTGCATGCGTGGGAATCCGTGATCATATATATTATATGAACAAAAAGAGACAATTTTTGAATAGTTTGTGGCCATTTTGCATGATAAAAATAAATTTGGCCCTTAAAAATTGGTCATTTGCTACAAAATATCAATTGATTTCAAATGATGCAAAAATACAGAGCCAACATGTTCACAAAAAACAGAGAAAACGATGCAAAAATACAGAGCCAACACGTTCACAAAAAACAGAGCAAATGATGAAAAAAAATGACGCAATTCGACGGCCCTACCAGAGCTTGCTTTCCTTTTGGGCCCAATAACAACGTTTTTTTCGACGGAGTCAGTGGTGGGCGAGCAGCCGAGCACAACCAATAGGATCGCCTCTCGCGGATCATCCCACGATCCAACGATGCGGAGCCGTCCTTGTGATCCAACGGCGCGGAGCCTGCACACAGCCAGCCCACCTAGTTCCTTCTAGAAGGCCAGATCTGAGGGTTGTCGCTTGGCGCGAGGGTATGATCGGACGGCTGACGTTGGGAGCTAGGGTTAGGCGAAACCCCGCAGGGTTTAGAGGGGTTTTGAGCTAGTCAACGGGGTTTCGATGGCTTTGACCGAGCATAACTAATTTAAAAAAAATGAAAAAATATGAAACCTTCGTCGTTCGTCGTTTTATAAGACAAACTAACAAGGAAAAATACTAAACATGGTCTATGGTCATTTTCATGAAAAGACCCTAGCTGGCACGATCAAGCTCAAATGAGCAACGCTAATTGTAAAAAAATCAAAAAAATATAAAACCTGCGCACAATGTTGTCTTATGTGACATGTTACCAACCAAAAATCATAAACTTGATCTATGGTCATTTTCATGAGAAAACCTTCACACATATGAGCTATCATGTACATGATTTCATAGAGTTCAAGGAGAGGAGGTGGTGTTACTTTCTGTTTTTGGAAAATTTAAAAAAAATCAAAAAAAATCACAAAAGCTTTGTTTTAAAGTGAATAAGAAGGATCTGAAGTTAGTTTTCCATTTTCATATTTCAAAACATGTTTTTAATGTAAAAAATGAAGATTAATTCAAAAAATAGTGAGACTTCGAATCTACACTATGGAAAGTGAATATGTGTTAATAAAAAAACATTTGGCTCATTTAGAGTAGGTTCAAAAAAACTTGATTACAAATGGGCTATTTACCCTAGCCTAGGAGCTCATTTGGAGCACATTTTCTCAAATTCAAATTTATTTGACCTCCTCTAAATCACTCCAAATTTTGCACACATGATCTCCTACACAAACATAGATAGTTTGCCAAGGTTTTACTTGTTTTTTGCATTTTCTTGAATTTGTACTGTGCTACGTCTTGAGCTTGCGTTGGTTTTCCTTGAAGAGGAAAGGGTGATGCAGTAATAGTAGTGTAAGTATTTCCCTCAGTTTTTGAGAACCAAGGTATCAATCCAGTAGGAGGCTCCTCAAAGTCCAACACACCTACACAAACAAACACAGAACTCGCAACCAACGCAATAAAGGGGTTGTCAATCCCTTCACGGCCACTTGCGAAAGTGAGATCTAATAGAGATAGTATGATAAGATAAATATATTCTTGGTATTTTCCAAAATAGATGCAAAAAGTAAAGATGCAAATAAAAGTAGATTGGAAGCAAATATGATAAGAGATAGAACCGGGGGCCATAGGTTTCACTAGAGGCTTCTCTCAAGATAGCATAAGTATTACAGTGGGTGAACAAATTACTGTCGAGCAATTGATAGAAAAGCGAATAATTATGAGATTATCTAGGCATGATCATGTATATAGGCATCACGTCCGCAACAAGTAGACCGACTCCTGCCTGCATCTACTACTGTTACTCCACACATCAACCGACTCCTGCCTTCATCTAGAGTATTAAGTTCATAAGAACAGAGTAACGCCTTAAGCAACATGACATGATGTAGAGGGATAAACACATGCAATATGATATAAACCCCATATTTTTATCCTCGATGGCAACAATACAATACGTGCCTTGCAACCCCTGCTGTCACTGGGTAAGGACACCGCAAGATTGAACCCAAAGCTAAGCACTTCTCCCATGGCAAGAAAGATCAATCTAGTAGGCCAAAACAAACTGATAATTCGAAGAGACTTGCAAAGATAACTCAATCATACATAAAAGAATTCAGAGGAGATTCAAATACTTCTCATAGATAAACTTGATCATAAACCCACAATTCATCGGATCTCGACAAACACACCGCAAAAAGAGTTTACATCAAATAGATCTCCATAAAAGAGGGGGAGAACATTGTATTGAGATCCAAAAATAGAGAAGAAGCCATCTAGTTAATAACTATGGACCCGAAGGTCTGTGGTAAACTACTCACAACTCATCGGAGGGGCAAGGATGTTGATGTAGAAGCCCTCCATGGTTGATTCCCCCTTCGGCGGAGCGCCGGCAAAGGCTCCAAGATGGGATCTCGCGGATACAGAAGGTTACGGCGGTGGAAATTGTGTTTCGTTGGCTCCCTGGATGTTTTTGGGGTACGTAGGCTTATATAGGAGGAAGAAGTACGTCGGTGGCCGCTCGAGGGGCCCACGAGACAGGGGGCACGCCCTATAGGGGGGGGGGGGCGCCCTCCTATCTCGTGGCTGCCTGGCTGCTTCTTGACTTGCACTCCAAGTCCTCTGGATCATGTTCATTCCAAAAATCACGCTCCCGAAGGTTTCATTCCATTTGGACTCCGTTTGATATTCCTTTTCTTCGAAATACTGAAATAGGCAAAAAAAACCAACAATACGGGGTGGGCCTCCGGTTAGTAGGTTAGTCCCAAAAATGATATAAATGTGTAAAATAAAGCCTATAAACATCCAAAAGGGGTAATATAATAGCATGGAACAATCAAAAATTATAGATACGTTGGAGATGTATCATACTGTCCAGGTTTGCCAAGGTTTACATGATCTCATTTGGAGCCTGCATTTGATTTCCTACACAACATGTGTGATCACTGCAGCACCTAAGATCATAGTTCACAACATCTAAACATAACTAACCACAGATTCAGGACAAACAAATATACCACATGCAAATTTAAGGACAAACAAATATAGATAGCATAACCAGTTTACTAGCATAACCAAATTCAGTTCAACATACCATAACCAACGACATTCAGTTCAACACACCAAAAGTAACCCAACAGTTCAACAAACCAAACTAAAACTAACACAACATCACATCATCGATCACATCACGCCGGAGTTAGGGCCTTCGCGAGGGCGGCATGCTTCCCCCTGATCATGTAGTCCTCCCCGCGAATTGCCACATCCTCAGCATGAGACAGAAGGTGATCGAAGCGGCCATCCCTTGGCTTTGGCTTGGTGGTGCAGTAGGGGTAGTGCCACTTCTTGAACCTGCGGTTGTAGAAGGAACCAACTCCCTTGGCCTTGATCTTCTCCACCTCCTTGGCTGTGAAGGACACGACGTTGCTCTTGTACACATCATCTCCAGAATCATACTGCACACATGAATGAATTGCATTAGATTCATATACACCATGCCAAAGGAACTAAATGAACAAGGGATATGCTTACCTCATATTCAGAGTCGTCACTAAACTCCCCCTCGTATGGGTCGTAGTCGACCAGCTTCCTCTTCCTCCCCCACAACCATCATCCTCCTGAATATACAATTACATCAATCACTAGTAGCCAATTGAAAATTGGTATGCACACATGACACATTGATCATAGGGCTAATATACTCCCAATATCAGAAATGTTTTAGAAGTGGGGTTTTTTATTTCTGTGCCCCTTAGCTCTATGCATTCAAAAACCACATCCATCACTAATATATCAATGTATTAGATTTGTACACACATTGATCAAAACACCAATATGACATTCAAATAACACATTGATCATTGGTCATGCACACACATTGAAGAACAGAGCTAATATATCAAATTTATATACTAATGAATCAAAAACCCCACTATGACAAATTTACACACATTGAATCAAAATTATAACTTCTTAATCAATGGATTCCATTTGGGCATATGACATTCAAAACCCCAATCTGAATAGCATTCAAAAACATCTAGCATTAAAAACCCCAATCTGTGAGCACTAAAAACAAATCTAATAAGCATCATAGCATTAAAAACCCCAATCTGTTCACAACATCTAGCATTTTTGCAACGAATTTATCCAAATCTAAAAACAAATCTAAAAACCCCAATCATTGCATCACCTAAAATCATAGTTCACAACATAGCATTTTTGCAACGAATTTATCCAACAAACCCTAGTCCAAAAACCCCTGTCCCCCCAACCCATACCCTACAGAAAACCCCTGCCCATCCGTCAAACCAACTACTCTAACCATCTGAACTACAGTATGAATCAAAATCTAACCAATGCAACTAGGGAGCAATTAACTCTACAAGCTAAGCAAGTGCAAATACCTGCTCCTCCACGGCACGCGGCGCAACGGGGGCATCTGGATTGACTGTGCCGCTCGATGCCTTCACCTTCTGCAGCGATGAGGCGGAGCCCGCCCCATCCGCAGTGGTTGCGAGTTTCCCCACACCACCGTGGACGCCGCCGACATCCACGGTCGCCGCGCCTGGACCCTCTTGCTCCACCACATCTTCGGCCGCTGCGCCGGTGTCGCCACGATGGTCGGCCATCTTACAGATGGAGGCGATGAAGGTGAGGAAGAGGATGCGATGGGGGAGAGCGAGATGGTGCAGTGGAGGCAGTGGAGGAGAGCGAGACGACGCCGGTGGGGGAGAGGAAGATGATGCGGCAGGAAGGGGATTTGGGGGTAAATGGTAGGAGCGATGGAGGTGGTTGCCCTCTTTATATGATGGGACGTCTCAGGCATATCCATGGACACGTGCTACCCCACGACCGCGGTCTCGCATACGCCCACGTATACGCAGCCCCACTCATCAGCTAACGGTCAAAGGCATTGACCCGACGACAACGTCTGTTATAACCTGTTCTGAGGGTTTCGGGCAAGGGAGTGGGGAAAAGTGAGCAAAATTTAATAGAGTGGGGATGAATGAGTAGAGCTAAGGAATCAGGGGCACAGAAATAAAAATCCCTTAAGTCAAACAAATGATTTTCTAAATTATCCATATCTTTTAGACCGTAACTCCAATTTTAAAATGTTATATATGAAATTTGATTAGAAAAATGTGTGGAATCTGAATATGATGTTAATTTCACCTGTTAAATATTTTTAAATATTATTTTGGAAGCAAACTTATAATTTATAGTGCACGATCCATTTTTCTTTCATACCGGCGACGATCCGGATTGCAAATAAACACCCCCACTATAACCATATAGGAAAAAACATCGATAACAACACATGCATACCTCTGAAAAACGTACCAGGGGAAAACAACAGATTTCTCATCGTGAGAGTGAGAGAAAGCGAGTGAGCGAGAGAGAGAGAGAGAGAGAGAGAGAGAGAGAGAGGAAGGAGAGAGGGAGGAGAGAGGGAGAGAGAGACGCCTTAGGATTAAGCATATTCAAGCATGTTTTGTTTTTGTGTGAACACTGAGGACATCACCGGCGAGAGTGAGAATGAGGATAAGCGGCAACACAAATATGATGCCTCGCTAAAATAAAGGAGATGGACCTATTGTGGTCTTGAGTGATGGTTATTGGGTTAAGAGCGTGCATTATGTTTTTTCTCCCATTGCAACGCACGGGCTCTTTTGCTAGTATATATGATAGCTTTTCTCAAAATTTGAACTCTCATGCACCATTTATTGGATCCAACATACTTTTTTCCTTTGTGCAAAATTGTATTTCTTTGTAGCAACATGGCTAATGAAACTGCTCCTGCAAGGAGGAATTACGTCACATGGGATGATGAGATGGACGATGCAATGCTTGAGTGAAGGAAATATGCCCTAGAGGCTATAATAAGGTTTCTGGAAGGAGAGTTGTATATGATGCAACAAGAAGGTTTTGTCGATCCAAAGGGTGCTAACAAAGTGTGCAAGCTCCAGCGATCCATTTATGGACTGGTGCAAGCCTCTCGGAGTTGTAATAAACGCTTTGATAGTGTGATAAAAGCATATGGTTTTATACAGACTTTTGGAGAAGCCTGTATTTACAAAAAAGTGAGTGGGAGCTCTGTAGCATTTCTGATATTATATGTAGATGGTATATTGTTGATTGGAAATGATATAGAATTTCTAGATAGCATAAAGGGATACCTGAATAAGAGTTTTTCTATGAAAGACCTCAGGGAAGCTGCTTACATATTGGGCATCAAGATCTATAGAGATAGATCAAGACGCTTAATTGGACTTTCACAAAGCACATACCTTGATAAAGTTTTGAAGAAGTTCAAAATGGATCAGTCGAAGAAAGGGTTCTTGCATGTGTTACAAGGTGTGAAGTTGAGTCAGACTCAATGCCCGACCACTGCAGAAGATAGAGAGAAAATGAAAGTCATTCCCTATGCTTCAGCCATAGGTTCTATCATGTATGCAATGCTGTGTACCAGACATGATGTGTGCCTTGCTATAAGCATAGCAGGGAGGTACCAAAGTAATCCCGGAGTGGAGCACTAGACAACGGTCAAAACATCCTGAAATACCTGAAAAGGACTAAGGATATGTTTCTCGTTTATGGAGGTGAAAAAGAGCTCGTTGTAAACAGTTACGTCGATGCAAGCTTTGACACTGATCGGGATGACTCTAAGTCGCAAACCGGATACATATTTGTATTGAATGGAGGAGCTGTTAGTTTGTGCAGTTCCAAGCAAAGCATCGTGGTGGGATCTACGTGTGAAGCGGAGTACATTGCTGCTTCGGAAGCAGCAAATGAAGGAGTTCATATCCGATCTAGGTGTCATACCTAGTGCATCGGGTCCAATGAAAATCTTTTGTGACAATACTGGTGCAATTGCCTTGGCAAAGGAATCCAGATTTCACAAGAGAACCAAGCACATCAAGAGATGCTTCAATTCCATCCGTCATCAAGTGTCGGAAGGGGACATAGAGATTTACAAGGTACACACGAATCTGAATGGTGTAGACCCGTTGAATAAGACTCTTCCACGAGCAAAACATGATCAACACCAAAGCTCCATGGGTGTTAGAATCATTACTATGTAATCTAGATTATTGACTCTAGTGCAAGTGGGAGACCGAAGGAAATATGCCCTAGAGGCAATAATAAAGTTATTATTTATTTCCTTAACTCATGATAAATGTTTATTATTCATGCTAGAATTGTATTAACCGGAAACTTAGTACATGTATAAATACATAGACAAAACATATAGTCCCTAGTATGCCTCTACTTGACTAGCTCGTTAATCAAAGATGGTTATGTTTCCTAACCATAGACATGTATTGTCATTTGATGAACGGGATCACATCATTAGGAGAATGATATGATGGACATGACCCATCCGTTAGCTTAGCATTATGATCGTGTCAGTTTCATTGCTACTGCTTTCTTCATGACTTATACAAGTTTCTCAGACTATGAGATTATGCAACTCCCGAATACCGGAGGAACACTTTGTGTGCTACCAAACGTCACAACATAAAAGGGTGATTATAAATGTGCTCTATAGGTGTGTACGAAGGTATTTGTTGGGTTGGCCTAGATCGAGATTAGGATTTGTCACTCAGTGTTTCAGAGAGGTATCTCTGGGCCCACTCGGTAATACTCATCACTACAAGCCTTGCAAGCATTGTGACTAATGAGTTTGTTGCGGGATGAAGTATTACGGAACGAGTAAAGATACTTGCCGGTAACGAGATGAACTAGGTATGATGATACCGACGATTGAATCTCGGGCAAGTAACATACCGATGACAAAGGGAACAACGTATGTTGTTATGGGGTTCGACCGATAAAGATCTTCATAGAATATGTAGAAACCAATATGAGCATCCAGGTTCCGCTATTGGTTATTGACCGGAGACGTGTCTCGGTCATGTCTACATAGTTCTCAAACCCATAGGGTCCGCACGCTTAAGGTTCAATGATGATTGGTATTATGAGTTTATGTGATATGATGTGCCGAAGGTTACTCGGAGTCCCGGATGTGATCACGGACATGAAGAGGAGTCTTGAAATGGTCTAGACATAAAGATTGATATATTGGATGACTATATTCGGACACCAGAAGTGTTCTAGAGAAGTTTCGGATAAAACCGGAGTGCCGGAGGGTTATCAGAAACCCCGGGGGAACTATTGGGCCTCGATGGGCCTTAGTGGAGAGAGAGAGGGGCGGCCAGGGCAGGCCGCGCGCCCCCTCCCCCTTGAGTCTGAATAGGACAAGGAACGGGGGGCTTTCCTTCTCCCTCTCCTTCTCCTTCCTTCCCCCTATCTCCCTTTTGGTGGAAACCTACTAGGACTTGGAGTCCTAGTAGGATTCCCCTATTGGGGGAGCGCCAAGGAGGGCCGTGTCACTACAAAAAACGACACATCCGTGACATTTTGGGCCGGACGAATTTTTTCTGTCATACATATGACACTTCTATGACGATGATTGTGACAAAACCCGGTATCATCATAGATGTGGTGGGCTCCTACTTCTATGACAAAAAATCATGACAGAAAATGGGCTTTTCGTCCTGGGCGGGCCGGAGACGCAGCTGCATGACATTCTTTGGGCCGTCCATGACGGGAAAAACATGGTAGCGAGGGGGAGGAAAATTTTGGGGAGTTGCCGGTTACGGTGGGAGGTCGGGGGCCGAGCGATGCGCGTTTCTCTCGTACACATATGCGTGTGTGTGCGAGGCGTTGGCTCTAACTAAACTTGAGTGAGGCGTTGGGCTCTAACTGAACCCGAGTGATTGCACTGTAGGCTATGCGTTACTGAACCCGAGCGATCGATCGATGGCTGTTAATTGAACCCGATTGAGCGATTCCTTTGCTATTGCTTCTAACTGAAGCCGATCGATTGGATGAACAGTGAGTGTTGCGGGGGCGGTTTGGATGAATAGTGAGCGGTGGCGTTGCCTCTGGATGAACAGGACCCCCGTGGTGTGGAGGACTGGATGAACAGTAGACGGTGGAGGGGTGCTCGTGGAGGGGTGGTTGAACAGGACCCCGTGGTGTGGAGGGCTGGATGAACAGTAGACGGTGGAGGGGTGCCCGTGGAGGGGTGGTTGAACAGTAGCCGGTGGAGTAGCACGCAGTGGAGGCTAGATGAACAGGAGCCCGTGGAGGCTGGAGGAGGTCGACGGTAGCCCGTGGAGGCTGGAGGAGGTCGACGGTGGAGATGAACAGTATCCCGTAGAGTCCCGTTTTGCGGTACGCCACACCCCTCCCAATGAACAGGACCCCCGTTTTGACCGTAGGAGGTCCGTCTCGTCCGTTTTGCGGTATGCCACACCCCTCCCGATGAACAGGATCCCCGTTTCAACCGTAGGAGGTCCGTTTCGTCCGTTTTGCGGTACGCCACACCCCTCCCGATCAACAGGACCCCCGTTTCGACCGTAGGAGGTCCGTTTCCTCCGTTTTGCGGGACGCCACACCCCTCCCGGTCAACAGGACCCCATTCCGAACGTAGGAGGTCCATTTCCTCCGTTGTGTGGTACGCCATGCCTCGTTTCCATCGCCTGTTCCGTCCATGCCCTCCCGATGAACATGACCATGCATTCCGTTCTGACCCAGCCGGTTGGCTCCCACACGTTCCATTGCCTCCCGATGAACACGAGCATTCCGTTGCCTCCCAATGAACACGACGACGATGTTGTTTCTCCGTTCCGACCCAGCCATGTACACGAGCCCTGGCCGTACGTACACATACGTGGCCGTATTTTATTTCTTGCACCCTGGCCGCTGTACGTATGTGTACATGCTACGTGTGTGCCTCTACTACGACACTTACACGCCTCTACTAAGACACATGCGCGCCTCTACATCGACCAGTATATATGTACATACACGTTCGCGACCAGAATAACAACGCTACGTACGCTTCGACCAGGTGGGTCCCGACTGTCAGACACTTCCTTGCGTGCGAAGATGTAGCTGGTGGGTCCTAGCAGTCAGGGGGGCGAATCATTTTTTTTCCGAATGCACTTCCTTGCGTGCGAAGATGTAGCTGGTGGGTCCCAGCAGTCAGGGGGGTGAATCATTTTTTTTCAGAATCACTTCCTTGCGTGCGAAGATGTAGCTGGTGGGTCCCAGCAGATAGGGGGAAATGTTTTTTTCGCGAAATATGGTGGCCCATCTGGTGGGTCCCCGCTGTCAGGTGGAGGAATAATTATTGTGCGCGTAATAAGGAGGCACTTCCTTGCTGCGGCCGTGGACCCAGCTGTCAGCCTCTCCACATACAGTCCGCGTCCGATGGAAGCCATTCCTTGACCACGTTGACCACGCCGCGCCGAGAGCACCAGGGCGATGGACGACAGCGAGGCCTAGGAAGGGGACGACGTGGAGCCGGGGAACACGCGACAGTGAATGCCCACGCATAGAGGAGTATGAGCGTTCACTCGTTCGGCTGCGGTGTGAGGTTGTCGTCGCCGCAGAATAACATGGGGTGTGGGTGCATAGAGGGATGGCCTGGCCAGCGGTGGGAGTAGTAGGGGGCGGTAAGGCCTCCGCAGCATCACAGCCGGCCATGGGCGGCAGGAGCAGGCAGCACGACCGGCGCTGCTTTGGGCGGCTGGAGCAAGAAGACCAGAGGTTGAAGAAGCACTACGGCCATTGGATGGACATCGTACGGTCACTGGAGCTAGAATCGTTCATATATTGACTAAAGTTGACAAAGGCCTCCATCCCAGTCAACTTAGTAGGCCCAGAAGTCAGCCTCCCACCAAGGTGGGTCCCAGCTAGCAGGGGGTATTCATTTTTTGTGCGTAATAAGGAGGCACTTCCGGTGGGTCTGAGCTGACAGCGGGCGGAATGTTTTTTTTTGCGAAATACGGTGGCCCATCTTGTGGGTCCCAGCAGTCAGGGGGAAAGTTTTTTTCACAAAATACTGGTGGCCCGTCCGGTGGGTCCCTGCTATCAGGTGGAGGAATAATTATTTTCCGCATAATAAGGAGGCACTTCCTTGCGGCTGCCGTGGACCTAGTTGTCAGCCTCTCCACGTACAATACTCTTCCGATGGAAGTCGGTCGTTGACCACATTGACCACGTCGCGCCGAGAGCACCACAGCGGTGGACGACGGCGAGGCCTAGGAAGGGGACGACGCGGAGCCGGGGAAGACGCGGCAGCGAAAGCCCGCGTGGAGAGGAGTACGAGGGTTCACTGGTTCGGCTGCGGTGTGAGGTTGCCGTCGCCGTAGAATAACAGGGTGTGTGGGTGAGTAGAGGGATGCCCTGGCCAGCGGTGGGAGTAGTAGGGGGCGCTGAGGCCTGCACGGCAGCACAGCTGGCCACGGGAGGTGAGAGCAGGCGGTCCCGCCGGCGCTGCTTTGGCGGCTGGAGCAAGAAGATCAGAGATTGAAGAAACACGACGGCCGTTGGATTGGCATCCAACGGTTACATCTGCTAGAATCGTTTGTTGACGTATATAATAACTAAAAAAATCTTGCATACGCATCAACTAAACAGGCCCACAAGTCATACCACCCCCTCTTTTTTTAATAATTTATATATAGCTCATGGCAACTTCCTATGCAATTTATTGCAGTCATTTTTTTGGTTGGCCAGGGCCAATTTCGCATATTTCTGTGGGTTCCAAACTATTTTTAATACCGAAATGTCGAGCCAGATTTAAAGTACTTTGAAGATATATTTAATTTAGGTTAATGCCCAGTGAAATAGGAATCTGAAAAGGTGAAAAAAAAGAAATTATAAAGTAATTGCCAATTTGTCATCCGTTTTTATATTTACAACCCATTTCATATTACTTTCAAGATTTGCAGGCGTCTTGAAAGAGTTGCAGCCCATCAGGGCGTAGAAAAATAAGTAGGCCTGAATTGGGTATTCTTCAGAGAAAATAAACTGGTCTCAATTTCACAAAGAAAAAAATAGCTGGGCTGGTCACATGGTGAACATAAAATATAAGCCTGGGCTAGACGGGCCACAGCCCAGTTCAAACCCTGCTCCATCTCAACAATACCAAACAAAAAAATACTGCTCGAGTAGCTACGTCCTAGGTGTCAGCTGATCTTGTGATGTTCTCTTGTCTATTAACTATATACACTCACAATGTCGTGGGTCCCAGATGTCAGGAAAACACCAGGAGGAAGCATTTTATTTTTCCATACGCTGACATGGTGGGCCCCTACTGTCATCCTCTCCACGTACTTCTGCCGATTCCTGTTGTTTGTTGACCATGTTGACAACGCGAGAGGGCAGCACCGCGGCAAGCGCACCAAAGCACGCGGAGGACGTCGGCGTTAACGATTTAGGAGACGGTGGGGCGGCGATGGGTGCGCTGAGGCGCAGCCAGCCGTGGGAGGCGGAAGCAGGCGGCCCCGCCGACGCTGGTTTAGTTTTGGCGGCTGGAGGAAGACAGGACTGAAGAAACACGACAGACTGTAAAAGCAGCAGGAGTACTTAACAACCTTAACTAAAACCAGCAGGGGCACTTAACAACCAAAGATGAAAGCAGTATGAGTACTTATACAGGTTCAACCGTACAAAGCACGCCTCGAACAGTGCTACTTTGCCTACAGTTAACAAAGGGTGAGGCCGCCAAGCCCTAGGACAAGGCCCAGGCGCCACCCCGCGCATCCACAACCTTCTGAAAGCGGCTTCATCTCGCAACGTGGTCAATAAACAGGATATTGGCTTTAGAGCCATGGAAAAGCATGAACATAATCTTCTGTCCTATTCTCCAAGATGGACGAGCCTTCATTATTTGAGACCAGCCATGAATAAGTATCTTTTCACCTCCAAGGGGAATTGAGTAGGTCGACATAAACATCATGTTGTGACCAAGCGCAAGTCTGACCTGACCATGATCAGGCATCTGTATAGGAACAATAGAACTCGGCAGTTCCTGTTTCAAGAAGATCACAGCTGTAAAACCGTGTATAAGCAATAGTTTATGAACAACATATATAACAAAAAATAGCTCGTACCATAAGTTTCTCGACACAGATGGACCTGTTCAACGAGTGTAGCAGTGGCACACATATCCCATGTGGACCTCCACCATTGAAACGCCCCACAAGGACCTCAAGGCGATCAATAAAGTGTAGGAACTTGTGGATGTCGATCCAGTCAACTTCAGTGCCATTAGTAATAGCCGAGTTATTATAGAGTAACAAACGAGCAGACTACTTAACTCTGAAAAAACCTACACGTGCCACCAATTATAGAAAATATTAGTTAGAAGTAGCATCTTCGTGAGAGATTTGTTGTTACTTCTAAAGTTAAATTGTGATTAGTTAGACATAATAGGTGGATTAAGAAGTAATCGAGGCAACAAACAAGAACCATGTACAAAACTAACATGGATGAACAATTGGAACGACGTCGGGGTGGAAGATCGCAGTGAAGATGAGACCAGGTTCTGCTATTTCCATCAACATTTGTGCGCCAACTTTCAGTCCGTAGCACTTGAGAAAGTTTATCCAAGTTTGGCCATAAAAAAAGCAGCGATCTTCTTGGTTCATGAACCCAACTTAGAAGTAATATCCATGGCTTGTCTTCACTGTGACCATTAAACTAGTGTATTCAGTTATGGCAAGACCTAGCATCTTGAGTACATGTGTTCTGGTAGAGCAAATAATACACTGCAGGAAAAATAATATGAGAACACAGCATGTTCAAAAAAACCCCACCCTCTCGGATAGAAAAGATGATTCTAGGAACATACTGTGCACGTTTCAAAATGCTGTGTTAGGATGAGAAGGAACAAGTGTGGCGTCTCGCCGAGGGCGCAGAAATCTGTAGGGTACTCGCACTTTGGGCACTGCAAATGAAACACACTAGATTCAGTATGAAGAAAAATGCATCAATGGCGGCGGCTGCCATCCTAGGATTACCTGCGACCAAGGGACTTGGATTTATCGGGGATGGATGAAGAATTCGTACCTAGTTCTCCATGAGAAAACCCTATGCAATCGCCGAGCGGGGTTTTTCTCTGAACAAGCAGACGAGGGAGAAGGGGATTCAGGCCCAGTGAAATATTGCCGCTTCGTCCGTCCAGCTTACTGCTAAAGCTGGAAAGGGGGGTTTGTGATTTGAGGGCTCATTGGGCATTACTGTGGCGCTACGACCGGGGTGTGTCTACTGTGAAGTTGTGCACTCTAATTTGTGCATATGGCACGTGGACCCCGTTGCCGGTTGCCCCACATATCAGCGAAAGGAAGTAGAAAGACAGGAGTAACTAGTTACACATAAATATATTTTTTGACAGAGAGATACTCCCTCTGCAAAGAAATATACAAATCTTTTATATCACAGGCTCACCTTGCCGAGAAATATACTCCCTCTGCAACGCACGTGCATTATGGGGGTTCAGCTTTTTTTATGGGGGTTCAGCTAAGAATATAATACTTAGATAGGCTCATGGTTCTGGACTTTGGGCCGCAGGCCGATCCTGCATGTTTGGGGCCCATATGTTCTACCTCAACGCTTTTCATATTGCAAGGGATCGGTATGGCACTGGTTTTAGATGCTGTCGTAAGGCGAATACACAAAATTGAATAAAGCACGACAGCTGTTGGAATGAAATCGAATGACAGTTCCTAACTAGCAATCAGAGTTGCAATTCTATCAACGATATACCATGTGATAAATAATACTGTCGTACTACTTATACACAGAGGACACTTGTTTCACCATGCCAGATTATTACATCAAAATCTCTCGGAGGATAGATCAGTTCGGCAGTTGCGTGCTGCTACTTAAGAATTTCAAAGTTGATTTGGACCAGCTCTCCTTGTCGAGAAAGTTCGATTTTGACATCATCCCCTACTGCAAGATATGATTTAGATTTGAACCTTGACCATCCTTTAGCATCAATCATCATGCGGCCATCCTTTGTACTGACGGTATTTTGAGCAGGTTCATTCACACCAAGGCTGCGCATGGTAAGAGAAACTTGGCCGCGGTCGCCCGGATTGTTGAACGACTCCCTCATTGCTCTAGGAATTCTCTGTTTGCAAACAAGAAGACATACCCAAATAGTTAGATCAACAAAGTGAATCATGTGAAACAACATGGAAAGAAAAAAGAACGAAGCACTTGGGCGGCCAATGCTTACCAAGAAGGTGGACATGTCGGTTTTTGTAAGGACTTTGGTATATGAAGTGCGAACTGCAGCCCAGTCTGTTGCCGGTGCAACTGCACGGGCTGGAGCGGATGCAAGTGCAAGTGTTGGTGCAGGTGCCGAAGCCGCTGCTGCTGCCAAAGATGGTGCTCCTTGTAGAGCTGGTGCCGGTGTCGGAGCAGGTGCCGGTGTCGATGCCCGATCCTCCAGTAGATCAGGCTGATCTGCTGACGCGGTCGGTGCCCAATCCTCAGCTGGATCAGACTGAGCTGTTGCCGCTGTCAATGCTAGAGCAACCGTCGGTGCTTGATCTATGCGAGACAACGGCGATCGTGTCTGGTCTGCTATGATCAGCTTTCTAACTTGACTAGGATCCGTGACCGTGATCCAGTTTTTTTCTTCATTTCTTTTAAACACGAGAAGGACTAATTGTGGCGTTTTTGTTAAACCAAACTGCAGTTCATCATAGGGATTCAGCTTGTACTCAGACAACAGACTGATCCAATTTTTTCCAGTAATATAAGTGATGGACCGTGCCTTCGTTACTGACATGACATAAGAAGTGAAACCTGCAAAAAAAGCCATCGTAGAGCAAACCAAACGGTTTATTCTGTGACGAATGTCACATGGCAAAACCTGCATCGTAAAATTGCAGGAAAAGAAAGAAAACATGACATTAAATCAATAAGATTTAGACAGTAAATCAATAAGATTTACTTGATGTGACACGAGTGAATCCTTACCAGGAAATCACTATGTTGAAGTACTAAACAGAAGATTGATCGTCCAACTACGCGTGGCACGTAGGGCCCCCGCCTACTCCCACAAGCAGGACAGTCCAAAGGTCGTGACAAATTTTATGGACCGAACATCCATGGGACTGAAAATCCTGGTGGGTGCGATAAACCCTGCAATGCATACAGATATTGGAGCGTAACCATAATTGATAAACCCTACTACACTGGTCATTTCTGATGCCCCAACTCAGCAGACCCCAACTGCAGCAAATAGTATGATTATGCCAGTTGACATAGCACCAGCTGTACGACGCAATACCCCCATTCCAGCAAAGAGTACACCAAATCCAGTTGCCAAATCCCTTTTTGAACCAGAGAGAGCCCCAATCGCAGCAAATAGGACCTTGTTCCATTTCTTCCCAGTTTAGAAGATGAAGCTTATGTTGTTGTCAGGAACTTTGTGCGCATCTTTCCTTCATGGAAAGATTATCCCGCAGACACAAAACAATTTCCAGTCTTCCTCTGCAACTTACGCGTACGTAATGTACTAATGTTATTCATGGTCATTACTGCATATGTTTCTGCTGACAGAAAACACAAGATTTCATTCTTTTAAATAGGCGAGGAGCAAACTGGATTGTGATGACGAGCAAGAGTTGGTTGCGCCTTTCAAGCACTCGTTGATGAAGTATCGTTCCTACCTGAGGCAAGCGCACGTCGATGGCAAGCCTCTGAACGAAATTCCTGTAAAGTCTCCGGTGCTACATTTATCCGACGGTGACTGGAATAATCTTGTTACACATTGGTCTTGGCTGCAGCGTAAGGTACTGTCTATGATATCACATCACAATTTGAACTACATTTTGCATTTGCCTTAATGTCTCACTTGTACGAAAACTGTTAGCAGAAGAACATTCGTTCTCAAGGGGCCACAGAATCTCGCAACTATACTGCACAGTGCATTGCTCTTGTGAGTACCTCTTGCCTTGTATGACCATACTTACTTTCATAGCTGTTTGATTATGTAGCATCACTGCACATGTTAGCCTCGTAATCGTCCATTTGGTGGACATTATATGATCCGTATGGACTCTTACACAAATTTAGAATCAACCCAATGCTTTTGAAGAGGTTTAGCTCTGTAGTCCTCTTGTAAGGACTGAACGTGGTCTATCACTGTACTTACATTAACAACTACTCCCTCCGTCCCATAATACAAGAACGTTTTGTACAGTACACCAGTGTTCAAAACACTCTTGTATTATGGGAAGAGGGATTGGTTCATTTTGTAGCATCCTGCATGTTATCTCCCTCGCCCACCATTTACTAAAAAGATCAGATCTATATTTAATCTTACCAACAAGTAGAATACACAGACAATGCCAGTGCAGAAGTGTAGCCCATTGCTCTTGTCAATACATTTTGTCCTATAACGCTTGTACTTCCAGGGATTTGTAGTTGATTATGTAGCATCAATCTGCATCTTATCTTCATTATCCTCTATCCCTTCCAGTATTATCATATCTATAATTACTCTCTACAAAATGTAGAGTACAAGCAATGCTTATGAAGAAGATTATGTGCTGAAATTCTTGAGTTATCCTTCCCTTGACATGGAGAAGGGCATTATAAAGCCGGTGTTAATTGTTAATGTAAGTCAGTCCTTCTAAAGCCTTTATCCTCAACTATTGTTTAATTTTCTCATACTCCCTATCGTTTATTGCTGTTTAGTTTGTTGTTTCTACCAAAATGCATGTTCGTAAGAACCATAAGTTCTAAGTTTTACTTGTAAAACTAAATTCCTTATTCATACCATGCACATTACTTAATACTCCCTATATGTATGCTTGGTTTGGTCGATCTATAATCCAGTGTGTGGTGAAGCAGCCCACGTTTGCACCTTGTCATCTCCTGTTTTATCTTACTGATGTGGCTGATGTTATGAACAACATGCCATGCACATTATCCAAAATAGATACAATGATTTTCTTTGCCCTTCATCTATGCTTGTTATGTTGACATGGTAATCCAGTAGAGTGGTGAAGCTCCCCGCATTATGAACAATGCCAAATTATGCTATTGATATTTTGAACTTACTCTTTATTTTCTAATTTGAAATTGGATAGAATTGATAGAACAATTATCATCTTTGTTTATACACGTGCAAAACCTGTCATCTCTCTGCTTTGTTTCAGGGTGATATGCCTGATGGCATGCACAAGTCTGTTGAAGGCTGTGAGACAAACCCAACATATATTGCAGCAAAGAAGGCAAAACATCTTGAAGATAGCGAGACAACCCCAAAGTCTTGTCTTGATGCAGTGTTCAAGTTACTTGAGACTAACAGTTAGACAAGCTCACATAATTCATTGTCTGAATCAGTTCGACTTGTTCAGTCCCAAGTTCTAGCAGAAAGGCATTCTGCAACTCAACTTCGACTTGAAGTCCTATCTCTAAGAAAGATTGCGGAGAACACCAATGAGAACCTCATCGCTAAACAGCTACGCCTGCAAGCTATGACCGACATGCTAGGCCGGTCTCACAGCCTTGCTCAGCAGCTTGCGCAGTAGTTCCCCCGCAAGGCTAACCTTTCTTGAACTATCTTGGAAGTGGTCTCGGTTCAGTATTATTTTGTTACACTGCAGTGGTGCCCAGTTTTTGTAATCTGCTTCTTCGTTGCGCTTTATGATCACTGGTGGCGAACTTTGATGCCCAGTGGATGTAATATTCCTTAAATCCTTTATTGTATAGTGTAGGTTTATTCTTAGTTACTATGCCATAATTTCTTTATTGTATAGAGTAGGTTTGTTCTTAATTCCTCCTAGTTACTGCCATCATTCGCTATCTGAAAAAAATCAGATGTAGTCGACCGGGCCGAAACATTCGACTCTAATGGGCCAGGTTTTTAGCGGGACACAATTGGGCTGGCCTGCGTCTTTCTTGGGCCCGAATGATTGGGGCCTTCACACATTGCGCCAGGCCCAAACTTACACCGGCCTATATTTTAGTTGGGCCTTTTGTCGACCGAACACTTAGTTTGGCCCAGGTAGCGTTGGGCCATTAATAGGCTGAATATTGTACTGGCATGTTACAGCCGAGATGAAACCACGGGCCTTTAGCAGGCCAAAATGCATGTTGGGCCTCAATTTTCACTAGTCATCGATGGGCCTTCAGCAGGCCGAAATGTAGACCGGGCCATTTTGGGCCCAGTTAGCTCACGGGCCGTTACCAGGCCGAAACATATCTCGGGCCTTAGTTGGCCCACTGATATCATGGGCCTTTAAGAGGCCGAAAGCTTAGTACAGGCATCAACGGGCCGAATTACGCGACAGGCCTTTAATAGGCCCAAAGTCACGTTGGGCTTAACTGTTGCCACCTTTAGCATGGGCCGTTAGTGGGCCCGATGTCCCGCCGGACCATATATGGCCCATGGGCAGCACGGGCCATTCCCAGGCCGAAAGTCACACCGGGCTGAAATGGGCCCATGTCTACATCAGGCCTCTAACAGGCCGAAAGTCACTGGGCTGTAGTTGGGCCCAAATATTTGGCGAACAATTAACGGGCCAGATCTGGCTTCGGGCCGCAAATGGGCCCAAATATTGGGCGAACAATTAACGGGCCAGATCTGGCTTTGGGCCGTAAATGGGCCCAAATATTGGGCGAACAATACGGGCCAGATCTGGCTTCGGGCCGTAAATGGGCCTTTATTAAGCAGGCCATTATTGGGCTGGCCCACTAGTACCTGATTAAGTTCTACGGGCCTTTGACTGGGCCGGCCTTTTTAACCTATATGGGCCTTTGTTGGGCCCAGCCACGTGTCGACGTATCATAGGCATGTCTCCTCCAATGGACGGGCGACATCTGGCCCACTGATGAGCTGACAGGTGTTCCCTTTGGCCAATCAGAATTTTACACGTGGAAATTTTCCATTGGTCAGGGCTATTAACGGGTTATCGGATCCAAAATCCGACCCGATAGCTTAACGGCGTTCCGTTACGGTGGATGCCACGTGTCGGTCACCCTTGACGAAAGCACTTCTGTGACGCACGATTTATCGTCATGGAAGTGGACACTTCCGTGATGATAATTTTGGTAATGTCATGGAACACTTCTACGACAGCACATGTATGACTATCTTGATTCTGTCATAAAATTGTCGTGGATGTACATGCATGACAAAAAACGTGACCTACTGTGACAAACACGTATCATCATGGAAGTGTATTTTTTTTGTAGTGTGTGCGGTGCCCTCCTCCACTGTTTTCCACCTCGGTCATATCATCGTAGTGCTTAGGCGAAGCCCTACGACGGTAACTTCATCATCACCGTCACCACGCCGTCGTGCTGACAGAACTCTCCCTCGGCCTCAGCTAGATCTAGAGTTCGAGGGACATCACCGAGCTGAACGTGTGCAGATCGTGGAGGTGCCGTGCATTTGGTACTTGATCGATTGGATCGCAAAGACATTTGACTACATCAACCACGTTACATAACACTTCCGCTTTTGGTCTACGAGGGTACGTGGACACTCTCCCCCGTTTCTATGCATCACCTAGATAGATCTTGCGTGATCGTAGGAAAATTTTGAAATTACTGTGTTCCCCAACAGTGGCATCCGAGCCAGGTCTATGCATAGATGTTATATGCACGAGTAGAACACAAAGAGTTGTGGGCGATAATAGTCATACTGCTTACCAACATGTCATACTTTGATTCGGCGGTATTGTTGGATGAAGCGGCCCGAACCGACATTACATGACCGCGTTCATGAGACTGGTTCTACCGATGTGCTTATGCACATAGGTGACTGGCGAGTGTCTGTTTCTCCAACTTTTGTTGAATCGAGTGTGGCTACACCCGGTCCTTCTTTAAGGTTAAAACAACACACTTGACAAAAAATCGTGTAGGTAAGAACGGTTCTTGCTAGAAGCCCGTAGCAGCCACGTAAAACTTGCAACAACAAAGTAGAGGACGTCCAACTTGTTTTTGCAGGGCTTGCTGTGATGTGATATGGTCAAGCATGATGTGATATAAATTGTTGTATGAGATTATCATGTTTTGTAACAAAGTTATCGGCAACTGGTGCTACGTCTTGAGCTTGCGTTGGTTTTCCTCGAAGAGGAGAGGGTGATGTAGCAAAGTGTAGTGTAAGTATTTCCCTCAGTTTTGAGAACCAAGGAATCAATCCAGTAGGAGGCTCCTAAAAAGTCCCAGGCACCTACACAAACAAACTGAGAACTCGCAACCAACGCAATAAAGGGGTTGTCAATCCCTTCACGGCCACTTGCGAAAGTGAGATCTAATAAAGATAGTATGATAAGATAAATATATTTTTGGTATTTTTGATATAGATGCAAAAAGTAAAGATGCAAATAAAAGTAGATGAAAAGCAAATATGATAAGAGATAGACCCGGGGGCCATAGGTTTCACTAGAGGCTTCTCTCAAGATAGCATAAGTATTACGGTGGGTGAACAAATTACTGTCGAGCAATTGATAGAAAAGCGCATAGTTATGAGATTATCTAGGCATGATCATGTATATAGGCATCACGTCCATAACAAGTAGACCGACTCCTGCCTGCATCTACTACTATTACTCCACACATCGACCGCTATCCAGCATGCATCTAGAGTATTAAGTTCATAAGAACAGAGCAACGCATTAAGCAAGATGACATGCTGTAGAGGGATAAACACATGCAATATGATATAAACCCCATCTTGTTATCCTCGATGGCAACAATACAATATGTGTCTTGCAACCCTTTCTGTCACTGGGTAAGAACACCGCAAGATTGAACCCAAAGCTTAGCACTTCTCCCATGGCAAGAAAGATCAATCTAGTAGGCCAAACCAAACTGATTATTCGAAGAGACTTGCAAAGATAACTCAATCATACATAAAAGAATTCAGAGAAGATTCAAATATTATTCATAGATAAACTTGATCATAAACGCACAATTCATCGGATCTCGACAAACACACCGCAAAAAGAGATTACATCAAATAGTTCTCCACAAGAAAGGGGGAGAACATTGTATTGAGATCCAAAAAGAGAGAAGAAGCCATCTAGATAATAACTATGGATCCGTAGGTCTGTGGTATACTACTCACAACTCATCAGAGGGGCAAGGATGTTGATGTAGAGGCCCTCCATGGTTGCTTCCCCCTCCGACAGAGTGCCGGCAAGGGCTCCAAGATGGGATCTCACGGATACAGAAGGTTACGGCGGTGGAAATTGTGTTCCGTGGTGCTCCTGGATGTTTTCGTGGTACGTAGGTATATATAGGAGGAAGAAGTACGTCGGTGGACGCCCGAGGGGCCTACGAGACAGGGGGGGGCGCGCCCTACAGGGGGGGGTGCCCTCCTATCTCGTGGGGCCCTCCGAGCTTTCTTGACTTGCACTCTAGGCTCTCCGGATCAGATTTGTTCCAAAAATAATGCTCCAGAAGGTTTCATTCCGTTTGGACTCCGTTTGATATTCCTTTTCTTCGAAATACTGAAATAGGCAAAAAAAACAACAATATGGGCTGGGCCTCCGGTTAGTAGGTTAGTCCCAAAAAAGATATAAATGTGTAAAATAAAGCCCATAAACATCCAAAGGGGTAATATAATAGCATGGAACAATCAAAAATTATAGATACGTTGGAGACGTATCAAGCATCCCCAAGCTTAATTCCTGCTCGTCCTCGAGTAGGTAAATGATAAAAAAGAAAATTTTGATGTGGAATGCTACCTAGCATAATTCATAATGTAATTTTATTTATTGTGGCATGAATGTTCAGATCCAAATGAATACAAAATAAAAGTTCATATTGACATAAGAAATAGTAATACTTCAAGCATACTAATCAAAGTAATCATGTCTTCTCAAAATAACATGGCCAAAGAAAGTTATCCCTACAAAATCATATAGTCTGGCTATGCTCTATCTTCATCACACAAAGTATTTAATCATGCACAACCCCGATGACAAGCCAAGCAATTGTTTCATACTTTAATAATGTCAAAAAATTTCAACTTTCACGCAATACATGAGCGTGAGCCATGGGCATTGCACTATATGTGGAATGGAATGGTGGTTGTGGAGAAGACAAAAAGGAGAAGATAGTCTCACATCAACTAGGCGTATCAACGGGCTATGGAGATGCCCATTAATAGATATCAATGCGAGTGAGTAGGGATTGCCATGCAACAGATGCACTAGAGCTATAAATATATGAAAGCTCAATAAAAGAAACTAAGTGGGGTGCATCCAACTTGCTTGCTCACGAAGACCTAGGGCACTTTTGAGGAAGCCCATCATTGGAATATACAAGCCAAGTTCTATAATGAAAAATTCCCACTAGTATATGAAAGTGACCATATATGAGACTCTCTCTATCATGAAGATCATGGTGCTATTTTGAAGCACAAGTGTGGAAAAGTAGATAGTAGCATTGTCCCTTCTCTCTTTTTCTCTCATTTTATTTTTTTTTCTTTTCTTTTTTCTCTTTTTTTTTCTTTTTTTCTTTGGCCTTATTTTTTTCTTTTTGGCCTTTCTCTTTTTTTTCTTTTTTTTCTATTTTTTTCCTTTTTGTAAAGTTCGAAGTCTCATCCCGACCTATGGGGGAATCATAGTCTTCATCATCCTTTCCTCACTAGGACAATGCTCTAATAATGAAGATCATCACACTTTTGGATTTACAACTCAAAGCTAGAACCAGATATGACTCTATATGAATGCCTCCGGCGGTGTACCGGGATATGCAATGAATCAAGAGCGACATGTATGAAAATTATGAAGGTGGCCTTGCCACAAATACAATGTCAACTACATGATAATGCAAAAAGCAATATGACAAAAGTAATGTGTGTCATATGAACGGAACGGTGGAAAGATGCATTGCAATATATCTCGGAATGGCTATGGAAATGCCATAATAGGTAGGTATGGTGGCTGTTTTGAGGAAGGTAAATGGTGGGTGTATGGTACCGGCGAAAGTTGCGCGGTACAAGACAGGCTAGCAATAGTGGAAGGGTAAAAGAGTGCGTATAATCCATGGACTCAACATTAATCAAAAGAACTCATATACTTGTTGCAAAAATTTAGAAGTCATCAAAAACAAAAGCACTACACGCATGCTCCTAGGGGTATAGATTGGTAGGAAAAGACGATCGCTCGTCCCCGACCGCCACTCATAAGGAAGACAATCAATAAATAAAATTGTGCTCCAACTTCATCACAAAGCGGTTCGCTATACATGCATGCTACGGGAATCACAAGCTTCAACACAAGCATTCTTTAAATTCATAATCACCCAACTAGCCTGACTTTAATATCACTACTTCCATATCTCAAAACAATTATTAAGCATCAAATTGATCATAGCATCCAATTCGCTTTCTATGATAGTTTTTATTATACCCAACTTGGATGCTCATCATTCTAGGACCAACTTTATGATCATAGAAAATATCATGCTGTTCTAAAATACTCTCAAAATGATATAACTGAAGCATGAGAGGCTAGCAATTTCTTCAAAATTAATACACCACCGTGCTCTAAAAGATATAAGTGAAGCACTAGAGCAAAAACTATCAAGCTCAAAAAGATATAAGTGAAGCACATAGAGTATTCTAGCAAATTCTAATCAAATAGGCTTCTCCCAAAAGGTGTGTACAGCAAGGATGATTGTGGTAAACTAAAAGGCAAATACTAATATAATACATGACGCTCCAAGCAAAACACATATCATGTGGCGAATAAAAATATAGCTCCAAGTAAAGTTACCAATGAACGAAGACGAAAGAGGGGATGCCTTCCCGGGGCATCCCCAAGCTTAGGCTTTTGGCTATTCTTGAATATCTTGGGGTGCCATGGGCATCCCCAAGCTTAGGATCTTGCCACTCCTTATTCCATAGTCCATAAAAGCTTTACCCAAAACTTTAAAACTTCACAACACAAAACTCAACAGGAAATCTTATAAGCTCCGTTAGTTAAAGAAAACAAAACCACCACATAAGGTACTGCAATGAACTCATTATTTATTTATATTGGTGTTAAAACTACTGTATTCCAACTTCTTTATGGTTTATAAACTAATTACTAGCCATAGATGCATTGGAATAAGCAAACAACACACGAAAAACAGAATCTGTCAAAAATAGAACAATCTGTAGCAATCTGTAACTAACGCAAACTTCTGAAACTCTAAAAATCCTACCAAAATAGGAAGTCTTGGAAAAATTTTCTATTGAACATCATCAAAAAGAATCAACGCAAAATCACGTTCCTGTGATTTAACAAAATTATATTCGTGCGTGCAAAGTTTCTGTTTTTCAGGAGAATCAAATCAACTATCATCGTAGGTTATCCTATAGGTTCTACTTGGCACAAACACTAATTAAAAGATAAAAACACATCTATCCAGAAGGTAGATGCAATATTTATTACTAAACTGGAGCAAAAGCAAAAAAAAAATAAAGAAAAATTGGGTTGCCTCCCAACTAGCGCTATTGTTTAACGCCCCTAGCTAGGCATAAAAACAAAGATAGATCTAAGTGGTGCCGTAATAATAAGATAGATCTTGAAAGCTCATCTCATATTCTCTACTTCGGCAGCAAGTTTCCTTTGAGGCAGCAAAAGTAACCAAAAGGGCTAAATTTAGTGGGACAAAGATCCCCAAGATCAATCACAGGAGGAACGGGTTCCTCCCTTGGCCCCTCATAGTGCACAACTATTTCATCACTAGAGGCATTCTTTTGGGAAAATCTTGTGAGCCTACACTCAAGAGAGTATCCTAGCTCATTGTTTCGAAGGGCAAAATCATTATTAAGCTCGTTAATGCAATCAACCAAGACATTGGTAGGAACCTTTTTTTCTAAGATTTTCATTAAAAGTGACATAGTCCGAAGATTGAAAACGTCTAATTTCCTCTTGATTATAGAGGATCGCCTCTATGGGAGGACGACCGGCGTCCACCCTATTGTGCGCAAAGATTTCTTTGGCCTCTCTTATGATAAATCTAAACTCATGAGCCAAAAAGATAGTAACAGCGCGCTTAATAGAAGAATGCTCAATATTAGAGAATTCTAGGAAAATTCTTTGTATGCAAGGATGCATATGCATAAATTGTCTTTCAAGTTCAACTACAAGCATAGCGATAGCATCCGCAAGACTACTAGTTCTATGAAGAATAGAACAACCCATGCAAGGTAAAGCACCGGCGCAAGTAAAGAAATCTTGAATAACACCTTTGCCAATGATGTTACCACTACCGATTCGAAACTTTTTAGTATGCAAGATAGGGGGTTCATCGGCCGGAGCCTCGGGATTTTCTGTGTTATCATTATTGTCCATATCGACGATAATCTCCCCAATTTCAGACATAGTGGTAAACAAAAGAGAGGGCGGAAGAAAGGCGGAGGAAAACGAGAGGGCGAATAAAACGGCAAGGGTGAAGTGGGGGAGAGGAAAACGAGAGGCAAATGGCAAATAATATAAATGCGAGGGAGATGGGTTTGTGATGGGTACTTGGTATGTCTTGACTTGAGCGAAAACCTCCCCGGCAATGGCGCCAGAAATTCTTCTTGCTACGTCTTGAGCTTGCATTGGTTTTCCTCGAAGAGGAGAGGGTGATACAGCAAAGTGTAGCGTAAGTATTACCCTCAGTTTTGAGAACCAAGGTATCAATCCAGTAGGAGGCTCCTCAAAAGTCCCACGCACCTACACAAACAAACTGAGAACTTGCAACCAACGCAGTAAAGGGGTTGTCAATCCCTTCACGGCCACTTGCGAAAGTGAGATCTAATAAAGATAGTATGATAAGATAAATATATTTTTGGTATTTTTGATATAGATGCAAAAAGTAAAGATGCAAATAAAAGTAGATGGAAAGCAAATATGATAAGAGATAGACCCGGGGGCCATAGGTTTCACTAGAGGCTTCTCTCAAGATAGCATAAGTATTACGGTGGGTGAACAAATTACTGTCGAGCAATTGATAGAAAAGCACATAGTTATGAGATTATCTAGGCATGATCATGTATATAGGCATCACGTCCATAACATGTAGACCGACTCCTGCCTGCATCTACTACTATTACTCCACACATCGACCGCTATCCAGCATGCATCTAGAGTATTAAGTTCATAAGAACAGAGCAACGCATTAAACAAGATGACATGATGTAGAGGGATAAACACATGCAATACGATATAAACCCCATCTTGTTATCCTCGATGGCAACAATACAATACGTGTCTTGCAACCCTTTCTGTCACTGGGTAAGAACACCGCAAGATTGAACCCAAAGCTAAGCACTTCTCCCATGGCAAGAAAGATAAATCTAGTAGGCCAAACCAAACTGATTATTCGAAGAGACTTGCAAAGATAACTCAATCATACATAAAAGAATTTAGAGAAGATTCAAATATTATTCATAGATAAACTTGATCATAAACCCACAATTCATCGGATCTCGACAAACACACCGCAAAAAGAGATTACATCAAATAGTTCTCCACAAGAGAGGGGGAGAACATTGTATTGAGATCCAAAAAGAGAGAAGAAGCCAAATAGCTAATAACTATGGACCCGTAGGTCTGTGGTAAACTACTCACAACTCATCGTAGGGGCAAGGATGTTGATGTAGAGGCCCTCCATGGTTGCTTCCCCCTCCGGCAGAGTGCCGACAAGGGCTCCAAGATGGGATCTCGCGGATACAGAAGGTTACGTCAGTGGAAATTGTGTTTCGTGGTGCTCCTGGATGTTTTCGGGGTACGTAGGTATATATAGGAGGAAGAAGTACGTTGGTGGACGCTTGAGGGGCCCACGAGACAGAGGGCGCGCCCTATAGGGGGGTGCCCTCCTATCTCGTGGGGCCCTCGGAGCTTTCTTCACTTGCACTCAAGGCTCTCCGGATCAGATTTGTTCCAAGAATAACGCTCCCGAAGGTTTCATTCCGTTTGGACTCCGTTTGATATTCCTTTTCTTCGAAATACTGAAATAGGCAAAAAAAACAGCAATATGGGCTGGGTCTCCGGTTAGTAGGTTAGTCCCAAAAATGATATAAATGTGTAAAATAAAGCCCATAAACATCCAAAAGGGGTAATATAATAGCATGGAACAATAAAAAATTATAGATACGTTGGAGACATATCAACTGGCAGGAGCCATATGGTTGTCGCTTTATTGTATGCAATGCAATCGCCATGCAATTGTTTTACTTTATCACTAAGCGGTAGCGATAGTCGTAGTAACAATAGTTGGCGAGACGACAACGATGCTATGATGAAGATCAATGTGTCGCGCCGGTGACGATGGAGATCATGACGATGCTTCGGTGATGGAGATCATGAGCACAAGATGATGACGGCCATATCATGTCACATATTTTGATTGCATGTGATGTTTATCTTTTATGCATCTTATTTTTCTTAGTACGGCGGTAGCATTATAAGATGATCCCTTACTAAATTTCAAGGTACAAGTGTTCTCCCTAAGTATGCACCGTTGCTACAGTTTGTCGTGCCGACACACCACGTGATGATCGGGTGTGATAAGCTCTACATTCACATACAACGGGTGCAAGCCAGTTTTGCACACGCAGAATACTCGGGTTAAACTTGACGAGCCTAGCATATGCAGATATGGCCTCGGAACACTGAGACCGAAAGGTCGAAAATGAATCATATAGTAGATATGATCAACATAGTGATGTTCACCATTGAAAACTACTCCATCTCACGTGATGATCGGACATGGTTTAGTTGATTTGGATCCCGTGATCACTTAGATGACTAGAGGGATGTCTATCTAAGTGGGAGTTCTTAAGTAATATGATTAATTGAACTTTAATTCATCATGAACTTAGTCCTGATAGTTATTTTGCATGTCTATGTTATTGTAGATCAATGGCCCGTGCTACCATTCCTTTGAATTTTAATGCGTTCCTAGAGAAAGCGAAGTTGAAAGATGATGGCAGCAACTACACAGACCGGGTCCATAACTTGAGGATTATCCTCACTGCTGCACAGAAGAATTACATCCTAGAAGCACCGCTAGGTGCCAGGCCTGGTGCAGATGCTACTAATGTCGTTAAGAACGTCTGGTAGAGCAAAGCTGATGACTACTCGATAGTTCAGTGTGCCATTCTTTACGGCTTAGAATCGGGACTTCAAAGACGTTTTGAACGTCATGGAGCATATGAGATGTTCCAAGAGTTGAAGTTAACATTTCAAGCAAATGCCCGAGTTGAGAGATATGAAGTCACCAACAAGTTCTACAACTACAAAATGGAGGAGAATAGTTTTGTCAATGAACACATACTCAGAATGTCTGGGTACCATAACCACTTGACTCAGCTGGGAGTTGATCTTCCAGTTGATAGTGTCATTGACAGAGTTCTTCAATCACTACCACCAAGCTATAAAGGCTTCATGATGAACTATAATATGCAAGGGATGAAAAAGACTATTCCCGAGCTCTTCGCGATGCTAAAGGCTACGGAGGTAGAAATCAAAAAGGAGCATCAAGTGTTGATGGTCAACAAGACCACTAGTTTCAAGAAAAAGGGCAAAGCGAAGAAGGGGAACTTCAAGAAGAACGACAAAAAGGTTGTTGCTCAAGAGAAGAAACCCAAGTCTAGACCTAAGCCTGAAACTGAGTGCTTCTACTACAAAGGGACTGGTCACTTGAAGCAGAACTGCCCCAAGTATTTGGCGGATAAGAAGGATGGCAAAGTGAAAGGGGCTATGGATTAAATGAAGATTGGCTAAGGACGAGGTGAAGATGCGCGTGGGAAATGGTTCCAAGGTAGATGTGATCACCGTCGGCATGCTACCTCTACATCTACCATCGGGATTAGTTTTAGACCTGAATAATTGTTATTTGGTGCCAGCGTTGAGCATGAACATTATATCTGGATCTTGTTTGATGCGAGACGGTTATTCATTTAAATCAGAGAATAATGGTTGTTCTATTTACATGAGTAATATCTTTTATGGTCATGCACCCTTGCTAAGTGGTCTATTTTTGTTGAATGTCGATAGTGATGATACACATATTCATAATATTGAAGCCAAAAGATGCAAAGTTGATAATGATAGTGCAACTTATTTGTGGCACTGCCGTTTGGGTCATATCGGTGTAAAGCGCATGAAGAAACTCCATGCTGATGGACTTTTGAAATCACTTGATTATGAATCACTTGGTGCTTTTGAACCGTGCCTTATGGGCAAGATGACTAAAACTCCGTTCTCCGGAACAATGGAACACGCTACTGACTTATTGGAAATAATACATACTGATGTATGCGGTCCAATGAGTGTTGAGGCTCATGGCGGGTATCATTATTTTCTTACCTTCACAGATGATTTGACAGATACTGTTATATCTACTTGATGAAACATAAGTCTGAAACATTTGAAAAGTTCAAAGAATTTCTGAGTGAAGTGGAAAATCATCGTAACAAGAAAATAAAGTTTCTATGATCTGATCATGGAGGGAAATATTTGAGTTACGAGTTTGGTATTCATTTGAAACAACATGGGATAGTTTCACAATTAACGCCACCTAGAACACCACAGTGAAATGGTGCGTCTGAACGTCATAACCGTACTTTATTAGATATGGTGCGATCTATGATGTCTCTTACTGATTTACGGCTATCATTTTGGGGTTATGCTTTAGAGACGGCTGCATTCACTTCAAATAGGGCACCATCAAAATCCGTCGAGACAACACCTTATGATCTATGGTTTGGCAAGAAACCAAAGTTGTCATTTCTTAAAGTTTGGGGCTGCGATGCTTATGTGAAAAAGCTTCAACCTGATAAGCTCGAACCCAAATCGGAGAAGTGCATCTTCATAGGATACCCAAAGGAAACTGTTGGGTACACCTTCTATCACAGATCCGAAGGCAAAATCTTTGTTGCTAAGAATGGATCCTTTCTAGAGAAGGAGTTTCTCTCAAAAGAAGTGAGTGGGAGGAAAGTAGAACTTGATGAGTTAATTGTACCTTCTCCCTTATTGGAAAGTAATTCATCACAGAAATCAATTCCCGTGATTCCTACACCAATTAGTGAGGAAGCTAATGATGATGATCATGAAGCTTCAGATCAAATTACTACCAAACCTCATAGGTCTTCCAGAGTAAGATCCGCACCAGAGTGGTACGGTAATCCTGTTCTGGAAGTCATGTTACTAGACCATGATGAACCTACAAACTATGAGGAAGCGATGATAAGCCCAGATTCCGCGAAATGGGTTGAGGCCATGAAATCTAAGATGGGATCCATGTATGAGAACAAAGTGAGTCTTTGGTGGACTTGCCCGATGATCGGCAAGCCATAGAAAATAAATGGATCTTTAAGAAGAAGATCGACGCAGACGGTTATGTTACTGTTTACAAAGCTTGACTTGTCGTGAAAGGTTTTCGACAAGTTCAAGGAGTTGACTATGATGAGACTTTCTCACCTGTAGCAATGCTTAAGTCTGTCCGAATCATGTTAGCAATTGCTGCATTTTATGATTATGAAATTTGGCAAATGGATGTCAAAACTGCATTCCTGAATGGATTTCTGGAAGAAGAGTTGTATATGATCAACCAGAAGGTTTTGTCGATCCAAAGGGTGCTAACAAAGTGTGCAACCTCCAGCGATCCATTTATGCACTAGTGCAAGCCTCTTGGAGTTGAAATAAACGCTTTGATAGTATGATCAAAGCATACGGTTTTATACAGACTTTTGGAGAAGCCCGTATTTACAAAAAAGTGAGTGGGAGCTCCGTAGCATTTCTGATATTAAATGTAGATGACATATTCTTGTTTGGAAATGATATAGAATTTCTGGATAGCATAAAGGGATACCTGAATAAGAGTTTTTCTATGAAAGAACCCGGAGAAGCTGCTTACATATTGGGCATCAAGATCTATAGAGATAGATCAAGACACTTAATTGGACTTTCATAAAGCACATACCTTGATAAAGTTTTGAAGAAGTTCAAAATGGATCAGTCAAAGAAAGGGTTCTTGCCTGTGTTACAAGGTGTGAAGTTGAGTCAGACTTAATGCCCGACCATTGCAGAAGATAGAGAGAAAATGAAAGTCATTCCCTAAGCTTTAGCCATAGGTTCTATCATGTATGCAATGTGTGTACCAGACCTGATGTGTGCCTTGCTATAAGCATATCAGGGAGGTACCAAAGTAATCCCGGAGTGGAGCACTGGACAGCGGTCAAGAACATCCCGAAATACCTGAAAAGGACTAAGGATATGTTTCTCATTTATGGAGGTGAAAAAGAGCTTGTCGTAAATGGTTACATCGATGCAAGCTTTGACACTAATCCGAATGACTCTAAGTCGCAAACCGGATACGTATTTTTACTGAATGGAGGAGCTGTCAGTTGGTGCAGTTCCAAGCAAAGCGTCGTGGCGGGATCTACGTGTGAAGCAGAGTACATTGCTGCTTCAGAAGCAGCAAATGAAGGAGTTTGGATGAAGGAGTTCATATCCGATCTAGGTGTCATACCTAGTGCATTGGGTCCAATGAAAATCTTTTGTGACAATGCTGGTGCAATTGCCTTGGCAAAGGAATCCAGGTTTCACAAGAGAACCAAGCACATCAAGAGACGCTTCAATTCCATCCGTCATAAAGTGTCGGAAGGGGACATAGAGATTTGCAAGATACACATGGATCTGAATGTTGTAGACCCGTTGAATAAGCCTCTTCCACGAGCAAAACATGATCAGCACCAAAGCTCCATGGGTGTTAGAATCATTACTATGTAATCTAGATTATTGACTCTAGTGCAAGTGGGAGGCTGAAGGAAATATGCCCTAGAGGAAATAATAAAGTTATTATTTATTTCCTTAATTCATGATAAATGTTCATTATTCATGCTAGAATTGTATTAACCGGAAAGTGCGAATACATAGACAAAACATATAGTCCCTAGTATGCCCCTACTTGACTAGCTCGTTAATCAAAGATGGTTGTATTTCCTAACCATAGACATGTGTTGTCATTTGACAAACAAGATCACATCATTAGGAGAATGATGTGATGGACATGACCCATCCGTTAGCTTAGCATTATGATCGTGTCGGTTTCATTGCTACTACTTTCTTCATGACTTATACAAGTTCCTCAGACTATTAAATTATGCAACTCCCGAATACCGGAGGAACACTTTATGTGCTACCAAGTGTCACAACGTAAAAGGGTGATTATAAAGTTGCTCTACATGTGTCTCCTAAGGTATTTGTTGGGTTGGCCTAGATCAAGATTAGGATTTGTCACTCCGTGTTTCGGAGAGGTATCTGTGGGCCCTCTCGGTAATACTCATCACTGTAAGCCTTGCAAGCATTGTGACTAATGAGTTAGTTGCGGGATGAAGTATTACGGAATGAGTAAACAGACTTGCCGATAACGAGATTGAACTAGGTATGATGGTACCGACGATCGAATCTCAGGCAAGTAACATACCGAAGACAAAGGGAACAACGTATGTTGTTATGCGGTTTGACCGATAAAGAAATTCGTAGAATATCTAGAAACCAATATGAGCATCCAGGTTCTGCTATTGGTTATTGACCGGAGACTTGTCTCGGTCATGTCTACATAGTTCTCGAACCCATAGGGTCCGCACGCTTAACGTTCGATGACGATTGGTATTATGAGTTTATGTGATATGATGTACTGAAGGTTGTTTGAAGTCCCGGATGTGATCACCGACATGACGAGGAGTCGCAAAATGGTCAATACATAAAGATTGATATATTGGAAGACTATATTTGGACACCGGAAGTGTTCTGGAGATGTTTCGGATAAAACCGGAGTGCTGGAGGGTTATCAGAAACCCCGGGGGAACTATTGGGCCTCCATGGGCCTTAGTGGAGAGAGAGGGGCGGCCAGGGAAGGCCGCGCGCCCCCTCCCCCTTGAGTCCGAATAGGACAAGGAAGGGGGCGCGCCCCCTTTCCTTCTCCCTCTCTCTCTCCTTCCTTCCCCCTCTCTTCCTTTTGGTGGAAACCTACTAGGACTTGGAGTCCTAGTAGGATTCCCCTCTTGGTGGCGCGCCAAGGAGGGTCGGTCGGCCTCCCGTCTCCTCCTTTATATATGGGGGAGGGGGGCACCCCATAGACACACAAGTTGATCTTTAGCCATGTGCGGTGCCCCCCTTCATAGTTTTCCACCTCAGTCATATCTTCGTAGTGCTTAGGCGAAGCCCTGTGACGGTAACTTCATCATCACCGTGACCACACCGTCGTGCTGACAGAAGTCTCCCTCGGCCTTAGCTGGATCTAGAGTTCGAGGGACGTCACCGAGCTGAACATGTGCAGATCGTGGAGGTGCCGTGCGTTCGGGTACTTGATCGGTTGGATCACGAAGACGTTCGGCTACATCAGCCGCGTTACATAACACTTCCGCTTTAGGTCTGCGAGGGTACGTGGACACACTCTCCCCCGTTGCTATGCATCACCTAGATAGATCTTGCATGATCATAGGAAAATTTTGAAATTACTGCGTTCCACAACATTGAGGTACTTGTTCATCATCACAACATGTGTAATCATTCGCAAAATGGATGGAAAACACATGTGTACATTGGATCTATCAAGAATGTGAAGGAGAAGTGTAATAAGGATATCACAAAGGACAACATATTAGAAGGCTTGGGAACTTCGACAAGCAACATGAAGTCATTAAGAAGATCCTTTCTCAAAGCGGTTTTGATTGGGATTAGGTCAACCATAATCTATCCAGTAATAGTGACGATGTGTGGACTAAATATGTGGAGTTAACTTCCATATATTTCCATACTTTGTTTGTTTTTTCTTATGTAACAAAACATGGCAACAACTTTACTATTCTGTTGGGCGTTGTGCAGGCTAATAAGAAATATAAAGGTTTAGCTCTTTACAAGACCAAAGTAGTGAAGCACTGGGAAGCCATATCTACCATATATTCAAAAGATCTTACCAATGGTGAAGGTGCCAAGACAGGTGTTGAGACTGTTGTAGATCTAGAAGAACCAAATGAAATCTGGCAAAGAGGCAACGAACATGTGATGCCATTATGTGCATGATTGGAGAAATGAGGACTACTTTTAAGGATGCTTTGAGGACAACTGACCCACTTCCATTGCCAAAGGCTACTACTTCTGAAATACTTGCCGTAGTTGAGTTGATACCAGAGTTGGCAGAAGCAGACATGCTACGCTCTTACAGGAAGTTGATTCTTAACGAGCGTTTGCTTGAAGCTCTGATCGAGTTGCCCATGCACATGAGGACGGTTTGGTTGCTACTGTTGCCTTGAAAGTTATGCAAATTATGCTTTCCTGTTTGTCTGGTTGACTTGGTCCCATTTGAACTATTTGTTTTTGTTACATTTGGAACTATGTAATGTTCAACTTCAACTTATTTAAACAATTGTGTTGTTAATTTTGGAACTATGTCTTGTTTTCGTCGAGAATTTGGAACACCTATTTAAAATATACGTGTTTCACTTTGTTGATGTAAAATAAGTTTGGTTTGTTTAGTGACAATATTATATGACGTCGTCCACCATTTCTAGAATATCTGATGAGAAGAAATTTACTATATAATCATCCAATTGTAGTCACACATTATACAACTTTTGTATTGATGCATATATTAATGTTGCTATGCAATTCCATAGTTTGACATCCAAAAATGAATCTATATGAAACCTCAGGATGATTCTACGAGCCAATTCAATAAACAAGCAGACAATCAAATCCATATTCATGTCCATTACAGTTTCCCCGTTGAATGGGAATTGAAACCAATACAATACAGAGGCCTCCAATACAGACATCCTGTCACATCCCTAGTTCTGGTATGACCTAGACTAGTTGGTCATGTGTGCATCATGTTTAAATTTCAATAAATTTTGAATTGGGGACATGTGAAAGCCTCAGAAATCATTTCTGAAAATGACCAAGATAAAAATTGCTTCAAATAAGTCCAAGAAAATGTTCCTGTGAATCTCTGGAAATACTGGCAAGTAAAATTCAAACCAATATTTTAGAATCTCAGAAACAATTATTTTGGGCCTTTGAATTAATCCAATAAATATTTGAATTGGATCTATATTTGTTATATAATAAATATATGTTCAATAATTCTGAAAATTGTTGTGTGGCTTTGGACAAGACCACTTAGCTTACACAATTATTTTCATGAAGTTTAAAATTGATTTGGTATTTAGATCAAATCAAAACAAACAGCAGAAAAATAGAAAACAGAAGAAAAGTAAAATAGAGCAGAAACTTACCTGAGCTTACCTGGCAGCCCTCCCGCAGCCCAACACTGTGCAGCCCAGCAGCGGCCTAGCCCACCAGGCGCTCTCCTATCGCCTTCCTCCTCGCGCCAGTAGGCGAGGGCGCGTGCCCGACGCGCGCAGCTACACGGCGCGGCTACCTCCTCCCTCCCTACCTGTTTGGCTCCTCCCCGACGCGTCTGGACGACGCCACGCGACCCCCAGAGCCGTCCGGCTCTCCCTCTCTCTCCCCCGAACGCTCTCCCCCTCCTCTGTTCTTTCCGCCACCGAACACGCCCGTCGCCGCTGACCGTCACCACCGCGGCCACCAGCATCCCCACGCCCAGCGAGCTAGTGCCCGAGCTCCGCCTCCTCGCGCTGAACCTCTCCACGCCGAAGGAAACAAGTCGGAGGGCCCCTCTTCGTCGCCATCATCGTCGTCTTCACTGTCGGGCACCGGAGATCGTTGCCGCCGATTCGTCGTCCACAGGGCCTCCCCGAGCTCGCTGACCCCCTCTCCGACCCCGCTGTGAGCTCTGCCATCGTTTCCCCCTCTCCCCGTGCCCTACCTCCCTCTCTAGCCGCCGTTCGCAACGAGCCCGAGAGCTCTTCACCGCCGGCCATGTCGCCGCCGTGGCTACAGCTGCTGAAGCTCGCAGTAGACCACATCACTACACTGAGTGCCTCCCCACGAACCCGTAGCACGCCCCAGCTCGCCTTCCCGTGCCCCCTAGCTCTCGCTCGCATCACACCCGAACGCCGGCGCAGCCACGAGCTCGACTCCGGCGAGCTCACTCCACCTTAGCTCCACCCGCTCGCACCATTCGATGCGGACGAGTCCTCGTTCCGTAGATGGCCTCGGCCTTCGATTTGGTCGCCGTGGGACGAAACCCGAATGCCTCCGCCGTCTCTGGCCTCGCCGGCGACGAGCCGCGGGTCAACTCCGGCGAGTTGACCCGGGTTTGACCCCTGTTTGACCCTCCCCTGGTCATTGACATGTGGGGCCAGCCCCTGCTAATTACCAAGGTTTAGGATTAGTTTAGCGTTAACAAAATCTGTTAATTAGACTAGACACTGACACGCGGGACCCACTGGTCAGTTTGACCTGGACCGCCCCGTTGACCTGCTGACGTCACAGTGACGTTGTGCTGACGCAGTTGATTATTTTCTGGATTTATTCTTTTTCAGGAAATTCCAGAAAATAGTGCTAACTTCTAAAATTCATAGAAATTCAACCGTAACTCAGAATGAAATAATTTATATATGAAAAATGATCAGAAAAATCCAATCTATCCATATGTACCATTTCCATGCATGTTAGAACAACTTTTGTTCACTGTTTAGGTCAAATCAATTAAATGGCATTTGAATAATCACATATGGAGTTTGAATTTGAATCTTGTATTCAAACCAACTTAATTTAATCTGTTCTAAGTTGCATTAGCCATAACACACTCATTTTGCCATGTCATGTTCATGCATCATATTGTTGCATTGCATTGATTGTGTTTTCTCTGTGTTGCCGGTATTTGTCCCCTCTCGATAGACTTGGCTCCGACGATGAGTTCGATGACACCGATGAAGAACTATATTATCTTCAGAAGTGCCAGGCAAGCAAAACCCCCTTGTTCATTCTGATACAATCCCACTCTCTCGCTCCTGCTCTCTTTTACTGCATCAGGACAACAACGATTCATCTGTTATTTGCTGCGGTAGCTGAACCCCTTTATCCTCTGCATGACCTGTCATTGCCACAGTAAATAGATGAAACCCACTAGCATGAGTAGGAGTTGTTTGAGCCCTGATGTGCCTACTCATTCATGCTTGTTTGTCATGCCTCCCATTGCTTAGAGTTGAGTCAGGTCTGATTCATCGGGAATGAATCGGAGGTGTGTATACATGTCCTACTGTTGAGAGCTAAGTGTGTGAACACGATTTGGTAAAGGTAGCGGTGAGAGGCCATGTAGGAGTACATGGTGGGTTGTCTCATTGAAGCCGTCCTTAGGAACTGAGTTCTGTGTTTGTGATCCATGAACAGTTACTACCACACATTGGGTTCCGGTAACTCGGCCCCTCTCGGCTTATTAATCAACTTGATCTCTGTCCAGGAGTTGCAACTAGTTTCTGGTGTTTGTAGGTAGTGTTAGTAGTCTGCCAAATGGCACCTGGTACAGGTGGGCTTGGGACAGACTAGGCACAGTGGCACGGTGTACCAAGTGGCACCCGGATGGTGGGCTTGGGAACCCTGCTCACATCGTTTGGGGCCGTGAGCGACACCCCGGCCGGATCTCCTTGCGGATGGAACCCGAATAGGCGATAAACCTGGACGAGAGACTTGCGTGGTTAGTCAGGTCGTGGCCGACACCCTCGCTGGGCTTCCGCTTGAAGGTTGCCGAGTACATGTCGTGTAAACGGCGGTAAGTGGTGAGAGCGTGTGTGAAGAAGTACACCCCTGCAGGGTTAACATTATCTATTCGAATAGCCGTGTCCGCGGTAAAGGACTTCTAGGTTGCCTGTACAGTTCATAGACAAGTGAAAGTGGATACTCTAAAATACGCAAGATAAGCGTGAGTGCTATGGATGGCGTTCTCGTAGGGAGACGGGAGCGGATCCATAGTGGTGTATTGATATGGTGAATATGTGGACTCGTGTGCGCCACCTCAAAGAGTTACATTGCAGTCGTAGTTCAGGATAGCCATTGAGTCAAAGCTGGCTTGCTGCAGTTAAACCCCACCATCCCTTTGTTGATAATGATGCATATGTAGATAGTTCTGATGTAAGTCTTGCTGGGTACATTTGTACTCACGTTGCTTAATTTATGTTTTTGCAGAGAGACTTTAGTCTCGCTAATAGTTCCATGTGGACTTCGACGTTTAGCTTGTTACCTCAGCTACGATCTTGTGCCCTCGGCAGGATCTGGTAGATAGTCAGGCTTCTCAGCCCTTTTCATTTATAGTTGTCTGTACTCAGACATGTTAAGCTTCCGCGTGTGCTTTGACTTGTATGCTCTGAATGTTGGGTCATGAGACCCATATGTTTTTAATATCTCGCTCCTCGGAGCCTATTGAATAAAATACTTGAGTCGTAGAGTCATGTTGTGATGCCATGTTGTATTTGCACATATCGAGCATATTGTGTGTATGTTATTGAAATGCTTGGTATGTGTGGGATCTGACAACCTAGTTGTTTATCCTTGGTAGCCTCTCTTACCGGGAAATGTCTCCTAGTGCTTCCACTGAGCCATGGTAGCTTGCTACTGCTCCGGAACACTTAGGCTGGCCGGCATGTGTCCTTCTTCGTTCCTGTGTCTGTCCCTTCGGGGAAATGTCCCGCGATGAATACCGGAGTCCTGTTAGCCCGCTACAGCCCGGTTCACCGGAGTCCTGCTAGCCCAGTGCTACAGCCTGGATTCACTCGCTGATGACCGACACGTTCGATGCTGGGTCATGGATGCATGTCCCTATAAGTTTGTGCCACTTTGGGTTTATGACTAGCCATGTCAGCCCGGACTCCTTATCATATGGATGCTAGCGACACTATCATATACGTGTGCCAAAAGGCGCAAACGGACCCGAGCAAAGGTAAGGCGACACCCATGGGGATACCGTGCGTGAGGACGCAAAGTGATATGAGGTGTTACATGCTAGAGCGATGTGGCATTGAGTCGGGGTCCTGACAGCTTTGGTATCAGAGCCTGACTGCCTGTAGGATTACCAAGCCAAACTGGTCAAAGTTGAGTCTAGAAATTCTTTAGTTATATAAGGGAATTGATTGTGGGATGGAACGTAAGGCTCTTTTTACTCCTTTACCTTATGCCTTTCTGATCTAAGTCATCTTATCTTTTCCTATGGGGTTAAGGAACTAGGCTTTCTCTTCTCTCTATCAGGATCACGTGTTACTAATCCGTAGACTATAAGATTGTTGGATTTAAGCCTCAGTTCAGTTTCTACTACCTCTGTGTGTTCATAGTTGATCTCGGAACCTTGATATTGTGACGCTCGAGTGGTTATGCCACCATTTGCAGGATGTCTTAAATTCTTTTAAGCATTTATAGTCGTTATGCTGTCCGAGTCATCCCAGGTTTCTAAATAGTCTGATGCATTTGCAAAATCCTTTCCCTCTGGTTTCGATGTTCTTTTAGGCCAGGTTAATTACACTAATTGCTGAGTTGAGGTACTCTATTGCCTCGACATATATGTTGGAGTTATTATTATGACCCTAGGTGTCTAGAGTATCACCTTGTAATCCAGCCATGCTTTGTGTTCCAGTGTGATGATTCTGGCCATCGTTCTCGGAAGCATCTCATGATGTTATTAGTAGTAGGTATTCTACTCCTGGGTTTCTGAACCCAAGATTTCCCTACTTACTTCACGTTGTTAGCATTTGCTAGTTCCCTCAATATATTAGTAACCTTTGCGATAGTCCTCGAGGTCCGTGGTAATCCTTCTTCCAATACCATGAACCAATATGGCAGGAGTTCGGGAACCAAAAGATCACAACAAGAGTGCTCTCGATGAGTTCCCCTTCTATATTACGATTCTGCCAAACCTACATCTCTGCATGGGTTATCTGGAGGAAACCTGTTGAACTTGGTTCGACATACTAACCTATGCATCCACAACTCAGAAAGTTATATGTTCCTTGAGTTGTCCCTCTTTAGTTGTTTTCTGGCCCTCGTCTATCAATTGATAGTCAGGAGTAGTTATGCATTCGTGTTCATTGATGCCCACTATTCTTGCGGTCCGTCAAGCCATTCTAATCAGAATGACTAGGAGAAACAAACTCCAGTACCTCATCCATTTCTATGATTGGGTCAAAGCAGTTGTATTCCGCAGATCAAAATGCCAATCCAGCTTCTGATCTGTTCTACCCTAGAGTATTACCCCCTTTTATGTCAGGATTGTTATGCGAATTGCAGCATCTCTCATGAATTCTTGATATAGTGATACTTCTCACCATCATCACTCATTCCTCGGCCCTCATGTTGTTGTAACCGGAATGCCGACAAGTGAATTGTGATGTGTGAAATCAATACTTCGAGCAACTCATTGCTTGGTAGTAAATGGATAGTATTCTCATTCTTAGCGTGTTGGATATTGAATCATCATTCTAAGATAGGTTGTGCTACCTAGTCCTTATTTCTGGTGCACTCTTGATCAATGAGTTAGGATTATCCAATCCCTTGCTTATTTGACCATATCGTCTTGCCCTGAAAAGCAAGATTGTTCTCGAGCTTAGTGACATATCGGTGGTTCATGATTTTCCATATATCTTCTCGGAAGTATCACCAGGTCGTCACCTGACTATTATGTTGAGCTCGTGATCAAGTTGGTTCCTTGTAAACCACCCCTTCTCCAAGAATCTGTGTCGGATACCCTGAGCTAGTTGGTTAAGCTAAACAACAACTTGGAGAGTTGGAAGATAAAAGCTTGTCCAACTTAGCTCATTTCAAGGGATATCTTTGTGTGAGTGTGTGTTGAAGAAGGATGATATATTCATTGATTGATCCTCGTGGTCAATTGTTGGATCTATTTTCTTATCGAAGCTTTGATTTGAGTGTGGGTTATCATCAAATCAAATCAGAACCAACGATGGTCGTAATGTTGTCCTACTCGTGGTTAACTCCTCGAGCATACACCATTACATCCTTTGGTCTGACCAATGCTATCACCGTGTTCAGACAATTGTGGAACTCCAATTATATGGAAACCTGGATGAATTGTTGTTGAGCCCATCAGCAACATTGTTATCTTCTTCATGATCTGTGTTGAACATCCAGCTAGTATTGGAAACTTTATAAGCATTATCTTCATGTCCCGTTCATGAAGCATATGTTGGGATGAAAGGAGTAACTTCCTCTAATTCATGTGCACTTGATGCAAGTTGCCGCCGTGAATTCGAGAAAGCTTGTTTTTGCCTCCTCTGGAATCATCCCAAGTCAGTCATGCATGTGCGAAGTATACTATGGTTTGAGAGATTAGCTACCTCCATGCTATATGTGTTCCTAGCACACCAAGCCACTGATTGACTTGTTCAAGGAAAATAAGTCTAGCGCGCGTAAAGACTTTGAAATCCTTGATGATGGATCCTAACCTGAACTCGATAGTGTTTTATTATAAGACTACTATGTGGTCATGCTTGTCTGTGACAGTGTGTCCACATGTGTGTAGCAGAACCAGCTCATGTTTTGGAGCTTTCTATCGTAGTTCATTTCCCGAGAATCTCACAATGTCATCTCGTCGATTTGTGTTGCAAACTTTCTTTTCCAGACATGTAGTCTGGAATATCCTGACATCAACCAGATCTGAATCTCAGGCAAATATGATGGTTGGAACGTTCCCAAGAACTATAATATTGGTCTCTTGTAACCCGGTAAATTGGATGTCGTGGCCAACACACCCAGCCGGAAGACCTATTATTGTAGTATCTTGATTGAGGAAGTTGGCCACCTCCCCATAAGGATTTCGTAGGATTTATTCCAGTAGTTACTCCTTATGGATTCTTGTGCTCCCGAAGTCTGACCTTTAACTTGATGTCCTAGATACCAAAGCATATCTATAAATGGGGTTACACTAGCACATCAAGGAGAACATTAGAAGCGGAGTGCTAAATGTCTCTCGATCGATCATCCAGGTTTTGTTTCCTTGGCCTCGCTAAGGTGAAATCTGAGAAGGTGTTATCTTCCTTTGCATCTGCATCATCCACCACTATTCATCATGGTAGTAAGATGTGTTGCCAGGATCCTTGACACAGATGTTGGTAAAACCTTGATGAATAGGGAAATGCTCAAACTCCTGAGAGCACGCGCAAGCAAAATCATCCCTTACGTTGTCTTCAACAAGGTAGTCCACATCATCCATTCTAGTCCGAGTATGTCATTCTACCGAACTCCTCCAAATGATCGTTTGTGATTTGCCTTAAGCTGGTATGAAGAGTTCCAATGATCTTTGAATCAAAGGTAATTCTTTTTGCCATATAACGGATGATTCTATGAGTCACCTCATCTAAGATGTCTCGTTATGGCAGCATGGCAACTCAACTCCTCGCTACGTTGACAACCATTCACCACCTTCTTAAGTGTGGAATTGTTATCTACCTAGTGAATCCTCGTCATATGTTCCACTCCATCCCTCTAGATGTGTGCTTCGTGTCTCGGCTTGAGAGATGTTGATATGTCTCATTCCGTGAGTTGATCCTAAGTTGTTCGACCTTCAATAAGATCGATCCTTTTAGATTTTTTCCCTATCCTCTCTTTGTCATGTTGGCTGGAGTTCTCAGAGCAAGACGACGAGACAAGATGGTGATTGAATCAACTTTCATTTGAAGCGCAACATGGGTCGTGAAGATTGCGTTAGTTGCATTTCCCCTTTATTCTACCCTATGCTTGAATCTCAGGACGATATTCTTGTTTAGTGGGGGCGAGTTGTCACATCCCTAGTTCTGGTATGACCTAGACTAGCTGGTCATGTGTGCATCATGTTTAAATTTCAATAAATTTTGAATTGGGGACATGTGAAAGCCTCAGAAATCATTTCTGAAAATGACCAAGATAAAAATTGCTTCAAATAAGTCCAAGAAAATGTTCCTGTGAATCTCTGGAAATATTGGCAAGGGATAAAATTCAAACCAATATTTTAGAATCTCAAAAACAATTATTTTGGGCCTTTGAATTAATCCAATACATATTTGAATTGGATCTATATTTGTTATATAATAAATATATGTTCAATAATTCTGAAAATTGTTGTGTGGCTTTGGACAAGACCACTTAGCTTACACAATTATTTTCATGAAGTTTAAAATTGATTTGGTATTTAGATCAAAACAAAACGAACAGCAGAAAAATAGAAAACAGAAGAAAAGTAAAATAGAGTAGAAACTTACCTGAGCTTACCTGGCAGCCCACCCGCAGCCCAACACTGTGCAGCCCAGCAGCGGCCCAGCCCACCAGGCGCTCTCCTGTCGCCTTCCTCCTCGCGCCAGTAGGCGAGGGCGCGTGCCCGACGCGCGCAGCTACACGGCGCGGCTACCTCCTCCCTCCCTGCGTGCCTGGCTCCTCCTCGACGCGTCTGGACGATGCCACGCGACCCCCAGAGCCGTCCGGCTCTCCCTCTCTCTCCCCCGAACGCTCTCCCCCTCCTCTGTTCTTTCCGCCACCGAACATGCCCGTCGCCGCCGACCGTCACCACCGCGGCCACCAGCATCCCCATGCCCAACCAGCTAGCGCCCGAGCTCCGCCTCCTCGCGCTGAACCTCTCCACGCCAAAGGAAACAAGTCGGAGGGCCCCGCTTCGTCGCCATCGTCGTCGTCTTCACTGTCGGGCACCAGAGATCGTTGCCGCCGATTCGTCGTCCACAGGGCCTCCCCGAGCTCGCTGACCCCCTCTCCGACCCCGCTGTGAGCTCCGCCATCGTTTCCCCCTCTCCCCGTGCCCTACCTCCCTCTCTAGCCGCCGTTCGCAATGAGCCCGAGAGCTCTTCGCCGCCGGCCATGTCGCCGCCGTGGCTACGGCTGCTGAAGCTCGCAGTAAACCACATCACTGCACTGAGTGCCTCCCCACGAACCCGTAGCACGCCCCAGCTCGCCTTCCCGTGCCCCCTAGCTCTCGCTCGCGTCACACCCGAACGCCGGCGCAGCCACGAGCTCGACTCCGGCAAGCTCACTCCACCCTAGCTCCACCCGCTCGCACCATTCGATGCGGACGAGTCTCCTCATTCCGTAGATGGCCTCGGCCTTCGATTTGGTCGCCGTGGGACGAAACCCGAATGCCTCCGCCGTCTCTGGCCTCGCCGGCGACGAGCCACGGGTCAACTCCGGCGAGTTGACCCGGGTTTGACCGCTGTTTGACCCTCCCCTGGGTCATTGACATGTGGGGCCAGCCCCTGCTAATTACCAAGGTTTAGGATTAGTTTAGTGTTAACAAAATCTGTTAATTAGACTAGACACTGACACGCGGGACCCACTGGTCAGTTTGACCTCGACCGCCCCGTTGACCTGCTAACGTCACAGTGCCGTAGTGCTGACGCAGTTGATTATTTTCTGGATTTATTCTTTTTCAGGAAATTCCAGAAAATAGTACTAACTTCTAAAATTCATAGAAATTCAACTGTAACTCAGAATGAAATAATTTATATATGAAAAATGATCAGAAAAATCCAATCTATCCATCTGTACCATTTCCATGCATGTTAGAACAACTTTTGTTCACTATTTAGGTCAAATCAATTAAATGGCATTTGAATAATCACATATGGAGTTTGAATTTGAATCTTGTATTCAAACCAACTTCATTTAATCTGTTCTAAGATGCATTAGCCAAAACACACTCATTTTGCCATGTCATATTCATGCATCATATTGTTGCATTGCATTGATTGTGTTTTCTCTGTGTTGCCGGTATTTGTCCCCTCTCGATAGACTTGGCTCCGACGATGAGTTCGATGACACCGATGAAGAACTATATTATCTTCAGAAGTGCCAGGAAAGCAAAACCCCCTTGTTCATTCTGATACAATCCCACTCTCTCGCTCCTGCTCTCTTTTACTGCATTAGGCCATGTAGGAGTACATGGTGGGTTGTCTCATTGAAGCCGTCCTTAGGAACTGAGTTCTGTGTTTGTGATCCATGAACAGTTACTACCACACATTGGGTTCCGGTAACTCGGCCCCTCTCGGCTTATTAATCAACTTGATCTTTGTCCAGGAGTTGCAACTAGTTTCTGGTGTTTGTAGGTAGTGTTAGTAGTCTACCAAGTGGCACCTGGTACAGGTGGGCTTGGGACAGACTAGGCACAGTGGCACGGTGTACCAAGTGGCACCCGGATGGTGGGCTTGGGAACCCTGCTCACATCGTTTGGGGCCATGAGCGACACCCCGGCCGGATCTCCTTGCGGATGGAACCCGAATAGGCGATAAACCTGGACGAGAGACTTGCGTGGTTAGTCAGGTCGTGGCCGACACCCTCGCTGGGCTTCCGCTTGAAGGTTGCCGAGTACATGTCGTGTAAACGGCGGTAAGTGGTGAGAGCGTGTGTGAAGAAGTACACCCCTGCAGGGTTAACATTATCTATTCGAATAGCCGTGTCCGCGGTAAAGGACTTCTGGGTTGCCTGTACAGTTCATAGACAAGTGAAAGTGGATACTCTAAAATACGCAAGATAAGCGTGAGTGCTATGGATGGCGTTCTCGTAGGGAGACAGGAGCGGATCCATAGTGGTGTATTGATATGGTGAATATGTGGACTCGTGTGCGCCACCTCAAAGAGTTACATTGCAGTCGTAGTTCAGGATAGCCATTGAGTCAAAGCTGGCTTGCTGCAGTTAAACCCCACCATCCCTTTGTTGATAATGATGCATATGTAGATAGTTCTGATGTAAGTCTTGCTGGGTACATTTGTACTCACGTTGCTTAATTTATGTGTTTGCAGAGAGACTTCAGTCTCGCTAATAGTTCCACGTGGACTTCGATGTTTAGCTTGTTACCTCAGCTACGATCTTGTGCCCTCGGCAGGATCTGGTAGATAGTCAGGCTTCTCAGCCCTTTTCATTTATAGTTGTCTGTACTCAGACATGTTAAGCTTCTGCGTGTGCTTTGACTTGTATGCTCTGAATGTTGGGTCATGAGACCCATATGTTTGTAATATCTCGCTCCTCGGAGCCTATTGAATAAAATACTTGATTCGTAGAGTCATGTTGTGATGCCATGTTGTATTTGCACATATCGAGCATATTGTGTGTATGTTATTGAAATGCTTGGTATGTGTGGGATCTGACAACCTAGTTGTTTATCCTTGGTAGCCTCTCTTACCGGGAAATGTCTCCTAGTGCTTCCACTGAGCCATGGTAGCTTGCTACTGCTCCGGAACACTTAGGCTGGCCGGCATGTGTCCTTCTTCGTTCCTGTGTCTGTCCCTTCAGGGAAATGTCACGCGATGAATACCGGAGTCCTGTTAGCCCGCTACAACCCGGTTCACCAGAGTCCTGCTAGCCCAGTGCTACAGCCTGGATTCACTCGCTGATGACCGACACGTTCGATGCTGGGTCATGGATGCCTGTCCCTGTAAGTTTGTGCCACTTTGGGTTTATGACTAGCCATGTCAGCCCGGACTCCTTATCATATGGATGCTAGCGACACTATCATATACGTGTGCCAAAAGGCGCAAACGGTCCCGGGCAAAGGTAAGGCGACACCCGTGGGGATACCGTGCGTGAGGTCGCAAAGTGATATGAGGTGTTACATGCTAGATCGATGTGGCATTGAGTCGGGGTCCTGACACATCCAAACACAGTGTGATAGAAAACTCAAAAGAGACAAATTCAATTGACACAGGGTTGTCGCGTGTGAGGCGACGAATAGAAAGTAGATTGGTGATGAGAGACGGAGAGAGAAGAACATTGCGAAGCTCGAGGGGGGAGTTAGTGGTGATGAGTGAGCCACGACCGATGTGAGTGATCGACCATGACCCACTAAGGATCACAGTGGCGAGGAGCGGCCGTGGCGCTGAGGTGGTCACGGACGCCAAACATGCCCATGATGGTGAAGAAGAAGCGGCACCATCACGTGTAGTTTCCGTTGTGGGGATCCAAGCTGACAGGGAAGTGGAGCTTGATGTCGATGGTTTGCATTACCGATGAGGGAACACGACGTGAGCCAATGACGGCACAGGAGGGGCGCTCGCAAGGGCAGTGTGGAGCACGCTGGCGGGATCGGGTGCATCATCATCGGAGATGTCACGAGAGGCTAGAGGATTGGTGTCCATTGCAGTGGAAGGAGGGGGTGAGCGGGCACGAAGGGGTTGGTTTCCTCCGCGTCTGATACCATGTTTGAGGGAGAAGAGATCGAACACACATATTGCATTGGTCATGGCTATACTTATATAGGGAGAACAGAAAGTGTGAGTCCATGATGGTGATCATGGTTAGGCCATTTTCGAGAGGTGGAGTGTGTGTGTGTGTGTGTGTGTGTTGATTACAAACCACACACACGCATGCTACCTCTATCCTACTATACAACTACGTACAAAACTAAGTGCCTTTTTTCTCCTTAGTTTGCCAGAATTATTCGCAATAAAATATTGGCTACAATTGAGGAGGTCTTATCAATGGAATTTCCATTTACACTGGATCTAGGCATAATTCCGAATCCATTCTACATAAAATTATTTTCATTCCTTTGCAAAATAACATAAAACAAATACATTCGATTCTTATTTAGATCCCTATTCTCTAAATCCATATGCTTTAAATGGATAAGAGAGATGTGGATTTTTCACCCAGCTCAAATTGTATCCTTTTCCTTATGCTTGGACACGAAGCGATATATACAGTATACTGTTGGGGAACGTAGTAATTTCAATAAAAATCCTACGCACACGCAAGATCATGGTGATGATATAGCAACGAGGGGAGAGTGTTGTCTACGTACCCTCGTAGACCGAAGCGGAAGCGTTGACGCGACGTAGAGGAAGTAGTCATACGTCCTCCCGGTCCGACCGATCCAAGCACCGTTACTCCGGCACCTCCGAGTTCTTGACACGCGTACAGCTCGATGATGCACCCTCCATCTCCGATCCAGCAGAGGCCCCGAGGGGGAGTTCCGTCAGCACGACGGCGTGGTGACGATCTTGATGTTCTCCTGTCGCAGGGCTTCGCCTAAGCACCGCTACAAAATGACCGAGGTGTAATATCGTGGAGGGGGGCACCGCACACGGCTAAGGAACGATCAATGATCAACTTCTGTGTCTAGGGTGCCCCCTACCCCCGTATATAAAGGAGGGAGGGAGGAGGTGGCTGGCCCAAGGGGGGGGGGCGCGCCATAGGAGGAGGAAACCTACTCCAAGTAGGTTTCCCCTCTTTTTCCTAATCCAAGTTGGAGGGGGGAAGGAAGGAGTACTAGTAGTAGGAAGGAAGAGGGGGAAGGAGAAAGGAAAGGGGGGGCCGGCCCCCCTCCCCAATTCGGATTGGGCTTGGGGGGGGGGGGGCGCCCCCTTCCCTTACTCCTTCTCCCTTCCTTCCACTTGGGCCCAATAAGGCCCATATACTTATCGGGGGGTTCCGGTAACCTCCCGGAGCTCCGGTATATTCCCAAACTCTTCCGGAACCATTCCGGTGTCCAAATATATCCGTCCAATATATCAATCTTTATGTCTCGACCATTTCGAGACTCCTCGTCATGTCCGTGATCACATCCGGGACTCCGAACAACCTTCGGTACATCAAAATACATAAACTCATAATATAACTGTCATCGAAACCTTAAGCGTGCGGACCCTACGGTTCGAGAACAATGTAGACATGACCGAGACACGTCTCTGGTCAATAACCAATAGCGGGACCTGGATGCCCATATTGGTTCCTACATATTCTATGAAGATCTTTATCGGTCAAACCGCATAACAACATACTTTGTTCCCTTTGTCATCGGTATGTTACTTGCCCGAGATTTGATCGTCGGTATCCAATACCTAGTTCAATCTCGTTACCGACAAGTCTCTTTACTCATTCTGTAATACGTCATCTCATAACTAACTCATTAGTTACATGCTTGCAAGGCTTAAGTGATGAGTATTACCGAGAGGGCCCAGAGATACCTCTCCGATAATCGGAGTGACAAATCCTAATCTCGAATTATGCCAACTCAACATGAACCTTCGGAAACACCTGTAGAGCACCTTTATAATCACCCAGTTACGTTGTGACGTTTGGTAGCACACAAAGTGTTCTTCCGGTAAACGGGAGTTACACAATCTCATAGTTGCAGGAACTTTGTATAAGTCATGAAGAAAGCAATAGCAGTATACTAAACGATCAAGTGCTAGGCTAACAGAATGGGTCATGTCAATCACATCATTCTTCTAATGATGTGATCCCACTAATCAAATGACAACACATGTCTATGGTCAGGAAACATGACCATCTTTGATTAATGAGCTAGTCAAGTAGAGGCATACTAGTGACCATAGTTTTGTCTATGTATTCACACATGTATTATGTTTCCGGTTAATACAATTCTAGCATGAATAATAAACATTTATCATGATATGAGGAAATAAATAATAACTTTATTATTTCCTCTAGGGCATATTTCCTTCAGTCTCCCACTTGCACTAGAGTCAATAATCTAGATTACATAGTAATGATTCTAACACCCATGGAGTCTTGGTGCTGATCATGTTTTGCTCGTGAGAGAGGCTTAGTCAATGGGTCTGCAACATTCAGATCCGTATGTATCTTGCAAATCTCTATGTCTCCCACTTGGACTTGGTCCTGAATGGAATTGAAGCGTCTCTTGATGTGCTTGGTCCTCTTGTGAAATCTGGATTGCTTTGCCAGGGCAATTGCACCAGTATTGTCACAGAAGATCTTCATTGGTCCCGATGCACTAGGTATGACACCTAGATCGGAAATGAACTCCTTCATCCAGACTCCTTCATTTGCTGCTTCAGAAGCAGCTATGTACTCTGCTTCACATGTAGATCCCGCTACGACGCTTTGTTTAGAACTGCACCAACTTACAGCTCCACCATTTAATAAAAACACGTATCCGGTTTGCGATTTAGAATCGTCCGGATCAGTGTCAAAGCTTGCATCGACGTAACCATTTATGACTAGCTCTTTGTCACCTCCATATACGAGAAACATATCCTTAGTCCTTTTCAGGTATTTCAGGATGTTCTTGACCGCTGTCCAGTGATCCACTCCTGGATTACTTTGGTACCTCCCTGCTAAGCTTATTGCTAAGCATACGTCAGGTCTGGTACACAGCATTGCATACATGATAGAGCCTATGGCTGAAGCATAGGGAACAATTTTCATTTTCTCTCTATCTTCTGCTGTGGTTGGGCATTGAGTTCGACTCAACTTCACACCTTGTAGCACAGGCAAGAAACCTTTCTTTGCCTGATCCATATTGAACTTTTTCAATATTTTGTCAAGGTATGTGCTTTGTGAAAGTCCTATTAAGCGTCTTGATCTATCTCTATAGATCTTGATGCCTAATATGTAAGCAGCTTCACCGAGGTCTTTCATTGAAAAACTTTTATTCAAGTATCCCTTTATGCTATCCAGAAATTCTATATCATTTCCAGTTAATAATATGTCATCAACATATAAAACTAGAAATGCTACAGAGCTCCCACTCACTTTCTTGTAAATACAGGCTTCTCCAAAAGTCTGTATAAAACCATATGCTTTGATCACACTATCAAAACGTTTATTCCAACTCCGAGATGCTTGCACCAGTCAATAAATGGAATGCTGGAGCTTGCACACTTTGTCAGCACCTTTTGGATCAACAAAACCTTCCGGCTGCATCATATACAACTCTTCTTCTAGAAATCCATTCAAGAATGCAGTCTTGACATCCATTTGCCAAATTTCATAATCATGAAATGCAGCAATATCCAACATGATTCGGACAGACTTAAGCATCGCTACGGGTGAGAAAGTCTCATCATAGTCAACTCCTTGAACTTGTCGAAAACCTTTCGCAACAAGTCGAGCTTTATAGACAGTAACATTACCATCAGCGTCAGTCTTCTTCTTAAAGATCCATTTATTCTCAATGGCTTGCCGATATCGGGCAAGTCAACCAAAGTCCACACTTTGTTTTCATACATGGATCCTATCTCAGATTTCATGGCCTCTAGCCATTTAGCGGAATCTGGGCTCATCATCGCATCCTCATAGTTCGTAGGTTCATCATGGTCAAGTAACATGACTTCCAGAATAGGATTACCGTACCACTCTGGTGCGGATCTTACTCTGGTAGACCTACGAGGTTCAGCAGAAACTTGATCTGAAGTTTCATGATCAATATCATTAGCTTCCTCACTAATTGGTGTGGTTGTCACGGGAACTGGTTCTCGTGATGAACTACCTTCCAATAAGGGAGTAGATACAGTTATCTCATCAAGTTCTACTTTCCTCCCACTCACTTCTTTCGAGAGAAACTCCTTCTCCAGAAAGGATCCATTCTTAGCAACGAATGTTTTGCCTTCGGATCTGTGATAGAAGGTGTACGCAACAGTCTCTTTTGGGTATCCTATGAAGACACATTTCTCCGATTTGGGTTCGAGCTTATCTGGTTGAAGTTTCTTCACATAAGCATCGCAGCTCCAAACTTTAAGAAACGACAACTTTGGTTTCTTGCCAAACCACAGTTCATAAGGCGTCGTCTCAACGGATTTTGATGGTGCCCTATTTAACGTGAATGCGGCCGTCTCTAAAGCATAACCCCAAAATGATAGCGGTAAATCGGTAAGAGACATCATAGATCGCACCATATCAAGTAAAGTACGATTACGACATTCGGACACACCATTTCGTTGTGGTGTTCCAGGTGGCGTGAGTTGCGAAACTATTCCACATTGTTTCAAATGTAAACCAAACTCGTAACTCAAATATTCTCCTCCACGATCAGATCGCAGAAATTTTATTTTCTTGTTACGATGATTTTCTACTTCACTCTGAAATTCTTTGAACTTTTCAAATGTTTCAGACTTGTGTATCATTAAGTAGATATACCCATATCTGCTCAAATCATCTGTGAAGGTGAGAAAATAACGATATCCGCCACGAGCCTCAACATTCATCGGGCCACATACATCTGTATGTATGATCTCCAACAAATCTGTTGCTCTCTCCATAGTTCCGGAGAACGGGGTTTTAGTCATCTTGCCCATGAGGCACGGTTCGCAAGTACCAAGTGATTCATAATCAAGTGATTCCAGAAGTCCATCAGTATGGAGTTTCTTCATGCGTTTTATACCGATATGACCTAAACGGCAGTGCCACAAATAAGTTGCACTATCATTATCAACTCTGCATCTTTTGGCTTCAACATTATGAATATGTGTATCACTACTATCGAGATTCAATAAAAATAGACCACTCTTCAAGGGTGCATGACCATAAAAGATATTACTCATATAAATAGAACAACCATTATTCTCCGATTTAAATGAATAACCGTCTCGCATCAAACAAGATCCAGATATAATGTTCATGCTCAAAGCAGGCACCAAATAACAATTATTTAGGTCTAAAACTAATCCCGATGGTAGATGTAGAGGTAGCGTGCCGACGGCGATCACATCGACTTTGGAACCGTTTCCCACGCGCATCGTCACCTCGTCCTTGGCCAGTGCTCGCTTATTCCGTAGTCCCTGTTTCGAGTTGCAAATATTAGCAACAGAACCAGTATCAAATACCCAGGTGCTACTACGAGCTCTAGTTAGGTACACATCAATAACATGTATATCACATATACCTTTGTTCACTTTTCCATCCTTCTTATCCGCCAAATACTTGGGGCAGTTCCGCTTCCAGTGACCAGTCTGCTTGCAGTAGAAGCACTCAGTTTCAGGCTTAGGTCCAGATTTGGGTTTCTTCTCTTGAGCAGCAACTTGCTTGCCGTTCTTTTTGAAGTTCCCCTTCTTCTTCCCTTTGCCCTTCTTCTTGAAACTAGTGGTCTTGTTGACCATCAACACTTGATGCTCCTTCTTGATTTCTACCTCCGTGGCTTTCAGCATCGCGAAGAGCTCGGGAATAGTCTTGTTCATCCCTTGCATATTATAGTTCATCACAAAGCTCTTGTAGCTTGGTGGCTGTGATTGGAGAATTCTGTCAATGACACTATCATCAGGAAGATTAACTCCCAGTTGAATCAAGTGATTGTTATACCCAGACATTCTGAGTATATGTTCACAGACAGAACTATTCTCCTCCATCTTGCAGCTATAGAACTTATTGGATACTTCATATCTCTCAATCTGGGCATTTGCTTGAAATATTAACTTCAACTCCTGGAACATCTCATATGCTCCATGACATTCAAAACGTTGTTGAAGACCCGGTTCTAAGCCGTAAAGCATGGCACACTGAACTATAGAGTAGTCATCAGCTTTGCTCTGCCAGACGTTCTTAACGTCGTCAGTTGCATCAGCAGCAGGCCTGGCACCCAGCGGTGCTTCCAGGACGTAACTCTTCTGTGCAGCAATGAGGATAATCCTCAGGTTACGGACCCAGTCCGTGTAATTGCTACCATCATCTTTCAACTTTGCTTTCTCAAGGAACACATTAAAATTCAACGGAACAACAGCACGAGCCATCTATCTACAAACAAACATAGACAAGCAAGATACTATCAGGTACTAAGTTCATCATAAATTTAAGTTCAATTAATCATATTACTTAAGAACTCCCACTTAGACAGACATCTCTCTAGTCATCTAAGTGATCACGTGATCCAAATCAACTAAACCATAACCGATCATCACGTGAGATGGAGTAGTTTTCAATGGTGAACATCATTATGTTGATCATATATACTATATGATTCACGCTCGACCTTTCGGTCTCCGTGTTCCGAGGCCATATCTGCATATGCTAGGCTCGTCAAGTTTAACCTGAGTATTCTGTGTGTGCAAAACTGGCTTGCACCCGTTGTAGATGGACGTAGAGCATATCACACCCGATCATCACGTGGTGTCTCAGCACGACGAACTTTGGCAACGGTGCATACTCAGGGAGAACACTTCTTGATAATTTTAGTGAGAGATCATCTTAAAATGCTACCGTCAATCAAAGCCAGATAAGATGCATAAAGGATAAACATCACATGCAATCAATATAAGTGATATGATATGGCCATCATCTTGTGCTTGTGATCTCCATCTCCGAAGCACCGTCGTGATCACCATCGTCACCAGCGCGACACCTTGATCTCCATCGTAGCATCGTTGTCGTTTACGCCATCTATTGCTTCTACGACTATCGCTACCGCTTAGTGATAAAGTAAAGCAATTACAGGGCGTTTGCATTTCATACAATAAAGCGACAACCATATGGCTCCTGCCAGTTGCCGATAACTTCGGTTACAAAACATGATCATCTCATACAATAAAATATAGCATCACGTCTTGGCCATATCACATCACAACAGGCCCTGCAAAAACAAGTTAGACGTCCTCTACTTTGTTGTTGCAAATTTTACGTGGCTGCTACGGGCTTAGCAAGAACCGTTCTTACCTACGCATCAAAACCACAACGATAGTTTGTCAAATAGACTCCGTTTTAACCTTCACAAGGACCGAGCGTAGCCACACTCGGTTCAACTAAAGTTGGAGAAACAGACACTCGCTAGTCACCTGTGTGCAAAGCACGGTGGTAAAACTAGTCTCGCGTAAGCGTACGCGTAATGTCGGTCCGGGCCGCTTCATCCAACAATACCGCTGAACCAAAGTATGACATGCTGGTAGGCAGTATGACTTATTATCGTCTACAACTCACTTGTATTCCACTCGTGCATATAACATCAACGCATAAAACCTAGGCTCTGATGCCACTGTTGGGGAACGTAGTAATTTCAAAAAAAATCCTACGCACACGCAAGATCATGGTGATGATATAGCAACGAGGGGAGAGTGTTGTCTATGTACCCTCGTAGACCGAAGCGGAAGGGTTGACGCGACGTAGAGGAAGTAGTCGTACGTCCTCCCGGTCCGACCGATCCAAGCACCGTTACTCCGGCACCTCCGAGTTCTTGACACGCGTACAGCTCGATGACGCACCCTCGATCTCCGATCCAGCAGAGGCGCCGAGGGGGAGTTCCGTCAGCACGATGGCGTGGTGACGATCTTGATGTTCTCCTGTCGCAGGGCTTCGCCTAAGCGCCGCTACAAAATGACCGAGGTGTAATATCGTGGAGGGGGGCACTGCACACGGCTAAGGAACGATCAATGATCAACTTGTGTGTCTAGGGTGCCCCCCTACCCCCGTATGTAAAGGAGGAAGGGAGGAGGTGGCCGGCCCAAGGGGGGGCGCGCCATAGGAGGAGGAAACCTACTCCAAGTAGGTTTCCCCTCTTTTTCCTAATCCAAGTTGGAGGGGGGAATGAAGGAGTACTAGTAGTAGGAAGGAAGAGGGGGAAGGAGAAAGGAAAGGGGGGGCCGGCCCCCCTCCCCAATTCGGATTGGGCTTGGGGGGGCGCACCCCCTTCCCTTGCTCCTTCTCCCTTCCTTCCACTTGGGCCCAATAAGGCCCATATACTTACCGGGGGGTTCCGGTAACCTCCCGGAGCTCCGGTATATTCCCAAACTCTTCCGGAACCTTTCCGGTGTCCAAATATATCCCTCCAATATATCAATCTTTATGTCTCGGCCATTTCGAGACTCCTCGTCATGTCCGTGATCACATCCGGGACTCCGAACAACCTTCGGTACATCAAAATACATAAAATCATAATATAACTGTCATCGAAACCTTAAGCGTGCGGACCCTACGGTTCGAGAACAATGTAGACATGACCGAGACACGTCTCTGGTCAATAACCAATAGCGGGACCTGGATGCCCATATTGGTTCCTACATATTCTACGAAGATCTTTATCGGTCAAACCGCATAACAACATACTTTGTTCCCTTTGTCATCGGTATGTTACTTGCCCGGGATTTGGTCGTCGGTATCCAATACCTAGTTCAATCTCGTTACCGGCAAGTCTCTTTACTCGTTCTGTAATACGTCATCTCATAACTAACTCATTAGTTACATGCTTGCAAGGCTTAAGTGATGAGTATTACCAAGAGGGCCCAGAGATACCTCTCCGACAATCGAAGTGACAAATCCTAATCTCGAATTATGCCAACTCAACATGAACCTTCGGAAACACCTGTAGAGCACCTTTATAATCACCCAGTTATGTTGTGAAGTTTGGTAGCACACAAAGTGTTCTTCCGGTAAACGGGAGTTACACAATCTCATAGTTGCAGGAACTTTGTATAAGTCATGAAGAAAGCAATAGCAGTATACTAAACAATCAAGTGCTAGGCTAACAGAATGGGTCATGTCAATCACATCATTCTTCTAATGATGTGATCCCACTAATCAAATGACAACACATGTCTATGGTCAGGAAACATGACCATCTTTGATTAATGAGCTAGTCAAGTAGAGGCATACTAGTGACCATAGTTTTGTCTATGTATTCACACATGTATTATGTTTCCGGTTAATACAATTCTAGCATGAATAATAAACATTTATCATGATATGAGGAAATAAATAATAACTTTATTATTGCCTCTAGGGCATATTTCCTTCATATACATGTGGTTTAGTTTAACATGGATGGCAGATTGGGAGATTACATAATAGGCAAATACACGAGTTGCACCTTTTAAGTTTTTTGCTCGCTCAATTTTTTCTGATGTACAAGAAGCAACTTCCGACGGTGCTCCCATTTGCTGGCAGATGCTCCTTACTATTTTGATATTTGTGTCCATGCAACTTCGTTCTCTCGGGGAATACAATTATTGTAATAGGGATGCCAACATTGTATCCCATACCTTTGCTAGGGAGGCTATACCGCAACCACATGTTTGGGTTGATGAGCTCCGAGTTTTATTGTCTCTAGTCTTATAAACAATGTATTCGTTATCTGATGATTAATAAAATTAGGGTCTCTCTATGGCACATCTAGATGTGCCTTAGTTATTGTATATCTAAGTGACTCAATTAAACTAGAAATAAAAGAAAAGGGCAAAAGAAAATGCTTGTACAAATCTTAACCTAAAATTAATGACATAGTACTTGGATGTGCAATACTTAGAACACATCTAGATGTGTTTTAGCAAAACTGATAAAGTTAACCATGATGGCATTCCCTAAAAAAAGGAACTTCCGCCATTGCTTACACACACCTTCGATTTGGGAGTTGACTAGGATTAGGAAACCTAATTCTATTGCTCTCTCTGACTTAAAAGAATAGCAACGCACAATCCGTCTTTTTTTGTACCGAGGCTAATCCGTGTTGCAAATGAATACTTATCAAAATCAGATTGAAGACAAAAGAAACCATCAATAACCACACATGCATGCCTCGGCAAGACATCACATGTAAATAAGAAAGTTGATGGTCATCTTATGCCGAGAGGGGGAGGCAACATCGATGGGATGCCATGTTGAGGTCTTGAGTCATGATTATTGGATTAGGGGCGTGTCATGTTGTTTCCTCCCGTTGCAATGCACGGGCTCTTTTGCTAGTTTATCAATAACTACAATTTTTGGCAAGTATAATATGAAAAATATATTTACTACACGGAAGGAAACAACACGACACGCCCCTAATCCAATAATCATGACTCAAGACCTCAACGTGGCATCCCATCTATGTTGCCTCTCCCTCTCTCTGTCTGTCTCCCCCCTCTCTCTCGGCATAAAATGAACATCAACTTTCTTATTTACATGTGATGTCTTGCCGAGGCATGCATGTGCGGTTATTGATGGTTTCTTTTATGTTCAACCTGATTTTGAAAAGTGTTCATTTGCAACACGGATCAGCCTCAGTATGAAAAAAAGATGGATTGTGCGTAATAACACCATAAATTGAATTTTAAAAATGTTAAATAGGTAAAAATAACATCATATTCAGATTGTACACATAGCTATTGATTAAAACTACACCATAAATAGAATTTAAAAAATGTCAAATAGGTAAAATAACATCATATTTAGATTCTAACACATTTTTAATCAAATTTCATATATGATAATTTTCAATTAAAGTTACGTTTTAAAAGATATAATTTTTTAAAAGCATTTGTCACTTGTAGCTGAATTGCGGATTAATTAATAGAAACGGTAGGAATTTTCTGGAAAAATACAAAAATGATTCGTTTTCTACTTAAGTCCGGACTGCGGGTTTATTTCACGAAAATAGAAGTTTTTTTAAATATACAAAAAACGATTCGTTTTTGTCACTTAAGTCTGACTCCGGGTTGATTTTAGGAAAACATAGGGGGTTTCTTGCAAAATGTGCGATGACGGACGAGGAGCGATATGCGCTTTATTATTAGGTAGAGATAGAGATTTTTCTACAATCTTTTTCAAATTTTGCACCGTGAGTCGGAAGATAGCCTTGGAATGTGAGGAAGGTGATGCTGCTTATGCTGAATCTGTTTGTGCGACAGAGGAGTTGAAGTTCTAGAAGGACAATGTTGACCCGGCAGATATGACGTCTTTGAAGAAGCCAACCACGGAGCATGAGCCGGTAATGAAGTTTAAATCAGCCGATGACACCAAGCTTGTTGATTTTGTTCCAGGCGATTCATTTAAGCAGTTCAGTATCAGTGCCAATCTGGACCCCAAATAGGAAAGCGCACTCATCAAGTTCATCCATGAGAACCAGGACATCTTTGCATGGAAGCCTTCTGACATGCCGGGTGTACCGAGAGAACTCGCTGAGCACACTCTTAATATTGATTCAAAATTGAAGCCGGTCAAGCAGTTTCTTCGGCGGTTCAATGAAGAGAGGCGTAAGGCCATTAGCGAGGAAGTGGTCCGGCTCTTGGCGGCCGGGTTCATTGTTGAAGTTTTTCATCCAAAGTGGTTGGCTAATCCAGTGCTGGTGCTTAAGAAGAATGGCACTTGGCGTATGCGTGTGGATTACACGGATTTAAACAAAGCTTGTCCCGCTGATCCCTTTGCTCTCCCTCGTATTGATCAAATCATTGATGCTACGGCGGGTTGTGAGTGTTTGAGCTTTTTGGATGCTTACTCTGGTTATCATCAGATCAAGATGGCAGTTAAGGACCAGGAGAAGACGGCTTTTATTACTCCATTTGGAGCCTTCTGCTATGTGTCTATGCCTTTTGGGCTTAAGAGTGCCCAGGCGACTTATCAGCGGTGTGTGCAGAACTGTCTTCACAATCAGATTGGGCGTAATGTTCATGCTTATGTGGATGACATTGTGGTGAAATCCAGAGAGAATGAGACCTTGATAGATGATCTGAAGGAGACCTTTGATCATCTCCGGGTCTACAAGATGATGCTTAACCTGGCCAAGTGTGTTTTTGGTGTGCCTGCAGGCAAGCTTTTGGGTTTTCTGGTTTCTAACAGGGGCATTGAGGCTAACCTGGAGAAGATCAAGGAAATCACTTCTTTGGCTAAACCGGCGTGTATCAATGATGTTCAGCATTTGGCGGGTCGTATTGCTGCTTTAAGCCGGTTCATAAGCCGGTTAGGCGAAAAGGCCATACTACTGTATCAGATGATGAAGAAGACAGACAACTTCATCTGGAGCGATGCTGCTAACGCTGTCTTTGAAGACTTGAAGAGACAACTAGCTGAGCCGCTAGTTCTTGCTGCTCCCATTGATAAGGAGCCATTATTATTATATGTGGCTGCTAACACCCGTGCCGTCAGTGTAGCCATTGTGGTGGAACGCAAGGAGGCTAGCAAGGAACATCCGGTTCAATGGCCGGTTTATTATATCATTGAGGTACTTACTGAGTCCAAGCGAAGGTATCCACATTGGCAGAAGCTTGTTTATGGGGTGTTCATGGCAAGCCGGAAGCTTAAGCAATATTTCCTGGGCCATCCTATCACTGTGGTCAGTTCTCCTCCTTTAGGAGATATCATTCAAAATAGAGAAGCCACAGGACGAGTCGCCAAGTGGGCCATTGAGCTTGAGTCTCATGGTTTAAAGTATGTGCCACGCACTGCTATCAAGTCTCAAGCACTGGTGGACTCCATCAACGATTGGATAGAGCTACAGATGCCTGAAGAGAAGCCAGACAACACATATTGGACTATTCACTTTGATGGGTCTAGGCAATTGGAGGGCTCGGGGGTTGGAGTTGTTTTAGCTTCCCCTCGAGGTGAAAAATTTTGTTATGTACTACGGTTGATGTTTCCCTGTACTAACAATGCAGCTGAGTATGAGGCCTTGCTCCATGGTCTTTGGATGGCTAAGGAGATGAGCTTAAGCCGGGTAAGGTGCTTCGGCGACTCAGATTTGGTGGCTCAACAAGTCTCAGGCAAGTGGGATTCCAAGGATCCTCTCATGGCGGCTTATCACCGTGAAGTTGATGCTATTGCTGGACATTTCAAGGGTTACCAAGTGGAGCACATCGACCGCAGAAAGAACGAGGCGGCTGATGCCTTAAGCCGGCTGGGGTCTCAGCGTAAGCCGGTGCCGCCTAATACTTTCTTGGATATTCTGCATAACCCTTCTGTCAAGTTGCCTACAGAGGAAGACTTGGTTGTTCCTGACCCGGAAGCACAATTGGTGGCGGCTCTTCACGTCATCGCAGATTGGACAGTGTCGTACTTGGCTTACATGACCCAGTGCAAGTTGCCTGAGGATGAAACTTTGGCCAGGCAGATAACCCGGCGGTCTAAGTCAATGAGAATTGCCAATGGCGAGTTGCATCATTGCAGTGGCCCTGGGGCATTTCAGCGTTGTGTTTCTCCTGAGGAAGGTCAAGAAATTCTTTGTGAGATTCATGAAGGAGATTGTGGCCATCATGCCGGGTCAAAATCCCTTGTGGCCAAGGCTTTCTGTCATGGGTTTTATTGGCTGACGGCTCACGCTGATGCAGAGGATCTGGTCAGTAAATGTCATGGTTGTCAGAAGTTCTCGAGACGTGCTCATGTGCCGGCTCAAGAGTTGTGAATGATTCCAATTACTTGGCCGTTTGCAGTCTGGGGGCTTGACATGGTTGGGCCTTTCAAAAGGTCCAAAGATAAAAAGACCCACCTCTTGGTGGCGGTTCACAAATTTACAAAGTGGGTTGAGGCAGAGCCAGTTAGTAAGTGTGATGCAGCCACAGCGGTGCAATTCATGAAAAAGGTGATTTTTCGTTTTGGTTTTCCACACAGCTTTATAACAGACAATGGCACTAATCTGTCCAAAGGCGCCATGGAAGAGTTTTGTCAACGTGAGCATATTCGGCTTGATGTTTCATCAATGGCTCATCCCCAATCCAATGGTCAAGCTGAAAGAGCTAATTAGGAAATCTTGGAAGGCATCAAGCCCCGACTTTTTGTTCCTTTGCAATGGACGCCGGGTTGTTGGTTCGAGGAGTTACCCTCTGTGATATGGAGCATCAATACTACTCCTAACAGGTCTACGGTTTATACGCCTTTCTTCATGGTTTACGGAGCCGAGGCGGTTCTCCCTAGTGACATCCGTCATGACTCGCCCCGCCTGGCGGCTTATGTTGAGGCTGACAATGAGCAAGCACGTCAGGATGCGCTTGACCTGTTAGATGAAAAGCGTGACTTGGCAGTAACTTCCTCAGTGATTTACCAGCAGGACCTGCGCCGTTATCACAGCCGCCGGGTTAAGTCCAGAACCTTTCAAGAAGGTGATTTGGTGCTCCGGCTCATCCAGCATCAAACTGATGCACATAAGTTATCCCCACCTTGGGAAGGGCCCTTTGTGGTCAGCAAGAACTTGAACAATGGGTCATACTACCTTATCGATGTTCGAGAGCACAAAGACTCACGTAAGTCGGAGGAGGAGACCTGCCGGCCATGGAATATCGCTCATCTGCGGCCTTAATACACTTGAGTCACCGGCTCTCATGATGTACATATTTTGATGATGTATATATTATGATAAGTAATAAAGTAGGACCTCTGTCCTTTTTCATCCTCAATGATCATATGTCTTCATCATTATCATTTTAAACGACCAATTGGGGGCTGATCGTATTTGAATCTAGCTTAACCCTGTTGGTCCGGCTCATGATCGTATTCGAATCTAGCCGTTCAACCTTATGATCACTAGGGGGCTTTCTGTTCAAACATAGGTCGTATTCGAATCAAAGAGAACATAGCTGTCGGTACCCTCTTGATCGGCACACTGCCGAGCTCACTAGGGGGCTTCTTGATTGTATTCGAATCATAGCTCAACCCCTTTTGGGAACCGACTTTGATCGTATTCGAATCAGAGTCGTTAAAAAACTCTCAAGGTCACTAGGGGGCTTCCTGTTCAAACATGGGTCGTATTCGAACCAAAGAGAACATAACTGTCGGTACCCTCTTGATCGGCGCAATGCAAAGCCATTAGGGGCTACACGATCATATTGGAATCCTAATTTAACCCCTTTGGAACGGTTTACTGATCATATTCTAATCAAAAGCCTTGATTTTTTTGCATTTTATTTGGTCTAAGTTTTGTTTGAAAGCAGCCTTTATTTGACTTGAGACTTTTTTGTGCAAGTGTGGTTAAATTTAAGTGCAAGTGTGGTTAAATTTAACCCGTCTTGATTTTGGATGATAAGTCGCCAACATATGAGAGTCATCATATCTTGGGAAGTGTTGGTTTCCAAAGATTGGGTTATCACCCTTACTGTTTGGGTCAAATAAACCGGCAGTACAAATCCAAAGCTCACGGGTATGATATTATAGTTGTGTTTCAAAATTATATTTCACAACAGACTTATTTGTGACTCTTTTTTCATATTAATGGTTATATGTAAAGATATTATGACCCGCCTTGCGGTAAGCCGCCAAGGGATCTTGTGATCTATTTCTGAGTGCAGGACAGTTCAGAGACTTGTTCAAGCATAAGGAAAACAGATGATAAGTATAATACGGGTGAACATAAGATGGCGGCTTAACAGTATTGAGCACCAAAAACGTGCATGATGGCATGGCAAAACAAAGTTATTTCTACCCTATTACATGACTCCCCGAGTCTAAATGATTAATATTGTTTTTCAGCAGAGCACGGGTATGAACCGCCTGGCGGGTTAGTTCTCGTGTTGATCGGAAGCGTCCGGGTCAGCCCTCTCCGCTTCTTCGCCCTGTTCCCTTTCCTGGAAGGTTGATGATGACCAGTCAATGCCATTCAAAGCTTCAAATTTAGCTTCATCATCAATTAGTCCGGCCGGGTCAACTTCAGGGGCGAAGGTATGCTTACGAATTGGGGGGATCAGGCTGGTCATTTTATAATGTGGCGTGGGAATTCCCCGGTTCTCTGCGTCATAACCCAGTTGGTACTTGGTGAGATCTGCTTCATCGGCTATCAGGGTGGCCACGGGGCGTATCTCCTTCACACAAGTGGCGAAGTCTTCCTGTTCAAAGGGAGTGCCATCCTCCTTAAGGCTTGGATAACCAATGGCGATGTCGGCCGGGTCTAACTCCGGTAGCCAAGCTTTGGCCCGACTTAAGGCAGATACAGCTCCGGCTCTTGCAGACGATCGCCTTAGTTCAGTAAGTCGCTGGGGCAGCACAGAGAGTTTCCTTAGCACATCCACCAGGAGTGTGGGCACTTCATTTGACAGGGCCATCGTGGCTAAGGCACGATGAGACCCGGTGTAGAGTTGTTCCACCAGCATGTAAACTGCCTTTAGCTTGATCAACATGTCTTGATTAAGATTTGAAGTCCTGGGGCCTGCATAGCAATGTCAGGTGAGTTAATGACAATTTATATGATCACTTGAAAGATTCAAATATTTGACGCGTGCAGGGCGACTTACCAAATATTGCTGAGACCATCTGAGAGACATGATGTTTTAAGCCGGATAATTCACCGATCGCCTCTTCAAGAGCCGCCTCTGCTTTCTCAGCTCGATTAATCAAAGCAATCTTTTCCTCAGCCTAGGCCTTTTTCTCCATTTCAAAGTCTTTTTTCAGTTTTTCTTGTTTAGATATACTGAATTCAAACTTGGAGTTGGCTCTTTAGGTTTCCGTCTCTTGTGCTTCCAGGCGGTTCTTTAAATCAGATACTTCAGATTCAAGTTGACTCGTGGTGGCGTGTACAAATACCGGGTCAAAATCATAACTGTTAGCATATAATATCAAAGTCCCAAGCCTTTTGCAAGCAACAACACTTGGCACTTGGGGGCTAATGTCTACCGAAGAATTTTATCTAGGTGGTGGTTCATGAGAGTAAGTCCCAAGCACTTTGCAAGCAAGAGTACTTGGCACTTGGGGGCTAATGCATATTGCTATAAAAGTTGTTTAAGTGTTTTATTCTATACAAGCATATGAAGGACCGGCTCAACCATGCTGATTAAGCCGGACCTTGGGGACTACGGAGTAAGCCGGTTTTCTTACATGTTATCCAAATATATCACTAATGTTATTAAGCTTGTTTTTAAGTCTACAGCATATTCATCATAAGCAATAGACTTGGGGGCTGGCATAATAAGGATAATTTAGTACAGAGAAGGGATTGTACCTCAAACTTTTGGTGCATCTGCTTCACCATATCAATTTCAACATCACGGTTGCTGTGTACTTGGCTCAGATAGCCAGAAAAAACCTCCCCAATACTCATATGAGTATAATCAGCAACATCAAGCTTGACCCTGCGGCGTTCTAGAAGCTCCTCCTTGGCGGAACATTTGGCCAACACGGTTGGCCTCACCGGCTCAGCAAAGCCGGTCTTGGTGATCTGGACATCAGGGTTTTGAGGGTCATCCGTCCTGGCCGAGCTAGGGACTTCCGGGTTTTCAGAGCCATCGGCGGCTTGCTTGGCAAGCGGGTCAGTAATTGGCATTGGTGTGTCATGAGCTGGCTCAGGTGGCGGCTCATGAGTTGAGGTTTCAGGTGCGGCTATTCCAAGTTCCGGCTCGTTGAAAATCGGCTCTTTGGCCAGCTTGTTCTTCTTTACCTTCTTGCTAGGCTTTGCTTTTCCGCTGCATAAAATCAAAAGATCAGTACAAATAAAGAGAATTGAAATGAGTACAGGATAAGTAAGTCATCATTACCTTGGAGCGGTCTTGAAAGTCGGCAAGTTGGACTGCATTGAGTCGCCGGAGGAAGGAGAAGTTTCCTGATAATTCGAGTCAGAAGAATTGAGTGGTTGACGAATGAGACCCGCCAAAGGATAAAAGGGATTTAAATTGGAGGTGACCTCGTTCCGGCGCTTCCTTGGCGTATTCGGTAAGCCAGAGGAGAGTTCCGCATCCTTGCTGGTCCGGGTCTGCCTCCAGCTCTCATGAATCTGTCGCTTCAAAAGAAATTGAGGATCTTGATAAGCTAAGGGATGTGAAAATCTTACTTTCCGGGTTACTCTTCGGATTTTCTATATTGGCAAAGGCTCGGAGTCGGAGGAAATGATAGTTACCTCTTCATCCTTGCCATGACTTGTTCCTGTGTCCTCCTGCTGATAATCAGTGTCAATAAGATGGTTAAAAAAGGAACCAAGAGAGTCAAGGGCTACCTCCGACTCAGAAGAATCTTCTAGCCGAAGCAAGTCAGAGGCGGTGGCATTCTTGCCCTTCTTCCTCGCAGCCTGTTTCCTGGAGGCTCTCTTGGCCTTCTTGGCTTTCTTCGCACCCTCATGATCATATTTAGCCTTCCAGAATTTATCACCAGCCTGTGAAAATCAGCAAAGGTATGAGTACAGATGAAACATCAAAGGATGAAGGTAATTTATTCGGATGGAAGACGGCTTAGCGTTAGAGCCGGGTTAGCTTCGCAGAAGGGGCTTACGCCCACCTTACCGCAGTGTGCTAAGCTTTCATTCAGGAGATACTTGGCCATGTCATTGATGACGTGGTCAGGCAAATCGTCAGAACTGTGCCGCAGAGGGTCATCTTTCTTGCCTGTGTAGGTGCACATCAGGCTGGGGCGGTGGCTCAATGGAATGACCCGCCAGGAGAGCCAAACCCGGACTAAATCGATGCCATTTAGCTCGTTCCCCAGAAGAGCCTTGATTTTAGCCAGGGTGGGGGTGAGCGTCTTGCATTCAACGGCTGTTATCTTATCAGGAAGTGGATGTTTGGATTCCAGACGTAGAGCACAAAAGCCGGGCAGAGGATTTTCATCAGCCGGAGAAGTGTCTTGACAATAGAACCATGTCTGGTTCCAGTCTTTGGGATGACTTGGTGGGTTGGCATAAGGAAAAATTACGTCTCTCCAACGTTGGATTGAGACACCGCCAAGTTCCAAGCTTTGTTCGTTGGCACACTCATTCTGGCGGTTCAAGTAGAATAACTCTCTAAAGAGTAGCAAGCTGGGTTCTTCTCCAAGATATACCTCGCCGAACACTTGAAAATTGCAAATATTAGACACGGAATTGGGTCTGATGTCTTGAGGACGGAGGTGAAATAAGTGTAGGACGTCCTTAAAGAATTTTGAGTCGGGTGATGAAAACCCCCAGTTCATATGGTCAGTGAAGAAGATGACCTCCCCTCCTTTGGGCTGAGGCTTTTCCTCCGATGGGTCAGGAGCACGATATGACATCACTTCCTTCTTCAGCAGATAGCCGGCCTTCACAAAGTCATCAAGCGTACTGTCTGTAACGATGGATTTGACCCAATTGCATGAAGTGGGTGGTTTCGGTGCCATTGTGATGAAAGCCTAAGAAAGAGTAAAAATTTCCGGTTCAAATTTAAGACGAAGAAAAATATTACAGTGCATATTCAAGATGGCGGCTTATAAAGGGGCCTAATGGTATAAGGCTAATTATGTCAGATTATTTAAGCCGCCATGAGCATCATAAGCAGTTAAGTTATTTAAGCTGCCATGGGCAATCAGGATTATCAATTGAGCGTTGCCTTTTAAGCCGGTGATGAGAGTCGCCATGGCTAGGTGGATCTAACAAATACAGTTTTTGCCTAAGTGTTGCATAAACAAGTTTCACTGGTTGCAGCTACTATTTTGGATCAAACGACTGTTCAAAAAAGAAAATATTCTAGACCTAAAAACAAAGTACAAATATGTTCATCAGTTCTAATGAGGCCTTTTTTTACAAGAAAAAGGGATCTGCTAGTATTGAAAATGGACGCAAAACAACTACGACATGAGTTTCATACTTCTTTTGGATCAAAGGAGACTACGGTGGAGAAACTACGAAGAACCCGTGATGAACAGCGAAGAATACAGAAGAACTCGCAAACCCTAATGTGGATCTAAGGGGTGGAAAGGCGAAGACTTACGATTGCAGATCTACTGCGGAGGGTCGCCGCCGTTCTCTGGACTGATTCAGGTCGATGCAGCGGCCGAGGTTGAGGAAGACGAGGTGCGCTGCAGCGGCAGCGGAGCTTGAGCGGCAGTAGGGTTGCAAGAGGAAGAAGATGAGGAAGGGGAGAATGAGGAAAGACCTAGTCGTGTCTATTTATAAGAGAAGACTGATAAGTGGGCGCGAAAAACGAGGAGGCTGGAAACATGGTTATCCAGCTATACGGATGCCTCGATTCTCAGGATGGTCATTAAGATAAGGATCTATTGAGATATGTTGGACAAAACATGCATTAATGGCAGATGACATCATGGCGCGTTACCACGAATCCAAAGGATGACGTCATGGCGGGTTACAAAAACTTCATAAGCAAAGAGCAGAAGATTTTTCTTAAGTGTCGAAGATTGACATGAACCAGTCCAAATCAATCTGGGGCCTAATGTTGGGGATATAACTATTAGGTATGACCTGCCTAGGAGGGGCCGGGTTATACCTATAAGTACTCTTGAAGCCCAAGACCAAGCTTGAAGATGGTGGTTCAGTTAAGGGCCCAAAGCCCAGAGGCGACTTAAGGCCCGTAGAGATAAACCGCCATATGTACATGGCTTGTATTGTAATGCAAGAATAGTTAGAGACCGAGCCGGACACTGTTTATGAGCCGGACGGGACACTGTGAGCTGCTGGGCGTCGACCTCTATATATAAAGGGACGACCCGACGGCGGTTCAGGGCAAGTAACATCATATCGAGAGCTAGGTCAAGCGAAACCGCTCCCTGGTAATCGAGACATAAGCAATCCCACTCCAAACTGGATCGTAGGCTTTTACCTTCACCGTAAGGGGCCGAACCAGTATAAACCCCGTGTCCTTTGTCCCGATTAACCCCTTTAAGCTTCCTAGTTGCGATGGCTCCACGACTAAGTCCTTCCACTAGGACATCCGACGTGACAATTCCACGACACTACGTATAATCATATATTCTTACATGGAACTCTAGCAATAAGCATTTAAGTCTCAGGCTCTTCTTAGAGCATCTACAGTCGAGCACCCTAACCCCCATCATATGCCTTGGCCGACGGTTTGGTCGGTGACCGGTCAAAAAATCCAACCCAAACGGGTGCCTCAAACGGATCTCAAACGCCCGGACTAACCGACAACCCTCATATCCATTCCAAATATGGGGTAGATATGAAGAGGCCCCGACAGAACGGGGCGTGTCCTCCACGCTGGACTGACGGTAGGGTTCCACACGGAATCGCCTGGGAACCCAATAGTTCGATGGACGTCTCCTCCAGTGGCGGTGTGACGCCGAGTGGCGCTCCGGCTCACCGCCTGAGGTCAAAATCCAACTATTTAAGCTGGCCAGCATCCCCAACCCTAGCCACAACCTCTTCCTCCCTCACAGCGATGCCAGTCCGAGCTCATTTCTCTTCGTCTCCATCTCCCTCTTTCCTCGCCGTCCGACATGGTCCGGTAGAAGATCACCCATGCAATGCTAACACCGGACCGCTGCTTCTAGATCGAGGAGGAGATCCGGGTGAGGCGCTCCGCCCGCATCGCAGCCAACCTGCCTTCAGACTCGCCGGAGGTGGAGGCGGAGGAGGAGCTGAAGGAGGAGGAGGATGAGTAGCCGGAGCCAGAGGAGCAGCCGGTTCCGATGGAGGTGGCGGATCTGAAGGAGGAGGAGGAGATGGATGTTGGGGAACGTAGTAATTTCAAAAAATTTCCTACGCACACGCAAGATCATGGTGATGATATAGCAACGAGAGGGGAGAGTGTTCATCCAGGTACCCTCGTAGACCGTAAGCGGAAGCGTTAGCACAACGCGGTTGATGTAGTCGTACGTCTTCACGATCCGACCGATCCAAGCACCGAACGTACGGAGCCTCCGAGTTTAGCACACGTTCAGCTCGATGACGATCCCCGGACTCCGATCCAGCAAAGTGTCGGGGATGAGTTCCATCAGCACGACGGCGTGGTGACGATGTTGATGTTCTACCGGCGCAGGGCTTCACCTAAACTCCGCGATGATATGACCGAGGTGGAATATGGTGGAGGGGGGCACCGCACACGGCTAAGGAACGATCCGTAGATCAACTTGTGTGTCTATGGGGTGCCCCTACCCCCGTATATAAAGGAGTGGAGGAGGGGGAGGGTCGGCCCTCTCTATGGCGCGCCCTAGGGGAGTCCTACTCCCACCGGGAGTAGGATTCCCCCTTTCCTAGTCCAACTAGGAACCCTTCCATGTAGTAGGAGTAGGAGAGAAGGAAAGGGAAGAGAGAAGGAGAAGGAAGGAAGGGGGCGCCCCCCCTCCCTAGTCCAATTCGGACTAGTCAAAGGGGAGGGGTGCGGCCACCCTTTAGGCCCTCTCTCTCTTTTCCCGTATGGCCCAATGAGGCCCAATACGAATTCCCATAACTCTCCGGTACTCCGAAAAATACCCGAATCACTCGGAACCTTTCCGAACTCCGAATATAGTCGTCCAATATATCGATCTTTACGTCTCGACCATTTCGAGACTCCTCGTCATGTCCCCGATCTCATCCGGGACTCCGAACTCCTTCGGTACATCAAAACTCATAAACTCATAATATAACTGTCATTGAAACCTTAAGCGTGCGGACCCTACGGTTCGAGAACAATGTAGACATGACCGAGACATGTCTCCGGTCAATAAACAATAGCGGGACCTGGATGCCCATATTGGTTCCTACATGTTCTACGAAGATCTTTATCGGTCAAACCGCATAACAACATACTTTGTTCCCTTTGTCATCGGTATGTTACTTGCCCGAGATTTGATCGTCGGTATCCAATACCTAGTTCAATCTCGTTACCGGCAAGTCTCTTTACTCGTTCTGTAATACGTCATCTCATAACTAACTCATTAGTTACATGCTTGCAAGGCTTAGGTGATGAGTATTACCGAGAGGGCCCAGAGATACCTCTCCGACAATCGGAGTGACAAATCCTAATCTCGAATTATGCCAACTCAACATGTACCTTCGGAAACACCTGTAGAGCACCTTTATAATCACCCAGTTACGTTGTGACGTTTGGTAGCACACAAAGTGTTCTTCTGGTAAACGGGAGTTGCACAATCTCATAGTTGCAGGAACTTTGTATAAGTCATGAAGAAAGCAATAGCAGTATACTAAACGATCAAGTGCTAGGCTAACAGAATGGGTCATGTCAATCACATCATTCTCCTAATGATGTGATCCCGTTAATCAAATGACAACTCTTTTGTCCATGGCTAGGAAACTTAACCATCTTTGATTCACGAGCTAGTCAAGTAGAGGCATACTAGTGACACTATGTTTGTCTATGTATTCACACATGTATTATGTTTCCGGTAAATACAATTCTAGCATGAATAATAAACATTTATCATGAAATAAGGAAATAAATAATAACTTTATTATTGCCTCTAGGGCATATTTCCTTCAGTCTCCCACTTGCACTAGAGTCAATAATCTAGTTCACATCGCCATGTGATTTAACACCAATATTCATATGTCACACCCTAGCTAGTTATGCATTAGAGTGTTGCATCATGTCTATTTTTTTCATCAGAAACTTGAAATGGGGATGACAGAACCCCCAGCCCCCTCTGAAACCAACTAGGGTTTACTAAAAACTTTTTCAATGAACCTGAAATGCCCTTCTAAAATGTCCATCATTTTTGTCTTGGTTCAGAACCTCTGCCAAAAGTGATGCACAATTTCCTAGGTCATCTTAGGGTCTCTGAATTAAATCATAAATATTTGAATTTGGGCATTTAAAACTATATAAAATATTTCAAGTGCTCAAATATCCCCAAACTAAAATGTTTCATGTTGGAAATAATCCAACTATGGACCAGGTGCAGTTTGGTGATTTTAGGAGTTACCTAAGTATTTTTATTAATTCAACAAAGTTGCAGAAAAATAGAAAAAGAAAAAAACAGGAAAGGGAAAACTTACCTGGCGCCCGCTAACCAGCCCACCTGCCGGCCCAGCCCAGCGCCGCGCCAGCGAGCTGCTTGCCGGCCAGGCAGGCAGGCAGGTGCTCGACGGCGAGCACCGCATGGGTGCCACGCACCTGCTCGCCGCCTCGTTGCTTCTCTCGCCCGGCTAACGCCGTGGATCGCTCCCCCTCTCTCCCCTGAACCCCCCAGACACCCCCTCTCCTCTCCAGCACCTCCCCCTCGCGCTCCCCAGCCATGGCCGACGCCATCGCCGCCACCCCCTCGCCGTAGCCACGCCCTCCGTCAACCCCACGCCGCGCCACCGTGTCCAGGAGCTCCGCCGCCGTCTACTTCGTCGAGCTAGCCAAGCCCCGAGCCCTCGCAAGGCCCGAGTCCACCGCACCGACCTCGCCCGAGTTCGCCGTCGCCGGAGATCCCTTTCAACGCCGCCGCCGTCTCCGCTCGTCCCCGACCCCGCCGGTGGCCTCTATGAGTGCCCAGTGAGCCTAGCTACTCCTCCTACCCTTCCCCTCTCACTCCCGAGCCGTGTAGCCACCACACAAAGATCACCCGCACGCACCGCCGCGGATCTCGTCGCCGACGTGCTCCCGGCCATCCTCTGGCCACTCCACGGTGTCCAACGCACTCAACACGCCGCGCTGAGGCTAAACGTGCACTCCCCGCACCTCTCCGCACACCTTAGCCCGAGTTCGCTCTCACCCGAGCTCCGGTCGCCGCCAAAGTCGTCGCCGGCGCCAACTCCGGCCACCCCGACCCCAACGGACTCCACCAAGATCTACGGCTTGTCCTCAGCTCCACTCCGGTGCCCTCCGTGGCTCGTTTGGTTGCCGGAACGGCCAAAACCACTTTCCGCCGCCGCGTCGGGCTCGCCGGCGGCTAAACGCCGGTGCAGCTGACCTGGGTTTGACCACGGATGGGCCCTGGTTGACTCTGTTGAGTCAATGACAGGTGGGGCCCAGCCCTGTTAACTAAATAGGTTTAGTTTTAATTAAACTTTAACTAAAACTAATGACCCTGACACCCTGGGCCCACTGTCAGGTTTGACCTGGACGTCTCCGTTGACCCTGACGTCATCCTGACGCATGGCTGACGCAATAAATCAATTTCTGGATTTATTCTAATACAGGAAATTCCAGAATATAGTTTAAACTTCAAAAATTCATAACTTTTAATCTGTAACTCCAAATCAGACAAGTTATATATGAAAAATGATCAGAAAAATCCAATCTTTCCATCTGTACTGTTTTCATGCATGATTAAACAAGTTAACTTGATGTTTAATGCAAAACAAGATAAAACACTTTAAAGGGCCATGTATGAGTTTGAAATTTGAATCTTTGGTTCAAATTGGTTCAAACCCTTCTGGTCTTAGTTGCATTAGCCCAACACACTCATATTGCCATGTTTCATGCATGCATCATATTGCCGCACATTGTTTGGTGATGGCTATGTATCGGTGTTCTTTGCGGCAGGTTCTACCTCCGAGGAGTACCGTGATTACCCTAGCGAAGAACCGTATCAGTGCATCGACCCATCAGGCAAGCAACCAACCGTTTGATCATATCGATACAATCCCATGTTCTCGCTCTTGCTCTCTTTTACTGCATTAAGACAACACGTTTCAACCTGCTGTGTGCTTCGGTAGTTGAACCCATTTCCTCTGCATGACCTGTCATTGCCACAGTAACTAGATGAAACCCACTAGCATGTGTAGGAGTTGTTTGAGCCATATGTATGTGTTGTTCCTACCTTGCTATGCCTGCTATGCTTAGAGTCGTGTCAGGTCTGGTTCATCTGGGTGATGGGCTAGAGTGAAATGATCATATCAGTTTGAGAGTGGTGTGTGGAACACGATTTGGTAAAGGTATCGATGAGAGGCCATGTAGGAGTACATGGTGGGTTGTTTCATTGAGGCCGTCCTTAAGCACTGAGATCTGTATGTGTGATTTAAGATTCAGCTACTACCATGCATTGGGCCCGAAACCAATGGACCCTCTCGGCTTCTTATTCACCCTAGTCTTCTGTCCAGGAGTTGCAAGTAGTTTCTGGTGTTTCTAGCCTACTGGAGGCCGTGGACAGCGCTGACTGTAGGGGTGGGCTGTGATGCGGTAGGTACGTGGCCGGGTGTACCGGATGCCCGTTTGGTATCTCGGGAACCCTGTTCACATCGTTTGGGGCCGTGAGCGAAACTTCGGCCGGATCTCCTCATGGATGGAACCCAAATAGGTGATAAACCTGGACTAGAGACTTAGGTGTCTAGGTAGGTCGTGGCCGACACCCACGTTGGGCTTCCGCTTGAAGGTTGCCGAGTACATGTCGTGTAAACGACGGTAAGTGGTGAGAGCGTGTATGAAGAAGTACACCCCTGCAGGGTTAACCTAATCTATTCGAATAGCCGCGTCCGCGGTAAAGGACTACTTGGTTGCCTATACAGTTCATAGACAAGTAAATGGAAACTACTAAAAGCATCAAGATAAGCGTGAGTGCCGAGGATGGCTCTTCCGTAGGAAGACGGAGGTGGATCCTCGGTAGTGTATTGAGTGGTGAGTAGTGGACTCGTGTGCGCAAAACCATTTCAAGTTGGAGTCTCGTAGGATAGCTTAGCCAAGAGTCAAAGCTGGCTTGCTGCAATAACTCCACCAACCCTTCTTGATAATGTGCATGTATGTAGGATCTGTTGTAAGTCTTGCTGAGTACCTTTGTACTCATGTTGCTATAATTTACATTTTTACAGAAGACGCTGCAACCCCTTCTGATGGGTTCTTCGTAGACGTTGACATCAATGAGTAGGCTAAGGCCCAGGTGGTGATCCTGAGCTTGTGAAGAACCACGTAGTATAGCTAGGCTTTCCAAGCCTCTTTTATTTTACTAGTTGTCTGTACTCAGACAAGTTACTTCCGCTGCTGGTTTGTATGACTGTATGACTTGAATGCTGGATCGTGTGACCCGTACCTGTGTGTATACTATGTATGGCTCTCTGAGCCTTTAAATAAAGTACTTGTGTCATAGAGTCATGTTGTGATGCCTTGTTGTATTTGCACATACCGGGCATATTGTGTGCATGATTGAAATGCTTGGTATGTGTGGGATCTGACTATCTAGTTGTTTATCTTTAGTAGCCTCTCTTACCGGGAAATGTCTCCTAGTGATTCCACTGAGCCATGGTAGCTTGCTACTGCTCCGGAAACACTTGGCTGGCCGGCATGTGTCCTTCTTCGTTCCTGTGTCTGTCCCTTCGGGGAAATGTCACACATTGAGTACCGGAGTCCTGTTAGCCCGCTACAGCCCGGTTTACCGGAGTCCTGCTAGCCCAGTGCTACAGCCCGGAACTTACTTGCTGATGACCGACACGTTCGATGCTGGGTCATGGATGCCTGTCCCTGTAAGTCTGTGCCACTTTGGGTTTACAACTAGCCATGTCAGCCCGGGCTCCTTTTCATATGGATGCTGGCGACACTATCATATACGTGTGCCAAAAGGCACAAACGGTCCCAGGCAAAGGTAAGACGACACCCGTGGGGATACCGTGCGTGAGGCCGCAAAGTGATATGAGGTGTTACAGGCTAGATCGATGTGACATTGAGTCGGGGTCCTGACAGCATTGGCATCAGAGCCGGACTGCCTGTAGGTTCTCCAAGCCAACTGGTCGATGTTGAGTCTAGAAATTCTTTAGTTATATGTAGGGGAATTGCTTGTGGGTTGGAACGTAAGGCTCTTTTTACTCCTTTATCTTCTGACATTCTGATCTGAGTCAGTCTATTCTTCCACCGGGGGTTAAGGAATTAGGATCTCTTCTCTCTATCAGGTTCACGTGTTACTATTCAGTAGTACCTTATAGGTTTGATGGATACAAGCCTAGTTCAGATCTACTACCACATTATGTTGCTAAGATGGACCTGGAACTTTGATATGATGTTGTTGAGTGTGTATGAAATCCTTGTCAAATGTCTCAAAATCCTTTTTGAGCATTTACAGCTGTTATGCTGTCGAAATTTTGCTAGAAATTCTAATGCCTTTGCATTATGGTTGTGCTTTCAGATGGCCACTCGCGACCAAAATCAAGTGGTTCGCCTGACCCGATGCATTGATGTACCCGGCCATACTGCTATGTTGGTCAGGGTAATGACTGAGGCTGGATACCGTTGGTATCCTGAGTACACGGTCGAAGAGCAGTTTCGAGACTTTAATCAAAGCCAGTATCTTTGCACTGTCAGGATATTTCCATCTTATCCTGGTTCTACCGAGGCTCTTCACTGTTCCTACGGGCTCGGTGTTACTGTTGAGATGGCTGTGCAGGATGCCGCCTACTCTATGATGACCATCATGCGAGTCAGGACTGGCCAATTTCGGGACTCTGATTTCCGGTATATGCCATCATCACTTCCGGAGCACAAGGGTATCTCCAGGCTATCTATGCTGACCCCACTCAGGAGGATTCACTAACTCGCACCACTGCTGAGTTGCTCGAGGATAAGGACCGTGAAAACCGGGCCTTGAGAATGGAGCTCTTCAACACCCGTGCTGATCATTGGGCCACCTTGACTCGGTTTGCACCGGCTGTGCAAGCTGGATACATGGATATGAGAGATCTGTATCCTGTTAGGTCTGTTCTGCCGGACATGATGGATTGGCATGATGTAGGAGGCATCACCCCACCTCGTGGTCCCCGCAGGCCACCGTTTGTCGGTCCAAGACCTCACCCTAGCCCTTTTGGTCCACAAGCTCCGCGAGATCGTCTGTTTCCGGATGCTCACGTTGAACTTCCAGGCTATGGAAGTGACTTCTACGAGGACTACTACGGAGACGTCTGAGTTAGTAGTAGTTCCACTAGTACTGTAACAGTTGTTTTTCCGCTGTCCTGCGTGACTTGTGGAATACGACTTTGTGTGTATCATTCCGGAGGTGTATGAAAAATAATGTATAGGAGCTTGGAATGCCTCCGATGAGATGTAATCTCCCTTTCACCGTAGTAGTACCTTGTTGGTCTTGTACTAAACCTTGTATGGTGTGTATGACGATGGAATAAAGGAGCAGTTTTTGTATCTACCATGTCATACAGATGATCATCTTGCATTCCGAGTTATCCATTACATTCTACATTTCTGTGCCAAATCTTATCATCCTGGACTTAACCATTGTCTTGTTTTTCCTAGGATGGTTAACACGCGCAAAAACCCTGCTCCCCAAGAGCAGGCCGAAGGCAGTGAAGTCAGGAATGCAAATCTGCCTCACCCTCCTTCCCTAGCCGAAGTTATGCTGGAAGCCGAGAGAAACAAGCGGGAGACCAACCGTTTGTTGGAGCGCATCGAACAGAACACAGCACACCATCAGAGAAATAACTTGGTGTCACTCAGTGATTTCATCAAGTTACACCCGCCTACCTTCCACCACTCCGTCGAGCCTCTCGACGCCGATGACTGGCTTCGCAGCATTACTCACAAACTGCGTTCTGCGCTGGTAGCTGAGGTTGATAAGGTCACCTTTGCTGCATATCATCTTGAAGGCCCCGCCAGTCTCTGGTGGGAGAATTATGAAGCTATGCTCCCAGCGGGCCACGTCACTACTTGGGCTGAATTCAGCGAGGCTTTCCGTGAACATCACATTCCAGAGGGTCTCATGGATCGTAAACGTGAGGAGTTCTGTAGCTTCACTCAAGGTCGACTCTCTGTTGACGCTTACAGCAGGGAGTTCGGTAACCTTGCACGTTATGCAACTGAGGAAGTTTATACCGATGCCAAGAAGCAGGCAAGGTTCCGTAAGGGACTTAGTCCTGAGCTCCGTCGTGACCTCCGTCTGCATGAGTGCACCTCTTTTCAGAAGCTTGTGAATAAAGCCATCAGTGCTGAGACGGGACAGACTAATTTCGATGCATCACGCAAGCATGGCCGTGATTTGGGTTCTTCATCCGGTGCTGGACCCCTGAAGCGCCGCGTGTGGGTGCCTAACACTGCCCTGCCACCCAGATATACACCGAGGCCATCCTTTCAGGCGCCTCGCCCAGCTCAGCAATATGCACCAGCCAAGCCCTATGGTGGTCCAACCAACAATGCTCCTCCACGCACTAGTTCCGTGACTTGTTTCAAGTGTGGGGAATCAGGCCACTATATGTGCGAGTGCCCCCAAACCAACCCCAACCAGACAGCAAAAACTGTTGGCCGTGGCAAGCCGACAGGGAAAGTGTTCTACGCCAAGCCGACCACTGCTGCACGTGGCCATGTCAACTGTATCTCTGCCGAAGAAGCTCAAGAAGATCCCAACGTCATTCTCGGTACGCTCCTTGTTAATTGCCACCCGGCATCTGTTCTTTTCGATACTGGAGCATCTCATTCATTCATATCCGAAAACTATGCTCGCTTGCATAACACCGCCTTCTGTGACATGCCTTCTACCATGGAAATTTCCACTCCGGGTTCTAGATGGCAAACTTCTAGAGTAAGCCATGGAAATGAAATCCAAGTCGACAGACTTGTTTTCCTTGCATCTTTGATAGCTCTCAAATCTTCGGATATTAATATCATCTTGGGTATGGACTGGATGTCAGCCCATCATGCCAAAATTGATTGCTTCTCTAGGACTGTTCAACTCACCCATCCTTCGGGGAAGATAGTCAATGTCTTGACCCGAATAGCCAAGCAACAGTTATATTCCCTTAACGCCAGCCCTTTGCCAGACCTTGAGGATGTTCCGGTAGTCCGTGACTTTCCAGATGTCTTCCCAGAGGAATTGCCAGGTGTTCCACCCGACAGGGATGTTGAGTTCGTAATAGACCTCATTCCAGGAACCGTCCCGATTGCTAGAAGACCCTATAAGATGGCACCACTAGAACTAGCCGAGCTTAAGAAACAACTCGATGAGTCCTTGAAAAGGGGTTTCATCCGACCTAGTTCATCTCCTTGGGCTTGCCCCGTTCTCTTCGTCAAGAAGAAGGATGGTACGGACCGGATGGTTGTAGATTATCGACCGGTTAACCTGGTCACAATTAAGAACAAGTATCCGCTCCCCAGGATCAATGACCTGTATGATCAGCTCGCTGGATCCTCAGTCTTCTCTAAAATGGATTTGAGGTTGGGCTACCATCAAATCAAAATCAGGAACGGGGACATTCCGAAAACGGCCTTTGTTACTCGTTATGGCCAATACGAGTACACCGTCATGTCCTTCGGTTTAACCAACGCTCCAGCCACCTTTTCTCGGTTGATGAACTCAATCTTCATGGAGTATTTGGATAAATTCGTCGTGGTTTACCTCGATGATATACTCATCTACTCCAAGAACGAGGAAGAACATGCCGAACATTCAAGGCTAGTGTTGAAGAAACTTCGAGAGCATCGCCTTTATGCCAAATTTTCTAAATGTGAATTTTGGTTGTCAGAAGTGACCTATCTAGGACATGTAATTTCTGGTAAAGGTATTGCCGTTAACCCTGAGCGAGTTCAAGCCGTCCTTAATTGGACTCCACCTGAATCGGTCAAGCAAGTTCGGAGTTTCCTTGGCTTAGCGAGCTATTGTCGTCGCTTTGTCGAGAACTTCTCCAAAGTTGCTAAACCTCTAACCGAACTCCTCAAGAAAGATAAAAAGTTCGAATGGACTCCACAATGTGAGCACAGCTTTCAGGAGCTGAAAAGACGCCTGACATCTGCTCCCGTACTGGTACCGCCAGATTTCTCTAAGGACTTTGTTATCTACTGCGACGCCTCGCGACAAGGGCTAGGCTGTATTCTCATGCAAGATCGACACGTAATTGCTTACGCTTCATGACAATTGCACCCACATGAGGAGAATTATCCTACTCATGATCTAGAGCTTGCAGCTGTAGTCTATGCACTTAAAACCTGGCGACATTACCTCCTCGGTAATCGTTGCGAGATCTACACTGATCACCAAAGTCTGAAGTACATATTCACCCAACCGGATTTGAATCTCAGGCAAAGACGTTGGGTCGAGTTGATCACAGATTTCGACTTAGGAATAACTTACACCCCAGGGAAAGCCAATGTCATGGCTGATGCGCTAAGTCGTAAATCTTATTGCAACAATCTGATGTTGCAACAAAGTCAACCACTTCTCCATGAGGAATTTCGGAAACTTAATCTCCACATTGTTCCTCAAGGATTCCTTTCCACCTTGGTGGCGAAACCTACCCTTACGGATCAGATCATCAACGCACAGAAAGTAGATCCGGGAATTTCCCGCATCAAGAGAAACATCCAGAAAGGAGTTGCGAATTGTTTCTCCATTGATGATCAAGGGGTCGTATACTTCGGGAATCGGCTAGTGGTTCCCAAGGTGCGAAACCTGAGGCGATTGATCCTTAAGGAAGCTCATGAATCTCCTCTCACCATTCATCCCGGTAGCACTAAGATGTATCAGGACCTACGCCAGAGGTTCTGGTGGACTAGGATGAAGAGAGAAATTGCTCAGTATATTGCTAATTGCGACGTCTGCCGTCGTGTAAAAGCAGAGCATCAACGACCTGCTGGCACCCTTCAACCCCTAGCTATTCCTGAATGGAAATGGGATAAAATTGGTATGGACTTCATCACCGGTTTTCCCAGGACCAAGAGAGGGAATAATGCTATCTTCGTCGTTATCGATCGCCTTTCCAAAGTGGCCCATTTTCTACCTGTTCGTGAGAGTATAACTGCTAGTCAGTTAGCAGACTTGTACATCTCCCGAATAGTGTCTCTCCATGGTGTTCCGTTGGAAATTAACTCGGATCGAGGAAGTCTTTTCACCTCTCGATTTTGGGAAAGTTTCCAAAATGCTATGGGAACCCGCCTTTCCTTTAGCACCGCTTTTCACCCTCAATCAAGTGGTCAAGTAGAACGCGTCAACCAGATTCTAGAAGACATGCTTCGAGCTTCTGTTATCTCATTCGGAATGGATTGGGAGAAATGCCTTCCATTTGCCGAATTCGCTTATAACAACAGCTATCAGTCTAGCTTGGGTAAAGCCCCTTTTGAAGTTCTCTATGGACGACGGTGTCGAACACCCCTTAATTGGTCAGAAACCGGGGAAAGACAATTCTTTGGCCCGGATATGATCCAGGAAGCAGCAGAGCAAGTTCGCATCGTTCGTGAAAAGTTGAAAACAGCCCAATCTCGTCAAAAGAGTCAATATGACCGAAAACATAAGGCTATGACTTTCGAGGTTGACAAGAAGGCTTACCTTCGGGTTACTCCTCTGAAGGGAACCCATCGTTTCGGTATCAAAGGCAAATTGGCTCCTCGTTACATTGGACCTTTTCGCATTCTCGCTAAACGAGGAGAAGTTGCCTACCAATTGGAACTACCTCCGCATCTCTCCAGAGTCCATGATGTCTTCCACGTTTCTCAACTCAGGCGTTGCTTCTCGGATCCTATCCGTGGAGTGGACCACGAAACGCTTGATCTCCAAGATAATCTCACGTATCGAGAGTACCCCGCTCGTATCCTCGATCAGGCCGAGCGTACCACTCGACGTCATAATATCAAGTTTCTCAAAGTTCAATGGTCGCACCATTCTGAGAAGGAAGCAACTTGGGAAAGGGAGGATCGTCTTCGACTTGAGTATCCCGCCTTCTTCCGGAGGAACCCAAATCTCGGGACGAGATTATTTTGAGTGGGGGTGAGTTGTCACACCCTAGCTAGTTATGCATTAGAGTGTTGCATCATGTCTATTTTTTTCATCAGAAACTTGAAATGGGGATGACAGAACCCCCAGCCCCCTCTGAAACCAACTAGGGTTTACTAAAAACTTTTTCAATGAACCTGAAATGCCCTTCTAAAATGTCCATCATTTTTGTCTTGGTTCAGAACCTCTGCCAAAAGTGATGCACAATTTCCTAGGTCATCTTAGGGTCTCTGAATTAAATCATAAATATTTGAATTTGGGCATTTAAAACTATATAAAATATTTCAAGTGCTCAAATATCCCCAAACTAAAATGTTTCATGTTGGAAATAATCCAACTATGGACCAGGTGCAGTTTGGTGATTTTAGGAGTTACCTAAGTATTTTTATTAATTCAACAAAGTTGCAGAAAAATAGAAAAAGAAAAAAACAGGAAAGGGAAAACTTACCTGGCGCCCGCTAACCAGCCCACCTGCCGGCCCAGCCCAGCGCCGCGCCAGCGAGCTGCTTGCCGGCCAGGCAGGCAGGCAGGTGCTCGACGGCGAGCACCACATGGGTGCCACGCACCTGCTCGCCGCCTCGTTGCTTCTCTCGCCCGGCTGACGCCGTGGATCGCTCCCCCTCTCTCCCCTGAACCCCCCAGACACCCCCTCTCCTCTCCAGCACCTCCCCCTCGCGCTCCCCAGCCATGGCCGACGCCATCGCCGCCACCCCCTCGCCGTAGCCACGCCCTCCGTCAACCCCACGTCGCGCCACCGTGTCCAGGAGCTCCGCCGCCGTCTACTTCGTCGAGCTAGCCAAGCCCCGAGCCCTCGCAAGGCCCGAGTCCACCGCACCGACCTCGCCCGAGTTCGCCGTCGCCGGAGATCCCTTTCAACGCCGCCGCCGTCTCCGCTCGTCCCCGACCCCGCCGGTGGCCTCTACGAGTGCCCAGTGAGCCTAGCTACTCCTCCTACCCTTCCCCTCTCACTCCCGAGCCGTGTAGCCACCACACAAAGATCACCCGCACGCACCGCCGCGGATCTCGTCGCCGACGTGCTCCCGGCCATCCTCCGGCCACTCCACGGTGTCCAACACACTCAACACGCCGCGCTGAGGCTAAACGTGCACTCCCCGCACCTCTCCGCACACCTTAGCCCGAGTTCGCTCTCACCCGAGCTCCGGTCGCCACCAAAGTCGTCGCCGGCGCCAACTCCGGCCACCCCGACCCCAACGGACTCCACCAAGATCTACGGCTTGTCCTCAGCTCCACTCCGGTGCCCTCCGCGGCTCGTTTGGTTGCCGGAACGGCCAAAACCACTTTCCGCCGCCGCGTCGGGCTCGCCGGCGGCTAAACGCCGGCGCAGCTGACCTGGGTTTGACCACGGGTGGGCCCTGGTTGACTCTGTTGAGTCAATGACAGGTGGGGCCCAGCCCTGTTAACTAAATAGGTTTAGTTTTAATTAAACTTTAACTAAAACTAATGACCCTGACACCTTGGGCCCACTGTCAGGTTTGACCTGGACGTCTCCGTTGACCCTGACGTCATCCTGACGCATGGCTGACGCAATAAATCAATTTCTGGATTTATTCTAATACAGGAAATTCCAGAATATAGTTTAAACTTCAAAAATTCATAACTTTTAATCTGTAACTCCAAATCAGACAAGTTATATATGAAAAATGATCAGAAAAATCCAATCTTTCCATCTGTACTGTTTTCATGCATGATTAAACAAGTTAACTTGATGTTTAATGCAAAACAAGATAAAACACTTTAAAGGGCCATGTATGAGTTTGAAATTTGAATCTTTGGTTCAAATTGGTTCAAACCCTTCTGGTCTTAGTTGCATTAGCCCAACACACTCATATTGCCATGTTTCATGCATGCATCATATTGCCGCACATTGTTTGGTGATGGCTATGTATCGGTGTTCTTTGCGGCAGGTTCTACCTCCGAGGAGTACCGTGATTACCCTAGCGAAGAACCGTATCAGTGCATCGACCCATCAGGCAAGCAACCAACCGTTTGATCCTATCGATACAATCCCATGTTCTCGCTCTTGCTCTCTTTTACTGCATTAAGACAACGCGTTTCAACCTGCTGTGTGCTTCGGTAGTTGAACCCATTTCCTCTGCATGACCTGTCATTGCCACAGTAACTAGATGAAACCCACTAGCATGTGTAGGAGTTGTTTGAGCCATATGTATGTGTTGTTCCTACCTTGCTATGCCTGCTATGCTTAGAGTCGTGTCAGGTCTGGTTCATCTGGGTGATGGGCTAGAGTGAAATGATCATATCAGTTTGAGAGTGGTGTGTGGAACACGATTTGGTAAAGGTATCGATGAGAGGCCATGTAGGAGTACATGGTGGGTTGTTTCATTGAGGCCGTCCTTAAGCACTGAGATCTGTATGTGTGATTTAAGATTCAGCTACTACCATGCATTGGGCCCGAAACCAATGGACCCTCTCGGCTTCTTATTCACCCTAGTCTTCTGTCCAGGAGTTGCAAGTAGTTTCTGGTGTTTCTAGCCTACTGGAGGCCGTGGACAGCGCTGACCGTAGGGGTGGGCTGTGATGCGGTAGGTACGTGGCCGGGTGTACCGGATGCCCGTTTGGTATCTCGGGAACCCTGTTCACATCGTTTGGGGCCGTGAGCGAAACTTCGGCCGGATCTCCTCATGGATGGAACCCAAATAGGCGATAAACCTGGACTAGAGACTTATGTGTCTAGGTAGGTCGTGGCCGACACCCACGTTGGGCTTCCGCTTGAAGGTTGCCGAGTACATGTCGTGTAAACGACGGTAAGTGGTGAGAGCGTGTATGAAGAAGTACACCCCTGCAGGGTTAACCTAATCTATTCGAATAGCCGCGTCCGCGGTAAAGGACTACTTGGTTGCCTATACAGTTCATAGACAAGTAAATGGAAACTACTAAAAGCCTCAAGATAAGCGTGAGTGCCGAGGATGGCTCTTCCGTAGGAAGACGGAGGTGGATCCTCGGTAGTGTATTGAGTGGTGAGTAGTGGACTCGTGTGCGCAAAACCATTTCAAGTTGGAGTCTCGTAGGATAGCTTAGCCAAGAGTCAAAGCTGGCTTGCTGCAATAACTCCACCAACCCTTCTTGATAATGTGCATGTATGTAGGATCTGTTGTAAGTCTTGCTGAGTACCTTTGTACTCATGTTGCTATAATTTACATTTTTACAGAAGACGCTGCAACCCCTTCTGATGGGTTCTTCGTAGACGTTGACATCAATGAGTAGGCTAAGGCCCAGGTGGTGATCCTGAGCTTGTGAAGAACCACGTAGTATAGCTAGGCTTTCCAAGCCTCTTTTATTTTACTAGTTGTCTGTACTCAGACAAGTTACTTCCGCTGCTGGTTTGTATGACTGTATGACTTGAATGCTGGGTCGTGTGACCCGTACCTGTGTGTATACTATGTATGGCTCTCTGAGCCTTTAAATAAAGTACTTGTGTCATAGAGTCATGTTGTGATGCCTTGTTGTATTTGCACATACCGGGCATATTGTGTGCATGATTGAAATGCTTGGTATGTGTGGGATCTGACTATCTAGTTGTTTATCTTTAGTAGCCTCTCTTACCGGGAAATGTCTCCTAGTGATTCCACTGAGCCATGGTAGCTTGCTACTGCTCCGGAAACACTTGGCTGGCCGGCATGTGTCCTTCTTCGTTCCTGTGTCTGTCCCTTCGGGGAAATGTCACGCATTGAGTACCGGAGTCCTGTTAGCCCGCTACAGCCCGGTTTACCGGAGTCCTGCTAGCCCAGTGCTACAGCCCAGAACTTACTTGCTGATGACCGACACGTTCGATGCTGGGTCATGGATGCCTGTCCCTGTAAGTCTGTGCCACTTTGGGTTTACAACTAGCCATGTCAGCCCGGGCTCCTTTTCATATGGATGCTGGCGACACTATCATATACGTGTGCCAAAAGGCGCAAACGGTCCCGGGCAAAGGTAAGACGACACCCGTGGGGATACCGTGCGTGAGGCCGCAAAGTGATATGAGGTGTTACAGGCTAGATCGATGTGACATTGAGTCGGGGTCCTGACATCATATCTGTATATGATTATCACCCATAGTTCACATCATCATGTGACCAACATCCAAAGGGTTTACTAGAGTCAATAATCTAGTTCACATCGCTATGTGATTAACACCCAAAGAGTACTAAGGTGTGATCATGTTTTGCTCGTGAGAGAAGCTTAGTCAACGGGTCTGTCACATTCAGAGCCGTATGTATTTTGCAAATATTCTATGTCCACAATGCTCTGCACGGAGCTACTCTAGCTAATTGCTCCCACTTTCAATATGTATCCAGATTGAGACTTAGAGTCATCTGGATTGGTGTAAAAGTTTGCATTGATGTAACTTTTACAACAAACTCTTTTATCACCTCCATAATCGAGAAACATCTCCTTAGTCCTTACTAAGGATATTCTTGACCAATGTCCAGTGATCTACTCCTAGATCACTATTGTACTCTCTTGCCAAATTCAGAGCAAGGTATACAATAGGTCTGGTACATAGCATAGCATACTTTATAGAATCTATGACTAAGGCATAGGGAATGACTTTTTCATTCTCTTTCTATTTTCTGCTGTGGTCGGGATTTGAGTCTTACTCAATTTCATACCTTTGCAACACACGCAAGAACTCTTTCTTTGACTGTTCCATTTTGAACTATTTCAAAATCTTGCCAAGGTATGTACTCATTGAAAAACTTATCAAGCGTCTTGATCTATCTCAATAAATCTTGATGCTCAATATGTAAGTAGCTTTTACTGAGGTCTTTTCTTTTTAAAGAACTCCTTTAAAACACTCCTTTATGCTTTGCAGAAAAATTCTACATCATTTCTGATTAACAATATGTCACTCACATATACTAATCAGAAAGGATGTAGTGCTCCCACTCACTTTATTGTAAATACAGGCTTCATCGTAAGTCCATATAAAACTATATGCTTTGATCAACTTATCAAAGCGTATATTCCAACTCCGAGATGCTTGCACCAGTCCATAGATGGATCGCTGGAGCTTGCACATTTTGTTAGCACCTTTAGGATTGACAAAACCTTCTGGTTGCATCATATACAACTCTTCTTTAATAAATCCATTAAGGAATGCAGTTTTGACATCCATTTGCCAGATTTCATAAAATGTGGCAATTGCTAACATGATTCAGACAGACTTTAAGCATCGATACGAGTGAGAAAATCTCATCGTATTCAACATTTTGAACTTGTTGAAAACCTTTCGCAACAAGTCGAGCTTGGTAGATAGTAATACTACTATCAGTGTCTGTCTTCCTCTTGAAGATCCATTTATTTAACATGGCTTGCTGATCATCGAGCAAGTCAATCAAAGTCTATACTTTGTTCTCATACATGGATCATATCTCAGATTTTATGGCCTCGAGCCATTTCGTGGAATCTGGGCTCATCATCGCTTCCTCATAGTTCGTAGGTTCATCATGGTCTAGTAACATGACTTCCAGAACATGATTACTACACCACTCTGGTGCGGATCTTACTCTGGAAGACCTACGAGGTTCTGTAGTAACTTGATCTGAAGTTTCATGATCAATATCATTAGCTTCCTCACTAATTGGTGTATTTGTCACAGGAACTGATTTCTGTGATGAACTACTTTCCAATAAGGGAACAGGTACAGTTACCTCATCAAGTTCTACTTTCCTCCCACTCACTTCTTTCGAGAGAAACTCCTTCTCTAGAAAGGATCCATTTTTAGCAACGAATATCTTGCCTTCGGATCTGCGATAGAAGGTGTACCCAACTATTTCCTTTGGGTATTCTATGAAGACGCACTTCTCCGATTTGGGTTTGAGCTTTATCAGGATGAAACTTTTTTTCACATAAGCATCGCAACTCCAAATTTTTAGAAACGACAGCTTAGGTTTATTGCTAAACCATAGTTCATACGGTGTCGTCTCAACGGATTTAGATGGTGTCCTATTTAATGTGAATGCAGCTGTCTTTAATGCATAACCCCAAAACGATATTGGTAAATCAGTAAGAGACATCATAGATCGCACCATATCCAATAAAGTGCGGTTACGACGTTCGGACACACCATAACGTTGTGGTGTTCCAGGTGGCGTGAGCTGTGAAACTATTCCACATTGTTTTAATTGAAGACCAAACTCGTAACTCAAATATTCATCTCCATGATCAGATCGCAGAAACTTTATTTTCTTGTTACGATGATTTTCCACTTCACTCTGAAATTCTTTGAACCTTTCAACTATTTCAGACTTATGTTTCATCAAGTAGATATACCAATATCTGCTCAAATCATCTGTGAAGGTTAGAAAATAACGATACCCGCCGCGAGCCTCAACACTCATCGGATCGCATACATCAGTATGTATTATTTCCAATAAGTCAGTTGCTCGCTCCATTGTTCCAGAGAACGGAGTTTTAGTCATCTTGCCCAAAAGGCACGGTTCGCAAGCATCAAATGATTCATAACCAAGTGATTCCAAAAATCCATCTTTATGGAGTTTCTTCATGCGCTTTATCCCGATATGACCCAAACGGCAGTGCCACAAATAAGTTGCACTATCATTATTAACTTTGCGTCTTTTGGCATCAATATTATGAATATGTGTATCACCACGATCGAGATCCAACAAACTATTTTCATTGGGTGTATAACCATCGAAGGTCTTATTCACGTAAACAGAATAACAATTATTCTTTAACTTTAAATGAATAACCGTATTGCAATAAACATGATCAAATCATATTCATGCTCAACGCAAACGCCAAATAACATTTATTTAGGTTTAACACTAATCCCGAAAGTATAGGGAGTGTGCGATGATGATCATATCAATCTTGGAACTACTTCCAACACTCATCGTCACTTTCCCTTCAACTAGTCTCTATTTATTCTGCAACTCCCGTTTGAATTACTAATCTTAGCAACCGAACAAGTATCAAATACTCAGGAGTTACTATAAAAACTAGTAAGGCACACATCAATAACCTATATATCAAATATACACTTGTTCACTTTGCCATCCTTCTTACCCACCAAATATTCAGGGTATTTCCGCTTCCAGTGACCATTTTCTTTGCAGTGTAAGCACTCAGTTTCAGGCTTTGGTCCAGTTTTGGTCTTCTTCACGGGAGTGACAACTTGCTTGTCATTCTACTTGAAGTTCCCTTTCTTTCTCTTTGCCCTTTTCTTGAAACTAGTGATCTTGTTAACCATCAACATTTGATGCTCTTTCTTGATTTCTACCTTCGTTGATTTCAGCATCACGAAGAGCTTGGGAATCGTTTTTGTCATCCCTTGCATACTATAGTTCATCACGAAGTTCTAGTAACTTAGTGATGGTGACTAGAGAATTCTGTCAATCACTATCTTATCTGGAAGATTAACTCCCACTTGATTCAAGCGATTGAAGTACCCAGACAATCTGAGCACATGCTCACTAGTTGAGCGATTCTCCTCCATCTTTTAGCTATAGAACTTGTTGGAGACTTCATATCTCTCAACTCGGGTATTTGCTTGAAATATTAACTTCAATTCCTAGAACATCTCATATGGTCCATGACGTTCAAAACGTCTTTGAAGTCCCGATTCTAAGCCGTTAAGCATGGTGCACTAAACTATCAAGTAGTCATCATATTGAGCTAGCCAAACGTTCATAACGTCTACATCTGCTCTTGCAATAGGTCTGTCACCTAGCGGTGCATCAAGGACATAATTCTTCTGTGCAGCAATGAGGATTAACCTCAGATCACGGATCAAATCCGCAACATTGCTACTAACATTTTTCAACACAGTTTTCTCTAGGAACATATCAAAACAAACATATGAAAGCAACAACGCGAGCTATTGATCTACAACATAATTTGCAAAATACTAAGGACTAAGTTCATGATAAATTTAAGTTCAATTAATCATATTACTTAAGAACTCCCACTTAGACAGACATCTCTCTAGTCATCTAAGTGATTACGTGATCCAAATCAACTAAACCATGACCGATCATCACGTGAGATGGAGTAGTTTTCAATGGTGAACATCACTATGTTGATCATATCTACTATATGATTCACGCTCGACCTTTCGGTCTCCGTGTTCCGAGGCCATATCTGCATATGCTAGGCTCGTCAAGTTTAACCTGAGTATTCCGCGTGTGCAAAACTGGCTTGCACCCGTTGTAGATGGACGTAGAGCTTATCACACCCGATCATCACGTGGTGTCTCGGCACGACGAACTTTGGCAACGGTGCATACTCAGGGAGAACACTTCTTGATAATTTTAGTGAGAGATCATCTTAAAATGCTACCGTCAATCAAAGCAAGATAAGATGCATAAAGGATAAACATCACATGCAATCAATAGAAGTGATATGATATGGCCATCATCATCTTATGCTTGTGATCTCCATCTTCGAAGCACCGTCATGACCACCATCGTCACCGGCGCGACACCTTGATCTCCATCGTAGCATCGTTGTCGTTTACGCCATCTATTGCTTCTACGACTATCGCTACCGCTTAGTGATAAAGTAAAGCAATTACAGGGTGTTTGCATTTCATACAATAAAGCGACAACCATATGGCTCCAGCCAGTTGCCGATAACTTCGGTTACAAAACATGATCATCTCATACAATAAAATATAGCATCACGTCTTGACCATATCACATCACAACATGCCCTGCAAAAACAAGTTAGACGTCCTCTACTTTGTTGTTGCAAATTTTACGTGGCTGCTACGGGCTTAGCAAGAACCGTTCTTACCTACGCATCAAAACCACAACGATAGTTTGTCAAATAGACTCCGTTTTAACCTTCACAAGGACCGGGCGTAGCCACACTCGGTTCAACTAAAGTTGGAGAAACAGACACCCGCTAGTCACCTGTGTGCAAAGCACGGAGGTAAAACCAGTCTCGCGTAAGCGTACGCGTAATGTCGGTCCGGGCCGCTTCATCCAACAATACCGCTGAACCAAAGTATGACATGCTGGTAGGCAGTATGACTTATATCGTCCACAACTCACTTGTGTTCTACTCGTGCATATGACATCAACGCATAAAACCTAGGCTCGGATGCCACTGTTGGGGAACGTAGTAATTTCAAAAAATTTCCTACGCACACGCAAGATCATGGTGATGATATAGCAACAAGAGGGGAGAGTGTTCGTCCACGTACCCTCGTAGACCGTAAGCGGAAGCGTTAGCACAACGCGGTTGATGTAGTCGTACGTCTTCACGATCCGACCGATCCAAGCACCGAATGTACGGAGCCTCCGAGTTCAGCACACGTTCAGCTCGATGACGATCCCTGGACTCCGATCCAGCAAAATGTCGGGGATGAGTTCCGTCAGCACGACGGCGTGGTGACGATGTTGATGTTCTACCGGCGCAGGGCTTCGCCTAAACTCCGTGATGATATGACCGAGGTGGAATATGGTGGAGGGGGGCACCGCACACGGCTAAGGAACGATCCGTAGATCAACTTGTGTGTCTATGGGGTGCCCCTACCCCCGTATATAAAGGAGTGGAGGAGGGGGAGGGTCGGCCCTCTCTATGGCGCGCCCTAGGGGAGTCCTACTCCCACCGGGAGTAGGATTCCCCCTTTCCTAGTCCAACTAGGAACCCTTCCATGTAGTAGGAGTAGGAGAGAAGGAAAGGGAAGAGAGAAGGAGAAGGAAGGAAGGGGGCGCCCCCCCTCCCTAGTCCAATTCGGACTAGTCAAAGGGGAGGGGTGCGGCCACCCTTTAGGCCCTCTCTCTCTTTTCCCGTATGGCCCAATGAGGCCCAATACGAATTCCCATAACTCTCCGGTACTCCGAAAAATACCCGAATCACTCGGAACCTTTCCGAACTCCGAATATAGTCGTCCAATATATCGATCTTTACGTCTCGACCATTTCGAGACTCCTCGTCATGTCTCCGATCTCATCCGGGACTCCGAACGCCTTCGGTACATCAAAACTCATAAACTCATAATATAACTGTCATCGAAATCTTAAGCGTGTGGACCCTACGGTTCGAGAACAATGTAGACATGACCGAGATATGTCTCCGGTCAATAACCAATAGCGGGACCTGGATGCCCATATTGGTTCCTACATGTTCTACGAAGATCTTTATCGGTCAAACCGCATAACAACATACTTTGTTCCCTTTGTCATCGGTATGTTACTTGCCCGAGATTTGATCGTCGGTATCCAATACCTAGTTCAATCTCGTTACCGGCAAGTCTCTTTACTCGTTCTGTAATACATCATCTCATAACTAACTCATTAGTTACATGCTTGCAAGGCTTAGGTGATGAGTATTACCGAGAGGGCCCAGAGATACCTCTCCGACAATCGGAGTGACAAATCCTAATCTCGAATTATGCCAACTCAACATGTACCTTCGGAAACACCTGTAGAGCACCTTTATAATCACCCAGTTACGTTGTGACGTTTGGTAGAACACAAAGTGTTCTTCTGGTAAACGGGAGTTGCACAATCTCATAGTTGCAGGAACTTTGTATAAGTCATGAAGAAAGCAATAGCAGTATACTAAACGATCAAGTGCTAGGCTAACAGAATGGGTCATGTCAATCACATCATTCTCCTAATGATGTGATCCCGTTAATCAAATGACAACTCTTTTGTCCATGGCTAGGAAACTTAACCATCTTTGATTCACGAGCTAGTCAAGTAGAGGCATACTAGTGACACTATGTTTGTCTATGTATTCACACATGTATTATGTTTCCGGTAAATACAATTCTAGCATGAATAATAAACATTTATTATGAAATAAGGAAATAAATAATAACTTTATTATTGCCTCTAGGGCATATTTCCTTCAATGGAGTATCCAGAGAAGGAGCTGGCCCCGGGCTTCGACATGGAGGGCGCTATGGCGGAGTTCGCAGTTGCCCAAGCAGCGGAGATGGCGGAGTAGCAGGCCATCCTAGAGTCCATCCAGGATGAGGCCTATGTCGAGGCCAACCGGCAATTCATCCGACAGGAACAAGAGACGACCGACGCGCTTTTTGTCGAACTTGACATGGAGATGAAGGCGGAGGCCGACGCGGAGCAGTCGGAGTTGCGGCTGCCGTCCATATACCCGGAGCCGAGCACAGAGGTAATGGACATCTCCAATGATGATTATGGTAGTGTAGGTTATTTGATCTACGTGGTATGTGGATTTCCTCATTTGTATACTTTGCATGGATTTAAGGTTTAAAGTATGACGTATCCGGATGCAGGGGAGTAAATTTGGACATTTCATGTGATTCTGGGCCAGATGGGTCGCTCGGCCTCTCCTCGAAGACAAGTGACCCCGTCACAAGCTCCTCTGTGAGCCATAGCCGCTGGGCCGCCATTGCTAACGTCGTCCTCCTATCCTCACGGTCGTCTTCACTCTTCCACATGCCTGACTTCTCTTGCGACCATGTGCGACGCGGCCATGTCTAGAGCCTGTTTGTGACTGCTCTGCTTCTTAAAATTTAGCTCCGCTCTTGAAAACACAAGCCAAACGGGGTAGTTCCATGATATGCCGCTCCGCAAAAAACTAGAATCTGGGGTATATCTTTCAGTTTTTTATGAAGCTCTTCAAGGGTGCTCCAAAAAGCTCTAGAAGCTGGAGTTTTTTTGAACGCAAGCGCTTATATACACGCGCATACACTCACCCCTATGAACGCACACACGCACACCCTACCCCTATGAGCACCTCTAAAAGACTGAGCCGACATATCATCTTTAAATTTACGAAATCACCGTAGGCACCTGAAATAAATCCAGGAATAAAATGCGAGCACCAGGATTTGAATACTACAACCCCTCTAACCATCCAACCACAGGTTGGTTCGCCTCTAAAAGCTGGAGTTGGAAGGATATTACCCATCACTGCCACTAGTAAATGGATATCCTTTCGTTTATCCCCCCTCATTCCAATCAAATAGATCATTTCCATCAAATTTCTTATTCTTAAAGCTGGAGCTAGATGAAAACCAAAAATTCTTTTTGATAGAGGTATAACTTCTATAAAAAACTGTTCCAAAGTAAATTTAGTGAACTGAAACTGATTTTGATAAAGCGGAGCAATCCCAGACAAAATCTAGGAAGGAGCACGTGAAAAAGAGAAGCCTTGCCTCCGTCACGATGAGTGGCAGCGCCCACCACAGACTGGTCAGATCGCTACACGGCGGCCGAGCCAGTTGAATAGGCGTCACCAGGCGCACTGTCGTCAAAGATGGCCACTGCGCTTCCGTCCTACTACATCCACGCCGCCATGCCTTTCCCTGCACCTGCGAGTAGGAGCCAGCAGGACAAGGAGGAGGAGCAAGTTTGTGGACTCTCGATGCCTTCGGTTTGTTAAAAAAAAAACCGACTCTGTGTTCGGGCCGAAATCCAGGCTCGTGAGTTTATATCCTGGAGGGACACGCGTCGTTGCAAGTCCCACCATCGATCCCCTCCCGTTTCCGTCGCGATGGAAAAGCACCGAGCACCAAACCCTAATTGCCTTCCTTCCTCACCCCCTGCTGCCATGTCATCTCCTGGTTCCCGGCGTGGTATCTTGACCGCAATTCCGGTTTCCGGCGATGGGACCTTCGGCTACTCCGTCCCGCCCCCGGCCCATTACTCCAGTGCAGCAGCTACACTGCTTCCGTATGTTTTTCAATTTTGCTAAAGTACATCTAGATGTGTTATAAATATTGCACGTCTAAATTCTATATCATTGATTTTACACATACATTTGCAGACATTTTTTTTTTGTCTTTTTTTTCAATTTGATTGAGCCACTTAGATGTGCAATTGCTAGGGCACATCTAGATGTGTCCTAGACGGAGCAAAAAAGAGAAAAACACTGCTTCCGTATGAACAGCCCCCGTGTCGTTTTCATGTTGTGTTCTATGTCCATAGATTAGCATCTTCAGATTTCTCGTGGGGGTGGAGTGGACTCATTGTTATGGTTTATACAACGGCAATATATTCATTTCTGTTCTTCGAAATCTATTTGATTTGTCCATGGTTTTTGGGATCGTGGTGGGTGGATCTCGTGGAGTTTAGTATTTCTCTCCACATATTTAACTACTACTAAAATCAACTTGGTCATATATTAACGGATTATTCATTTATCTCCTTGTATGAATGAATTATGCTTCTCCTCTGCTCATCGAATCTGCCTGCTTGTTCTGCTTCAGGTTTTGGGGGACAGAGCACAAGCCTGCTCCATTGGTACTGCCGCAAGGGCAAACCATTCGTGAATCCATTGCTCGCTCCTTGAAGAAAGAGCAAGAGAGCAAGTTTTCGAATTTGTCTGTACTTCCCAGTTGCCTCCCAGGGGCGCAAAAATTTTCGTCTCTTGGGCTGCCTCTTCTGTACCAGCAACCAGATCACTGGGGAATTAGATTTTACACCAGAATTGATCTCAAGGGATCTTTCCACACATACCCTCATGTGGGGGGGCCATTTGAGAGCTTAACTGAAGTTAACAATGCTATTGAGCTCTACCTTAGGGGCCGCCAGGAGGAGCAAATGTAAGACTTCTCAACTTTGTTCCTTCTAGGTTTCTGCCAGTCCTGTTTAATTGGTGCCAATACATGCAGTTAAGTAAATGTATAACACAAATTAGGAATTTTTTTTTTGGAATAGAGCCAAGTTTGACTATGTAGAAGTTGTCTGTAAATTGTAATAGAAATGCCAGCCTATACTATTTGGATCTACTTGAAGTTTTTTTTAAGTGTATTTGTGAGAATTATTGAAATATTCATAAGTCATATATGCGCAGCTGTAAATTAACAAAGCACATATGAAAATTATGCTACCACATCCTATCTAGGTATAGTTTGCCAGAATAACAATTTTTACTGTTGGTTGGCTTTTTAGCTAGGCACGCCCACATGCATAGCTATGCTTTCTTGTGTGCAAAATAATGGTGATAACCAGAACAATTATGCTAGCGTACTGAGTTCAATTCTGTAAGGAAAGATTGATATGTTTTCTCTTGCATTGAGAACTTGCATGTTAGCAACAGCAGAGTAGCCAGTCTTTTCAATGGACTTTTTGTCAATCTGTTTCCTTCACTTGTGAGAATGTACAGTGTGCCAGCCATTTAAATGATCTGATCCTACTAGGTTTGTGGGATTATCTGGAGTGGAGCTTGCTGTGCAAAAGTGCCTTTACTGGCCTGATGGCAGAAGGAAAAAACATTTGGCGTCCCAACCAATTGATACAACCCGTGATTTTAACCGCCAGCTGGTTGAAGCTCTGGTGGACAAGTATAATGAGGATCACAACCTTTTGGGGGTCTGCTCTCTGTCCCTTCCCCTCTTGCCCTTGCTACCAAGGGTTGCACTGTATCTCTCTCTTATCCATTCCTGTAACAATTCAATGCTAATTGAATCCATGCTTCTTTTCAGGATCTTGCATATGAATTCAAAGATACTATGTGCTGCCAATCAATTAGAGATAGTAGGTTTTACGATCATATCAATTTCACTGCGAAGGTTAAAGGAGCTGATGATTTGAACTGCTGCACTGACAAACTATTCTTCGCTGAAGTCATGTATAATCAATCATCCAGTGAATTGTTTGTCATCTGTTTATGTGTGCTGGATCCTACTTCTAATGGTATGATATATTCCGTTCCTGGACTCTTTACATATTTTTGAACTACCTTGAACTTATGTGTCACAGTTTTGTAAGTTGAGTTTCTGGCTCCAGTGTGATCTTTGATACATTAACCTATTTGTCTGCCCCTTTTTCATCTCACATATGATCCTTAAGACTTACATTGGTAGTATCTCGAACTGTATAACCATGACTTTTTATTATATTCAATTTGTCAATTATTTAGGTATGATTGTTATTGTGCTTGATTCGTCATTTGTTAGTTATATTAACAGTTCCTAACTCTCCGTAATGAAGGTTACTGTTATGGTTGTCACTGTAATGGAAGTCCTGACATGAAGCACCCAAGTTCTGGTTACATGGCTGGCCACACAAGTAACGTGTCTGGTAGATCTAAGATAAACTGCGGAAAGTTTGATGATGAGGACAATGAGGACGAGGTATGCATGATGATTTATTTTCTGGCAAGTTTCCATTCAGCATTTTGTTGCTTGATTCGTTGCTAATTACATGTCTGTTTTTTACAGCTGGAAGCTCAGAAGGCTAGGTTACGATGGATGTTTGGGGTAATGACATACATACGTGTGCGATATACTTCCTCTGATCCATATTAATTGTTGTTGATTTAGTATAAATATGGATCGGAGGGAGTAGTATTATTTATAGTAACATGATGTTGGTTACTTGCTTATGCCTTGCTTGTATTTTTGATAGGGCTCTGAGCTGAAGCAAATCAGGGACCCACATGGGGCAGAGCGATGAAGAAGAGCAGCTGAGCCAGCATTGCAGGTAATGCCATATATATCTGTGCGACCTAGTATAATTTATAGTAACACCGTCTTTTTTTATCGGATGTCCCGGCAAGGGACTAGCAACATGATGTTGATGACTTGATTATAGCCAAGAGGAGATCTGTTCCCAGAGGCTGGAGTGGAAGACACTTGAACATGGGGTAGCAACGAGGCCACTGGATTAGCATTTTGCTGTGGAGGGGAGTTTGTGTATTTCACTGCCAGTAGCCCTTGTCGAAATGTTAAGACCAAGTACCATGTAATTTCCTGTTGTTATTTCCTGCTGCCAAGAAATTAAGAATATTTGTTGGAGACTATGCCTAAGTACTTGTTGCATGTTTCTATGGTGGTTGTGTTTCACTTGCTCATTTCATAATGGATTGCTTTTTTTTTTGCGGGGGTTCATAATGGATTGTTGGATGGACAATAGACGGAACACGATCTATGTGGTGTGTATTGTTGAAACACAATCAACTCTGTTCTGATTTGTGATTGCATGGCACAACCCTAAACCTTGCACAATTAGTACTCCCTCTGTTCCTAAATATTTGTCTTTCTAGGCATTTTAAATGGACACGACATACGGATGTATGTAGACATATTTTAAAGTGTAGATTCACTCATTTTGCTCCGTATGTAGTCATTTGTTGAAATCTCTAGAAAGACAAATATTTAGGAACGGAGGGAGTATATTTTTGAATATTGGGTACTCCGTCCGTCATACATAGGTTGGCGCAATTTGTAAAACGGAGTGATAATGCGAAATGGAATTTGCACACTAATACACTTTAATACGGTGAATCTTTGAAGAAATTCAACTTGCATACCCTGATATCCAAATACAACACCAGTGTTGTGGAAAATAGAAAGATCATCCTTGTTGTTGTAGCATAATGAGTCCTGAGCAGTAAACGACATAGCAGGTGCTCGAGCAGCAAGCACCGATGAACCTTAAGTAAATCAGCACAATGAAAGCGAGTCTCAGTCCGATCTAACACATCAGTATAATTTGTATTTCTATTCATGTGTCATAATATATATATTTTTTAGAAAACGCACAATCTTTATGAAAGCAACTTATTGAAGCAAGATAGGCAAAAAATAGTGCAGAAGATGAGAGTCGAACTCTCAACCTCTGACAACTAAGACCTCTAAACTATACCAAAATAACCAACTAGCAATGCAATTACTTGTTTATATTGTGTCACTTTTTAGCATATATTTATAGTTTGATTACCAGTCTTTTTTTGTATGTTATAGTTTGAGACACTCTGAAAACTTATGTACCTCGGTCTTGATTATTTTGGCGGCGGCCCGGGGGGGGGGGGGAGGGGGGGGGGGGTGGGAGGTGGGGATGAAGTATCCCCCGGTAACAGTTGTGTGAATAGCATGATAATTCACACGTCGCAGATCTGATAACTTATGTGCCTCGGTCTTGTTAACTTTGGCCGGGGGGAGGGTGATGAAATATACACACGGTAACTGTAATGTTAGTGCCATGGTAACTCACACATCGCAGACCTCATAATTTATGTACTCTGGTGCTATTAATTTTGGTGGGGGGGGGGGGGGGGGGGTTATTGATGAAATATGCCCCTGATAACTTTTGCGTGCATGGCATTGTAACTTGCACACTGCAAACCCAGTAATGTACACATTATAAACTTGATGACTCACGTACAAAACACCATGTAACTTTGAACTTTGAATAGGGGAGGGGAAGGATGTTGTTTGAAACATATCCTCGATAACTTATTGTAAAAAGTGTGGTAATATACGGACCGCATATGTGGTAACTCACGCACAAACACGGCGGTAACTTTTGTCCCGGAAAAACAAGTTGAAAATGTACTACGGTAACTCACCTATAAAGAGCATACATCAGAGCTGATAACTTACGTAGCCCAAAACTGGTAACTATTTGCATAAAAAAGTCGTCAGAACATATCAACTTGCGCTATAAAGCATTTTGAAGTTTCGAAATAGGGAAGCATCTAAGATGATATCAATTTTTTCCCTATTGCATGCAGACATGTGCATGTGAAGAGAAGGTTGGAGGAACTATTTTTTATGCCCCGGTAATTCTCGTGTAAACAACGTGATAAGTGTGCACAATTGACATGATAACTTGCATAGCAGAGGCATGGTAACTTTACTCGGATTTTTTTTTTGTCGGAACATATCAACATGGGGTCTAGTTTCGAAGGTCTCGTCGCGATGAATCTTTATGTGAAAACATTTTTTCAATCGGAGCAACGGTTTGAGCTACAAAACATTTTGAATTTTGAATTTTGTTGAAACCTTTAGTGACATCAACAATTTTGTCTCACATGCATGCATGCATACTTAATTGATCAATTGGGCTAATTAGGGTTGCCCGGGCTAAAGAATTCTGCGATTGCACGCGGGTAGGCTCAATTGAATTAAACAGAAATGTGTTCGGATCTATTGCTTAAATTCAGCACGTTAAAAAGTTAGCACAGTCCTTTTCTAAAGGATGACTATTTTATTAAAATTGTGATATTTTTTAAACTTATATGTGCATTTATTTGAATATATACGAACTTGTTTAAATGCCTTATACAAATATGTGTATATTTCTTAATTTAATTATATGTATATGTATAAAAATGATAATTGAATATTTTATGAAATTACATGGAAATTTTCTAATTGGAGTGGAAGGATCGGTTGCAGGTCTTTATGTGGTCGCTAGTTCAAGCCATCTTTTTAAACTTGTATCAAAAATCTTTATTTACATTCTTTAGTGAAAATGTTATAAAAGATACGTATTCATATGAGATATCCAATTCCCGAGGCTTAAGTGTCTAGCTGCGCACGCCCTGTACTTACAGTTCTTCGGTTCGAGTCCGTAGTTGACCAATTTTGTTTTCCTCCTAGTATAAAGTAATAATGCATGTAGGATGCTAAAGTGACTTTTCGCGTCAAGTGAAGCACTCGTGGTATAATTGACAGTTTGAGTGAACACTTTGAGGGAGTTTGGAGTTTTAGTGGATATAGCCAGTCCCATTGATCTGATTTAAGCAACTTGGATTACAACTAACATCCAGTTCTTGAAAGCAATACCCTTTCTTGCCTACAGGCTACTTCTGCAAAGCAAGAAGAAATTCCGTGATCCAACACCCGCGAAATACTACATGAACTCGCTCATCATGGTGAGCACCTGCGCCATCCTGGGCCTCTCCTCCGGCGCCTCGGCGGTGCACAGCACGCCGATCTTCACCATCCCCATCGTCTCCTCCCCTTCGCCCTCTTCCTCGCCGCCGTCCGCGGCGCCCTTGGCGGTCACCACCGCCAGGAGCACCATCCCGAAGCTGTATACGTCCGACTCCTGCGTGGCCCTCGCGCCCGGCGCCGTCAGCTCCGGCGCCGCGTACCCGCGCCATCCGCCGCGGCTCGACACCGGCGCCGTTGCCCGGTCCAGGAACAGCTCGGGCGGCTGCGGGCCGGACTGCTGGATGCTGGCGGCGTAGCGCATGAGCCCGCACTCGGAGACGCACGCGGCGCCGCGCTCGTCGAGGAGGATGTTGGACGGCTTCACGTTCCCGTGCACCAGCGCCGGCCGCGCCGGGAACGTGTGGATGTAGTTGAGTCCCTGCGCCGCGCCGAACAGGATGCCCTTCTTCGTCGCCCAGTCCAAGCTCCTCGTTCTGCCGCCTCCACCTGTAAACAGCCCGTCAACGAGCACTTCTTGCATCAATGGGGATGTGCAGCGCCATTGAAAATTCACGGCTGACTTGTCATTTTTTGAGCGCACATACCGTTGCCTTGCAGAAGGGACTGGAGGCTCCCGTTGGGGAGGTAGTCGTAGACGAGCAGCCGCTCGCCGTTGGAGTTGCAGTACCCCCTGAGGCTGACGACATGGCGGTGCCGGAGCCTGCCGACGAGCCGCATGTGGCGGTCGAAGGCCTTGCTCCGGCCGGGGAACTGCAGGGCGCTGAGCCGCTTCACGGCCGCCACGATGCCGTCCTCGAGAACCGCCTTGTACGTGCTCCCGGACACGCCCTTGCCGAGCACCTCCGCCGAGGCCTTGAGGAGGCTCTCCAGCCTCAGCTCCTCGCCGCCGTCGAAGCAGACCAGAGCGCCGCTCTTCTGGCACTTGTCTTCACCACTTCTGATCTTGTCTTCCTCCTCGAAGCAAAGAGCCGCATTGGATTTGGAATCATCCTTAGAGGGCCTCAGCTTTCTTCTCATGTAGACGAACATGGCTACAGAGATAGCCAACGAGATCACTATGAGCACTGCGTTGCCAATGCCGGTGGCCACGAGTGCAGTCATGCCAAGCTTACTGAATCTTCCATTACTGGAGGAGCTCGGACTGCCACTAGCTGTATTTGTCGCTGCACTAGGAGATTGAGCGACACCAGTGGTAGCATTTGAGGTAGTACCATCTTCCACTGCATTGTAAGCATGGATACATCTTGGAAGAGGCTTGCTGCAGAGATCGATATTGCTGCCGAAGGACGAGCTCGGGAATCCCGAGAGGGAGCTGGGGATCTCTCCGACGAGCTTGTTGCTTGACACGTTCAACTTTCTGAGGAACGGCACACGCAATGCTTGCAAGCCGCCATGGAATCCGTTGTGCTCTGCTCTCAGAGTGACCAGGGAAGGCAGCGAAAGCTCGAGGCCGCCGCTGAGATTGTTGTGGGAGACGAGCAGGTGCCGCAACCTTGGGCTCGTGGAGTTGTCCAACGGAGGGAGAGGGCCGGACAGGGAGTTCCTCCTGACGGCGAGCACCCTGATCTGGGTGAGCCCGAGGAGGGGAGCCACGCTGCCAACCAGCGATGCGTCGTCCAAGAAGACGACCGCTACCCTCCCCCTGGAGCACCTGACCCCGAGCCACGAGCCGGAGCATGGGTCGGGGCCGACCCAGGTCTCCAAGGCCGTGACGTTGTTGGGGTTGTAGGCCTTAAAGGAGAGGAGGAAAGGGAGGTCTTGGTGGCCGCCATTAGCGACTTCACCGTGCACAAGCCATGTTGCAAGATGGAAGAGGAGGATCACGAGGGGGAAGAACATGGAGAAGCAGTAGCGGAGACGAGGCATTTTGGTGGATGCCCTCTCGACTGATGAAGATTGGACGAGTTTTATAGCAGAAAGGGGAGGCGGATGCAGCGCGGGAGACCGGAGATTTTTGAAACATCTGAATCGTGGAGAGATCTCGACTGTAGAAGCGTGGAGCACGCGACAAGCAGAGCTCCAAAAAGGAAAGCTAGGGAGTAGCGCAGCATGGCGGTCCTCGAGGAGGACAGGGGGAGGGCAACAGGCAGATGAGGCGAAGAGAAAGCAAACAAGGCGCCTTTTCTTTCTCTCTCCCTCGGGCAGAAGGGATTTGGACGTTTCCGGGGAGGAGGCCGATGCGTGGCTCGGTGCGGTGCATCCCGTGAACCGCCATGGACATGGTCGCCGTGCGCATACATGCATGTTCCACTTTGTTGAGATGATCGAAAAGCGAGGGAGAGGGGCTCTTGGTTCCACGGCGCGGTGCAGTGCGGTGCGTGGGAATCTTGCTGGTGGCTTCAGGTGCCACAGTAGCCAATAGTCAAGATTCCTTCGTGTGTCACCTGTTCGACTTTTTCTGTTTTGGTCGTGAGAGCTGGGACCAGAAAATTTCCACTCAGCGCACGTCGGTAGTGCGCGGCCAACTCGACCTCAAACGGACGTTCGTTTTATCTGAATTTTGTCCGTTTAAGGGTGACAATAGAATCATATCTTTTCGAATTTGAGTTTGCGTCGGCTGCGCGCCCCGCATTTTTCCTCATGCATGCAAAATTGAGAAACCAAGGATTTAAGAGGCGGCCGCGGTTCGCACTAGTTCACGCCGGCCGGCAACACAGCCGGCGGCCTATAGTTTGATGCGGATAACAAAGCCAGCGGTCGGCACAGGAGTCAGCCTTCAAAAAGGGCATGTTTCACGCCGGCAACAAAGCCAGCGGCCGGCACACGAGTCGGGCTTCAAAATGGACAAGTTTTGTCGCCGGCAACAAAGCAAGCGGCCGGCACACCAACCATCCTTCAAAAAGGACCGTCATCGGGGCCATCGCGACCGATGTCTCACCTAGATCAAGCCGTCGGGCGAACATCTCCTTCTGTCGGTTCGTGAACCAAGCCTTTCTCTCTGGTTACATGTTGTTCTTGTTGACGATCATCAACGCTAGTGTCACCTCCTTGACTTTTGTGTCGGCATTGGTGGCCTCGATCTCTAGCTTCTTGAGTTGAGCAGCCTCATTGATGTCGAGCTTCCTCTTCTTCATGGCCTCCTCCATGTCAAACTTCTTCTTTTGAAGATCTAGGTATATCTTCATTTGGTCCTCCTCTCCTCCCGCAGTTCCTTTTGGCTCATCATATCCTCCAAAGTTCCTTCCAAGGCTATAGAAGATGCATCACGCTTCTCGTCGGCCTTCGAGCTTGTCTTGCCCCTCGGCCTCTTGAGCACGTCTCCCACATCAGCCACGACCACCGCCTTCTCTCCTCCCTTCTTCCTAAGAGCATTGTATTGATCCTTGAACTTGGGGCAATCTTTGATGAGCACCCAACAATGTGTGAGAGTGAATGACTTGTCTTTGTGCCTGGCCTTGAAGGCCTCCAAAGATTGGAATGCCTACACAATCAAACATGCGGCCACAATTGTAACATGAAAGGACATAGAATGCATGAAACTTAAATGGCATGCCAGCATGAATGGACACATGATGAAAAAGAGAGAGGTTCATACCAAGTCACCAAGGCCTAGGCCGCTCACGGGACGGGCTTTGACGCTCTCAAGCGCGGCACAATATTTGTTGCATTCTTGTTGGATGAATCCCCACCATTTTTCGATTGAATTGATGTCACGGGTGCTTCTGAATTGGTAGGGGGCAAACTTTCTTCGCTCATGAAAGTTCTTGTGAACTCTTGTCCAAAAGATGGCTCCTTTTTGCTCGGCACCTTTGATTGGATCTTGGCCGATTTCCTTCCAACTCGCAAATCAAAGTGTCCTCAGCATGGGTATATGATCCCGTGTGAATGCTTTTCCTCCTCTTTTGTGCTTCGGCGTTTTGAGTGAGCTCGTCGATAAACAACAATGGCTCCATGGAAATGTCGACCTTTTCTTCATCTTCACAATACAAGTCATCATCTTCATGCCACGAGTTTCCATGGTCATCCTCATCACCATCATCATGCCCGCCAAACTGAGAGTCATCATAAGTACCACGGCCGTCCTGGCTTTGGGTCGCGTCGGCATAAAAAGCTTGCTCTTGGCCGTCGACGTGGAACGCCTCAGCACGGACCTCGAAGATGTCGTTCTGCATGAACGAGGCGTAGTAAGGGTCGTCGACTGTCGGCGTCTGCGCCGGCGATGGTATTTCGTCCAACAGCTTGCGGGCACCGACCATGTGGCCGACGCGAATGATTGGGGCTGCTTCCTTTGCACGTCGTCTTCACAATGGCCAGCGCCACTGTACCCGCGCGGTGTGATGTTGAGGTCGATGACGCCCGCGGATGTGGTCGGATTGACCATCACGCAGTTTCGCGACGTAGAGAATCACGTCTTCCCATGGCCGTGAGGCGGCGGAGCACGAACATACGGCGTGTCGTGTGAGACAGACGAGCTCGGGGAATGGTGATGCGGCGGTCGATGGGCCGAGGAGCCTATGCTGGCCGTGGCCATGGCAGCGGCCGAGAGATTAGCCGGTGTGGGGTGGCCCATAACCATCATGAGGAGGGCGTGTGCCTTGGAGACGATGGATTCCTTGTCGTCAAGGTCGGCCTGGTGCGGCAACGCACGCCGCATGGCTCACTCGGAAGCGTACTGCGCGGCGTCCTTCTTCTCCTTTTGGACAGTTTGACGGTCCCTCCTCTTGGCCTATTCGACGTAGAGCTTGGTGCCCTCCGCCGGCGTGAGCTCCAACCGAGGCTTTTTCACAGACTTCTTTTTCTTTGCCACGTGTGGGGCGGCAGGTGGTGGGTCACTGGGATTCTCCTCGTCGGCCATGGTGGATGGAGGGAGGGGGAAGACCGGGGCGCGGAAAAGTGGAGGGCAAGGCGCGGGAGCGTTTTGGAGGAAAGGGAGGGAAAGTGGCTGCCTGTGCCACCGACGGGCGGGCCATGGGAGGACAAGAGCGCGCGTCCCACCCGTTTGCCTGTTGTCTGTTCGGCCCCAAACTCGTCTCAAACTTGGCCCAGGAATGAGTTGAAAACGGACAGAAAACGGACGACGGTCCGTTCGCGGCCGCACATTGGAAGGCCTGCTTTTTCCGTTTACCCCCAAACGTACGCGGGCGGACAGGATGGGTTCGTGCGTTAGAGTTGGCCTAACCAACGCAGCAATAACCCTACATCTACAAAATACTAATGAAAACTTGCCTAAACATCTCGCAAAAAAAACTTACCTAAACTTTCTAACTAAACCTCTCCCTCTGATTTTCACAGGGTGAGCCCCTTCCTCCCCCATCTCTCCAATCGCAGCTCTCCACGTTTCTTTTTACGTAAACGTTGCAAGTAATCTTACATAAGTCTATCATTACTCTGAGGGCAACCCAGCATTTGACGCAGTCACTATGACCCAGCAAGCATCAAATCAATGATGACCGTTGGATGGAAATCCAAGGGCTGCCACTTTGGGTTCTTTCTCCCCACGCCACCTTGCTGGTCTGACCTCCCCAAGTCGCCTCTTCCGCTGGTCCACCATGCCCCGGGCATCCCTCTAAACCCGACCCTTATTTAGCGTCGGGACCCCCTTCCCTGGTCGTCCCCACATCCACACTCGTCAATCATCTACCTCGCTCTTGTCGACGCCGTGGCCAGCCGCAGGTTCCCTTTCTCCTGCTCGTCCCCATCGGAGACTCCGCGAGTCGGCCATACCACCACCGCCTTGACCTTGTTGCTCTGCACCTTCTCTAGGATTTGACTAAAGGTACAAAAACAATAAGGAGGACCAATAATGGCAAACTTTTTTTTTGAAAGAAATGGTTCGGCCCCAGCCCATTTTCATTGAAGAGGTCACATAAACCATTCACAGCGTTTGGGAGCAATCAGAGTATCTACACCAATCAAAGTACCGTAGACTTTCGTACATGCCAAACAAACTAACATGACAACAACATAGACTACAACACACCCAAGGCAGATGATCACTCAGTGTCTCAAACTAGTTGATGTTTGCTCGTAGGAATTGCCGTCGGTGCTCATTTGTTCTATCCATGGGCAAGATCATCTCTGGACGATTCATAGCAGTTCTTCCTGCAATGTTCTAGCAGTAAGAGGCATTGTATCACTTGACAGATTTTGAGCTGCCGCACATGATATTCCACCAATGAAGTGAAGATATTATTTTTCATAGGACACATCTGACATCCTTCCAAAAAAATTCTTGAAAACATGCATCATTGCACACAGTAGATAGGCTTTATATAGTAGCACTGGTAAGCATGTTATTTAATCTAGAAATACATTTACGGTAAATAGCAAGCATCCACATATGCATGTGATGCACATTGGAACAATTCAGAAATATAAGTCCAAATTGCTATAGCCACAATATAGTCAAAGAAAAGATGTTGAATAGTCTCCCATTCATCACAAAACAGGTACGTAGATAATATCATCAACATGTTCTCGTTTCAGAAGGTTCTCCCTGGTGAGGATTCTATTGTTAGCCACAAGCCAAAGGAACACATGAAATATGGGGGCGGGGCTTAAGAATTTTCCATAGATATTCCCAAAAGCACCAAAATTGATAATATGATGGAGATATTTAGAAGAGTATATGCCAGAAGGCTCATAACTCCTGACTTTATCCAGACCCTCCGTTAGTCGAAAACATTGTATCAAAAGTAGGAGTTCATTCCACAACACATCTCTAAAAAGTAAGATCAAGATAGAACCATCTAACTTGAGCAATCGGACATTTTTTACTGACAAATGTCAAATTATTCCCAAAAGTTTTGAGAGTGAGATCTTCCACCCAAGGATCATGCCAAAATTTGGCATTCTTACCATCCATCACCTCCATCTATAAAAGGGCCTAGAGGCTGACATGGCCCAAGTCAAGCCCTTCCAAAAGGGAGAGCCAATATTGTTTTGGGGTTGCGAGTATTATATAAATAGTCTAGCAGGATTTGCCAACTTTTATTCCCTCCCACAAAGTATCATCCCGAGAGGCTAGCAAGGTCACGTTGAAGTACGAATATCCGAGACTCCAATAATACCAAACAACCTTTTCTCGATAGATAAGCCCCCAATTAGCAAGTTGGTACTTGTGCGAATCACCGAGATAGTGTTGGAAATATGTCATAGAGGCAATAATAAAGTGGTTATTATTATATTTCCTTAATCATGATAAAGGTTTATTATTCATGCTATAATTGTATTGATTGGAAACTTAAATACATGTGTGAATACATAAGCAAATACTAAGTCCCTAGTAAGCCTCTACTAGACTGACTCGTTGATCAAAAGATGGTTAAGGTTTCCTGACCATAGACATGAGTTGTCATTTGATAACGGGATCACATCATTAGGAGAATGGTGTGATGGACAAAACCCATCCTTTAGCTTAGCATATGATCGTTCAGTTTATTGCTACTATTTTCTTAATGTCAAATACATATTCCTTCGACCATGAGATCATGCAACTCCCGGACTCTGGAGGATACCTTGTGTGCTATTAAACATCACTTCGTAACTGGGTGATCATAAAGGTGCTCTACAGGTATCTCCGAAGGTGTCTGTTGAGTTGGCGTGAATCAAGATTGGGATTTGTCACTCCGTATGATAGAGAGGTATCTCTGGGCCCTCTCAGTAATACATCATCACAATAATCTTGCAAGCAAAGTGCCTAAGGAGTTAGTTACAAGATGATGTATTATGGAACGAATAAAGAGACTTGCCGATAACGATATTGAACTAGGTATGAAGATACCGACAACCAAATCTCGGGAAAGTACCAACGGACAAAGGGAACATGTATGTTGTCATAAAGGTTCGACCGATAAAGATCTTTGTAGAATATGTAGGAACCGATATGGGCATCCAGGTCTCGCTATTGGCTATTAACCGGAGAACCGTCTCGATCATATCTACATCATTCTCGAACCTGTATGGTCCACACGCTTAACGTTTGTTGACGATATAGTACTATATGAGTTATGTATGTTGGTGACCGAATGTTGTTTGGAGTGCCGGATGTGATCACAAACATGACGAGGAGCTCCAGAATGGTCCGGAGGTAAAGATTGATATATAGGAAGATAGTATTTGGTCTCCGAAAAGGTTTCAGAATGCACCAGATAATTATCGGATCACTGAAAGGGGTTCCGGAAGGCCACGGGAAGTTACTGGCCCTAACTGGACAAGGAGAGGGGAGCACACTAGCCCACAGGGAGCTAGTGCGCCCACCTCCTGGCCGCCGGTCCTAAGGGAAGGAAAGAGGAGGGTCTAGCCCCCACCTGCCTTTCTCCACACAAGGAAGGAAGGAAGGGGAGGCGCCCTAAGGCAGTTAACCCCCTCCCCCCTCCCACGCGTCAAGAAGGAAGGGGGCGCCAGGGTAGGCGCCCTAGGGCGGCCGCCGGCCCCCTTGGGTGCGCCTAGGGCACCCTCCCCTCCCCCTCCACCTATATATATGAGAGGAGGGGAGGGGCAACACACACGACAAATCCGAACTCGTGTGTGGATCCCCCTCTCCCTCTAGTTCCTCCTCCGTCCAAATCAGTTGTGCTTGGCGAAGGCCTGCAGGATAGTTTCACCACCATAGTCACCACGCGGTTGTGCTGCTTAAACTCATCTACTACTTCGCCCCTCTTGCTAGATCGAGAAGATGAGACGTCATCGAGCTGAACGTGTGCTGAACGCGGAGGTGTCGTGCGTTCGGTGCTTGATCGGAACGGATCGTGAAGGTGTACGACTACATCAACCGCATTGATAAATGTTTCCGCTTAGTGATCTACAAGGGTATGTAGATGCTCTCCCCCTCTCGTAGCTATGCATCTCCATGGATAGATGTTGCGTGTGCGTAGATTTTTTTTTGTTTTCCATGCAACATTCCCCAATAGTGGCATCATGAGCCAGGTCTATGCATAGATGATATGCACGAGTAGAACACAAAGAAGTTGTGTGCGGTGATGTTCATATTGCTTATCACCAATGTCTTATTTTGATTCGGCGGCATTGTGGGATTAAGCGGCTCAGACCAACCTTACATGTCCACGTACATGAGGCGGGTTCCACCGACTAACATGCAACTTGTTTTGCATAAAGGTGGCTGGCGGGTGTCTGTTTCTCTCACTTTAGTTGAATCTTATTTGACTACGTCCATCCTTGCAGAAGGTTAAATAGCAACTTGATAATCACTGTTGTGGTTTTGCGTAGGTAAGAATGGTTCTTCCTAGTTGCCCGTAGCAGCCACGTAAAACATGCAACAACAAAGCAGAGGACATTTAACTTATTTTTGTAGGGCATGTTGTGATGTGATATGGTGAAGATGTGATATGATATATGTTTATGTATGAGATGATCATGTTTTGTAATAAGTTCACGACTTGCATGTCGATGAGTACGACAACTGGCAGGAGCCTTAGGGTTCTCTTTAACTATTGTATGACCTGCGTGTCAATCGCTAAGCGATATGTAATTGCTTTACTTTATCACTATGCGTTAGCAATAGTTGTAGAATCAATAGATGGCGAGACGACCCCAACGCAACGATGCAGATCAAGGTTTCACACAGGTGACGATGGAGATCATACCGTTGCTTTGGCGATGGATATCAAAAGCACAAGATGATGATGGCCATATCATGTCACATATTTTGATTGCATGTGATGTTTATCCTTTATGCATCTTATTTTGCTTAAACGACGGTAGCAAAGATAATCCCTTCACTTAATTTCAAGATAAAAAGTGTTCTCCCCGAGTATGCACCGTTGCCAAAGTTCATTGTTTCGAAACAGCTCGTGATGATCGGGTGTGATAGATTCTATGTTCACATACTGCGGGTGTAAGCCAGTTTTTCACATGCAGAATACTTGGGTTAAACATGGCGAGCCTAGCATGTACAGACATGGTCTCAGAACACTAGAGACCGAAAGGTCGAACATGAGTCATATAGTAGATATGATCAACATGGAGATATTCACCATTGAAGACTACCCCATCTCACGTGATGATCGGACTTGGGTTAGTTGATTTGGATCATGTATAACTTAGACAACTTGAGGGATGTTGATTTAAGTGGGAGTTCATTAGTAACTTGATTATTTGAACTAAAATTTATCATGAACTTAGTCCTAATAGTTTTTTACAAATCTATGTTGTAGATCAATGGCCCATGCTGTTGTTCCCTTGAATTTTAAAGTGTTCGTAGAGAAAGCTAAGTTGAAAGATGATGGTAGCAACTACACGGACTTGGTTCGTAACTTGAGGATTTTTCTCATTGCTGCACAGAAGAATTATGTCCTTGATGCACCACTAGCTGACAGACCTGCTGCAGGAGCTGAAGCAGATGTTATGAACATCTGGCAGGCTCGATTTGATGATTACTTAATAGTTTAGTGTTCCATGCGTTACGGCTTGGAACCGGTCCTTCAAAATTGTTTTGAACTCCACGGGGCATATGAGATGTTCCAACAACTGAAGTTGATATTTCAAGCTAATGCCCGGGTCGAGAGATATGAAGTCTCCAACAAGTTCTTTAGTTGTAAGATGGAGGAGAACAATTCTGTCAGTGAACACATACTCAAAATGTCTAGGTACCACAACCACTTGACTCAGCTGGGGATTGATCTTCCAGTGGAGAGTGTTATTGATAGAGTTGTTCAGTCACTTCCACCAAGCTACAAAGACTTCGTGATGAACTATAATATGCAAGGGATGACAAAAATGATTCCCGAGCTCTTCTCGATGCAGAAATCGGCGGAGGTAGAAATCAAGAAAGAGCATCAAGTGTTGATGGTTAACAGACCATGAGTCTTAAGAAAAAGGGCAAGGGAAAGAAAGGGAACTTCAAGAAGAATGGCAAGCAAGTTGTTGCTCCCGTGGAGAAGCCCAAAGCTGGACCCAAGTGATACGTCTCTAACATATCTATAATTTTTGATTATTCCATGCTATTATATTAAGCATCTTGGATGTTTTATCTGCATTTTTATGCTATTTTATATGAATTTTGGGACTAACCTATTAACCTAGAGCCCAGTGCCAGTTTCTGTTTTTTCCCTGTTTTTGAGTTTTACAGAATGGAATATCAAACGGGGTCCAAACGAGCTGAAAATTCCCGATGATTTTTTATGGACCAGAAGAAGCCCCCGAAGCAAAAGAGTTGGGCTAGAAGAGTCCCGAGTCATCCACGAGGGTGGAGGGCGCGCCCCCTACGTCGTGGCTGACTCGGAGACCCCCCCCCTGACGTGAAACCGACGCAAAAATTCCTATAAATACAGAAACCACCGAAAAGAAACCTAGATCGGGAGTTCCGCCGCCGCAAGCCTCTGTAGTCATGAAAAACCAATCAGGGCCCTGTTTCGGCACCCTACCAGAGGGGGGAATCATCACTGGTGGCCATCTTCATCATCCCGACGCTCTCCATGACGAGGAGGGAGTAGTTCACCCTCGGGGCTGAGTACCAGTAGCTATGTGTTTGATCTCTCTCTCATGTGTTCTTGATTCGGTACGATCTTGATGTATCGCGAGCTTTGCTATTATAGTTGGATCATATGATGTTTCTCCCCCTCTAAATTCTTGTAAAGGATTGAGTTTTCCCTTTGAAGTTATCTTATCGGATTGAGTCTTTAAGGATTTGAGAACACATGATGTATGTCTTGCATGTGCTTATCTGTGGTGACAATGGGATATTCATGTGATCTACTTGATGTATGTTTTGGTGATCAACTTGCGGGTTCAGTGACTGCTACGTCTTGAGCTTGCGTTGGTTTTCCTCGAAGAGGAGAGGATGATGCAGCAAAGTGTAGCGTAAGTATTTCCCTCAGTTTTGAGAACCAAGGTATCAATCCAGTAGGAGGCCCCTCAAAAGTCGCACGCACCTACACAAACAAACTGAGAACGTGCAACCAACGCAATAAAGGGGTTGTCAATCCCTTCACGGCCACTTGCGAAAGTGAGATCTAATAAAGATAGTATGATAAGATAAATATATTTTTGGTATTTTATAAGATAGATGCAAAAAGTAAAGATGCAAATAAAAGTAGATTGAAAGCAAATATGATAAGAGATAGACCCGGGGGCCATAGGTTTCACTAGAGGCTTCTCTCAAGATAGCATAAGTATTATGGTGGGTGAACAAATTACTGTCGAGCAATTGATAGAAAAGCGCATAGTTATGAGATTATCTAGGCATGATCATGTATATAGGCATCACGTCCATAACAAGTAGACCGACTCCTGCCTGCATCTACTACTATTACTCCACACATCGACCGCTATCTAGCATGCATCTAGAGTATTAAGTTCATAAGAACAGAGTAACGCATTAAGCAAGATGACATGATGTAGAGGGATAAACTCATGCAATATGATACAAACCCCATCTTGTTATCCTCGATGGAAACAATACAATACGTGCCTTGCAACCCTTTCTGTCACTGGGTAAGGACACTGCAAAATTGAACCCAAAGCTTAGCACTTCTCCCATGGCAAGAAAAACCAATCTAGTAGGCCAAACCAAACTGATAATTCGAAGAGACTTGCAAAGATAACTCAATCATACATAAAAGATTTCAGAGAAGATTCAAATATTATTCATAGATAAACTTGATCATAAACCCACAATTCATCGGATCTCGACAAACACACCGCAAAATGAGTTTACATCGAATAGATGTCCACAAGAGAGGGGGAGAACATTGTATTGAGATCCAAAAAGAGAGAAGAAGTCATCTAGCTAATAACTATGGACCCGTAGGTCTGTGGTAAACTACTCACAACTCATCGAAGGGGCAAGGATGTTGATGTAGAGGCCCTCTGTGGTCGATTCCCCCGCCGGCAGAGTGTCGGCGAAGGCTCCAAGATGAGATCTCGCGGATACAGAAGGTTACGATGGTGGAAATTGTGTTTCGTGGTGCCCCTGGATGTTTTTGGGGCACGTAGGTATATATAGGATGAAGAAGTACGTCGGTGGCCGCCCGAGGGGCCCACGAGACAGGGGGCGCGCCCTACAGGGGGGCCCTATCTCGTGGGGCCCTCGGAAGCTTCTTGACTTGCACTCCAAGCTCTCCGGGTCACGTTCGTTCCAAAAATCACGCTCCAGAAGGTTTCATTCCATTTGGACTCTGTTTGATATTCCTTTTCTTCGAAATACTGAAATAGGCAAAAAAAACAGCAATATGGGCTGGGCCTCCGGTTAGTAGGTTAGTCCCAAAAATGATATAAATGTGTAAAATAAAGCCCATAAACATCCAAAAGGGGTAATATAATAGCATGGAACAATAAAATATTATAGATACGTTGGAGACGTATCAAGCATCCCCAAGCTTAATTCCTACTCGTCCTCGAGTAGGTAAATCTCTACCTACTAATAAACCAAGTATTGCTTCTAGTCGTCCGTCTAAAACATTACCCTCGAAGTTGCTATATATTACCCGCTATGCCATCCATAAGGGAAGAAAACGGTTCGTTTTTTTGTTAAGACACCGTCTCTGTAAGTATTTTATAGGTACGATACCCAGCTTTCATCACATATAACCTGGTGGCGTAGTGGCAAGAGCATGTTTCTCCCACTCGGAAGACCAGGGTACGAACCCTGCTTCCACCGGTTTTTCCAACTCCTTTTTCTCACCCACCTCATCCCCCGTGAATGTCTTCATGGGCCGGCCCGCGGGGCGCGGCATCTCTATTTTTCTTCATTTTGTTTTTTTGTCTTTTCTTTTTCTTATTTCTGTTTTTACTCTTTTTTTGAATTAATTCAAGATTGACAAATTTTAAAAAGTTGCGACTTTTGGAAAAAAATGGCCGAGAAATCATAAAATGTCTACGAATCTTAAAAATGTTCGAAAAATCATAAAATTTTCGTGGTTTCAAAAAATGCTAGTAATTTTACAAAGATTTTGGAAATTATTAAAAAATACAATTTAGAAAACATATTCGTGAATCTAAAAAAATATCCATGAAATTTTGAAAAAATGATCATGTATACAAAACATATTCGTGAATCTAAAAAAATATCCATGAAATTTTAGAAAATTCTCAGAAAAAATCAAGTTTTCTGCGAATTTCAATTATCACTAATTTAAAAAAAAACATTGATTCAAAAAATGTTCAGGAATTTAAAAAATATTCATGTGTTCAATAAATGTTCATCTAAACCAAACAAATGTTTACGAATTTTTAAAAATGCCCAATTATTTAGAAAAAATGTTTGTCAATTCCAAAAACTTTTTGCTATTTCAAAAGTCTTTTATGTCTACGTTTTGATCAGTTTTTGGAAAGTCTTTGTATGTCTAGGCGTGGGGAGTAGTTCGTGGTAGATGAGATTTATTTTAAATGTTTTAAATATTTTCTTGCGCTACACAATGACAAGTGTGTCATGCGGTGGCAAGCTCATTGTCTTGGGATTTACCATGTCGAATGCATTGTCATCATGTGGACATCACGTCCATCATCAGCGAGAGTAGGAAGAAAGGTAAGTGGCAAAATGATGAGCCACCGTGTTAAAATAAAGGATGCTGATTGAGTCATACTTATTTGACCAGAGTGTAATTTTTGTATCTACCGTTGCAACGCACGGGCATGTTTGCTAGTGATAAAAAAGAAAATTTTGATGTGGAATTCTACCTAGCATAATTCATAATGTAATTTTCTTTATTGTGGCATGAATGTTCAGATCCAAATGAATACAAAATAAAAGTTCATATTGACATAAGAAATAGTAATACTTCAAGCATACTAATCAAAGTAATCATGTCTTCTCAAAATAACATGGCTAAAGAAAGTTATCCCTACAAAATCATATAGTCTGGCTATGCTCTATCTTCATCACACAAAGTATTTAATCATGCACAACCCCGATGACAAGCCAAGCAATTTTTTCATACTTTAATAATCTCAAACTTTTTCAACTTTCACGCAATACATGAGCGTGAGCCATGGACATAGCACTATATGTGGAATAGAATGGTGGTTGTGGAGAAGACAAAAAAAAGGAGAAGATAGTCTCACATCAACTAGGCGTATCAACGGGCTATGGAGATGCCCATTAATAGATATCAATGTGAGTGAGTAGGGATTGCCATGCAACAGATGCACTAGAGCTATAAATATATGAAAGCTCAACAAAAGAAACTAAGTTGGGTGCATCCAACTTGCTTGCTCACGAAGACCTAGGGCACTTTTGAGGAAGCCCATCATTGGAATATACAAGCCAAGTTCTATAATATGAGACTCTCTAATATGAAGATCATGGTGCTATTTTGAAGCACAAGTGTGGAAAAAGAGATAGTAGCATTGTCCCTTCTCTCTTTTCTCATTTTATTTTTTTTCTTTTCCTTTTTTTTCTTTTCTTTTTTTTTCTTTCTTTCGGCCTTCTTTTTTTTCTTTTTGGCCTTTCTATTTTTTTTTATTTTTTTGTAAAGTCTGAAGTCTCATCCCGACTTGTGGGGGAATCATAGTCTTCATCATCCTTTCCTCACTAGGACAATGCTCTAATAATGAAGATCATCACACTTTTATGGATTTACAACTCAAAGCTAGAACAAGATATGACTCTATATGAATGCCTCCGGCGGTGTACCAGGATATGCAATGAATCAAGAGCGACATGTATGAAAATTATGAAGGTGGCCTTGCCACAAATACAATGTCAACTACATGATCATGCAAGAAGCAATATGACAAAAGTAATGCGTGTCATATGAACGGAACGGTGGAAAGTTGCATGGCAATATATCTCGGATTGGCTATGGAAATGCCATAATAGGTAGGTATGGTGGCTGTTTTGAGGAAGGAGTATGGTGGGTATATGGTACCGGCGAAAGTTGCGCGGTACAAGAGAGGCTAGCAATGGTGGAAGGGTGAAAGAGTGCGTATAATCCATGGACTCAACATTAATCAAAAGAACTCATATACTTGTTGCAAAAATTTAGAAGTCATCAAAAACCAAAGCACTACGCGCATGCTCCTAGGAGGATAGATTGGTAGGAAAAGACCATTGCTCGTCCCCGACCGCCACTCATAAGGAAGACAATCAATAAATAAAATTGTGCTCCAACTTCATCACAAAGCGGTTCACCATACGTGCATGTTACGGGAATCACAAGCTTCAACACAAGAATTCTTTAAATTCATAATCACCCAACTAGCATGACTTTAATATCACTACCTCCATATCTCAAAACAATTATCAAGCATCAAGTTGATCATAGCATCCAATTCACTTTCTATGATAGTTTTTATTATACCCAACTTGGATGCTCATCATTCTAGGACCAACTTTAAGATCATAGCAAATACCATGCTGTTCTAAAAGACTCTCAAAATAATATAAGTGAAGCATGAGAGACTAGAAATTTCTTCAAAATTAAGACACCACCGTGCTCTAAAAGATATAAGTGAAGCACTAGAGCAAAAACTATCAAGCTCAAAAGATATAAGTGAAGCACATAGAGTATTCTAGCAAATTCTAATCAAATAGGCTTCTCCCAAAAGGTGTGTACAGCAAGGATGATTGTGGTAAACTAAAAAGCAAAGACTAACATAATACACGACGCTCCAAGCAAAACACATATCATGTGGCGAATAAAAATATAGCTCCAAGTAAAGTTACCAATGAACGAAGACGAAAAAGGGGATGCCTTCCCGGGGCATCCCCAAGCTTAGGCTTTTGGCTATCCTTGAATATCTTGGGGTGCCATGGGCATCCCCAAGCTTAGGCTCTTGCCACTCCTTATTCGATAGTCCATAAAAGCTTTACCCAAAACTTGAAAACTTCACAACACAAAACTCAACAGGAAATCTTATAAGCTCCGTTAGTGAAAGAAAAAAAACCACCACATAAGGTACTGCAATGAACTCATTATTTATTTATTTTGATGTTAAACTTACTGTATTCCAACTTCTTTATGGTTCATAGACTGAATTACTAGCCATAGATGCATTGAAATAAGCAAACAACACACGAAAAACAGAATCTGTCAAAAACAGAATAGTCTGTAGCAATCTGTAACTAACGCAAACTTCTGGAACTCTAAAAATCCTACGAAAATAGGAAGTCCTGGACAATTTGTTTATTGAACAGCAGAAAAAATAATCAACGCAAAAGCACGTCCTGTGATTTAACAAAATTATATTCGTGCGTGCAAAGTTTCTGTTTTTCAGCAGAATCAAATCAACTATAATCGTAGGTTATCCTATAGGTTCCACTTGGCACAAACACTAATTGAAAGACAAAAACACATCTAAACAGAAGGTAGATGCAAGATTTATTACTAAACAGGAGCAAAAACAAAAAAACATAAAGAAAATTGGGTTCCCTCCCAACTAGCACTATCGTTTAATGCCCCTAGCTAGGCATAAAAAGCAAAGATAGATCTAACGAGTGCCATCTTTGGCACTAAATTCATAAGGTAATTTGACTTTCTTTCTTGGAAAGTGCTCCATGCCTTTCTTTAATGGAAATTGGAATCTAATGTTCCCTTCCTTCATATCAATAATCGCACCAATCGTTCTAAGAAAAGGTCTACCAAGAATAATAGGGCAAGAAAGATTGCAATCTATATCAAGAACGATAAAGTCTACGGGCACCAAATTTCTATTTGCAACAATAAGAACATCATTGATCCTTCCCATAGGCTTTTTAATGGTGGAATCCGCAAGGTGCAAATTTAAAGAGCAATCATCAAGATCGTGGAAACCTAGAATATCACATAAAGTTTTCAGAATCGTGGAAACACTAGCACCCAAATCACACAAAGCAAAACACTCATAATCTTTAATTCTAATATTTATAGTAGGTTCCCACTCATCATTAAGTTTTCTAGGTATAGAAACTTCCAAATTAAGTTTTTCATCATAAGATTACATCAAGGCATCAACAATATGTTTGGTAAAAGCTTTGCTTTGACTATAAGCATGAGGAGAATTAACAACGGATTGCAACAAGGAAATACAACCTTTTAAAGAACAATTATCATAATCAAATTACTTGAAATCCGAGATAGTAGGTTCAATATTATTAGAATTTGAGGATTCTCCAATCTCTCTTTTACCAAATTTAGCATCAAGATCTAAAGACTCCAAATTTTTGGGACGCCTTCTAGGCAAAGTTGATTCATCATCACTCCCATAATCATGAAAATTCATATTGCAAAACATAGATCTAATCGAATACGCATCAATAACTTTAAGATCCTCATCATTATTTTCATGAAGACTAGAAGAACACGCTTTTATAAAGCTTTCTTTTTTAGCACGCAATCTAGCAGTTCTTTCCTTGCACTCGTCAATGGAAATTCTCATTACTTTGAGAGACTCATTGATATCATGCTTAGGAGAAGAAGATCCAAGTTTAAGAGAATTAACATCAAGCGAAAGTCTATCAACGTTCCTAGCCAAATCATCAACTTTGAGCAATTTTTCTTCAAGCAAAGCATTAAAATTCTTTTGAGAAATCATAAATTCTTTCACACTATTCTCAAAATCAGAGGGCATCTTATTGAAATTACCATAAGAATTATTGTAGGAATTTCCATAATTATTAGAGAGATTACTAGGGAACGGTCTAGCATTAAAATTTCCTCTATAAGCATTGTTTCCAAAACTATTCCTACCAACAAAGTTCACATCCATAGATTCATTATTATTCTCAATCAAAGAAGACAAAGACATATCATTGGGATCAAGAGGAGTATTTTTTGTAGGAAACATCTTCATGAGTTCATCCATCTTTTCACTCAAAACTTTGATTTCTTCTATAGCATGCACTTTTTTACTAGAAGATCTTTCGGTGTGCCATTGAGAATAATTAGCCATAATATTATCAAGTAATTTTGTAGCATATCCTAACGTGATTTCCATAAACATGCCTCCTGCGGCCGAATCTAAGAGATTTCTAGAAGCAAAGTTCAAACCGGCATAAAATTTTTGTATGATCATCCATAAATTCAAACCACGAGTAGGGCAATTGCGAAGCATCAATTTCATACTTTCCCAAGATTGGGCAACATGCTCATGATCAAGTTGTTTAAAATTCATAATATCGTTCCTAAGAGTGATGATCTTAGCGGGAGCAAAATACTTAGAGATAAAAGCATCTTTGCACTTGTTCCAAGAATCAATATTATTTTTAGGCAAAGACGAAAACCAAACTTTAGCACGATCTCTAAGTGAAAACGGAAATAACTTCAATTTGACAATATTGTTATCCGTATCTTTCTTCTTTTGCATATCACACAAATCAACAAAATTGTTTAGATGAGTAGCGGCATCTTCACTAGGAAGGCCGGCAAATTGATCTTTCATAACAAGATTCAGCAAAGCGGTATTGATTTCACAAGACTCAACATCATTAAGAGGAGCAATCGGAGTACTAAGGAAATCATTATTATTGGTATTCAAGAAGTCACACAATTTGGTGTTATCTTGCGCCATGGCAATAACTAATCCAACACACAAGCAAACAGAAAAACGGCAAGCGAAAAAGAGAGGAGGAGATTGGGAAAGAGAGGGTGAATAAAACGGCAAGGGTGAAGTGGGGGAGAGGAAAACGAGAGGCAAATGGCAAATAATGTAAATGCGAGGGAGATGGGTTTGTGATGGGTACTTGGTATGTCTTGACTTGAGCGAAGACCTCCCCGGCAACGGCCCAGAAATCCTTCTTGCTACGTCTTGAGCTTGTGTTGGTTTTCCTCGAAGAGGAGAGGGTGATGCAGCAAAGTCTAGCATAAGTATTTCCCTCAGTTTTGAGAACCAAGGTATCAATCCAGTAGGAGGCTCCTCAAAAGTCCCACGCACCTACACAAACAAACTGAGAACTCGCAACCAACGCAATAAAGGGGTTGTCAATCCCTTCACAGCCACTTGCGAAAGTGAGATCTAATAAAGATAGTATGATAAGATAAATATATTTTTGGTATTTTATAAGATAGATGCAAAAAGTAAAGATGCAAATAAAAGTAGATTGAAAACAAATATGATAAGAGATAGACCTGGGGGCCATAGGTGTCACTAGAGGCTTCTCTCAAGATAGCATAAGTATTACGGTGGGTGAACAAATTACTGTCGAGCAAGGGATAGAAAAGCGCATAGTTATGAGATTATCTAGGCATGATCATGTATATAGGCATCACGTCCATAACAAGTAGACCGACTCCTGCCTGCATCTACTAGTACTCCACACATCGACCGCTATCTAGCATGCATCTAGAGTATTAAGTTCATAAGAATAGAGTAACGCATTGAGCAAGATGACATGATGTAGATGAAGGAAATATGCCCTAGAAGCAATAATAAAGTTATTATTTATTTCCTTATTTCATGATAAATGTTTATTATTCATGCTAGAATTGTATTAACCGGAAACATAATACATGTCTGAATACATAGACAAACATAGTGTCACTAGTATGCCTCTACTTGACTAGCTCGTTAATCAAAGATGGTTAAGTTTACTAACCATAGACATGAGTTGTCATTTGATTACCGGGATCACATCATTAGGATAATGATGTGATTGACTTGACCCATTCTGTTAGCTTAGCACTTGATCGTTTAGTATGTTGCTATTGCTTTCTTCATGACTTATACATGTTCCTACAACTATGAGATTATGCAACTCCCGTTTACCGGAGGAACACTTTGTGTGCTACCAAACATCACAACGTAACTGGGTGATTATAAAGGAGCTCTAAAGGTGTCTCCGAAGGTACATGTTGGGTTGGCGTATTTCGAGATTAGGATTTGTCACTCCGATTGTCGGAGAGGTATCTCTGGGCCCTCTCGGTAATGCACATCACTATAAGCCTTCCAAGCAATGTGACTAATGAGTTAGTTGCGGGATGATACATTACGGAACGAGTAAAGAGACTTGCCGGTAACGAGATTGAGCTAGGTATTGAGATACCGACGATCGAATCTCGGGCAAGTAACATACCGATGACAAAGGGAACAATGTATGTTGTTATGCGGTTTGACCGATAAAGATCTTCGTAGAATATGTAGGAGCCAATATGAGCATCCATATTCCGCTATTGGTTATTGACCGGAAACATGTCTCGGTCATGTCTACATAGTTCTCGAACCCGTAGGGTCCGCACTCTTAAGGTTTCGATGACAGTTATATTATGAGTTTATGAGTTTCGATGTACCGAAGGAGTTCGTAGTCCCGGATGAGATCGGGGACATGACGAGGAGTCTCAAAATGGTCGAGACGTAATGATCAATATATTGGATGGCTATATTCGGACATCGGAAAGGTTCCGAGTGATTCTGGTATTTTTCGGAGTACCGGAGAGTTACGGGAATTCGTATTGTGCCTTAATGGGCCATACGGGAAAGGAGAGAAAGGTCCCAAAGGGTGGCCGCACCCCTCCCCATGGACTAGTCCGAATTGGACTAGGGAGGTGGGGCGCCCCCTTCCTTCCTTCTCCTTTTCCCTGCCCTTTCCTTCTCTCCTACTCCTTCTACTTGGAAGGGCTCCTAGTTCTACTAGGAAAGGGGGAATCCTACTCCCAGTGGGAGTAGGACTCCCCTAGGGCTCGCCATAGAGAGAGGGCCGGCCCTCCCCCTCCTTCACTCCTTTATATACGGGGGAAGGGGCACCCCATAGAGACAACAATTGATCTCTTGATCTCTTAGCCGTGTGCGGTGTCCCCCTCCACCATAGTCCTCCTCAATAATATTGTAGCGGTGCTTAGGCAAAGCCCTGCGACGGTAGAATATCAAGATCATCACCACGCCGTCGTGATGACAGAACTCTTCCCCGACATTCTGCTGGATCGGAGTACGGGGATCGTCATCGAGCTGAACGTGTGCTAGAACTTGGAGGTGCCGTAGTTTCGGTGCTTGATCGGTCGGGCCGTGAAGACGTACGACTACATCAACTGCGTTGTTCTAACACTTCTGCTTTCGGTCTACGAGGGTACGTGGACAACACTCTCCCCTCTCGTTGCTATGCATCACCATGATCTGGCGTGTGCGTAGGATTTTTTTTTTGAAATTACTACGTTCCCTATCAATAGAGGGATAAACTCATGCAATATGATATAAACTGAAGGAAATATGCCCTAGAGGCAATAATAAAGTTATTATTTATTTCCTTATTTCATGATAAATGTTTATTATTCATGCTAGAATTGTATTAACCGGAAACATAATACATGTGTGAATACATAGACAAACATAGTGTCACTAGTATGCCTCTACTTGACTAGCTCGTTTATCAGAGATGGTTATGTTTCCTAGCCATGGACAAAAGATTTGTCATTTTATTAATGAGATCACATCATTAGGAGAATGATGTGATTGACTTGACCCATTCCGTTAGCTTAGCACTTGATCGTTTAGTATGTTGCTATTGCTTTCTTCATGACTTATACATGTTCCTGTAACTATGAGATTATGCAACTCCCGTTTACCGGAGGAACACTTTGGGTACTACCAAACGTCACAACGTAACTGGGTGATTATAAAGGAGTACTACAGGTGTCTCCGAAGGTACATGTTGAGTTGGCGTATTTCGAGATTAGGTTTTGTCACTCCGATTGTCGGAGAGGTATCTCTGGGCCCTCTCGGTAATGCACATCATTATAAGCCTTGCAAGCAATGTGACCAATGAGTTGGTTACGAGATGATGCATTACAGAATGAGTAAAGAGACTTGCTGGTGACGAGATTGAACTAGGTATTGGATACCGACGATCGAATCTCGGGCAAGTAACATACCGATGACAAAGGGAACAACGTATGTTGTTATGCGGTTTGATCGATAAAGATCTTCGTAGAATATGTAGGAGCCAATATGGGCATCCAGGTCCCGCTATTGGTTATTGACCGAGAATAGTTCTAGGTCATGTCTACATAGTTCTCGAACCCGTAGGGTCCGCACGCTTAAGGTTTCGATGACAGTTATATTATGAGTTTATGAGTTTTGATGTACCGAAGGAGTTCGGAGTCCCGGATGAGATCGGGGACATGACGAGGAGTCTCGAAATGGTCGAGACGTAAAGATCGATATATTGGACGACTATATTCCGAGTTCGGAAAGGTTCCGAGTCATTCGGGTATTTATCGGAGTACCGGAGAGTTACGGGAATTCGCCGGGGAGAAGTATTGGGCCTTATTGGGCCCTGCGGGAAAGAGAGAGGGGCTGCCTAGGGCAGGCCGCGCGCCCCCCATGGACTAGTCCGAATTGGACTAGGGGGAGGGGCCGCACCCCCTCCTTCCTTCCCTTCTCTCTTCCCCTTCCTAGTCTCCTACTCCTAATACATGGAAGGTCTCCTAGTTGGACTAGGAAAGGGGGAATCCTACTCCCGGTGGGAGTAGGACTCCCCATGGCGCGCCATAGTAGAGGGCCGGCCTCCTCCTCCCTCCCTCCTTTATATACGGGGGCAGGGGGCACCCCATAGAGACACAAGTTGATCTACGGATCGTTCCTTAGCCGTGTGCGGTGCCCCCCTCCACCATATTCCACCTCGGTCATATCGGCGGAGTTTAGGCGAAGCCCTGCACCGGTAGAACATCATCATCGTCACCACGCCGTCGTGCTGACGGAACTCATCTCCGGAGCTCGGCTGGATCGGAGGCCGGGGATCGTCATCGAGCTGAACGTGTGCTGAACTCGGAGGTGCCGTACGTTCGGTACTTGGATCGGTCGGATCGTGAAGACATACGACTACATCAACCGCGTTGTCATGACACTTCCGCTTACGGTCTACAAGGGTACGTGGACGAACACTCTCCCCTTTCGTTGCTATATCATCACCATGATCTTGCGTGTGCGTAGGATTTTTTTTGAAATTACTACGTTCCCCAACATAAACCCCATCTTGTTATCCTCGATGGCAACAATACAATATGTTCCTTGCAACCCTTTCTGTCACTGGGTAAGGACACCGCAAGATTGAACCCAAAGCTAAGCACTTCTCCCATGGCAAGAAAAACCAATCTAGTAGGCCAAACCAAACTGATAATTCGAAGAGACTTGCAAAGATAACTCAATCATGCATAAAAGAATTCAGAGAAGATTCAAATATTATTCATAGATAAACTTGATCATAAACCCACAATTCATCGGATCTTGACAAACACACAGCAAAAAGATTTACATCGAATAGATCTCCACAAGAGAGGGGGAGAACATTTGTAACGCCCCGGATTCGTTGCGCCAGGTGTTTGCCAGTTATTCACCGTCTTTGCCATGTCATCATATGCATTTCATATCGTGTCATCATGTGCATTTCATTTTGCATACATGTTCGCATCATGCATCCGAGCATTTTCCCCGTTGTCCGTTTTGCAATCCGGCACTCCTATGTCCTCCGGCGTTCCCCTTTTGCCTCTTCTCCTGCGCGGATGTTAAACGTTCTCGGAATGGACCGAGTCTTGCCAAGCGGCCTTGGTATAGCATCGGTAGACCGCCTGTCAAGTTTCGTGCCATTTGGAGGTCGTTTGATACTCCAATGGTTAACCGGGTAACCGTAAAGCCCTCTTTGACTTGCAGCCCAACACCCCTTCCAAAGTGGCCCAAAACCGATCTAACTCCCCTCCATGCTCTCGTTCGTTCGATCACGATCGCGTGGCCGAAAACCGCACCTTATTTGGACTCTCCTAGCTCCCTCTACCTATAAATAGGTCCCCCCCCTCCATTTTCGCGGATGAAACCCTAAAACTCCCCTCCCTCCGCCGCCGGACGCGTCCGCCGACGGCCGGACACGTCCGCCCCGCCCCCCTCCTCCAATCCGGTCGTGCCACGTGTCCCCGCCGCCGCCGCTCCCACCGCGCCGCCGCGAGGCCCGCGCCAGGCCCGCCCGGGCCCCGATCTGGGCCCCGAGGCCCGCGCCTCGCCCGACCCCGCCGCCGTCCCGTCTGCACCGCCGCCTCGCCGGCCGAAGCACCGGCGCCGCCACTCGCCGCCGTGCGCCCCGCGCGCACCCCCGCGGCCGCGCCTCCTCTCCCCGCCGTGCTCGCAGGTCCCCGCCGACGCGCCTCGGCCTTCCGCCCGCGCTGGCCGGGGCCGCCGCCGCCCGCCGGCGCGCCTCGCCTGCGCCGCCTCGCTCCGCCGCCCGCTCTTCCCCATCGACCGGCGCCGCCGCCTCCCCTGCGCCGTACCCCGCCGCCCCTGCCACCGGACCTCGCCTCCGACCGCCACCACGCCGGAGCTCGGAGCTCGCCGCCGGCCTCCCTCCGGCCCGATCCGGTCGACCCGGACCGGATCCACCCCGTCGGCCACGCCCGATCCACTTCGCCCCGGCCCGATCTGCGACCCGCTCCGCGACACGATCCACTCCGCCGGCGTTGACTTTTTCCCCCCGAGGTTGTTTTCATCACTAAGTCCCAGATTTCTTGCATAAACATGCCATTTTCATCGCATCACATCTCTGCATCCGTAGCTCCAATTCGTGCGTGTAATTTGTCGAATTGTTCGCCTCAACGAGTACTTCATTTCATTCCATTGCATCATTTTCATTTGAGCTCATCTTGATGCCCGAAATGCTGTTGGAAGAGTGCATGTTGATGTTAACCTGCTGAAACTGTTATAACTTGCTCATTTATCATTTTTGCCATGATTGATGTGTGCATCCTATGAGGTTGATGTCTACATGTATGTTGATCTATGCCATGCAATCTTTCCAGGGGTGCCAACCATGTATTTTTATTACTTGTGTAGTGAGTGCATTGAGCTTGTTAAGGAGGGTACTTGCTGTTGCTGTTTTCCTGGCAGATTCTGTTATATTTTGTTGCTATGTTAACATGCTTCTACTAATCATTCTATGCATAATCTGGAGATGTCCTATAAACATGTTTTGATCTACATGTCATGCTCTATCCATTCATGCCCTTGGTTGCTATTATAGCCTGCTGGTACATGTTGTTATCTTGCCCCAAAGTTGCTTGATAATGTTGCGGTCAGCCTGTTTACATTAAGTTCACTTGTTCCCATGTGTTTTGCTAGTGATCCATGCACCCTATGAACTTGCTCTTGCCATGCTTAGCTTCATAAACATGCCTTATTACTGTTGGTTGCCTTGCCATGCCATGTATTGCTCTGTGGTGAGTGGTTCAAGCTCACGAACATGCCTACTTATTGTTGTTCCTGCCATGTATGAATCTGTAATATAACTTGCCATGTTTACACGGGTGCCATCATATTTTCTATGCCTTTTGGCTCATGGTCAGTAAGGGACTTTTGATCTATGCTTTTAGTAGATTCATTCCATGCCTTTGTTTGCCATGATATGTTCCCGTAACATGTTGTTTGATAGCTCTAAACACTGCAACCTGATGTTATTTCTGCTAAAGTCTAAAACTGTTATTATTTGCAATATCTCCATGTCTTTTTGACCATGTTCTAGTTGTTTCTGGAGATAGCTCAGTGTTCATGTTTTGTTATGCTTTACCTTTACTTTATGCCCATGCCTTTTGTTATTATGTTGGGGTGCTGTAGCTTGTTGTTTTGATGCTTGTAAGATGCCTAGTTGCTGTTATGGACAGATTGTTGCTATGACTTGTATAGAGTGTATGTGTTGCCCCGTTGCTCCGTTTTGAGTGTGCTCTATATGAAACTTGCTTGATTTTGCATGTAGCTTCATATTATCATGTTGCATCCTTGTTTTAGTGTGTTTGCTTGATGTTTGTATGCATTTTGCATCAATGCCATGTTTAACTTGTTTTTGCTCATATCTTCTAGGCCGTAGCTCCGAATTAAATGAACTTTATATGTAACTTGACTAGAATTTCGTGTAGATCCTCTTGGTGCTCTTTAACTTGCTGTTTAACAACTTGAACATAATGTTTGTTCAGATCTGGACCAATTTCGAAATTTGCATATGAGGACTTACCGGAATTGTTATATGTTGTTCCCGGCCTCATTTAAACTTGCCTTGATGTGTTGTTCTTGTTTGCATCATCTCTTGCCATGAGTAGCTTCATGTAGCTTTGGCATGCATCATGCTTGTTGTGCATCATGTCTTGTCTATGTGTGGTGTGTTTACCATGTTGTGTGCTTCTTCTCGATAGTTCCCGTTTCGTTGCGATCGTGAGGATTCGTTCGTCTTCGTGTGGTTCTTCTTCGTGGCTTCATCTTCTTCATGGACTCGTTCTTCTTCCTTGCGGGATTTCAGGCAAGATGACCGCTACCCTGGATCTCACTACTATCATTGCTATGCTAGTTGCTTCGTTCTATCGCTATGCTGTGCTACCTATTACCTGTTTATCAAGCCATCCCAAATTGCCATGAACCTCTAACCTTTGACACCATTCCTAGCAAACCATTGATTGGCTATGTTACCGCTTTGCTCAGCCCCTCTTATAGCGTTGCTAGCTGCAGGTGAAGTTGAAGATTTCTCCATGGTGGACAGGGTTTTGTTGGGATATCACAATATCTCTTATATTATTAATGCATCTATATATTTGGTAAAGGGTGGAAGGCTCGGCCTTATGCCTGGTGTTTTGTTCCACTCTTGCTGCCCTAGTTTCCGTCATACCGGTGTTATGTTCCCGGATTTTGCGTTCCTTACGCGGTCGGGTGATTTATGGGACCCCCCTGACAGATCGCTTTGAATAAAACTTGTCCAGCAAGGCCCAACCTTGGTTTTACCATTTGCCTCACCATCACCTACTTTTCCCTTGGGAGTAATTAACCCAAGGGTCATCTTTATTATAGCCCCCCCGGGCCAATGCTTGTCTAAGTGTTGGTCCAAACTAGAGCATCGTGCGGGACCATTCCTTGGCAACTTGGATTCGTCGGTACCTGTACGCTTAGCTTATCCGGTGGTGCCCTGAGAACAAGATATGTGCAGCTCCTATCGGGATTGTCGGTGCATCGGGCGGCTTTGCTGGTCTTGTTTTACCATTGTCGATATGTCTTGTAAACCGGGATTCCGAGACTGATCGGGTCTTCTTGGGAGAAGGTCTATTCCTTCGTTGATCGCGAGAGCTTGTCATGGGCTAAGTTAGGACACCCCTGCAGGGTTTAAACTTTCGAGAGCCGTGCCCGCGGTTATGTGGAAGATGGGAATTTGTTAATGTCCGGTTGTAGATAACTTGACACCAGATCCGAATTAAAACGCATCAACCGAGTGTGTAGCCGTGATGGTCTCTTCTCGGCGGAGTCCGGGAAGTGAACACGGTTTCTGTGTTATGATTGACGTAAGTAGGTGTTCAGGATCACCTCTTGATCATTGCTAGCTTCACGACCGTTCCTTTGCTTCTCTTCTCGCTCTCATTTGCGTATGTTAGCCACCATATCATGCTTAGTCGCTGCTGCAACCTTACCACTTTACCCCTTCCTTTCCCATTAAGCTTTGCTAGTCTTGATACCCATGGTAATGGGATTGCCGAGTCCTCGTGGCTCACAGATTACTACAACAATAGTTGCAGGTACAGGTTATACGATGATCATGACGCGAGAGCGATGCTTGTTTGCGTTGAGTTCTTCTTCTGATTCTTCTTCGATCAGGGGATAGGTTCCAGGTCGGCAGCCGGGGCTAGCAGGGTGGATATGTTTGAGTTTCTGTTTATGATTCATCCGTAGTCGGATGTTGTTCTTGTATGTTGTATTGTTGTATTCATGTGACATTGTATGTATTGGATGTATCCCCATCTATTATGTAATGTTGATGTAATGATATCCACCTTGCAAAAGCGTTTCAATATGCGGGTCTATCCTTGGTGGGACCTTCGAGTTCCTTTTGGATAGGGTCGCATATTGGGCGTGACAAGTTGGTATCAGAGCCTCGACCGACCCTAGGAGCCCCCTTGATTGATCGTGTAGTTTGGCCGTTGTTGAGTCTAGAAGAAAACTTTTTCGGAGTCTAGTTATATCGGAGAGTAGGAATTCTTTTTACTCCTCAGCCCCTTTGTCGCTCTGGTGGGGAAGCTTGACGTAGGTGTTTTGAATTACTCCTCTTCCCGTTCAAATTTTTCTTTAGGATCACGCAGTTGGTTTTCCTATCATTGTTGCCCATCCTCTTTTATCCGGTGCATCTCTCGTCAAGTCGACTCAAACCTCTTTGTCTCTCGCGAGATCAACCCTCAGTTCTTCCTCCGACGTCATTGTTTTTCCCCATCCGAAGTTGTCTTTCTTTTTCCCACCCGCCCTCCCTTCTTCTTCTCGAATCCGGAGTCCGTAATCGAGTATCCATCCTACTCGTGCGAAGTCTTTGCCTTCTTTCCTCAATGATTTCAACCGGTGCTTCTTTTCAAGATATTCGTCGTTTTCCCCCTTCCAGTTGCCTGTGTTTCCCCGCCCTCCCACCCTTTTCTTCCGGAGCATGAGTCTCTTTCGACTGTCAATTCCATTCGTGTGGAGTCTCTTCAGTCTTCCCTCAATCATTTCAATTGGTGAATTCTCGTCTCGGTGGGCATTCTTCATATCTTTATCTTTCCGGTGGACTTAATTCAAGTTTTTCGGTGTTGATCATATTCTTTTCCTCGGCTCAAATGTTTTCCCCTTGCTCGTTCGCCTCTCGCCAGTTTATCCTTCCAGAGTGCTCATGACATCTCAGGAGTTTCGTCTGTGTTCCAATTAATTCGAGGTTGTCACCTCATTCAAATATTTCAATTGTTCCGGTGCATCATCTATCGGTTCAACAATCCTTTCCATCGGTGTTTTCTGCAGTGGGCCCTAACCCACAGGTCTTTTCCCAGGATCTTACCTGACTCTTCTAATTCCCCCGGAGTTATTCGCAAATTCTTTTCAAGCGTGACGTAAGAATGGATTCCATCAGTCACATGCCTTCTCCAAGATCGCTTCCAATTCTTTTCATTGTTGGCTCAACCTCTTCACTTTTCATTCTCCCGGAGTATCTCAGTAATTTTGGTGGTGTTTCTCGTCATCATTTGAAGAAGAGTTTTTCCTCTAAATCTTGTCCGTTCCCCGGAGATTCGCGGTGCTAGCTTGATGTTATCCTATCAAATTGTTTCAAGTCATGCAAATTATTTTCATCCTTTCGGAGCATTTCAGTAGTTGCTTTCTCTATCGATCATCCGGAGGCCATCTTTTCAGAAGATTTCTTCATTCTAAGTTTTCAGATTCGTTCTCCAATTATTCTATATCCGTGCCCGTTCGTTCATCTCAATATTCTTCCGGTGCTTCATTCGAGTATTCTTCAATCAGTTCGCGATCTCTTCGTTCTTTTGCATCTAAATCCCCTCAAGTATTATTTTCTGCTAATTCTTTCCGGTGATTCATTCTCTTTCATCATTCATTTTCTAATTCTTACGGTGGTTCGTTCAAGATCCTCTTTCCTTGATTATCTTTTTAATTCATTCGTTCTTTTCAATCCTACCGGTGGTTCCATCAAGACCTTCTCAAGTTTGCGATATGTCACTTCTCAATTCTCTTTCAAGAAGAATAAGTAGTATGCAAGAATCCATTGCTTGGCATCAATTTAATTTGATGAAGGATAAGCATACAATAAATCTTATTCTTATTTCATCCAAGCAAGTAATCCCTTCTTTCGGAGTTTGTTCCTGATGAATAAATTCTAGTTCCAAGTGTTTTCATCTTTTCTTTTCCGGAGTTCATTTCCTCAGCCATCTCGTGGGAACCTCCATCTTAATCATCGCAAGGCTCATTTTATTCTTTCATCCTTCATTCTATCTCATCATCCTTTTGTCACCGGAGTTCTTCATGGTGGTTCTTCATGATTTAATTCATTCTTCAAGAGTTCACCAAGTTTCATTCCATCTTCTCTAGTTCATGTTCTACTCCTTTCATTTTCAACCAGAGTGCTGCCTAAATTCTTTCAGTCTTATTCGTTTCTTTTCTCATTCTAACCACTCCGGTTAGAACGAGTCGTTTCATAGTCTATCCGATTCCGTGAGCTTTCGATTCTCGTCATTCTCGTCGTTCCTCTCTTATTCTTGAGTGCTCTCGATTCTTTCTTCTTCTCTTGAGTTCTTGTTTCACCTCATCCCTTTTCCCTCCCGTCTTGGTCCTAAGATCTCGGCACGAGATCTCTTGTTAGTGGAGGAGTGTTGTAACGCCCCGGATTCGTTGCGCCAGGTGTTTGCCAGTTATTCGCCGTCTTTGCCATGTCATCATATGCATTTCATATCGTGTCATCATGTGCATTTCATTTTGCATACATGTTCGCCTCATGCATCCGAGCATTTTCCCCGTTGTCCGTTTTGCAATCCGGCACTCCTATGTCCTCCGGCGTTCCCCTTTTGCCTCTTCTCTTGTGCGGATGTTAAACGTTCTCGGAATGGACCGAGTCTTGCCAAGCGGCCTTGGTATAGCACCGGTAGACCGCCTGTCAAGTTTTGTGCCACTTGGAGGTCGTTTGATACTCCAACGGTTAACCGGGTAACCGTAAAGCCCTCTTTGACTTGCAGCCCAACACCCCTTCCAAAGTGGCCCAAAACCCATCTAACTCCCCTCCATGCTCTCGTTCGTTCGATCACGATCGCGTGGCCAAAAACCGCACCTCATTTGGACTCTCCTAGCTCCCTCTACCTATAAATAGGTCCTCCCCCTCCATTTTCGCGGATGAAACCCTAAAACTCCCCTCTCTCCGCCGCCGGACGCGTCCGCCGACGGCCGGACACGTCCACCCTGCTCCGCACCTCCAATCCGGTCGTGCCACGTGTCCCCGCCGCCGCCGCTCCCACCGCGCCGCCGCGAGGCCCGCGCCAGGCCCGCCCAGGCCCCGAGGCCCGCGCCTCGCCCGACCCCGCCGCCGTCCCGGCCGCGCCGCCGCCTCGCTGGCCGGAGCACCGGCGTCCGCCCCTCGCCGCCTTGTGCCCCGCGCGCGCCCCCGCGGCCGCGCCTCCTCTCCCCGCCGCGCTCGCAGGTCCCCACCGACGCGCCTCGGCCTTCCGCCCGCGCTGGCCGGGGCCGCCGCCGCCCGCCGGCGCGCCTCGCCTGCGCCGCCTCGCTCCGCCGCCCGCTCTTCCCCACCGGCCGGCGCCGCCGCCTCCCCTGCGCCGTACCCCGCCGCCCCTGCCACCGGACCTCGCCTCCGACCGCCACCACGCCGGAGCTCGGAGCTCGCCGCCGGCCTCCCTCCGGCCCGATCCGGTCGACCCGGACCGGATCCACCCCGTCGGCCACGCCCGATCCACTTCGCCCCGGCCCGATCTGCGACCCGCTCCGCGACCCGATCCACTCCGCCGGCGTTGACTTTTTCCCCCCGAGGTTGTTTTCATCACTAAGTCCCAGATTTCTTGCATAAACATGCCATTTTCATCGCATCACATCTCTGCATCCGTAGCTCCGATTCGTGCGTGTAATATGTCAAATTGTTCGTCTCAACGAGTACTTCATTTCATTGCATTGCATCATTTTCATTTGAGCTCATCTTGATGCCAGAAATACTGTTGGAAGAGTGCATGTTGATGTTAACCTGCTGAAACTGTTATAACTTGCTCATTTATCATTTTTGCCATGATTGATGTGTGCATCCTATGAGATTGATGTCTACATGTATGTTGATCTATGCCATGCCATCTTTCTAGGGGTGCCAACCATGTATTTTTGTGACTAGTTTAGTGAGTGCATTGAGCTTGTTAAGGAGGGTACTTGCTGTTGCTGTTTTCCTGGCGGATTCTGTTATATTTTGTTGCTATGTTAACATGCTTCTACTAATCATTCTATGCATAATCTGGAGATGTCCTATAAACATGTTTTGATCTACATGTCATGCTCTATCCATTCATGCCCTTGGTTGCAATTATAGCCTGCTGGTACATGTTGTTATCTTGCCCCAAAGTTGCTTGATAATGTTGCGGTCAGCCTGTTTACATTAAGTTCACTTGTTCCCATGTGTTTTGCTAGTGATCCATGCACCCTATGAACTTGCTCTTGCCATGATTAGCTTCATAAACATGCCTTATTACTGTTGGTTTCCTTGCCATGCCATGTATTGCTCTGTGGTGAGTGGTTCAAGCTCACGAACATGCCTACTTATTGTTGTTCCTGCCATGTATGAATCTGTAATATAACTTGCCATGTTTACACGGGTGCCATCATATTTTCTATGCCTTTTGGCTCATGGTTAGTAAGGGACTTTTGATCTATGCTTTTAGTAGATTCATGCCATGCCTTTGTTTGCCATGATATGTTCCTGTAACATGTTGTTTGATAGCTCTAAACACTGCAACCTGATGTTATTTCTGCTAAAGTCTGAAACTGTTATTATTTGCAATATCTCCATGTCTTTTTGACCATGTTCTAGTTGTTTCTGGAGATAGCTCAGTGTTCATGTTTTGTTATGCTTTACCTGTACTTCATGCCCATGCCTTTTGTTATTATGTTGGGTTGCTGTAGCTTGTTGTTTTGATGCTTGTAAGATGCCTAGTTGCTGTTATGGACAGATTGTTGCTATGACTTGTATAGAGTGTATGTGTTGCGCCGTTGCTCCGTTTTAAGTGTGCTCTATATGAACTTGCTTGATTTTGCATGTAGCTTCATATTATCATGTTGCATCCTTGTTTTGGTGTGTTTGCTTGATGTTTGTATGCATTTTGCATCAATGCCATGTTTAACTTGTTTTTGCTCATATCTTCTAGGCCGTGGCTCCGAATTAAATGAACTTTATATGTAACTTGACTAGAATTTTGTGTAGATCCTCTTGGTGCTCTTTAACTTGCTATTTAACAACTTGAACATAAGGTTTGTTCAGATCTGGACCAATTTCGAAATTTGCATATGAGGACTTACCGGAATTGTTATATGTTGTTCCCGGCCTCATTTAAACTTGCCTTGATGTGTTGTTCTTGTTTGCATCATCTCTTGCCATGAGTAGCTTCATGTAGCTTTGGCATGCATCATGCTTGTTGTGCATCATGTCTTGTCTATGTGTGGTGTGTTTACCATGTTGTGTGCTTCTTCTCGATAGTTCCCGTTTCGTTGCGATCGTGAGGATTCGTTCGTCTTTGTGTGGTTCTTCTTCGTGGCTTCATCTTCTTCATGGACTCGTTCTTCTTCCTTGCGGGATTTCAGGCAAGATGACCGCTACCCTGGATCTCACTACTATCATTGCTATGCTAGTTGCTTCGTTCTATCGCTATGCTGCGCTACCTATTACCTGTTTATCAAGCCATCCCAAATTGCCATGAACCTCTAACCTTTGACACCATTCCTAGCAAACCATTGATTTGCTATGTTACCGCTTTGCTTAGCCCCTCTTATAGCGTTGCTAGCTGCAGGTGAAGTTGAAGATTTCTCCATGGTGGACAGGGTTTTGTTGGGATATCACAATATCTCTTATATTATTAATGCATCTATATATTTGGTAAAGGGTGGAAGGCTCGGCCTTATGCCTGGTGTTTTGTTCCACTCTTGCCGCCCTAGTTTCCGTCATACCGGTGTTATGTTCCCGGATTTTGCGTTCCTTACGCGGTCGGGTGATTTATGGGACCCCCCTGACAGATCGCTTTGAATAAAACTTGTCCAGCAAGGCCCAACCTTGGTTTTACCATTTGCCTCACCATCACCTACTTTTCCCTTGGGAGTAATTAACCCAAGGGTCATCTTTATTATAGCCCCCCGGGCCAATGCTTGTCTAAGTGTTGGTCCAAACTAGAGCACCGTGCGGGACCATTCCTTGGCAACTTGGATTCGTCGGTACCTGTACGCTTAGCTTATCCGGTGTTGCCCTGAGAACGAGATATGTGCAGCTCCTATCGGGATTGTCGGCGCATCGGGCGGCTTTGCTGGTCTTGTTTTACCATTGTCGAAATGTCTTTTAAACCGGGATTTCGAGACTGATCGGGTCTTCCTGGGAGAAGGTCTATTCCTTCGTTGATCGCGAGAGCTTGTCATGGGCTAAGTTGGGACACCCATGCAGGGTTTAAACTTTTGAGAGCCGTGCCCGTGGTTATGTGGCAGATGGGAATTTGTTAATGTCCGGTTGTAGATAACTTGACACCAGATCCGAATTAAAATGCATCAACCGAGTGTGTAGCCGTGATGGTCTCTTCTCGGCGGAGTCCGGGAAGTGAACACGGTTTCTGTGTTATGATTGACGTAAGTAGGTGTTCAGGATCACCTCTTGATCATTGCTAGCTTCACGATCGTTCCTTTGCTTCTCTTCTCGCTCTCATTTGCGTATGTTAGCCACCATATCATGCTTAGTCGCTGTTGCAACCTTACCACTTTACCCCTTCCTTTCCCATTAAGCTTTGCTAGTCTTGATACCCATGGTAATGGGATTGCTGAGTCCTCGTGGCTCACAGATTACTACAACAACAGTTGCAGGTATAGGTTATACGATGATCATGATGCGAGAGCGATGCTTGTTTGCGTTGAGTTCTTCTTCTGATTCTTCTTCGATCAGGGGATAGGTTCCAGGTCGGCAGCCTGGGCTAGCAGGGTGGATATTGTTTGAGTTTCTGTTTATGATTCATCCGTAGTCGGATGTTGTTCTTGTATGTTGTATTGTTGTATTCATGTGACATTGTATGTATTGGATGTATCCCCATCTATTATGTAATGTTGATGTAATGATATCCACCTTGCAAAAGCGTTTCAATATGCGGGTCTATCCTTGGTGGGACCTTCGAGTTCCTTTTGGATAGGGTCGCATATTGGGCGTGACAACATTGTACTGAGATCCAAAAAGAGAGAAGAAGCCATCTAGCTAATAACTATGGACTGGTAGGTCTGTGGTAAACTACTCACAACTCATCGGAGGGGCAAGGATGTTGATGTAGAGGCCCTCCGTGGTCGATTCCCCCTCCGGCAGAGTGCCGGTGTAGGCTCCAAGATGAGATCTCGCGGATACAGAAGGTTACGGCGGTGGAAATGGTGTTTCGTGGTGCCCCTGGATGTTTTCGGGGTACGTAGGTATATATAGGAGGAAGAAGTACGTCGGTGGCCGCCCGAGGGGCCCACGAAACAGGGGGCGCGCCCTACAGGGGGCGCGGCCCCCTATCTCATGGGGCCCTCGGAAGCTTCTTGACTTGCACTCCAAGCTCTCCGGATCACGTTCGTTCCAAAAATCACGCTCCCGAAGGTTTCATTCCGTTTGGACTCCGTTTGATATTCCTTTTCTTCGAAATACTGAAATAGGCAAAAAAACAGTAATATGGGCTGGGCCTCCGGTTAGTAGGTTAGTCCCAAAAATGATATAAATGTGTAAAATAAAGCCCATAAACATCCAAAAGGGGTAATATAATAGCATGGAACAATAAAAAATTATAGATACGTTGGAGACGTATCAGTGACCTTGTGAACTTATGCATAGGAGTTGGCACACGTTTTCGTCTTGACTCTCCGGTAGAAACTTTAGGGCACTTTTCGAAGTTCTTTGTGTTGGTTGAATACTAACAAAAGAGCCCGTGCATTGCAATGGGAGAGAAAACATAACACACACTCTTAACCCAACAACCATCACTCAAGACCACAACAGGTCCATCTTCTTTATTTTTGCGAGGCATCATATTTTTGTTGCCGCTTATCCTCCTTCTCACCCTCGCCGGCGATGGCCTCGGTCTTCACACAAAACAAAAAAAAACATGTTTGAATATGTTTAATCCTAAGGTGTCTCTCTCTCCTCCCTCCCTCCCTCCCTTCCTCCCTCTCTCTCTCTCTCTCTCTCTCTCGCTTTCTCTCACTCTCGCGATGAGAAATCTGTTGTTTTCCCATGCGACATTTTTTAGAGGTATGCATGTGTAGTTATCGATGTTTTCTTTTCTCTATATTGTTATAGTGGAGTGTTTATTTGCAATCCGGGTCGCCGCCGGTACGAAAGGAAAATAGATCTTACACTATAAATTATAAGTTTGCTCCCAAAACGATATTTTAAAAATATTTAACAAGTAAAATTAACATCATATTTAGACTCCACATATTTTTCTAATAAAATTTCATATATAATATGTTAAAATAGAAGTTACGCTTTAAAAGATACGAATAATTTAGAAAATTATTTGTTTGACTTAAATATATTCTAAAGTAATATTTAACAATACTTAACAGGTGAAAATAATCTCATATTCATATTCTACAAATTTTTCTAATCAAATTTCATATATAACATGTTCAAATTGGAGTTACGGTTTAAAAGATATGAATGTTAAAAAAACATTGTTTGACTTAAATATGATCCGCAGATGAATTACCTAAAACATCAGGGGGGGTTTCAAAAATGTAAAATTACGGTTCGGGTGTGACTTAAATCCGGACTGCGGGTTGATTTCAACAAAACACTGGAACTCTTGTGTAAAATATGAAAAAAAAACGGTTCATTTTAACTTAAAACAAGACTGCGGGTTGAATTCTCTGAAAAATGCCATGACGGACGAAAGAAACCCAATTTGCTTTATTATTAGGTAAAGATATAGTAGAATCTGAGATTGTGTGATGCATATCATATAATCATACCCGTGGATTCTTGAGGTGACATTAGAGTATCTAGGTGACATTAGGGTTTTGGTTGATGTGTGTCTTAAGGTTTTATTTTACTACGAACTCTAGGGCTGTTTGTGACACTTATAGGAATAGCCCAATGGATTGATCGGAAAGAATAACTTTGAGGTGGTTTCGTACCCTACAATAATCTTTTTGTTTGTTCTTCGCTATTAGTGACTTTGGAGTGACTCTTTGTTGCATGTTGAGGGATTGTTATATGATCTAGTTATGTTATCCTTGTTGAGAGAACTTGCACAAGTGAAAGTATGAACCCTGGGCCTTGTTTCGAAGCATTCATCACCGTTTTCGCTCACTTTTGTTACGTGTTACCTTGCTGTTTTTATAATTTCAGATTATAAAAACCTATATCTACCATCCATATTGCACTTGTATCACCATCTCTTCGCCGAACTAGTGCACATATACAATTTGTCATTGTATTGGGTGTGTTGGGGACACAAGAGACTCTTTGCTATTTCGTTGCAGGGTTGTTTGAGAGAGACCATCTTCATCCTACGCCTCCCACGGATTGATAAACCTTAGGTCATCCACTTGTGGGAAATTTGCTATTGTCCTACAAAACTCTGCACTTGGAGGCCCAACACGAGTCTACAAGAATACGGTTGCGTAGTAGACATCAAGCTCTTTTCTGGCGCCGTTGCTGGGGAAGTTAGTGCTTGAAGGTATATCTTTAGATTTTGTAATCGAATCTTTTAGTTTCTTGTTTTATCACTAGTTTAGTCTATAAAATAAAACTACAAAAAATGGAATTGAGGTTGCCTCATATGCTTCACCCTTTTAATATCTTTCATGAAAATGATGGAAAGGAAAATTGTGCCAAAGTGTTAGAAGGAGAATGCATTAGAATGTTTGGCATGAAATCTTTGAATGATGAGCATGATTGCAATGTTGTTAGTATGAATTCTTTGAATATCCATGATGCTAATGATATGCAAAGGTACAAGCTTGCGGATGCTGTGTTTGATGATTATGATATTTTTAGGCCCCCAAGTTTTGATGAGAATATTTATTATGATGAACGCATGCCTCCTATTTATGATGATTATGTTGATGAAAGTGGGTTTGGAAGAGTGTCAACTTTAGGAAGTAATGATCCCACTATTTTGGAGGGTATTGAATCTTATTGTGATAATTATGAAAGTGGATTTGGAGAGGTCGTGACTTTATTTAGTGATGAATCCACTATTTCGGAAGAGGTTCCAATTGATTATGAGAACAAAGTTGCTATCTATGATGATTATTGTGATGACATGTATTCTATAAAGAATAATAATAACCATGAAACTTTTCATCATGATTTTAATTTTCAATTGGATTATGCCTCACATGACAGTTATTTCATTGAGTTTGCTCCCACTACTATTCATGAGAAGAAATTTGTTTATGTGGAGAGTAATACAATTTCTATGCTTGTGCATCATGAAAATAATGCTTTATTGTGATGTTTATATTGTTGAATTCATCCATGATTCTACTGAAACTTACTATGAGGGAGGAACATATGCTTGTACGAATTGCAATAATATCAAGTTTCCTCTCTATGTGTTGAAAATCTTGAAGTTATGCTTGTTTTGCCTTCTTATGCTAGTTGATTCTTGCTCCCATAAGTTGTTTGCTCACAAAATCCCTCGGCATAGGAAGTGGGTTAGGATTAAATGTGTTAGTCATATTCTTCATGATGTTCCCATTATGTTTCAATTCTTATCTTTTATGTGAGCATCATTGAAATCATCATGCCTAGCTAAAAGGCATTAAAGAAAAGCGCTTGTTGGGAGACAACTCAATATTTACCCCTACTGTTTTTGTGTGTTCACATGATTAATATACTTTAGTAATCATGTTTTATAGCTTTTGTTTTAATAAAGTGCCAAGTAAGACCTTTGGGATGGCTTACGGTAATAGTTGATTTGATCTTGCTGAAAAACAGAAACTTTTGCGCTCATGAAAACAATTTTAGTAATTCACAGAAGGGTGATTTTAAGTTGATTCATTTTGCATAAGATTAATAAACAAATTTCTTAGGACTTTCTAATTTCTCAGGATTTTTGGAGTTACAGAAGTATTCGAGAGTTACAGATTACTACAGACTGTTCTGTTTTTGACAGATTCTGTTTTCTATGTGTTGTTTGCTTATTTTGATGGATCTATGAGTAGTATCAGAGGGTATGAACCATAGATAAGCTGGAATACAGTAGATATTACACCAATATAAATAAAGAATGAGTTCACAACAGTACCAAAGTGCTGATTTTATTTTCTTATACTAGCGGAGTTTACGAGTTTTCTGTTGAGTTTTGTGTTGTGAAGTTTCAAGTTTTGGGTAAAGATTCGATGGACTATGGAATAAGAGTGGCAAGAGCCTAAGCTTGGGCATTCCCAAGGCACCCCAAGGTAATATTCAAGGAAAACCAAGAGCCCAAGCTTGGGGATGCCCCGGATGGCATCCCCTCTTTCGTCTTCGTTCATCGGTAACTTTACTTGGTTATATTTTTATTCACCACATGATATGTGTTTTGCTTGGAGCGTCATTTTATTTTATTTTGTTTTGCTTGCTGTTTGAATTATATCCCAAGATCTAAAATTCTTAAATGTTAGAGAGTATTCACAAAGTTACATAATTATTCAACTACTCATTGATCTTCATGTATATCTTTTGTAGTAGTTTGTCATTTGCTCTAGTGCTTCACTTATATCTTTTTAGAGGATGATGGTGGTTTTATTTTGAAGAAATTGATGAACTCTCATGCTTCACTTATATTATTTTTAGAAGTTCGAAACATTTGAAAAGTTCAAAGAATTTCATAGTGAAGTGGAGAATCATTGTAGCAAGAAAATAAAGTTTCTATGATCTAATCGCAGAGGCGAATATTTGAGTTACGAGTTTGGCCTTCATTTAAGACAATATGGAATTGTTTCACAACTCATGACACCTGGAACATCATAGTGTAATGGTGTGTCCGAACGTCGTAACCATACTTTATTAGATATGGCGTGTTCTATGATGTCTCTTACCGATTTGCCGCTATCATTTTGGGGTTATGCATTAGAGACAGTCGCATTCATGTTAAATAGGGCACCGTCTAAATCCGTTGAGATGACACCGTATGAACTATGGTTTGGCAACAAACCTGAGCCATCGTTTCTTAAAGTTTGGGGATGCGACACTTATGTCAAAAGGCTTCAGCCTGATAAGCTCAAACTCAAAGCACAGAAGTGCGTCTTCATAGGATTCCCTAAAGAAACTATTGGGTATACCTTCTACCACAGATCCAAAGGCAAGATCTTTGTTGCTAAGATTGGGTCATTTCTAGAGAAGGAGTTTCTCTCGAAAGAAGTGAGTGGGAGGAAAGTAGAACTGGGGTAATTGTACCTTCTCTCGAATTGGAAAGTAGCACATCGGACAAAACCATTCCTGTGATGTCTACACCAACTAGAGAAGAAGCTAATGACGATGATCATGAAACTTCAGATCAAGTTACTATTGAACCTCGTAGGTCAACCAGAACATGTACCGCACCAGAGTGGTATGATAATCTTTTCCTGGAAGTCATGTTGTTAGACAACGAGGAACCTGCGAGCTATGAAGAAGCTATGACGAGCCCAGATTCTGATAAATGGCTTGGGGCCATGAAATCTGAGATGGGATCCATGTATACGAACAAAGTATGGAATTTGGTGGACTTGCCCGATGATCGGCAAGCCATTGAGAATAAATGGATCTTCAAGAGGAAGAAGAACGTTGATGGTAATATTACTATCTACAAATCTCGACTTGTCACAAAAGGTTTTTGACAAGTTCAAGGGGTTGATTACGATGAGACTTTCTCACCCGTAGCAATGCTTAAGTCTGTCTGAATCATGTTAGCAATTACCACATTTTATGATTATGAAATCTGGCAAATGGACGTCAAAACTGCATTCCTTAACGGGATCCTTAAAGAAGAGATGTATATGATGCAACCAAACGGTTTTGCCGATCCTAAGGGTGCTAACAAGTATGCAAACTCCAGGCGCAGAGTTGGACTGGTGCAAGCATCTCGGAGTTGGAATATACGCTTTGATGAGGTGTGATGTCTACTATGCAACTTTATTCTTGTAGACTCGTGTTGGGCCTCCAAGCGCAGAGTTTTGTAGGACAGTAGCAAATTTCCCTCAAGTGGATGAACTAAGGTTTATCAATCTGTGGGAGGAGTTGGATGAAGATGGTCTCTCTGAAACAACCCTGCAACCAAATAACAAAGAGTCTCTTGTGTCCCCAACACACCCAATACAATGGCAATTTGTATAGGTGCACTAGTTCGGCGAAGAGATGGTGATAAAAGTGTAATATGGATGGTAGAAATATATTTTTATAATCTGAATAAATAAAAACAGCAAGGTAGCAAACGATAAAAGTGAGCACAAACGGTATTGCAATGCTTGAAAACAAGGCCTAGAGTTCATACTTTCGCTAGTGCAATCTCTCAACAATGCTAATCTAATTGGATCATATAACCATCCCTCAAAGTGCGATGAAGAATCACCCAAAGTTCTTATCTAGCGGAGAAAATAAGAAGAAGTTGTTTGTAGATATTCTTTCCGATCGATCTATCCAAGAGTTCGTACTAAAATAACACCAAGTTATTCTTTCCGATCGATCTATCAAGAGTTCGTACTAAAATAACACTAAGTTGTTCTTTCCGATCGATCTATCAAGAGTTCGTACTAAAATAACACCAAAGAAAATTCAGATTCATAATACTCAATCCAACACAAAGAACCTCAAAGAGTGCCCCAAGATTTCTACTAGAGAAAGTAGGATGAAAACGTGCATCAACCCCTATGCATAGATTATCCCAATGTGACCTTGGAAATCCACGAGTTGAGTGCCAAAACATATATCAAGTGAATCAATATAATACCCCATTGTCACCACGGGTATTCGTATGCAAGACATATATAAAGTGCTCTCAAAGCCATAAAAATATTCAATCCGATAAGAACGAAATCTCAAAGGGACAACTCAATTCATCACAACAAGATAGAGAGGGAGAAACACCATATGATCCAACTATATTAACAAAGCCCATGATACATCAAGATTGTGCCATCTCAAGAACAAGATAGAGAGAGAGAGATTAAACACATAGCTACTGGTACAAAACCTCAACCCTGAGGGTGGACTACTCCCTCCTCATCATGGTGGCCATAGGGATGATGAAGATGGTGTCCGGTGATGATTTCCCCCTCCCGCAGAGTGCCAGAACAGGGTATAGATTGGTGTTTCGTGGCTACAGAGGCTTAAGGCCACGGAACTTCTGATCTAGGGTTATTTCTGATGGTTTCTCTATTTATAGGATTTTTCAGCGTTACTTTCACGCGAAGTTGGGCCTCAAGGTGAGCACAACCCACCATGCCTCGGGTTGGTCTCCAGTCGCGCCCTGGTGGGTGTTGCCCTCCTCGTGGCTCTTCTGGCCCTCCCACAAAGCTTCGGGGGTCTCTTTTGTTCCAAAAAAATCATCAAAAGTTTCAAGCTCATTTGGAGAACTTCCATTTCTGCACAAAAAACAACACCACAGTAGTTCTGCTGAAAACAGCGTCAGTCCGGGTTAGTTCCATGCAAATCATACCAAAACCATATAAAATTGTTGTAAACATGGCATGAATACTTCGTAAATTATAGATACGTTGGAGACGTATCAAGGTGATCAAAGCATTTGGTTTTATACAGACTTACGGTGAAGCTTGTATTTACAAGAAAGTGAGTGGGAGCTCTATAGCATTTCTAATATTTTATGTGGATGACATATTGTTGATTGGAAATGATATAGAATTTCTGGATAGCATAAAGGGATATATGAATAAGAATTTTTCAATGAAAGACCCCGGTGAAGCTACTTACATATTGGGCATCAAGATCTATAGGGATAGATCAAGACGCTTAATAGGACTTTCACAAAGCACATACCTTGACAAAGTTCTAAAGAAGTTCAAAATGAACCTGTCAAAGAAAGGGTTCTTGCCTATGTTACAAAGTGTGAAATTGAGTCAGACTCAAAGTCCGACCATGGTAGAAGATAGAGAGAGAATGAAAGTCATTCCCTATGCCTCAGCCATAGGTTCTATAATGTATGCCATGCTGTGTACCAGACCTGATGTGCACCTTGCCATAAGTTTGGCAGGGAGGTATGATACGTCTCCAACGTATCTATAAATTTTGATTGTTCCATGCTATTATATTATCCTTCTAGAATGTTTTATATGCATTTATATGCTATTTTATATGATTTTTGGGACTAACCTATTAACCTAGAGCCGAGTGCCAGTTTCGGTTTTCTTCTTGTTTTTGAGTTTTACATAAAAGGAATATCAAACGGAGTCCAATTGACGTGCCAATTTTTGATGATTTTTATGGACCAAAAGAAGCCCCTGGAGTGAAAGAGTTGGGCCAGAAGAATCCCGGGCTACCCACGAGGGTGGGGGCGCGCCCACCCCCTGGGCGTGCCCCCTTGCCTCGTGGATAGCTCGGAGACCTCCCTGACTTGTTCCCGACGCCAAAAATTTCTATAAATACCCAAACCTCCAGAACATAACCTAGATCGGGAGTTCCGCTGCCGCAAGCCTCTGTAGCCACCAAAAACCAATCGGGGCCCTGTTCCAGCACCCTGCCGGAGGGGGGATCCATCATCAGTGGCCACCTTCATCATCTCGACGCTCTCCATGACGAGGAGGGAGTAGTTCACCCTCGGGGCTGAGGGTATGTACCAGTAGCTATGTGTTTGATCTCTCTCTCTCTCTCTCTCTCTCTCTCTCTCTCTCGTATTCTTGATTTGGCACGATCTTGATATATTGCGAGCTTTGCTATCATAGTTGGATCTTATGATGTTTCTCCCCCTCTACTCTCTTGTAATGGCGGATTGAGTTTTCCCTTTGAAGTTATCTTATTGGATTGAGTCTTTAAGGATTTGACAACACTTGATGTATGTCTTGCATGTGCTTATCTGTGATGACAATGGGATATTCACGTGATCTACTTGATGTATGTTTTGGTGATCAACTTGCGGGTTCACCATGTGAACTTATGCATAGGGGTTGGCACACGTTTTCGTCTTGACTCTCCGGTAGAAACTTTGGGGCATTCTTTGAAGTACTTTGTATTGGTTTGAATAGATGAATCTGAGATTGTGTGATGTATATCGTATAATCATACCCACGGATACTTGAGCTGACATTGGAGTATCTAGGTGACATTAGGGTTTTGGTTGATCTGTATCTTAAGGTGTTATTCTAGTACGAACTCTAGGATAGATTGAACGGAAAGAATAGCTTCCTGTTATTTTACTACGGACTCTTGAATAGATCGATCAGAAAGGATAACTTTGAGGTGGTTCCGTACCCTACAATAATCTACTCGTTTGTTCTCTGCTATTAGTGACTTTGGAGTGACTCTTTGTTGCATGTTGAGGGATAGTTATATGGTCCAATTATGTTATTATTGTTGAGAGAACTTGCACTAGTGAAAGTATGCACCCTAGGCCTTGTTTCCTAGCATTGCAATACCATTTACGCTCACTTTTACCACTTGTTACCTTGCTGTTTTTATTTTTTCAGATTACAAAAACCTATATCTATCATCCATATTGCACTTGTATCACCATCTCTTCGCCGAACTAGTGCACCTATACAATTTACCATTGTATTGGGTGTGCTGGGGACACAAGAGACTCTTTGTTATTTGGTTGCAGGGTTGTTTGAGAGAGAGACCATCTTCACCCCACGCCTCCCACGGATTGATAAACCTTAGGTCATCCACTTGAGAGAAATTTTCTACTGTCCTACAAACCTCTGCACTTGGAGGCCCAACAATGTCTACAAGAAGAAGGTTGTGTAGTAGACATCAAGCTCTTTTCTGGCGCCGTTGCCGGGGAGGTTAGTGCTTCAAGGTATATCTTTAGATATTGCAATCGAATCTTTTTGTTTCTTGTTTTATCACTAGTTTAGTCTATAAAAGAAAATTACAAAAAAATGGAATTGAGGGTGCCTCATATGCTTCATCTTTTTAATGTCTTCCGTGAAAATAAGGATTCCGATAATTGTGCTCAATTGCTAGAGGAAGAATGCATTAGAATGTTTTGTACTAAATCTTTGAATGATGAGCATGATTGCAATGTTGTTAGTATGAATTCTTTAAATACCCATGATGCTAATGATATGCAAAGCCACAAGCTTGGGGATGATATGTTTGATGAAGATGATATGTTTAGTCCCCCAAGTTTTGATGAGCAAATTTATTATGATGAAAGCATGCCTCCTATTTATGATGATTATTGTGATGACACGTATGCTATAAAGAATAAAGATAACCATGAAACTTGTCATCATGATTTTAATTTTCAATTGGATTATTCTTCACATGATAGTTATTTTGTTGAGTTTGCTCCCACTACTATTGATGAGAATAAACTTGCTTATATGGAGAGTAATAAAATTTCTATGCTTGTGCATCATGAAAATAATGCTTTATGTGATGGTTATATTGTTGAATTCATTCATGATGCTACTGAAAATTATTATGAGAGAGGATCATATGCTTCTACATATTGCAATAATATCAAGTTTCCTCTCTATGTGTTGAAATTTTGGAAGTTGCACTTGTTTTGCCTTCCTATGCAAGTTGGTTCTTGTTCCCATAAGTTGTTTGCTCATAAAATCCCTATGCATAGGAAGTGGGTTAGACTTAAATGTGCTAGTCATATTCTTCATGATGCTCTCTTTATGTTTCAATTCTTATCTTTTATGTGAGCATCATTGGAATCATCATGCCTAGCTAAAAGGCATTAAAGAAAAGCGATTGTTGGGAGACAACCCAATATTTACCCCTACTGTTTTTGTGTGTTCACATGATTATGCTACTGCAGTAATCATGTTTTATAGCTTTTGCTTCAATAAAGTACCAAGTAAGACCTTTAGGATAGCTTACGGTGATAGTTGTGTTGATCCTGCTGAAAATCAGAAACTTTTGCGCCAAGTAAATTAGTTTTGATAATTCATAGAAACATGCGTTTGATCTGATTCGTTTTTCTTTGTATTGGTACACAAATTTCTCAGGTTTTCCTAATTTGGTAGGATTTTTGGAGTTACATAAGTATTCGAGAGTTACAGATTACTACAGACTGTTCTATTTTTGATAGATTCTGTTTTTTTATGAGTTGTTTGCTTATTTTGATGAATCTATGAGTAGTATCGGAGGGTATGAACCATAGAGAAGTTGGAATACATTAGATATTACACCAATATGAGTTTAAAATGAGTTCACAACAGTACCTAAGTGGTGGTTTTATTTTCTTATACTAACGGAGCTTACGAGTTTTCTGTTGAGTTTTGTGTTGTGAAGTTTTCAAGTTTTGGGTAAAGATTCGATGGACTATGGAATAAGGAGTGTCAAGAGCCTAAGCTTGGGGATGACCAAGGCACCCAAAGGTAACATTAAAGGACAACCAAGAGCCTAAGCTTGGGGATGCCCCGGAAGGCATCCCCTCTTTCGTCTTTGTTCATCGGTAACTTTACTTGGAGCTATATTTTTATTCACCACATGATATGTGTATTGCTTGGAGCATCATTTGATTTTTTTGTTTTGCTTGTTGTTTGAATAAAATACCAAGATCTTAAATTCTTAAATTTTAGAGAGTCTTCACATAGTTACGTAATTATTCAACTACTCATTGATCTTCACTTATATCTTTTGGAGTAGTTTGTCATTTGCTCTAGCACTTTACTTATATCTTTTAGAGCACGACGGTGGTTTTATCTTGAAGAAATAGATGAACTCTCATGCTTAACTTATATTATTTTGAGAGTCTTTTAGAACAGCATGGTAATTTTCCTTGGTTATGAATTTAGTCCTAATATGATGGGCATCAAAGAGGGATATAAAAAACTTTCATATAAAGTGCATTGGATACTATGAGAAGTTTGATTCTTGATAATTGTTTTGAGATATAAAGGTGGTAATGTTAGAGTCAAGCTAGTTGGGTAATTATGAAATTGAGAAATACTTGTGTTAAAGTTGGCAAGTCCTGTAGCATGCACGTATGGTGAACATTGTGTGAGAAATTTGAAGCATTGGGTGTTCTTTTATTGATTTCCTTATGAGTGGAGGTCGGGATCACGCGATGGTTAACTCCTACCAACCCTTCCCCTAGGAGCATGCATAGTAGTACTTTGCTTCGAGGGATAATAAACTTTTGCAATAAGTATATGAGTTCTTTATGACTAATGTGAGTCCATGGATTATACGCACTCTTACCCTTCCACAATTTGCTAGCCTCTATGGTATCGTGCATTGCCCTTTCTCACCTTGAGAGTTGGTGCAAACTTCGTTGGTGCATCCGAACCCCGTGATACGATACGCTCTATCACACATAAACCTCCTTATATCTTCCTCAAAACAGCCACCATACCTACCTATTATGGCATTTCTATAGCCATTCCGAGATATATTGCCATGCAACCTTCCGCCATTCCGTTTATTATGACACGCTCCATCATTGTCATATTGCTTTTGCATGATCATGTAGTTGACATCGTATTTGTGGCAAAGCCACCTTTGTAATTCTTTCATACATGTCGCTCTTGATTCATTGCATATCCCAGTACACCGCCGGAGGCATTCACATAAAGTCATATTTTGTCTTAAGTATTGAGTTGTAATTCTTGAGTTGTAAATAAATAAAAGTGTGATGATCTTCATTATTAGAGCATTGTCGCATGTGAGGAAAGGATGATGGAGACAATGATTCCCCCACAAGTCGGGATGAGACTCCAGACTTTATGCAAAATTAAAGAGGCCAAAGAAGCCCAAACAAAAAAAGAGGCCAAAGAAGCCCAAAAAAAGAGAAAAAAATGAGAGCAAAAGAGAGAAGGGACGATGTTACTATCCTTTCTCCACACTTATGCTTCAAAGTAGCACCATGATCTTCATGATAGAGAGTCTCCTATGTTGTCACTTTCATATACTAGTGGGAATTTTCCATTATAGAACTTGGCTTGTATATTCCAATGATGGGCTTCCTCAAAATGCCCTAGGTCTTCGTGAGCAAGCAAGTTGGATGCACACCCACTTAGTTTCTTTTGTTGAGCTTTCATACATTTATAGCTCTAGTGCATCCGTTGCATGGCAATCCCTACTCCTTGCATTGACATCAATTGATGGGCATCTCCATAGCCTGTTGATTTGACATCAATTAATGGGCATCTCCATAGCCTGTTGATTAGCTGCGTCAATGTGAGACTTTCTCCTTTTTTGTCTTCTCCACACAACATCCACCATCATACTCTACTCCACCCATAGTGCTATGTCCATGGCTTACGCTCATGTATTGCGTGAGGGTTGAAAAAGTTGAAGCGCGTTAAAAAGTATGAACCAATTTCTTGGCTGCACCGGGGTTGTGCGTGATGGGAGCATTTTGTGTGACGAAAATGAAGCATGGCCAAACTATATGATTTTGTAGGGATAAGCTTTCTTTGGCTATGTTATTTTGATAAGACATAAACTGCTTGGTTAGCATGCTTGAAGTATTACTATTTTTATGTCAATATTAAACTTTTATCTTGAATCTCATGGATGTGAACATTCATGCCACAATAAAGAAGATTACATTGATAAATATGTTAGGTAGCATTCCACATCAAAAATTCTGTTTTTATCATTTACCTACTCGAGGACGAGCAGGAATTAAGCTTGGGGTTGCTTGATACGTCTCCAACATATCTATAATTTATGATTGTTCCATGCTATTATATTATCCATCTAGGATGTTTTATATGCATTTATATGCTATTTTGTATGATTTTTGGGACTAACCTATTAACCTAGAGCCCAGTGCCAGTTTCTGTTTTCTCCTTGTTTTTGAGTTTTACAGAAAAGGAATATCAAACGGAGTCCAATTGACGTGCCAATTTTTGATGCTTTTATATGGACCAAAAAGAAGCCCCTGGAGTGAAAGAGTTGGGCCAGAAGAGACCTGGGCTGCCAACGAGGATGGGGGCGCGCCCACCTCCCTAGGCACGCCCCCTGCCTCATGGACAGCCCGGAGACCTCCCTGACTTGTTCCCGACGCCAAAAATTCCTATAAATACCCAAACCTCTAGAACATAACCTAGATCGTGAGTTCCGCCGCCGCAAGCCTCTGTAGCCACAAAAACCAATCGGGACCCTGTTCCGGCACCCTGTCGGAGGGGGGATCCATCACCGGTGGCCATCTTCATCATCCCGGCGCTCTCCATGACGAGGAGGGAGTATTTCACCCTCGGGGCTGAGGGTATGTACCAGTAGCTATGTGTTTGATCTCTCTCTCTCTCTCTCTCTCTCTCTCTCGTGTTCTTGATTTGGCACGATCTTGATGTATCGCGAGCCTTGCTATCATAGTTGGATCTTATGATGTTTCTTCCCCTCTACTCTGTTGTAATGGATTGAGTTTTCCCTTTGAAGTTATCTTATCGGATTGAGTCTTTAAGGATTTGAGAACACTTGATGTATGTCTTGCATGTGCTTATCTGTGGTAACAATGCGATATTCACGTGATCTACTTGATGTATGTTTTGGTGATCAACTTGTGGGTTCACCTTGTGAGCTTATGCATAGGGGTTGGCACACATTTTCGTCTTGACTCTCTTGTAGAAACTTTGGGGCATTCTTTGAAGTACTTTGGCTTGGTTTGAATAGATGAATCTGAGATTGTGTGATGCATATCGTATAATCATACCCACAGATACTTGAGGTGACATTGGAGTATCTAGGTGACATTACGGTTTTGGTTGATTTGTATCTTAAGGTGTTATTCTAGTACGAACTCTAGGATAGATTGAACGGACAGAATAGCTTCGTGTTATTTTACTACGGACTCTTGAATAGATCGATCAGAAAGGATAAATTTGAGGTGGTTTCGTACCCTACAATAATCTCTTCGTTTGGTCTCCGCTATTAGTGAATTTGGAGTGACTCTTTGTTGCATGTTGAGGGATAGTTATATGATCCAATTATGTTATTATTGTTGAGAGAACTTGCACTAGTGAAAGTATGCACCCTAGGCCTTGTTTACTAGCATTGCAATACTGTTTACGCTCACTTTTACCACTTTTTACCTTGCTGTTTTTATATTTTCAGATTACAAAAACCTATATCTATCATCCATATTGCACTTGTATCACCATCTCTTCACCGAACTAGTGCACCTATACAATTTACCATTGTATTGGGTGTGTTGGGGACACAAGAGACTCTTTGTTATTTGGTTGCGGGGTTGTTTGAGAGAGAGACCATCTTCATCCTACGCCTCCCACAGATTGATAAACCTTAGGTCATCCACTTGACTGAAATTTGCTACTGTCCTACAAACCTCTGCACTTGGAGGCCCAACAACGTCTACAAGAAGAAGGTTGTGTGGTAGACATCAAGGTACCAAAGTAATCCATGAGTGGATCACTGGATAGCGGTCAAGAATATCCTGAAGTACCTGAAAAGGACCAAGGATATGTTTCTCGTTTATGGAGGTGACGAAGAGCTCATCGTAAAGGGTTACGTCCATGATAGCTTCGACACAGATCCGGATGACTCTAAGTCGCAAACCAGATACATATTTATATTGAATGATGGAGCTTTCAGTTGGTGCAGTTCCAAGCAGAGCGTCGTGGCAGGATCTACATGTGAAGCGGAGTACATAGCTACTTCTGAAGCAGCGCATGAAGGAGTCTGGATGAGGGAGTTCATATCCGATCTGGGTGTAATACCCAGTGCATCGGGTCCAATGACAATCTTTTGATACAACACTGGAGCAATTGCCTTAGCCAAGGAATCCAAGTTTCACAAGAGAACCAAACACACCAAGCGACGCTTCAACTCCATTCGTTAAAAGGTCAAGGATGGATACATTTTTTTTTGAATTTTCACCGGGGGGGAGAGAGTTTCCCCCACCTGAATATATTGATCACGGCGGCTAGGCCTCCAGAGTTTTACAGAGAGAGAGCTTTTAAAGACAAGACAAGATAAACATGGGTACAAACCACCCGAGTGGGGGGGGGGGGGACAAGCCTAGTTTGCTAGGGCCACAAGCCAGGAGTCGACATGAGCCCGGTGGTCTTGTTTCAAATGCACACGCCACAGATCGGCATCCTCTCTACACCACTGACGGGCCCTTGCCAAGGACGGCACCAGCCGCTGGAAGACCATGGCGTTGCGATGCTTCCATAGCTGCCAGCAGCACAGCATCACAAATTCCCTTTCAGAGGCGACCACATTTCTTGCCGCCCTAGCTAGGGCGTTCAGGTTGGAAGGCGACGCCTCGTCCACGCACACCCCCACTTTGTGCCAGAAACCTACCGCGAACGGGCAAGCAAACATCAGGTGGTCTGCAGTCTCGAGTACGGCAGAGCACAGGGGGCAGCCAGCCTCATCGGCAGCAAGGATGCACTTCCGAAGCAAGACGTCCCGCGTGTGGATGCGTCTCTGAACCAGCAGCCAGCAGAACACTATGACTCTGGACGGCACGCGCGCACCCCAGATCATAGCAGCGAAGGGGACGGTGACCCCGCCGAACCGCAAGAGGGCGTAGACCGAACTGGAGGACAACCCCTCCGCGCGCGCCCGAGCGTGGATCAGCCGACGCTCATCGGTGCCTTCACAGCGCGGCGCCTCGCCCAACAGCCTCTGAACCTCCCGCAATTCGCGCGCACCCACGCCCGTGAGCCTTGGGACCAGAAAGCTAGTAAGCCCGACCCGCCTCACCTGCCATACTGTGACCTCGACCTCGACAGCGTGCGAGAGGAGAGCGGGGAAGGCCGAGGCGATTGCACCACAAGGAAGCTAGCAGTCCCACCAGAAGGAGCAGCACCTGCCATCCCCTACGTCCACCCTTGTGAGGGATCGGTAGAGCGGCAGCAGCTTGACGGTGGAGGCCCGGTGCTCGCCCAGCGCCAGCTCGCCGCGCGAGAGGAGAGAGTGACCGGCCGCGCCAGCCCAGCCCCACGACGCCCATCTCGACTGCGGCGAGGCATGCAGCCGGTGTATCATCTTGAGAAGGAGACACTCATTTTGGGTGGCTAGGTCACGCACCCCTAGGCCACCTTCGGCTTTAGCGCGGCAGACTTGCCGCCACCCGACCAGGCATTGGGCACCGGAAGCCCGTTCAGCGATGTTCCAGAGGAACGAGCGATGGAGCCCATCCAGAGCATGGATGACAACAGGCGGCAGGAGCAGCGCTGCCATGGCATAGGTTGGCAGGGCGTCGAGGACGGCATTGATGAGGACGAGCCGCCCAACTGGCGAGAGAAGGCGAGCAGCCCAACCGGCAAGGTATTTATCCACCTTCGCGATCATGGGCAAGAAGTCGGCGAAGCGCAGTTTTTTCCATGACAGAGGCAGGCCCAAGTACGACTCTAGGAACACGCCGGCGGGCACCCCAAGGCGGCCACCACCTGCTCCACAACGTCGGCGTCAGAATGCATAGGGACGAGGGTGCTTTTGGCGAAGTTGATCACCAGCCCGGTGGCCTCTGCGAACTGGTCCAGAAGCAGCTTTAGGCACGCCGCCCCCCGCCCACACGCCCTCATGATAATCAGGGTAAGGATGGATACATAGAAATTTTCAAAGTACATGCGGATCTGAATGTGGCAGACCTGTTGACTAAACCTCTTCTGCAGGCAAAACATGATCAGCACCAAGACTCCATGGGTGTTAGGTTCATTACTATGTAATCTAGATGATTGACTCTAGTGCAAGTGGGAGACTGTTCGAAATATGCCCTAGAGGCAATAATAAAGTGGTTATTATTATATTTCCTTAATCATGGTAAAGTTTTATCATTCATGCTATAATTGTATTGATTGGAAACTTAAATACATGTGTGAATACATAAGCAAATACTAAGTCCCTAGTAAGCCTCTACTAGACTAGCTCATTGATTAAAAGATGGTTTATGTTTCCTGACCATAGAGATGAGCTATCATTTGATACGGGATCACATCATTAGAAGAATGATCTGATGGACAAGACCCATCCGTTAGCTTAGCATATGATCGTTCAGTTTATTGCTACTGCTTTCTTAATGTCAAATACATATTCCTTCAACCATGAGATCATGCAACTCCCAGACTCCGGAGGAATACCTTGTGTGCTATCAAACATCACTTCGTAATTGTGTGATCATAAAGGTGCTCTACAGGTATCTCCGAAGGTGTCTGTTGAGTTGGCGTGAATCAAGATTGGGATTTGTCATTTCGTATGATGGAGAGGTATCTTTGGGCCCTCTCGGTAATACAACATCACAATAAGCTTGCAAGAAAAGTGACTAAGGAGTTAGTTACAAGATGATGTATTACGGAACGAGTAAAGAGACTTGTCGGTAATGAGATTGAACTAGGTATGGAGATACCAGGATCAAATCTTGGGCAAGTAACATACCGACGGACAAAAGGAACTATGTATGTTGTCATAAAGGTTCGACTGATAAAGATCTTCGTAGAATATGTAGGAACAAATATGGGCATCCAGGTCTCACTATTGGTTATCGGAGAAGCATCTCGGTCATGTCTACATCATTCTCGAACCCGTAGGGTCTGCACGTTTAACATTCGTTGACAATATAGTACTATATGAGTTATGTATGCTGGTGACGGAATGTTGTTCAGAGTCCCGGGTGTGATCACGAACATGACGAAGAGCTCCGGAATGGTACAGAGGTAAAGATTGATATATAGAAAGATAGTATTTGGTCTCCGGAAAGGTTTCAGAACGCACCGAATAATTATTGGATCACCAGAAGGGGTTCTCGAAGGCCATGGGAAGTTACTGGGCCTACAATGCCAAGGAGAGGGGGACACACCAGCTCACAATGGGATAGCGCGCCCACCTCCTAGCCACCGGCCCTAAGGGAAGGAAAGAGGAGGGGCTAGCCCCGTCCTGCCTTTCTCCACACAAGGGAGGAAGGAAGGGGAGGCTCCCTAAGACAACCAGCCCCCTTTCCTCCCCCCTCCCCCGCGCGCTAAGAAGGAAGGGTAGCGCACCAGTGCAGGCGCCCTAGGGTGGCCGCCGGCCCCCTTGGGGTGCGCCTAGGGCAGCCTCCCCTCCCCCTCACGTATATATATGAGAGGAGGGGAGGGGGCAACACACACCATGAATCCCAAGCCGTGTGCGGTGCCCCCTCTCCCTTTAGTTCTCCTCCGTCCAAATCCGTTGTGCTTGGCGAAGTCCTGCAGAATAGTTTCACCACCACCATCACCTTGCTGTTGTGCTGCCGAAACTCATCTACTACTTCGCCCCTCTTGCTGGATCGAGAAGGCGAGGACGTCATCAAGCTGAACATGTGTTGAACGCGGAGGTGCCGTGCATTCGGTTCTTGATCGGAATTGATTTGGAAGGTGTACGATTACATCAACCGCGTCGATAAATGCTTTCGCTTAGCGATCTTCAAGGGTATGTAGATGCTCTCCCCCTCTCGTAGCTATGCATCTCCATGGATAGATCTTGCATGTGCGTAGAATTATTACTTTTTTGTTTTCCATGCAACGTTCCCCAACAGATGGACCCAAAAGAAATGGGGTATTTGAAAGTTGATGGCATGGATGGCCAACTTGGGAAATTTTATTCCAGATGTCATATACATAGAGGTATACTAGAAACACAAGTTTTGAGAAGCACAAGCTTCCCCTGGCAGGATAAAGTTAATCCCCTCCATCTCATCACAGTGTTAATGATCTTATCTACTATGTGTTGTATATCATTTTTTGTTAGTTTAGAATATGAAATGGGACACCCCAAATAATTTAAGGGAAATAGTTAATTTTACAGCAGAAGACCCGAGCAAAGACCTTAGCAGACTCATCATCCAAGTTACTAGTAAGCATGTCACTTTCATGGAAACTAATCTTCATTCCATAATAACGATTCAAAATAAGAGATAAGCTACTTAAGAGACCTAGCACTGAAGTAGAATGATTGAGGAATAAGATTGTGTCATCAACGTATCGAAAGCTAACTAGACCACGAAGAAGGATATTTAAAAGTGGCCCAAGTGGCCCACTTCTACAAGGGGGGAAGGGGGCGCCACCTCTATTGGGCCCAATTGGCCCAATATGCTTTCCATCACTTGGCCTTTTAAGGTCTGTTGATATTTAAATAAATATAAAAGCCTCCTAACATGTTTAGAGCCTTTTATTATTAATATAACATCACCGGAAACTATTTGCACCTGTATATAATTTATTGATATTTCCTAGTAAACCCCAAAACCCTTCCGGTGACCCCGAAATGCTTCTGGTTCCTCTCAAAACTATTTTGAATATTAATGAAACTATTTCATAAATATTTTCTTATTACTCCTGTCCTATTAACACTCAACATATTGTGATTACCTTAAGCTTGTGACCCTGCAGGTTCGGTAAAACATAGATATGAACAAAACCCCTTTCATTCAATGGCCGATAGCGGAACCATGGACGTCCATATCGATACATGTGAGTACACGAATGACATTCCAGTGAACTTTTTGTTATCATGTGTTATTCCATTTGCTTTGTGATACTTTACAAAACCCGAGGTGAGATATATCGGTATTCTCTGTTGGGGAACGTAGTAATTTCAAAAAAATTCCTACGCACACGCAAGATCATGGTGATGTATAGCAACGAGAAGGGCAGTGTATCTTCATACCCTTGAAGATCGCTAAGCGGAAGCGTTTATCAACGCGGTTGATGTAGTCGTACGTCTTCACGATCCGACCGATCCAAGTACCGAATGCACGGCACCTCCAAGTTCTGCACACGTTCAGCTCGATGATGTCCTCGCCTTCTCGATCCAGCAAGACGGGTGAAGTAGTAGATGAGTTCCGGCAGCACGACGGCGTGGTGATGGTGTTGGTGAAGAACAATCTCCGCAGGGCTTCGCCTAAGCACTACGGAAACTATGACAGAGGATAAACTAGAGGGGACGGGGTTGCCGACACACGGCTTGGTGTTTCTTAATGTGTCTTTGGTGCTAGCCCTGCCCCTCTATTTATATGTTGAGCCTTGGGGTCGAAACTTGGAGTAAAAGCCTCCACAAAGTCGGTTTCACCCGAAAGGCAAGAGTCCTTCTCGGACTCCAGGGCCAGACGCCCGGGTTCCCGGCGTCTGGACCCAGACGCCAGGGACCCTGGCGTCTGGCCCCTGGACTCCGCAAAACTTCCTTTTGCGCTTTCCAAAAACCTTGTGGGCTTTCCCCTTTGCCCAAATAACGTGTTCTCGTACCCAAACATTTCGGGAAACATCCGGAACCCCTTCCGATGAATTTCGGAACCCTTCCGGAGATCAAACACTATTATCCCATATATCAAACTTTATCTCCGGACCATTCCGGAGTTCCTCGTCATGTCCATGATCTCATCCGGGACTCCGGACAACATTCGGTTACCAACATGCATAACTCATATAATACTATATCGTCAACGAAACGTTAAGCGTGTGGACCCTACGGGTTCGAGAACTATGTAGACATCACCGAGACACGTTTCCGGTCAATAACCAATAGCGGGACCTGGATGCCCATATTGGCTCCCACATATCTACGAAGATCTTTATCGGTCAAACCGCATAACAACATACGTTGTTCCCTTTGTCATCAGTATGTTACTTACCCGAGATTCGACCGTCGGTATCCAATACCTAGTTCAATCTCGTTACCGGCAAGTCTCTTTACTCGTTACGTAATGCATCATTTCGTAACTAACTCATTAGCTACATTGCTTGCAAGGCTTATAGTGATGTGCATTACCGAGAGGACCCAGAGATACCTCTCTGACAATCGGAGTGACAAAACCTAATCTCGAAATACGCCAACCCAACATTTACCGTTGGAGACACCTGTAGAGCTCCTTTATAATCACCCAGTTACGTTGTGACATTTGGTAGCACACGAAGTGTTCCTCCGGTAAACGGGAGTTGCATAATCTCATAGTTACAGGAACATGTATAAGTCATGAAGAAAGCAATAGCAACATACTAAATGATCAAGTGCTAGGCTAACGGAATGGGTCATGTCAATCACATCATTCTCCTAATGATGTGATCCCGTTAATCAAATGACAACACATGTCTATGGTTAGGAAACATAACCATCTTTGGTTAATGCGCTAGTCAAGTAGAGGCATACTAGTGACGTTATGTTTGTCTATGTATTCACACATGTATCATGTTTCCGGTTAATACAATTCTAGCATGAATAATAAACATTTATCATGATATGAGGAAATAAATAATAACTTAATTGCCTCTAGGGCATATTTCCTTCAGTCTCCCACTTGCACTAGAGTCAATAATCTAGATTACACAGTAATGATTCTAACACCCATGTAGTCTTGGTGCTGATCATGTTTTGCTCGTGGAAGAGGCTTAGTCAACGGGTCTGCAACATTCAGATCCGTATGTATCTTGCAAATCTCTATGTCTCCCACCTGGACTTCGTCTCGGATGGAATTGAAGCGTCTCTTGATATGCTTGGTCCTCTTGTGAAATCTGGATTCCTTTGCCAAGGCAATTGACCAGTATTGTCACAGAAGATCTTCATTGGTCCCGATGCACTAGGTATGACACCTAGATCGAAAATGAACTCCTTCATCCAGACTCCTTCATTTGCTGCTTCCGAAGCAGCTATGTACTCTGCTTCACATGTAGATCCCGCTATGATGCTTTGTTTAGAACTGCACCAACTTACAGCTCCACCGTTTAATAAAAATATGTATCCGGTTTGTGATTTAGAATCGTCCGAATCAGTGTCAAAGCTTGCATCGACGTAACCATTTACGACTAGCTCTTTGTCACCTCCATATACGAGAAACATATCCTTAGTCCTTTTTAGGTATTTCAGGATGTTCTTGACCGCTGTCCAGTGATCCACTCCTGGATTACTTTGGTACCTCCCTGCTAAGCTTATTGCTAAGCATACGTCAGGTCTGGTACACAGCATTGCATACATTATAGAGCCTACGGCTGAAGCATAGGGAACATCTTTCATTTTCTCTCTATCTTCTGCTGTGGTCGGGCTTTGAGTCTGACTCAACTTCACACCTTGTAATACAGGGAAGAACCCTTTCTTCGCCTGATCCATTTTGAACTTTTTCAAAACTTTATCAAGGTATGTTCTTTGTGAAAGTCCTATTAAGCGTCTTGATCTATCTCTATAAATCTAGATGCCCAATATGTAAGCAGCTTCACCGAGGTCTTTCATAGAAAAACTTTTATTCAAGTATCCCTTTATGCTATCCAGAAATTCTATTTCATTTCCAATTAATAATATGTCATCCATATATAATATCAGAAATGCTACAGAGCTCCCACTCACTTTCTTGTAAATACAGGCTTCTCCAAAAGTCTGTATAAAACCATATGCTTTGATCACACTATCAAAGCATTTATTCCAACTCCGAGATGCTTGCACCAGTCCATAAATGGATCGCTGGAGCTTTCACACTTTGTTACTCCTTTTGGATCAACAAAACCTTCTGGTTGCATCATATACAACTCTTCTTCCAGAGATCCATTCAAGAATGCAGTTTTGACATCCATTTGCCAAATTTCATAATCATAAAATGCGGCAATTGCTAACTTGATTCGGACAGACTTAAGCATTGCTACGGGTGAGAAAGTCTCATCGTAGTCAACCCCTTGAACTTGTCGAAAACCTTTTGCAACAAGTCGAGCTTTATAGACAGTTACATTACCATCAGCGTCAATCTTATTCTTAAAGATCCATTTATTCTCAATGGCTTGCTGATCATTGGGCAAGTCAACCAAAGTCCATACTTTGTTCTCATACATGGATCCCATCTCGGATTTCATGGCTTCTAGCCATTTTGCGGAATCTGGGCTGATCATCGCTTCCTCATAGTTCGTAGGTTCACCATGGTCAAGTAACATGACTTCCAGAATAGGATTACCGTACCACTCTGGTGTGGATCTTACTCTGGTAGACCTATGAGGTTCAGTAGAAACTTGATCTGAAGTTTCATGATCAATATCATTAGCTTCCTCACTAATTGGTGTAGTTGTCGAAGGAACCGGTTCTTGTGATGGACTACTTTCCAATAAGGGAGCAGGTACAGTTACCTCATCAAGTTCTACTTTCCTCCCACTCACTTCTTTCGAGAGAAACTCCTTCTCTAGAAAGGATCCGAATTTAGCAACGAAAATATTGCCCTCAGATCTGTGATAGAAGGTGTACCCAACAGTCTCTTTTGGGTATCCTATGAAGACACATTTCTCCGATTTGGGTTCGAGCTTATCTGGTTGAAGTTTCTTCACATAAGCATCGCAGCCCCTAACTTTAAGAAACGACAACTTTGGTTTCTTGCCAAACCACAGTTCACGAGGCGTCGTCTCAACGGATTTTGATGGTGCCCTATTTAACGTGAATGCGATCGTCTCTAAAGCATAACCCCAAAATGATAGCGGTAAATCAGTAAGAGACATCATAGATCGCACCATATCTAGTAAAGTACGATTATGACATTTTGACACACCATTTCGTTGTGGTGTTCCGGGTGGCGTGAGTTGCGAAACTATTCCGCATTGTTTCAAATGTAAACCAAACTCGTAACTCAAATATTCTCCTCCATGATCAGATCGTAGAAATTTTATTTTCTTGTTACGATGATTTTCCACTTCACTCTGAAATTCTTTGAACTTTTCAAATGTTTCAGACTTATGTTTCATTAAGTAGATATACCCATATCTACTCAAATCATCTGTGAAGGTGAGAAAATAATGATACCCGCCGTGAGCCTCAATATTCATTGGACCACAAACATCAGTATGTATGATTTCCAACAAATCAGTTGCTCGCTCCATAGTTCCGGAGAACGGCGTTTTAGTCATCTTGCCCATGAGGCATGGTTCGCAAGTACCAAGTGATTCATAATCAAGTGATTCCAAAAGTCCATCAGTATGGAGTTTCTTCATGCGCTTTATACCGATATGACCTAAACGGCAGTGCCACAAATAAGTTGCACTATCATTATCAACTCTGCATCTTTTGGCTTCAACACTATGAATATGTGTATCACTACTATCGAGATTCAATAAAAATAGACCACTCTTCAAGGGTGCATGACCATAAAAGATATTACTCATATTAATAGAACAACCATTATTCCCTGATTTAAATGAATAACTGTCTCGCATCAAACAAGATCCAGATGTAATGTGCATGCTCAACACTGGCACCAAATAACAATTATTTAGGTCTAAAACTAATCCCGATGGTAGATGTAGAGGTAGCATGCCAGCCGCGATCACATCGACTTTGGAACCATTTCCCACGCGCATCGTCACCTCGTCATTAGCCAATCTTCGCTTAATCCGTAGTCCCTGTTTCGAGTTGCAAATATTAGCAACAGGACTAGTATCAAATACCCAGGTACTACTGCGAGCATTAGTAAGGTACACATCAATAACATGTATATCACATATACCTTTGTTCACTTTGCCATCCTTATTATCCGCCAAATACTTGGGGCAATTCCGCTTCTAGTGTCCAGTCTGCTTGCAGTAGAAGCACTTAGTCTCAGGCTTAGGACCAGACTTGGGTTTCTTCTCTTGAGCAGCAACTTGTTTGTTGTTCTTCTTGAAGTTCCCCTTCTTCTTCCCTTTGCCCTTTTTCTTGAAACTGGTGGTCTTGTTGACCATCAACACTTGATGCTCCTTCTTGATTTCTACCTCCGTAGCTTTTAGCATTGAGAAGAGCTCGGGAATAGTCTTGTCCATCCCTTGCATATTATAGTTCATCACGAAGCTCTTGTAGCTTGGTGGTAGTGATTGAAGAATTCTGTCAATGACACTATCATCAGGAAGATTAACTCCCAGTTGAATCAAGTGATTATTATACCCAGACATTTTGAGTATGTGTTCACTGACAGAACTATTCTCCTCCATCTTGCAGCTATAGAACTTATTAGAGACTTCATATCTCTCAATCCGGGCATTTGCTTAAAATATTAACTTCAACTCCTGGAACATCTCATATGCTCCATGACGTTCAAAACGTCGTTGAAGACCCGGTTCTAAGCCGTAAAGCATGGCACACTGAACTATCGAGTAGTCATCAACTTTGCTCTGCCAGACGTTCTTAACGTCGTTAGTTGCATCAGCAGCAGGCCTGGCACCCAGCGGTGCTTCCAGGACGTAATTCTTTTGTGCAGCAATGAGGATAATCCTCAGGTTACGGACCCAGTCCGTGTAATTGCTACCATCATCTTTCAACTTTGCTTTCTCAAGGAACGCATTAAAATTCAACAGAACAACAGCACGAGCCATCTATCTACAACAAACATAGACAAGCAAAATACTATCAGGTACTAAGTTCATGATAAATTTAAGTTCAATTAATCATATTACTAAAGAACTCCCACTTAGATAGACATCCCTCTAATCCTCTAAGTGATTACGTGATCCATATCAACTACACCATGCCCGATCGTCACGTGAGATGGAGTAGTTTCAACGGTGAACATCAATATGTTAATCATATCTACTATATGATTCACTCTTGACCTTTCGGTCTCCGTGTTCCGAGGCCATATCTGTTATATGCTAGGCTCGTCAAGTTTAACCTGAATATTCCGCGTGCGCAACTATTTTGCACCCGTTATATTTGAACGTAGAGCCTATCACACCCGATCATCACATGGTGTCTCAGCACGAAGAACTTTCGCAACGGTGCATACTCAGGGAGAACACTTCTTGATAATTTTAGTGAGAGATCATCTTAAAATGCTACCGTCAATCAAAGCAAGATAAGATGCATAAAGGATAAACATCACATGCAATCAATATAAGTGATATGATATGGCCATCATCATCTTGTGCTTGTGATATCCATCTCCGAAGCACCATCGTGATCACCATCGTCACCGGGGCGACACATTGATCTCCATCGTAGCATCGTTGTCGTTACGCCATCTATTGCTTCTACGACTATCCCTACCACTTAGTGATAAAGTAAAGCAATTACAGGGCGTTTGCATTTCATACAATAAAGCGACAACCATATGGCTCCTGCCAGTTGCCGATAACTTCGGTTACAAAACATGATCATCTCATACAATAAAATATAGCATCACGTCTAGACCATATCACATCACAACATGCCCTGCAAAAACAAGTTAGACGTCCTCTACTTTGTTGTTGCAAATTTTACGTGGCTGCTACGGGCTTAGCAAGAACCATTCTTACCTACGGATCAAAACCACAATGATAGTTTGTCAAGTTAGTGGTGTTTTAACCTTCGCAAGGACCGGGCGTAGCCACACTCGGTTCAACTAAAGTGAGAGAGACAGACACCCGCCAGTCACCTTTAATCACAAGTGCTCGTAACGGTGAAACTAGTCTCGCGTAAGCGTACGCGTAATGTCGGTTCGGGCCGCTTCATCTCACAATACCGCTGAACCAAAGTATGACATGCTGGTAAGCAGTATGACTTGTATCGCCCACAACTCACTTGTCTTCTACTCGTGCATATGACATCTACGCATAAAACCAGGCTCGGATGCCACTGCTGGGGAACGTAGTAATTTCAAAAAAAATCCTACGCACACGCAAGATCATGGTGATGTGAGTGTATCTTCATACCCTTGAAGATCGCTAAGTGGAAGCGTTTATCAATGCGGTTGATGTAGTCGTACGTCTTCACGATCCGACCAATCCAAGTACCAAACGCACGGTACATCCGAGTTCTGCACACGTTCAGCTCGATGACGTCCTCGCCTTCTCGATCCAGCAAGACGGGCGAAGTAGTAGATGAGTTCCGGCAGCACGACGGTGTGGTGACGGTGTTGGTGAAGAACAATCTCCGCAGGGCTTCGCCTAAGAACTACGGAAACTATGACGGAGGATAAACTAGAGGGGACGGGGTTTCCGGCACACGGCTTGGTGTTTCTTGATGTGTATTTGGTGCTAGACCTGCCCCTCTATTTATATGTTGAGCCTTGGGTCGAAACTTGGAGTAAAAGCCTCCACAAATTCGGTTTCACCCGAAAGGCAAGAGTCCTTCTCGGACTCCAGGGCCAGACGCTAGGGTTCCCGGCGTCTGGCCCCTGGACTCTACAAAACTTCGTTTTGCACTTTCCAAAAACCTTGTGGGCTTTCCCCTTTGGCCCAAATAACGTGTTCTCGTACCCAAACATTTCGGGAAACATCCGGAACCCCTTCCGGTGAATTTCGGAACCCTTCCGGAGATCAAAAACTATTATCCCATATATCAAACTTTATCTCTGGACCATTCCAGAGTTCCTCGTCATGTCCATGATCTCATCCAAGACTCTGAACAACATTCGGTTACCAACATGCATAACTCATATAATACTATATCGTCAACGAAACGTTAAGCGTGCGGACCCTACGGGTTCGAGAACTATGTAGACATGACCGAGACACGTTTCCGGTCAATAACCAATAGCGGGACCTGGATGCCCATATTGGCTCCCACATATTCTACGAAGATCTTTATCGGTCAAACGGCATAACAACATACGTTGTTCCCTTTGTCATCGGTATGTTACTTACCCGAGATTCGATCGTCGGTATCCAATACCTAGTTCAATCTCGTTACCGGCAAGTCTCTTTACTCGTTACGTAATGCATCATTCCGTAACTAACTCATTAGCTACATTGCTTGCAAGGCTTATAGTGACGTGCACTACCGAGAGGGCCCAGAGATACCTCTCCGACAATCGGAGTGACAAAACCTAATCTCGAAATACGCCAACCCAACATATACCTTTGGAGACACCTGTAGAGCTCCTTTATAATCACCCAGTTACGTTGTGACATTTGGTAGCACACAAAGTGTTCCTCCGGTAAACGGGAGTTGCATAATCTCATAGTTACAGGAACATGTATAAGTCATGAAGAAAGCAATAGCAACATACTAAACGATCAAGTGCTAGGCTAACGGAATGGGTCATGTCAATCACATCATTCTCCTAATGATGTGATCCCGTTAATCAAATGACAACACATGTCTATGGTTAGGAAACATAACCATCTTTGATTAATGAGCTAGTCAAGTAGAGGCATACTAGTGACGTTATGTTTGTCTATGTATTCACACATGTATCATGTTTCCGGTTAATACAATTCTAGCATGAATAATAAACATTTATCATGATATGAGGAAATAAATAATAACTTTGTTATTGCCTCTAGGGCATATTTCCTTCATTCTCTTGAGTCATACACATGCTCACTATACCGGTCTCCTCGTTGCCGGTTTTGTTCTTCTTTCTCGTTGGCATGTTCCAGCAACCCCGTGATATAGTCACCCGTGTCTAGCCAAACAATGATGAATGACGTCACACCGAGAGGGCCCTGAGAATATCTTTGCATCGTTGGAGGAGCAAATCCCACTCTCGAGTTATCTAGTCCCTTGTCAAACTTTCTGATGAATCTGTCAGTTGTCATTAGGATCATTGTATTACCGTTGACGTTTGAGCAACCCCAAAGTTCATCGTACGGTAAGAAGTGACTACGATACTCTCATGGTCTAAGGAGCTAAACACACGTTAACACTCCATGTTATAACAATTGACTTCTGACGATATTATCTCATAGTATAACAAACAAGTTGGGTTTGATTCAATATGATCGTTCTTCTAACATCATACTCTCAATGTTGTTTTATGACTATTGTTGCACTTAAGGATATCTAAGATCCAGAAAACATAATCGCCAACAAAACTTGAGCTAGTCTTAGAGGCGAGACTAAGAATTTTGTTTTACCATTTATCATTCCACACATGCATATGAATTTTTCATTGAATCACATATTCCAGGATCATAGCAGTTATAGCATAGAATATAAACTTTCAATTATGAATATAGGAATATAATAATACAATATTATTGCCTCTAGTGCATATATCCAACACAAGGAGGATATGTAGAGCCATTGGCATACGATCTCATCACCACACAATGGAACAACTTTGGAAAATAGCAATGTTGCCACACCTACCGACCTCCATCACCACATTCATCCTTCTCCTTTTCTGTGAAAAAATTGGATGCTAGAAATGCACGAGTTTTCTGCGGTGTCAACCTTCTTGATGCCAATGATGTAATCCTAAGCACAGAAATAACTTTGGACATGAATACTTTGAGTCTATCTAATCCATTTATCTCCATTTCCATAAGGAAATTCTAGCTAAACCTATCCCAAGCTTTCTCATTGTCCAGCTTAAGGATAATAGCCTCATATAACCGGATCTATGTACCTCATGGATGACTTCATGAGCATTAATCACACTTTTTAGAATACATCTCTCTTTTATAAAAGCAGCTTGGTTGAGGGGAATAAGCATATCTCCAAGAGGGGAAACTCTACTTGTCATGGCCTTAGTGAAGATTTCAAAAGATCGATTGCTAAGGCTAATTTGGCGCGACATCATTTGCTTTAAGGTTTAGAGTAACAATTGCAAATTCAGTCTAAAAGCATCGAAAGAACCATTTTCAAAATCTCCAACAAGAGCCACTTTTTTAGCTTCCAACAAGAGCCACTTTCCACTTTTTTTTTGAAAGATCCAGGTCCTACGGCTTCATTGATTTAGAAGAAAGCAGTGGGAAACATGATGATCAAGTGATCAATGGTGGTGCTACATAGAGAAGGAAGAACAGAAAAGATAAAGGGTGCAAGGCCACTATCTCATGATCGGGTCCCCAAACAGGGGCTCTAAACAGGTTGCGCCAGCTAGTCTCCATTTCTGAATGTTTGTGCGGACAACATGGATGATATCTTCGCTTGAAGGTGTCTTCGCCCTGAAAACATAGTTGTTCCTCTCCTTCCAAATTTCCCATGGTACCATCGGGAGCAAAGATCGGACGCCTCATTTGTGTGCTTGCGGTGTGAGGTTGGTCAGCTTCTGACAGTGGGGGATCGACGATCTGCCAGTCACCCACAGGTATAGAAACGCTGCACAGCCCTGCCACGAGGCCACTCGGCGCCAAATTTCAGCAGAGAGTGGGCACTCCCACATCAGGTGTGCGGAAGTTTCCAAGTTTCTCATGCAAAGAGGGCAGAAGTATCCATTCGGCCAGCCTCTTCTTCGTAGACGATCATTGACCCACAATCTGTTGCGGTGGAGCAGCCATGCGAAGAGCTTCATGTTGCCGGGGGCCCAAGCTTTCCAGATGTTAGACTTGAAACCAGCGGCCGTCGGGGACTGGAGGAATTGGAATCGATAAGCTGCCCATGTGTTGTATGCATTGCCTCCTCCCGCTGTCCAGCGAATCTGGTCCAATTGCCATTCCCTAATCACTTTGCCCGAGCTCTGAATTTTCCTCCATAGCTGCAGGAATTTAGTGACGATATCCAGGGTGTTTCCATGTTGCAGATCTCTAATCCATTGCTCATTGAGGAGGGTTGCTGCTACGGTTCTATTTTTTTCTTCTTGAGTGCTTGAAGAGGGTAGGGAAGACTGAACAGAGAGGGGCCGAGCCAAGCCAAGAGCATTTCCAGAAGCTCGCAGTCTGCCTGTTGCCGATGGCGATCTGGGTGGCTCAAGTGAAGAGAAGCTGGTCCTTAGGGTTGGCATCGATCGGGAAGGCCATCCAAGGGTGGGGTGGCTGTTGCCAGGACTGCCAAAGCCAACACAGGCGAAGAGCAGAGCCAAAATGTTGGAGGTTTGGGATACCCAGCCCTCCCTTGTCAATCGGCAAACAAACTGAATCCCAAGCCACTTTGCATTTGCCACCAGTCAGCGCATCCTCTTGAGACCAAAGAAATCTGCGCCCTGACTTGTCCAACTCCTTAAGGATCTTTTTGGGGACTTTGAGCACCGTGATAGCGTAGGAAGGTAGTGCGGAGAGAACAGCGCGCACTAGCACTCGGCGTGCCGCCAGATTCATTAGTTTTCCCTTCCAACCAGCAAGGTGGGTGCGGACGCGATCAATCAGGAATTGAAGTTGCACCAGACGCAATTTACACGGGGAAAGAGGCAGGCCCAGAATGTTATCGGAAATGCAGCAGTCTGCCCTTTGAACTCCTGTAGCACATCTGGCAAGGACACCTCATCGCAGTTTATTGGGATCACGGCTGATTTCTCTTGGTTCAACTTCAGTCCAGTGGCTTGACCAAACGAAATGAGCAGCTCAAGCATGTTGGCCACTTCCTCCTTGATTGGATTTGCAAAATTGACTATGTCGTCCGTGTATAGGCTTATCCTGAGATCTATTCCACGACCTGGAAATGGAGCTAGCAGTCCTCGGTTGCCCGGCAGCTTCCAACAACCGGTGAAGAGGGTCAATCCCCATGATAAAAAGCAGAGGGGAGAGGGAGTCGCCCTGCCTCAGCCCCTTGTTGTGCTTGAAAGAAGGCCCTGGGATGCCGTTGAGAAGGCATGAGGAAGAGGCCGAGCAGAACATCAGCATCCTTCAATCCCTCCATTTAGAAGGGAAGCCCATTCGCTGCATGAGGTCTAGCATGTACTCCAAGGAGATGGAATCAAATGCTTTGGTGTTATCCAGCTTGAAAAACAGAGCACTTTTCTTTTGACGACGTAGCATCTTGATGCAGTTTTGCACGTATAGAAAGCTATCATGAATGCATTTGCCCTTCTGAAAAGCAGATCGTGCCGGGGAGATGACGTTGCTAAGAACCCTAGCCAGCCTGATGGAGAGAACTTTGGAAATTAGCTTTGCCACTGAATGGATGAGACTGATAGGTCTGTAGTGACCTAGCTGACTTGCACCATTTTTCTTTGGCAGCGGGCTGATGAGAGCAGTGTTTATCTCTGCGAAGTTCTGGCTAGCCAGTTGGTGGAATTTGTGGAATGCTGCCATGATTTCATCCTGAATGATCGGCCAACAAGATTTGTAGAACTGCCCCGTGAAATCGTCAGGGCCCAGGGCTTTTTCAGAGGAAGAGGCGATGATCGCTGCCCACACTTCGGCGATAGTGAACGGCAAGACAGTCCCTGGCCATCGATCTGTGGAATGTGCATCGCATCCCAGTTTAGCACTTTCTCCCACTGCTCCCTATGACCGATCCCAGCAGCAAAATGCTCAAACACCGCCTCTTCTTTTTCAGAGTGGTCAAATAATTCTCTGTTGCCCACGGTCAGCGAGTGGATGAAGTTCTTCCTCCTACGGGCTCACATCTTTGCATGGAAAAGTTTGGTGTTGGCGTCGCCCGCTCGCAGCCAGCCAATCCTTGAAGCTTGCCTCTTCCTAGCTCTGTCGACTGCAGCAATGCCTAGCACTTTGATCTTCAGCTGCTTTCTGAGATGAAACTTGGCGCTTGAAAGTTTTCTGAATTCCTAGGCTGTGTCAAGCTGCAGAATCACCTCGTTGGTGATATGGAACTGCATTTTCATCTTGCCAAAGGTGGCCTTACTCCAGATTTTCAGATCATCCGCAACTCTGGCCAGCTTTCTCTTGATCCTGACGAAGGGGCAGTCGTGGTTCACAAGACGATGCCATGCATGTTGCACCGTTTCAAAAAAGTGAGGAAATTTCGGCCAGAAATTTTCAAATCTGAATCTAGCTGGTCTGAAAGGAGCAGAGGCTTTGGTGAGCAGCAGTGGGCAGTGGTCTGGGAATGAAGTTGAAGCTGCAGTTAGAATGAAATCTGGGTGGTTTTCCTCCCACTGAGAATTGCAGAAAAACTTGTGAATGCTGCAGAGGGTTGGATCTTCTCGTTTGTTGCTCCAGGTGAATCTGCGGTTTTTGCATTTGATCTTTCTCAAATCAGCTGCATCAATAGCTCTCCTGAATCTTCCCATCATCCTCCTGTTTAGGTTGGAGTTGTTTTTATCTCTTGCCTGGTAAATCATGTTGAAATCACCATTGATGAGCCAAGGTTCCCCTGCCGGGGGCGCGGCGTTAGCTAGTTCAGTTAGGAAATCCTCCTTCTGAGTATCATCAGTCGGTCCATACACTGTGGTAAGCCAAAATCCTACACTACTAGAGAGAAGCTCTAGTCTAGCCGTGATCGTGAATCTGCCTATTCTATGAGAAGAGATGTTGACAACTAGCTTGTCCCAGAAGATCGTCGCGCCACCTCTCGTACCTATTGCTGGCAACACAGTGCAGCCCTAAAGATTTGGGCCTCCGACCTCACATGCCAGCGAAGACGACCATGATTCTACTTTTGTTTCTTGGAGACAAAGCACCGAAACTCTATGTGCTTGCACTACTTCACAGATTGTTGAGCGACGGGCTGGCCAGTTCAAGCCCCTGATGTTCCAGGACATGTAATTCAGATGGTCGTCATTCATGAGGACACCAAGCAATTCTCCGTCGTCTACATTTACTAATTCGAAGCAAAACACACATCTTACAACAATCCGGGGGACGACGGTGCCCACCAGCAGGCCCAAAACCCCGCTGTCGACAACCTAACCTCAACCTTGGCACCTGGTACATAGGAACTAGACCTAACTCGAACTGGTTTAGGACCAGCCGACGATGAAGACTAAAAGCAGAAGGGAAATCTAACATCAGACAACTACATCCTCCTCGTCGCTGGCCATCCCGGCCATGCTAGTGGCGATCTTGAGCGCGGCCTGATCCAGAACCGTGAGCTTGGCGATTGCAGCAATGTCACCGGAGAGAGGCTCTTGGAAACGCTTCATTAGGGCAGCTGCCGCCTTGGGAGTCATCGTATCCTTGGGGCCAAGCTTGCCCGGCTCCTGGACAAGCCTGAGCACCGCGCGCCGCGCCATCGGGGTTGGGTTTGCCGCTGCAGCCTGGCATGCACTACAGCGAGAAGGGGTGGATGAAGCCCGCGTCTTCGAGGAGCAGAGTGGCGGGGATGAGGAGGCAGCACGTCGATCAGAGGCGAGGGGACGGAGGAGAACAACTCAGCCGGAGCACTATGCCCATGGCTGCCCGCGAGCTGGATCTGGCCGACGCACACAGTGATCGCTGCGAGCTCGATGCCGACAGAGGCTGCCACGGGGGAGTTGATGTAGGGGAGCAGGCAGGGCAGCATCTCCGGGTTGGCCACCTCCTCAGAGCAAGCAGCAGGGCGGGGAGGGGAGCGGCCGTCGTCTTCGAATGCCAGCGGCGAACACAGAGCCTCCACCATGGCGTTCTCGAACTCGAGCTGCATGCAATCAGTGCGCGGAGGAGGGGACAGTGCACGTCCGGTGCCGGAGAAGGTGAAGAACTTAGCGACGGGGTCTTCCTCCTGTTGGGGTGGCGCAGCCGTGGAAGGGCGGAGCGGAAGGGGAGGCGTGGCGCGCAACACTGGAGAGTGGTCACGGCTGCCAGAGCCGTGACGGCGACCAGACGGGGTGCGGCTGCGCTGGCGCTGTGCTTCGACGACCACATCCGCATCGCTGCCCTTGGCGTGGCATCCACGATCGAGCAGCCGATCCTTCCAGGAGCGGCCCTGACCACCCTCACCCGCATCGTCGTCGTGGTCGCGTCTCCCCGCGCCAAGAATGGGGCCGCCGCAGCTGCCGCCCGCGGACCGGACAGAACGACTGCTGGACCGGCCCTGTCCATCCTCCACGTGGGCCACCCAGGTGCCCGGGTAGGTGCGCGGGAGGGGGCGATCGTCTTCATCCTTGGAGGAGGGGAGCCCGCTGAAGGAAATATGCCCTAGAGGTAATAATAAAGTTATTATTTATTTCCTCATATCATGATAAATGTTTATTATTCATGCTAGAATTGTATTAACCGGAAACATGATACATGTGTGAATACATAGACAAAACTATAGTCACTAGTATGCCTCTACTTGACTAGCTCATTAATGAAAGATGGTTATGTTTCCTAACCATAGACATGTGTTGTCATTTGATTAATGGGATCACATCATTAGAAGAATGATATGATTGACATGACCCATTCTGTTAGCCTAGCACTTGATCATTTAGCATACTGCTATTGCTTTCTTCATGACTTATACATGTTCCTGTAACTATGAGATTATGCAACTCCCGTTTACCGGAGGAACACTTTGGGTACTACCAAATGTCACAACGTAACTGGGTGATTATAAAGGAGTACTACAGGTGTCTCCAAAGGTACATGTTGGGTTGGTGTATTTCGAGATTAGGTTTTGTCACTCCGATTGTCGGAGAGGTATCTCTGGGCCCTCTCGGTAATGCACATCACTATAAGCCTTGCAAGCAATGTAGCTAATGAGTTAGTTACGGAATGATGCATTACGTAACGAGTAAAGAGACTTGCCGGTAACGAGATTGAACTAGGTATTGGATACCGACGATCAAATATCGGGCAAGTAACATACCGATGACAAAGGGAACAACGTATGTTGTTATGCGGTTTGACCGATAAAAGATCTCCGTAGAATATGTAGGAACCAATATGGGCATCCTGGTCCCGCTATTGGTTATTGACCGAGAATGGTTCTAGGTCATGTCTACATAGTTCTCGAACCCGTAGGGTCCGCACGCTTAACGTTACGATGACAGTTTTATTATGAGTTTACAAGTTTTGATGTACCGAAGTTTGTTCGGAGTCCCGGATGTGATCACGGACATGACGAGGAGTCTCGAAATGATCGAGACATAAAGATTGATATATTGGACGACTATATTCGGACACCGGAAGTGTTCCGGGTGATTTCGGAGAAAACCGGAGTGCCGGAAGGGTTACCGGAACCCCCCGGGGAAGTATTGGGCCTTAGTGGGCCTGAGGGGAGAGAGAGGGCAGCAGCCCAGGAGGTGGCGCGCCCCCTCCCAAGGGGAGTCCGAATTGGACTAGGGGAGGGGGCGCGGTCCCTCTTTCCCTCCCCCTCTCCCCCTCTTTCCTTCCCCTTCCTCCTTCCTAGTTGGACTAGGAAAGGGGAGTCCTACTCCCACTAGGAGGAGGACTTCCCCCTCCTAGGCGCGCCCCAAGGGCCGGCCGGCCTCCCCCCTTGCTCCTTTATATACGGGGGTAGGGGGCACCCCAGAGACACACAAGTTGATCTACGGATCGTTCCTTAGCTGTGTGCGGTGCCCCCTCTACCATATTCCACCTCGGTCATATCGTCGCGGAGTTTAGGCGAAGCCCTGCGCCGGTAGAACATCATCATCGTCACCACGCCGTCGTGCTGACGGAACTCATCTCCGGAGCTTTGCTGGATCGGAGGCCGGAGATCGTCGTCGAGCTGAACGTGTGCTGAACTCGGAGGCTTCATACATTCGGTGCTTGGATCGGTCGGATTGTGAGGACGTACGACTACATCAACCGCGTTGTGCTAACGCTTCCGCTTACGGTCTACGAGGGTACGTGGACGAACACTCTTCCCTCTCGTTGCTATATCGTCACCATGATCTTGCGTGTACGTAGGAAATTTTTTGAAATTACTACGTTCCCCAACAGTGGCATCACAGCCTAGGTTCTATGCGTTGATGTTATATGCACGAGTAGAACACAAGTGAGTTGTGGGCGATACAAGTCATACTGCTTACCAGCATGTCATACTTTGATTTGGCGGTATTGTGAGATGAAGTGGCCTGGACCGACATTACGCGTACGCTTATGCGAGACTGGTTTCACCGTTACGAGCACTCGTGCTTAAAGGTGGCTGGCGGGTGTCTGTCTCTCTCACTTTAGCTGAATCGAGTGTGGCTACGCCCGGTCCTTGCGAAGGTTAAAACATCACCAACTTGACGAACTATCGTTGTGGTTTTTGATGCGTAGGTAAGAACGGTTCTTGCTAAGCCCGTAGCAGCCACGTAAAACTTGCAACAACAAAGTAGAGGACGTCTAACTTGGGTTTTGCAGGGCATGTTGTGATGTGATATGGTCAAGACGTGATGCTATATTTTATTGTATGAGATGATCATGTTTTGTAACCGAAGTTATCGGCAACTGGCAGGAGCCATATGGTTGTCGCTTTATTGTATGAAATGCAAACGCCCTGTAATTGCTTTACTTTATCACTAAGCGGTAGCGATAGTCGTAGAAGCAATAGATGGCGTAACGACAACGATGCTATGATGGAGATCAAGGTGTCGCGCCGGTGATGATGGTGATCACGACGGTGCTTCGGAGATGGAGATCACAAGCACAAGATGATGATGGCCATATCATATCACTTATATTGATTGCATGTGATGTTTATCCTTTATGCATCTTATCTTGCTTTGATTGACGATAGCATTTTAAGATGATCTCTCACTAAAAATTATCAAGAAGTGTTCTCCCTGAGTATGCACCGTTGCCAAAGTTCGTCGTGCCCAGACACCACGTGATGATCGGGTGTGATAAGCTCTACGTCCATCTACAATGGGTGCAAGCCAGTTTTGCACACGCAGAATACTCAGGTTAAACTTGACGAGCCTAGCATATGCAGATATGGCCTCGGAACACGGAGACCGAAAGGTCGAGCGTGAATCATATAGTAGATATGATCAACATAAGATGTTCACCATTGAAAACTACTCCATCGCACGTGATGATCGGTTATGGTTTAGTTGATTTGGATCACGTGATCACTTAGATGACTAGAGAGATGTCTGTCTAAGTGGGAGTTCTTAAGTAATATGATTAATTGAACTTAAATTTATCATGAACTTAGTACCTGATAGTATTTTGCTTGTCTATGTTTGTTTGTAGATAGATGGCTCGTGTTGTTGTTCCGTTGAATTTTAATGCGTTCCTTGAGAAAGCAAAGTTGAAAGATGATGGTAGCAATTACACGGACTGGGTCCGTAACCTGAGGATTATCCTCATTGCTGCACAGAAAAGTTACGTCCTGGAAGCACCGCTGGGTGCCAGGCCTGCTGCTGATGCAACTGACGACGTTAAGAACGTCTGGCAGAGCAAAGCTGATGACTACTCTATAGTTCAGTGCGCCATGCTTTACGGCTTAGAACCAGGTCTTCAACGACGTTTTGAACGTCATGGAGCATATGAGATGTTCCAGGAGTTGAAGTTAATATTTCAAGCAAATGCCCGGATTGAGAGATATGAAGTCTCCAATAAGTTCTACAGCTGCAAGATGGAGGAGAATAGTTCTGTTAGTGAGCATATACTCAAAATGTCTGGGTATAATAATCACTTGATTCAACTGGGAGTTAATCTTCTGGATGATAGCATCATTGACAGAATTCTCCAATCACTGCCACCAAGCTACAAGAGCTTTGTGATGAACTATAATATGCAAGGGATGAACAAGACTATTCCCGAGCTCTTCGCAATGCTAAAAGTTGCGGAGGTAGAAATCAAAAAGGAGCATCAAGTGTTGATGGTCAACAAGACCACTAGTTTCAAGAAAAAGGGCAAAGGAAAGAAGAAGGGGAACTTCAAGAAGAACAGCAAGCAAGTTGCTGCTCAAGAGAAGAAACCCAAGTCTGGACCTAAGCCTGAAACTGAGTGCTTCTACTGCAAGCAGACTGATCACTGGAAGCGGAACTGCCCCAAGTATTTGGCCGATAATAAGGATGGCAAAGTGAACAAAGGTATATGTGATATACATGTTATTGATGTGTACCTAACTAGAGCTCGTAGTAGCACCTGGGTATTTGATACTGGTTCTGTTGCTAATATTTGCAACTCGAAACAGGGACTACGGAATAAGCGAGCACTGGCCAAGGTCGAGGTGACGATGCGCGTGGGAAACGGTTCCAAAGTTGATGTGATCGCGGTCGGCACGCTACCTCTACATCTACCTTCGGGATTAGTTTTAGACCTGAATAATTGTTATTTGGTGCCAGCGTTGAGCATGAACATTATATCTGGATCTTGTTTGATTGGAGACGGTTATTCATTTAAATCAGAGAATAATGGTTGTTCTATTTATATGAGTAATATCTTTTATGGTCATGCACCCTTGAAGAGTGGTCTATTTTTATTGAATCTCGATAGTAGTGATACACATATTCATAATGTTGAAGCCAAAAGATGCAGAGTTGATAATGATAGTGCAACTTATTTGTGGCACTGCCGTTTAGGTCATATCAGTGTAAAGCGCATGAAGAAACTCCATACTGATGGACTTTTGGAATCACTTGATTATGAATCACTTGGTACTTGCAAACCGTGCCTCATGGGCAAGATGACTAAAACACCGTTCTCCAGTACTATGGAGAGAGCAACAGATTTGTTGGAAATCATACATACAGATGTATGTGGTCCGATGAATGTTGAGGCTCGTGGCGGATATCGTTATTTTCTCACCTTCACAGATGATTTGAGCAGAGATGGGTATATCTACCTAATGAAGCACAAGTCTGAAACATTTGAAAAGTTCAAAGAATTTTAGAGTGAAGTGGAAAATCATCGTAACAAGAAAATAAAGTTTCTACGATCTGATCGTGGAGGAGAATATTTGAGTTACGAGTTTGGTTTACATTTGAAACAATGCGGAATAGCTTCGCAACTCACGCCACCCGGAACACCACAACGAAATGGTGTGTCCGAACGTCGTAATCGTACTTTACTTGATATGGTGCGATCTATGATGTCTCTTACCGATTTACCGCTATCGTTTTGGGGTTATGCTTTAGAGACGGCCGCATTCACGTTAAATAGGGCACCATCAAAATCCGTTGAGATGACGCCTTATGAAATGTGGTTTGGCAAGAAACCAAAGTTGTCGTTTCTTAAAGTTTGGGGCTGCGATGCTTATGTGAAGAAACTTCAACCAGATAAGCTCGAACCCAAATCGGAGAAATGTGTCTTCATAGGATACCCAAAAGAGACTGTTGGGTACACCTTCTATCACAGATCCGAAGGCAAGACATTCGTTGCTAAGAATGGATCCTTTCTAGAGAAGGAATTTCTCTCGAAAGAAGTGAGTGGGAGGAAAGTAGAACTTGATGAGATAACTGTATCTACTCCCTTATTGGAAACTAGTTCATCACAAGAATCGGTTCCTGTGACAACTACACCAATCAGTGAGGAAGCTAATGATATTGATCATGAAACTTCAGATCAAGTTTCTACTGAACCTCGTAGGTCTACCATAGTAAGATCCGCACCAGAGTGGTACGGTAATCCTATTCTGGAAGTCATGTTACCTGACCATGATGGACCTACGAACTATGAGGAAGCGATGATGAGCCCAGATTTCGCAAAATGGCTGGAGGCCATGAAATCTGAGATGGGATCCATGTATGAAAACAAAGTATGGACTTTGGTTGACTTGCCCGATGATCGGCAAGCCATTGAGAATAAATGGATCTTTAAGAAGAAGACTGACGCTGATGGTAATGTAACTGTCTATAAAGCTCGACTTGTTGCGAAAGGTTTTCGACAAGTTCAAGGGGTTGACTACGATGAGACTTTCTCACCCGTAGCGATGCTTAAGACTGTCCGAATCATGTTAGCTATTGCTGCATTTCATGATTATGAAATTTGGCAAATGGATGTCAAAACTGCATTCTTGAATGGATTTCTAGAATAAGAGTTGTATATGATGCAGCCAAAAGGTTTTGTTGATCCAAAAGGTGCTAACAAAGTGTGCAAGCTCCAGCGATCCATTTATGGACTGGTGCAAGCATCTCAGAGTTGGAACAAACGTTTTGATAGTGTGATCAAAGCATATGGTTTTATACAGACTTTTGGAGAAGCCTGTATTTACAAGAAAATTAGTGGGAGCTCTGTAGCATTTCTGATTTTATATGTAGATGACATATTATTAATTGGAAATGATATAGAATTTCTGGATAGCATAAAGGGATACTTGAATAAAAGTTTTTCAATGAAAGACCTCGGTGAAGCTGCTTACATATTGGGCATCAAGATCTATAGAGATAGATCAAGATGCTTAATAGGACTTTCACAAAGCACATACCTTGACAAAATTTTGAAAAAGTTCAAAATGGATCAGGCAAAGAAAGGATTCTTGCCTGTGCTACAAGGTGTGAAGTTGAGTCAAACTCAATGCCCGACCACAGCAGAAGATAGAGAGAAAATGAAAGATGTTCCCTATGCTTCAGCCATAGGCTCTATCATGTATGCAATGCTGTGTACCAGACCTGACATATGCTTAGCAATAAGCTTGGCAGGGAGGTACCACTGGACAGCGGTCAAGAACATCCTGAAATACCTGAAAAGGACTAAGGATATGTTTCTCGTATATGGAGGTGACAAAGAGCTAGTCATAAATGGTTATGTCGATGCAAGCTTTGACACTGATCCGGACGATTCTAAATCGCAAACCGGATACGTGTTTATATTAAACGGTGGAGCTGTAAGTTGGTGCAGTTCTAAACAAAGCGTCGTAGCAGGATCTACATGTGAAGCGGAGTACATAGCTGCTTCTGAAGCAGCAAATGAAGGAGTCTGGATGAAGGAGTTCATTTCTGATCTAGGTGTCATACCTAGTGCATCGGGACCAATGAAGATCTTCTATGACAATACTGGTGAAATTGCCTTGGCAAGGAATCCAGATTTCACAAGAGGACCAAGCACATCAAGAGACGCTTCAATTCCATTCGGGACCAAGTCCAAGTGGGAGACATAGAAATTTGCAAGATACATACGGATCTGAATATTGCAGACCCGTTGACTAAGCCTCTCTCACGAGCAAAACATGATCAGCACCAAGACTCCATGGGTGTTAGAATCATTACTATGTAATCTAGATTATTGACTCTAGTGCAAGTGGGAGACTTAGAATGATTACTATGTAATCTAGATTATTGACTCTAGTGCAAGTGGGAGACTGAAGGAAATATGCCCTAGAGGCAATAATAAAGTTATTATTTATTTCCTCATATCATGATAAATGTTTATTATTCATGCTAGAATTGTATTAACCGGAAACATGATACATGTGTGAATACATAGACAAAACTATAGTCACTAGTATGCCTCTACTTGACTAGCTCATTAATCAAAGATGGTTATGTTTCCTAACCATAGACATGTGTTGTCATTTGATTAATGGGATCACATCATTAGAAGAATGATATGATTGACATGACCCATTCCGTTAGCCTAGCACTTGATCGTTTAGTATACTGCTATTGCTTTCTTCATGACTTATACATGTTCCTGTAACTATGAGATTATGCAACTCCCGTTTACCGGAGGAACACTTTGGGTACTACCAAACGTCACAACGTAACTGGGTGATTATAAAGGAGTACTACAGGTGTCTCCAAAGGTACATATTGGGTTGGCGTATTTCGAGATTAGGTTTTGTCACTCCGATTGTCGGAGAGGTATCTCTGGGCCCTCTCGGTAATGCACATCACTATAAGCCTTGCAAGCAATGTAGCTAATGAGTTAGTTACAGAATGATGCATTACGTAACGAGTAAAGAGACTTGCCGGTAACGAGATTGAACTAGGTATTGGATACCGACGATCAAATCTCGGGCAAGTAACATAGCGATGACAAAGGGAACAACGTATGTTGTTATGCGGTTTGACTGATAAAAGATCTTCGTAGAATATGTAGGAACCAATATGGGCATCCAGGTCCCGCTATTGGTTATTGACCGAGAATGGTTCTAGGTCATGTCTACATAGTTCTCGAACCCGTAGGGTCCGCACGCTTAACGTTACAATGACAGTTTTATTATGAGTTTACAAGTTTTGATGTACCGAAGTTTGTTCGAAGTCCCGGATGTGATCATGGACATGATGAGGAGTCTCGAAATGATCGAGACATAAAGATTGATATATTGGACGACTATATTCGGACACCGGAAGTGTTCCGGGTGATTTCGGAGAAAACCGGAGTGCCGGAAGGGTTACCGGAACCCCCCGGGGAAGTATTGGGCCTTAGTGGGCCTGAGGGGAGAGAGAGGGCAGCAGCCCAGGAGGTGGCGCGCCCCCTCCCAAGGGGAGTCTGAATTGGACTAGGAGAGGGGGGCGCGGCCCCTCTTTCCCTCTCCCTCTCCCCCTCTTTCCTTCCCCCTTCCTCCTTCCTAGTTGGACTAGGAAAGGGGAGTCCTACTCCCACTAGGAGGAGGACTTCCCCCTCCTTGGCGCGCCCCAAGGGCCGGCCGGCCTCCCCCCTTGCTCCTTTATATACTGGGGCGGGGGGGCACCCCAGAGACACACAAGTTGATCTACGGATCGTTCCTTAGCTGTGCGCGGTGCCCCCCTCCACCATATTCCACCTCGGTCATATCGTCGCGGAGTTTAGGCGAAGCCCTGCGCCGGTAGAACATCATCATCGTCACCACACCGTCGTGCTGACGGAACTCATCTCCGGAGCTTTGCTGGATCGGAGGCCGGAGATCGTCATCAAGCTGAACGTGTGCTGAACTCGGAGGCTCCGTATGTTCGGTGCTTGGATCGGTCGGATCGTAAAGACGTACGACTACATCAACCGCGTTGTGCTAACGCTTCCGCTTACGGTCTACGAGGGTACGTGGACGAACACTCTTCCCTCTCGTTGCTATATCATCACCATGATCTTGCGTGTGCGTAGGAATTTTTTTGAAATTACTACGTTCCCCAACACCCGCTCTGCCCCGAGTGAGAGGAGCGAGGCGAGAGCGGCGACTAGTCTTCCACCAGGTCAACGTGCACCAGCAGGTCGAAGCGGCAGGCCCCAGGGGGCGGTGGGACGCGCCGGTCGAGCGGAGCAAAGCCGAGCACCTCATTAGCGCGGCCCACACCCCGTGCGAGCACCCAAAGCGCGCGCTTGGTGGGGATGTGCGCGACATCCCAAACCCAGAGCCAGCAGGCGAAGGTTTTGGTGTGGTCGCGCTCCAGAGTGCGGGTGTCGAGGCGGTCGACGCGGCCGAAGTCGCCCAGGGCTTCCTCGGCCCCGGCCACGAACCAGAACTGCATCGGAAGGTCTTCGATGACGACGCAAACGTGTAGTGGGAACTTGACTGAAGCAGCATGATCATCTTCGCGCCACGCCCGGACAAAGAACTTGCCGCCATCCACCTTGAGCACGCCCCGGCGCACTGCCGCGTTTCGGTGGGCGGGAAGCTCGAAGTGAACCAGGAACGCCTCCGGGTGGTGAGCGATGACGCACAGCAAGTGGGGAGGGGTGCAGAGCTGCTCGTGGATGGCCTTGCCCATTGCCATCAGGTTGGTGGAGAGAGCGCAATCGGCGGCGACGAGCGTGACGGCGTGCTGGCGGAGGAAGAACTCGTCGTGCTACAGAGCAGGCGTGGAGATCACCACCTTGTTGCTGAAGCAGGGGCGCCTAGAAGGGTCGGTGTGGTAGGAGCCGTCCATCGTGGCCGAGGAGGGAGGGGGAGCAGGCTGGGCACAAGCCGACATGAGGAGGACTGCGGACCCAACCTAGCCCAGACCGGGCCTCCCGGCCCTTTGTTGTGAGGGTTTTGGGGGCACTCTTTGCCGAAGTGGCCGAGGCGCCCGCAGATGATGCAGCGCAGAGGTTCACGGCAGTCAACGCGGCGGTGGCGCTTGCTGAGGTAGTGGAAGCATTTGCCCTTGAATCTGCTTAAGAAGGCCTCGTGCCCCCCCCCCCCCCCCGCATTGAAGGCAGGACGGCGATCCGAGCGAGTGGCGCGGTCGCGTCGAGGACGGGCCGACGGGCGTGAGGCGGCCTTCCTGTTCTTCCGCGACTAGACCTCCGTCCATCCGTCTCCAACCCCTCGGGTCTGCCCCGAAGGGGAAAGTTGACCAGGAGGAGGGGGGAGAACCACGATGGATCGAAGGCCGGGGGGGAGGGGGGACGGCCAGATCCAGCGGTCCGAGAGAGGATGCACCGCGGGAGGGCGCTGCCCGAGACAGGAAACGCGGTGTGGACACAGGATCTGACGCCGCCAGAGTGGTGGCTGCAGACCCCGGGAAGGAGGGCGGCGAAGGACCCCTGGATCTGGAGCCGCAGCAGGCGGACGGAGAGGAGCGCCGGGGAGGGGGGACCAAGCCCCGGCAAGGAAGGCAGCATTGAAGGCCGGATCTGGTGGCCGCCACGGCCGGAGTGGCCAGCGGCGCGGGGAGGGCGGGTCGGGAGAGCTCCCGGTGTGATAGAAAAGGAAGGATAGTGGGAAGTGTAATTTGTTTCTGACAGTATTTATGTTTTTTTTTTGTCAACAGCGCTCTCGTTTAACCACTGATTACTTTGGTGAGTATGGTTGGAAAAGAACAAATGCCTGATCGCTTCGATCCCTGCGCAGAGTTTGATCGTTCAAGATCCCCGCATGGAGTTACTGCGGTGCGGCAATCGAAAGGTCCAGCGCCGATACGAATTCCCGGGTTAATTAAACCACGGCCATTTTATAAGCAGCGCGCAGATCGCCTCCAGGCCACACCAAAGCAGAAGCCAAGACAAGCACATCGCTCGCTCTCGCCGCGTAGGGATGTCGCGGCAGGCCGTGGACGAGGAGGAGGAGGATCGGAAGCCGGTGATCAAGCCCGGCGTGCACGTGACGCTCAAGGTGCGGAACACCGACGGCCACACCGTCTACCGCACCATGCGGCGGACGGAGCAGCTGCAGAGCCTCATGGACTTCTACTACGCCAGCGTGCCAGCGGTCCAGCGCGGCACGGGGCGGTTCCTGTACGACGGCGACCGGCTGCGCGGCTGGCAGACGCCGGCGGAGCTCCATATGGAGGACGGCGACGAGGTGGACTTCTTCACCGAGCTGCTGGGCGGCGGCGGGACAAGCGCGCTCCCGAAAGCTGAGCGGAGCATGGCGTCGCCGTTGGCGGCGGATCTCCGGTTCGTCACGCTGAAGGTGGTCGACCAGGAGCAGCGCCTGGTCCGCCGCACCATCAAGGTGAACGCCCAGCTCCAGACCGTCATGGATGCGTACTACGACGAGGCGGGGGACGTCGTCAGAGGCACCGGCTCCTTCTGGTTCGAAAACGTTCGGCTGCGCGGCGAGCGCACGCCGGCGTATTTCAAGCTGCAGGACGGGGACGCCATCGACTTCTTTGAACCGCAGCTTGGCGGCGGGATCCCGGTCTAGGGCTAGGCAGTTGTGCTTATAAGTTATATCATATTTGCATTGCACTTCGCCAAGTGATCGCCGAGCTCGTTAGGGAACGCAAAATAAAAATATGATGCGTTTGGATGTTCCCAGTTTCAGTTCATTTCAATGTCGTCATGGTTCTAGCTTCTCCGTTTCTGGCTTCCCAAGCAACAATGCTCATATGATTTTCAGAATAGTGGGTTGTAAAATCCTATGTATCCAACCTAGTTATTTTGCTGCGTTTGAGGATCCTTTTTTATTTCAAATATCTTCATATAAGATTTACTCCCTCCGTCCCATTTGTATCAAAAAAACGTCTTACATTATGAGACGGAGGGAGTAGTCATTTAGAAGGATTAAAATCGTTATGAAATTTTCCTATTTGGATTGCTTGGTTTGTATGATTGAATCAGGATTCAAAGATTACTTTACACTGTATTGGATTTTAGCTGTACATATGCATTTTCAAAATAGGATTTTTGGTGTGGATGCTAACTTTTGAATCCTTGTACTTTTTGTATGACATGGCAATGTGCATTTTTTATTTCTGTTTCCAGTTTGACTCCTAAGACTAGCCATAGTGGGAGTAACTTCGGTAGTAACATCGAGTCCAACTCAGCAAATTTGCTTATGTGGCAATGAGTTAATGAGGAGAGATGTAGTACTAGTAACTTTGCTAGTTACTATAACATCACATGTTCCAATGCAATATGAGTCTATAACCTAATAAATGAAGCTTTGCATGTTACCACACTTATGTTACTACCCACTATTGAGGTAGTAACATAGTCTAGGGAAATGTGTAGTTACTAGTGTATGTTACTCTCCATTGTGGCTAGTCTAAACTTTCTAGTGAAGGTGCCCTGCTTAGGGTTACGTTGAAAGTTGACTCCCTCCATCTGACTCCAACACAAAGGGCGAGCGACGGCATAGAAGTTAAGCCTTGCTTAGAAAACCAGCTCTTTAGGGTTTGGCCTGAAATCCTCAACTAAAGCCCCTCCATAAGCTGAAAAGAACATGACCCACTAGAAAGTTATGAAAGGAGTGAACAATAATTCAATTTTTGATAATTATACTCCCTCCTCCGTCCCGAATTACTCATAGAAATGGATGTATATTAATGTATCTTTTAGTTCTAGAACATCCATTTCTACGACAAATAGTAATGCGGGGCAGAGAAAGTAGTATCCAAACTGAAGACATGAGCGAAAAAACGCCTAAACAAGGAGAACTACAATAGAACCACCTACAAGTGCAAAAATAGAACAAATCACTGAGCCGTTGAACCACACAGTACTCCTGCATCGTTCTGCGGATGATTTTTTTTAGGAGGATCACCCCCGGCCTCTGCATCTAACAGATGCATGCGGCCATTGTACGGATGATCTGATGTTATGGTCCAACTGATGTCAAAGTTTTGGTAGGCAAGAGTTCCTGCGCGACTGGAGAAATCATAACTGAGAGCCCGTATGGAAGTGTCGGACCTCCCCTTAAGCAAGCGCTGTTGCGACTTCATTCCTGTCGTTTGGAGCACCAATTTGATACGGGCATCATTTTCAAGGTCACGGATTTTCATCGCTGATGCTAATGGATTTTCATCACTGATCAAACGGAGAAACATGGAGATGTCCCTAAAGGAAAGCATAGCGCCTTTCTAGACAGCCGAAGCATATGTGAAAGCTCGGCACTACTCCACTCCCAAGGTCTTTCCAAAAATATGAAGGAAAAGAAAAAACTCTGAAGAAGCCCTGAATTATTTACATTTTGGTGATACTTCTTTTCTTCCTATGATCGTCCAGCACCCGCTGCCGCTGCAGAGGAGAGACCGACAGCAGCCACTTGCTGAACTCAAGGTCGTTCATACCCACACAGGCCGCGATACGGCTGAACTCCTTCCGTTTCTGTTCCTCCACTGAGCGAAGTTTCGCCCTGTCGGCCGTGGGCTTTCTTTGCTTCTTACCATGCAGGTCCGCTGAGATGCGCTCGACACATTCTTCTGTCGCGGCGTCGTCTCTTTCGTTGTTGTTGTCATCGTGTGTCCTCGTGTTCACAACGTCCTCGTTCCGGTGAGCATACACAACTCCTGTTTACAGGGAAACAAACTCTATCAGTAAGCGCTTGGTTTCATAAATCGGCTTAGCAGGCACGCAACATTTTCATTCGCAGTAAGTTGACATACTAATATCATTCTGGAATGAATAATGAAGATGCAACTATGGCACAAAAACTAGAGCATATTCTCTATATCAAAAACTGAAGAGTGGAAATATAGGATCCAAACACAGCTCGTGAGGCTGATGAAGTGTAAACTCGACTCAAGAAAATGGATTTTGTAGTGCGACCTTGTAAAATAGAACATTTCACAAATATTAAAGTTTTGTGTCCGTACATGGGATGAAATCTCTTTCTGATTATGTGAATGAAAGAGGCTGGGCACCAATACAACACACAACTCAAAATGACTAGAGCAGGTATTTGAAATGAAGAGATGACATGGAAATTAAAATGTTCAATTGCTAATATCAAATTATTTTCCCCACACCAGGTGTAACATGCTACTTAGTCATTTCTCCATCTGAAGCTTTCATACATCATATTACAACACAGCAATTAAAGCGGTTTAAATCAAGATACTGACAGGACTTACCATAATCAGCCAATGCCTGATTTTCATCACCTATTGCTGCCGTGGATGATTTCATTTGCCCTTGTGTACCAAATGAATCAGTGTCAATTATTTCTCTTATCCCTGTTTCTTCAGATGTTTTAGCTTTCTCATCCTCTCCGTGCATCTCAATAATCTCACTAGTAAAAAGCTTATCAGACAAGTCACGGAACAGATTACAGATCCCAAAGAGCTCACCCTGAAATTTCTTGTCATCCTGAAACAAACAAGTTAACCAAATTAACCAATGTTCGAAACTAGACAGAGCCCTGGTACATAGTGAGTGATGTGGTGTTGTTAAAGAGATTACCAAAAAGCCAAAAACTGAAGTGTGCTTATAATTGCAACAAATTCTTATACTTACAACATCCAAACTAACAGCTCAAGTTGAAATTAAGCAAATAAATACCAATCTGTGCAATAATGTGAAGTTCACCTGTTTTGTTCCTTATATAATGCCATCTAACCATAAATACTAATGAAGCTATCCGTAGACTAGTAAAGATATAAACTTCTATGTAACAATGCCAATACAACCAGGTACTTTCCGTAGACTTGTGAATTCTTACATTTGAGTACCCTGCATTAGGAAGGGAGGGAGGGACTCATTGTTGATTTGAGTAAATTCCAAATGTTGATACCAAACTATGTTTAATTATCAAATGCTTTCAACCAACACATTTCTCAATTGTAAAAAACATGTTTCGGAACATAATATGGTCACCCTTGAAGTAATAATTGAATATTCAGCCCAAAAGATAAAACACAGCCATGAAATGAGAAGCGTGCAATTTTTGAAAAGAACCAAGTGCATCAGGTGATTAGGAGAAAATAAAAATTATAGTGGGATAGGAAAGGAACATCATTTTGGTTCTTATATGTTTAAAACTTGCTGTATTCTTCCAAATATTAGGATTCCAGTTCTTGATTACCATTTTCTAAGATAATGGGCCAAATAAACCTCGTCCCCATCACCTTTTGTGCTTAACTTGTCCACAACTGTAAATACCTCAAGTAAAGTACATCAGATTCTCCACCTAATCTTATTAAAGTTCTGAAGCCAATGTGGCATTACCTGCACGCCATCAAAGTATCGCTTTTCTATTTTCCCTGAGACTGCAATGTTGGAAAGCTGTTGTTTATATATTTGTCGAGAATAAATGAGTTCTTCTAGGGATCCAGCTCCAAGTAGGCGAAATACTGTGACATGCCGTTTCTGTCCAAATCGGAACGATCTGTCCTGTGCTTGCAAGTCTTGTGCAGGGTTCCAACTTGGATCAAAAATCACCACACGGTTAGCACTGACAAGGTTAACGCCTAAATTGCCTGCCCGGGTAGATATAAGAAAAATCTGCAAAAAAGTGTTTCGCACAATAAATTCACCGAGCTTTCTAAACAAAGAATAATACAAATACAAATCAACATAAATTTACCTGTTTGCTAGGGCTTTTGTTGAATTCGTCAACTAGCGATTGGCGTGCATTCATGGGTGTTGACCCATCCAAGCGAGAAAAGCAGTAACCCTTCCTTATAAGAAACTTCTCTAGTATGTCGAGCATTCTATTTGTAAAGTTTATACGTGAAATAAAACAATTAGTCACACACAAATGATGCTAAAAGTGGCATATCTAAAGTACAAATATCTAAAAAGAAAACTTTCCAGAAATAAACGCAACGCTAAAAAATGCAAAGAAGATGACTACACAAAAAAGTTACCATAATATAGGCTAGGGAACCTTTTTATAGTCCAAAATAGGCTTTGTTTCGTATCAGTGCAAGTTATATAAGGGTCGGGTGGTAAAAACTGACAAGTTACAAAAGTTTTAATTCGTCAACATCATATCATCATCGCTGAAGTTACAATAAAGATTAAAAGAAATACTCCGCCTGGGATCATTTTGGCATAAATAGCAGCACTTTAACAAATGGGACCATGGGGATATTCTGGGCTACAACAAAGCGTGCCTACTTAGTGGCAAAAATACATATAATTACAAATGACCATCGAACAAAGAAAATGGAAGAGATCTTACTTTAATAGAAGTAAGATAGTTTCATGCATTCGTGATACATCGTCAAATTATTGTTCAAAACCAAGAGTTCTTAGTTATGAAATACTCCCTCCATATCACAGATAAGTGACGTTTTGGACATCAAAACAGTTTTCGCGATGTAACTTTGACCACTTATTTCTATTGTAATATATCTATGGAACCCAAGAAAATTATAAGACTCTAAAAATACTTTTTGAGACAAATCTTTATCTTCAAATTTCCAATCCAAATAATTAAAAATGATGTTCATAGTCAAAATTTTGGAAGTTTGACTGAAAGCATGTCCAAAACATCACTTATTATGATATGGAGGCAGTATGGCCTTTTTGCTTTCCTTGAAAGATGACAAACTTGATCGGTTGTAAAGCCAATATAAAGATGTTTTTTGCTGTTGACATAACTAATTTGCTAATACAGTTGGCAAACATCTCTTGGTTCTAACTGAGGAAATAAATAACACTAATTTGTGCCATAAAACAGGGTAACCGCAAAACGGCGATTGGATCTAGATATATATACCTCACTGGATAGCTAAGGTAAATGGAAATATATCAAGTCTTTTATTGAGTAATCAATAGCACACAAACAAACAATCACCTGACAGAATAGCTGAAAAGAAGAATCTTGTCACCCTGTAGGGTCCACAAAGACAGAAGTCTTTCCAGTGCACGCATCTTTCCACAGTGTTCTGAGTCACTGAGACCCATGAAATTCTCACTTTTAGCACTACCGCCAACTAATTCAATATCTGTATCAAAGACAGCAGCCGCAAGCTCAGCGTCTTTCTTCTGCTTCTCAATCTCATCCCTTGGATTGGGCTTTATCAATTCCAGATGGTTACTAATCTACATGAAGGGAAACTAAGTTACAAGAACTTCAAAATTGAAACTGTCCAAGGTATTACAAGAATAAAAAATAACCTGCTGAAGCTTGACAAGGCAAGGAAGAACAAGGCAGAAGGGGCATAGAGGACAGCCATCCAGATTCTCTCTGTGGAGATAGGACCAGATAATGCCACGTGGTTCAATTTTCTTGCAACACTCAACCTGAGTCAGAGGACTTCCGCAGCTACAGGGGAGATCCTTATTTACAAGGATTTGTATGTCAGGCTGTTGCAGCATTCTTCTATAAACACGTTTTTGAACATCACTCATTCTGCAGAAAACAATATTATCTTCCTTCCCAAGCATGAGATGCCCAATAGTCTCCTCTTTTGTTCTTCTCAACAGGAATTTCTTTAGAACAGAGACAAGGTGCTTCTTGCGCTTATCAGCAACTTGAACAAATCTCTCAGGAGCGCTTAATCTCTGGCCATGTTTTAAGGGCTCGTCATAATATTCTCTAAAGTGTTCTCGATCCCCCAAACAACCAGGTACAACCCAGTCAAACACATTAAATAATTCCATTATCTTGTTCTGCATTATGGTTCCTGTGAGACCAAAGCGTTTCCGTGTAGTAATTCCCAAGCAGGCTGTATATAACTTCGATTTTTCATTCTTGAGACGGTGTGCCTCATCAACCACCACTAGTTCCCATGAGATGTCACATAAAACCTTGTCACGAGTCCTAAAAGTATCAAAACTGGTAATGAGCACCTCTAGTCCTTGACCTTCAATTTTTTCAAGAACCAAGTCACGATTTGGACCATGATAGACAGCAACAGAAAAATTTGCCCACTCAGAAAATTCATTTTCCCAATTCCGAATTACTGAAGTGGGACAGAGGATGAGTACAGGACTGGACTTCTTTCCTTTGTCTATTGATTTCTCGCCCTGATTATTATCTTTTCCAATAACAGAGGATAAAAATGCTATTGTTTGAATAGTCTTTCCCAATCCCCTAAAATATAATAAGAGAAAGTATTAATAAATCTAAACGAATATATGTCAAAATTTGGGTGTGCCCATTGAATGTATGAAGTACAGAATTCACTACAACTACATTGATCGCATAAATGCCTAAGAAAATCATGTGGATGATAACCAATCTACAGTATAAGCTAAGCTGCATTTCTTTAACAGGTGTCCAAAAGGTTCCTGAATGATCCTAGCGCCAGAAACCCTTTTGCATATTAGGGTTTCATTTAATGTTACTTTGATAATTTGAAATATATTGATACGTTGAACTCTAGAAATTAAGAACATGGATGATGAAAAGCATAAGAAAGAGAATGATTAAAAGGAAGTCAGGCGTTACACATGACTCCACATCCATCTTATTTTGTGCAAAGTCTACCTCATATCCAACCAGTTGCTAATCTGATATTATCTGCAGTTAATGAAAAGGACTTGACAATTCTCATTATATCCGAACCTAGTATTATCTACGTTAAGGAAAATGGGATGGAAATTTCCAATTTATTGTTTTGCTTCCATATACAATGTTTTAGATGTGAATATGTGATTGTGGATACTGTACAGTTAATTTCAGTTCAGCCACAAAAATCTAAGAGCATTCCTATAATATAGTAACAAACAACTGTCAAGTCTTACATATCATCTCCAAGCACGCCACCATGGTTGTTTCTATACAGATTGTATAAGAATCTCACACCATCCCTCTGATGCGCAAGTAGCCTGCAATTAATTGATGGGGGCACCTACAACCACACAAAATAAAATTACAGCAATACGAAACTAATGATAATAACTAAAATATCTACCAGAAGAAAATACATTTCTGACAATGTGGATCACACAAATAATAGATGAACACTCGCAATCTGTTTTATAAAAGTTAAGCGGGCAACAATGCATCGATTGGCAATAGCCAAAGATACAAAAGGCATATGCCGCGGGTAGAATCGAAGAGAAGCGAACCCCTATTAGAAGGTCCAGTGAGCATTCAGCATGTAAAGACACACAACGGTACGAAACCTTGTCGGTGGTAGAATTGGGTCAGCACATGGGAGTGCGCATGAGCAAACTTTGGGTTCCGCAAACTTGCAGCAAATATTAACACCCAAGTCTTTGTCTGGTTTGAACCTATAAATTTTTGTGTTAAATCTGGATTTGTTTTTGAAAGGTGTAAGGATCAATCTTTGAAATGCTGAAAGCCTATTTTTAAGTCTAAACAATAGTAGGTTTCGGAGAGTATTTAGGTTTTACTTTGCCATGTGAATCCCATGAAGGAGGAGCCATGAATTGTAACCAGCGAGAAATTGAGGGAGGAGAGCACAATTACGATGGTACCTGGACGACGGGGTGCTCTCCGGGCGGCGAGAGGACAAGTGGCTCATAGGGCCCGCGGGGCTCAAAGGAGGCCGCTGGTGGCGGGGCCGGACGGCGCCGGAGGCGGGGGGCCACGTCCTCCTCCGACGAAGAAGTCGGTTGTTCGGCCGCATCCTCCGCTGTCTTCTGGCTCAGGGGTTTGGGAGGGGACGGTGGCGGGGCGGGCAGGGAGTAGGAGGCCTCGAGGCGGAGGAGCTGCTGCGAGAGGGAGGTCTTGGGGGGCCTCCGCGGTGGGCGAGGAGGCGAGGGTGATCGGGGTTGAGATTGGCTGTGCGCGGAGGAGGAGCAGGGAAGGAGTGTTTCCTTGAGGCGGTTGAGCGACATGGCGACCGGCGGCGGCGGTGGGTTCCGGTGAGCGAAATTGGTCAATTCCCACTTCGAAACACCTTATATAACGTATGGATTTCATTTGAATTAATTTGATACTTCCTCAGTCCCATAATATAAGAGCATTTTTAACACTACACTAGTGTCAAAAACGCTCTTATATTATGGAATGGAGGGAGTAAAAAAATTAGATGTACAAAACAAATTCTTGAATTTGAAACTTTGCGCACAACACAAAGAAAAGCAAAAACAACAAACGCAAAACAAAAGGAAACATAAAATTTATTTTGTATGGCATGTGTTACGATTCGTGACTCTTTAGAATATGGTATGTCATGTGTTAACTCTTTAGAATATGGTATGTCATATGTTATGTTCCTGACTCTCTAGAATATAGTAGAGTACAAATTCATTACGAAGATAGTTAGTCTTTCTGTAAAGAAATATAAGATCGTTTAGATCACTAAAGTACTTGATTAGGTAGATTTGGGAATTTAGATAGAGAGCTTCACGGACATAAGTGAAATTATCCAAGGCCAGACCTAATCAACATTGTATTATAGGAATCTCTACGTGCATGAATTGGTCAGTACACCTAATAGAAGGAGAAAAGTTTTCACACGACATACAAGAAATTCCTATGGGTCTTGGCACGGCTACCTATACCAGTTCGACTCCTACTCATGTACACCTGATGCATCGACATGGAAATCTCTATACCAGTATTACATAAGGGCGTCATATGTTTGGTAGAATGCAAGACTTTTGCGCATAGTCCAGAGACTTTACAATACGTAGAGATCTAGGCCCTTTTCGTTGAGACCTAGTTGATCTCGTCAATGTTGGGTATATAAGAACATCATTTAGCATATAACACTTATTACCGAAAAAAGCTTTCGCCCCGCTTTATATTATAAAGCAAACCGCCCAAGCCAAACATCCAACAAGGTTCACACACACGCACAAATAAGACTCACAGCTCAACAAGCCCTGAAAACAAAAAAAAAAAACTCTCACACACAACAGCCCAAACAGAGGGACTAGTCAGGCTCCGAAGGAGAAGGCAGCAGCGGGGGTGCCATGCGGAAGGCCATCGATCGAAGATCAGGGAGGAGAGTGTTGATGGCGTCCCGGTCCTGTGGGCGGCTAAGCGGCCGCCAGAGCTGCAAGTAACCACACATTTTGAAGATTGCGTCAGTCGCGCGTCGAAGAGGAACTTTCTAAATGACAAGCTTATTATGGATGGTCCAAAGCGTCCAAGCAAGGACCCCAACGCACAGCCATCTAATATGGCGGTGGCGGAGGGGAGGCGTGGACTTCAGCAAGCAAGTCAGGGAAGTTGGTGTTGCACCACTGTCCACCGACTGTCTCGTGGAAATAGGACCAAAGAAACTGGGCTGTGGAGCAAGAGAAGAAGATGTGGTTAGCATCCTCGACCGTGCTGCACAGGGGGCAAATCCCATCCCCATGTCCATTACGCTTAAGGACTTCAACCCAGATGGGAGGTGTCCCCGGATCCACTGTGATGCGGAGCATCCCACGATCATCCCCATGGACGCATCTACATCTCCTACAACACCACTTGGACCAATGACTAGAGCACGTGCAAGAGCTCTCGAAACCGAGGTGATATCACTCCTCTCACAACTCCCTTTCGAATCAGACAAGACATGGCTACTACCTCAAACGGAGACGCTTTGCATACTCAGGTGTCAAGGAGTTAACCATGGAGAAGCTAGGAAGCAAGGAGAATCGAAAGCGGAAGACATGCGTGAAGAGGAGAGGAAAACAACCAAGTCCCAGGCTGGCCGAACGATCCGGACAGAGCCCGGACGATCCAGATAACTCGCCCAACGACACCCGAAGCTGGACCCCGAAGCCGGATCATCCGGACGAGCACCCGGATCATCCGGACACCATCCAGACATCCGGACCCCCCCCCCCCCTCCGGACATCCGGGCCAACGCTGCCACCGCATGCATCTTCAACTCATCCGGGCCATCACCCGGATCATCCGAACAGAGCCCGGATCATCCGGCTCCCCACCCAGATCATCCGGACCCCCCCTGCGTGCGTGTGTTGGGATGAGGCCCATGTACTCCTTCGTCCCCTTAGCCTATATATATGACTCCTACACCTCTCTTATAGGGTTAGCATTGTGATAGCTCATACTTTGAGATAGAGCCTTGCTCATCCATCCGGATCTACCCCACCGCGAGGGACCGACACCTCTTCGGAGAAGATCCTCGTTGGATTCAAGACCTCCTCTCGGAGAGGACCCTCTTCAAGACCTCCTCACGGAGAAGAACCGGTTACCCTATGTATCGTCCTTTGTTGGATTCGGATCTTGTATAACCTTGTGTCTCGAGGATCTAGCGCATGTGTGACTATATTCTTGTTGGTTGAGTGTTTTCTCGTGTGTTTCCCTCGTGTTCCCCTCGTTTCCCCTCTTGTGCTCTTCGTGTTCTTGGTAGGATTCCCTCCAAACATGGAAGATCAGGCGTCTAGGGTTCTACCCTACATCATCTTGGATCAGAGCAAGGTTGATCACGAATTTGGAGCCCCTACCCCTCTTTTTCTAGCCTTCTTTTGTTGATTTCTTCCCCAATTTTGAAAATCCCCACCAAAAATAGCCACAAATTTTTTTGTGATTTGTTGGTTTGATGATGTTTTGTTGATTTTGATCCGTGGATTCGTTGTGTAACTAGTGGATCTTGCCTTTCCCCACCATCTCACCCTCAAAATCCATCCAAAATCCACAAAATCTTCGAATTTCTCCCCGTTTTTGAGTTCATCCCGAGCCATTCCCGAGCGCAGTTGACCTGTCCGGATCATCTGGACCTTGACCCGGATCGTCCGGCTCCTGGCCCGGGTCATCCGGCTACCTCTGCCGAAACTGCATTTTCCGCAGTTTTTCACCACCGCCACCTACGCCTCCGCATACCCACTTCGACCACCACCAACTAAACTCCGCCAACCCCATGACATACCCCACCGTACCACCATTCGACTTCGGGTTCGAGAATTTGAGTTGTGGTTTCCGTGTCCTATTGTGTTTCGGGTATATAGGTACGACGCTATATCAACATCACCACCGCTCATCTTCGTCGACTACTCATGATCGTTACGGACGGTAACCTCGACGACATCTTTGTCTACGACTTGCCATTGCATTGATAACCACCATAGCCTTACTTTTGCGTTGCTTACCCATCGAGACTAGCCCTTGAGTATTGCGGCAACGTGACTTGTGCACATTAGTGATCATACTTCCCATAAGCATACATACCATACCATCGTGGTGCATATCTTGATATCATCTCTTGTGTCACAAAGTTGTCATCGCATACACAATTGCTATCTTGGTTCGTGAAGTTTTGCATGAGAAAACAGCTCACAAGTGAAAGAGCCAAACAAGCTTTTAAGAAAAAAGAGAAAGATAAGCAAAGAGCTTATAAGCAAGAACCATAGCATCATACTACACTACAAAAAAAGACACATCCGTGACATTTTGGGCCGAACGAAAAAAAATCTGTCATACTTATGACACTTCTATGGCGATAATTGTGACAAAACCCGGTATCATCATAGATGTGCCTACTGTTATGATAAAAAATCATGACAGAAAATGGGCTTTTCGTCCTGGGCGGGCCGGAGACGCAGCTGCATGACATTCTTTTGGGCCGTCCATGATGGAAAAAATTGTGGTAGAAGCCAGGGCGAGGAAAATATCGGGGAGTTCCTGGTTACGGTGGGTGGTCGGGGCCGAGCGATGCGCGTTTCTCTCGTACACGTACGCGCATAGGTGCGAGGCGTTGGGCTCTAACTGAACTCGACACTTCAGGCTACGCGTTACTGAACCCGAGCGATCGAGCGATTCCTTCGCTATTGCTGCTAACTGAAGTCGATCGATGCTGCCTCGGGATGAACAGTGAGTGTTGTTGGGGGGGATGGGGGGTTGGATGAATAGTTCCTGGTGGGGGTTAGATGAACAGGACCCCGTGGTGTTGCCGCTGGATGAACAGGACCTCGGTCGATCGAGCCGGTTGGGCGTGGATGAACAGGACCACGTGCTGGGCTGGATGAACAGGACCCCGTGGAGGGAAGGTTGAACAGTAGCCGGTGGAGGGCTGGTTGAACAGTAGCCGGTGGAGGGCTGGTTGAACAGTAACCCATGGAGGGGTGGTTGAACAGGACCCGTGGAGAGGGCTGGTTGAACAGTAGCCGGTGGAGGAGCACGCGATGGAGGCTGGATGAATAGGAGCCCGTGGATGAACAGTCGCAGGTGGAGGCTGGAGGAGGTCGACGGTGGATGAACAGTAGCCCGTGGAGGCTGGAGGAGGTCGACGGTGGAGATGAACAGTATCCCGTGGAGTCCCGTTTTGCGGTACGCCACACCCCTCCCGATGAACAGGACCCCTGTTTCGACCGTAGCGCTCCGACACAAGTCCGCTTCCTCCATTTTGTGGTACGCCACACCCCTCCCAATCAACAGGACCCCGTTTTTATCGTAGGAGGTCCAACAAAAGTCTGTTTCCTCCGTTTTGCGGTACGCCAGACCCGTCCCGATGAACAGGATCCCGTTTCGACCGTGACCGGTCGAACACAAGGTCATTTCCTCCGTTCTGCAGTACACCAGGCCTCGTTTCCATTGATTATTCCATCCAAGCCGGTTGGCTCCCACACGTTCTGTTGCCTCCCGATGAACACGATGCATTCCGTTGCCTCCCCATGAACACGACGACGATGCAGTTTCTCCGTTCCAACCCAGCCATGTACACGAGCCCTGGCCATACGTATGCGCAAGTAGGCGTTCGAGACCCCGCCCGTATGTACGTACGTGGTCGTATTTACTTTCTTGCACCCTGGCCGCTGTACGTACGTGTACATGCTACGTGCGCGCCTCTACCATGACATGTGCGCGCCTCTACATCGACCAGTATGTACGTACATGTTCGTGACCAGAATGACAATGCTATGTACGCTTCGACCAGGTGGGTCCCGACTGTCAGGCACTTCTTTGTGTGCGAAGATGTAGCTGGTGGGTCATAACAGTCAGGGGGGCAAATTGTTTTTTTTGCCCGTAATATGGACGCACTTCCTTGCGTGCAAAGATGTAGCTGGTGGGTCCCAGCAATTAGGGGGAAACATTTTTTCGCAAAATACAGTGGCCCGTCCGGTGGGTCCCTGCTGTCACGTGGAGGAATAATTATTTTGCGCGTAATAAGGAGGCACTTCCCTACGGCTGCCATGGACCCAGCTGTCAGCCTCTCCACGTACAATACTCTTCTGATGGAAGTCTTTCCTTGACCACGTCGACCACGCCGTGCAGAGAGCACCAGGGCGGTGGACGACGGCGAGGCCTAGGAATGGGACGACACGGAGCCGGGGAAGGCACGGCAGTGGAAGCCCACGCGGAGAGGAGTACGAGGGTTCACTGGTTCGGTTGCGGTGTGAGGCTGCCGTCGCCGCAGAATAATAGGGGGTGTGGGTGAGTAGAGGGATGGCATGACCAGCAGTGGGAGTAGTAGGGGGCGTTGAGGCCTCCTCGGCATCACAGCCGGCCACGGGAGGCAGGAGCACACGACACGACCGGCGCTACTTTGGGCGGCTGGAGCAAGAAGACCAGAGGTTGAAGAAGCACTATGGCCGTTGGATGGACATTGTACGGTCATTGCAGTTAGAATCGTTTATATTGACTAAGTTGACAAAGCCCTTGGTACGCGTCAACTTAGTAGGCCCACAGGTCAGCCTCCGAAACGGTGCGCCCCAGATGTCAGGGGAAGGAATCATTTTTTGGGTGGCTAAAGCAAGAATATCTGAGATTGAAGAAGAAGCATGACATTCGTTGGATGGACATCCAACGGCCACAACTGCTAGAACCGTGTGTTGACTATAAGTTAACAAAGCCTTGCATGCGCGTCAACTTAGTTATTTTAGGGGACGCGTCAACTTAGAAGGCCCACAAGTGTGTGGCAGAGAACATATAGCCCATTTGCGATTTGTAAGAATGTACAACCCATTTTTGAATTCTAATGGAATTTACTACAGCCCATTTACAGTTTGTTAAAAGTATAGCCCATTTTCTAGCCAGGGCAAAGATTAATAATTTAAACCAACCGCTCAAAACAGAATTCAAAAAAAATTCCCACATTGTGATGGGATCCGGAATATTTTTATCCGAATTTCTAGTCAGATTAAATATAATTTCAAAATAAAGTTGTATTACGTTAAAATCCAACGAAATATTGTGCGCGCCACAAGTAATGAAATTAAAAAATTTAAATTCCAAAAATAATATATTTTTAAACTAATTACGCGTTTGGTGCATTTTTTATAATTACTGCCCAGTTATTATAATTACATCCCATTTATTATTTTCTTAAGTTCATTTTCTTGTTAAGCCTAATGCATACCTCCTAGGAAAGTTTGTAGCCCAGCGGGGCAGAGAATAACAAGTTGACCCGGATATTGTGTACAACTGTCGGCCCAGTTGCATTGCTGATGTTGAAAAAAAGGCGTGTGTAGTACAGTACAACCTAACATGGCTACTCAGCCCACATTCAGCCACACCAGAAAGGCCCAAACAAGGCTTCTGTACAACTTTTTGAAGTCACTGAGCTCAATTAATAACTTAAGAAAAAAGTTAGATTACAGTGGAACCTAATTAAAAGCTGTCACGAGCAAAGAAATAATTCAACGGGTCCCACTTGTGTGTGTGTGCGTGTGCGTGTGCGTGCATGTGTGTGTGTGTATGTGTGTGTGTGTGTGTGTGTGTTTGTGTGTGTGTGAGAGAGAGAGAGACCCATCGATCGATGCTCGTAAATACATCTTTCAGCCATATGCATTGCTGATGCTTAGTAAAAACTTATATGTTGACACAATCATATAGAACATCATAGCACACTGAACTTGCATACAAAAATTTCACGCAGGCGGCACAATCAGGATGGAAGCAGTGGATCGCTACGGGTAGGGCTATGTCGAAACCAACGAACTCGTACATAACGGTTCATCGTCTTTATCAATGACGGGGAAATATCTTGAATGTTGTGCAAAGAAAATAGACAGACAACACAATAAGTTCTGCTAGCACATTAAGTTGACGTACATCCCTTTTTAAAAAAAGTTTAGGTACAAAATTAGATAGGTCACAATCAAATGTACTGGCACATCAGTGCTTCACACCCATAGCTCGGATTTAACTAGTATCTGACAAGATTCAGTTGTTACCTCAAATTAGAGCACATCCAGGCAGCCAACCCTGCCTCTTCTCCCAAAGAAGCAGTGGCCTCTGCCGCGCGATGGAGTAGGCCCTGTGCCATCCATCGTTCCGAGCAACATAGGGAAAGTCTGACGTTGACTCCTGTAATGGACGTCGTCGACGGACCCTAGCACCAGCGGCGGCGGCAGGACTTCGATTGATGGATTGACCACTTCTTCGACTTGCACGAACACTCGATACAGGTAGATCCCTAACGTGGTCCACGACAGCCTTGGTGGCGATGAATAGTACAACCCCGGTTCCTGCGCGGGTATCTCAACACCAATCACCTTCGGTATGGTGGACGACTTCTTCATCCATGCCACAACCGTCAGAGCCCAGCTGTCTGGAGGAACAAACATACTTACAAGCTCACCTCCAAGGTCAATGATAAGCTCATTCATGGACTCGCTATTCCAAGGACGTTGAGGCATGCCGTGGAAGGTAAGCTTTGTTAAAAACTCAAGCTCAGAGGGCATCGATCCCCATCCTGGGTGCCACCGATCAAAGCTCACCAGCGCGCCATCATAGAACAAACGCCTGGAAGATTCGAACACATGACTGCAGTCGAAGGTTGTCCGGAACGTGATGAAGAAATCAGCCGGTGGCGGACAGACTTTGACGAGCAAGTCACTTATTTGGATGTCGTGCGCAATGCCAAGAGCTTTGACAAGGTCATCCGGCGGACGGGAGGCCGGTCGACGTTGATGGTTACCATCAGCAATTTGCCGGCAAACTGGTTGTCAAGCGCCTCCATGCCACTGTTGAGCGACAACACGCAGCAACCGAAGGCAAGACGGACCTCCGGATCTCCGGCTCGGAGATCCGCGTTGGCCGGCAACATGATAGTGCGCTTGAGTACAGGGAGTACAGGAGGGGAATTTGGGGGAACTAGAGTAGGAATCGAGATTCCATAGGTGGGGGAGGGGCGGGAGATTGGGGATGAAAAGGTAGCATGAATTTCGAACATGCGCCAATATGCTCTCGGCGCGCAAGCGCATGAAAACACTTGTGGCGCCCACATGTTGGCCTAAGAGTCCTTATTCTTTCTTTTTTGGAGAGCCCGGCTTTTTTTCTAGGATCTTTTGAGAGCCCGGCCTGAGAGTCATAATTGACCTGTTTGGCATTGCGTTACTACACGGCCCATATTCAACGACACCTCACTGGCCCAAAAAAGTGTACATCATCGAAAAGACACTGAGCTCAATTATAACTTGAAAAAAGGAGATATACTCTGAACACTGGAGAATGTTGATGCCCTCATTTAGCCCACCAGTAGTTCGAGACAATAAACAGTTCGAAACAACGATATATACAACATTAAAACACTGACTAGTGACTACTACTGACATAAACAACAAGACATGATAGTTCATAAGAAGTCTTGCTACACCACCAAAACGCACCCATCTGCAGCACTCAGACTCTATTGATCCAGACGAGATTGACATTCTAAACAGAGGAAACTATTACATAGTAAGAGTGACATAGACGAGGATGACAAATGACAAGGAACATGCATAACAAAAGAGAGAACTACCCATCCAGAACAAGCAGCAAAGACAACAAGTCATTCAAAGAGGGATGATCCTACACCATCATAATTTGCAGCCCCGCTTCACCGACCAGTGATCCGGAGACACAAGTACTCCACCCTTTCGAGGCAACAACCAAATTACCTATCAACCTGAAGGCTTGAACCACATCACTACCTGTCGTAATTGAGACATCCAAGGATCAAAGTTAATTTGGATGCCTTTGTCATTCTCACCTTCTTTTGGCTGCAGGCTGTATAGTTGACAATCAGGGGAGTTTGCTCCCGAATTCCTAGGGCTTGCCGTGTGATACATCCATTTTGCATCATGCTTTTATATCGATATTTATTGCATTATGGGTTGTTATTACACGTTATATCACAATACTTATGGCTATTCTCTCTTATTTTACAAGGTTTATCATGAAGAGGGAGAATGCCGGCAGCTGGGATTCTGGCTGGAAAAGGAGCAAATATTGGAAACCTATTCTACACAGCTCCAAAAGTCTTGAAACTCCATGAAAGTCATTTTTGGAATTAATAAGAATTATTGAGCAAAGAAAGTAGCAGAGGGGGCCCAATCCCTGGCCACGAGGGTGGGGGGCGCGCCCCCTACTGGGCGCGCCTCCTAGTCTCGTGGGCTCCCTGGTGGCCCTCCGGTGCCCATCTTCTGCTATATGAAGGCTTTTACCCTGAAAAAAAATCAGAAGCAAGCTTACGGACGAAACTCCGCCGCCATGAGGCGGAACCTTGGTGGAACCAATCTAGGGCTCCAGCAGAGCTGTTCTGCCGGGGAAACTTCCCTCCGGTAGGGGGAAATCATCACCATCGCCATCACCAACAATCCTCTCATCGGGAGGGGGTCAATATCCATCAACATCTTCACCAGCACCATCTCCTCTCAAAACCCTAGTTCATCTCTTGTATCCAATCTTGTATCAAAACCACAAATTGGTACCTGTGGGTTGCTAGTAGTGTTGATTACTCCTTGTAGTTGATACTAATTGGTTTACTTGGTGGAAGATCATATGTTCAGATCCTTAATGCATATTAATACTCCTTTGATCATGAACATGAATATGCTTTGTGAGTATTTACGTTTGTTCCTGAGGACATGGGTGAAGTCTTGCTATTAGTAGTCATGTGAATTTGGTATTCGTTCGATATTTTGATGAGATGTATGTTGTCTCTCCTCTAGTGGTGTTATGTGAACCTTGACTACATGACACTTCACCATTATTTGGGCCTAGAGGAAGGCATTGGGAAGTATTAAGTAGATGATGGGTTGCTAGAGTGACAGAAGCTTAAACACTAGTTTATGCGTTGCTTCGTAAGGGGCTGATTTGGATCCGCTAGTTTCATGCTATGGTTAGGTTTACCTTAATACTTCTTTTGTAGTTGCGGATGCTTGCAATAGGGGTTAATCATAAGCGGGATTCTTGTCCAAGAAAGGGCAGTACCCAAGCACCGGTCCACCCACATATCAAATTATCAAAGTAACGAACGCGAATCATATGAGCGTGATGAAAACTAGCTTGACGATAATTCCCATGTGTCCTCGGGAGCGCTTTTCTCATTATAAGAAATTATCCAGGCTTGTCCTTTGCTACAAAAAGGATTGGGCCACCTTGCTGCACCTTATTTACTTTCATTGCTTGTTACCCGTTACAAATTATCTTATCACAAAACTATCTGTTACCTACAATTTCAGTGCTTGCAGAGAATACCTTACTGAAAACCGCTTGTCATTTCCTTCTGCTCCTCGTTGGGTTCGACACTCTTACTTATAGAAAGGACTACGATAGATCCCCTATACTTGTGGGTCATCAAGACTCTTTTTTGGCGCCGTTGCTGGGGAGTGAAGCGCGTTTGGTGAGTGGAACTTGGTAAGGAAACATTTATATAGTGTGCTGAAATTTTCTGTCACTTGTTACTATGGAAATTAATCCTTTGAGGGGCTTGTTCGGGGCATATTCACCCTGACTAGTAGAGCAAAGATTTGCTCCTCAACCTACTGAACCTACTGGAAATGTTTACTTTGAGATTCCTTCGGGTATGATAGAGAAACTGTTAGCTAATCCTTTTGCAGGAGATGGAACATTGCATCCCGATTTACACCTTATCTATGTGGATGAAGTTTGTGGATTATTTAAGCTTGCAGGTATTCCCGATGATGTTGTTAATAGGAAGGTCTTCCCTTTATCTTTGAAGGGAGATGCATTGACGTGGTATAAGCTATGTGATGATACGGGAGCTTGGAACTATAAACGATTGAAATTGGAAATTCACCAGAAGTTCTATCCTATGCATCTTGTTCATAGTGATCGTAATTATATATATAATTTTTGGCCTCGCGAAGGAGAAAGTATTGCTCAAGCTTGTGGGAGGCTTAAGTCATTGTTATATTCATGCCCCAATCATGAGCTCTCAAGAAAAATGATTATTCAAAAAATTTATGCTCGGCTTTCTCTCAATGATCGCACCATTCTCGATACTTCCTGTGCTGGTTCTTATATGCTGAAGACTACTGAATTCAAGTGGGATTTACTGGAAAGAATTAAACGCAACTCTGAAGATTGGGGTTCCGACGATGGTAAGGAGTCAGGTATGACACCTAAGTTTGATTGTGTTAAATCTTTTATGGATACCGATGCTTTTCGTGGATTTAGCGCTAAATATGGACTTGACTATGAGATAGTAGCTTCTTTTTGTGAATCTTTTGCTGCTCACGTTGATCTCCCTAAGGAGAAGTGGTTTAAATATAATCCTCCCACGGAAGTAAAAGTAGTTGCACCTATTATAGTTGAAGAAAAGACTATTACTTATAATGATCCTATTGTTCCTACTACTTATGTTGAGAAACCACCTTTTCCTGTTATAATAAAGGATCATGCTAAAGCTTCAACTGTTGTTCATAAGAGTAATACTAGAACATATACACCTCCTGAGCAAATTAAAGTTGAACCTAGTATTGCTATGGTTAAAGATCTCTTGGATGATAATATAGATGGGCATGTTATTTACTTCTATGATGAAGCTGCTAATATTGCTAGACCAGATGCTAAGATACATAGACCTGTTGTAGGCATGCCTGTCATTTCTGTTAAAATAGGAGATCATTGTTATCATGGTTTATGTGATATGGGTGCTAGTGCTAATGTCCTTATATGAAGAAATTATACATGATATCACACCCGCTGAAATAGAAGGTATTGATGTTACTATTAAGCTTGCCAATAGAGATACCATTTCACCAGTTGGGATTGTTAGAGATGTTGAAGTCTTGTGTGGGAAAGATAAATATCCCGCTGATTTTCTTGTTCTTGGTTCCCCACAAGATAGTTTTTTTCCCATTATTTTTGGCAGACCCTTCTTGAATACTGTTAATGCTAAGATTGATTGTGAAAAGGATGTTGTTACAATTGGCTTGGGGGATATGAAACATGAGTTTAATTTTGCTAAATTTCGTAGACAACCCCATGATAAAGAATTGCCTAGTAAGGATGAAATTATTGGTCTTGCTTCTATTGTTGTGCCTCCTACTGATTCGTTAGAACAATATTTGCTAGACCATGAAAATGATATGTTTATGAATGAAAGAAGGGAGATATATGAATTAATCCTTAAACAGGGTCCTATTTTGAAACACAACTTGCCTATTGAAATCCTAGGGGATCCCCCTCCACCCAAGGGTGATCCCGTGTTTGAGCTCAAACCTTTACCTGATAATCTTAAATATGCTTATCTTGATGAAAAGAAGATATATCCTGTTATTATTAGTGCTAACCTTTCAGAGCAGGAAGAGGAAAGATTATTGAAAACTCTGAAGAAGCACCGTGCTGCTATTGGATATACTCTGGATGATCTTAAGGGCATTAGTCCCACTCTATGCCAACATAAAATTAAATTGTATGAAGGTTCCAAACCAGTTAGAGATCATCAACGACGGTTAAATCCTAAGATGAAAGAAGTGGTAAGAAAGGAGATACTAAAGCTCCTTGAGGCAGGTATAATTTATCCCGTTGCTGATAGTGATTGGGTAAGTCCTGCCCATTGCGTCCCTAAGAAGGGAGGTATTACTGTTGTTCCTAATGATAAAGATGAATTGATTCTGCAAAGAATCATTATAGGTTATAGAATGGTAATTGATTTCTATAAATTAAATAAAGCTACTAAGAAAGATCAGTACCCTTTACCTTTTATTGATCAAATGCTAGAAAGACTATCGAAACATACACAATTTTGCTTTTTAGATGCCTATTCTGGTTTCTCTCAAATACCTGTGTCAGCGGAGGATCAATCAAAAACTACTTTTAATTGCCCTTTCGGTACTTTTGCTTATAGATGTATGTCGTAATGCGCCTGCTGCCTTTCAAAGATGCATGATGGCTATATTCTCTGACTTTTGTGAAAAGATTTGTGAGGTATTCATGGACGACTTCTCCGTTTATGGATCCTCTTTTGATGATTGCTTGAGCAACCTTGATCAAGTTTTGCATAGATGTGAAGACACTAGTCTCGTCTTGAATTGGGAAAAGTGCCACTTTATGGTTAATGAAGGCATTGTCTTGGGGCATAAAATTTCTGAAAGAGGTATTGAAGTTGACAAAGATAAAGTTGATGCTATTGAAAAGATGCCATGTCCCAAGGACATTAAAGGTATAAGAAGTTCCCTTCGTCATGCCGGATTTTATAGGAGGTTCATTAAGGACTTTTATAAAATCTCTAGGCCTCTGACTAATTTATTGCAAAAAGATATTCCTTTTGTCTTTGATGATGATTGTGTAGAAGCATTTGAAATGCTTAAGAAAGCTTTGACCACTGCACCTATTGTTCAGCCACCTGATTGGAATTTACCCTTTGAAATTATGTGTGATGCTAGTGATTATGCTGTAGGTGCTGTTCTAGGGCAAAGAGTTGATAATAAATTAAATGTTATCCAATATGCTAGTAAAACTCTTGATACTGGCCAGAGAAATTATGCTACTGCTGAAAAAGAATTCTTAGTAGTTGTATTTGCTTGTGATAAGTTCAGACCTTATATTGTTGATTCTAAAGTCACTATTCACACTGATCATGCTGCTATTAAATATCTTATGGAAAATAAAGATGCTAAACCTAGACTTATTAGATGGGTTCTGTTGCTCCAAGAATTTGTTTGCATATTATTGATAGAAAGGGAGCTCAGAACCCCGTTGCAGACGACTTGTCTAGGCTAGAGAATGTTCTTGATGACCCACTACCTATTGATGATAGCTTTCCTGATGAACAATTAGCAGTCATTAATGCTTCTCGTACTGCTCCATGGTATGCTGATTATGCTAATTACATTGTTACTAAATTTATACCACCTAGTTTCACATACCAGCAAAAGAAAAATTTCTTTTATGATTTAAGACATCACTTCTGGGATGACCCACACCTTTATAAAGAAGAAGTAGATGGTGTTATTAGACGTTGTGTACCTGAGCATGAACAGGAACAGATCCTACGCAAGTGTCACTCCGAACCATATGGAGGACACCACGCTGGAGACAGAACTACACATAAGGTATTGCAATCCAGCTTTTATTGGCCTACTCTCTTCAAAGATGCCCGTAAGTTTGTCTTGTCTTGTAATGAATGTCAAATAATTGGTAATATTAGTAGACGTCAAGAAATGCCTATGAATTATTCTCTTGTTATTGAACCATTTGATGTTTGGGGCTTTGATTATATGGGACCTTTCCCTGCCTCTAATGGATACACACATATTTTAGTTGCTGTTGATTACGTTACTAAGTGGGTAGAAGCTATTCCAACTAGTAGTGTTGATCATAACACTTCTATTAAGATGCTTAAAGAAGTTATTTTTCCGAGGTTTGGAGTCCCTGGATGTCTCATGACTGATGGTGGTTCACATTTTATTCATGGTGCTTTTCGTAAAATGCTTGCTAAGTATGATGTTAATCATAGAATTGCATCTCCTTATCACCCACAGTCTAGTGGTCAAGTAGAATTGAGTAATAGAGAGCTCAAGTTAATTTTGCAAAAGACTGTCAATAGATCTAGAAAGAATTGGTCCAATAAACTTGATGATGCATGATAACCCGCAAGTATACGGGATAGTTGTAGCCTCTTTCGATAAGTAAGAGTGTCGAACCCAACGAGAAGCTAAAGGTAGAACAAATACTCTCTCAAGTCCTATCAGCCACTGATATGACTCTACGCACGTTTAATGTTCGCTTTACCTAGAACAAGTATGAAACTAGAGGTACTTTGTAGGTGTGATAGGATAGGTTTGCAAGATAATAAAGAACACGTAAATAAAAACTAGGGGCTGTTTAGATAAAAATGTAATAAAGTAAATATAGCGAGTGCGCAAAAGTGGTGGCAGTAGTTGTGAAATTGTCCCTAAGCAATTGACTATGTTACTAGACCGGTAATCACTATTGCAATTCTATTTGCGGGAGAGGCATAAGCTAACATACTTTCTCTACTTGGATCATGTGCACTTATGATTGGAACTCTAGCAAGCATCCGCAACTACTAAAGATTCATTAAGGTAAAACCCAACCATAGCATTAAAGTATCAAGTCCCCTTTATCCCATACGCAACAATCCCCTTACTCGGGTTTGTGTTTCAATCACTCACGCAACCCACTATAAGCGAATCATGAATGCATTGCAACACCCTACAGCGGGAATCCATCATGCTTGTGTGACACGGAGGGCACCATAGGACAGCACCAATAATAAAACATGCAACTCAAACCAATCATAGCAATTCATCAATCACCGATAGGACAACGAAAATCTACTCAGACATCATAGGATGGCAACACATCATTGGAAAATAATATGAAGCATAAAGCACCATGTTCAAGTAGAGGGTACAGCGGGTTGTGGGAGAGTGGGCTGCTGAATATAGAAGGGGGAAGCTGACGGAGATGTTGGTGAAGATGACAACGGTGTTGGTGAAGATCGCGGTGATGATGATGGCCCCCGGCAGCGTTCCGGCGCCACCGGAAGCAAGGGGGAGAGAGCCCCCCTTCTTCTTCTTCTTCCTTGACCTCCTCCCTAGATTGGATCTATCTCTCTGTTTCTGCGTTCTCAGATTCTTCCCCTTCAGTTTCTTTTATATCCGGAGATCCGTAACTCGGATTGGGGTGAATCTTTCGCCCAGATCTTTCTCATAAAATTATCTTCCTTGCGGCGAAAGAAGAGCCTCAACCGCCTTACAGGTGGCCCACGAGAGTCCAGGGCTCGCCCAGGGGGGAGGGCGCGCCCCCTGTCTCGTGGTCACCCCGGACACCGTTTCGCGTTGATTCTTCCTCCGAAAAATCCCAAATATTCCAAAATAATTGTCCGTCCATTCTTATCCCGTTTGGATTCCGTTTGATATGGGTTTTATGCGAAACCTAAAACATGCAACAGACAGGAACTGGCACTGGGCACTGGATCAATATGTTAGTCCCAAAAATAATATAAAAAGTTGCCAAAAGTATATGAAAGTTGAATAATATTGGCATGGAACAATCAAAAATTATAGATACGATGGAGACGTATCAGCATCCCCAAGCTTAATTCCTGCTCGTCCTCGAGTAGGTAAATGATAATAAGATAATTTTTGATGTGGAATGCTACCTAACATAATCTTGATCATATGTCTAATCATGGCATGAATATTAAGACACGAGTGATTCAAAGCAATAGTCTATCATTTGACATAAAAACAATAATACTTCGGGCGTACCAATAAAGCAATCATGTCTTTTCAAAACAACAAGGCCAAAGCAAGCTTATCCCTACAAAATCATATAGTTTGTCCATGCTTCATTTTCGTCACACAAAATGCCCCCCATCATGCACAACCCCGATGACAAGCCGAGCAATTGGTTCATACTTTTTAAGGCGCTTCAGCTTTTTCAACCCTCACGCAATACATGAGCGCAAGCCATGGATATAACACTATAGGTGGAATAGAATATGATGGTGGGGGTTATGTGGAGAAGACAAAAAAGGGAGAAAGTCTCACATCGACGCGGCTAATCAACGGGCTATGGAGATGCCCATCAATTGATGTCAATGCGAGGAGTAGGGATTGCCATGCAACGGATGCACTAGAGCTATAAGTGTATGAAAGCTCAACAAACGAAACTAAGTGGGTGTGCATCCAACTTGCTTGCTCAGGAAGACCTAGGGCATTTGAGGAAGCCCATCGTTGGAATATACAAGCCAAGTTCTATAATGAAAATTCCCCACTAGTATATGAAAGTGACAACATAGGAGACAATCTATATGAAGAACATGGTGCTACTTTGAAGCACAAGTGTGGAAAAAGGATAGTAACATTGCCCCTTTTCTTTTCTTTTCTTTTTTTCTTTTTTCTTTTTTTTCGGTGGGCTTCTTTGGCCCCCTTTTTTATTTAGGCTTCTTTGGCCTTTCCTTTTTTTCTTTTTCTTTTTTTCATGGGGCAATGTTCTATAATAATGATCATCACACTTTTATTTACTTACAACTTGATACTGGAACAAAGATATGACTCTATATGAATGCTTTCGGCGGTGTACCGAGATGTGCAATGATCTATCATAGCAATGAAATCAAAAAATGGACAAGCCATGAAAACATCATGCTAGCTATCTTACGATCATGCAAAGCAATATGACAATGAATGCTCAAGTCATGTATATGATGATGATCGAAGTTCCATGGCAATATATCTCGGAATGGCTATGGAAATGCCATGATAGGTAGGTATGGTGGCTGTTTTGAGGAAGATATAAGGAGGCTTATGTGTGATGGAGCGTATTGTGTCATGGGGTTTGGATGCACCGGCGAAGTTTGCACCAACTCTCGAGGTGAGAAAGGGCAATGCACGGTACCGAAGAGGCTAGCAATGATGGAAAGGTAAAAGTGCGTATAATCCATGGACTCACATTAGTCATAAAGAACTCATATACTTATTGCAAAAGTTTATTAGCCCTCGAAGCAAAGTACTACTACGCATGCCCCTAGGGGGATAGATTGGTAGGAAAAGACCATCGCTCGTCCCTGACCGCCACTCATAAGGAAGACAATCAAAGAAACACCCCATGCTTCAAATTTGTCACACAACGGTTACCATACGTGCATGCTACGGGACTTGCAAACCTCAACACAAGTGTCTCTACAATACACAACCACCCACTAGAATGACTCTAATATCACCACCTTTATATCGCAAAACTATTGCAAGGAATCAAACATATCATATTCAGCGATCTACAAGTTTATGTAGGATTTTATGACTAACCATGTGATTGACCAATTCCTGTCATCTCTCTAAATAGATATAAGTGAAGCAAGAGAGTTTAATTCTTTCTACAAAATATATGCCCACGCTCTAACAAATATAAGTGAAGCAAAAGAGCATTCTACAAATGGCGGTTTTCTATGTGAAGAGAAACAGGCAATCCAAACTTCAAATGATATAAGCGAAGCACATGAAGCATTCTATAAGGCCATACTCAAAAGATTTAAGTGAAGTGAAACGATCATTCTATAAATCAACCAAGGACTATCTCATACCAGCATGGTGCTAAAAAGAAAAATGAAAACTAAATGCAAAAGACGCTCCAAGACTTGCACATAATGCATAAACGAAACGAATACGAAAACATACCGATATTTGTTGAAGAAAGAGGGGATGCCTTCCGGGGCATCCCCAAGCTTAGACGCTTGAGTCTCCTTGAATATTTACTTGGGGTGCCTCGGGCATCCCCAAGCTTAAGCTCTTGCCTCTCTTCCTTTTCCTCATATCGAGACCTCCTCGTTTAGACACTTCATCCACACAAAACTTCAACAGAAAACTCGGTAAGATCCGTTAGTATAATAAAGCAAATCACCACTCTAAGTACTGTAGCAAACCAATTCATATTTTGTTTTTGCATTGTGTCTACTGTAATATAACTTTTCCATGGCTTAATCCACTGATATAAATTGATAGATTCATCAAAACAAACAAACTATGCATCAAAAGCAGAATCTGTCAAAAACAGAACAACCTGTAGAAATCTGAACATCCACCATACTTATGGTACCCAAAAAAATTCTACCAAAATTAGGAAAAATAAACAATTTCTACATCAAGACAGTGCAAAAGGAATCCGAACCATTTGACGTTCCAGTTAAAAATATAAAATCGCGTACTACAACCAAAGTTTCTGTCCTGCACCGTACAAACCAACAAGCATTGTAAACAAACCTAAAGGCAAACCTTGGCACATTATTTTTATAATATAATGGAATTGTACAAGGGCATAATTATTTTTGTTGAAAAGTTTCTGTAATCAAGATTCACAAATTTCCATGAGCATGAACAAAGTTCAAGAGCTCTCCCACTTCAACAATGCTTGTCTTTCTCACTTTCACTTTCCGTTTTGAAAAGTTTTTAGGTTACCCTCTTTATTTTTTTGTTTTTTAAACTATATAAAAGCACTCAACAGAAATAAATGACTCTCTAAAACTTCTGGGTTGTCTCTGAAAGATCGTGGATGTCGCCTAGAGGGGGGGTGAATAGGCGCTTTAAAATAATTACGGTTGAGGCTTGAACAAATGCGGAATAAACCTAACGGTTAATTTGTCAAGCATAAAACCTAAAACAACTAGGCTCACCTATGTGCACCAACAACTTATGCTAAGCAAGATAAGCAACTATGTGATAGCAAGATATATGACAAAGAACAATATGGCTATCACAAAGTAAAGTGCATAAGTAAAGGGCTCGGGTAAGACATAACCGAGGCACACGGAGACGACGATGTATCCCGAAGTTCACACCCTTGCGGATGCTAATCTCCGTTTGGAGAGGTGTGGAGGCACAATGCTCCCCAAGAATCCACTAGGGCCACCGTAATCTCCTCACGCCCTCGCACAATGCAAGATGCCGTGATTCCACTAAGGGACCCTTGAGGGCGGTCACCGAACCCGTACAAATGGCAACCCTTGGGGGCGGTCACCGAACCCGTACACTTTGGCAACCCTTGGGGGCGGTCACCGGAACCCGTCAAGATGCTCGGGGCGATCTCCACAACCTAATTGGAGACCCCGACGCTTGCCCGGAGCTTTACACCACAATGATTGAGCTCCGAACACTACCAACCGTCTAGGGCGCCCAAGCACCCAAGAGGAACAAGCTCAAGGGCACCAAGCACCCAAGAGTAATAAGCTTCTCAAACTTCACTTCCACGTATCACCGTGAAGAACTCAAACCGATGCACCAAATGCAATGGCAAGGGCACACGGAGTGCCCAAGTCCTTCTCTCTCAAATCCCACAGAAGCAACTAATGCTAGGGAGGAAAATGAGAGGAAGAACAAGAAGGAGAACACCAAGAACTCCAAGATCAAGATCCAAGGGGTTCCCCTCACATAGAGGAGAAAGTGATTGGTGGAAATGTGGATCTAGATCTCCTCTCTCTTTTCCCTAAAAAACTAGCAAGAATCCATGGAGGGATTGAGAGTTAGCAAGCTCGAAGAAGGTCAACAATGGGGGAAGAACACGAGCTCAAAAGGATAAGGTTCAATGGGGAAGAAGACCCCCTTTTATAGGTGGGGGAAAATCCAACCGTTATGCTCACAGCCCGCACAGAGCGGTACTACCGCTCGTCCTCACGGTACTACCGCTAGGGATCGCGGTACTACTGCTTGCGGTACAAAAAATATACTTCCGTACCTACCTCCGTATGACTTGGGACGAGTTTTTTGGTCCGGAGCGGTACTACCGCTCTAGGAGCCGCGGTAGTACCGCTCTGGAGCGGTAGTAAAAAATTACATCCGCTCCAATTCGCGGTAGTACCGCTGCAGCCTTTTCAGAACACCAAAACTGCCACAACTTTTGCAAACGAACTCCGAATTCGATGAAACCAAGTTTGTTGGAAAGCTAGCGACAAGGGATAACACAATCTTGAAATAAATACCAATAATAAGCAAATGAGAAAAGGCCCAAAAGAAAATGGTGAGAACCCTTCCTCGGAGAAGACCGGTAAAACCTCCAACACCGAAAACATCATAGAAAACGCATGCAAACTCCGTTTTCGATGAACTCAAGCTTGTCATCAAGATGATCATAAGCTCTAAGAGTCACAAAGAGAACCAAACAAGAACCAAGAAACATGATGCAAGTATGCAATGGTTTGAGCTCTTGACGAACGATACGATCAAGCTACTCACTTGAGAGCCCCCCTTGATAGTACGGCTATCGATCCTATAACCCGGTCTCCCAACTACCACCATGAGACCGGTAAAATAGAAAACCTATCAAGGGCAAACCTTTGGCTTGCACATGGTCCACTTGAGCTAGATGATGATGATCTTGACTCCCTCAAGTTGGACCACCTTTCTTGATTGCGTTGGCTCGATGAAGACTAGATGATTGCTCCCCATAGTCCACTATGGGTGAGCGACTCTTCGGCACATCTTCACAAGTCCATTGACACCACAATGGATGGCAAGATTCAAACTTGATTGCTCCCCCATACTCCATTATGGGTGATTGCGTTGGCTCGATGAAGACTAGATGATTGCTCCCCCATAGTCCACTATGGGTGAGCGACTCTTCGGCACATCTTCACAAGTCCATTGACACCACAATGGATGGCAAGATTCAAACTTGATTGCTCCCCCATACTCCATTATGGGTGAGTCACTCTTTGTGTTGCTCCACTTGAACTTGCACACTGCAAACTTGATGACGATCACCACTTGATGTCATCCTCCATGGGTTGTATGGGATCTTCCTCTTGACGCAAGACCATGGAAACATACCTAACCCCACAAAGAACTCTCACGTAGACCATGGGTTAGTACACAAAGCGTAATGGACAATGCTTACCATACCATGGGAACACTTGGTCCCACTCGGTACATCTTCTATTCTTTGTGAGTTGATCAACTTGATTCACTCTTGACTTAGTCTTGATCAACCTTGAATCTTTCCAACTCTCTTCATTTGGATGATGTCTTGAAGGTAAATATGAATGATCACACAATCTTCTTCTTCAAGACATGCTTGCAATAAGCTCAACACTCACATGACCAATCTTTGGATAATTCCTTAATAGCACCTTGGTCAACCCATAAACTCCTTGAAACCAACACATGGACTTCAAGAAATGCCTATGGAAAAATCCTTCAAATATAACTCGATGCAACCATTAGTCCATAGAGAATGTCATCAATTACCAAAACCACACATGGGGGCACCGCATGTCCTTTCAATCTCCCCCATTTTGGTAATTGATGACAATCACTTTCAAGAGAGTTTATATAAGGAATTATGCATCACTATGCAATGCAACAACCAATGATGCAGGAGAATGAGATGCAAATGCTTAGGACCAAAACCAAAGCAAGGAGAAAACTCAAAAGACTTCTCCACAAAACTCTCTGAAACTCCTCCCCCATTGGCATCGATTGCCAAAATGGGTGAAAAGCTGAGAAGGCCAAAATAAAAGGTGTTCCTCCATAAATTGTGTATTTCTCAACAAGAGAGTGGAATGCAATACACATATCCAACTGCCAATACTTGGAGGAAGACAAACTATATTGAGGCCCAAAGATTGCAACAAAAAGATATGACACAAAGACATAACAAAGAGAGACACAAGCAATCAAAAGATACCAATTGAAGCAAGCAATCAATGGATATCAATTGAACCAACTAGGCCAATGATCCTACATGCCACAAGAATAAAGATATTATGATAAACGCAAAGGAGTGTTCTAAAGAAACTAGAGAAGCTCCCCATGATTTGTGCACACATAAGTATTTTTGTATTTGAATACAAAGTGCAGAAAATAGGATCATAGCTCCCCCAAAATCAATAGAAACTCACATCCAGTGCAAGTGAGCATATAGGAAACAAAGCCTAGCGCTTGCAACAAGCACATGGTTGAGCAACATGTAAAAGAGGCAACTTAAGAATAGGCTCAGCCAAAATGATGTGTGTGAGTCATGGCGAAGCACTTGAGAGGACTAAAATTAGGATGAGCATTAAGCGTCAACATAGTCTTGAAAGAATGAGGCACGCGGTGCAAGGCCTATCATTCCCACACACAACTAGCAAATGGGTTCACAAGCTTACTAATAAGCATATAAAGAACTTATGCTTGTGACAACCCGTGGTGAAGATAGAAGATGAAAGCCTCATCAAGACGAGGGATGCCAATTAAGATGGCAAAAGCCTTGTAAAGATAAGCATGAGGAAAATAATCTTCACCACACAAGAGTGCATCAAGATGCAATGATAGAGGACACGCACTCAAGGCAAAAGCTTTCACGGAGCCACCAAAGAAATAACATAAGAAAGACAAGGTGGACGTGAAAGAAAGGATATCAACTAGAGATGTAATTTCTCTCAAGTGTATAAGGTTCTATGTAGACGAAATCATGATGATATATATATATATATATCTACAAAGAAGGATGTACACCCAAAATAGTTACACCACGAAGGAACAAGATATCCACAAGGAAGTCATAAATATACCAATAAGATATTTGCTTGAAAGCATAGCACTTGGCTAGATATGGTCTTATTGTATATAAATGAAGTCCAAACACACATCCATCAAGGGCATCACAACTAGCAACAGAGATCATCGTTGGGATGCTTTGAGAAAGGAAACAAGTATCACAAGATATGAAATGAATATCATGCCAAGATACAGCCTACACAAGGTTGAATGCAAGAGAGGAAAGCATGAATAGATACTTGTTACCGAGATATCATTGGAAGGATGTAGTAGATACCAATTGAAGGTAGATAGTAGTTCATTGATCATCCTAGCTTGACTCCAATATGCACATGGTGACAACACCTTCCTTGTGAGTGAGCCGAGCATCCAATGCATCTCCAAATGTTCCTAGAAGAACAACACAAACTAAACGGTACCCAAACTCATTGGGACCAAATAGTTAGAAACACCAATACATAGGACAAACTCCACATAAATATGTGCATATAGATATGAAAATGAATTTCATGCACATCTCATCCAAATTGAGACTAGGTGGAGTTTCCCCTATATATTGAGTCAAAGAAATAAAGCATGCCAAATGAAATACATGAAGTAAACATGCATGCTCAAGACTTTCAAAACCCGAAACCAAAAGACAAAGAAATGCCAAGTGAAAAAGATACTAAATGGAGAAATCATCACTTGGAAGATATCATTAAAGATACATCAAGGAATGAGATATCCATTGATACACACTAAACTAAAGATGTCAAACTCCCAAAGAGAGGATGGTTCCAAACAAACCAAGCCCTCAACAAAGTTTCATGATGGCACAAAGTACCAAAAAGAAATGGCTTGCCTTCCACCAAAACACACTTGATAAGGATCACAAGAAGAGTGTTCTGAAGAAAATAGAATAGCTCCCCCATGAGTTGTGCATTATATAGGATTTGTATTTGAATACAAAATGCACAAGGTGGGATCACTGCTTTCACTATATCTAGAAAACACTAGACAAGAACAAGAAATAAACAAGATCCACAAGTGGTATGGAAGACAACGGGAGTTGACACAATCCTTGGCAAGAGAAAAGGCAAGTAAAACAAAAGCCAATGTAAAGATGATCAATAAATTCTACCACACATAAATGACTACCAATTGTCAAAAGACAAGAAGTAGATGGAAAGAATTCCCGGTGGTAGATAGCAAGGATATCCAACATCATCTTCACACCACACACAAGCAGATTGCAACTTGTAGAGCTAACATGCCACCTAGGAACAAGATAATCTACAATATCAACACTAGGTGACAATATCTCAAATGTACACATTTTCTAGGCTAGTAATATACATAGCATATTACTCCCCCATAATGTGATACCAATGAAGAAAACTTAACAAGAGGCAATAAGAGGATCCAACAAGAGATAATTAATGGACAATTTAGAATTTGAATTTCTCATGAGAAGACATACCACATAGTGACTCGATAATCTTGTAATATCAATACTAGATGGTATTCCTCATGTACACACACTTATAGGAATGTGAGGTGCACAAAGCACATCACTCCCCAATAATGGGATATTCCATTAATCTCTCACAAGAGCCAACTAAGATACAAAGAAGATGCACAAAGGCTCAACACACAACTCACACGTACATGAAGTGCACACCAACATACATAAGCAAGTTGGAAGCGCAACATATACAAACACATGCAAGGAACAAAACCAAAACATGCAAGGGGGCAAGTAACTTTCAAAGTAAACAAGTTAAGTACAAGTTACCGCAAGGAGGCACATTGGATATAAGATAGAAACTTGATAATCCAATTGACTTGGCTTGTGACAAAAAGAATGATGAAGTCCCCTTAATTCTTCATAGTGTAGCCAAGTCTCCAATGCCCTCCAAAAACACCTATTGATCAAGTTTGAGCTTGTTGGTCCCCAACCAAGTTGGGTCCTAAGAGGTTAGTCACAATAGGCTTGGCTACCCAAATGGTTCTTTTCTTGACACCACTTTGAGTACCAACAAACTTGGCAAACACATTGCCAACCTTATCCTTCCCAAGAGAATAGATATCATCAATAATAATTGGGTTGGATAAGTTACCACTAGTGCATGAAGAAGCGATGTGACCTTTCTCACGACATAAGTAGCAACGTCTACTCTTCACTTTCTTCTCACTTGATTTTTCCACAAGAGAAGCATTAGCTTGAGTCTTCTTGGGAAGTGGCCTTTCTTCAACTTGAGGTTGAGCATGAGATTGAACTTGTGCCCTCTTCCCTTGTTGCTTGACACTAATGGCCTTCTTCTTCAATGGGCAAGATCTAACATGATGCCCTTCTACTTTGCACTTGAAGCAAACAATCTTGGCCGAATTCTTGACTTGTTCTTGGCCCTTCTTTTTGTTCATGTTGGACTTCTTCTTCTTATTGGAGTTGAATCCAAGTCCACCTTTGTCATTGGGGGATTTTTGCACACTCAAGATATTGTTGAGTGCGGATTTCCCTTCATGACACTTTTTCAAGTCTTTCTTTAAAGAAGTGACTTGGGCCTTGAGCTCTTTGATTTCCTCTACATGGTTAGTCTCAACACAAGTACTAGAGGAAGTATAAGCTTCATCGTTAGAGCAACAAGGCAAGGAAAGCAATTCATCACAAGATGTACCAACATTGTGAGTAGATGAATTACAAGGACTAGCACATGGCAATATACTATTTTGACTAGAAGTAGTGCTAGTATCCACATGAGGCTCACTAGATGTTACCTTAGAAATCATGGCCTCATGAGCTATCTTTAGCACACTATGGGATACTAGAAGATCATCATGAGATCTTGAGAGCTTTTCATGACTTTCTTCCAATTTCCCATAATTGCAAGATAGCACCTCAAGTTGAGCCCGTAGCTCAACATTCTCCTTCAAAATGGATGCTTCACAAGTAATAGAATTAGTAGCACAAGCATCATCATTAACAACAAGAGGAGAAGGCAACTTGGCAAGCTCTTTTAAATAAGAAGCTTCAAGTTGAGCATGAGACTCGGTGAGTTTGATGAGCTCACCCTTGATGACCCTTGAGCCATTTTCGAGGTGCTCAAAATCCTCAAGGAGTCTAGCATGAGCAACTTCAAGCTTAGCATTTTTAGTTTCAAAAACAATGGCCACCTCAAGGGCTCTATCAGTAGATTCCTTCACTCTAGACAATTCTAGAGCAAAAGTCTCCTCAAGAGATTCCTTGGTGGTTTGTTCAAGTTCAAGAGCTTGAGAGAGGTCCGCAATCTCATTAGCGTAATCACGCCCATGACCTTCCATTTCATCAATGGCGACCTCATGCTCCTCAAGACGAGATTCCAACTCATGAATATATTTCTTGCTCTCAATAGCAATGGACATAATTTCCATGAAGTTGGAACGAGCAATTTTATTTTTATGAAGAGCTTTAAAAACCATTTCCCCCTTAATTTTTAAGGAGGCAACATTATCATTCTCTTCATCATTATCCTCATCATCATTAGCATCAACATCATCATAAAGAGACATATTGGGTTACAAAGTAGGAGATACCTTTGACGCCTTAGCCATAAGGCAAAACGCAATAGATGATGATGTAGGATCCCTTGAGGCACCATTAAACACCACATCTTGTTCCATGGAGTGTTTGGTTTCCTCTACATTGTTAGCACAACAATTCGAGGAAATAGATGCATGTTTATCATGGCAACAAGACATAGCAAGCATATCATCATTATATTTAGTCAAGCAATTTCTACATGATATGCAAGGACTATCAACACAAGCATGTGAAACATTTGGAGTGCTCGAAGTGTTAAAGCCCAAAGAGGGAGCATTGCAATAATATAGTGATGAAGGATCATCCACAATAAGCATACTATCATCATTGCAATGACCAACACTACTCACCATATCATTACCTTGTGGCAAACCACATGTAGGTGAAGTAGAAGAAGTTGAGAAGACTATATGACTGGAGGTGGAGGGAGAACAACCATCCCCACAAATCTTGGACACACCATATTTATCTTGAAGCTTTGTCCATAACTCATGAGCATCCCGGAACGGCATGAGTTGAAATATAACTACATTGCTCAAAGCATCGAAAAGCACATTAGAGGCTTGAGCATTGAGATAAGAGTTTTTCTCATCCTCTAAAGATAATCTTTGGGGATCCTTTGGAGGAGAAAAACCCATATCTACAATTCGCTCTAAATTTGGGTCCATGACCCTAAAGAGATTAAGCATGCGAATTACCCAAACATCAAAATTTGTGCCATCGAAACTAAGAGTGTTAGAGAATCCTAATCCTCTAGTCGACATCTTTACTCTCTAGGTGGTTAAGCCCAACAAAGAGAGACGAGGCTCTGATACCAATTGAAAGATCGTGGATGTCGCCTAGAGGGGGGGGGGTGAATAGGCGCTTTAAAATAATTACGGTTGAGGCTTGAACAAATGCAGAATAAACCTAACGGTTAATTTGTCAAGCACAAAACCTAAAACAACTAGGCTCACCTATGTGCACCAACAACTTATGCTAAGCAAGATAAGCAACTATGTGATAGCAAGATATATGACAAAGAACAATCTGGCTATCACAAATTAAAGTGCATAAGTAAAGGGCTCGGGTAAGAGATAACCGAGGCACGCGGAGACGACGATGTATCCCGAAGTTCACACCCTTGCGGATGCTAATCTCCGTTTGGAGCGGTATGGAGGCACAATGCTCCCCAAGAAGCCACTAGGGCCACCATAATCTCCTCACGCCCTTGCACAATGCAAGATGCCGTGATTCCACTAAGGGACCCTTGAGGGCGGTCACCGAACCCGTACAAATGGCAACCCTTGGGGGCGGTCACCGAACCCGTACACTTTGGCAACCCTTGGGGGCGGTCACCGGAACCCGTCAAGATGCTCGGGGCGATCTCCACAACCTAATTGGAGACCCCGACGCTTGCCCGGAGCTTTACACCACAATGATTGAGCTCCGAACACCACCAACCGTCTAGGGCGCCCAAGCACCCAAGAGGAACAAGCTCAAGGGCACCAAGCACCCCAAGAGTAATAAGCTTCTCAAACTTCACTTCCACGTATCACCGTGGAGAACTCAAACCGATGCACCAAATGCAATGGCAAGGGCACACGGAGTGCCCAAGTCCTTCTCTCTCAAATCCCACCAAAGCAACTAATGCTAGGGAGGAAAATGAGAGGAAGAACAAGAAGGAGAACACCAAGTACTCCAAGATCAAGATCCAAGGGGTTCCCCTCACATAGAGGAGAAAGTGATTGGTGGAAATGTGGATCTAGATCTCCTCTCTCTTTTCCCTCAAAAACTAGCAAGAATCCATGGAGGGATTGAGAGTTAGCAAGCTCGAAGAAGGTCAACAATGGGGGAAGAACACGAGCTCAAAAGGATAAGGTTCAATGGGGAAGAAGATCCCCTTTTATAGGTGGGGAAAAATCCAACCGTTATGCTCACAGCCCGCACAGAGCGGTACTACTGCTCGTCCTCACGGTACTGCTAGGGATCGCGGTACTACTGCTTGCGGTACAAAAAATATACTTCCGTACCTACCTCCGTATGACTTGGGACGAGTTTTTTGGTCCAGAGCGGTACTACCGCTCTAGGAGCCGCGGTAGTACCGCTCTGGAGCGGTAGTAAAAAATTACATCCGCTCCAATTCGCGGTAGTACCGCTGCAGCCTTTTCAGAACACCAAAACTGCCACAACTTTTGCAAACGGACTCCGAATTCGATGAAACCAAGTTTGCTGGAAAGCTAGCAACAAGGGCTAACACAATCTTGAAAGAAATAATAATAATAAGCAAATGAGAAAAGGCCCAAAAGAAAATGGTGAGAACCCTTCCTCGGAGAAGACCGGTAAAACCTCCAACACCGAAAACATCATAGAAGACGCATGCAAACTCCGTTTTCGATGAACTCAAGCTTGTCATCAAGATGATCATAAGCTCTAAGACTCACAAAGAGAACCAAACAAGAACCAAGAAACATGATGCAAGGATGCAATGGTTTGAGCTCTCGACGAACGATACGATCAAGCTACTCACTTGAGAGCCCCCCTTGATAGTACGGCTATCGATCCTATAACCCGGTCTCCCAACTACCACCATGAGACCGGTAAAATAGAAAACCTATCAAGGGCAAACCTTTGGCTTGCACATGGTCCACTTGAGCTAGATGATGACGATCTTAACTCCCTCAAGTTGGACCACCTTTCTTGATTGCGTTGGCTCGATGAAGACTAGATGATTGCTCCCCCATAGTCCACTATGGGTGAGCGACTCTTCGGCACATCTTCACAAGTCCATTGACACCACAATGGATGGCAAGATTCAAACTTGATTGCTCCCCCATACTCCATTATGGGTGATTGCGTTGGCTCGATAAAGACTAGATGATTGCTCCCCCATAGTCCACTATGGGTGAGCGACTCTTCGGCACATCTTCACAAGTCCATTTACACCACAATGGATGGCAAGATTCAAACTTGATTGCTCCCCCATACTCCATTATGGGTGAGCCACTCTTTGTGTTGCTCCACTTGAACTTGCACACTGCAAACTTGATGACGATCACCACTTGGTGTCATCCTCCATGGGTTGTATGGGATCTTCCTCTTGACGCAAGACCATGGAAACATACCTAACCCCACAAAGAACTCTCACGTAGACCATGGGTTAGTACACAAAGCGTAATGGACAATGCTTACCATACCATGGGAACACTTGGTCCCACTCGATACATCTTCTATGCTTTGTGAGTTGATCAACTTGATTCACTCTTGACTTAGTCTTGATCAACCTTGAATCTTTCCAACTCTCTTCATTTGGATGATGTCTTGAAGGTAAATATGAATGATCACACAATTTTCTTCTTCAAGACATGCTTGCAATAAGCTCAACACTCACATGACCAATCTTTGGATAATTCCTTAATAGCACCTTGGTCAACCCATAAACTCCTTGAAACCAACACATGGACTTCAAGAAATGCCTATGAAAAAATCCTTCAAATATAACTCGATGCAACCATTAGTCCATAGAGAATGTCATCAATTACCAAAACCACACATGGGGGCACCGCTTGTCCTTTCAGTCTCCCTGGCAGCGCTTTCTTTAAAGCCATTAAGATAGGCATTTAGTGCTCAAGTAATGAATCCACCCGGATCCCAAGGTACATCAAAGCCAATTTTAATTAACAATGATTTGTAATTTAGTAGTGAGCACAAAGTAACATATATCATGCAACAACGAAGTATAACTCTCTTCCTATGCATCAGCATGTCATAAAAGAACAATTCGTGCACATATAGTAAAGGCAAATGCATAGTATAAGCAGTTTCTTGCAATTTCATCGTATTTTGGAAACATAAAGAGGGGGAGATGTAGTTCCCCTCTCATAATAATTGAAAGTAGGAGCAGCAAGCACATGCATATTATATTCATCAAAATCATCATGTGCAATGGCAAAAGGCAACCCATCGATATAATCCTTAATAAGCACAAACTTCTCCGATATAGTGTAGTTCAGAGAATTCAAAAAGATAATAGGACTATCATGCGTGGGTGCAATAGCAACAATTTCATGTTTAACATAAGGAACTATAGCAAGTTCATCTCCATAAGCATAATTCATGTTGGCATCTTAGCCACAAGCATAACAAGCATCATCAAAAAGGGATATTTCAAACAAATTCAAGGGATCATAGCAATCATCAATCATCCTTCGGTAAGCACGATGGGGAATTAAATAATGTATGAGTTGGAGGGTTACTCTCATTAGAAGGTGGGCACGGGTAGCTAATCCGCTCTTCCTCCTTTTGTCCTTCGCTCTCCTCATCATCTTTTTCATCCAATGAGCTCACTATTTCATCAATTTCTTCTTCCATAGCTTCCTGCAAAATATTAGTCTCTTCTTGGACAGCGGAGAAGTCCTCAATATATGGTTTAACATAGGCATTAGAAGCATAATTATCATAACAATATTGAAATATGGCAAAAATTTTAGATTTTTAAAGAGTAGCATCATACTTTTCAATCAAAGAGGCAATCTCATAAGCACCTTTAAAAGCAACAAATTCTTCAATTTGTTGAATATCATAGTAATTGTAAACACCCTTAGCATATGAAGATACTATTTGATTATCACTAAACAAGCATTGATAGGGTAGGTGTTTCTTAGGGTCTTCAGAACAACAAGTAAACTCATATATCTCACATAAATTCCAAGCATAGCATTGCAAACGTTGAATTTGATCCCATAATAATTTCCCTTTTTCAGATATACGGTGTCACGCAAAACAAGCATGCTCATCTAAATATTTGCCCTCAAATAAACTAGTTGGGGTTTTAGCACGAGCACAAAGGGATCGAAGATGATCCAAGTAAAAATCTTCAGGGGTGTGATAGATTTTGAGTGGTTCTTCAACCACTAGTTCAGAAGGTACAACTAATTGTTTTGGTATTTTGCGTTTCCTACCCATAGGTCAAGATAGAAAACAACTAAGAATAGCAACTAAAAATTACTTAGTGATAAAGCAAACAAGCACACACGAGAATATTCACCCCACGCTATGACTCCCTGGCAACTGCGCCAGAAAAAGGTCTTGATAACCCGCAAGTATACGGGATAGTTGTAGCCTCTTTCAATAAGTAAGAGTGTCGAACCCAACGAGGAGCTAAAGGTAGAACAAATACTCTCTCAAGTCCTATCGGCCACTGATATGACTCTACGCACGCTTGACGTTCACTTTACCTAGAACAAGTATGAAACTAGAGGTACTTTGTAGGTGTGATAGGATAGGTTTGCAAGATAATAAAGAACACGTAAATAAAAACTAGGGGCTGTTTAGATAAAGATGCAATAAAGTAAATATATCGAGTGTGGAAAAGTGGTGGTAGTAGTTGTGAAATTGTCCCTAAGCAATTGACTATGTTACTAGACCGGTAATCACTATTACAATTCTATTTGCGGGAGATGCATAAGCTAACATACTTTCTCTACTTGGATCATATGCACTTATGATTGGAACTCTAGCAAGCATCCGCAACTACTAAAGATTCATTAAGGTAAAACCCAACCATAGCATTAAAGTATCAATTCCCCTTTATCCCATACGCAACAATCCCCTTACTCGGGTTTGTGTTTCAGTCACTCACGCAACCCACTATAAGCGAATCATGAACGCATTGCAACACCCTACAGCAGGAATCCCTCACGCTTGCGTGACACGGAGGGCAACATAGGAAAGAACCAACAATAAAACATGCAACTCAAACCAATCATAGCAATTCATCAATCACCAATAGGACAACGAAAATCTACTCAGACATCATAGGATGGCAACACATCATTGGAAAATAATATGAAGCATAAAGCACCATGTTCAAGTAGAGGGTACAGCGGGTTGCGGGAGAGTGGACCGCTGAATATAGAAGGGGGAAGGTGATGGAGATGTTGGTGAAGATGACGGCGGTGTTGGTGAAGATCGCGGTGATGATGATGGCCCCCGGCGGCGTTCCGGCGCCACCGGAAGCAAGGGGGAGAGAGCCCCCCTTCTTCTTCTTCTTCTTCTTCTTCCTTGACCTCCTCCCTAGATGGGAGAAGGGTTTCCCCTCTGGTCCTTGGCTCCCATGGCGTGGGAGGGGCAAGAGCCCCTCTGAGATTGGATCTATCTCTCTGTTTCTGCGTTCTCAGATTCTTCCCCTTCACCGTTTCTTTTATATCCGGAGATCCGTAACTCCGATTGGGGTAAATCTTTCGCCCAGATCTTTCTCATAAAATTATCTTTCTTATGGCAAAAGAAGAGCGTCAACCGCCTTACGGGTGGCCCACGAGAGTCTAGGGCGCACCCAGGGGGTAGGCGCGCCCCCCTATCTCGTGGCCACCCCGGACACCGTTTCGCGTTGATTCTTCCTCCGAAAATCCCAAATATTCTAAAATAATTCTCCGTCCGTTTTTATCCCGTTTGGATTCCATTTGATATGGGTTTTCTGTGAAACATAAAACATGCAACAAACAGGAACTGGCACTGGGCACTGGATCAATATGTTAGTCCCAAAAATAATATAAAAAGTTGCCAAAAGTATGTGAAAGTTGAATAATATTGGCATGGAACAATCAAAAATTATAGATACGACGGAGATGTATCAATGCATTATGGGCCTATAGAACTGCATATAAAAATCCTATGGGTATGTCTCCGTATAAGATGGTATATGGAAAAGCATGTCACTTACCTCTCGAACTTGAACATAAGGCATATTGGGCCATTAAAGAGCTCAACTATGACTTCAAATTTACCAGTGAGAAGAGGTTATTTGATATTAGCTCACATGATGAATGGAGAACCCAAGCCTATGAGAATGCCAAGCTGTTCAAAGAAAAAGTTAAAAGATGGCATGACAAAAGGATACAAAAGCATGAGTTTAACGTAGGTGATTATGTGTCGCTATTCAACTCTCGTTTAAGATTTTTTGCAGGAAAACTTCTCTCTAAATGGGAAGGTCCTTACGTTACCGAGGAGGTCTACCGTTCCGGTGCCATAAAAATCAACAATTTTGAAGGCACGAGTCCGAGGGTGGTGAACGGTCAAAGAATCAAACATTATATCTCAGGTAATCCTATAAATGTTGAAACTAATATAATTGAAACCGTAACCCCGGAGGAATACATAAGGGACACTTTCCAGAACGTTTCAGACTTCGAAGAGGAATAGGTATGTGGTACGGTAAGTAAACCAACTCCAAAACAATTCTAATGGCAATTTTTCTCCGTTTTGGAATATTTAAGAATTTATGAAAGCAAGAAGTAACCCAGGAAGGACACGAGGCCTCCATGAGGTGGAGGGCGCGCCCCCCTTACTGGGCGCGCCCCCTGCCTCGTGGGCACCTCGTGTGCCTCCCCAGACTCCGTTTTCTTGCACGTTACTTCTTTTGGTCGGTAAAAATTCATTATATAATCTCCAGAAGGTTTTGACCACCATATCACGCAAAAATCTTCTGTTTTCGTTTCGAGCTGTTTTTCTGACAAATCTAGAGCATCATGACGTCACCCTCCTTCAACAATGAAGATAAGGATGCTTGTCTATTGAAGATAGAGCTGAAAAGAGAAGAACCGGAGGAGATCAACAAGGATGAAGGGATCAAGAAGGCCATGTATGAACAAGCTCCAGTGGCGGAAGGAGAAAACATCCCTCAACCTCTACCTAACCTCTTTATCCCAACTGAGATTGAAGCTTTCAAGATGATTGAGTTAGCTCGCATACAAAACAAGTATCTCACACAGGAAAATATTTTGTTGAAGGATCATATCGTCGCACTCAAGGGCATTATCCACAAATTGGAGGAGCTTTTACTCTTGATGTGCGATTATCCACCATCATCATCACCGCCTTCGTCACCCCCGAGGACATAATCACATGGGTATGGGCACTCCCCTTGGCAACTACAAGCTTGGGGGAGGTGCCCCGGTATCGTATCACCATCACACTCCTATCTTTACCGTTTTACTTAGTTCGATCCTTTTGGTAATATCTAGATCTAGTAGAATAAAGTTTTGGTTTGAATTAGTTTCGAGTTTTGCTTTGTGATCCTTCTATGTAATCAAGTCCGTGAGCTATATAATAAAGATTAGTGTTGAGTCAAGGACTTTGCTATCTTCCTATGATCTTGAGAAAATAGAAAGAATAAAAAGAATAACAGAGTTCATATTGATCTTATGGATAGTAACGACTTCACACATAAAGAGTATGAGGCATAAAAGTTGTTGAAAGTTGACAAACATAGTTTTGGTCATCGTTGCAATTAATAGGAAGTAATAAAGAAAGAGAGGTTTCCACATATAAATATACTATCTTGGACATCTTTTACAATTGTGAGCACTCATTAAAGTATGACATGCTAAAGAGTTGATGTTGGACAAGGAAGACAACGTAATGGGTTATGTTTTCTCACATCTCAGTTAAAGTATATTGTCATGGATCATTCAAACAGGTTGAGCTTGCCTTTCACCCTCATGCTAGCCAAAATTGCTTGCACTGAGTAGAGATACTAGTTGTGCTTCCAAATATCCGTAAACCCAGTTTTGCCATGAGAGTCCACCATACCTACCTATGGATTGAATAAGATCCTTCAAGTAAGTTGTCATGTTGCAAGCAATAAAAATTGCTCTCTAAATATGTATGACTTATTAGTGCGGAGAAAATAAGCTTTATACGATCGTGTGATATGGAAGTAATAAAAGCGACGGACTGCATAATAAAGGTTCATATCACAAGTGGCAATATAAAGTGACGTTCTTTTGCATTAAGATTTTGTGCATCCAACCCTAAAAGCACATGACAACCTCTGCTTCCCTCTGCGAAGGGCCTATCTTTTACTTTATGTCCTTTACATTATGCAAGAGTCCAGGAGATCTTCACCTTTCCCTTTTTCATTTTATCCTTTGGCAAGCACCTCGTGTTGGAAAGATCCATATATATATATATCCAATTGGATGTAAGTTAGCATGAACTATTATTGTTGACATCACCCAAAGGTGAATACGTTGGGAGGCAACACTATACGCCCATATCTTTCTCAGTGTCCGATTAAAACTCCATAACCATAAGTATAGCGTGAGTGTTAGCAATTGTAGAAGACTATATGATAGTTGAGTATGTCGACTTGCTGAATAGCTCTATTCTTGACTCTTTCTGATGTTATGATAAATTGCAATTGCTTCAATGACTCAGATTATAGTTTGTTAGTTCTCAATGAAGTTTATGATCCATACTTGACATTGTGAATAGATTGTTACTTGAGCATAAGAAATCATATGACAAAATCTATATATTTTGTTGTTATAAGAATGATCATGATGCCCTCATGTTCGTATTTTATTTTTATCGACACCTCTATCTCTAAACATGTGGACAATTTTTCGATTTCGGCTTCCGCTTGAGGACAAGCGAGGTCTAAGCTTGAGGGAGTTGATACATCCATTTTGCATCATGCTTTTATATCGATATTCATTGCATTATGGGCTGTTATTACACGTTATATCACAATACTTATGGCTATTCTCTCTTATTTTACAAGGTTTATCATGAAGAGGGAGAATGCCGGCAGCTGGGATTCTGGCTGGAAAAGGAGCAAATATTGGAAACCTATTCTACACAGCTCCAAAAGTCCTGAAACTCCACGAAAGTCATTTTTGGAATTAATAAGAATTATTGAGCAAAGAAAGTACCAGAGGGGTCCCACACCCTTGCCACGAGGGTGGGGGACGCCCCCCCTACTGGGTGCGCCCCCCTGTCTCGTGGGCCCCATGGTGACCCTCCGGTGCCCATCTTTTGCTATATGAAGGCTTTTACCCTGAAAAAAATTAGAAGCAAGCTTACGGGACGAAACTCCGCCGCCACGAGGCGGAACCTTGGCGGAACCAATCTAGGCTCCGGCGGAGCTGTTCTGCCGGGGAAACTTCCCTCTGGGAGGGGAAAATCATCACCATCGTCATCACCAACGATCCTCTCATCGGGAGGGGGTCAATCTCCATCAACATCTTCACCAGCACCATCTCGTCTCAAAACCCTAGTTCATCTCTTGTATCCAATCTTGTATCAAAACCACAAATTGGTACATGTGGGTTGCTAATAGTGTTGATTACTCCTTGTAGTTGATGCTAATTGGTTTACTTGGTGGAAGATCATATGTTTAGATCCTTAATGCATATTAATACTCCTCTGATCATGAACATGAATATGCTTTGTGAGTAGTTACGTTTGTTCCTGAGGACATGGGTGAAGTCTTGCTATTAGTAGTCATGTGAATTTGGTATTCGTTCGATATTTTGATGAGATGTATGTTGTCTCTCCTCTAGTGGTGTTATGTGAACGTCAACTACATGACACTTCACCATTATTTGGTCCTAGAGGAAGGCATTGGGAAGTAATAAGTAGATGATGGGTTGCTAGAGTGACAGAAGCTTAAACCCTAGTTTATGCGTTGCTTCGTAAGGGGCTGATTTGGATCCACTAGTTTCATGCTATGGTTAGGTTTACCTTAATACTTCTTTTGTAGTTGCGGATGCTTGCAATAGGGGTTAATCATAAGTGGGATGCTTGTCCAAGAACAGGCAGTACCCAAGCACCGGTCCACCCACATACCAAATTATCAAAGTAACGAACGTGAATCATATGAGCTTGATGAAAACTAGCTTGAAGATAATTCCCATGTGTCCTCAGGAGCGCTTTTCTCAATATAAGAAATTGTCCAGGCTTGTCCTTTGCTACAAAAAGGATTGGGCCACCTTGCTGCACCTTATTTACTTCCATTGCTTGTTACCCGTTACAAATTATCTTATTACAAAACTATTTGTTACCTACAATTTCAGTGCTTGCAGAGAATACCTTACTGAAAACCGCTTGTCATTTGCTTCTGATCCTTGTTGGGTTCGACACTCTTACTTATCGAAAGGACTATGATAGATCCCCTATACTTGTCGGTCATCAGCGTGTAGACACAGTTTTCCATAGAAAATAGAGCCTCTCTGCCATCAAGGTCCTTGCCAACGGTGATCTCCTGGTTAATCGGATAATTGAGTCCGAGAAACAGAGAGTGTGAACCAAAGCTATTTACCCGCCTCCAACTCAAAAATCCTGAAGGCCCCAACAAGCTGGTATCTTGCTCATAGACGTAATAGCCATTGTCTGGATACTCACGTATTTCACGGTGCTTGTATACAATGGGGTTTTTGCAATATAACTTTTCCAGCTCATGTGTCCGAATGATCATCAGTCTTTTGCCGTCGTCTGATTGAGCGAGGAACCAGTTGTGCTTCCCTGTTTTTGGTAAAGGTGGTGTGATTACAAAGGGCAGTAACTGTAGGGACACTACACCATATCAAAAAGGACGGACATTGTTAATGTAAGATCGGCATTGTTCAGAGTATGAGTAGGATAATGCAAGAAACAACATTGATATGTCCCTGTTGGAACTGGGAGGAAAATACAGGAAAATGTATACTAGGTTCGAAAATATAGAAGTGCCATGCATGGTCATACTCATGTTATCTTGCAATCGATTCTTCACAGGAAACTACCATGTCATGCATGTTATGTAATCCTGTTTTGTCCTCACAAACAAATTCTTCAAGGTAACTAACAGACCATGCATTGTTATATACTCATGTTCTATGGGCAAAAAAATTGCGAGGATATTATTCTAGCCATTGATTGCTGAAGGGCGAATATAGGTATGTACACATGGTAAGCATTAGAGGATTTCACTACTTCCAAATATAGAGTTCTCCATATGCACATTTACTTCCCTAATGTATGGTTAGATGAAACCAACAGTGTGGTGCATGTTTCTACATCATGAAAATGAGGAAACTAACATGGCCATTGATACACACTAATATTTAGTAGTAGTATATAGATTGTTGTAAAATAAGGAGAATATCCATATATTCCTAACCGTTTGATTATTCAGGGGTACAAATTGGCTGTAATGACATGGTCATAATCGCATGAATTAACTCATTCCAAATACAACTGATTTACGGCGTCTCTAATACATTGCCATAGTTCTACTCAAATTCTGCTGAAACAGGGATATGCCAATCATCACAAAAAGTTCAAACAGTGTCATGGCGTCATCATTAACATGAGACGGAAACAACTTACACGCACCATCAACAATACATTGTACCATTTTCTTTGCCGATCGCGTAGATGATGCCATTGTGTTCAATACAATCACATAAGTGTGTATCAGCTTTGATGATGATCCACTGCGAGCTGAGTTGTCTCTAGCTAAAGAAGGCACCGGCGTAAAGATAGGCGAGTCCGCGGTCGAACAAGGCAATTAGCTTGAAGTCTGTGTAATTCGCATGTCATGTGGGCACTTGGCAGATTACAATCTTCTACAAAACAAGGTCCATCCAACTGACGTGGTAATCTAGATGACTTGGACCGCGATGGTAAAACTCTATATAATCCAACGGAGGAAGGATAATCTCATGGGAGGTCTGGAAGTTCACGAGCACCAACTTTTTACCGTCTTTTCTGAAGGAAGCCATCCAGTGGGAGTTCATGCCGACCCAGTACATACTTGCCAAGAAGTTTCGGGCAATGGTGATCGGATCGAAGTCGAGGGAAATGATGTACGGTGACCCACTACATACCTGCAAAGAAGTTTCGGCTAATGGAGATCGGATTGAAGTCGAGGGGCATCAGGTACGCCTCCGTATCATGGTGAGCAAATCTCGAAAGGCTAGATAGCATCAAGCAGGGTGTCTTGAAAAGCTTAGGCCTCTCTTCGATGATGGCTGTGTGCATGTCCCTCGAGCATGCAGCCATCCGCAGGGCGCTCAACATATCCATACACGAAGAACAGAGGTCGAGAATGTCATTGGGGAGATTGCTCTAATCGCGGCTCATATGGACGTTGCGCGGTTTGCGTTCGGCCATGGTGGAGTTTGGAAGATGTGGGTTTTGCGGGGGGGGGGGGGGGCTTGATTTACGGGGGAGAAGGCTGTCGGTGCTGGAGCGGCTAGCGAGAAATAGTGGTACTGGGGGAGGCGGGCGAGGTGACGGTACACGAGGGCATAGTGAGATGGAGACGGAGATGGAGATGGAGTGGTGCTATGGGAGGGGAGAGGGAGACGAGGCGAGGCATGATAATGTGCTATACAGCGGTGGTGAAAGACTGCACAGTGCACAGGGTGAGGCTGACTTTGGTAACCCGAACACGCCGCCTGGACTAGTGTCAGGCGCAAGGTGTTGTCACTTTACTGTGGGGACCGGATGAATAGTATTTTAACCATCAAGTGTACCACAGTTGTACTACTACTACTAGTAGGAACATGAGTACTCCAGTACTGTATAGCGGAAATAGGTCTGCCGTGCTAGCATGCATGTTCACTTCATCCTCCAGGTATCATCCATATTGCGAGCAGAACCAAATTCTCGTGCATGCGGAACCGCGAAGATGGGCCTTTTCTTTTTTGAGGATAACCCTGTATTCCTTAACCAGAGAATGTTGTGTCTCCCACGCACGCGCCAATATCCATCTGAACCAGCTATGACACATTTTTTTATCTGTTTGCATAGGTCCCACCTATCAGGAAAGGTGCAGAAAAAAGGGAATCATAAAATGTCTCGCCACGGTTGTCGGGGATATACCCCGCGGCGTAACCCGGCCGGACTGGATGACTCACTAAGTGACTCGCCCGAGCCTGGTGACTCATGGGTGACCCGGCGAGTGGATCAGAGGAACGACAAGGCCCGGTGGCCCAGAAGGCGGTTTATGGAAGGCCAGATCACGCTATGGTGGGCCGGTTTATGAGGAAAGCACAAGGAATATTTTCCTACAAAGGAAGCAAGACTAGGACTCCACTTGTAATAGAGTAATCCTAATCCAACTAGGACTAGTCATGTAAATCGCCCCTTCAACATATATAAGGAGGGGCAGGGCTCCCCAAAGAGGGAGGCAAGAAACAATCTCTAAGGCTAGACACAACTAAAGGGGAGCCGGCTTGTGCGGCGTCTCCCAGATGAGCATAACGAGATCTAGCCACAAACAGCATGTAGGGCTATTACCGGATGATGTTTTCCAGGGCCCAAAGCTGTCTAAATCCTTGTCTTGTGTTGCGTCTCTCGATTCCACCCAACCCCTCTCAAGCTACCACATAGATGCGTTGGCCTCGCGACTAAGTCCTCACACTAAGGACATCTGCCGTGACAATTCCACGACAGTTGGCGCCCACTGTGGGGCCTGCGCACGGTGGTGTTAAGTTTTTGAAGGGAATTCTTCAGGGATCGAGGAGCTCGCAATTGACTGGATGAAGAAGTTTCAGAGTATAGATCGCGTAGGATAACCTTGCGGCAGAGACAAAAAGTTCATCTTTTGAGATCAGAATCGTAGCTAATTATGGAGCTGGCACGTTCCAAGTTTGAGATGAGAATTAGGAAGGCATGTTGTACACCGCTACAAAGTCGCCGAGATTGATTCGACAACTCTGTTGTTCGTATACAGGTTTAAAGAAAAAAAAATATTGCTGAAGCCGTGTCGAAGATGAATCAGTGCAAGGATCATAACCAGTATCAGCCGACGGCAAGTGTTCAACCAGCCATCACTTTGTCCTGCGTGGAGACCGAGGTCAAACTTATCCATCTGACCCTTGAAGCCAGATTTACGTGAAACTCCAGTATGCTATTTCAACTAGTACTACTCGCTCCGCATGATGGACTAGTTGATCTACAAATTCTTATATACATCTGCAATCCGATGCTATCTTGATTTAGATTAAAAAAGAAAGAAAAGGGAGTCAACGACTCGGAAGTGGACAGCGGTCTCCGCCCCTACGGCCCGACCTCCGGCTGCTGCTCTGCCGTGGCTCGCACCGCCAACGCCTCTCCGACGCGACCGCACCGAGCCGCCGGCAGGCAGAGCCCGGCGAGCCGCCGCTGGCTTTGCTCTACCTCACCTCCACAGCAGCCGCCTCCGGAACCGAGCTGCTACCTCCAAGTCGCCACCAAGCCTCGCCTGCGTCCTCCTCTGGCAGCCCCGAGCTGGTCACTCTTCCGCTGATACGGTCAAACGGCCGTTTCCAATTTGCCGCGAGCCGCTGCCTCCGCCACTGCTTGCGAGGCCTCACCAGTCGTTGACCGCTTTCTAGTGCGTCTTCGGCTACCTTGTGCCATCGCAGAGCCGCTTCTACAGCTTTGAGCAGATGCGTGCTATGACTAAGGTTGAGTCAATCTTCCCAACATGAAGACCTGAGCCAATGTAAAATACTAGCAAGGCTAGTACCAATTGAAGAACAGTGCAAGTATGCACTGCAAGGCATTTGCATCCGGAGCAGAGATAAAAAAAGAAGGAGATTTTTTCGAGGTGTGCTATTAGATACACAGGTCGATTAAACTCATGGCCAAAATATGATCCGATCCTTGCGCACCGCCATTGGAGGTCGCGTCTACATCCGCACTATGTCAAATTGCTCAAGAGACGTGAGCAAACCGCCGCCCTGCGATCCGATCTACATCAACGCGTCAGCCGACTCTCCCGTCCACACCACCTTACAATGTCGCGGACGACTCGCCCGTCCGCCCTTGCAGCCGGTTCATGCATCCGCGCCAGTTTACAACACGGAGGACAACTTGCTCGTCCGCACCGGTTTACAACATCGGGCCGACTCGTCTGTCTGCTCCCGCGGCTGACTCACCCATGAGTGATTTCAGTTTCACCTAGTGATCATCAACTTCATGGCGGGTTATTTCCGGCCTAAACGAATCAGGTGCTATCCATCTAAAGTCTATTTTATTAGCACGTATTATTTTTGTCGAAGAACAATTACTTTGATCTGTGTATTTTTATATACAGGACAATCATTCACTACAAATGTGGTTTATACCATGGGTATGGAGCACGGGCTGACAATATTCCGCCCGATGATAGTCCGTAACATATTACCCGATGAATGGACGCGCCCAAGCCGCCGCCCGTACGGCCCGGTCTACATCAACACACTGGGCCGCACGTGTCTGCATGAGCTATTTATTGAGTATGAGCAAGTCACAGCTTGGGTAGCCCGGTTTTTCTTTCAATAAAATGGAGGCAAATTATCATATACTATCAATCGTCGTCTGCACTAGGTGGCTCAATGGGCAGGTGCACAAGTCACCACCACTACAGTTTGGTTAAACTTCAAATAGCCGGTTGGAAGGAACCATTGGACGAGTTGCTGACACGGCTCATACGGGATCATTTATAACCCGCCGCAATCACCTCAACCTTCTATGGATTCACATCGTGCTATCAACACCAATGATATACAATTTATGTTGGTTTATATCACGGTCAAATATGGAGAATCTCAAGCCAACTCCTCGAGTCACCTTTGAGACTCGGGGGCTACGATGACATGGCTCAGCAAATCTTGCCAGTTTCGGCAAATTTAAGAACCCCAGGACGATGGAGAGAAAGATAACCCGGTCCCAGAGGATACTGTTATATTGATGAAAATTTAAAAGCCGTTTCTGGCTTAGAAAGTATATGACAGTTACAAAATCCTGGCTCAGTGAAGAAGTTTCGGGTCATCAGAAAGAATTCCGATTTAAAATCCGGCTCAAGGGAAGTCAGTCTAACTGAAGCTCTCAAATATCCAGTTTACAATCCGGTTCAAGGGAAGTCAGTCTAACTGAAGCTCTCAAATATCCGGTTTACAATCCGGTTCAAGGGAAGTCAGTCTCACTGAAGCTTTCAAACATCCGGTTTACAATCCGGTTCAAGGGAAATCTGTCTCCCACAAAGCTCCGAAGTTCTCAAATCCGATTTAACAATTCCCGGTTCAAAAAAGAATTAACTTCTCGCAAGCTCAAGTTTAAAGGCTGTCAGAAAATTTCTGGCTGAAAATGAAGATTCCGGTTTAAAATCCGGTTCAAGGGAAAGATGTCTCCCAGAAAGATTGAAGCTCTCAATATCCGGTTCAAAATCCTGGATCAAGAAGAATTTATCTCTTGCAAAAAGTTAAAGGTTGCCGAAGAGGACCTGCTGCCATGATGCGCGGTTCAAACATGGGTATCCTGCCATCATTGGCTTATCATATTATTGATCACGTGGGGGCTTCTGCTTATAAAGTGGAGCTCTGATTGTCCATGGATCTGGCTTATGAAGCTATATATAAGATCACTTGGGGGCTTGGTTGTATTCAAACCATCGCTACACCTCTTGATTGGCGCAAGGCCACCAACGAAATCACTTGGGGGCTTGGTTGTATTCGAACCATAGCTACACCTCTTGATCGCCGTAAGGCCACCAGGGAAATACTTAGGGGCCAAAGAGAGTCTGTTGCCAAGCACAGCTCAAACATAGGCACCCACTGAGCACAGCTCAAAATGTTACCTGGGGCTCTTTGTGCATAGCAACAAAGAGTTTTAAAGGACCCTTGTAATAGGCTATCAAGCCAGGCTTGGAAGCCAGGTGTATTCACCTAAAACCCCAGGTTAACCTGCCTTCATCAAGTAAGCCACTCCGTCCAGGTAATCCGGGTATGACCAGCCGAACGTTTGACAAGTCAATCTTATAAAGACCCTGAACTTGTCAAAGTTAAAACGACGATTGGTTAATGTGAGGCCCGTCTTAAAAGGCTTTGTCAAATGGTTTAACTCGGTGGCCTGGCAGCCCATGAAAAGCCTCGAATTTGGGCCTGGTAGCCCTTGAAAAGCCTCGACTACACGTTTTCATTTTCTTTTATTGGTCAAAGTTTTTTCTTCTTTGATAAGGTTTTGAGGTAAATCGGCGTCTATTGACCCGACCTGGCTATAAGTCATCACTATAACCCGGTGTTTATTAACCCGGCGTGGCTTTCAACTATAAGTTGTTAGTACACAATCAATTATAAACCGGTGTTTGTTAACCCGGTCTGGCATTGACTATAAGTCGCCAGGATGATCATCCGATGTTTATCATAACCCGGCATGACTTATTATAAACCAACACAGCATGGTGGGAGTTGTCAGCACTCAAGATTTGGGGCATCACCATTACTACAAGAAAGTTGGTAAACCAACGATGTGATTCAATATCACAGGTATGATGTGTTTCATATTTCATTATCTTTACAACCTTGGTTATAAACTCGGGTTATATGTTGGGCATTATGACCCGTCTGGCGGTAAACCGCCATGACACTTTAAACTTGTTATATGCAGAAACAGGTTGAATAAAGCATGATTATAAATCGCCGGTGTTTATTAACCCGGCCTGGCTTTCGACTATAAGTCACCAGTATGATGATAAATTATCCAGTGTTTATTAACTCGGTCTGGCTTTGGACATTAAGTCGCCAGTATATATTTGGATTGCGCCATTGGAATCATGCGCTTATAAATCATTGGGTTATATTATTCAAATAGCCAACATGGCTGGATTTTTTTGTTATGGTTATCAATAACCAATATTATGATTGAGGTTTTCAAAGTCGCTTTAGCGCAATGGTTATTATTTTATCAATGGATATGATTTATTCTACAAAGGAATAGTCCCAAGTCGCTGCAGGCTTACAACCCGGCACTTGGGGGCTACATTATTCAAGTTGAGATTACATCAAATATGCAAGTCTCATGTCGCTGCAAGCATGCACCATGACACTTGGGAGCTAATGCAAAGTCATTTTTACTGGCCTTATTGAAGACCCGACTCATCACATCATAATGAGCCGGCCCTTGGGGGCTACCAATTGTTCCTGTCAAAAATTCAAGGTACACAAGCCTTAATCCATTATATTGAAAGGTCCACTACTCAGTTGGTAGAGTACAAAGCTCTTAACCTTATGGACGTTGGTTCAAGCCACATGGTGAGGATTACATCATATGATATTATTTTCAATGAAGTATATATAAAGTCCCAACTTAGTATTATCTTACTAAGCCGGCCCTTGGGGGCTACACATTGCTGCTTGAATCTACATGATCATACATACAAAAGTCCCAGCTCATTATTGCATAATGACCCAGCCCTTGGGGGCTACACTGGTTGAATCTACATGATCATACATATAAAGTCCCTGCTCATTATTGCATAATGACCCGGCCCATGGAGGCTACACTGGTTGAAGTTTTCATGAGTATAAGGCAATTACAAGTCCCAGGCTGCTGCAAGCATGTCAACCTAGCACTTGGGGGCTACATATATGGAGTATTCAGTCTTTACTAGTGACTGGGATGAACAGCATGGATTTCCTCAAAAGTGGCAGTATTTATATTGAAGCAAGTCTTAAGCCATCACTTTGTTTCTGCTCAAGACTTGGGGGCTACAGGTATTATATTATTATCGAAGAAATATTTTCAAATTCTCTGTTTTGAGCAAACCAGATTGACCCGGCGTCACCAATCATTATGACCTTGTGTCTGCAACCCGGCATCATTAACAATCATGGACCGGCGTTGGCAACAATCATGAACCGGCGTTGGCGACAATCATGACCCGGAATTATCAGTTTTTATAACCCGACAATGGTGGTAATCATAAACCGGCAAGTTTTACATCTTCAAGCCGGCTGGATATCAGTTGAATATTTCAGAGACTAATATTTTTGTCAAGTCAGAGCATTGAAGGCCAATTCAAATGGATTCTTTATTTACAAAATATCTTCTGCAAGCAAATTGATTATGAAACTGGTCTATTGACTCAAATTTTTTAGAAGGAAGAAATGCCAAGGATTTAAGGATGATCAAGTGCCGGTTTATAAGAATATTTAACCCGTAGCACAAGCCGCCAAATTTGTTCTTATGTTTATATTGCAGATCAGTTTAACATGGATAAATCCAAATTAAACTGGGGGCTATTGTCAGGGATATACCCCGCGGCGTAACCCGGCCGGACTGGACGACTCACTAAGTGACCCGCCCGAGCCTGACGACTCATGGGTGACCCGGCGAGTGGGTCTGAGGAACGTCAAGACCCGGTGGCCCAGAAGGCGGTTTATGGAAGGCCGGATCACGCTATGGTGGGCCAGTTTATGAGGAAAGCACAAGGAATATTTTCCTACAAAGGAAGCAAGACTAGAACTCCACTTGTAATAGAGTAATCATAATCCAACTAGGACTAGTCATGTAAACCACCCCTTCAACATATATAAGGAGGGGCAGGGCTCCCCGAAGAGGGGAGGCAAGAAACAATCTCTAAGGCTAGACACTACAAAAGGGGAGCCGGCTTATGCGGCGTCTCCCAGATGAGCATAATGAGATCTAGCCACAAACATCATGTAGGGCTATTAACGGATGATGTTTTCCGGGGCCCGAAGATGTCTAAATCCTTGTCTTGTGTTGCGTCTCTCAATTCCACCCAACCCCTCTCAAGCTACCACATAGATGTGTTGGCTTCGCGACTAAGTCCTCACACTAAGGACATCTGCCGTGACAATTCCACGACAACGGTGATTCGAAAGAGTGACCTCAACTAGCCAGTGGCACATGTAGCACTAGAAGGATGGGCACGTACACGGACAGGTAGACTCCTCATCTACCCGCATAGCCTTTTCGTTTAGTCTACCTAGCCGTCTAATCAACTGCCTGCACGCCACTTCTCCCATTTACTTCTCCATCGGGAACCGATTTTCCTCGGCTTCTTCACCTCCCCTTCGTCTTCATTTGCATCCAAACCCCACTGCGTTCACATTGTTTTAACCTCTTCACATACTCTCAGAGTAATTCCGAAGCCCCTTTAAATAATCATCTACTTCAGTTAGACTAGCCATCTAATCCTAAATCTCCAAACCATAGCCCTCCGTTCCAGCGGTTCCGAATGGCGAAAGAGATCGAGATGCAGGTTTTTAGCGTCCAACATGTCCTCGTAGAAGGCTCGTTGAGCATATTTGCCGCCGTCACCGTCCACCCAAGGGTTCTTTGGAAGTGGATCAACAATGTATCCAGCTCCCTCGAAAAGGTAGAGATGAGGGTTATCGGTCTCGACGCAGAGTACACGGAGCGTGCCACTGGGAAGATCCAACGCGCCGCCGTCCTTCAGCTGTGCCTCGAAGATGATGTTTTGGTGTACCACATCATACGTGCGCCCTCCATACTAGGTGAGCTTCACGATTTCTTGTCTCGGGAGGACATATACTTCTGTGGGGCAGCCATCGAAGGGGACAAATAGAAGCTGGCGCCGTACAACGTTGATTTGAAAAGCATCACTGACCTACAAACCAGAACCAAAATTCCGGTAGAAGATTGTGATAAGCAAAGACCATCCCTATTCGACATAGCAAATTTTGTGCTCAGTACAAATCTTCAGAAGGGTGATGAGACGCTGGCATTAAGGTCGTCTGGATGGGAGAATTATCCATTGACGTACGAGCAGATAAAATATGTTGCCCTCAATGCCCGTGTGAGTTTCGAGATAGCTGCGAGGTCCAAAGAGCTTGTTGCGAAGCCGTCTCCCACAGAAAATGAGAAGAAGAAGAAGAAGAAGAAGAAGAAAAGGCTGCACCAGCAACAGGGCATTATGGATGGATGAACTATTTCCTCTCTTGTAAAAAAAATTATTCCCTCTCAGTGTATATTTATATAGATGGACTATTTCAATGGTGTGCATGTCTTTGGAACAAGTAGTTGCGTGGGTCCGCTTGACTATAAGGAAATATTTATCCGCCTAGCTTTCTCTACTACTCCTTCCAGTGATCGGTATGCAATGCATGTGTCCGTAGACATGACAGCTTGTCCATGGAGGTTCAACTATGGCGACCATCACGTTTCATCCACTGCCACTCGTCATTCCCACGACGCTGCTCCAACCCACGGCACCACGTCCCCCGACGTGCACCTTACCCCTCTCGGTCGCACCGCCCCTCTGCCTTTGTGTGCATGACATGTGGGCCACCTTAAATGCGGCGAGCATCAAGTTTCTACCACAGCCACACGCGATTCCCACGACGCCGCTCGAACCCATGACACCACACGTCCCCCGACCTGTGGCTCACCCCTCTCTGCCCCACTTCCCCTCTTCCTTCGGGAGCATTACATGTGGACCAGCCACCTATCGGGTCCACATGTTATTGACTCAAAGGCAGGTGTAGTAAGGCGCTGAAGCTCAGTCTCGAGGGCCCTAAGAGGGAAATGTAACTCCTGTGCCAGGCCTTGTGGTGCTACCGCTACACGAACTCGTGCCAAACTCAAGATTTGTTTCTTTACTATACATGCACGCAATGATTCAATGGACATTGTAATCTCAACATGTGATGGGGAGCTCTAAAGTTGAATTTGAAACTTGTAAAACGAAAAGATTCAAAACAAATAAACTGGGAGAGAGGGAGTATACCGTAGGATGTGTCCCATACGAAACAAGTCCCTTGGTTTGTCACCGCAAAGATGCGGTTAGAAAGGAGCACAACCTCTTCGTACTCGTATGGCAACAAATCAGCCGCAGGCAGCATGGTCCACCTTTGACCACCATGTGCATGGTTCGTGCTATCTTCCTCAATCTCACCATGTTTCCATCGTACCAATTCATGCGATGGCTCGTTGCATGGCTGATCCCAATGTTGGACAAAGGTTCTACGGGAACGGTGTCACCGTTGTAAATGTTGTGCAAATTGATGTTGGTACCCTCCCGTACATATGCAAGCGAATCTCCACTCGCACCGAGCCTAACCTGTGAAACAGTGGGCAGGGGGAATTAAGAAATGGACACGGAGGTAGTATTTAGAATGCATTTATTACGTGATCAAACTCATCTTACCTGCTCATCGGAGGAAATCCGAGTGCCCCTCAACGTCGGCATCTCAAGGGGCGTCAACTTGCAACTACGGCCACGCAGCGCTGGAGAGACCCCCAAGGAAACATCCTCGTGTGTTCCATGGAACATCAAGATGCATTTGTATGAGTAGTTTATCTTGTGAGAGAAAAGGATGAATGAGGGAAGGCCTCTAGAGATAGAGATAGAGACTACTACTACCAATGTGCTGGCCCGTGCGTTGTAATGGATCCAAAGTAGTAGAATAATACTTGTTCATGTGCTTGAAATATAAACTCTCTAGTTTTGATATACATGTGTCAGCAGACTTGAAAGCTTGTCCATGGAAGTTGAACCACGGCGACCATCACGTTTCTTGTTTCTACCACTGCCACACCCACATGCGATTCCCACGACGCCGCCCCAACCCACGACACGAGTTCCCCCAACGTGGACATGGATCCTCTGACGTGGATATCAGTGCCTTACCCTGCCTTTCCTTCGCTGACAGGTGGGACCCACGCTTGGGGGACCCACATGTCAGTGACCCAATGGTAGGATTGTTCACGTCAGGGGATCCTCAGGACGTGCGCCTCATCCCTCTCGACCCCACCGCTCCTCTGCCTTTGTGTGCATCACATGCGGGCCAGCTGACCTGCGGATCAACTTTCTACCACAGCCACACCCGATTAGACGCGGTTTGCCTACTCCGCTGCTGTGCTTCGATCCGTACTCCCGCACCATCGAATTTTCATCCAGCGGCTGTGACACATTTTGTCCCGGGTATCAATCCTCAGCTGGAGTACTTCTGTAATACAGGTAGTACTCGCTGGTGTGGCCATCTACGCCTCGTAACGCCCCGACGCCCACCTGTGGCACCCTCGCCACGGCCACGCCACTACCGGCCGGTTCATCTCGAACGAGTGAGCCGCAAACCACTCCACCGCCATGAGAATGACATGTGGGCCAGCCGCATTTAAGGTCTGCACGTCATTGACTCATAGGCCGGTGCACTAAGCCACTGAAGCTCGGTCCCGTGGGCCCCGAGAGGGAAATGTAACTCCTGCGGCAGGCCTTGTGGTGCTCCCGCAATACGAGCTCGTGCCAAACCCGGAATTTGTTTCTTACTACTACCAACTACTAAGGTATGCGTGCATTGCACGCATGAGATTCTGGTGGTTTGTGCATTATGCTTAAGGGCCTGTTTGGTTTGCAGCCTAAGGTTGCCACGCCTAAGCTTAGGCGTGCGACAATATCTTAGGCATGTGTTTGGTTCATTGCCACACTTTTCTAGTTACATGGTCCACATGTCATAAACTCAACTTCTTGTCAAATCTTGCCACACTTGGGGGCTGTTTGGTTCTAGGTCTAGGAGTGTCAGACTTTGCCATACAATGTTGCCAAACTTGCCTAAGGTTATCTCAAACCAAACAGCCCATGGTGGCCATTTTGTTAGCCACACTTTTTCTGGTAGACACACTTTGCCTAAGCTTAGTTGTGGCAAAGTTAGTCATGAACCAAACAGACCCTAAGTTCAACCATGGAGTCTTCTAGATTCTACATGTGGCAGAATCTGGTGGAATGTAGATGATATCCAACGGCTAGTAGTGCTCAGATTTGCCATCTTTGTACCGTCAGATTGGCTTCATCCAATGACCAACTTTCAAAGTTATTCACACACTATATATGGGGTATAGATATAGATGTGCCGGCCCGTGCGTTGCAATGGATCCAAAGTATATCTATTTAGTGGAGTGCACTCTAAACAGATTATCTATTTCTTTTTCTCTAACCTTTCATAGCCATGCAACCAAGCCACATAAGCTTCATGGGTGCCCCCCCACATCATATTATTCATACTACATTGATTGAAAAAAAAGATAAATCACCCAAAACAAGATCTTCCCTTTTTTGTTCCTACGATGATGTGCCGTGCACGTACCTAGTTGTATAGTGGTAGTACTAGTTGTATAGTACAAACTTGGTACTAGTAGGAGTAGTAGTACGGAATGCTCCTACTCTATCGACGAGCCCCATCTGACACCAAATTTCTTGGCTTTTGTGCTACAGCTAGATCTTCCCCTCATTTCTGTTTTCCAACCCGGTGGCGAGCGGGGTGCGGTTTGCCAATAGTCGGTTTGCTCAACGGCGGTCCCAAATGAAAGTGAAAATGGTAGGCAACACGCCTTCCCTAAGCTGTGTGTCGTGCCGGACGGGCCGTGGAGTACTCCCGATTCCCGGCCATGTGGGGGTGCGACGCGAACGCGGCAAGCCTTTTCCTATTACTAGCAATGTGCCCGTGCGTTGGGACGGATCCAAAGTAGTAGAATAGTAGTACTTGTTCACAAACTTGAAAGAAATCACTCTTGTTTTGATATACTCCTAATATATTACTTTTCACTCAAAATATATTTCTCGGGCTGCTTTGATGAGGTAAGGGACGGATGTGGTTGCTTTCAAGATAAAAAGGGGTTTTCTCCAAACTGGAGCAGAGAAGTGGGCTACTGTTACAAAAATGCCACAACTTACCTCCCAGCCGTTAGATGCAGATCTAATGGTCAGAAACGACGGATGGCAGACACACCACCATCACCAACTGAGTATTTTATAGGAGTAGGAGTAGAGAAGCATGTATAAATTGTAACATTTGGTTCTGCTCCTTGGCACGATCGATAGATAGAAATAACGATTGGAAATGCTAGGGCGGGTCTATTTCCGCCAGACAAGCAGGGTATGTAGTAGATAGGTTGGTGCATTGTCGGTTTGGTCACATGCGGTCCGACATGTTCTAGTTCTTCGAGCAAGATGCCCGCACGTTGCACGAAGTTGATGGAAAAGGTAAGCTCAACTTATAAATTGACGGATGGAGTACTAGTTATTACAATGATGCATATAATTAAGCAAAGGGATCGCACATGTCGGTATTGACTGGAACGAGAATGCAACAACGCAATAAGAATTAAGGCCATGATGATGCGATTGCAGTGATGGTTACAGGAGGCCAGAAGAAAGATGCATCCATCAATGTACGACCTCCTCCTCCTCAACTTAGTGCATCGGGCCACCGACCGGTGGCTAAGGAGCGGCGGTTTTTGTGGTGAGGTCAAGGTGCTTCTCAGCAAAGGCATCCAAGGCTTCTAGCCGGTTGAGGAAGGCCAACGTTGTAGCATCCTCACTGGCCTTGTAGATACCTATGTACATGATTTGCTCGTACACGTGGATGTGTAGGTTGACGAATTCTTGCAGGGCGAGGTGCCTCGTGGCGAGCGCGACCTCTAGGTGGACATTCTTCATGGCGTCGACGGGCAGTCGCAGGGCCACTAGTTCTTGAAAGAGGTTCCGGCCATGGAGGCCGATTAGTGTGGCAGGCAATGGGGAGCCCGGGTGCGCGGGCTGGAGGAGTACGGCGATGTCGTCCGCGAGCTTCTTGAGGATGGTGAACTTGTTGGTTGTGGCAACGATCATCTGGTCCAACTGAGAGTCGTAGTTGGCGTCGACAGTGTCCATCCAGCAGCCGGTCTCTAACACCATCTGGACATGAACCTCGATGCCATGCCGCAGGCCGGCGTCGTGGACCATCTGGCATAGCCGCTGGCCGTTTGCGCGCATCGCCGCCATGGGTCTATAGTGAGCACTTTTGCGCTTAGTGTAGGTGCTTAGGCAAATGCTTATGTGCGTACGATGTGGTAGATGCATTGGAATGGAGGGGCTCCTTTATATGAGGGCAAATTGCGTTGCATTCACATCGTGCAGCCTCTTTTCCTAGTCCTCCTCCCATTACTTCCCTCATGCATTAATTGAAGGAGGATGCATTATTGGCTGTTCAACATTTCGGGAACCGCTACTCCCTCCCTCGTCTGCATTAAAGCCGTATCGGGAACTGCGCCGCCTGCTATCAAATCGAATAGTACCGCGCCGCCCACTGCACGCCTGGCTGAACACGCCTCCTCGCCTCCATCAAACCCCTCCATTAAGCCCGCATGCAAACCGAGAAACCTACTCCGGCCACACGTCCGTTCATGAGCGGGCCGGAATTAAACACAACACCGACCGAGCTCCTCCCGTCCGCCCTCTGTTTAAAAGAGGCCAGACGCCAGCCAAGCTCCTACCGTCCGCCCTCTATTTAAACGAGGCTAGACAGACAGCAGGCAAGAATTGCAACCCCTCCGTCGTTCCCCCATCTCCTCCTTCACCATTTTCTCCACTCTTCCGATGGCTTCCGAGGAGCCGTTCTCCGGCATACTACCCAGCTGGGTGGCCCGCCGAGCCCTCCGGATACGGGCGAGGCCGCTCGGTGCTTCACCAACCTCGCTTGGCCTGACGGAGCCAGTTGCCGCCCCATGCAGGTGCGTGGTTCAGCAACTCGCCACTCCAGTTTAGCTCGATGAGGAGTGGCGAGTTGCTCCACGCCGGCACGGCGACGAGCACGCCGATACGGATGTCATCGCTACCGCGTCGTACCACGCCACCAGTGCCTGCGGCGGCCGCGCCTCCCGTGTCTGTGGGCGCGCCTCCCGTGCCTGCGGCCGCGCCTCCCGTGCCTACCATAGCGGCATGCAAGCAGAGACACAAGCCGGGTGCATGGAGAGCGACGAGTCGGTGGCCAACTTCTCTGTGTCTGCCGCCATCATCAAGGAGAAGTAGAATACGGGAGGCCTCCGCCACTTGGGTCCCATGAAGGCCACCGCCGAGGCGACGACTGCGCATTCAGGTGGTTTCTTTGCTGCTTCGTCTCTCCCGAGGACCTTCATCGACCCCGCAAGTGTCTGCCGGACATAAGGAAGACAAATGGATCCGCGGGCGGCCATTTAGATATGTACTCCCTCTCCAGCTAGAGGGAAATATTTGTTCTAAGAATGGATAAATTGCATGTATATATAACTAAAATAAGTCTAGATACATCCATTTCTAGGACAAGTATTTCCGGACGGAGGGAGTATTAATTATACCAAGAGAGCCGGATTAGCACCGCTTAGTTCATGTAAATGTAATGAAATCCATCATGTTTATATGAAGATTCGGCTTTTTTATACGAAATCCTTCGTGCTTATATGAAATCAGCCCGTGTTTGCACGAATTTCATCTGGTTGGTTAGAGTTGTGAAAATGTATGCCGCTGGCATTTGATGTCGTCATCCACTGAAGGAAGCGGGAGGAAATTTGCCGGCTACCGTTGGAGATGCTCTTATGCTGGAAATAATAGAGTGACATCCAATCCATTTGAATACAAGATTAATTGCGTGTATGATTGTCCCTCTATAAAAAGTTAATTGCATGTAAAGTGTACACGCGACTTGCAGGGTGGCTACAGCTTCGTACAGTAAGTTAAAAAGAAATAAGTCCATCCTTAATCTTGTATTCTAAGTACTCTGTGGGTTCCACTGTCTGTACAGTAGCGAAAGAAGTGTATATTAAATAAGTAATATATAATATAAAAATCTAAAGTTAAAGACAGAATTCGAACTTAGATCATCGCGTTGCGAGCATCCGGCGCTAACCAGTCCAACACTTTTTTGTTGTAGACCATGCTGGAGATATATCTCCATGTCTACTCTTATACTCCATCCTTTCCTAAATATTTGTCTTTTTCAGATTTCAAATGGACTACCACATACGGATGTGTATGTAGACATATTTTAGAGTGTAGATTCACTCATTTTGCTCCGTATGTAGTCACTTGTTGAAATATCTAAAAAGACAAATAGTTAGGAATGGTGGGAGTAGAAAACAGAGTTGGTGATGATGGTGTGCATGCCATCCTGCAATATAGGATGTCGGGTTTATATCTAACGGATAGGAAGGAAACTATGGCAATTTTGCAAAAATATACCCACACCACTCTCTACGTTCGCATATAAGGCCTTCCCCCGTTCATCCTTTTCTCTCACAAGATAAACTACTCATACAAATGCATCTTGATGTTCCGTGCAACGCACAGGCATCTAGCTAGTTTCTTTAAAATAGTTACTGCGATAATTGGGTTGAAGTGATATATTTTATGTCTGCCCCGAATGATTTCAGATTCACTAGTAGTAACAAAGCAAAGGTTGCCTTGTTAATTAATAGGAAACAAGGTGAAAACTATCACATGAAGACGGTAAAAACGATGCACACTAGGTTCAGCGCCATTGTCACTATAGTTGTGCGCGCGCGAGAAGTCTACATATCGAGGGGGCTACTGAGCGAGGCACAAAGACACAATGTTTGAGAGAGAAACCAATTGACAGATTAAGATCAAATCGAGTTGTCACCCTTCTGCTGTCATTGTTGGGGTGGAGGGAGGGGGAGGGAGAGAAAGACGTATTGAGAGTGTGTGCGGTAGGCACGGAGGCACAACTAGCGAGTGTGTGTGTATGTGTGTGTGTGTTTGAAAGAGGAGTAGATAGATTACTATCAAGATCGAGGTGCCAGCCTACTCCTTCAGTGTCGGGTAGTGTGTGTGTTTGTGAGAGAAGCCAGTCGATAGATTAGTATCAAGATCGAGGTGTTACCCTACTCCTTAGGGGTTGGGAAGTGTGTGCGGGGGGGTGGGGGGGGGGCAGTGACACTTACATATCTCTACTCTTGTAAAAACAGAGTTGGTGATGATAGTGTTCCTGCCATCCTGCAATATAGGCCATCCGATTTATATCCGACGGATAGGAAGGAAACTATGGCCATTTTGGCAAAAAGATACCCACACCCCTCTCCACATTTGCAAATAAGGCATTCCGCCGTTCATACTTTTCTCCCACAAGATAAACTACTCATACAAATTGAGAAACAGTATAAAAGAACGAGCTAGGAGCCTCCACGGCGCTTTGGCGTTGCTAGCCGTAGGATCACGATCACGTTGCATATACGTTTGTTTGGGTTGCTGCTCCGCAGAACCATCTACGCCACGTGTGGTTGATTGGGCCTCGATTGTTTATTGGGCCTGTGAACTGGTTTCAGCGAACAAAGTGTAAAACACTAACGTACGTAGCTGCATGTGTAGCCTAAAAAACGTAGATGCGCGTGCCTTCACCTAAAAAAGAAAGAAGTGTGTGTCCGCATAGCAGCGCCACCCAGCTATTCTTGTATTTGTTCTAAAAAAAGCTATTCGTGTATTCATTACAAAAAAAGTTATTCTTGTATTTGTTTCGTCCTAGACATCTTTCATATGCACTATTTATTTAAAAAGCCTGAGCAGTCACCTAGCTAATTCTATTCCCGGTGACATCATTACTATGTCATATAAAATATGTGTGTTAGGTCATGCAAATTTAATTCATATATTTTACATTTTCAAAATTTTAAATGGTATCTTATCATTCTATCGTAACATGGGCGGGCGCAGCAACGTGCATCATCATGGTCTAGTGCATCTTGATGTTCCGTGCAACACATGGACATCTTGCTAGTAGGGAGAAGGAGTTTGTGTGACACATATCTAGCTATATTAAGGGATAGGTAGATAGCATGTGTGCGAGGCATACTTAAAGCATCACGAAGATAAACAAATGGTGTGCATGCAAGTGTCAGAAAAAATGAAGCGAGAAACAATGTGTACGCGCGCGCGCGCGCGTGTGTGTGTGTGTGAGTGAGCGAGAGAGAGAGAGAGCGAGCGAGAGAGAGAGAGAGAGAGAGAGAGAGAGAAATCTCAAAACAAAAGGTGCTCTGCTGGAATCCCATTGTATGTATTCATATGGTTCCGGAACTCGAGTTAACCTTAGGCATATGTGTGAGAGACATAATTATACTTTGAGACATTAGTGGCTCTAGGTGGGCAGAATTAAAGGGGTGGGCGTGTTCGACAGAGAGAGCATGTGTGTTTCTGTGTGAGAGACTTGTAGGACGGGGTATAAAGACAAATTCTAACCTTGACGGAGGGAGATAAATGCATGAAGTGCGCGTGTGTGATTCCGATGCCCATAGGGAAATGAGATATGTATGCGTGTGAGAGAGATTGCACAATTCATTCACGTATCACTATCTAGCGATCGTGGACGTGCATCGCCTGAACAAAAATCAATATCTACTTTGTATCGTGGCCAAAGGTACAATATCGATTCAACGCTATAAAGATTGGACACTCACATATCACATTTTTTCTATCTAAATAAACCTTTTCAGTTGTGCATGCCAAAGTTACAGTGATGTTTCTTCAAACAACCAATATAGCTATCATGTACATGCACTATTGTTACTCTTGCATTCAAATTCATTAGTCTTGGATGATTTAAGGTTCTATTATGAAGTAATATATGTCATATTCATATATGAATTCAACGGGTACGCAATTTATGAAATGGAGGCTATGTAATCATATGAGGTAACACTTTTAAATAGCGGACTACAATATCCATTTCTTTTTGTGCGCCTTTACACTAACACGTCAATGCATTATGTTTAAAGTAAATAACCAATGGAACTAAATTATCTATTTACACGAGAAATACATAGGCTGAGCGTTTGATCCCTTTTTTTGTGAACGTGCCTCTACACCCGTACGATTGGCCGCGCCCGTGTGAACGTCCAAGTTATCGGCGCATCATCCCGAGTTATTGTCTTTTTTTCTGGGGTGGACTTCACACCAGTTATTAACTGCTGACGCGTGCCCCATGTACATTGTCTCGCATGACCTTCCCGCTAGCATGGTCCAAAATTAGTTGAAACTGGATACGAACGATCCCGCGGGCGGCAAAATCTCCCTCCTCCTTCTAAAATTTCCGCCACCTAGTCTTTAGCATGCGAAATTCCCCTTTTGTCCTTGGTGCACGGAGACCAACAGTTACAATACTGCCCTCATCTACATAATAGGTCAGGGCTGCTTTGGTAACTTCCGGTTCCCCCCACCACACGACACGCCCATTCCTCCCCCTCTCCCCAAAACGACTAACTTCACAACAACACAAAATCTTACATCACGCCATCCATACTTCATCGGCCTTTCTACCCCTCCCCTCTCGAAACCCTAGACTGCTCATCCACTGGCGTACCAGAGCCCATTCGCCGGATCTGCTTCTGCGGCCGTATCTACCCCTCCCACCTCCCCTAGAAACAAGTAGACTGCTCATCCACCACTATACCACAACCCATTTAGTGTCGGCCTTGTCCACGGCACCGGATCTACTTCGCTGGTACTCTCATCAACCGCAGTGCATCTGCAGCGGCTCATTCGTACTCCCCACCGGGTACGCTTCGTCCACACCCCCCGGAGCCGCCCCACTGACACCCCCGTTGACGGCCTCTGATCCTCTTTGCCGACACCTTCCTCAACCCTACCGGTGCCGCTTCGCCGACACCGTCGTCAACCCTACTGGAGTAGCTTCGCCTATACCATTCTCAACCCTACCGGGGCCGCTTTGCCAACTCACAAGTCCACAGACTCAGATCCGCTTCCTCGCACCCTCATCCAACCTACCGGAGCAGCTTCTGACGCCCCGTCCACGGCCACAGATCCGCATCATTGACACCATCCTTAACCCAACCACCAGAGCAGCTTCACCAACGCCCTCGTCCACGGCCACAGATCCACTTCGCCCACACCGTAGTCCATCCTACCGGAGCCACTCCACAAACACCCTACTCGACTGTTCTAGATCTCCTTACCGAACCCCGACAGCCAGCGCAACATCATCACCCTTGACGTTTCTAACCTAATTCCCACTGTCTGGCAAGATGCCAAGCACCCTCCACGGCCTAGGTACTTGTCACCTTTAAACCCGTCCAGCATCACCTACCCGATGTACTTCAAATATACTAACAGGTCGCTGTTACCTGTTATGCAGCTGGCAAAAACTACAAGGACGATGTTTCTTCTAGATCTAACAGCTTGGCCAACCAAGATCCTGGACTGAGGCATTGCTATGATCTTGTAAGTGCGTCTCTCTCTCTTGTATTGTTCTGTGCCTGCCAACGTGCTTTGCTAGGATTTTCGACCAGTAATCCCTTTGTGCAGACAATGATTTCTACTACTGGCTGCTAAATTAGATATGTAGATGTCATACATGATACTACCTCGTACCTCCGTTCCTAAATATAAGTCTTTCTAGAGATTCCACTATAGGCTACGTACGGAGCAAAATGAGTGAATCTACACTCGAAAATGCATCTATATACATCTGTATGTGGTCCATACTAGAATCTCTACAAAGACATATATTTAGGAACAGAGGTAGTACATTACACAAAATGGTAGGTGGCATGTAGGAATTCTAGTGCACTACATTAGGATCCCTTAGAGTGTCTGCTAGTCCAGCACACAGAGTCATGGCTAGTTTATGCTATGCACACAATCATTAATTGGTGCTTTAAATATGCGCAAGGGATATGCAATGTATTATCATGTAGAGATGTCTGAAATTAGCCGTGTCAACTTGCAGATAGGGTTACACAATGAAAAAGTACAAGATGTATGTGGCAATTTCATGGAACATCGCAAAAAAGGAGAGGTACGGTGAGCCTATACAGTGTGCTATGGTATGTCACTCCTCCATTGCAATCATCGTGACATGTTATTTGTATGTCAATTCTGTTGGCCAAGTTTCTTAGGGATAGTTATTACGAGTTATCCTAAGAAAATAAGCACCTGTGAATATAAGCTCCATGTAATAAGTCAACCAGTTCTTTTCATTGCCTTCCTTTTTAGCTTATCTTTTGTATGATCGGTGAAAAGTCTAGATTGCATTATAATTTTTCATTTTGCTGCCCATATGAAAATTAATTTGACTTGCAAACATCACAAATTGAACCCAGTGAAGTAATTAATATGATAGGAAAACAGACCATTACTATTTGTTCAAAATGCAAATACAAAGATACCATCTACTTGGCACAATCTACTTTGGTCAATGTCTTCCATAGAGATCCCATTGCCTAATTAAAAAGAAGAACGCATGACCCACATTTAAATGAAGAACAATTATTTATTGAAATTCGATGGTCCAAGTGGCTGGTTATTATCATATAGCAGCACCACCTAAAAGCATCATATAGGAGCAGCAGCAGCTCATAGCAACTCATCATACAGCAGCAGCGGCAGCAGTAGCAGTGTGTAATTCATCATATACCAGTAGCAACTCATAGCAATTCATCATATAGCAGCAGCAGGAACAGCTCATAGCAATTCATCATATAGCTGTAGGAGGAGGAGCTCATAGCAATCCATCATATAGTAGCAGCAGGAGCAGCTCATAGCAATTCATCATATAGCAGCAGCAGGAGCAGCTCATAGAAATTCATCATACAGTAGCAGCAGGAGCAGCTTATAGCAACTCATCATATAGCAGCAGCAGTAGCCCATAGCAATTCATCATATAGCAGCAACAGGTCATAGCATTTCATCATATAGCAGCAGCAGGAGCAGCTCATGGCAATGCATCATATAGCATCAGCAGAAGCAGCTCATAGCAATTCATCGTATAGTGGATCAGAATGAAAATTTGGCAAAAAATCAGAGGAGATCCTCACCTTGTTGGATGAGCTCATCCTTCAACAGCACCTCAAGGCCATGGCCTGGGAGGACAGGAGGGGGAATAAGGTGCCTTCTGCAACAGTGTGGCATCAGCCGTAGTTGTGCGGCGCCCGCCGGAGTAGTGTGTTGGACGGACCATAGTGGAGCAACTGCTGGAGATCATGAGAATGAGGGGCGGCGCCAGAGGGAGGAGCAGCCAGGGAGATTTTCCCCTACCCACCGGCCATGTAGCCTAGCTGGACAGAGCATCATCGAGGACCAGGCTAGATGGGACCAGTGGTGACGGCTCGCTGGAGGAACCCTAGTGCTGCAGGCAGGGGATCGAGGTAGAGGGAAAGGGGAGAGGAGATGCAAGCAGGGAGGGCAATGAATGCTTGCATGTTTGTTTTTACTTGAGGGTCAGGTGTGATGCGGGTGTCAGCAGTTGCATTTTGAGTGTAATATAGGCAGACAACAGAGTCATTTCACTATTCCCCTTCCCTTCAATTTTTAGTGAGGTTCTACCCGAAACACCCCCTCCAAAGCGAAATAAGTTAAGCCCAAGCCCATAACTCAAAAATGACTTCTTTACATCTTTTATGGCTTATTTTGACAATAAGCCCTGAAAAGGCGGAATCGAATTGGCCCTTAACCTGCAATTTGTGCATGCAATGATGAATCACTCATGCCTGCTATAGTGTACATTTAGGCATCATCATACATGGTATAACCTAATACATGTGCATTCCATTGTAGAATATGGAATATGCAATGTTTATGTTAGTTCGTATGTTGCACATGATGTTTAAATGCCCCTTAAATCTGGTCAGTCAAGTGATGGTCTTTAAGCCTCCTTCTTTGCTTCTTTTCTTGATATGTAAGATTTTCTCACACATGTGTTCAATTGCTTGTTTGCATCAGCCAGCCATACTAGGACTGTTTGCTTTGATTACTTGTTGTTCTTGACCTAACACTCTAACAGAGCTTGTCAATGATTTAAACACTAAGGGCTGCTTGGGGACTTTTCTAAGTCATAGGTGACATAAAGGTTTGGCTGTACACTAAAGTAGGCTCTCCAAGAGTACCTGGAGATCCAGTTCGAAGGTATGCCTAGTTTTTACATAGTGCATACATAGTAAATGCCCATTTCATTGTGTGCAAGTGCAAGAGATGCGGCATGTTTCATTATGTGGTGTTGTTTTGTTATAATCTCATCCTTTTGTGTTCACAGACTGGAAAGTATGCATATTTGTCTTCCAAGGAGACGAGTAACTAGTTTGTGTCACCTTGTAGAGGGGGTGCAATGAAGATAACTGTCGGTGTACAAAAGTAGGGGCTCTGCTTTTGACCCCTCTACTTGTGCACGGGCAGTCCGAACCTCCCGCCACAGCCACGCATAATAGGGCAGGAAAGGGAAGCCGGAGAGAAGCTGAGGCCACAAGGCAAGCAGAGCAACAACAAGGACCAAGGCCATGAAGATCAGATGGACGAAGCAGGTTTTCCCGGCAAGGACCCTTGCCAGGGCAGCCTCAGTGGCCTCGGCAAGACCCTTGCTGGGGCAGCTCGCCCACGCCAACTGAAGTGAGCCACCCTTGAGCCCACCAGCGTCCGACAAAAGCGTTGGGACAGGGCTCGAGAGGCACCTCCTTGGTGGCATGCAGATCTTTGTGAAGACATAGAATAATCAAGATCAAGTGAGGATAGGAAGGCAACCATCCTCACCGAAGAAACCCACAAGGCCCCCGGCAAGGTCCTTGCCGGGGAAGCCAGCGTGCCACGGCAAGACCCTTGTCGGGCCACCCTGCAAGACCCTCGCTGAGCGCACCAGCAGGGCCACTGCCAGGCCCACACCAGCCAAGTCTTCACCGCCACTCACATGCAGCTGCCGACCCAGCCAGCTGGGCAGGCACCTGCGTGGCAACATGCGACCCTTCATGGAGGCTCCACCACCGTGCCACCTCAGCTGCCTGCCTGCCTACATGGCGCCGCATGCATCACTGGTCAGGGCGCGTGTTGAAGCAAGGAGGAGCGGCGACGGACGGGACGGGTCTCGCTCCCGTCCCCAATAAAGCGAGAGGACACCTAAGCCGCGCATTAAATGCGTCTTGTCGTGTAATACCAGCGATAAGCTCGTGACGCTGTAGCGCTTTCCACCTCCTGTGTGCCACTGTGGCAGCCCCTTTCGTCTATAAAAGGACGCCCATGGCACACGGAGGAGGGATTCGGCTTTTTGGAACCACACAACACCCAGAGCTAGTTCCAGAGCTCAAGAACACTAAATACATCCACCAAAGCAGGATCATAGGGTTTTACGCATCTTTGTGGCCCGAACCAGGGTAAATCCTTTTGTGTCGTCTGTTGGTCCCGATCTCCTCACGATCCCCGCGCCCCGCAACCGTAGAAGGGATTCCAGTGATCCCATAGGTGTCGTTTCCCACCGACAATAAGATTGAGGATTTCCAAGTACAAGAAGTTAGGAAGGATCCTTGCAAGAGAAGTAGGAGCTGCGCTGAGCCTCTTCAACCAGTTAAGGTAAGTCACTGTATCCAACTCAACAGTTCAATTCCTTGTTTGTTTCAGGCATAGTTAATTTGCTCTTTTCAATCGCTTTATTTGTCCTCAGTTAATGAGATGCCCAAACAATGATGCCTGATGTTGGGTACTTGTATAACTATTAGTTGACATAATTAAAGGCCTTACCATTTAGTTACTCTGCCGAAGTGTGCCTGAAGCTTTGAAGTCTATTAACCAACTATTATTGCATGAGGCTCACAATCTAGTTTATACTAGGCTAATGATTGCATAGTTTTGCTTGTTGTAGTAGGTTTGTATGAATCCCTCTACTATTCATTATGCTCCCTAAGACTTTAATTGAGCTACAGAATGGTCAACTGCTTGCTTACTTATACGCAACGTGTTGTCTAAATTTGTAACTTGTCTGTGTTTTGGATTGGGCCCCAACATCATGCTCCTTTGGTGAGCTAAGAGAGCATTTTGTATGCAGGCTGCACAGACTACCTTTTTCATAATTTTTAAAATATCACCTACTTATGCTTCATGACGTGCAACATTATTGTTAGTCCTATTTTGCCATGTACAAAATAGTATGTCTTGCTCGCGTCACTATTGTAACTATATTTTTTCCCTAGTCATGTGTACTTACAGAAACATTTCAGGATGAAGTGACATCAACACAAAGATCTGCGAGCAGTGCGGCATGGCTGTTACCGAATGATTATGGATTGGAATTGGAATGTGCTGATGTTCTTGAGCATCAACTAGAGGTGGCAAGACAGCGTGTACATGATTCTCAACGTACAATCAACAAGTTGAGACTAGACATGCATGTATTAGATGTAGGAGTAATAAAAATGAAACAAGACACTGAGGTAACCATGAAGGAATTGGAGATTTCGCAGACTGAAATTTGTGCTATCTGAATACGACCAATCCTATTTTCTGAAGAGATTATAATTCAAATGGTAAGTTCTGTTGATGCGTGTCCATGATGTATGAGCTTTATTTGTCCAATGTATGTAATTTGATGTTTGTGTATGCTTTATTATCACTGGTGCCAAACTATAATGCCAAGTGGGTATATTCGGCTGTAATTTTTTTATTGTATAGTGTAGGATTATTCTATGTTTCTATGCCGTCTTTTTATTGTATAGTGTATGTTTTTTAGAGGCGATAGTATAGAGTAGGATATTTCTTGAATATGCTATATCGTTGAAAGGGGGCCAACATGCCCAAACATTTCCTGGACACCATACAAACGAACAACAAACACGTGTAGTCAAAGCGGGCCTTAATTGGGCTGGTCAAAATAATATTAAGTGGATCCAAAATGATGTGGCCCACCATAACAATGGCTCTTAGCAGGCCGTCAAGAGGCCTAAAGCTCGATAGGGCCGTATAAATGGAAATGGCCCGCGGGCCTTTAGCATGCTGAAATAAATGTCAATTGTGTCTCGGCCCTTTTACTTTACGGGCCAGTAAGAGGCCGAAAGTGTTATGGGCCAGAGGAGGCCCAATTTGCAAACTAGGCTTTCAACAGGCCGAAAGTCGCTTTGGGCTAAAATGATGCCCTTCGGAACATGAGCCCCTAATGGACCTTTGCCCCGTGGAATGTGGGCCCCTAATGGACCTAAAGTCAAAGGCTCAACTGTTGTGCGGGCCATTAACAGGCCGAGGGACAAAATGGGCTAAGAGTTGGCCCATTTACCGAATGGGCCGAGGACAGGCCTAAAGTCACAGCGGGCTAGAATTTGCCCCACTGCGGAATGGGCCGAGAAAAGGCTGAAAGACGTTCCGGACCATTAACGGGCTGTAACTGACAATGAGCTACTAACAGGCCGAAAGAAGCTCGGGCCGCAATTGGACCCAAAAATGTAGCGGGCCATTAACGGGCTTAAACTGACGATGGGCTGGAAATTGTAGAATCTAAAATGGGCCTTTGATGGGCTGATTCTCTGTAACTTGTATGGGTCGTACTTGTAAATGGGCCTGACTCAAGTAGGCCGCTAATGGGCCAGCCCGCTTATTTTGACAGGACCAGCCTTTTCACCGGAATGGGCCTCTGTTGGGCCGTACCACATGTTGACGTATCATAGGCGGCTCCTGTCCAATGAGTGGATGACATCTGTCCCAACGATGAGGCAACACGTGTTTCCTGCGGCCAATGAGAATTTTACACATGGAAAATCCCCATTGGTCGTGGCTGTTAGCGGGTTATCGTATCCAAAACCGGACCCAATAGCTTAACGGCGTCCCGTTACGGTGGATGCCACGTGTCGGTCACCATTGGACATTCTGCCTCTTCCACTACAAGAGCGCACCAACATGGACGCGAGTGCACGAGTAAGCTACCTCAAGAAGATGCATGAAGATACAAGGCTCACCATCGAGCGCCAAGTACAACGACTCGCGACCAAGCTCAACATCAACAAGCAACCCATGATATTCGACATTGGAGATCTCATGTGGCTACACCTTCGCAAGGACCGCTTCCCCAAAGAATGCAAGTCCAAACTTCTACCACGAGCCAATGGACCCTTCAAGGTGCTAGCATGCTACAACAACAACAACGCTTACAAGATCGACCTCCCGAGCGACAAGTACAACGTGAGCGACATATTCAATGTCAAAGACCTCTCGCCATACCATGGTGATGAAGCTTTCGATCTGACGTTGGATCTTTCCCAAGGGGGGGGGAGATGATGCGGAGCATCCCACGATCATCCCCATGGACGCATCTACATCTCCTACAACACCACTTGGACCAATGACTAGAGCACGTGCAAGAGCTCTTGAAACCGAGGTGACATCACTCCTCTCACAACTCCCTTTTGAATCAAACGAGACATGGCTACTACCTCAAAAGGAGACACTTTGCATACTCAGGTACCAAGGAGTTAGCCATGGATAAGCAAGGAAGCAAGGAGAATCGGAAGCGGAAGACATGCGTGAAGACGGAGAGGAAAATAGCCAAGTCCCAGGCTGGTCGGACGATCCGGACGAGGTCCCGGACGATCCGGATAACTCGCCCAACGACACCCGAAGCTGGATCCCAAAGCCGGATCATCCGGATGAGCACCCGAATCATCCGGACACCAGTCGGACATCCGCACCCACTCCGGACATCCGGGCCAATGCCGCCACCGCCTGCGTCTTCAACTCATCCGGGCCATCAGCCAGATCATCCGGACAGAGCCCGAATCATCCGGCTCCCCACTCGAATCATCCGAACCCCGCCTGCGTGCATGTGTTGGGCTGAGGCCCATGTACCCCTTTGTTCCCTTAGCCTATATATATGACTCCTCCACCTCTGTTCTAGGGTTAGCATTGTGATAGCTCATACTTTGAGATAGAGCCTTGCTCATCCATCCGGACCTACTCCACCGCGAGGGACCGACACCTCTTCAGAGAAGATCCTCGTTGGATTCAAGACCTCCTACCAGAGAAGACCCTCTTCAAGACCTCCTCACGGAGAAGAACCGGTTACCCTATGTATCATCCTTTGTTGGATTCGGATCTTGTATCACCTTGTGTCTTGAGGATCTAGCGCATGTGTGACTACATTCTTGTTGGTTGAGTGTTTTCTCGTGTGTTTCCCTCGTGTTCCCATCATTTCCCCTCTCATGTTCTTCGTGTTCTTGGTAGGATTCCCTCCAAACATGAAAGATCGGGCGTCTAGGGTTCTACCCTACATCACATTCCCATAAGAAGATCCAATTTTTAGGGGTAGGCGGATGTCCCAAATCAAGCTAAAGGGCTCGGGGGCCGACGAGGGGGCGACGGCCGAGTAGAGGGACTTAGTGTAGAAGCGGCCGGAGGACTCCAGTCGCCACAGATGGAGTTGGGGGCACCCTCGACATCCATCGAGAGAAGGGCGATGTCCTGGAGGAGAGCATCCCATGGGGCCACCTCAAGTGGGCCAAAGGGGCGACGGAATGCGAGGCGCCCTAAGTCAATAAGGTCCGTCTCGATAGAGACCCGAGGGTCCACCGCAATGGCAAAGAGCTCCGGGAATCGCGCAGCCAGGGGGAGGTCGTCGATCCACCAGTCAAACCAGAACAAGGTCGAGGATCCGGTGCCAACCGAGATGGACATGCCGATGCGGAGCACATGTAGCAGCTGGATCACGGCCTGCCAGAACTGGGAACCACCAGATCACTGACAGAATATGAGTGGCTGGCCCTAAAGGTAGTTGTTCTGGATGATGGTGAGCCAAAGGCCTCCTTCCCCATTGGTGATGCGCCAGAACCATCGGGTCAGGAGAGCAATGTTCATGCGCCGAGAGGACAAGATCCCAAGGTCTCCCTGGTCCTTGGGTCTGTAAATGTCGGGCCAACTCAACATATGGTATTTCTGCTTATCACCCTGGCCAGCCCAGAAGAATCTGGATTGGTACTTGGTGATCTCCTGATGGAGTGTCTCATGAAGGCTATAAAAGCTCATGAGGAACCAAAGGAGGCTAGCAAGCGAGGAGTTGATGAGGATCACGCGGGCGGCCTTTGACAACCACCGCCCTTTCCAGGGCTCAACCCGGTGTTGCATCCGGGTCACCGTGGGGCGAAGGTCAGCAACGGTGAGGCGCGAGTTGATACGTCTCCAATGTATCTATAATTTTTGATTATTCCATTGCTATTATATTACCCGTTTTGGATGTTTATGGGCTTTACTTTACACTTCTATATCATTTTTGGGACTAACCTAATAACCAGAGGCCCAGCCCGAATTGCTGTTTTTTTGCCTATTTCAGTGTTTCGAAGAAAAGGAATATCAAAAGTATTCCAAACAAAATGAAACCTTTGGGAGCGATATTTCTGGAACAAACCCAATCCAGGAGACGTGGATTGGACGTCAAGAAGCAGCCGAGGCGGCCACGAGGGTGCAAGGCGCGCCCTAGGGGGTGGGCGTGCCCCCCACTCTCGTGGGCCCCTCAGGGATCCACCAACTTACTTCTTCCTCCTATATATATATCTATGTACCCTGAAAACATCCAGGAGCACCACGAAATCCTATTTCCACCACCGCAACCTTCTGTACCCATGAGATCTCATCTTGGAGCCCTCGCCGGCGCTTCGCCGGAGGGGGAATCGATCACGGAGGGCTTCTACATCAACACCATAGCCTCTCCGGTGAGTTGTGAGTAGTTTAGCACAGACCTTCGGGTCCATATATAGTTATTAGCTAGATGGCTTCTTCTCTCTCTTTGAATCTCAATACAAAGTTCTCCTCGATCTTCTTGGAGATCTATTAGATGTAACTCTTTTTTAGGTGTGTTTGTCGAGATCCGATGAATTGTGGGTTTATGATCAAGTTTATCTATGAGAAATATTTGAATCTCCTCTGAATTCTTTTATGTATGATTGGTTATCTTTGCAAGTCTCTTCGAATTATCAGTTTGGTTTGGCCTACTAGATTGATCTTTCTTGCAATGGGATAAGTGCTTAGCTTTGGGTTCAATCTTGCAGTGTCCTTTCCCAGTGACAACAGGGGCAGCAAGGCACGTATTGTATTGTTGCCATCGAGGATAAAAAGATGGGGTTTATATCATATTGCTTGAGTTTATCCCTCTACATCATGTCATCTTGCTTAATGTGTTACTCTGTTCTTATGAACTTAATACTCTAGATGCATGCTGGATAGCTGTCGATGTGTGGAGTAATAGTAGTAGATGCAGGCAGGAGTCGGTCTACTTGTCGCGGACGTGATGCCTATATACATGATCATGCCTAGATATTCTCATAACTATGCACTTTTCTATCAATTGCTCGACAGTAATTTGTTCACCCACCGTAATACTTATGCTATCTTGAGAGAAGGCACTAGTGAAACCTATGGCCCCCGGGTCTATCTTTTATCATATAAGTTTCCTTTCTATCTAATTTTGCAATCTTTACTTTCCAATCTATATCATGAAAATACCAAAAATATTTATCTTATCTTATTATCTCTACCAGATCTCACTTTCGCAAGTGGCCTTGAAGGGATTGACAACCCCTTTATCGTGTTGGTTGCGAGGTTCTTGTTTGTTTGTGTAGGTACGAGGGACTTGTGTGGAGCCTCCTACTGGATTGATACCTTGGTTATCAAAAACTGAAGGAAATACTTACACTGCTTTGCTGCATCACCCTTTCCTCTTAAAGGGAAAACAAATGCAGTGCTCAAGAGGTAGCAAGAATGATTTCTGGCGCCGTTGCCGGGGAGGTCTTCGCTCAAGTCAAGACATACCAAGTACCCATCACAAACTCATCTCCCTCGCATTAAATTATTTGCTATTTGCCTCTCGTTTTCCTCTCCCCCACTTCACCCTTGCCGTTTTATTCGCCCTCTCTTTATGGTTTGCCTTCCCTTTGCCATGGCTGAGTCAAAAAGAGCTAAGGGTTCTCTCCCGAGTTTTAGTACTTTGGATAGTCCCTCTGTCCTCTCTAAGGTCATAAATAATGATGCTATGGAAAGACCTACTGGGGTTACCAATGAGAGTTTGAATAATTTTGATGAAGATGACTCCGGAGTTTTTCATTATTTACTTGATGAGTCTTTAAAGGATGCCTGGGATAGGCTATTAAAGATCCGAGCTAGCTATGTGCCACAATATCAAATTGAGATATACTTTAAAAGCTTTTATATTGGCTTGCCCGCTTCCTTTAAGCAAGTTTTAGATTCTATTTTCGAAGAAGGTTTTCTTGAAGGGGATGCTATGGATACCTATGAAAAAATGAAAACTATATTTGGGCACCCCATGAATGATAAGGTTGAATCCACCACTCTCTTATGCTTTTATCAAAACAAAATTATCAAAGAAATGAAGGCTGGCTTAGATGCAAATTTCCGTAACGTGCTTAATCTTTCTTCTTACATTAATGGCCATGTGCTTTCCCAAAATAGAAGGATAAATGCTATAGATAAGAAATTTTCCCTTTTCTTCCCCAATACCAAATATGGCAATACTTAGATCTATTCTCGCTTTTATGCCTAGCTAGGGGCGTTAAACGATAGCGCTTGTTGGGAGGCAACCCAATTTTATTTTTGTTCCTTGATTTTTGTTCCTGTTTAGTAATAAATAATTCATTTAGCTTATTTTATATGTGGTTTTATGTTTTAATTAGTGGTTGCGCCAAGTAGAACCTATAGGATTATCTTGGGTGATAGTTAATTTGATCTTGCTGAAAAATAGAAACTTTTGCACGCATGAGAATAATTTTAATAAATCACAGAAACATGATTTTGAGTTGATTCTTTTTGTAGTAGATCAATAGACAAATTGCCTAGGACTTAATATGTTTGTAGTATTTTTGGAGTTCCATAAGTATTCTAAAGTTACATATTGCTACAGACTGTTCTGTTTTTGACAGATTCTGTTTTTCATGTGTTGTTTGCTTATTTTGATGAATCTATGGCTAGTATCGGGGGGTATGGACCATAGAGAAATTGGAATACAGTAGTTTTAACACCCATATAAATAAAGAATGAGTTCATTACAGTAAATTAAGTGGTGGTTTTTCTTTCTTGCACTAACGGAGCTCATGAGATTTTCTGTTGAGTTTTGTGTTGTGAAGTTTTCAAGTTTTGGGTAAGGATTTGATGGACTATGGAATAAGGAGTGGCAAGAGACTAAGCTTGGGGATGCCCATGGCACCCCAAGATAATTCAAGGACAACCAAAAGCCTAAGCTTGGGGATGCCTCGGAAGGCATCCCCTCTCTCGTCTTTGTTTATCGGTAACTTTACTTGGAGCTATATTTTTATTCACCACATGATATGTGTTTTGCTTGGAGCGTCTTGTATGATATGAGTCTTTGATTTTTAGTTTACCACAATCTTCCTTGCTGTACACACCTTTTGGGAGAGACACACATGATTCGGAATTTGTTAGAATACTCTAGTGCTTCACTTATATCTTTTTAGAGCACGGCGGTGGTGTTATTTTGTAGAAATTATTGATCTCTCATGCTTCACTTATATTATTTTGGGAGTCTTTTAGAACAACATGGTATTTGCTATGGTTATAAAATTGGTCCTAACATGATGGGCATCCAAGTTGGCTATAATAAAATTGTCATAGAAAGTGAATTGGATGCTATGATCAATTTTATACTTGATAATTGTTTTGAGATATAAAGGTGGTAATATTAGAGTCATGCTAGTTGGGTAATTATGAATTTGAAGAATACTTGTGTTGAAAGTTTGTGATTTACGTAGCTTGAACATATGGTGAATCGTTATGTGATGAAGTTGGAGCATGATTTATTTACTGATTGTCTTCCTTATGTGTGGAGGTCGGGATCGCGTGATGGTTAACTCCTACCAACCCTTCCCCTAGGAGCATGCGTGTAGTACTTTGTTTTGATAACTTGTAGATTTTTGCAATAATTATATAAGTTCTTTATGACTAATGTTGAGTCCATGGATTATACGCACTCTCACCCTTCCACCATCGCTAGCCTCTCTTGTGCCGCGCAAATTTCGCCGGTACCATACACCCACCATATACCTTCCTCAAAACAGCCACCATACCTACCTATTATGGCATTTCCATAGCCATTCTGATATATTATTGCCATGCAACTTTCCACCGTTCCGTTTATTATGACACGCTCCATCATTGTCATATTGCTTTTGCATGATCATGTAGTTGACATGGTATTTGTGGCAAAGCCACCTTGATAATTCTTTCATGCATGTCACTCTTGATTCATTGCATATCCCGGTACACCGCCGGAGGCATCCACATAGAGTCATATTTTGTTCTAAGTATTGAGTTGTAAGGAAATAAAAGTGTGATGATCTTCATTATTAGAGCATTGTCCCAAGTGAGGAAAGGATGATGGAGACTATGATTCCCCCACAAGTCGGGATGAGACTCCGGACTTCAAAAAAAAAGGGGGAGGGGAGGCCAAAGAAGCCCATAAAAAATGAGAGAAAAAGAGAGAAGGGACAATGTTACTATCCTTTTACCACACTTGTGCTTCAAAGTAGCACCATGATCTTCATGATAGAGAGTCTCCTATGTTGTCACTTTCATATACTAGTGGGATTTTTTCATTATAGAACTTGACTTGTATATTCCAATGATGGGCTTCCTCAAAATGCCCTAGGTCTTCGTGAGCAAGCAAGTTGGATGCACACCCACTTAGTTTCTTTTGTTGAGCTTTCATACACTTATAGCTCTAGTGCATCCGTTGCATGGCAATCCCTACTCACTCACATTGATATCTATTAATGGGCATCTCCATAGCCTATTGATATGCCTAGTTGATGTGAGACTGTCTTCTCCTTTTTTGTCTTCCCCACAACCACTATTCTATTCCACATATAGTGCTATGTCCATGGCTCACGCTCATGTATTACGTGAAGATTGAAAAAGTTTGAAAATACTAAAGTATGAAACAATTGCTTGGCTAAAACCGGGGTTGTGCATGATTTAAATATTTTGTGTGATGGAGATAGAGCATAGCCAGACTATATGATTTTGTAGGGATAGCTTTCTTTGGCCATGTTATTTTGATAAGACATGATTACTTTGTTAGTATGCTTGAAATATTATTATTCTTATGTCAATATGAACTTTTATCTTGAATCATTTTGATCTGAACATTCATGCCACAATAAAGAAAATTACATTGAGAAATATGCTAGGTAGCATTCCACATCAAAAATTATGTTTTTATCATTTACCTACTCGAGGACGAGCAGGAATTAAGCTTGGGGATGCTTGATACGTCTCCAACGTATCTATAATTTTTGATTGTTCCATGCTATTATATTACCCGTTTTGGATGTTTATGGGCTTTACTTTACACTTTTATATCATTTTTAGGACTAACCTACTAACCGGAGGCCCATCCCGAATTGCTGTGTTTTTTGCCTATTTCAGTGTTTCGAACAAAAGGAATATCAAACGGAGTCCAAACGGGATGAAACCTTCGGGAGTGATCTTTTTGGAACAAACCGAATCTAGGAGACGTGGAGTGGACGTCAAGAAGCAGCCGAGGCGGCCACGAGGGTGCAAGGCGCGCCCCCACCCTCATGGGCCCCTCGTGGCTCCACCGACTTACTTCTTCCTCCTATATATATATATATACCCCGAAAACATCCAGCAGCACCACGAAATCCTATTTCCACCACCGCAACCTTCTGTACCCATGAGATCCCATCTGGAGCCTTAGCCGACGCTCCGTCGGAGGGGGAATCGATCACGGAGGGCTTCTACATCAACACCATAGCCTCTCCGATGAGTTGTGAGTAGTTTAGCACAGACCTTCGGGTCCATATATAGTTATTAGCTAGATGGCTTCTTCTCTCTCTTTGAATCTCAATACAAAGTTCTCCTCGATCTTCTTGGAGATCTATTAGATGTAACTCTTTTTTTGGTGTGTTTGTCGAGATCCGATGAATTGTGGGTTTATGATCAAGTTTATCTATGAGAAATATTTGAATCTCCTCTGAATTCTTTTATGTATGATTGGTTATCTTTGCAAGTCTCTTCGAATTATCAGTTTGGTTTGGCCTACGAGATTGATCTTTCTTGCAATGGGATAAGTGCTTAGCTTTGGGTTCAATCTTGCGGTGTCCTTTCCAGTGACAACAGGGGCAGCAAGGCACATATTGTATTGTTGCCATTGAGGATAAAAAAATGGGGTTTATATCATATTGCTTGAGTTTATCCCTCTACATCGTTTCATCTTGCTTAATGTGTTACTCTGTTCTTATGAACTTAATACTCTAGATGCATGTTGGATAGCGGTCGATGTGTGGAGTAATAGTAGTAGATGCACGCAAGAGTTGGTCTACTTGTCGCGGACGTGATGCCTATATACATGATAATGCCTAGATATTCTCATAACTATGCACTTTTCTATCAATTGCTCGACAGTAATTTGTTCACCCACCGTAATACTTATGCTATCTTGAGAGAAGCCACTAGATAAACCTATGGCCCCTGGGTCTATCTTTTATCATATAAGTTTCCTTTCTATCTTATTTTGCAATCTTTACTTTCCAATCTATATCATAAAAATACCAAAAATATTTATCTTATCTTATTATCTCTATCAGATCTCACTTTTGCAAGTGGCCATGAAGGGATTGACAACCCCTTTATCGTGTTGGCTGCGAGGTTCTTGTTTGTTTGTGTAGGTACGAGGGACTTGCGTGGAGCCTCCTACTGGATTGATACCCTGGTTCTCAAAAACTGAGGGAGATACTTACACTACTTTGCTGCATCACCCTTTCCTCTTCAAGGGAAAACCAACGCAGTGCTCAAGAGGTAGCACGAGTCACTAATGGGTATCCCGAAGTAGGTCGTGGGGAAAGAGCCCAATCGGTAATTCAGGATGTCAGCTATATCCTGAGCTTCCGCCGGAGTGTACCCAAGAATCATCACTTCTCTCTTATCGAAGTTGATTGTGAGCCCCAACATCTGTTGGAAGCATAGGAGGAGGAACTTCATGTTAGCGATGTCCTGAATAGTGCCCTACACCATTACTATGGTATCGTCCGCATATTGCAGGTGGGAGACCCCTCCCCCTCCTACCAGATGGGGGACAACGCCGCGAATATGGCCAGCAGCTTTGGCCTTATCTAGGATAACAACAAGGGCATGAACCACCATGTTGAATAGGAACGACGAGAACGGGTCGCCCTGATGGACCCCACAGAGGGTGGGGAAGTAGGGGCCGATATCTCCGTTAATGTTCATAACAGTCCAATCGCAGGAGACGAGTTGCATAACTCTGGTCACCCACCGGTCATCGAAGCCCTTGCGGAGCAGCACTTCCTGAAGGAAAGGCAAGTGGACCGTGTCGTACACTTTGTGGAAGTCGAGCTTCAGAAAGACTGCCCGTTGGTGCTTGGTCCGGACCTCGTGCAGGACTTCGTGAAAGACCAACACCCCATCCAGAATAAATCGGCCTTGGATGAAGGCGGATTGGTTGGGGTGGATAATCGAGTCAGTAAGAAGGGTCACCCTATTGGCATACCCTTTAGCTAGGATCCGGAATATCACATTGATAACTGTGATAGGCCGAAACTGGCGAATATCAGAGGAACCTGGGACCTTGGGGATGAGGGTAACAATCCCATAGTTGAGATGCACAAGGTCCATGGACCCTGAGTGGAACTCCTTGAAAAGGGCCATGACTTCCGGCTTGATGGTCTGCCAGCATGTTTTGAAGAACGTCACTGGCAAGCCATCCGGACCCGGGGCCGAGGAGGGGTTCATCCCCTTAATGGCGGCGAAGACCTCATCTTCGGTGAAGGGGGCTACCAAGGCCGCGTTTTCCTTGGCCGAGACCAACTGGTTAGCCGACCAAGTGTCGGGAGCCAGCTAGCCCAACCCCGAGGGGTGGGGGGGGGGAGGGCTTTATAAAAGCTGTCGACATGGGAACAGATGTCCGAGGGGCGGACGAGAGGAGTATATCCATCCCACAAGCAATGGATGGAGTTCCGACGCCACAGCCCATTAGCAATCACCTGAAAGTTGGCGGTGTTGGCGTCACCGCGGAGCACCCACCGTTGGGTACCGCAAAGCCTCCACTAAGCCTCTTCATCCATGTAGATGGTCCAGAGTTGGTCTTCGAGATCATATCTCAGCATCCACATCCGGGGAGATCCCGGAGGTGTTGGCGCGGGCATCCAAGGCTTGGATAGCCGACAGGAGGGCCCTCTTGCGCTCGTGAAGGTCACGGCCAAGGTTAGCGCCCCATCCCTTCATGAATTGGCAGGCGAGCTTGGCACAGAACTGCCACGAGTCGATGAAGGACATGGAGCGGTGCGGGGAAAAGCGAGCAGAGATCGACCTCGCGACGACCGCCTCCCGAAAGCCGGCCTGATTGAGCCAGAAGAGCTCAAACCGGAAACATGGCGGGATGGGGGGCGTTCGTCAGCGGTGGAGAGGAGGAGAGGGACGTTGTCAGACCCGATCCGGATAATCACACGAAGCAAGGCCAAGGGGCAACTAAGCTCCCACTCCAGGAAACTAGGACGCGATCCAGGACGGATTGCGTCGGGTCTACTTGCCGGTTTGTCTAGGTGAACCGGGCACCCGTCCGTTCTAGCTCATGGAGGTTGAGATCCGAAATCCAGTCGTTGAACAACTGCATCTGGGGGAGGTTGATCCGGTCATTATTCTTCTCATCCAGGGAGCAGATGAGGTTAAAGTCTCCGCCCACGACTACAGAGAGGAGGGAGTTGGAGATCTTCTGTTGCAACTCAACAAGGAAGGCCGGGGAGCAGCGGTGATCCGCCGGTCCATACACGATCACGACCTCCCATTTGAAGTTGAGTGCGCGCTCAAAGATCTCCATACTAACAAAGAATTCTCCCTGGTCCATGCTGCCCACCTTGAAGGTGGCATCCTTTACCCCTAAAAGAGGTGGGGACCGTGGTCCCACTAGAAGGGAGCCACCCGAGTGCCCCATGGTCCCACTAGAAGGGAGCCAATTCCAGGTGAAGAGGTGAGGACTAAGACAAATCAAGTTCGTGGAGGGAGAACTCAGTGCGCATGGCTTCTTGGATGGCAATGATGTTGATGTGTTCGTCGCGCATGTACTCGATGAGTTGGTGACGTCAGCCATCATGGCCGAAACCGCGGATGTTCCAAAAAAGGGCCCGCATTTAGACCCCCATCGGGGGGCTGCTTGACCCCAGGACACGAGATGCGCTCAGCATGCGGAGTGCAGTAGTGCGAGACCAGGTGTGCCCATGGATCAACTCACCGGCCACCGGCGGAGCCCGAGCTGGGGGAGTGGCATTCCGGTCCGCGGGATGGCAGAGGAGGCATGCTCGGGTTTCAGCAAGCTTGCCATCTAAGATCTCGCGGGCCCTAATGGCCGCGATTTGCTCTAAGGGGGGACCAACTTCCCCCTGGAGATGATGGCCGAGTTAGTGGCCACCTTGGCGAGGTGGCCAAGAGGAACGGCCTCGAGCGCGGAAAAGGAACAACTGGAGCAACTGGGAAGGATGGAATCCACACCTGGCTCAAGGTTTCGGGCTGCAGCCCGGAGCTTAGCACTCTTGGGGACGGACGGAGCCGGGGGGGTCTGCTGGACGGGCCGCATCGAGGCGGGCGCTGCGGCGAAACGCAGTCACTGGCATCGAGGTGGAGCGAGACCGCCGGGCATACGCCACTGTCCGTGGGGGGTGCGCGGTGACCGGAGTGGTCACGAACTCGGGCACCACCATGGCCAGTGGACCTAGAGAGGCGAGAGGGCCGTCGGAGGCCACCAGAGGGAGCGGGGCGAGGGGCTCCAGGGTGCCGCCGGCCGCGTCCTCCTCGGGTGGGGGAGCCAGAGTGGTGTGTGTTACATTCCAAACTCTGTGGAGTGTAGTAGACCGCAAATTCGAGACGAATACAACGACCCAATTAGGTAGATTTGGGAATTTAGATCTAGTACAAGTTCATCGTCATCTCAACTACGCTCCATCTAATGCTTAAGTAGACGTCGTCTCCTCTCATAAATGGAATAAAACCCTAACTTATGACTTACAAGTCCCAAGGTACATACTAGGTCGTAGCCCAAGTGCGGGTGTAACCACTTCAATGGGCGCCGTCGTGACATCCTCCTTTTAAAGATGGCTTGTCCTCACACAACACACATGGGAAGCAAGGCGTGAGTCATAGGCATCTTCCCAAGTGATGGTGCGCATTGTAGGCCTTTTAAGTTCAAGTGTACTAGAGTCATGGTTGTCATGCCATGGAGCACCAAACCCGAGATGTCAGAGTAGGAATGAATGCATCACCCGCAGAGAAAAACATTAGGGTGGCATTTACCCTTTTCGGGGTTTGCACATGGCGATTCAGTTGGGATGCGTAGACCACCTGGTGGACTTGACTCGACTCCGGGGCTAAGTTATATGAAATGGTTCCCACTTGTTGGAAATATGCCCTGAGGACAATCATGTGATGATGCTATTTTCTTGTGTATTCGTGACTTATTTGTAGCGTCCTTGAACATCATCACTGATATGTATCAATAAGTATGTGAATTGTTTGTGAGACTATATATATTGTATAATGATTCTTCTAATACTCCCTGGTTGATAAGGGTATTCAGATACATGTCCTTTTGATTGGTATATGATTCTATTGATGACTATATTCTACAAGTTATGGGCATAGAGATGTTAACCTGATAGTATGGACTCGGGGATAGGGATCACCGAGTCGGACATACCCACTTTAAGATGCAACAAGATATTGTCATATGTTAGTCTCAAGTACAATGTATATGTCATTTCCTAGACTAGAGGTCTTCGCATGTACGTGGGATGTGAATCGACTTATTTAGAGTCTATCAAACGCTACTCCATAACTGAGTGGTTACAAAGGTAGATTTTGGGTTAGTTGTAGAACATGTCGCAAGACATGGTTAGTCAAGATGAGATTTTCCTCTCCAATTCAGAGACATATTCTCTGGGCACCCTCGACTCTCGAGTGATTAGATTCAGAAAGCATGAACATGCGACTTGGATTAAGTGTTAACTTGATTTAGGGATTTATATCACAGTTTTGAGAAGAGAGGTCGAGCTACCAACTGAAGGAAATATGCCCTAGAGGCAATAATAAAGTTACTATTTATTTCCTTATATCATGATAAATGTTTATTATTCATGCTACAATTGTATTAACCGGAAAAATAATACATGTGTGAATACATACACAAACATAATGTCACTAGTATGCCTCTACTTGACTAGCTCGTTAATCAAAGATGGTTGTGTTTCCTAACCATAGACATGAGTTGTCATTTGATTAACGGGATCACATCATTAGGAGAATGATGTGATTGACTTGACCCATTCCGTTAGCTTAGCACTTGATCGTTTAGTATATTGTTATTGCTTTCTTCATGACTTATACATGTTCCTACAACTATGAGATTATGCAACTCCCGTTTACCTGAGGAACACTTTTTGTGCTACCAAACGTCACAATGTAACTGGGTGATTATAAAGGAGCACTACAGGTGTCTCCAAAGGTACATGTTGAGTTGGCGTATTCCGAGATTAGGTTTTGTCACTCCGATTGTCAGAGAGGTATCTCTGGGCCCTCTCGGTAATGCACATCACTATAAGCCTTGCAAGCAATGTAGCTAATGAGTTAGTTACGGAATGATGCATTACATAACGAGTAAAGAGACTTGCCGGTAACGAGATTGAACTATGTATTGAGATACCGACGATCGAATCTCGGGCAAGTAACATACTGATGACAAAGGGAACAATGTATGTTGTTATGCGGTTTGACCGATAAAGATCTTCGTAGAATATGTGGGAGCCAATATGAGCATCCAGGTTCCGCTATTGGTTATTGACTGGAGACGTGTCTCGGTCATGTCTACATAGTTCTTGAACCCGTAGGGTCCGCACGCTTAAAGTTAGATGACATTTATATTATGAGTTAATGTGTTTTGATGTACCAAAGATAGTTCGGAGTCCCGGATGTGATCACGGACATGACAAGGAGTCTCAAAATGGTCAAGACATGAAGATTGATATATTGGACGACTATATTCGGACACCAGAATGGTTCCGGGGGTTATCGGATATATACCAGAGTACCGGGGAGTTACCGGAACCCCCCGGGGGGTTAATGGGCCTCATGGGCCCAAAGTGGAGAAGAGGAGGGGCGGCCAGGGCAGGCCGCGCGCCCCCTCCCCCTCTAGTCCGAATAGGACAAGGAGGGGGGCGGCGCTCCCCTTTCCTTCCTCCCCTCTCTCCCTTCCTTCCCCTCTCCTACTTGGACAAGGAAAGGAGGGAGTCCTACTCCCGGTGGGAGTAGGACTCCTCCTGGCCGGCCGCCCCCTCCCCCTTGCTCCTTTATATATGAGGGCAGGGGGCACCTCTAGACACAACAACAATTGATCCTTGAGATCTATTAGCTGTGTGCGGTGCCCCCCTCCACCATATTCCACCTCGATAATATCGTAGCGGTGCTTAGGCGAAGCCCTGCGTCGGTAGAATATCATCATCGTCACCACACCGTCATGCTGATGGAACTCTCCCTCGACACTCCACTGGATCGGAGTTCGAGGGACGTCATCGAGCTGAACGTGTGCAAGAACACGGAGGTGTCATGCTTTCGGTGCTTGATCGGTCGGGCCGTGAAGACGTACGACTACATCAACCGCGTTGTGCTAATGCTTCCGCTTTCGGTCTACGAGGGTACGTGGACAACACTCTCCCCTCTCGTTGCTATGCATCACCATGATCTTGCGTGTGCGTAGGAAATTTTTTGAAATTACTACGTTCCCCAACAGTGGCATCCGAGCCTGGTTTTATGCGTAGATGTTATATGCACGAGTAGAACACAAGTGAGTTGTGGGCGATACAAGTCATACTGCTTACCAGCATGTCATACTTTGGTTCGGCGTATTGTTGGATGAAGCGGCCCGGACCGACATTACGCGTACGCTTACGCGAGACTGGTTCTACCGACGTGCTTTGCACATAGGTGGCTGGCGGGTGTCAGTTTCTCCAACTTTAGTTGAACCGAGTGTGGCTACGCCCGGTCCTTGAGAAGGTTAAAACAACACTAACTTGACGAACTATCATTGTGGTTTTGATGCGTTGGTAAGAACGGTTCTTGCTGAGCCCGTAGCTGCCACATAAAACTTGCAACAACAAAGTAGAGGACGTCTAACATGTTTTTGCAGGGCATGTTGTGATGTGATATGGTCAAGACGTGATGCTATATTTTATTGTATGAGATGATCATGTTTTGTAACCGAGTTATCGGCAACTGGCAGGAGCCATATGGTTGTCGCTTTATTGTATGCAATGCAATCGCCCTGTAATTTCTTTACTTTATCACTAAGCAGTAGCGATAGTCGTAGAAGCAATAGGTGGTGAAACGACAACGATGCTACGATGAAGATCAAGGTGTCGCGCTGTTGACGATGGTGATCATGACGGTGCTTCGGAGATGGTGATCACAAGCACAAGATGATGATGGCCATATCATATCACTTATATTGATTGCATGTGATGTTTATCCTTTATGCATCTTATTTTGCTTTGATTGATGGTAGCATTATAAGATGATCTCTCACTAAATTTCAAGGTATAAGTGTTCTCCCTGAGTATGCATCGTTGTGAAAGTTCTTCATGCTGAGACACCACGTGATGATCGGGTGTGATAGGCTCTATGTTCAAATACAACGGGTGCAAAACAGTTGCACAAGCGGAATACTCAGGTTAAACTTGACGAGCCTAGCATATACAGATATGGCCTCAGAACACTGAGAACGGAAGGTCGAGCATGAATCATATAGTAGATATGATCAACATAGTGATGTTCACCATTGAAAACTACTCCATCTCACGTGATGATCGGACATGGTTTAGTTTATTTGGATCACGTGATCACTTAGATGATTAGAGGGATGTCTATCTAAGTGGGAGTTCTTAAGTAATATGATTAATTGAACTTAAATTTATCATGAACTTAGTACCTGATAGTATTTTGCTTGTCTATGTTTGTTGTAGATAGATGGCTCGTGTTGTTGTTCCGTTGAATTTTAATGCGTTCCTTGAGAAAGCTAAGTTGAAAGACGATGGTAGCAATTACACGGACTAGGTCCATAACTTGAGGATTATCCTCATTGCTGCACAGAAGAATTACGTCCTTGAAGCACCGCTGGGTGCCAGGCCTGCTGCAGATGCAACTGATGATGTTAAGAACGTCTGGCAGAGCAAAGCTGATAACTACTCGATAGTTCAGTGTGCCATGCTTTACGGCTTAGAACCGGGACTTCAACGACGTTTTGAACGTCATGGAGCATATGAGATGTTCCAGGAGTTGAAGTTAATATTTCAAGCAAATGCCCGGATTGAGAGATATGAAGTCTCCAATAAGTTCTATAGCTGCAAGATGGAAGAGAATAGTTCTGTCAGTGAAAATATACTCAAAATGTCTGGGTATAATAATTACTTGATTCAACTGGGAGTTAATCTTCCTGATGATAGTGTCATTGACAGAATTCTTCAATCACTGCCACCAAGCTACAAGAGCTTCGTGATGAACTATAATATGCAAGTGATGGACAAGACTATTCCCGAGCTCTTCGCAATGCTAAAAGCGGCAGAGGTAGAAATCAAAAAGGAGCATCAAGTGTTGATGGTCAATAAGACCACCAGTTTCAAGAAAAAGGGTAAAGGGAAGAAGAATGGGAACTTCAAGAAGAACGGCAAACAAGTTGCTGCTCAAGAGAAGAAACCCAAATCTGGACCTAAGCCTGAGACTGAGTGCTCCTACTGCAAGCAGACTGGTCACTGGAAGTGAAACTGCCCCAAGTATTTGGCGGATAAGAAGGATGGCAAGGTGAACAAAGGTATATGTGGTATACATGTTATTGATGTGTACCTTACTAATGCTTGCAGTAGCACCTGGGTATTTGATACTGGTTCTGTTGCTAATATTTGGAACTCGAAACAGGGACTACGGATTAAGCGAAGATTGGCTAGGGACGAGGTGACGATGCGCGTGGGAAATGGTTCCAAAGTCGATGTGATCGCGGTCGGCACGCTGCCTCTACGTCTACCTTCGGGATTAGTTTTAGACCTAAATAATTGTTATTTGGTGCCAGCGTTAAGGATGAACATTATATCTGGATCTTGTTTGATGCGAGATGGTTATTCATTTAAATCAGAGGATAATGGATGTTCTATTTATATGAGTAATATCTTTTATGGTCATGCACCCTTGAAGAGTGGTCTGTTTTTATTAAATCTTGATAGTAGTGATACACATATTCATAATGTTGAAGCGAAAAGATGTAGAGTTGATAATGATAGTGCAACTTATTTGTGGCACCGCCGTTTGGGTCATATTGGTGTAAAGCGCATGAAGAAACTCCATACCGATGGACTTCTGGAATCACTTGATTATGAATCACTTGGTACTTGCGAACCGTGCCTCATGGGCAAGATGACTAAAACGCCGTTCTCCGGAACTATGGAGCGAGCAATAGATTTGTTGGAAATCATACATACTGATGTATGTGGTCCAATGAACATTGAGGCTCGCGGTGGGTATCGTTATTTTCTCACCTTCACAGAAGATTTAAGCAGATATGGGTATATCTACTTAATAAAACATAAGTCTGAAACATTTGAAAAGTTCAAAGAATTTCAGAGTGAAGTGGAAAATCATCGTAACAAGAAAATAAAGTTTCTACGATCTGATCATAGAGGAGAATATTTGAGTTACAAGTTTGGTTTACATTGAAACAATGCGGAATAGTTTCGCAACTCACGCCACCCAGAACACCACAACGTAATGGTGTGTCCGAACGTCGTAATCGCACTTTACTAGATATGGTGTGATCTATGATTTCTCTTACTGATTTACCGCTATCGTTTTGGGGTTATGCTTTAGAGACGGCCACATTCACGTTAAATAGGTCAACATCAAAATCCATTGAGACGACGCCTTATGAACTGTGGTTTGGCAAGAAACCAAAGTTGTCGTTTCTTAAAGTTTGGGGCTGCGATGCTTATGTGAAGAAACTTCAACCAGATAAGCTCGAACCCAAATCGGAGAAATGTGTCTTCATAGGATACCCAAAGGAGACTATTGGGTACACCTTCTATCACAGATCTGAAGGCAAGACTTTTGTTGCTAAATTCGGATCCTTTCTAGAGAAGGAATTTCTCTCGAAAGAAGTGAGTGGGAGGAAAGTAGAACTTGATGAGGTAAATGTACCTGCTCCCTTATGGGAAAGTAGTTCATCACAGAAACCAGTTCCTATGACAACTACACCAATTAGTGAGGAAGCTGATGATATTGATCATGAAACTTCAGATCAAGTTACTACCGAACCTCATAGGTCAACCAGAGTAAGATCCGCACCAGAGTGGTACGGTAATCCCATTCTGGAGGTCATGTTACTTGACCATGGCGAACCTACGAACTATGAGGAAGCAATGATGAGCCCAGATTCCGCAAAATGGCTTGAGGCCATGAAATCTGAGATGGGATCCATGTATGAGAACAAAGTATGGACTTTGGTTGACTTGCTCAATGATCAGCAAGCCATCGAGAATAAATGGATCTTCAAGAAGAAGACTGACGCTGATGGTAATGTTATTGTCTACAAAGCTCGACTTGTTGCGAAACGTTTTCGACAAGTTCAAGGGGTTGACTACGATGAGACTTTCTCACCCATAGCGACGCTTAAGTCTGTCCGAATCATGTTAGCAATTGCCGCATTTTATGATTACGAAATATGGCAAATGGATGTCAAAACTGCATTCCTGAATGGATTTCTAGAAGAAGAGTTGTATATGATACAACCTGAAGGTGTTGTCGATCCAAAAGGTGCTAACAAAGTGTGCAAGCTCCAGCAATCCATTTATGGACTGGTGCAAGCCTCTCGGAGTTGGAATAAACGCTTCGATAGTGTGATCAAGCATATGGTTTTATACAGACTTTTGGAGAAGCCTGTATTTACAAGAAAGTGAGTGGGAGCTCTGTAGCATTTCTGTTATTATATGTAGACGACATATTGTTAATTGGAAATGATATAGAATTTCTGGATAGCATAAAAGGATACTTGAATAAAAGTTTTTCAATGAAAGACCTCGGTGAAGCTGCTTATATATTAGGCATCAAGATCTATAGAGATAGATCAAGATGCTTAATTGGACTTTCACAAAGCACATACCTTGATAAAGTTTTGAAAAAGTTCAAAATGGATCAAGCAAAGAAAGGGTTTGATACGTCCATTTTGCATCATGCTTTTATATCAATATTTATTGCGGTATGGGCTGTTATTACACATTATATCTCAATACTTATGGCTATTCTCTCTTATTTTACAATGTTTACCATGAAGAGGGGGGATGCCGGCAGCTGGAATTCTGGCTGGAAAAGGAGCAAATATTGGAAACCTATTCTGCACAACTCCAAAAGTCCTGAAACTCCACGAAACAACTTTTTGGATTTAATAAGAATTTTGAGCGAAAGAAATAGGCCAGGGGGCCCATACCCTGTCCAGGAGACAGGGGGCGCCCCCCCCCCCTATATGGCGCGGCCCCCTATCTCCTGGGCCCCCTGGTGGGCCTCTGGCGTCCATCTTCTGCTATATCATCACTTTTACCCTGAAAAAAATCGGGGGCAAGCTTACGGGACGAAACTCCGCCGCCATGAGGCGGAACCTTGGCGGAAACAATCTAGGGCTCTGGCGGAGCTGTTCGGCCGGGGACACTTCCCTCCGGGAGGGGGAAATCATCACCAACGTCATCACCAATGATCCTCTCATCGGGAGGGGGTCAATCTCCATCAACATCTTCACCAGCACCATCTCCTCTCAAAACCCTAGTTTATCTCTTGTATCCAATCTTGTATCAAAACCACAAATTGGTACATGTGGGTTGCTAGTAGTGTTGATTACTCCTTGTAGTTGATGCTAATTGGTTTACTTGGTGGAAGATCATATGTTCAGATCCTTTATGCATATTATTACTCCTCTGATTATGAACATGAATATGCTTTGTGAGTAGTTACGTTTGTTCCTGAGGACATGGGTGAAGTCTTGCTATTAGTAGTCATGTGAATTTGGTATTCATTCGATATTTTGATGAGATGTATGTTGTCTTTTCCTCTAGTGGTGTTATGTGAACGTCGACTACATGACACTTCACCATTATTTGGGCCTAGAGGAAGGCATGGGGAAGTAATAACTAGATGATGGGTTGCTAGAGTGACAGAAGCTTAAACCCTAGTTTATGCGTTTCTTCGTTAGGGGTTGATATGGACCCATATGTTTAATGATGTGGTTAGGTTTACCTTAATACTCCTTTTTCTAGTTGCGGATGCTTGCAATAGGGGTTAATCATAAGTGGGATGCTTGTCCAAAGTAGGGCAGTCCCCAAGTACCGGTCCACCCACATATCAAATTATCAAAGTACCGAATGCGAATCTTATGAACGTGATGAAAACTAGCTTGACGATAATTCCCAATGTGTCCTCGGGAGCTCCTTCTTCATTATTAGAATTTGTCCAGGCTTATCCTTTGCTACATAAAGGATTGGGCCACCTTGCTGCACTTTATATACTTTATTTTCTTTTTGCTTGTTACTATTTATCTTATCACAAAACTATCTATTACCTACAATTTCAGTGCTTGCAGAGAAAACCTTACTGGAAACCGCTTATTATTTCCTTCTGCTCCTCGTTGGGTTCGACACTCTTACTTATCAAAAGGACTACGGTATATCCCCTACACTTGTCGGTCATCAAGACTCTTTTCTGGCGAGGTTGCCGGGGAGTGTAGCGCTTTTGGTGAGTGGAACTTGGTAAGGGAACATTTATATAGTGTGCTGAAATTTTCTGTTACTTGTCACTATGGAAACTAATCCGTTGAGGGGCTTGTTTGGGGTATCTTCACCCCAACCAGAAGAGCAAAGAGATGCTCCTCAACCTACTGAACTATATGAAAATATTCGCTTTGAGATTCCTTCGGGTATGATAGAAAAACTGCTAGCTAATCCATTTGCAGGAGATGGAACATTGCATCCCGATTTACACCTTATCTTTGTGGATGAAGTTTGTGGATTATTTAAGCTTGCAGGTATCCCCGATGATGTTGTCAAAAGGAAGGTCTTCCCTTTATCTTTGAAGGGAGATGGATTGACATGGTATAGGCTATGTGATGATACGGGATCTTGGAATTATAAGCGATTGAAGTTGGAATTTCACCAGAAGTTCTATCCTATGCATCTTGTTCATCGTGGTCATAATTACATATATAATTTTTGGCCTCGCGAAGGAGAAAGCATCGCTCAAGCTTGGGGGAGGCTTAAGTCAATGTTATATTCATGCCCCAATCATGAGCTCTCTCGGGAAATGATTATTTAGAATTTTTATGCTCGGCTTTCTCTTGATAATCGCAACTTGCCCGATACTTGTTGTGTTGGTTCTTATATGCTGAATACTATTGATTTCAAATGGGACTTATTGGAAAGAATTAAACGCAACTCTGAAGATTGGGGTTCCGACGATGGTAAGGAGTCAGGTATGACACCTAAGTTCGATTGTGTTAAATCTTTTATGGATACTGATGCTTTCCATGGATGTAGCGCTAAGTATGGACTTGACTCTGAGATAGTAGCTACTTTTTGGGAATCTTTTGCTACTCACGTTGATCTCCCTAAAGAGAAGTGGTTTAAATATAATTCTCCTGTTGAAGTGAAGGTAGTTGCACCTATTACAGTTGAAGAAAAGACTATTACATATAGTGATCCTATTGTTCCTACTGCTTATGTTGAAAAACCTCCTTTTCCTGTTAGGATAAAAGATCACGCTAAAGCTTCGACTGTTGTTCGTAAGAGTAATACTAGGACCTATACACCTCCTGAGCAAATTAATGTTGAACCTAGTATTGCTATGTTTAAAGATCTCTTGGATGAGGATTTAGATGGGCATGTTATTTCTTTCTTGGGTGAGACTGCTAATATTGCTAGACCTGATACTAAGACACGTAGACCTGTTGTAGGCATGCCTGTTATTTCTGTTAAAATAGGAGATCATTGTTATCATGGCTTATGTGATATGGGTGCTAGTGCTAGTGCGATACCTTATGATCTTTACAAAGAAATTATGCACGACATTGCACCTGTTGAATTAGAAGACATTGATGTTACTATTAAGCTTGCTAATAGGGATACAATCAAACCTATTGGGATTGTTAGAGATGTTGAAGTTTTGTGTGGGAAGGTTAAATACCCTGCCGATTTTCTTGTTCTTGCTTCCCCACAAGATGATTTTTGTCCCATTATTTTTGGTAGACCCTTCTTGAATACAGCTAGTGCTAAGATTAATTGTGAAAGGAATATTGTCCCTGTTGGCATAGATGGTATGTCTCATGAGTTTAATTTTGCCAAGTTTAGTAGACAACCTCGTGAAAGGGAACCATCTAGTAAGGATGAAATTATTGGTCTTGCTTCCATTGCTGTTCCTCCAACTGATCCGTTAGAACAATATTTGCTAGACCATGAAAACGATATGTTTATGAAGGAAAGGGAAGAAATAGATGAGGTGTTCCTTAAACAGGAACCTATGCTGAAACATAACCTTCCCGCTGAAATTCTTGGAGATCCCCCTCCACCCAAGGGTGATCCCGTGTTTGAACTCAGACCCTTACCTGATAATCTTAAGTATGCTTATCTTGATGAAAAAGAAATATATCTTGTTATTATTAGTGCTAACCTTTCAGAGAAAGAAGAAGAAGATTATTGAAAACTCTGAAGAAGCACCGAGCTACTATTGGATATACTCTGGATGATCTTAAGGGCATTAGTCCCACATTATGTCAACACAAAATTTCAGTAGAGAAAGATGTCAAACCAGTTAGAGATCCTCAAAGACAATTAAATCCCAAAATGAAGGAAGTGGTAAGAAAGGAGATTCTAAAGCTCCTTGAGGCAGGTATTATTTATCCCGTTGCTGATAGTGAATGGGTAAGCCCTGTCCATTGTGTCCCTAAAAAGGGAGGTATTACTGTTGTTCCTAACGATAAAGATGAACTGATCCCGCAAAGAATTATTACAGGTTATAGGATGGTAATTGATTTCCGTAAGTTAAATAAAGCTACTAAGAAAGATCATTACCCTTTACCTTTTATTGATCAAATGCTAGAAAGGCTATCCAAACACACACATTTTTGCTTTCTAGATGGTTATTCTGGCTTCTCTCAAATACCTGTGTCAGCGAAGGATCAATCTAAAACTACTTTTACTTGCCCTGTTGGTACTTTTGCTTATAGACGTATGCCTTTTGGTTTATGTAATGCACCTGCTACCTTTCAAAGATGCATGATGGCTATATTCTCTGATTTTTGTGAAAATATTTGTGAGGTATTCATGGATGACTTCTCCGTCTATGGATCCTCTTTTGATGATTGTTTGAGCAACCTTGATCGAGTTTTGCAGAGATGCGAAGACACTAGTCTCGTCCTGAATTAGGAAAAGTGTCACTTTATGGTTAATGAAGGCATTGTCTTGGGGCACAAGATCTCCGAGAGAGGTACTGAAGTTGATAAAGCCAATGTTGATGCTATTGAAAAGATGCCATGTCCCAAGGACATAAAAGATATAAGAAGTTTCCTTGGTCACGCCGGCTTTTATAGGAGGTTCATTAAGGACTTTTCTAAAATCTCTAGGCCTCTGACTAATTTATTGCAAAAAGATATTCCTTTTGTCTTTGATGATGATTGTGTAGAAGCATTTGAAACACTTAAGAAAGCTTTGATCACTGCACCTATTGTTCAGTCACCTGATTGGAATTTACCTTTTGAAATTATGTGCGATGCTAGTGATTATGTTGTAGGTGCAGTTTTAGGGCAAAGAGTCGATAAGAAATTGAATGTTATCCAGTATGCTAGTAAGACTCTTGATACTGCCCAAAGAAATTATACTACTACCGAAAAAGAGTTCTTAGCAGTTGTGTTTGCATGTGATAAGTTTAGACCTTATATTGTTGATTCCAAAGTTACTATTCACACTGATCATGCTGCTATTAAATATCTTATGGAAAAGAAAGATGCTAAGCCTAGACTCATTACATGGGTTCTCTTGCTCCAAGAATTTGACTTGCATATTATTGATAGAAAGGGAGCTGAGAACCCCGTTGCAGACAACTTGTCTAGGTTAGAGAATGTTGTTGATGACCCACTTCCTATTGATGATAGCTTTCCTGATGAACAATTAGCGGTCGTCAATGCTTCTCGTACTGCTCCTTGGTATGCCGACTATGCTAATTGCATTTTTGCTAAATATATACCGCCTAGTTTCACATACCAGCAAAAGAAAAAGTTCTTTTATGATTTAAGACACTACTTCTGGGATGATCCACACCTTTATAAAGAAGGAGTAGATGGTGTTATTAGATGATGTGTGCTTGAGCATGAACAGGAACAGATCCTACGTAAGTGTCACTCTGAATCTTATGGAGGACACCACGCTGGAGACAGAACTGCACACAAGGTACTTCAATCTGGTTTTTATTGGCCTACTCTCTTCAAGGATGCTCGTAAGTTTGTCTTATCTTGTGATGAATGTCAAAGAATAGGTAACATTAGTAGACGTCAAGAAATGCCTATGAATTATTCTATTGTTATTGAACCGTTTGATGTTTGGGGCTTTGATTATATGGCACCTTTTCCTACCTCCAATGGTTATACACATATTTTAGTTGCTGTTGATTACGTTACTAAGTGGGTAGAAGCTATTCCAACTAGTAGTGCTGATCATAACACTTCTATTAAAATTCTTAAAGAAGTTATTTTTCCGAGGTTTGGAGTCCCTAGATATCTTATGACTGATGGTGGTTCACATTTTATTCATGGTGCTTTCCGTAAGATGCTCGCTAAGTATGATGTCAATCATAGAATAGCATCTCCTTATCATCCACAGTCCAGTGGTCAAGTAGAGTTGAGCAATAGAGAGCTCAAATTAATTTTGCAAAAGACTGTGAATAGAACTAGGAAGAATTGGTCCAAAAAACTTGATGATGCATTATGGGCCTATCGAACTACATACAGAAATCCTATGGGTATGTCTCCATATAAGATGGTTTATGGAAAAGCTTGCCATTTACCTCTTGAACTCGAACATAGGGCATATTGGGCTATCAAAGAGCTCAATTATGACTTCAAATTTGCCGGTGAGAAAAGGTTATTTGATATTAGCTCAGTTGATGAATGGAGAACCCAAGCTTATGAGAATGCCAAGCTTTTCAAAGAAAATGTCAAACGCTTGCATGATAAGAGGATACAAAAGCGTGAGTTTAACGTAGGAGATTATGTGTTGTTATTCAACTCTCGTTTAAAAAATTTTGCAGGAAAACTTCTCTCAAAATGGGAAGGTCCCTACGTTATCGAGGAGGTCTATCGTTCTGGTGCTATAAAAATCAACAACTTTGAAGGCACAATCCCGAGGGTGGTAAACGGTCAAAGAATTAAACATTATATTTCAGGTAATCCTATCAATGTTGAAACTAATATTATTGAAACTGTAACCCCCGAGCAATACATAAGGGACACTTTCTAGAACGTTCCAGACTCCAAAAAGGCATAGGTACGTGGTACGGTAAGTAAACCGACTCCAAAACAACTCTAATGGCAGTTTTTATCAGTTTTGGATTATTTAAGAATTTTAGGAAGAAAGAAGTAGTCCGAAAGGGACACGAGGCACCCGCGAGAGTGGAGGGCGCCCCCCCCCCCCCCCTATAGGGTGCGCCCCCTGTCTCGTGGGCACCTCGTGTGCCCCCCGGACTCTGTTTTCTTGTATGTTATGTATTTTGGTCGCTAAAAATTCATTATATATACTCCCGAAGGTTTTGACCACTGTATTATGCAAATATCCTTTGTTTTCATTTCGAGTTGTCCCTGTTGCAGAATAAAGCAAGATGTCTTCTCAGGAGTCAGTTGGGGAGAGCCGGGTGTCTCACCCAACGCCAGGTCTAGGAGCAAATAGCGATGCCTATCACTTTGGACCATCAACAGAGGATAAGATGGAGGCTAATTTGAAGAGGATAGATGCCATGGAGGAAGATCAAGAAGTTACCTCTCGTCTCCAAGAGGAAATCACTATGGGGGAACTACCTAGCCTGGCTGTCCCTGCTTCGGTCATCCCTTCCAACTCTAGATTTCTTTCTTATGAAAATATGAAAAAGAGTTTTATGTGTTCTCCAGAAGCTATGCAGCATTCTTGGGTTAAAGGAGCTTTGGCCATTACGAGCAAGCTCCGTAAAGAAATTATGGACCTCAAACAACAAGTCAATAAGCTCGAGGAGGAGAACCATATTCTAAAGGGCGTCATCGCCAAGAAGATCATAACACTAACCGTGAAGAAGGAGAAATAATCACATGGGTATGCGCACTCCCCTTGGCAATTGCCAAGATTGGGGGAGGTGCCCCGGTATCGTATCACCATCACACTCCTATCTTTACCGCTTTATTCAGTTCGATCCTTTTAGTAGTATCTTGATCTAGTAGTTTGAAATTTTGATATCAAGTAGTTTTGAGTTTTGCATTGTGACCTCTTTATGTAATCGAGTCAGTGTGCTATCTATAATAAAGATTAGTGTTGAGTCAAGGGCTTTGCTTTGTTGCTATGATCTTGAGAAAGTAGAAAGATCAAAAGAGTTCATATTGATATTATGGATAGTAATAACTTCACATATAGAAAGTATGAGGCATAAAAAATTGTTGAGAGTTGATGAACGTAGTCTTGGTCATTGTTGCAATTAATAGGAAGTGATAAGGAAAGAGGGGTTCACATATAAATACATTATCTTGGACACCTTTTATAGTTGGGAACACTCATTAAGTATGACATGCTAAAAGAGTTGACGTTGGACAAGGAAGACAACGTAATGGTTTATGTTTTCCGACATCTCAGTTAAAGTATATTGTCATTGACCTTCCAAACATGTTGAGCTTGCCTTTCCCCCTCATGCTAGCCAAAATTCTTACGCCAAGTAGAGATACTACTTGTGCTTCCAAACATCCTTAAACCCAGTTTTGCCATGAGAGTCTGTAAGGGCATATTTATCCCCAAGTTGTTTTGGTGATTGATGACAATGCTTTTGCGGACTAATCATGTGCGTTAAGTTCTTTCAGAGATTCATCCATTGGCACGAGATGATTACCTCCCCTTAGTGTTTTATTCAAGATGGTGTAGCTCCTTAGTTTCGTTGTTGGTGGAGTAGTTTCGTAGGAGTCACCGTACTATCAAGAGGGGATCCGCTTTGGTAAGGCTAGGGTGGAATCTACACGTACACATCCATATCACACCCGATGTTTTCTTTCCGCTTCATTGGGGCTGCCTTTTCCCCTGTGCCTGACCTGTCCTGCCCCAGCGGTAGTACCGCGGTCCCCAGCGGTAGTACCGCCGAAGCACTCAAGCGGTAGTACCGCTCCCAGAGCGGTAGTACCGCTCCCCAAGCGGTAGTACCGCTCCCCAAGCGGTAGTACCGCTTGTGGTCTTCGGCCGTCGTACCGCAGTGGTTCCGGGCTACTACCGCCTCGACTCGAGACCATTGTTTTTCGTGTCGGGTTTTACGGTACTAAGTGCGGCAGTAGAGGCGATAGTACCGCTCCAAGCGGTAGTACCGCTCTTACTCCCGCGGTAGTACCGCTTTGGGGCTAGGACCCTGACCTCCTCGTCAGTGCGGCAGTACCGCTGGGTGGGAGCGGTAGTACCGCTCTTCAGCGGTAGTACCGCCCTGCCCAAGCGGTAGTACCGCTCTGTGCGTGGCTGTTCAGTGGGGTAACGGTTGGATTGGTTCCCCCACTATATAAAGGTGTCTTCTTCCCCAAAGTTGACCTACCTCTTTCCCCCAAAGCTCCATTGTTGCTCCAAGCTCCATTTTTGCCCGATCTCTCTCCCTAGACAATCAAACTTGTTGATTTGGTCGGGATTGGTTGAGAAGGCCCCGATCTACACTTCCACCAAGAGAAATTTGATTCCCTCTCTTATCCCTAGTGGATCTTGTTACTCTTGGGTGTTTGAGCACCCTAGACGGTTGAGGTCACCTCGAAGCCATACTCCATTGTGGTGAAGCTTCGTTGTGTTGTTGGGAGCCTCCAATTGTTGTGGAGATTGCCGCAACCTTGTTTGTAAAGGTTTGGTCGCCGCCTTCAAGGGCACCAATAGTGGAATCACGGCATCTCGCATCGTGTGAGGGCATGAGGAGAATACGGTGGCCCTAGTGGCTTCTTGGGGAGCATTGTGCCTCCACACCGCTCTAACGGAGACGTACTTCCCTTTAAAAGGAAGGAACTTCGGTAACACATCCTCGTCTCCACCGGCTCCACTCTTGGTTATTTCGTGCCTTTACTTTTGCAAGCCTACTTGTGTTGTATCCCTTGCTTGCTTATGTACTAGTTGTTTTTGCATCATATAGGTTTCTCACATAGTTGCATATCTAGGCAACCTATTTTGTTGCAAAGTTTAAATTGGTAAAGAAAAGCTTAAAAATTGTTAGTTGCCTATTCACCCCCCCTCTAGTCAACCATATTGATCCTTTCAATTGGTATCAGAGCCTCGTCTCTTTTAAGGACTTTACCGTCCGAAGAGTATGGTTGACGTCGTAAGCACTCCGGTGCGAATCTGATATCATCTACGGGAGATGGGGGTAACTCAATCTCACGTGAGGAATTCAATGTGGCGTTGGACACATTGAAAACCTCCATGATGACCGAGGTCAAGGACATGTTTAAGGATTTCTTAGAAGGGCTTAAACTTTCCACCACGCCCGTGAAAGTGGGTGATCTCGCCAACACGGTGACGGATGCTAACCCCGACAAGGGGGAAGCTACTAGTGAGAAAGCTCCTGTGTCTAGTGGTAAAAATGGCACCGGCATCTTTGCCCATGTGGAACCCCCAATTTATGGAGGACCGATTCCCTCTACTCATTTGAATCATGTCGGTCCTCCACCTAAGTATGAGAAAAATGAAGATTTTGATTCTTGGGTTTATCGCTTCAAGCGTCATTTAAAACATGTGAATACTAACCTTTGGAGAATCATTGAAGAAGGTTTCTATCCTCATGACCCAAGCAACTTCACCCCTCGAGAAGCCGTGGATAATCAATTCAATGAGAGTGCTCTCTTCATCATCCAAGATGCAATCCTTCCCGAAGATCTCCCTCATCTTCGACCTCATGCCGTGGCTAAAGACGCATGGAAATGTGTTGTGTCTCTCTATCGAGGAAGTGCTAGCATCCAACGCTCCAACTATGAAGTGGTGCAAGATGAAGCCAATGAGTTTGCAATGAAAGAAGATGAAGAACCTCGTGAGCTCTTTCGAAGAGTGACCAAACTCGCGGTCTCACTCCGAGATCATGGAAGCAAGGACACGGATGAAAATTGGATCAAGCGCAAGTTCCTCAAGGCCATGATGCCCTACAACAAGGCCATGTCCTCCGTCATCCGTCAAAGACCGGACTTCCACTCCATGACCTCAAGTGAAGTGTTGGATGAGTTCGTTGCAATGAGCATCTTGGACAAGACCGCCGACAATGCAGTGCTCTCCGTTCTCAAAGGGCAAAGAAGCCCAACCTTGCTTTGAAGGCCAAGGTTATTATGGAAGAATAGGAAGAAGTGGAAGATGAGGAGAGAAACCCCGAAGACACCAAATACTATTATCATGAGCACATGGCCCTTGCTTCAAGACAATTTTGGAGCAAGAAGAATACAAGACCCAACTTCAACAAGAACAACTCAAGCAGCATCAAGGGCAAGCAATGAGTTAGATCTTGCTTCAACTGTGGCAATGTGAGCCATTTCATTGCGGATTGTCCTTACGAGAAGCGGGAAGACAATGGTGGCAAGTTCATCCGAAAGGACAAAGCCAAGTCCTTCCCCAACAAGAACAACTTCGCCAAGAAGACTCCCACTCGTGGGTTGGTGGTTCAAGAAGAATACCAAGAGGATGACGATGATGATGAAAATGGAGAAGCAATGGCCATGGCATCCGTTGCCATTGCTACTACTCCACGGGTGTCTCCTCTTTGATTCACCCAACGAGAACATCACCGCCAAGTGCCTCATGGCTAAAGCTTCAAACAAGGTAACCCCAACATCAAAACCACCATCATTACTAATCCCTCCTTGGAGGATTGCATTGATGAACATGATGGGTCTAATGAGGAAGTGAATGAATTTGAGTCTTTTATGAGTAAGCTCAAGGGCAAGTCCAAGAAGCATTTTGTTGCTCTCTTGGAACAACTTGGTGAGGCCAATGACATGATCGAGGCTCACAAAGAAACCATCTCTAAGATGGAAGGTCATGGTCGTGACTATGCCGATGAGATATCGGATCTCTCTAATGCTCTTGAGGAAGAGCGTGTTCATCGTTTGACTTTTGAGGAGTCATACAACGATGACCATGCTAAGTTAAAGAAAGATCTTGATCATGCTCTTGTCGTGTCTCGTGTGCTATCCGAGAAGGCTAAACTTGGGGTTGATCATGCTAGACTCAAAGAGGAGTTTGAGATACTTGACAAGGCCCACAAGGTCTTGAAGGGTGCTCACGCTAACCTCAAGGAGTCTCATGCTCAACTCCAAGTTAAGCGAACCAAGGAAAAGGCCACCTTCCCTCATATGGTATTAATTGATAATGCATGTGCTACTAACCCATGTTTGTGAGCATGTGCATCTTGTGGAGGAGAATGCCAAATTGAAGGATCAACTTGAGAAAGGCCTTGTGACATGCATTCAAGGTGAGAAGAACCTCAACGACCTTTTGAGCAATCAAAAGGAAGTTGTGGCCAAGGAAGGAATTGGGTTTGCACCCAAGTCCAAGAGCAAGAAGAAGAAGAACGACAAGACCAAACGTCCTCCTCCTCTCAAGCAAACTTTTGTGAAAGAGGGAGAGGGTGCTCCTAAGGAGAAGAAGGAAAAAGTGAAGGGAGTTGACGTCCAAAAGGGAAAAAGCATTTCCTCCAACAAAGCCGGTGACTTTAACCCGTCATATGTGTTGTGTCGTGCTAGTGATGGACATGCTTATGCTAAATTTTTTGGTTCTCCTTATGAGTACATCGAGTGATCTATTTGGGTTCCTAAGACCCTTGTTACTAACATCAAAGGACCCATTACTAAATGGGTACCTAAAACCAAGCATTGATCTCTTGTAGGTGTTTGCTTCCGGTGGGGGATCATGGTTGCTTGATAGTGGAGCAACAAATCATATGACCAGAAGCAAGGACTTGGTGGTGGACATGCAAAAGATTCCATCTATGCCCACCAATGTCGAATGGGGTGATGCCTCACATTCTAAGGTATTGGGTCTTGGCAAGGTTGTCATTTCTCATGATCTAACGATCGAGAAAGTCATGCTTGTTGAGTCCCTTGCATACAATTTGCTTTCCGTTTGTCAACTTGCACTCTTGGGATTTGCTACTTTCTTTGACATTGATACTGTGGCCCTCTTGTGGAGCAAGACTCTTAAAGTAGCCTTTGTTGGGCATGTCGAGAACGGTCTCTATGTGATTAACTTTTCAGAGCGACCCACTAAGACCACGACATGCCTAATGGCTAAAGTTGACGTGGGATGGCTTTGGCATCGCCGTTTGGCCCATGTCAATATGAGATCTTTGCAAAGTCTTCTCAAGGGGGACCATGTCCGTGGACTAACAAATGTTAGTTTTGCCAAAGATCGTGCTTGCAGTGCTTGTATTGAAGGAAAGCTTCATGAGAAGGCTCACCCTCCCTCGACCATCATCTACTCGAAGAGACCCTTGGAGCTCCTTCACATGGATCTCTTTGGGCCCCCATCTTTTGATAGTCTTGGAGGTAGAAAGTATTGCTTGGTGATTGTGGATGATTATTCAAGATACACTTGGGTATACTTCTTCAAGAGGAAGAGTGAGACTCAACAAACCGTCATCGACTTTGCAAATGAAGCTCAACGTCAACATAATGCAAAGATCTTGACAATCAGAAGTGACAACGGCACCGAGTTCAAGAACTACACCTTGGATGAGTTTCTTAGTGATGAGGGGATCAAGCACCAATATGCTGCTCCATATACCCCTCAACAAAATGGTGTTGCGGAGAGGAAGAACCGGGAGTTGATGGATGCGGCAAGGACCATGATGGCGGAGTTCAAGTCTCCATACAACTTTTGGGCTGAAGCCATCAACACCGCATGTCATGCATCCAATCGGCTCTATCTCCGCAAAGGCTTGAACAAGACTCCTTATGAGATACTCACCGGCAACAAGCCCAACCTCAAGTACTTCCGGGTGTTCGGTTGTAAGTGTTTCATTCTCAAGAAAGGTGTTCGTTTGTCTAAATTTGAGGCTAGAGCTCATGAGGGCATATTTGTTGGTTATGCTACAAACTCTCATGCTTACCGTGTTCTCAACAAGTCCACCGGACTCATTGAGGAGACGTGCAACATGGAGTTTGACGAAAATAACGGCTCCCAAGTGGGGCAAAGTGGTACTTGTGATGTAGGTGATGAAATTCCTCCCCAAGCCATAAGAAGAATGGGTATTGGTCATATTCTACCCATTGAGGAACCCCTTGTGGCCGAAGGAGAAGGACAATGCTCCACTCAAGTGGAGCCATCACCTCCCCAAGACCCACATGCTTCCGAAGAACAAAGTGAAGGCCCTCAACCTCGTGAACAAGACCAAGGGCAAGATCAACCTCAAGATGGTGGTGAACCTCTAAATGATGCCCAAGGTCGAGTTCTCCCCCTCGAGCAAGTTCAAGATCATGAGCAAGCTCAAGATCAAGAACAAGCTCAAGACGGCGCTCAAGATGATCAAGTTAACCCTCCTCCTTCCACACCCGAGGAGGAATTAGAGCGTCGTGCCGTGAAGATTGCTTCCAAGCTCACCACCCAAGGCCATCTCATGGAAAATGTGGTTGGAAGCCTAAGAAAGGGGGTAAGCACTCGTAGACACTTAGCAAACTATTGTGAACATCACGCGTTTGTCTCTTGTGTCGAACCCCCAAAGGTCTATGAGGTGCTTGAAGACTCGGATTGGCTCAATGCCATGCATGAAGAACTCAACAACTTCGAGTACAACAAGGTGTGGAGATTGGTGCCAAGGCCATCAGGGGACCACAACGTCATTGGAACCAAGTGGATTTTCAAGAACAAGCAAGATGCTCATGGGAACATCGTTCGCAACAAGGCAATATTGGTAGCACAAGGCTACTCCCAAGTCGAGGGTATCGACTATGGTGAAACCTTTGCTCCCGTTGCTCATCTTGAATCCATACGTTTGTTGATTGCTTATGCTTCCCATCACAACTTTAAGTTGCAACAAATGGATGTGAAAAGTGCTTTTCTTAATGGTCCTATTAATGAGTTGGTCTATGTCAAGCAACCCCCCGGGTTCGAGGATCCCTACTTCCCGGATCATGTGTATCAACTCGATAAAGCACTCTATGGCCTTAAACAAGCCCCACGTGCGTGGTATGACCACCTTACCGAGTTGTTATAAGCCCGTGGATTTGAGGTGGGGCTAATCGATCCCACTCTTTTTACTAAGAAGGTCAAAGGGGAGTTGTTTGTATGCCAACTATATGTTGATGATATTATCTTTGGTTCCCCTAACAAAGCCTTCAATGAGGAATTTTCCGCTCTCATGACCACCAAGTTCAAGATGTCTTCGATGGGAGAGTTGAAGTTCTTCCTTGGTTTTGACATAAAACAAAGAAGAGAAGGAACCTTCATCAACCAAGCCAAATACACTCAAGACATGCTAAAAAGATTCAAGCTAAGTGATGTCAAGCCGGCTACTACACCAATGCCCACCAAGTGCCAACTTGACATTGATCCCAATGGTAAAGCGGTGGATCAAAAGGTATATCGCTCCATGATTGGCTCCTTGCTTTACCTTTGTGCATCTAGACTAGATATCATGTTGAGTGTGGGGATGTGTGCATGGTTTCAAGCCGCACCGAAGGAAAGTCACTATGTGGCGGTCAAGCGAATCTTTCGATATTTGGCTCATACCCAAAACTTTGGCTTATGGTACCCAAGAGGGGCAAACTTCAAGCTTGAAGGATTTATGGATTTCGATTGGGTGGGAGACAAAGTGGATAGGAAGTCCACTTCCGGAGGGTGCCAGTTTCTTGGGTGCTCTTTGGTGAGTTGGTCTTCCAAGAAGCAAAGTTGTGTGTCTGTCTCGTCCACCGAAGTGGAATATGTGGCGGCCGGTAGTTGTTGTGCACAACTCTTATGGATGAGGCAAACTTTAAAGGAATATGGTGTCATTTGTGACAAAGTGCCTCTTTGGTATGACAACGAAAGTGCCATCAAGATTTCTCTCAACCCGGTGCAACACTTCAAGACGAAGCATATTGAGATTCGGTATCATTTCATCCGGGATCACATTAGGCAAGGGGAGATTGAGCTCAAGTATGTCAACACTCATGATAACCTTGCAGATATTTTCACGAAGCCCTTGGATGAAGCAAGATTTCGCGAGTTAAGGCATGAGCTAAATATCATTGATTCGAGCAATGTGACTTGAACCCTTGCACACCCCACCTCACTCAACTTGTTGTCTAGTTTAGATGTAGGCATGGACATAGGGGGAGTGTTGTTCTCTCAATGAACTCTCCCTCCCCCAATTATGCATAAAATGATCAACTCTTTCACATTAGCCATTTTTTGATGGTACTTGTGCTTCAAAGACGAGTTTTGGTCATGGGCCCAAGGATAATTCTTCGCGGTGCCATACCAATTGACTCAAACATAGGTGGCTCCGGCCACCGTCCTCTCTTGAGAGAGGCCAGAGCTCGCTGTGCTTTCTTGTGGTTGTTTTGAAGTAGTGGGTTCTGGACTGTTGTCAGTGTGTTTGTGGCCGTGTTGGTCTTTCCTCTTTCTTGGTCGTGTTTGTCGTTTCTTTTTGAGCTTTTACCGTGTGTCTAGAGGCCTTTCGGTTGCTGAGCGGTACTACTGCTAGTGGTGAGCGGTACTACCGCTCTAAGCGGTACTACCGCCCTCCAGCGCGGTACTACCGCTACGAGGCGGGGGCAGGGGGTTATATTGGGGGCAGGGGGAGTTTTCTTCTCCCCCATACCCATTCGCTCGCCCCCTAGCTCTTTCGTCTCTCCAGAAACCGGCGCCGCGGGAGGGCTCCGGCGGATCTCCCTCTCCGGGGTGTTCCTCTCCATTTCCTTCTGTGGAGACGATCCCCACCTTGTTCTCTTGCCATGGATGCCGGTATTGCCCCCGTTCCCTCTCTCTTCTTGTCTAGATTTCCAATCTAGCATCTTAGGGGCAATAGTGGTTGCATCTCTAGATTTTTGGCCAAATCTAGGCTTGAGTAGGATGGAGAAGGCATCTAGGCAGTTTGGATTGGTGATTGGTAGGAATATTTTTGAATTTGGTAGGATGGTAGTGCCGGATCTGACCACGGTAGTAGGAAACTGCTGTTTCCCCGTCTCTAGCGGTACTACCGCCCTCTCCGGAGCGGTACTACCGCTCGGAGCGGTAGTACCGCTCTCTGCGGAGCGGTACTACCGCTTGGAGCGGTACTGCCGCTCACAGGTCGCGGTACTACCGCCCTCTACCAGTTTCCACCATACTCTTACCTCTCACTGATCTTTTTGCTTGTGTTTTGTGGCTTATGCTCGTTCTTTCTGGTTGTTTGCGTGTTCTTGTGTGTGGTTCCAGGTGATGAGCTTCCTGAGCATCAGGCTCGACGTATCAACCCCGGTCGTGCCACGTCCAAGCGTTACCGCACCACTGAGTCTGCCGGAGGTTCCTCAAGTGCTCCACCTCCGCCTCAACTCAAAAAGAAGACTGGTGTCAAGCCGAAGAACTCTGGCAAAACCGTGCTGGAAATGCAACCCAAGGAGTTTTGGGCAAGGCGTCGCCGCAACCCCTATGAGGCAGACCAAGATCCCACTTTGGTCAACCGTCCGTTCTGGAACAGGTTTCAGTTTGCCATTTTCTTTGATGTGAATTGCTTGTTACTTGAGCATAGGAAATTGTATGACAAAATCTATTTATGTTGTTGTTATTAAAATGATCATGATGCCCTCATGTCCGTATTTTATTTTTATCGACACCTCTATCTCTAAACATGTGGACATATTTTTCGATTTCGGCTTCCGCTTGAGGACAAGCGAGGTCTAAGCTTGGGGGAGTTGATACGTCCATTTTGCATCATGCTTTTATATCAATATTTATTGCACTATGGGCTGTCATTACACATTATATCTCAATACTTATGGCTATTCTCTCTTATTTTACAAGGTTTACCATGAAGAGGGGTGTCGGTGTCAAAACCGGCGGATCTCGGGTAGGGGGTCCCGAACTGTGCGTCTAGGCGGATGGTAACAGGAGACAAGGGACACAGTGTTTTTACCCAGGTTCGGGCCCTCTCGATGGAGGTAAAACCCTACTCCTGCTTGATTAATATCGATCATATGGGTAGTACAAGAGTGGATCTACCACCAGATCAAGGAGGCTAAACCCTAGAAGCTAGCCTATGGTATGATTGTTGTAATGGATGTTCGTCCTACGGACTAAAACCCTCCGGTTTATATAGACACCGGAGAGGGCTAGGGTTACACAGAGTCGGTTACAATGGTAGGAGATCTACATATCCGTATTGCCAAGCTTGCCTTCCACGCCAAGGAAAGTCCCATCCGGACATGAGACGAAGTCTTCAATCTTGTATCGTCATAGTTTTGGAGTCCGGCCGATGATGATAGTCCGGCTATCCGGACACCCCCTAGTCCAGGACTCCCTCAGTAGCCCCTGAACCAGGCTTCAATGACGATGAGTCCGGCGTGCATATTGTTCGGCATTGGAAGGCGGGTTCCTCCTCCGAATTAGTTCATAGAAGATTGTGAACACCAGGATAGTGCCGGCTCTGCAAAATAAATTCCACATACTACCGTAGAGAGAATAATATGTACACAAGCTCAATCTGCTGACGCATTTTGTGGCGTGACGTCACTCCACTGCCAAGCCTTTACTTGAATCGTTTTTACTATACCACCTCAGCGCGTTTAGCGAAGCGGTTTTCTTGGCACGTCTTGTCGAAGCAGAGATCGTGTTCCCCTTATTCCGGGATTCCCATCAATACGGACGTGGGTAACCCAACCGCGCCCGTTGCCACGCCTCCTCTATCGAAGGCGAGTTCCAAACGGTCACGGGGACGGCTCTTGGTATTCTCCCTCTTTATAATGGGACCAAGGCTCGTTTCTTTTCTTCAATCCTCAATCGAATCTGCCCCTCGCCCCGAGTTCCAACACCCAGAGCCCCAGATTCGAGCGCCTCGGACCTTCAATGATGTCCGGATCCGACCTACTGGGCTGGTGGATGCCCTCGTCCGTCACGGAAGAGGACATGCAAAAGCTGAGAGAAGCCAAGTACTTGACCTACGAGATTTCGCTTAGGCTGCCCGCCAAAGGGCAAGTCATTCCCACCCCCGAGCCCGGCGAAAGTGTCGTGTTTGTGTCCCACCTCCATCGGGGTTTAGGCTTCCTGATGGATCCTTTTATGAGAGGGCTCATGTTTTACTATGGGTTGGAATTCCACGACTTGGCTCCGGAGTCCATCCTCCACATATCGTCATTCATTGTCGTCTGCGAGGCCTTCCTCCGCACAACCCCCCACTTTGGTTTGTGGCTCAAAACCTTTAACGTGGAGCCAAAGATGATCGAGGGGCGCCAAGCAGAGTGCGGCGGGGCGGTTGTAAGCAGGAGGGCCGATGCTCCATGGCACGAGGGCTCTTTCCAAGAGGAGCTCGGCTTGTGGCAACAGGAGTGGTTTTATATTACTGCTCCCAGGGGCAGCAGGCAGAAGCTGCCGCCCATCTTCCGCTCGGGACCTCCACGACGGCTGATGTCATGGGTCAACCAAGGGATCAACTGGGGGCCGTCAAACGACGTGCCCCTATTGCAGGGCCGGATTTGAGACCTCCAAGAGAGGTAGATCGATCTGGTCGTGGTGATGCAGGTCATGCTGATTAGGCGTCTTCTGCCCTGCAAACGTCGTCCTCTCCGGCTGTGGGAATTCAATCCGGAGGGACCGCGAATTCTCCAACACTTCATGGGTGCGACACCCGTGAGATGTACAAATTGTTCTTCAGATCACAAGAGGTGTGTCCAGAATTGACCGAGGACGCCGGCCTTAGCTGCAATCGCCCGGATGCACAAGTAAGTAGCTCTGTGTCCGGACATACCGTTCGTTTGCATTCCTAGGATTTGCCTTTTAACCAATTGTCCTCTGAACAGGAGTGGATAGTGCGAGCAAAACTGATACGGTGTCCGGCCCCCCTCCCGGAGACCGTGCCGGATCCCGTGCTGGTCAGGATGCTGGAGGTTGCGCCTTCAGAGGAAGGCGAAGGGGAAAACAGAGGAACTACCGCCTCTACCAAGGAGGCTTTTGAGAAAGGGGGGATCGGGAATCCCTCCTTCCAAGGGGAGAAGAGGACCGCTTCCAAAAACCCGGAGGCCAAGGCCTTGAAGCGGGGGAAGAGATCTTCACCAGAGGGTCCTGCGTCCGGGGAGGCCCCGGCCGCACTATCTCCCCTAAGGAATCAGCCCTCCAGTAAGCTGTAAGTAGAAGAAAGGGGAGTTTTGTAATAAGGGACATCCCTATTTGAGCTTCTGAGGATAACCTAAGTTTTTACCTTGTAGTTCGGATCTCCGTCCTTCTCAGATGAGCTCATCTTCGGGGGACCTTCATCTGGAGATGATGGAGAGCGAGACGCCTCCATCTGCCGCACCATCAGGTGGGGCGAACGACCCTGAGGTGTCATCACGGAGGGTATCCCCAAGTCCGGCAGGGCCGAAGAGTTCGGCACCAACTGGTGTATGGCCGGGGGAGCTGAAGGATCTGCTTAAGAGGGCATCTATCTCAGAAGATCACCGTACATTGATGAGTATGGTGATTGGAAGAATTTCATCCGCCGAAGGCGGGCTGCATGATGCCGTCAGAAGTTTGCTGGCGGGGTTTGAGGTACGTAAAAATGACATACCTTTTGACAGTTTTGCACATAAAGCGCGCCCTGTATAGGTAGTAGCCCCTGAGACTCGGTATGTTGTCGAAAGCGACAGCGTGCCGAGGATCATAATCTCAGGTATTAATTCTCGCCTTTCCTACACAGGTGGCGGATAGTCCGGTGGCCAGCCGGACTGATGGAGTTGCTGAACTAAGGCGGCAACTCGATGTTGCGGATGCGGACATCGCGCTGGTCAATAAGCGACTTGACGAATCGCAAGGTAGGTTGTTTCTCCGTGGTCACCTAGTAAGGGAGCCGAAGCTCACTCCTTACAACATGTGTGTTTGATGCAGATGGTGCCGCTGCTGTGGAGGACCTTCGAGCAGAGCTTGCTCTAGCCAAGGAGCAGGCCAGGAGGAGTAATGCGGCTGCCTCGAAGGCGGCCGAAGAGCTAGAAGCCGAAAGGGCTGCTCATTGCCGAAGCAGGGAGGGGATGGCCGAAATGGCCGTGAAGCTGAAAGATGTTACCGACCGCTATGAGGTTCTTGAAAAAGAACGCCGAGCGGAGCAAGAAAGCTAGAAGAAGGCCACCGCCGAAGCCAAGGATGCCCGTTCTGCAATGAGGGCCATAAAGGAGGAGCCGCGCCAGGCCGGAGATATTGCGGCTGGCAAGCCTTTCTGCTGCGCAGGAGGTTTACGGATCCGAAGTATGCTCAGCTTGGCCAGCTGTGGGGTCCGGAGGGTCCTTATATGGATTTAGCGGCAAGTGCGGCAGATGCTGTTGTGCACTTCCAAAGTCAACAGGATCACGAGACGGAAGAGCTTTTTTGGTCTCAATTCCACAGTCCGGAGCGTTCACTTCCGCTGACCGATCGGTTGGCTGAGTGGGCTGAGCTGAATAGATTGTACGGACATGCCATGACGGATATCGTGGCTCATGTCTGGCCGGATAGGCCCAAGCCGAAGAGTTATTTTGGCTTATTGCAGCAATTCCTTGGGGCGGTGCCGCATATCAAGGCGATGAAGCGGTCGGCCTGCATAGAGGGTGCACGGATGGCCCTCGCCCATGTGAAGACATACTGGACGGAGATGGATGCCACCGATGTTGCCACCCAGGGTTCGGACGAGAGCCGATTACCCGCCGAGCACTATTTTGGGGAAGTTCTGCGAGGTGCTCGTGCAATAGAGGCGCAGTGCTCAAAGAATGTCATGTTCAAATGATCTTTATGATTTGTAAAATGATATTTATAATATAAGTGCTTTTTATACTTGTGCATTCAAGTATTTAGATATCTCCTGTGCGACCGTTGATGTATACTTGTGTATAACCTGAAAGATGGCAGTCTTCGGCTTCAGCCCCCATGCACATGGTGCGGGGGTGTTTGCAAAAATAGTGCATTTTCACACTTAATCCAATGTCTTGGTCCTGAGAAGGAGGTGGTAGCATAGCAAACGAGGCAACCGGACTATAATGCTTTATCACTTTCACTTAGCCATAGGAGTTCGAGGGTGGGGCTACGATATAGCCCCTAGGGGCACCGCGCTCTCCGAATTCGGGGCGCGTTTGTGCCTGACCGGGAAATGGTCCTTCGTCACAGCGGAGGAATTCTAAACATTCTGGTTGTCGATCGAGTGGTTGACCAGTCTCTTGCTGTATCATGACAGTCAGTTTTCGGCTTTCTCTACTAAGGTGCTCGCTCGGCCGAACCGGGGCACAATCGCAGTAGTTCTCCTGGTGCCGCGTTAGCCGGTGATACGGAACGTAAGGCAGCAAAACACAGGAGCCGGGAAAACCCAACATTTGACCAAAGACATGATTCGGAGCTGATGCATATAAGGCCTAACTCGAGACGCCGAACACTCCCTAAGGTATTCGGTCTTTATGATAACGGGCAGAACAATGCCCTAAGCCCCTAGTGTCCAGGTACAAGCGAGAATTTCTGACGCGGCCGATGCCAAAACGCCAGCCTCCTCGTTGGTTATGGTGAAAAACCGTGGGATGTGAATCAACAAGAGACAGTAAGAAAGGTCTATGCAGGGTCTTAATCTGAAAAGAATCCTTGCCACGGGTCCCTGCTGCACGTCTGCGCCTATGTCTCCGTTGTGCCGTATCCTGGATGGGTGTACACGTTGTTCATCTATAAAAATAGAGGAACTTAGTTTGAAAAGAAACCGTGCAAAAAATGTATTAAAAATCAAAATATGAATGAATGAATAAAGGTGAGCTTTTATTAGCTCTTTATTGCTCATACGCACAGCCCCTTGTGAAGGGGTGTGCGGCTAGGGAGCCCCTAGTTTATTTATGCCGGACTCTCCTAGCCGTGTCCGGGGTCTTGAACGACCTTTTAATGAGATGATGCCGCGTGGACCGGGCATTTTAAGTGTAAGAGATGCGTAGTGTGGTATTGCGTTAAAGTGTAAGAGACGTCCCAACAGTGCTTGATGGCTACTTTTGAATGGGGCGACATGGAAGATTAGCTTTTCGCGACGGAAGTTGTCGGGTGATCCGAACACAACTTCTAGTAGTAAGGAGCCCGTGCACTTGGCGTAAGGGCCTGGCGTCACTCCTTTGAAGGAAGTGCAGCTATGGTGAATTTTAGTAGGGTCTATCCCCAACTTGCGGATTGTGTCCGGATATAGCAGGTTTAAATCGCTGCCGCCATCCATTAGGACTTGTGTAAATTGTAGTCCATCGATTATAGGATCCAATATCAGAGCAGTCCATCCTGGGTTTCGAATACTTCTGGAATAGTCCAGGTGGTCGAAAGTAATTGGTTTTAACATCCAATCTCGGGGTTCCGCTGGGGTGGACCGTGCGACACGTGCTTTAGCGGGTGCCGCACTATTGTTCCATATTATCACATGAAGTGAGTTTACTGTTTTGACTTCTTGTGGGAAAGTCTTTTGTTTTCCGGCGCTCTGCTGGTGGGGTTCGTCATCGTCCTCACTTGGCGCGTCGATCCCCTTGTGTTCGGCGTTGAGTCGGCCGGACTGTTTGAAGACCCAACAATCTCGGTGGGTGTGGTTTGCAGGCTTCCCAGGGGTACCATGGATTTGACATATCCGATCCAGAATTTTGTTTAGGTTGGATAGCTCATCACTGTTGTCCTTAAGAGGCAGTGTTTTGTTGTTCGGCCGCGAGCTTTTGAATCCGGCGTTGACCGCCGTGTTCTTTGGGCTCTTCTCTTTATTTCGGCGTTGGTCCTTTATGCGCCGTGATTTTCCGTTTCCATCTCTAATCTCGGATGTACTCGGGTCGCTGGTGCTGCATCTTGCTAGCCAGCTACCTTCCCCCGCGCAAAAGCGGGTCATGAGGCTTGTTAGCACGGCCATTGTTCTTGGCTTTTCCTGGCCGAGGTGTCTGGCGAGCCATTCGTCTCGGACATTATGTTTAAAAGCTGCTAAGGCTTCGGCGTCCGGACAGTCGACTATTTGGTTCTTTTGGTGAGGAACCTGTTCCAGAATTTGCGCGCTGACTCTCCGGGCTGTTGGGTTATGTGACTTAAATCGTCTGCATCCGGAGGGCGGACATAAGTCCGCAAAAAATTTGCTCTAAACGCGTCCTCGAGCTCTTCCCAACTTCCAATGGTATTTTCTGGGAGGCTTTTGAGCCAATGTCGAGCTGGCCCTTTGAGCTTGAGGGGCAAATATTTTATGGCGTGGAGATCGCCTCCTCTAGCCATATGTATGTGCAGGATGTAATCCTCAATCCAGACTCCTGGGTCTGTTGTTCCGTCGTATGCCTCTATGTTTACGGGCTTGAACCCCGCTGGAAATTCATGATCCAACACCTCATCGGTGAAACATAGTGGGTGTGCGGCGCCCCTGTATTTGGGTGTGCCATTGTCTTCGAACACTCGATGTGTTGTGTTGCTTCCTGGGGCCCTCTTTTTTGGCCCATAAATGGACCTGACGGGGCCATCCGTTTTGCAAGGATTATATGCCGGCTTTAGTGCGGCGCCGCTTGTCGCTCTTGGCCTGTCATCTGGTCGTCTATCCGGCCAGGCGGCCTCTTTGCTTTTTGACTGTGGGGGCTCTACGGCCTCCTCGTCGAATTCAGGCAGCAGCTTGTGCTTCGGGTAGCTCTTTGTTTGGTGGCTGTTGCCATATTTATCCGCGGTCTTGAGTACTTTGCTCCACCTTATTCTGAGTATGTCTTCCGCTGTTTTGAGCTTCCGTTTCTGCTTCCTCAGACTTCTTGCAGTGGCGAAGAGCCTTTTGTGAAGGTTCTTATGCTCTAGTGGTGTATCCGGTGTAAGATCGTCTGGACTGTTGTTTTCGCCGGGGATGGGTTGATTATCCGATTCATCCTGTTCGGATGGTTGCTTGGTTGCGTGTTCGTCGCCCACTGGTTTGCCCTGCTCTATGGCTGGGTCATTATGAGTGCTGTTGTTATCGAGGCGGGACTTGGGGCAGCGCTTGCGTCGCCGTTTTGGTTGTTTTTCGGCGGAATTATCCTTCGTCGCGTCCCGTTGTTCCTCGTTATCGCTTCCTTTTGGGGTGTCCACCATATATACATCATGAGTTGAGGTGGCCTTCCAGTGCTCAGTAGGCGCTGGTTCTTGGTCGTCTCCGGCATCGTCGTCCATACCGTCGATGTCTTCAGAGTCGTAGTCTAGCATGTCGGTTAAATCGTCGACAGTGGCTGCAAAGTGGGTGGTGGGTGGGTTTTGAATTTCTTCATCATCCGCATCCCAACCGTCTTGACCGCAGTCCGGCCAGGGTTCTCCTGATAACGAGAGATGCTTTAGCGAATTCAAGATGTCGCCAAAGGGTGAGTGCTGAAAGATGTCCGTAGCGGTGAACTCCATGATCGGCGCCCAATCGGATTCGATTGGTAAGGGCGCAGGAGGTTCGGAGTCCGGCGAGGAGTCCGGCACCTCGGAGTCACGAGCTTTACAAGGGACAAGGTCAGTGTTCGGCTCCATCGCCATAGAGATTGCAGCCCCCGAGGCGGTGTCCAGCCACCTGTCCTCGATCTGCGCGGTCGGCTCAGAACTAGGGGCCGGAGCAGACTCATGTGCGGCCTCCAGGGCGCTGTCCGGCGGCAGAGTTAAATCATGCCCATCGTGACAGTGCGGCGCGCTCGGCTGTGGCCCGAATCCATCGAAGATCAAGTCTCCACTGACGTCGGCCGTGAAGTTTAGGCTTCCAAATCTGACCTGACGGCCAGGGGCGTAGCTTTCGATCTGCTCCAGATGGCCAAGCAAATTGGCCCGCAGTGCAAAGCCGCCGAACACGAAGATCTGTCCGGGGAGGAAAGTCTCACCCTGGACTGCGTGGTTGTTTTTGATTGAAGGGCCATCAAGCCTATCGGTGACGGCACAGAGGAACTCTCAATGAAAGCACCAATGTCGGTGTCAAAACCGGCGGATCTTGGGTAGGGGGTCCCGAACTGTGCGTCTAGGCGGATGGTAACAGGAGACAAGGGACACAGTGTTTTTACCCAGGTTCGGGCCCTCTCGATGGAGGTAAAACCCTACTCCTGCTTGATTAATATCGATGATATGGGTAGTACAAGAGTGGATCTACCACGAGATCAAGGAGGCTAAACCCTAGAAGCTAGCCTATGGTATGATTGTTGTAATGGATGTTCATCCTACGGACTAAAACCCTCCAGTTTATATAGACACCAGAGAGGGCTAGGGTTACCCAGAGTCGGTTACAATGGTAGGAGATCTACATATCCGTATTGCCAAGCTTGCCTTCCACGACAAGGAAAGTCCCATCCGGACACGGGACGAAGTCTTCAATCTTGTATCTTCATAGTTTTGGAGTCCGGCCGATGATGATAGTCCGGCTATCCGGACACCCCCTAGTCCAGGACTCCCTCAAGGGGGGATGCCGCCAGCTGGAATTCTGGCTGGAAAAGGAGCAAACATTGGAAACCTATTCTGCACAACTCCAAAGGTCCTGAAACTCCACGAAACAACTTTTTGGATTTAATAAGAATTTTTGAGCGAAAGAAATAGGCCAGGGGGCCTACACCCTGTCCAGGAGACAGGGGGCGCCCCCCAGGGCACGGCCCCCTATCGCCTGGGCCCCTTGGTGGGCCTCCGGCGTCCATCTTATGCTGTATCATCACTTTTACCCTGGAAAAAATCGGGGGCAAGCTTATGGGACAAAACTCCGCCGCCACGAGGCGGAACCTTGGCGGAATCAATCTAGGGCTCTGGCGGAGCTGTTCTGCCGGGGACACTTCCCTCCGGGAGGGGGAAATCATCACCAACGATCCTCTCATCGGGAGGGGGTCAATCTCCATCAACATCTTCACCAGCACCATCTCCTCTCAAAACCCTAGTTCATCTCTTGTATCCAATCTTGTATCAAAAACACAAATTGGTACCCGTGGGTTGCTAGTAGTGTTGATTACTCCTTGTAGTTGATGCTAATTGGTTTACTTGGTGGAAGATCATATGTTCAGATCCTTTATGCATATTATTACTCCTCTGATTATGAACATGAATATGCTTTGTGAGTAGTTACGTTTGTTCCTGAGGACATGGGTGAAGTCTTGCTATTAGTAGTCATGTGAATTTGGTATTCTTTCGATATTTTGATGAGATGTATGTTGTCTTTTCCTCTAGTGGTGTTATGTGAACGTCAACTACATGACACTTCACCATTATTTGGGCCTAGAGGAAGGCATGGGGAAGTAATAAGTAGATGATGGGTTGCTAGAGTGACAAAATCTTAAACCCTAGTTTATGTGTTGCTTCGTTAGGGGTTGGTATGGACCCATATGTTTAATGTTGTGGTTAGGTTTACCTTAATACTCCTTTTTTGTAGTTGCGGATGCTTGCAATAGGGGTTAATCATAAGTGGGATGCTTGTCCAAGTTAGGGCAGTACCCAAGTACCGGTCCACGCACATATCAAATTATCAAAGTACTGAACGCGAATCTTATGAACGTGATGAAAATTAGCTTGACAATAATTCCCAATGTGTCCTCGGGATCTCCTTCTTCATTATTAGAATTTGTCCAGGCTTATCATTTGCTACATAAAGGATTGGGCCACCTTGCTGCACTTTATCTACTTTATTTACTTTTTTTCGTTACTATTTATCTTATCACAAAACTATCTATTACCTACAATTTCAGTGCTTGCAGAGAAAACCTTACTGAAAACCGCTTATCATTTCCTTGTGCTCCTTGTTGGGTTCGACACTCTTACTTATCGAAAGGACTACGATAGATCCCCTACACTTGTGGGTATCAGGGTTCTTGCCTGTATTACAAGGTGTGAAGTTGAGTCAGACTCAATGCTCGACCCCAGCAGAAGATAGAGAGAAAATGAAAGATGTTCCCTATGCTTCATCCATAGGCTCTATCATGCATGCAATGTTGTGTACAAAACCTGATGTATGCTTAGAAATAAGTTTAGCAGGGAGGTACCAAAGTAATCCAGGAGTGGATCACTGGACAGCGGTCAAGAATATCCTGAAATACCTGAAAATGACTAAGGATATGTTTCTCGTTTATGGAGGTGACAAAGAGCAAGTCGTAAATGGTTATGTCGATGCAAGCTTTGACACTGATCCGGATGATTCTAAATCGCAAAGCGGATACGTGTTTATATTGAACGGTGGAGCTATAAGTTGGTGCAGTTCTAAACAAAGCGTCGTGGCAGGATCTACATGCGAAGCGGAGTACATGGCTGCTTTGGAAGCAGCAAATAAAGGAGTATGGATGAAGGAGTTCATACCCGATCTAGGTGTCATACGTAGTGCATCGGGACCAATGAAGATCTTCTGTGACAATACTGATGCAATTGCCTTGGCAAAGGAATCCAGATTTCACAAGAGGACCAAGCACATCAAGAGACGCTTCAATTCCATCCGGGACCAAGTCCAGGTGGGAGACATAGAGATTTGCAAGATACATACGGATCTGAATGTTGCAGACCCACTGACTAAGCCACTTCCATGAGCAAAACATGATAAGCACCAAGGCTCCATGGGTGTTAGAATCATTACTGTGTAATCTAGATATTGACTCTAGTGCAAGTGGGGGACTGAAGGAAACATGCCCTAGAGGCAATAATAAAGTTATTATTTATTTCCTTATATCATGATAAATGTTTATTATTCATGCTAGAATTGTATTAACCAGAAACATAATACATGTGTGAATACATAGACAAACATCATGTCACTAGTATGCCTCTACTTGACTAGCTCATTAATCAAAGATGGTTGTGTTTCCTAACCATAGACATGAGTTGTCATTTGATTAACGGGATCACATCATTAGGAGAATGATGTGATTGACTTGACCCATTCCGTTAGCTTAGCACTTGATCGTTTAGTATGTTGCTATTGCTTTCTTCATGACTTATACATGTTCCTACAACTATGAGATTATGCAACTCCCGTTTACCGAAGGAACACTTTGTGTGCTACCAATAGTCACAATGTAACTGGGTGATTATAAAGGAGCTCTACAGGTGTCTCCAAAGGTACATGTTGAGTTGGCGTATTTCGAGATTAGGTTTTGTCACTCCAATTGTCAGAGAGGTATCTCTGGGCCCTCTCGGTAATGCACATCACTATAAGCCTTGCAAGCAATGTAGCTAATGAGTTAGTTACGAAATGATGCATTACATAACGAGTAAAGAGACTTGCTGGTAATGAGATTGAACTAGGTATTGAGATACTGACGATCGAATCTCGGGCAAGTAACATACCGATGACAAAGGGAACAACGTATGTTGTTATGCGATTTGACCGATAAAGATCTTCATAGAATATGTGGGAGCCGAAATGAGCATCCAGGTTCCGCTATTGGTTATTGACCGGAGACGTGTCTCGGTCATGTCTACATAGTTCTCGAACCCCTAGGGTCCGCATGCTTAAAGTTAGATGACAGTTATATTATGAGTTAATGTGTTTTGATGTACCGAAGATAGTTCGGAGTCCCGGATGTGATCACGGACATGATGAGGAGTCTCGAAATGGTCGAGACATGAAGATTGATATATTGGACGACTATATTCGGACACCAGAATGGTTCCGGGGGTTATCGGATATATACCGGAGTACCGGGGAGTTACCGGAACCCCCCGGGGGGTTAATGGGCCTCATGGGCCCAAAGTGGAGAACAGGAGGGGCGGCCAGGGCAGGCCGCGTGCCCCCTCCCCCTCTAGTCCGAATAAGACAAGGAGGGGGGCGGCGCCCCCCTTTCCTTCCTCCCCTCTCTCCCTTCCTTCCCCCTCTCCTACTTGGACAAGGAAAGGAGGGAGTCCTACTCCCAGTGGGAGTAGGACTCCTCCTGGCGCGCCCCCTCCTGGCCGGCCGCCCCCTCCCCCTTGCTCCTTTAAATACGGGGGCAGGGGGCACCTCTAGACACAACAACAATTGATCCTTGAGATCTATTAGTCGTGTGCGGTGCCCCCCTCCACCATATTCAACCTCGATAATATCGTAGCGGTGCTTAGGCGAAGCCCTGCGTCGGTAGAACATCATCATCGTCACCACGCCGTCGTGCTGACGGAACTCTAGCTCGACACTTGACTGGATCGGAGTTCGAGGGACGTCATCGAGCTGAACGTGTGCAAGAACTCGGAGGTGTCGTGCTTTTGGTGCTTGATCGGTCGGGCCGTGAAGACGTACGACTACATCAACCGTGTTGTGCTAACGCTTCCGCTTTCGGTCTACGAGGGTACGTGGACAACACTCTCCCCTCTCGTTGCTATGCATCACCATGATCTTGCGTGTGCATAGGAATTTTTTTGAAATTACTACGTTCCCCAACACCAACAAGGGTGACAAGTACTCTCCTTGAGCTGTATATATCATGAGGCAAAAGGAATATTACATATGACACATTTTTAAGGTTTGTCATTTGCGCACACATGGAAGTTGGCACATTCTACTAGAAGCCACTACCAGCTATTAATAGGTCGTGTCCATGTGTGTGAACCTATATGGTCACATGCTTAAAGGGTAGGTGTCGGTGTCAAAACCGGCGGATCTCGGGTAGGGGGTCCCGAACTGTGCGTCTAGGCGGATGGTAACAGGAGATAAGGGACACGATGTTTTACCCAGGTTCGGGCCCTCTCGATGGAGGTAAAACCCTACTCCTGCTTGATTGATATTGATGATATGGGTAGTACAAGAGTGGATCTACCACGAGATCAAGGAGGCTAAACCCTAGAAGCTAGCCTATGGTACGATTGTTGTAATGGTTGTTGTCCTACGGACTAAAACCCTCCGGTTTATATAGACACTGGAGAGGGCTAGGGTTACACAGAGTCGGTTACAATGGTAGGAGATCTACATATCCGTATTGCCAAGCTTGCCTTCCACGCCAAGGAAAGTCCCATACGGACACGGGACGAAGTCTTCAATCATGTATCTTCATAGTCTTGGAGTCCGGCTAACGATGATAGTCCAGCTGTCCGGACACCCCCTAGTCCAGGACTCCCTCAGTAGCCCCCGAACCAGGCTTCAATGACGATAAATCCAGCGCGTATATAGTCTTCGGCGTTGCAAGGCGGGTTCTCCTTTAAGTTCCATGTACCTGCCGAACAATGTCCGGCTCTTTTGTAAACGTTGCGCTCCTTGGCTTCCACGCCCAATAATGGCCTTCTTCCACGCGTCGCACGAATGCGATAAGCCAGGGTATCTTTTATGTTTTACCCCCTAGCTGCGCAAATAATCTTCCTATAAGAGAGGCAAGAATCCAGATCCAAATCACACCATCTTCCTTCCGCGAGTACTAATCGGAGCGCCTCTGACCAAAAATCCATTCCATCATGGACCGTCGACGCGGCTCCTCCTCTCGCGCTCCCAGCCCTCTGCCAGGAGATTGGAGGAGATGTTCTGTCCCTCACAACGAGCTAGTGACGCTCCAAGCGGAGGGATATCTTCCTCCGGCCTTTATGGTTCCGGTTTGAGCTAGGCTGGCCACCTACAAAGGTGGGAAGCAAGCGGAGGCTACCCCGAGTCCCAACAAAGGGGAGCAGGTATGCTTCGTACCCTATCTGATAAGGGGGCTCGGATTTCCTGTACATCCGTGTTGGGGAACGTAGCAGAAATTCAAAAATTTCCTACGTGTCACCAAGATCTATCTATGGAGAAACCAGCAACGAGGGGAAGGAGAGTGCATCTACATACCCTTGTAGATCGCTAAGTGGAAGCGTTCAAGAGAACGGGGTTGAAGGAGTCGTACTCGTCGTGATCCAAATCACCGAAGATCCTAGTGCCGAACGGACGGCACCTCCGCGTTCAACACACGTACAGCCCGGTGATGTCTCCCATGCCTTGATCCAGCAAGGAGATAGGGAGAGGTTGAGGAAGACTCCATCCAGTAGCAGCACAACGGCGTGGTGGTGGTGGAGGAGCATGGCAATCCTGCAGGGCTTTGCCAAGCACCGCGAGAGAGGAGGAGTACTTGGGAGAGGGGGAGGGCTGCGCCAGAACTTCGTGTCAAACTCCCATGCGCCTCCCCACTATATATAGGGGTGGAGGGGCTGGTTTCTTGCCCTCCAAGTCTATTGGGGCATTGGCAAAGGTGGGAGGAAAGAAATCTCATCATTTCCTTCCCCACCGATTGTTATCCCCCCTTTTTAGGGATCTTGATCTTATCCCTTCGGGATATGATCTTATTCCTTCTAAGGGGGGATCTTGGTGCGCCTTGACCAGGGGTGTGGGACCTTGCCCCCACTACCCACGTTCATGTGGGTCCCCCCATGCAGGTGGGCCCCACTCCGGAACCTTCTAGAACCTTCCTGATACAATACCGAAAAATCCCGAACATTTTCCGTGGCCAAAATAGGACTTCCCATATATAAATCTTTACCTCCGGACCATTCCGGAACTCCTTGTGACGTCCGGGATCTCATCCAGGACTCCGAACAACATTCGGTAACCACGTACAAACTTCCTTTATAACCCTAGCGTCATCGGACCTTAAGTGTGTAGACCCTACAGGTTCGGGAACCATGCAGACATGACCTAGACATTCTCCGGCCAATAACCAACAGCGGGATCTGGATACCCATGTTGGCTCCCACATGTTCGACGATGATCTCATCGGATGAACCACGATGTCAAGGACTCAATCGATCTCGTATACAATTCCCTTTGTCTAGCGGTATTGTACTTGCCCGAGATTCGATCGTCGGTATACCGATACCTTGTTCAATCTCGTTACCGGCAAGTCTCTTTACTCGTTCCGTAACACATCATCCCGTGATCAACCCCTTGGTCACATTGTGCACATTATGATGATGTCCTACCGAGTGGGCCCAGAGATACCTCTCCGTCACACGGAGTGACAAATCCCAGTCTCGATTCGTGCCAACCCAACAGACACTTTCGGAGATACCTGTAGTGCACCTTTATAGCCACCCAGTTACGTTGTGACATTTGGTACACCCAAAGCATTCCTACGGTATCCGGGAGTTGCACAATCTCATGGTCTAAGGAAAAGATACTTGACATTAGAAAAGCTTTAGCATACGAACTACATGATCTTTGTGCTAGGCTTAGGATTGGGTCTTGTCCATCACATCATTCTCCTAATGATGTGATCCCGTTATCAACGACATCCAATGTCCATGGTCAGGAAACCGTAACCATCTATTGATCAACGAGCTAGTTAACTAGAGGCTTACTAGGGACATGGTGTTGTCTATGTATCCACACATGTATCTGAGTTTCCTATCAATACAATTATAGCATGGATAATAAACGATTATCATGAACAAGGAAATATAATAATAACTAATTTATTATTGCCTCTAGGGCATATTTCCAACAGTCTCCCACTTGCACTAGAGTCAATAATCTAGTTCACATCGCCATGTGATTAACACTCACAGGTCACATCACCATGTGACCAACATCCAAAGAGTTTACTAGTGTCATTAAACTAGTTCACATCATCATGTGATTAAGACTCAATGAGTTCTGGGGTTTTGATCATGTTTTGCTTGTGAGAGAGGTTTTAGTCAACGGGTCTGCAACATTCAGATCCGTATGTACTTCGCAAATCTCTAGGTCATATTGTAAACGCTGCTTCCACGTTCCACTTGGAGCTATTCCAAATGGTTGCTCCACTATACGTATCCGGTTTGCTACTCAGAGTCATTCGGATAGGTGTTAAAGCTTGCATGGACGTAACCCTTTATGCCGAACTCTTTATCACCTCCATAATCAAGAAACATGTCCTTATTTACTCCAAGGACAATTTTGACCGCCGTCCAATGATCCATTCCTGGATCATTCTTGTACCCCTTGACTGACTCATGGCAAGGCACACTTCCGGTGCGGTACACAGCATAGCATACTATAGAGCCTACGTCTGAAGTATAGGGGACGACCTTCGTCCTTTCTCTCTATTCTGCCGTGGTCGAGCTTTTAAGTCTTAACTTCATACCTTACATCTCAGGCAAGAACTCCTTCTTTGACTGATCCATCTTGAGCACCTTCAAGATCATGTCAAGGTACGTGCTCATTTGAAAGTACTATTAAGCATTTTGATCTATCTTATAGATCTTGATGCTTATTGTTCAAGTAGCCTAATCCAGGTTTTCCATTGAAAAACACTTTTCAAATAACCCTATATGCTTTCCAGAAATTCTACATCATTTCTGATCAACAATATGTCAACAACATATACTCATCAGAAATTCTATAGTGCTCCCACTCACTTCTTTGGAAATACAAGTTTCTCATAAATTTGTATAAACCCAAAATCTTTGATCATCTTATCAAAGTACATTCCAACTCCGAGATGCTTACTCCAGTCCTTAGAAGGATCGCTGGAGCCAGCATACCTTTTAACATCCTTAGGATCGACAAAAACTTTCGGATTGTATCACATACAACCTTTCCTTATGAAGACTGGTAAGGAAACTCGTTTTGACATCCATCTGCCAGATTTCATAAATGCAGCTAATGCTAACATGATTCCGATGGACTTAAGCATCGCTACGAATGAGAAAATCTCATTGTAGTCAACTCCTTGAACTTGTGAAAAAACTCTTTGCCACAAGTTGAGCTTCATAGACGGTGACATTACCATCCACGTCTGTCTTCTTCTTAAAGATCCGTTTATCTCAATGGCTTGTTGATCATCGGGCAAGTCCACCGAAGTCCATGCTTTGTTCTGATACATGGATCCTATCTCGGATTTCATGGCTTCTATCCATTTGTCGGAATTTGGGCCCACCATCGCTTCTCCATAGCTCGTAGGTTCATTATTGTCTAGCAACATGACCTTCAAGACAGGATTACTGTACTACTCTAAAGTAGTACACATCCTTGTCACCCTACGAGGTACGGTAGTGACTTGATCCAAAAACTTCATGATCACTATCATAAGCTTCTACTTCAATTGGTGTAGGAGCCACAGGAACAACTTCCTGTGCCCTGCTACATACTTGTTGAAGTGACGGTTCAATAACCTCATCAAGTCTCCACCATCCTCCCACTCAATTTTCGAGACAAACCTTTCCTTGAGAAAGGACCCGATTCAAGAAACAATCCCTATTGCTTTCGGATCTGAATTAGGAGGTATACGCAACTGTTTTGGGTGTCCTATGAAGATGCATTTTATCCGCTTTGGGTTCGAGCTTATCAACCTGGAACTTTTTCACATAAGCGTCGCAGCCCCAAACCTTTAAGAAATGACAGCTTAGGTTTCTCTAAACCATAGTTCATACGGTGTCATCTCAACGGAATTACGTGGTGCCCTATTTAAAGTGAATGTGGTTGTCTCTAATGCCTAACCCATAAACGATAGTGGTAATTCGATAAGAGACATCATGGTACGCACCATATCCAATAGGGTGCAACTATGATGTTTGGACACACCATCAAACTATGGTGTTCCAGGCGGTATTAATTGTGAAACAATTTCCACAATGTCTTAATTGCGTGCCAAAGCTCGTAACTCAGATACTCATCTCTATGATCATATTATAGACATTTCATCTTCTTGTCACGATGATCTTCAACTTCACTCTGAAATTACTTGAACCATTCAATAATTCAGACTTGTGTTTCATCAAGTAAATATACTCTACATCTACTCGAATCATTTGTGAAGTAAGAACATAACGATATTCACTGCATGCCTCAGCACTCATTGGACTGCACACATCAAAATGTGTTACTTCCAACAAGTTGCTATTTTGTTCAATTTTACTGAAAAACGAGGCTTTTTAGTCATCTTGCCCATGTGGTATGATTTGCATATCTCAAGTGATTCAAAATCAAGTGAGTCCAAACGATCCATCTGCATGGAGTTTCTTCATGCGTATACACCAATAGACATGGTTCGCATGTCTCAAACTTTTCAAAACGAGTGAGTCCAAAGATCCATCAACATGGAGCTTCTTCATGTGTTTTACACCATTATGACTTACATGGCAGTGCCACAAGTAAGTGGTACTATCATTACTATCTTATATCTTTTTGGCATGAAAATGTGTATCACTACGATCGAGATTCAATAAACCATTCCTTTAGGTGCAAGACCATTGAAGGTATTATTCAAATAAATAGAGTAACCATTATTCTCCTTAAATGAATAACCGTATTGCGATAGACATAATCCAATCATGTCTATGCTCAACGCAAACACCAAATCTCGATGGTAGAGGGAGCGTGCGATGTTTGATCACATCAACCTTGGAAACACTTCCAACACATATCGTCAGCTCACCTTTAGCTAGTCTCCGTTTATTCCGTAGCTTTTATTTCGAGTTACTAACACTTAGCAACCGAACCGGTATCTAATACCCTGGTGCTACTAGGAGTAATAGTAAAGTACACATTAACATAATGTATATCCAATATACTTCTATCGACCTTGCCAGCCTTCTCATCTACCAAGTATCTAGGGTAATTCAGCTCTAGTGACTATTCCGCTTATCACAGAAGCACTTAGTCTCAGGTTTGGGTTCAACCTTGGGTTTCTTCATTGGAGCAGCAGCTGATTTGCCGTTTCATGAAGTATCCCTTCTTGCCCTTGCCCTTCTTGAAACTAGTGGTTTCACCAACCATCAACAATTGATGCTTCTTCTTGATTTCTACTTTCGCGGTGTCAAACATCATGAATACCTCAAGGATCATCATATCTATCCCTGATATGTTATAGTTCATCACGAAGCTCTAGCAGCTTGGTGGCAATGACTTTGGAGAAACATCACTATCTCATCTGGAAGATCAACTCCCACTCGATTCAAGTGATTGTTGCACTCAGACAATCTGAGCACAAGCTCAACGATTGAGTTTTTCTCTCTTAGTTTGCAGGCTAAGAAAATTGTCGGAGGTCTTATACCTCTTGACGTGGGCACAATCCTGAAATCTCAATTTCAGCCCTCGAAACATCTCATATGTTCCGCGACGTTTCGAAAACGTCTTTGGTGCCTCAACTCTAAACCGTTTAACTGAACTATCACGTAGTTATCAAAACGTGTATGTCTGATGTTCGCAACATCCACAAACGACGTTTGGGGTTCAGCACACTGAGCGGTGCATTAAGGACATAAGCTCTAAACTGTCCGCATAATCGCTACTGTCAACTTTCAACTATATTTTCTCTAGGAACATATCTAAACAGTGGAACTAAAGCGCGAGTTTATGACATAATTTGCAAAGATGTTTTGACTATGTTCAGGATAATTAAGTTCATCTTATGAACTCCCACTCAGATAGACATCCCTCTAGTCATCTAAGTGATTACATGATCCGAGTCAACTAGGCCGTGTCCGATCATCACGTGAGACGGACTAGTCATCATCGGTGAACATCTTCATGTTGATCGTATCTACTATACGACTCATGCTCGACCTTTCGGTCTCTGTGTTCCGAGGCCATGTCTGTACATGCTAGGCTCGTCAAGTTAACCCTAAGTGTTTTGCATGTGTAAAACTATCTTACACCCGTTGTATGTGAACGTAAGGATCTATCACACCCGATCATCACGTGGTGCTTCGAAACGACGAACTTTAGCAACGGTGCACAGTTAGGGGAGAACACTTCTTGAAATTGTTATAAGGGATCATCTTATTTACTACCGTCGTTCTAAGTAAACAAGATGCATAAACATGATAAACATCACATGCAATCAAATAGTGACATGATATGGCCAATATCATATTGCTCCTTTTGATCTCCATCTTCGGGGCTCCATGATCATCATCGTCACCGGCATGACACCATGATCTCCATCATCATGATCTCCATCATCGTGTCTTCATGAAGTTGTCTCGCCAACTATTACTTCTACTACTATGGCTACCGGTTAGCAATAAAGTAAAGTAATTACATGGCGTTGTTTAATGACACGCGGGTCATACAATAAATAAAGACAACTCCTATGGCTCCTGCCGGTTGTCATACTCATCGACATGCAAGTCGTGATTCCTATTACAAGAACATGATCAATCTCATACATCACATATCATTCATCACATTCTTCTTGGCCATATCACATCACATAGCATACCCTGCAAAAACAAGTTAGATGTCCTCTAATTGTTGTTGCATGTTTTACGTGGCTGCTATGGGTTTCTAGCAAGAACGTTTCTTACCTACGCAAAACCACAACGTGATATGCCAATTGCTATTTACCCTTCATAAGGACCCTTTTCATCAAACCCGTTCCGACTAAAGTGGGAGAGACTGGCACCCGCGAGCCACCGTATGCACCAAGTGCATGTCAATCGGTGGAACCTGTCTCACGTAAGTGTACGTGTAAGGTCGGTCCGGGCCGCTTCATCCCACAATACCGTCGAAACAAGATTGGACTAGTAACGGTAAGCATATTGAACAAAATCAACGCCCACAACTACTTTGTCTTCTACTCGTGCAAAGAATCTACGCAATAGACATAGCTCATGATGCCACTGTTGGGGAACGTAGCAGAAATTCAAAATTTTCCTACGTGTCACCAAGATCTATCTATGGAGAAACCAGCAACAAGGGGAAGGAGAGTGCATCTACATACCCTTGTAGATCGCTAAGCGGAAGCGTTCAAGAGAACAGGGTTGAAGGAGTCGTACTCGTCGTGATCCAAATCACCGGAGATCCTAGTGCCGAACGGACGGCACCTCCGCGTTCAACACACGTACAGCCCGGTGACGTCTCCCATGCCTTGATCCAGCAAGGAGAGAGGGAGAGGTTGAGAAAGACTCCATCCAGCAGCAGCACAACGGCGTGGTGGTGGTGGAGGAGCATGGCAATCCTGCAGGGCTTCGCCAAGCACCGCGAGAGAGGAGGAGTACTTGGGAGAGGGGGAGGGCTGCGCCAGAACTTCGTGTCAAGCTCCCATGCGCCTCCCCACTATATATAGGGGTGGAGGGGCTGGTTTCTTGCCCTCCAAGTCCATTGGGGCGTTGGCAAAGGTGGGAGGAAAGAAATCTCATCATTTCCTTCCCCACCGATTGTTATCCCCCCTTTTTAGGGATCTTGATCTTATCCCTTCGGGATATGATCTTATTCCTTCTAAGGGGGGATCTTGGTGCGCCTTGACCAGGGGTGTGGGACCTTGCCCCCACTACCCACGTTCATGTGGGTCCCCCCATGCAGGTGGGCCCCACTCCGGAACCTTCTAGAACCTTCCCGGTACAATACCGAAAAATCCCGAACATTTTCCGGTGGCCAAAATAGGACTTCCCATATATAAATCTTTACCTCCGGACCATTCCGGAACTCCTCATGACATCCGGGATCTCATCCGGGACTCCGAACAACATTCGGTAACCACGTACAAACTTCCTTTATAACCCTAGCGTCATCGAACCTTAAGTGTGTAGACCCTACGGGTTCGGGAACCATGCAGACATGACCTAGATGTTCTCCGGCCAATAACCAACAGCGGGATCTGGATACCCATGTTGGCTCCCACATGTTCGACGATGATCTCATCGGATGAACCACGATGTCAATGACTCAATCGATCTCGTATACAATTCCCTTTGTCTAGCGGTATTGTACTTGCCCGAGATTCGATCGTCGGTATACCGATACCTTGTTCAATCTCGTTACCGGCAAGTCTCTTTACTCGTTCCATAACACATCATCCCGTGATCAACCCCTTGGTCACATTGTGCACATTATGATGATGTCCTACCGAGTGGGCCCAGAGATACCTCTCCGTCACACGGAGTGACAAATCCCAGTCTCGATTCGTGCCAACCCAACAGACACTTTCGGAGATACCTGTAGTGCACCTTTATAGCCACCCAGTTACGTTGTGACGTTTGGTACACCCAAAGCATTCCTACGGTATCCGAGAGTTGCACAATCTCATGGTCTAAGGAAAAGATACTTGACATTAGAAAAGCTTTAGCATACGAACTACACGATCTTTGTGCTAGGCTTAGGATTGGGTCTTGTCCATCACATCATTCTCCTAATGATGTGATCCCGTTATCAATGACATCCAATGTCCATGGTCAGGAAACCGTAACCATCTATTGATCAACGAGCTAGTCAACTAGAGGCTTACTAGGGACATGGTGTTGTCTATGTATCCACACATGTATCTGAGTTTCCTATCAATACAATTATAGCATGGATAATAAACGATTATCATGAACAAGGAAATATAATAATAACTAATTTATTATTGCCTCTAGGGCATATTTCCAACAATCCGTTCCTCCGCGGGCTTCTGGAGTTCTACGGACTCCAGCTCCATCACCTCACGCCCGCCTCGATTCTGCATATAGAGGGCTTCGTAGCTCTTTGCGAGCTATTTCTAGGCATCGAGCCCCATCTTGCGCTGTGGAAGAGGTTATTCTGCCTCATACCCCGCTCTCACGAGAGGTCCATATATCAAGTGGGCAGTGCCGAAATATGGCGCACCGCCGGGACCGGATATCCATCCGGAACCCCTAAGAAGGCGTCCGAAGACTGGCCTTCTGAATGGTTTTACATAGAAGACGCCCCGCTGCCGGATCCTGTTCGGATTGGCCTCCCGGAGTTCAGCAATGCTCCTTTGAAAAAACGCCTGAGTTGGCGTCCGCGGAGCCCCCAGCTGGAGGAAGACAAGAGCGTCCATTATTTGATGGGCCGGATAAGGTTACTGGCCCATTCCGGACTGACCATGATTGGAGTCATGGCCACGTGCATCATGCGGGGGGCGCAGCCGCTGCAGTACAGGGGCCACCCCATGTGGGATTTCAACGGAGATAATGATGCCACTCGTCATGGCCGCCAAGGGCCGGGATCGGCCGAAGACCTGGCGAAGATTCTGTCCGGCTTGTACAAGGGGGAGAAGGAGGACTTCCTCCAGACGAGCCCATTGAATGGGTTCTCCATGAACAACCCTCGAAGCTGGGTAGGCGAATGTTCATTTATTCAACCCACGCTTTCAAAGTTAAGTACCTTACTTTATGCTTTTGACGCAGGATCTGCGCCGGACTGTGGACAGCATTCATAGCCCGGCTCCACAGCCCGAGGATCCAGAAAGATCCCTTGATCCGTCCTCCGAAGAGGATCCGGACATAAAGGTGGAGCTAATCGACGGGGTGTTCCATCAACTCAGCATGGACAATGCTCTAGTCGCCATTACGGCTGACTACCCCAGCCTATCTCCGGCTCCTCAGGTGATTGTGACCGAAGTCCTGACACCATTATTCCGTCCTTGCGCATTTCTAACCACCGTGTACCATGGTGTCTCATAGGGGGCGCCTTCAGGGCAGGAGGCCGAGACCACGGCAACTGGCCAACAAGGGTCAGTCTGGCCCAGCAGGCGGAAGAGGAGTGCGACGCGGATCAAGACGTCGCCGCAACGGTATAGCTCGCGATTGTTATTTAGGACAAAGTTCCTAGGAAGCGTTTGAATGCTCATGACCTTTGCAGGAGAAAGAGTGCCCGCCGGACTGTGGGCGTAGGGGTTACCAACCCAGCTTCTGCCAACCAGGCTCCAACGCCTGGTCTGGAGGGGGAGGCGAGCGCAAGGCGCGAGCCAGATACTCCTCCAACGGAGGATGCCGACAGACTATCCGCCACCAGGTCTGAGGTGGAGAGCGCCATGAACCATAGGCGCCACCGAACGGTTTTTCGTGACGCGTGCTTCTCCCCCGAGGCGTTGAATGCCTTTAACACGGGGGACACGCACCTCCGTGCTGCTCAAGATGGTTTGACTAGAGCCACGGAGCAGTATGTAAAGGACATACGGGTAAGAGATTTTAATAGTTGTATATGCCAGTAGCCCCCGAGACTTAAAGTAGTTGGAATAACTGATTTAAGCATCATTTGATATGCAGGATCTTACAGAGAAGAATACCCGATTATCCCAGGAGCTACAAGAGTGCAAGGCCCAACTCGAGGCCGCACTAGCCGCCGCAGGAGGAAACACAGAGACCCCTCCTGGTAACACATTATTTCAAAAAGATAATCGGTGTGCGGCGTGCGTGTAAGTCTGACAATGACATTGCAGGTGGTGCCGGACAGGATCCGGACAGGCAAGAACTACTGCGCTAGCTGAAGGCCGGCGAGAGGGTGCTGATGAGGGTGCAGCAGGAAAGTAACAAGCTCCAGGATGCCCACGCCCAGCTTGGAGAAGAGTTGAAAGGTGTTCGGGCTAAGCTGTCTGGCTCCATGAAGGAGAATCAGCGGCTTCGTCGTGGCATCTATAGTAAATGCTTGAGCGAACTCCTTTGAAAAAGAAGAGTTCGGCGAGGAAGTCAATTGACAAAAATATGTCTGTAGGTGTGCTCACAGGTCGCCCTGCGGAGGAGATGCCCGTATCAACGAGTGATCAACTTCCCGAACTGGTGCAACTGCTCGAACGAGTTCGGCATGCAATGAGCGGCGTCGTCCAGGCCTTATGGCCATCCCACTCCCTACCCGAGGGCCTTGGAGAGCTTACGGAGAAGCTTTAGGGAGCGCGGCAGCGCTTCCGTTTATGGAAGATTTCGGCCTACTGCCAAGGTGCCAGGGAGGCCTGGGCCATGGTGAAGACGCGGTACAAGAAGGCGGATCCCAACCACATGGCCGAGGTCGGACCTGTGGGGCCTGATGGGAAGGAGGTCCCTGTGAGTTTAGTGTACGGCCAAGTAGAGTTGGCCGCTAAATATTCCCAACGGGACTGTAAATTAGACAGCCTGTTAGACGGGATTGAGGAGGAATATAGTTAGTCGATTTGACAATGTATTTTAAAATGACATGTAAAATGCCTTCTAGCCGGATTGTAGATCGTTTGTCTTTGCCGACCTTTTCGCTTCAACCTCGGGACCCTAGGGTCCGGAGTGTGTCCGAATACCTTCTCGGTTAAGAAACAACCGGGGCATGCATGGAGACAAGGCGTAGGGGTCATTAGTGCTTTATCAGACAAGTGCCCAACTAGTTATGTTATATTACATGGTTAGTAAGAAACATCTTCCAGGGAGAATAGTTCCGTTAAGGGTTCCTTTCCCTGGGAGGCATGCCCTAAAGTGCATGTCCGGACTGCGAAAAGAGCAGGAAAACATCTGGGGGCAGATAAATAAATAGGTAAAAAATCATCTTTCAAGTCACCGACCGAATATTCCCTTAAGAACGCTAGCTTTCGGCTTCACCCAGTCTGAGGTACACATCTGACTGACCCGGCAGTAACAATCGCAGAGGTGCTCCCTTTACCTCCTAGCCAAACAATCGGGAACGTAGGGGTAAGCACAGGAGCCAGGCAACCCAGCTTGGCCAAAACTTAAGTCATATCGATGCATATAATGGTGAATAAAAGGTACATGTGGAAGTTTGACACATGTGCTGGGCATGAAGCCCTTATAATTAAGCTTCTGGTAAAGAAGCCCCCAGGTATAATGAGTGCGGATATCACATCAAGTGTGTGCGCACAATGCGCAAGTAGGCCTTTAAGGGCTTTTATGAAAAGGGGTGAGAGAAAAAGAGAAACAAAAGACAACTGAAGTGTAAAATTTTGGGCGGGGGAAGGGGACGAACTCTTAGTCCGACGCTAGGCATAGAATCTTCGGAGGCGGGCTGCGTTCCATGGGTTCGGCTCGAGTCGGTTGTCCGACGCATTTCACAGACGGTACGCTCCGCCGGTCAGGACTTGATCGATAATGAAGGGGCCTTCCCATTTGGGTTTGAGCTTGTCCTTTTTCTTGTCCGGCAGGCATAGAACTAGTTCGCCAACATTGTAAGTCTTAGCCCGTACTTCTCTGCTTTGATACCTTCGAGCCTGCTGCTGATAGAATGCGGAACGAGCCTTGGCGATGTCGCGTTCTTCCTCCAATGCGTCCAAGCTGTCCTGCCGATCCAGCTCGGCTTCCCTTTCTTCGTACATGCGCACTCGAGGTGAGTCATGAATGATGTCGCAGGGCAAAACTGCCTCTGTGCCGTATACCATAAAAAATGGTGTGAATCCGGTAGTACGGTTGGGCGTCGTCCGCAGCCCCCAGAGTACGGAGTCGAGCTCCTCTACCCAGTGCGTGTCAGATTTCATAAGGGACTGCACTAGTCTGGGTTTGATGCCGCTCATTATTAGACCATTTGCTCGTTCCACTTGACCGTTGGTTTGAGGATGATAGACTGAAGCGTAATCGAGCTTAATGCCCATATTTTTGCACCATAATTTAACCGCGTCGGCCGTGAAGTTCATGCCGTTATCGGTAATGATGCTATGGGGGACACCATAACGGTGTACTACCCCGGATATGAAGTCTATCACTGGTCCGGACTCTGCCGTTTTAACTGGCTTGGCCTCTATCCATTTGGTGAATTTGTCCACCATGACCAATAGGTACCTTTGCTTGTGGGTTCCCCCTTTAAGGGGTCCAACCATGTCAAGCCCCCAGACCGCGAATGGCCAGGTAATGGGTATAGTTTTGAGGGCGGTGGGTGGCATGTGGCTCTGATTAGCAAAGAGCTGACAACCGACGCATCTTTGGACTAAGTCCTGAGCGTCTGCCCGGGCAGTCGGCCAATAAAATCCTGTACGGAATGCCTTGCCTACAAGGGCCCAAGCTGCGGCGTGGTGTCCGCCTCGTCCGGCATGAATTTCAACCAGAAGGTTTCGCCCTTCCTCTTCGGAGATACACCGTTGAAGGACTCCGGTTGTGCTTTTCTTATAGAGTTCTCCCTCGTGGACCTTGTAGGCTTTAGATCGTCGGACTATGCAGCGGGCCTCATTTCGGTCTTCGGGAAGCTCCTGCCTAAGTAAGTAGGCTAGGAACGGCTCTGTCCACGGGGTGATTACTGCCATTATTTCGTGGGCTGAAGGTATTATTTCATCGGCTGAGTCGCCAATTATGTCAGATTGTTCTGTGTTGGGTGGTGCGGCTGCCTCCGGGTTGTTATTTTCGGACTCCTCTTCCCATAGTACGGATGGCTTAAAGAGTCGTTCCAGGAAGATGTTAGGAGGTACAGCGTCGCGTTTTGCGCCGATGCGTGCCAGTACGTCGGTTGCTTGGTTATTATCTCGGGCTACATGGTGGAATTCGAGCCCTTCGAACCAAGCTCACATTTTTAGGACAGCGTTACGATAGGCTACCATTTTTGGATCCTTGGCGTCAAAGTCTCCATTTACTTGGGATGTTGCGAGGTTTGAATCCCCTCGCACCTCTAGGCGTTGAATGCGCATGGAGATTGCCATCCGGAGGCCATGTAGGAGGGCCTCATATTCGGCTGTGTTGTTGGAGTCCGTGTACATTATCTGAAGTACGTATTGGACTGTATCCCCGGTCGGGGACGTCAATACGACGCCAGCCCCCAAGCCGGCCAACATTTTGGAGCCGTCGAAATGCATAATCCAATTGGAGTATGCGCCGTACTCTTTAGGGAGTTCGGCTTCAGTCCATTCGGCGATAAAGTCGGCCAAGACTTGTGACTTTATAGCTCGCCGAGGTTTGTAAGTTATATCGAATGGTAAGAGCTCAATGGCCCATTTTGCAATCCTGCCCGTCGCGTCGCGGTTATTTATAATGTCATTGAGGGGCACTTCGGAGGCCACTGTTATCGAACACTCTTGAAAGTAGTGTCGGAGCTTCCGGGATGCCATGAACACCGCATACGCTATCTTTTGATAGTGCGGGTAACGGGACTTGCAGGGAGTTAAAACAGTGGATACGTAGTACACTGGTTTTTGAAGAGGGAACTTGTGCCCTTCTGTTTCTCGTTCGACGACGAGTACCGCGCTTACAACTTGATGTGTTGCCGCGATGTATAACAACATTGGTTCTCCCAGGTTAGGCGCGGCCAGGACCGGATTTGTTGCCAATATGGCTTTGATTTCTTCGAGACCGGCAGTGGCAGCATCCGTCCACTCGAAGTGTTCGATGCGCCTGAGGAGGCGATAGAGGGGCAATGCCTTTTCTCCCAACCGGGAGATAAAGCGGCTTAGGGCCGCCACACATCCGGTCAATTTTTGTATTTGTTTGAGATCTTTTGGAATATCTAGCTGTGACAGAGCTCGGATCTTGGCTGGGTTTGCTTCAATTCCTCTACCGGATACAATGAAGCCCAGGAGCTTTCCGGCTGGTACGCCGAAAACGCATTTTTCCGGATTCAGCTTGATGTCATATGCTCGAAGGTTGTCGAATGTTAGCCTCAAATCGTCTACTAGAGTTTCGACGTGTTTGGTTTTGACGACTACGTCGTCTACGTATGCTTCTACTGTTTTGCCGATCTGGGTAGCCAGACATGCCTGAATCATGCGCTGATATGTTGCGCCGGCATTTTTGAGTCTGAAGGGCATTGTGTTGAAGCAGAATGGTCCGTATGGAGTAATGAATGTCGTTGTGGCTTGGTCTGCTTCCGCCATCTTGATTTGATGGTAGCCGGAATATGCGTCAAGGAAGCACAATGAATCGTGCCCTGCAGTAGCATCGATTATTTGGTCGATGTGGGGGAGGGGGAAGGGATCCTTTGGGCAGGCCTTGTTGAGGTCTTTAAAATCGACACATAGGCGCCAGGATTTGTCCTTCTTTGGTACCATTACCAGGTTTGCTAGCCAGTCCGGATGTTTGATGTCTCTGATGAATTCGGCTTCCAGTAGTTTGGCTAGCTCTTCTCCCATTGCCTGTCTTTTGGGTTCGGAGAATCGCCGAAGAGCCTGCTTGACTGGCTTGAATCCTTTTAGGATGTTTAGGCTGTGTTCTGCCAATCTGCGTGGGATTCCTGGCATATCTGAAGGGTGCCAGGCGAAGATGTCCCAATTTTCCCGAAGGAATTCTCGCAGTGCGGCATCTACATTAGGGTTCAACTGCGCCCCAATGGAGGCCGTCTTTGTTGGGTCCGTTGGGTGGACCTGGAATTTGACTATTTCGTCCGCTGGTTTGAAAGAGGTGGACTTGGATCTCTTATCGAGTATCACATCGTCCCTATTCACCGTAGAGCGCAGCGCAGTGAGTTCTTCTGCCGCTAGGGCTTCGGATAGTGCCTCTAGGGCTAATGCGGCTGTCTTGTTTTCGGCGCGGAGTGCTATGTCCGGATCACTAGCGAGAGTGATTGTTCCGCCGGGCCCAGGCATCTTAAGCTTCATGTACCCGTAATGGGGTATGGCTTGGAAAATTGTGAATGCCTCCCGTCCTAATATAGCGTGATATCCGCTGCTGAACGGGGCCACTTGGAACGTGACTTCTTCGGACCTGTAATTGTCTGGCGAGCCGAACACCACATCAAGTGTGATTTTTCCTGTGCAGCGTGCTTCCCGGCTAGGGATTATTCCTCTAAAGGTTGTGCTGCTTCACTCAATGCGGCTCCAATCTATTTCCATTTTTTTGAAGAGTTTCCTCGTAGATGAGGTTTAGTCCGCTGCCACCATCCATGAGTACCTTGGTAAGACGAAAGCCGTCCACTATTGTACTGAGGACCAATGCGGCTGGTGCTCGGGCTGTTCGGAATTTAGGTTCGTCACTGGCGTTGAAGGTGATGGCCGTGTCGCTCCATGGATTTGTTGTTGCTACTTGGTAGACTTTGGCGAGGCTGCGGATTGTTCGTTTTCGCACATTATTTGATGCGAAAGTCTCGAAGACTGTTGACACCGTACTGGTACTGTTGGAGTGGTTCTCCGGGGCTAGAAGCTCCTCGCCACTTTTGGCCACCTACCGCAATATCCAACATGCTCGAAGGCTATGTGTTGGGGTGGCGCCTTCTGTACTTTGAATTTTACAGGGTCCGCTGAGCCATCCCTCGAGTACGGTTCCTTGCCCTTTATGGGGTTTTTGCTTTTTGGTTTTTGTACCTGGTGCCTGAGTGTGCTGCACCCTTTTGTTACGGACTAAGGTTATATTTGGGGCCGGATTGTCCCAAAACTTAGTTTCGGTTTTCCGGAAACTCTCCATCGCACAGTACTTTCATACTATGGACGCCAGGTCGGAGAAGCGTGTAATTTCACGGCGACTGACGGCGTTCAAGATTCCATCGTCTGTGCAATTATTGCAGAAAATTGAAATTGCGTTTTACTCTCGGCAGTCCTTTATCCTGTCCATAACCAGGAGGAATCTGGCCCAGTAATGATGTACTGTTTCAGCGGGCTCTTGCCGGATTTGAGATAGATCGCATATGTTTGGGTGGGTGGGTGGAATTGAGTCCGGAACCCTACCCATCTCGAGGCTCAAGGGTTGAGAAGTTTCCAAATTTGGAAGCTGTCGTTGGACGTCGTCCAACGAGTCCGGTCCGACGCCTGACTTTAGGTTCAGTGCTTGATCGAAGTCCGTCCCCCTGCGGGAGTCCGGCATGAAGGGTTCGGAAGCCCGGACATGACTAGTTTTCAATATAGGAGAAGAGTCGCCGCATTGTTCCTCTACCACCGCGACATGGTGGGTAACCTGGGGAGAGTTAATCTCTCTCAGATCGGTTTTAAGCCCAATCTGATTGTAGTCTATAGCGACTCCCAGGGCGGCGATGCGATCCAAGAGCTCGTTTACGGATGAAAGCTCTATTGGATCCAACTGCTCGGCGAATTCCGAGTTGACGCGAAGGTTGCTTTTGACGACCTGAGAGGTCGTCGTCGAAGCGGTGGCCGAACAGGCGGTCATGAGAAAACCACCTAGCCGGATAGTTTGGCCGGCGGCCAAGGCTCCTTCGGCGAAGATACCGTCTTTAAAGACAGGAAGAGGCATCCTTCCTATCGGTGACGGCACAGAGGAACTCTCAATGAAAGCACCAATGTCGGTGTCAAAACCGATGGATCTCGGGTAGGGGGTCCCGAACTGTGCGTCTAGGCGGATGGTAACAGGAGACAAGGGACACAGTGTTTTTACCCAGGTTCGGGCCCTCTCGATTTAGGTAAAACCCTACTCCTGCTTGATTAATATCAATTATATGGGTAGTACAAGAGTGGATCTACCACGAGATCAAGGAGGCTAAACCCTAGAAGCTAGCCTATGGTATGATTGTTGTAATGGTTGTTGTCCTACGGACTAAAACCCTCCGGTTTATATAGACACCGGAGAGGGCTAGGGTTACACAGAGTCGGTTACAATGGTAGGAGATCTACATATCCGTATTGCCAAGCTTGCCTTCCACGCCAAGGAAAGTCCCATCCGGACACGGGACGAAGTCTTCAATCCTGTATCTTCATAGTCTTGGAGTCCGGCTGACGATGATAGTCCGGCTGTCCGGACACCCCCTAGTCCAGGACTCCCTCAATAGGCATCCACTCAAATTGGATCCAAGAGAAATTGGGTGTGGAGTACTAATGAGCCTCAAGTGTTGAGCCCATCTCTGAAGTCTATATAAGTGGAGGGCGATCCCTTGGAAAGGGTTCGACCAGTCCAATGACCTAAGCCACCACCACTCCTATGCCCACGTCGTGTGACTGGACCTAGCGGTGCGCCACCCGATTTTGACGAAAAAGGGTCCCCCCCCCCCACTTTGTATTGCAAATCCAAACAGCGATACAACCAATGATAGGTGATGGGGTGGAAGCAGCACAGGCACACTCAAAAGAAATGAAAGAGAAAATACAAAAGCAACAAATGCCGACAACGGCGGATCAACAAAACGAAGATGACTTGAAACGGTTGCGCCCGCTGAAGAATTCCACCACACTCCTAGCACCCCGGACCGCCGCATACCAAGCAACACCTTCAAGAAGGAACGCAACGACAACGATGCTGCTACCCCGACATGTCCTGGGGTTTCCCCCGGTACACGAAGGGACGTGGGGAAAGGGGTATATCTGACGCCCTTCAGGAAGGCCCAGCAGCGCCCACAGGCGTCACCGTGTCGATGCTGGTCAAGCTGACAAGGATCTCTCCCAACTACCAACCCACCACGACCCCGGACGAACCATCGCGCTCCGCCATACTTGCCGACCACCAATATGCGCCACCAAGATCTTGCAGTCACCAACGTCGTCTCACCATCGCAAGCGAAGCGAGACGGACGGGGTCAAGAGGAAGCAGCTCGGAACGGGGAGCGGCAGGGTCAGCAGCCACGTGGGAGGGGATGCGACGTGCTGTGGAGTGGTCAGCGACGAGCTCCTGGCGGCGTTACGGCGGGCGTCAAGGTGGTGGTTCTCGTCTCTTGTTGGGCTGCCCATCTCTGCTGGTGGAGGTGATGCGGCCAGCGTCGAAGACGGATGGAGTGGGCCATGGCGGCGCGGGGTGCAGGCGGCCCCCTGCCGTGACCTGCACCAGGTGGTGGGGGCGGCGCTGCAAGAGGTGGCTCCGGCGACGGTTCCTAGCGGCAGCGCATTCCAGCGTCACGCCGGTGGTGTGGGTCAGGGCGTTGGCAACTCTAGAGGCCTTCTTCGGCGGCAGGTGTGATCGATCTGGCGGACCTCATCAGCGGACGGGTCGCCGCATCTTCCTCGCATGCGTCTGGACGGTGATCGTGCTAGGGCATTAGGGGTGACGGGAGGCTGCTAGAGGGATGGTAGACCGACTACCTTGTAAGGGTTGTACCTTTAACGTGTCGACGAACTATTTGAGGGAACCGCGAGGAACATGCATCGCCAACTCTACTTGTGCTATTATGACTGGTCGTCTAGTGGTAAAACCCGATCCCATGATCTATCACCACTCCATGCTCCTAGTTCACGCATAGAATTTTTTTTGTTTTACGCTAGCGTATCATACCAAAGGAAGGGATTAGGAGAGGATTTGACTCATCTTGAGCCCCTTGAATCAAAGGAGAGAACTTACATCCACGGAGAAGGCTTGGGAGAGCTCCTATAAATATGTCTCCATACCCTCGTGAGCTGCCGTCATCCACAACACACATCCAAGATCAATATCCATTGCTGCTCCATCTCCAGCTCCATAGTATAAGAGACAAGATCAAGGGAAGAAGAGGAGGCTCCGCCACTGGGCACCACTACTGGTGACACCATCTCCATCTACATCATGCCTTCTCCCTCCACCGGCCCGATGTGGGCTTGTAACTTGACCCTCTCCTTTTTTGTGTACCATTTACCTGTTTGAGTAGTCTCACTTGATGCGGTTCAATTATCTTCTTGTTCATGATTCAAGTTAGTAGTCTTCACCAATGTTGTGAGGAGGCCTCACTCGTGTTATCGCTATGATTGGCCGTGAAACATATTACTATCATTGTAGACGTTAAGATGTCGAGGTAACTAGAGGTGATAGTAAAAAAACAGTTTCGAGCCTTTGCAATTCGTAGGGGAGTAATAAGTTAACCCATATCTGGTTGCGTTCACGGGAAAGCCCTTAATTGATTGCATGCGATGACCGGCATGGGGATACTATGGTTGGTGGCGTATGTGGTATGAAGTCTACCTAGAGTAGAACATGTTTTGTATCGAAGACCGCTCACTTATGCACATCACGAGATGATTAGAGATACGATAGTTCACATATTAGTGATGATGATTTCGAAACCCTCGAGAATGCTTTTCCGCTTAAGCACTCTACTAGCATAGTATATTTTTATCTCCTGTTTTTACTTTCTATTTGTAGTTTAGACAGTACTCTTTTATTTCGTTTCCCTAGCAATCGATAGAGTATACTATTTCCAAACTCTGGTTGCATGTGTACGAAACTGCGTAAGTGACAGTGTAACTGCGAGGTTTGTAGTACCTTCCTTTCCGTCCCTTGTGGGTTCGACACTTTACTAATCACGAAAGTGCTACAACAGTCATGTGCACTTGCACAACATCACGCCGCCCCACCTGCACGGCCTCGCTGCACCCTGACACGCCAGCGCACACCCCTCACCGCACATCCAGCGCAGCCCCCGTCCACGGATGTAGGACATTCACCGGCGGTTGCGACAAATAGGCTCATGGCTCCTGGACGACTAGCTGCTCGGAGCACACAGATTGCAACTTTCAAATTCCAGATTGGCGGTCGCCACAATAGCACGCCGGAGTACAACTTTTTGATTCAGCGGTTGTTAGCTTCTAGTACTTGATCTGCCGTCATCGCCACCGAGGATTTGCAGCACCGTCGTACTCCTCTTGCGGCTTTTGTTTAATTTCACCGATTGCAACTTTTCTCAACGCCGGTTCTAGCTTTTTTGTCACCAGTCGCAACAATTTTCTTTGTTAGTAGATCCTTTTAATTCATCATTTCCAGCTTTTTATTCGCCGGTAGTAGCTTTTATCAACGCTGCTTTCAACTTTATTACCTTCGGTCCCAACATTAATGGCGCCGCTACTAGCATTTGTCACCGCCAGTTCTAGCATTTGCCGGTGCTAGTTCTAGCATTCAGCACGTCAGACGCAAGGTTGCAGCTTCCCTGGTGCAGGCAGTCGTAGCACGGCGCGCCACCGGTTCTAGCACGTTGGATTCCCTGTTCCAGCATTCTTGGTCCTGGTTCCAACACATCATACACATGGTCGTAGCTTCTGGCGGAGGCGGTTGCAATACGACGCACAGTTGCAACGCGACGCACCAACGATTCCAGCATAGTGCACCATCGATTCCAGCATGTCGACGTCGGTCACAGCTTCACTCACCACCGTTGCATCTCCCTTTGCGGGTGCCTCCCACATGCTGCCACGTGCAGACAGAGATTGGAGGCAACTGCAATCTCTAGCGAGACGCTTGTGTGAAGTCTGTTTTAAACCCTACGTCGTCTAGTTGAGCCCTATCGCCATCATGTTTGTGCTCATGACCATCTGTACGCCATCGACAATGTCGGCCAATGCACGAGAGGAAGAGGATTGAGATAGAGGATGGATATGACAGGTGGGCCAAATTAGTCAGTGAGAGTAGCGATTGATCCCAGCTGGGATCACGTTTTTCCCGGTGCGCCAAACGGATTCAAGGTCTGAATTGATCGGGATCGGAGATTATATGTATCGATTTCAGGGATTTGGACGTGAGGGTTCATTTGCGTCGTACCATACAAACTCAAGGTTTAAACAGACTTCACTCCAAGACGCTGGCATGGCTGGTGGGCTAAGGTTGTAGCGAGAAATAAGTTGGCGCGGCGAGGCTGGTGTGGTGACGAGATAAGGGAGTAGGTGGCTCTGTGTATGAAAGCTAAGCGAGCGACGTGGGGCAATGAGAGCCGATGGATCACACGAAATTGGGATACTACAATAAAAATATGATTCTATATGAATGCTTCCGATGGTGTACCGGGATGTGCAATGATCTAGCGTGACATGTATAAAAAATATGAATAGTGGCCAAGCCACATATGTCAACTATATGATCATACAATGATCATACAAAGCAATATGACAATGATGATATGTATCATAATAAAACGGAACGGTAAAAGTTGCATGGCAATATGAAAATGCCGCTGGCACGAGCTTCCACCCCAAGGAATCGTTTACTTTTCACCAATGTGTTTATTTCCATCTGTTGGAGCATCACTAATTTCACCGCGGGCTGTCTCCGGGTTAAATGTAAGCACCAAAATACAGACCGAACTGCGTTCAAATTTACCCTTATTTCTATCAAGTCGACGAATTTGCTTCCTAATTATACGTAGTATAATGTAACATGGTAATATGGACCAGAGTTCTGCACGGGCACGACACGGTCGATAGGCACACGATCCCATCAAAACAGGTGCCCGCCGTAGGAACCCCCGAACGAGATCATGGCCGGTGCATGCTCAAACCGCGGCACCGACATCCCCTGTTCTAGCCTCGCGTCTCGCCTTGCTGAATCCTTAGTCACCTGCGTATGAAAGAAATTGACCGACATCATCAGAAATTTATTCTGTACCCTCACGTTAAATGTATGTATACATAATATCTAGGCTATGTACCTTGCGATCACCGGCCGCCCGGAAGTGGACTTTGTGCGGCGTCTGCTGCTGGCCGCCGAGCAGAAGGGCCAGGCCGGTGGCCGCCGCCGCCAGCCCCACGGAGCAGATCACGCCGACCGCGTGCTGCTGCCACCCGTGGCCGTGATCGCCTTCCCACTCCTTGCACTCTGGTTCCTGATCTGCAACCACCTCCTCGTCACCATCAGCATCCGACGCCTTCCCCAACAGGCCGTCGACCGCTTCCTCCTCGTCGGCAACTGAATCCTCGCTCTCAGAGTCACAGCCGGACAGCGCCGGCGGCTCCACCGTGGCGCACTGCAATGCGGCGTTGGGCGTGGGCTCGGAGGCGAAGTGGTTCACGTCGATCGTCTTCTCGTCGTTGCCGGCGAGGAAGCGCGCCTTGTGGTCATCGTCGCCCTCGTCGAGTTGGTACGACCAGAGGTCCGCGGCGTGAGGGACCAGCACGAACTCGTCCATCTCCTGCATCTCTCGGGCGGACGAATCCATCTCAGCCGGCTGCATGCGGAGACCACGATCGACGACGAGGCGACGATCTCACAAGGCCTTTCTTACGGCGCAAGGGAAGGTGTATATATAGGTTGGGTGCGCCGTCGACTTGGGGAAAGCGTGCAGAAGGAGATGAGATTCTACGGATGAATTTGGAAATTTTGGACACGTCCGGGCTGGTCAGATAAGGACTCCGTTTGTTCGGTCGTGTTGGGTCCAAACACACAGTTCCAAATTATTGCAAAGGAAAAAGTTCAAAACAATTAACTTGTAGGCGAAAGCTAAATCAAACCCTAAACTTGTAATCTTGAAAATTAGCACACCGAACTTTCTAATCCCGGTCTATTTTAAACCTTGACGGTATTTGCTGACGTGACAAGGGCTGGCTGGACATTAGGACAAATTGGGCCGGCCCATTAACACAGTCGCTCGCTTGCTCTACTCTGTAGTTTTTTTTTTCAACAAAAAATACAAGCAGCCACAAAAATAAGAGCACAGTCGCTCGCTTACTCTACTCTGTAGTTTTCTTTTTCAACAAAAGAAATAAGCAGCCGCAAAATTAAGTTTCGCGTAAGGAGACTCGATCTCAGCAAAAAGCACTAGCACAAACTGCGCCAATAGCACTGATGGCTCCTAGTGATTATAAATAGTGCGTCGCATTAAAAAACTGTTAGAAGCGTTCATATATTCAAAAGCTGATAGAAGCGTTCCTGAAATTTTTTGAAACATTCCTGAAAAAAAATGTGAACATCTTTTAAATACCAATAATACTTTTTTACTTAAATAATTCACGAAATTATAATTTTCTAAATGTGACACAGTAACATTTTGCCAAATGCATGTATTACATTTTCTTAATGACAATAAAGATTTCATAAAATTATACTAACATTTTCTTACAATTGTTTACTTTTCTTTACAAAAAATCAGGTTTGAAAATTTGTTCCCATATTGAAAAAATATATATGTTTCAAATGGTGTTCACTTTTTCAAAATTGGTTGTTTTTAAATAAATGTTTGTATTTTAAAAAAACTATTCGGAATTTTCTAAAAGTGTTCCCACTTAAGGAACGGATATTTCAAAGATTGTTTGGGCCTGCACGTTTATTTATTTACCCTTCAAAAAATGATTCAAATCTCGACGCTGCTCTGTGTGGTTTAAATGTTTAGGCCTCGCATCATAACATCAATGACAAGTTATTGTAGTGGCTAGTTGGAGCAATTCAGCAACGTTAGGTCGCAAGTTTGAGTCGTTGTTTGACTCTTTTTTGTCTGTTTTATTTTTACTTTGCGTGTTTTACAAAAAAAAAATCACCTCGCATCTATTTGCCCAGATCAGTTGCGACTGTACCCTTTCAGTATTTTTACTTTGCGTCTTACGAAAAAATAAGTCTCTCAGAAAACGAAAAAAACTTGTTCGGTCTCTGTTGGGCCGGCCCACTAACGAACGCACACAACAATGTCGGGATTCAATCTGCCACGTCGTCAATCCCTGTTTGGAAACGCTCTGAAGGTTCAAAATAGACCGGGATCGAAGAGTTTGGTGTGCCAATTTCCGGGATTACAAGTTCAGGGTTCAATTTAGCTTTCATCTACAAGTTTAAGGTTTGTTTTAGACTTTTTCCTATTGCAAATGAGAAAAAAGGGAAATGCGAAACAAAAAGGCTGAGCTACTCAATTTTTTCCATGAGCCCATCCAGCTCATGATTGCATGCAAGAGGCCTGGAAGGCTTGAAAGTCTGGACGAATTATGCCTTCCCTTGCGGGACCTCCTATTTGCCGCATTCTGCGGCAGAATGTTGGGGCCTCGTACAGAGCAGTCCTCCGACTGGGCCAGCCCACGCGGAAGCTGCGAGCGGTGTAAAAAACAAAAATAATAGGATTCAAGCTCATGATCGCGCCATCGAAGACACATGTAGCTAGCCACCGCGGCTAGTTAAAGTTCATGCTGAGTAAGCGACGCGGATAATTTAGAACTAGTTACAACTGCACATTGGATTATTTTTCCTTTTTATAATCACTTCTTGAAAATTCTGAATACTGTTTTTAAAAATTCTGAATGCTTTTGATAAAGACGCATAAGTTTCGAAAACTTGTGGACAATTTTTGAATTTGTAACCAAATTTTAAGACAGGGATAAATCTTAAAACTAGTGACTTTTTAAAAAAAAGGAACATTTTTAAAATTCCAACCAATTTTGATAAACACGAACATATTTTTGAAAAATGTGAACAATTTTTGAATTTGTGAACAAAATTTAAAAACAGGAACAATTTTTAAATTTGTGAATAAATCTTTAAAAAGGAAACATTTTTTAAAATGCTGAACATTTTTGGGCAATCACAAACCAGTTTTTTCAAAAAGTGAATAATTTGTGAATTTGTGTACAAATTTTGAAAAACACGAACCTTTTTGTATTCTTGAAGAAAACCTGAAAAATAGAACATTTTTTAAAATTTCAAACATTTTTTGAGAATCATGAACTAGTTTCCAAAAAAGTGAACAGTTTTTGAATTGTGAACAAATTTTGAGAACGGTCACATTTTTAAAATTTGTAAACAAATTTTGAAATTGGAAAATTTTTTGAAAATATCAAACATTTTCTATGAATCTCAAACAAAATAATTAGAAATCACAATTTATTTTAAAATCCCATTTTTTTCTAAATTAGCAAACATTTTCAAAATTGTGAACATAACTTGTAAATAGGAACAACTTTTTTAATTCCGAATAATATTTGAAATTTTCAAAACATTTTTTGAAAAAATAAAATATAAAATTGAAAACAGAAAAAAAAGGAAATGAAACGGAACAGAAGATAAAAGAAACAAGAAAGTAAGAAAAACTAAAATCGCGACAAAAACATTCCAATCCGGAACCAACGAACTCGTGAACCAACATGTGGTTGGATGGTTAGAGGGACAGTGGTATCCCTAGCCCACCATGGTTCAAATCCTGGTGCTCGCATTATTCCTGGATTTATTTCAGGATTTCCAGCGATGCGCTTTCAGTGGGAGTAGACGTTCCCGTCGATGACGAGGCGCCTACGGTGACTTCGTAAATCTCAAGATGATATGTCGGCTCAGTCTCTGGGAGGTGCTCATATGGGTAGGGTGTGCGTGTGTACGTTCATAGGAGTGAGTGTATGCGCGTATGTATTTGCGCTTTGCGTCTGTACTGTGTTAAAAAACGAACGAACTCGTCAAATGGATCGGCACAGTCGCTTCGCTAGTGCGCCTCCCTGTGCAGGCGACAATTTGCCGCAACACGCAGGAAATAGGGATTTCCCTCCCTTCTCACTCGTTTTCTGTTTTTTTTCTTTTTTATGTTCTCTTCTTCTTTTTTTAGTGTTTTTATGTTCTCTTCTATTTGTTGTGTTCGGTGTGTCAAGAGTCAAGAAAGTACATGGGCCGTGCACTCATCCTACATGTTGCGCTGGTTCACGATATCCTTTTTTCGATGGTAAAAGTGTTTTATTCAAGGATTACAGAATTACAGTCAAGAGATAAGAAATTTTCAGTACATGGAGGCCGTCTATGTAGCCACGAAAATGTGCTACGCTTGGTACGGTTTATCTCGCCAAACAATCCGCTATTCTATTTTGACTACGATCAAACTTTTGTGGAATAAACACTCGGTTCTCTCTCAGGGACTTGATCTCCAAAGCTAGATGACCATACAGAGAGTCACCGATGAATTTGACTGCACGACAACTAGAAGCTGAGTTTGTTTCTTGGCCAAGGCGATGCCCTGCATCAACGCATGTATCTCTGCTCCCAGTGTGTCATTACAATGAAACAAGAATATATAAGAAGCAAAGAGATGATCGTCCCATCATGGTGTCGTAGTATCATACTGCCAGTTGTCGTACCATCACTCTCTAAGAACGCCCCATCTACTGACAGTGCAACCTGGTCCCTAGGAGGCGGTGTATAGGACAAGGAACTTGTTACGAACTCAACACAAGCGGTTTTGGCCTTTCAGGTTCCAACACAAGCGACATTTTACCCTTTAGAATATCCTTCAAGTAGCTAAATCAAGCGACTACCGATCGCCACGCAGAAACTCTACGGAAATTTCGAGTGGAGGTATTTCCTTACCATGGATAGCATCATTCGGTAATTTTCATATATGCCAAACAAACAAAATTATCGTGCTCCTTGTGTCTTGGTCGCAGTCGCAGCCGTCAAGGATGTAAAGCAACTAGTCCCGACCAGCCTCAGACATGAGCTCCTTGGCCGGCAACGGCCACAGCAGGCGCATAGGATTCCAAAGATCCGTCGCATGATCACATGTTATTCACACATGAAATGATGATTCATCCTCCTTCCCACATAACAGACAAATCGCGGATGTCTGCAAATGATGTACCACTTTATTTTATTTTTTGTCATCAATTTCTCCGGGACTTTGGCACGTCAAATCAGGTTCCATAGTCGCCTTGACCCATTCGGGTGCGTGCTATAAGCGCCCCTCTTCCCCCCAAACTGATCACGATATATTTGATGTACCTAAACATTTACATATATATACCATAGACATAGGGCAAAGTATGCATTCGTCGAAGTGTGCATTCATCGAAGTTAATACTCGCGGCACACTAACGATGAAGCCTAAAAAGAAGTGTGTGATGCCATCATATACACACATGCTCACACTTGCATAGCGAAATACACATATAGCAATATGAAGAAATAATTCACACTATCATGGAAAGCACATATAAAAACATAAGAAATACACACACTAAAATGAAAAGTACACACATCTAGGGTGTATCTATTTTACATCATTTTAAAACGTCGAACAAGAATGAAGTATCGATGCCCATTTGAATCCTACATGAGTTTTGCTTGTTTGATTGCGCCGCAAAAGAATGGAGTTATGTGTGAAATTATTATTCAAACCATTCCAAAAATAATATTATTCAAACATGTTAGAGTGGATGCTAAACCTCCTAATCCATTGTCAAGAAATTCTCTAGGAAATATTCTTAGGGGGGTCAATCCTACGAGAAGTACAACCAATATAGGAAAAACTCTTAAGGATTCCAATCCTCCAAAATTCTTAAAGAAATCCTTTGAATCAAATATGGTCTAATTAGAAAGATCTAGTTTTGAAGATATCAATACAATGTGATGTAGTTTATAATATGGATGTTGCGTTAAAATTTCTTACAACTGATTTTTTTTATTTGAAAATAATCTAAACATACAACTGAGCTAGAATAAACAAGGACCCAACAAGTGATTGAGAAAGGAAAAAAGGAGTATGATATCCATTGGTTTGACTTGAAAGAATAAATCACAACTCACTTCTGGTACTCGTTTTAGACCCCAATAAAGAATGTTGAAATATAACTTTTGCCATTTGTTGTGTCCACTTTCTATGAGTTTGAATGTCTTCAGGAATTTTTATCTATTGATGTGAAAGTAATGTAGGTTTGATCTTGCTTTCTCAATCTTTCTCTTATCCTACTCTAGTAGTGATTTGGATTTATTCAGTTGAAAGAAGTGTGTGTCCCATTGTGTATGCTCGTGCCTCTTATTCAGCCATTTGTTTAAGGTTGAGATTGATGAGTGTTATTTTTACACTCCTCTATCCTAAATTTAAACCGATATATTTCATTAAAACCGAGATATTTGCTTCGATATTGTCACTGACTAATGAATACATAGGATTCAAAATATCATATCTTTATTTTGTTTCCATGGGAAATGAGCAATTTATGAACAAAATCAAGCCAATACATGGAAAGGAGTAACATGGAGATAGAGGAGATCAAGTGGGAGGCACGCCAGAAGAAACAGAGTAAAAGACAACGTTTCATACAACCACACCCGCTCGTATGCGTGGCCATATGGCGTGAAAACCAAGGCTCCTCATCCACCTGAACAACCTTCATAAAGGGTCCGACTCCAAGTGACTAACAGAAGATCGAGAGCGGAGCATGGAAGAAGCCAGTTTTCGTCATCACCACCACAACCATCTCCATCAACCCTAACCGTTGCCATTTTCCCATCTCCATAGCCACCACCTTCACCACCACCATAGTTCGCACAACCTAGTCATACTTGTAATGTGTATCACACACGACATCCATTGTAAGACATATTATCAATCAATATCCATGATGTGTTCTTTGATGTGTTGTTCGTGTGATCTGATCTCCATATGTGAATTTGGTAAGGTATGGGTTGAGGCAAGAGCCTTGCAACCCGAGGCATTTGCTGGAGGGATCAAAGGAAGTACTTTGAATTAACGTCTCGTATGTGTGAAATAAAATTGCTCTGTAGTTGTATCTTGTCTCGTTGGCATTCTTCATCCATGCAAGTACCCAGTATCATGGAGAATGAGCCACGGAGAGGCTAAGGGTAGGGAGACCGTGAAGTGTTATTCTCAAAAGGTTTAGTACGGCAACACAGATCCTATCCCTGGGGATTCAAGAGGTGTAGTCATAAACGTCCAATGCTTTTGTCTGACTATTGCAATCTTAATTATCGAGGCAACCCCATGCGATGGATAGGTCCTTCGATTGGACAACTAACTCTTGAAGCAGGACACGTGTCGATCAAGATGTAATTTGGACACATCCCCCACTTTGATTTGTAACAAGCACATCTCGACGGATGACTTCTAGCGCACAAGTTAAGACCATATTTAGTCCCGCCACAAATATATGGTTGTAAGCATTAAGACCTCATACCCATGCCTATTTTATTATAAGTCTTGTCAGCTTGATTTACGATCCTGTCAAAAGCTGAATCAATTCTTTAGAAAAATCTTGTTTGAGACCCTAGATTAAAGGGCACTGTCCTCATGTGGGTTTGATAACTCAAGGCCACCTCTGGGGAAAAAGGCGAGAATTGTTTCTGCTCCATTTTTGGATCACCAAAGGAAGTAATCAGACGCCTGCCTATGCCCCACCCACCCAAGTTCTAGAAAATCTCTATTGATGTTGTGGGAACGTTCATTATTTCATCAACCCGATCTTCTTCCTCCAATCAAATGGAAAATGATAGTAATAATGAGCACCAAGAAACGAGCAAGGGTTGGTCATTTTGTTTTGTTGTTGTGATTTTAATCTAGGGGCGGTTGCTTTATTGCTAAGAGGATAAAATTATTGCTTTTGGGGGCCATTCATACATCTTGATCTAAAAAGATTCAATGGAAATATCATGATGATGTTTTGAAAAAAGGGGAAGAAAGAAAAAGAAAGATAATTGAGCTTTTCACCAAGCCTATTTGTACACAAAGCAAATGCAAATTTGTTGTTACTATACATGGGTGTGCGACGACTCAGGGGAGAATCCCTTTCCACCTAAAGAGGCCCCGCCCCTCTGTTCACTTGTCGTAGCTATCGTCCGCCATGTCTGATGGTTGCAGTGCCCCTGGTTCCTAAATGGGGCGAACGAATGGCTTCCATATCATGATGACAGTGAGATCTGACATGAGGATGTGAGTTTGGGGGTGCATGAAAACTCGATTTGGCCAAATATAGGGCCTCTACACCCCAAATATGTGATGGTGTGTATCGCTATCGGGTGGGGAGGCATCAACGTCTGTTGGTTGTGGATGAGCCCTAGTGGTTGCACGTCTAGTGGGATTTTCTATCGATGTGTGTTGTGATTGATAACAGTTATGTGCCGGGAAGGAGGACCTTGTAAAGAGGTTGTTGCTTCGCCTTGGCGGTGGGCAAGGATGTCAGGTGTCCTCCTTGTCTGTGTGGGCGATGAGTTGGCTATCAGACCTAAGTGTTATTGTCCATGGCCACCCCATCTTGGTTATAGGAAATTTGGGCCCTAGTGAAAGGCTTTGGTCTGTGTTGGCCGGCTACTACGAGGGTGATGCCTACAAGCATCGTGTCTTCCAAGGTGTCATTATTTTAGCCCTTCCCTTTGTTCCCAAGGGAACTCCCTAGGGTTCATCTTCGGGTGGGGAGATAGTGGCACTTTGATGTCATGAACTCCTTGAAACCTTATATTCGGATCTTGATCCTTCCTATGAGTCGTAGTGTGATACCCACAAGTGTAGGGGGTCATCTGTAGCTAGTAAGTAATAGTGTCAAACATAACAAGGAGCGAGAATGATTTGGTTTCCGAAAACATAATAGAACAACTACAATTGATGGATAAAGTAATAGTTTGTTTTTAGTATAATAGGTGGCTGCAAATAAATAAATAAATAACGATGAATGTGAATTGAGTTTAGAGATTGTCTAGTTCTTGGCATAGCTTTAAGGATAATTAAATAATCACGTTAATAAACTACAGACATTCTCAAGGATGGTTAGATAGTACCTAGCTAATAAATTTCGTAATTATTTATTTTTGGAAGGTAGTTTGCTTGTTCTCACATGAGTGGAGCCAAAGATTAACATGCCACAAAACCATTCATTGGTATGTTCTTTAGATTATATACCAATGTCTAACCCGGCTATCTATTGGAAATAATTAAGGTAAAACACAATCATAGTTTTAGTAGTGCAATATTCCATTTGCCACCTGTGTTGTAAATCCAAGATTTGGAAAATGAGTTTTTGTCACTCCGACCGTCGCTCCTCATTTCATTACAACATGGTGTATCCTATAGGCCCATACATGATGAAGTAGCATGAAGTCATCGTTATCACACTACCACTAGAGACTTACACCATAACAATTAAACACACCACAACTCTATTAGCAAATTCACATGATATACATCAAGTAGAGCTCTTATATGTCCTCAAGAATGTAATTACTCACCATTCACAAGCGTAAGCATGTACATGGACGTGATGATATGTGATACAATATGAATGTATATGTACTCCACCAAATAAACACATGTCACCTATAAATTACAAAGACATAACAACCATAAAGTGATTACTTCGATCTATAATGGTTGCATATGCATGGCATTGAAGATGGAGGTGGACATGGCATTGTTGATGAAGATGGTGATGGAGAAGATTCTCCCCACATTGCCTTGGTGTTGGTGGCGAGAATGACAATGACGAATTCCCCCACCGAGATGGCGGAAACGGCAACAACCCCTCCTGACAAAGGAAGGGCTCCTCCATTCTGCCACTGCCTTAGGAAATCTGTCGAAAACAAACATAGAGTTTTCGACGGAGACATGCACGTAAGCAAAAAAGGACACCCCGGTTAACTGGGGGGGGGGGGGGGGGGGGGGCACTTGGTATCTGAACACCCTGCATTATTGTGTGCCATTGGGCGCGAGGTACCATGATCCTTACCATGGGGCTCGTTTTCAACACCATCCCTCTTTTTAGGAAATACAGAAAACGTACGATCTTCGCTATTTCTCTATTTTGCAGTGCTCTAGTAATCGCCCAATGTAATTTTACAACCGAATGCAATTCCTTAATAAAATATGCTCAATGATGATGCAAAAGCAATGTGAATTGACAACTTTACATTCTAGATTTATCTTGCAAAATGAACATATCAGTGTTGCCTGTGGACGATTAATGAGTAGAAGTTGCGACATAGGCCACTGAGCGCATCATGGTGCCATAAGGTTTTGAATTTTGACCGTAGGGTGGTAAGAGCCATAGACTCAGGGGTTGACCGTAGGGTGTGAGTTTATTGCACATGACATGGGTCCTAAGACTTGTGGTGGCTTTGGTGTGTCCCAGGTGATGATCCACTTTAGTTGTGGATGAGACACAACTATCCTCTTGTTCACAGTGTTGCCCCCCCCCCCCCCCCCCCCTTCCGATATGTCTATCTCTCTCTTCCGCGATAATCATTCACATCAAAGCCCCCATTGGTTTCCCTAGTTTGCATTGCTAGAGTGCATGAGTTGCGCAGTGGCATCAATCTGTAACATATTTTTCTTTCATACTTCATTGATATCAATGATAAATACAAGCTTTGGTTTTCTTTGCAGAATATCGGGAACTACTATAAATGTCCACTGGAAGTACGAGCACTCCAAACATAAAAAAATACATCAAAGTCTCTGGACCACCGAACGACCACTACCGCCGTCATAATGAGCCACTGACGCACCGTTGTAGCCGCTTCCATACGGGGTCGTCCCGATCTTGTCAATGAAAAATTGACATCTGGAAAGTCTTTGTGCACGTACCCCTAAGGACCAGTGCCCTGGAGCCTTAGTCATCGTCGTTAAACCCTTGAATCAATCCGAAGCACATGGGCACCCTAACCGTCGCACATGCGCGGCGAGAATCTCTAACATCCTCGTCCCAAGGAGACGGTATGCGCGTGAGAACTAAAGAACCTAACTTAACTACTAGACGAAGTCGAGACACTGAGATTCCCTTCCCTGCCACTAGCCACCAGAGGGGAAGAGAAGCCACGGGCTGGTGGATCTTGGAAGAGAGTAGAAACTTTGCCCTAGCCACTTTTCATGATGGAAAGGAAAATATGTCCGCGACCAATAGTTAAATCTTTAGTCTTGTTTCCTTGCAAAAAATAAATAAATCTTTTTGAAATAAAAAAATGTACATAATCTGAAGAGCAACGCACTCATTTTACTTGAGATGGGAAGACCAGATACACACTCGTGGGCCATTGTTGCCCAAAATGCCAGATACAAGCCGCCTCTGGAATCTCGATCGACACCTGCGCTGCGCACATGCATGAAAGGATCCCTGGAGACCCACACAGCGTGAGCTACAGGAGAAGGGCCAGTGCAGCAATCCAGAAATCCACCGGAGCAGAGTGGCCGACGCTGCCCCTTGGGCATAAACAAGTGCCCGCGAGGAAGGAATCCGTCGTCCCCATCGCAGATTGCCCGGTCAAGAACCCTCTAGTGGATGTAATGCAATTATAGCCACCAAACGAACTTTCTTGGCTAGCTTAAATACTGCCAAGTTGCGGCATCGCGAACGCAATGATCCGTCCGGCCTGGCCGGCTGGGCGGCCCCGGGGGAATAATAATCGAGGTCGATTAGCAGGCTTGGGGTTGAAGCCTCCGCAGCTGTCACTGGTGGCAGCCTCACTGTCCGTCGTACTGCACTGATCGGGCCACTGGCCAGGTAGCCATCCATCCATCAGGATTAAAATATCCATGCTGATTAACTAATGAAGCTTCTCACTAACTAATCCCCAGTGGCGCCTAGTAGCTATACTAGTAGTACAGCCTCAGATCTCGTGCGCGGGCGGCAGCAGTGGCGGAAGTTAACCGAGCTGGTCCGTCGTGGTAGAGTAGACATGTCGTGTGTCGATGGGCTCCGGTCGCCTGTCGTCGGTCGTTGGATTTCTCCGGGCTGGATCGCAGCTGTCCGTGGTGGCGACTGTCCACCGCGCGCCGGCTGCCGTGATACTACGATCCTCGTGTGATGATTGATGCTGGCCGGTAACGAGTAATCTAGGTGCGGTGCGGTGCAGTGGCGCGCGCGGTGGTTGGTAGTTCCCCATCCGTACCAGCTCAAAAGTGGAAGCTTTCCCCTCTCTTTTTTGATGAAAGTTCCAACTCACGATCTCGCCGGACCAAATATCGGCGTCGCTACGGTTGGAGTGGATCCGTAGCTACTGATCTCAGACAGATATACTCCTACCCGAGAATCGCAACGGTACTAGTGAAAGCGCAGCTGTTTCTGGAACGCACGGGCCGGCTGTTTTTACCGGCCACGGCCAGCTCCGTTCGCTGGAAGGCGGCCTCCTCTCCTGGAGTGGAGTGGAGCCGACGGACGGAGGCGCGCTGGCGCTTGCACGCGAAGCAGCTAACCAAAGGGGGCTTCCCCACGTGCCGGCGCGGGACGGACACCCCGGCGTATGGGCGTGGCCGTGGTGGCACCCCGGAACCGGCCCTGCTTTTGTTCCGTCGTGCACCCGGTCTTCGTGGGGCAACGTGGACAGGGGCGCAACCAGATGATGGCAAATGGCGAACCCTCTCATGTTGCACTTCATCCGGATCAACTGGTTAATTAGAAATTTAGCGTCCGAGCGTAATCAGAACGCATAAAGTACTGCTACCCTACCGGATGCTTTTCTTTTTTAAGACAATCACGCGAAGTTTTATTAACTCATCGCAACGTTTATAGGGATGAAATGAATAAAGCCCTGAGGGATGACTCCATCAAGTTCCTAGGCTCCCGCAAAAAAAAATCTGGATGACTCCATCAAGTAACACTTTTACTTTCATGTCTTCAGCAAAAATGGAGAACCTTTTTTAAGTCACTTTTATATAGCCTACAAACCAAGCATGCACTAACAGGCTTGACAACAAAACTTGCACTAACATTTAACTTGTCACTAAATGTAAAAGGGATGAATTAACAACATCCAAACAACTAGAAAAGGACCTCTCAAATATGTTTCTTCTTATGAAACGAAGGTTGCACCCTGTCGGGGTTATGATCCTGACAATGAGTACTAGGGGTACGAATAAGGGGCAGAGACTAGCTACGGCATAGGTGTAATACACGGTGTTTAACGAGTTCAGGCCCCTCACTCGGTGGAGGTAAAAGCCCTACGTCTCGTGCCCTGAGGCTTGCTTTGATTTGATAGATAGGATTAAAAGGTTGAACGTGCCTGACTATGGAGAGGGGTGTGGCTTATATAGAGTACGCCGCAACCCCATGTCTCCCATGCCGTCGGGGCCATTAATGCCATTGAATGAGGCAGTTACTAGTGTAATGAGCCTATACTAGAACAGTTACAGGTAACAGTAGCTATAACTCTATTTAGTGGATGACTTAGGCTTCCTCGACCGTTGCAGCTCCCACGACGCCTTCTTGCCCTGTACGTCCAAGTGGTTGATCGTCTACCGAGTGACGTATGGTTGTCCGAGTGTTGCAGAGCTGTCCGAGTGATCCTCCTGATGTACGCATCCGAATGCCGGCCTGGTCCAGGGACCTACCTATGATGGTGATGGGCCCATATGGGTCCCGAATGATGGGTCCTTGACCCTACCTGTAATAGGTGACCACATCATTAGCCCCAGAATCGGTTGGGATTTCCTAGACCAGACGATCCTTCAGTTACGTCCGAGTGCTGCAAGGCCACTCGGAATATGTTTTCGAGTCGTGATTCGTTGTTCCTTGAATGTAATCGCAACGGATTCTTGACTTTAATTTTACTTGGGTGACCGGGTGTTGTTGATTGTCGAGAAAAAACCCGGTGGCATTTGTTTGTCTCTCGAAAGAGATAAACTAGGGGGGCGAGTGAGGGCATGCCATGACAACTCGAGTGGCGACGTCGGCGTGTGGTCCGGTTCTCCAGAGAGACGCCACTCCTTATCCCAGGGGAACAAGAGCGCAGGCCTCCTACTAGTCCAGGTTTACGAGGCATGCGCCTTGGAGCCTATCGAGAGGGCCAAGTGAATCCACAGAGGGGCGTTAAGCTCGTCACATAACGATCCTGAAGAAGACTTCAGTTGGGTGTTTAACGGCCGAGTGCACGAGTCCCCGCAGGATGAAATTAAGGAGGCCATGAGGGTTGCCTAATGATAAAGTACTGCTATGCTACCCTACGGGATGCTTTACTTTTTTGAGACAATCACGTGAAGTTTTATTAACTCATCGCAACATTTACAGGGATGAAATTAAGGAGGCCCTGAGGGTTGCCTATTGATAAGCCTTTTGAATTTCTCTTTCAGCTTGGTCAAGTTCCTAGGCTTCTAGCTTAGCATCTGGATGACTCCATCAAGTAACACTTTTACTTTCATGTCTTCAGCAAAAATGGAGAACCTTTTTTTAGCCTACAAACCAAGCTTGCACTAACTTGACTGACAAAAAAACTTGCACTAACATTTAACTTGTCACTAAATGTAAAAAGGGATGAATTAACAACATCCAAACAACTAAAAAGGGCCCTCTCAATTATGTTTTTCTTCTTTTGAAAAGAAGGTTGCATCCCCTTGCTTCTGGATCATTTTGATGCACACAACCATCTTTGTTGAAGTTGAAAGGCAACAGAGTCAAATGCATTAACAAACTGAGTACAAAACCTAGTCAACTACGACAGAGCCATTACATGATATGAGTTTAACGCCGACAACAGGTCAACTTCTTGATAAGAATTTTTCAAAAGTCACGCCAGCTAGTATTCCATGCCCGTCGAGAGTGGCGCTAGCAAAGCAGTGGGAGGTAATCTCACCTTATACCTTCACCGTGACCATCAGGAGGTCGGCCATATCGCAGTACGGATCTGGATGTTGGCACTCCGGCGTGAACCAACATGCAACATCTACCACGTTACTCCCAATTATGTTTCGATGGCTCGTGACACTACTAGTGAAAAGGCTATACACAGAATCTTAGCAGCAGCGCGGTTCAAAAAACTGCGCTAGTGCTATTTAGCAGTAGCGAGCTATTAAAAACCGCGCTACAGACACAAACTTAGCAGTAGCGCCTGTTGCAAAAAAAAGCGCTACTACTAATATTCCCATTGGTAGAATGCTAGGCTATGCATAGCAGTAGCGAGCTTAACAAAAACGCGCTACTGCTAGAGCACAGTTAGCAGCGTGTTTCCAGAGAAGAGCGCTACTACTAACGGAAATAAAATAAGATGATAAACAAATAGAAATTTAAATGAAAATGAAAGAAATAGAAAAAGGAGAAAGGGAAAAATAAAATGTAAAGCAAAATATACGAAAAAGTGAAAAATCGGAGGAAGGCATAGCAACAGCGTTTGTTTGTAAGAGGCGCTATAGCTAACGTAGCTGCAGCGCGTGCCCTAGACCCCCGCTATAGAAACAGAATAGGAAATTAGCTATAGCAGCAACGCGTTTTGAGGAAAGCGCTATAGCTAACTTAGCTATAGCGCGTTTTGCGAAACGCGCTACCGCTAAGTTTGACTTAGCCAAAAAACCGTTTCCCCCCCGGCCACCACTTCCCCCAAATCCCTCAAACCCACCCCGCGCGCGCGCCGCCGTCTCCCCGATTCGTCGCCCCACACTTCGCCGCCGCCGACGACGCGCACCAGCAGAGCCGTGCGCCGTCGACGACACCGGAGCCGCCCCCAACGCCACGGAGCCGCGCGGCCTCGTCAACGCCACCGGAGCCGCCGTCGACGCCACCTTCCTCGCCGTCACCAGAGACGCCCCTGCCTCCCTCGCCGTCACCGGAGACACCCCTGCCTCCCTCGCCACCACACTGCCTTCGTCGCCACCACCGGAGCCATCATCTGTAAGCCCTCACCCCTCCTCTCTCTCTCATGCATAGGTTAGCCAGTTTTTAATTAGGTTAATTATCTAGGTTTTAGGGCAAAAATTTAGTTAGGGCATTGACAGAGAAGTAGTTAGGTTAACTAGTTTAATTAGGTTAATTATCTAGGTTAGTGCAAAAACTTAGTTAGGGCTTTGACAGAGAACTAGTCAGGTTAACTAGTTTAATTAGGTTAATTATCCATGTTAATTAGTGCAAAAATTTATTTTAGGCTTTGACAGAGAACTAGCTGCGTTAACTAGTTTAATTAGGGTTAATTATCTAGGTAAACTAGATTAACTAACTAGGTTAAATAGGTAGGTTAATTAGGTTCGTTGGATTAAGAAGCTAGGTTAAGTAGATTGGCAAAGGTTTTTGATTTTTCAAAAGACCACTATTTTTCAAGGAAAAGAATTTAGGCAAATTTTATTTTTCATTGAAGTGGTCATGTTATATCTTTTCATTGAAGTTGTTCGATTGTGCCCAAGTGGTGGCTTTGTTGTTTCCAGGGAATGATGCTGAGTGGCCTATGTTTTGCCGGAATGTTGATTCATTTTTGTTCCGGCAAATTTCAGGTTCTCGATTTGTCCACTTTTTAGCAAAGGTCATGCCGAAATTTCCCGTGAATTTCGGCATGACTTGTGCTACAAACTAGGACATATCGAGTGCCCGGGATTTGCCGCACCAAGAAGGAGTCAACATTCCTACAAAACAATAGTCCTTTTTTATGTCATTATTCATTTTATTAGGTCTAGAATTAATTGACTAGATTTAATCATAGGAAACATGGCTAGCAACGATGAAGGACAGGGTTTTGGTGATTGCGACGACGTCTACCGGGCGGCAGACGAATTTTTTAGCTTTACCGACGATCAACAGATGTTGTTGCTGGGCTCGGCATCGGGGACTGAGACCGACACGCAGACCGGTGCTGAGACCGATACGCAGACCGGTGCTGAGACTGACACCGGCGCTGAGATTCAGACCGGCATCGAGACCGGCGCTGAGACCGGTGCTGCCTCGGGGAGCGGATCCGGTGTAGCACCGAAAGCGAAGAGGCAACGGGTTCCTAACAAACTCAGGACTACTAGACTGGTGGTCACGGAGGTGGACAGCGGCAATTTTGAGCCAAAGGCGCCCGAGGAAGCGCGCGCGTGCTACGGCAATCAAATAGGCTGCATCATAAGCGCGCGCGTGCTAAGGACATAGGAGATATCGAGGATCATCGACTTCGAGCTGAGTTCTATAACATCCAGCGCGAACTTTCCCAAATCATCATGAATGAGGTCGTCGGAAAAACAGGGATGTTCCATGCAGAAGGACAAATGTCGCGGGAAGACGTCCGAACATGGATAGCCTCTCAGCGTCTCGACATGAAGCCTTTCACAAAGCTCGATGACTATCTCCCTGACTTGGATGGATGGCACGACATGATGGAGTGATTGTCGATATATGACAATGTGTCCGTTTAGTCCATAGTTTCTTTTATGACAAAACTTTGAGTTATGCACGGTGAAACTTTATTTGTGATGTAATTAAACCGTCCTCCTCGACTAGCGAAAATCACTCTAGTTAGGTCATTTGGGCACGATGAACTTTGTTATTTATGCTTATGATATGTTGTTTCTATTTTTGCCAAGTCTGTCTCTTTGTGTTGCTCAACTATATATGTTGCATATCATCGACTCATGTGACGATGCAGGTGCATAGATCATAAATGGCGAAGAAGTGCTACGCCAGGAGTATATATACGACAAGTGGCCGGAGTGTCAGGCCCAGGTGTACCGGTTTTCGGTTTCCGAGCGGCACGCAGTACTTAGTTTAGGTTCACGCTAATGCGAGAGAGGGATACGAACTCATGTACTCAAAGTGATAGCTATTCTCATGTATATCATTGTTTAGATGGATGACGATGTATTTGCAAGTAATCGAGACTTGTATCGCTATTTTCGAGATTGATGACGAGAGACCACTTTGTGTTGGATGATGATTATGATGATGACATGATTTGATGAGACTAATTGTATGTATATGCTATGATTACATTTGTATGTGGATGATATGCTAAAGATTATTGTATAAAGCCTATTCAAATGCAAAACAAATAAAAAACATATCTGCAGGGAAAAAAACTAATAAAACTTGTAGTAGCGAGGGGGGAATTTAGCAGTAGCGCCGACTTACCAGTAGCGCTTACACCAAAACGGCGCTGCAGATAATACCAGTAGCGTCCTTTTCTAAACAGCGTTGCAGCTATTCATGTGTAGCAGTAGCGTGTGTCAACACGCGCTACTGCTATACGTTAGCTGTAGCGCCTTATTAGTAGCGCCGGTACCCGCGCTACTGAGGGTGCCCAAACCCGCGCTGCTGCTAGGCTTTTCCCTAGTAGTGTGAATTTGATTAGGCCTTTGAAAGTTAATCCTTAGTTTCATGATAAATCTCATAATATGATCTCTTAGTTCTGCAAAAGTGGATACTAATAACAACTTATTTTCCCCACAATATTTTCAATGGTATATCTTTTTATTTTAATTATTTTATTGAATATATTTGGATAATAGAGGTAAGCTTTATAAGTTGTATTATATATTTTCATCGACTTGATGCATCCTCGAGTGCTGGTGTGAAGTGTGTAAGCTTTTTCAGAGGTTGCGCTCTTGGATTTTTTGAATCTTCCAGTGCTAACGACTTCGATGGTTTCTTCTTCAGAATGTTGGTTTGGCGGGACCATGGCCTTGATGACTTCCCAACCGTGATAAAACCCATTGGCTGGATTCGGCGATGGAGAGGCAGCAATGGTTGTGTGTCATCGACTCAGCTCGGCACGAGGAAGACGATCTGCCCTCATGGATCTTGATGCATTTTCTTTACTTTTTGTACTCGCATACGGCACAGGAGTGCCCTTCATGGTGCTCTTGGTGCAAACGATCGTGCGCTCTGGGAGGTTCCCCTGAGGGAATGACACAGTTCGCGCTAGGAAGCTCCCGTGAACAAGCCCTGTGCACGGCAAGACTAGTCCTCATCGAGGCCCCCACTATCAGATTATTTACCCCATCCTCTTTCTTCACACACAACTAGAGAATTGCCATGCTGTGATGACTGCAACAGAGAGACTTGCAAGGGAAAAAAAGTCCAGAGAATGTCATGCTATATATTCAGAACGTGGCAGGTGGAACATATAGAATTCCTTGCTACAGAACGAGAAAGGTTTGCATATGAATTTAGGAATTGCCACCTATATCAGGATAATTGGCATGCTACAACATAGAAAATTGTCATGGTACATGATAGAGATTGTCATGGTACAGTGCAAAAAGTTGCCACCATGTTCAGGATTTGCCAAGCTATATCAGGGGGATATGGCATGTTTGTAAAAGTGAGTTGGTATATGTAAAAGTCTAACAGAAACACAAAAAATGCCATGTTATAGGTGATATACTTGACATGTAAAAAAACAGAATTCGCCATGCTCTAGCTAGCCACTTGTTCGGATTTAAATGGACAAAAACACAGAAAGTTATCATCTGAAAAAAATGGGACCGAAGGAAGATAGTAAAGCGGATATGCCGAGAGGATGCAGGCTAGAGGTTACATAGCACAAAAAGTAGAATTAGAGTCGTTTGCTCCGAGGGATCTAGAGCGAACAATTATGTAATTGTGTCGGGGTACGTGTGATCCGAGGGGGTGGCGTCGTGTTCGTGCCAGAATGCACCAGAGCAAACCTTTTCTCATTATCATTCTCGTATCCTATATATACCTAAGTACTTTATCCCCAGTAATTCAATTGTCTTGACATGCAACCATGCCATCATGCATGCCCCCTAAATTTAATTATCTCAACATGCCAATGCAACTATGCCACTATGCATGGACAAAGACACACCTTACATGCATCATGCATGTTACTCTTAGGCTGGTTGTAATGGGTAGTACCATAAGTTAGTATCATGCATATGATACTAGTGTATGATACTACCTTTCTAATGCATAGTATCATATGGTAGTATTATAGATGACTTTATTTATTGTCATGCATGACACATACTAGTGTAGCATTTATTATGATACGGTATCATGATATGATACTCAACCCTCTCTTACTTCATTTAATTCTATGTCACCTCATCAAAGTTGCCTAATTGGCATGCATGATATTAGCTATGATACTCCCATTACAACCAGCCTTAGGCTGGTCATAGTGGGAGTAACATAGGTAGTAACTTAGATGCCACATAAGCAAAAATGATGAGGTGGCAAATAGTTAATGAGGAGAAAGGCAAATAGAGTAACATAATATATTACCATCACATAGCGCTTTTCAATGCAAAATGAGTCTAAAAAGTAATAAATGAAGACATATATGTTACCGCATATATGATACTACCCACTATGAAGGTAGTAACATAGACTAGTAACATAGGCATGTTACTAGTCTAAGTTACTCTCCACTATGACCAGCCTTATATAGTAAATTTTCTGCAACTATATAATATCAAATATATTAAATTATATGTGCTTGAGTTTCAATTCTCGTACTGCTAATCAAAATACTCCATCCGTCCAGGTGCATATGTCATTTTAGGTTGTGCACCTCGATCAAGCCGAAGGGAAAAACGTGAGAACTTAATATTTATTTGCTAATTAATAGCATTGCATGCATTGAACTGACTGCTGCATGTCGTGTTTGATAGTCTCGAGTCATTGAAAACATGCACGCCCGAAATATCTTATTGGTTGATTCCTTTATTTATATCAATAAACAAAAAATGAGATAGTAGTTAATGCACCGCGTCTAAGTGTTTTGAGATTATTTAATTTTTGTAAGGTGACTTATACACCTAGACGTAGGGAGTACTAAAGTTACATACCGCCAAATCTCACGGAAACCACTGCATCCAATTCCCGCTGCAACACGCAGGTATAATCTCTAGTTTTTCAAGAGGTGTGTGTTGCTGGTTTGATTTAATAGATCCTCATGCCTTTCCCCAAAAATAATAAATATGGAAAGATGCCTCGTAAAAATGGTACTAGTACCCACTTTTCACAAAGAAAAATGGTACTACTACCAGTATCCGATTCCTTGTCTCTCCTATTCATTCATTTTAGTTTTTGTTTTATGCATGCGCAGCAGTTATCCTCGCTCGTCGACCCGTTTCCGTTCGTGAGCGGCATTTACTCTGCAAACGTGACTAGTACCATCGGTAACTGAACAGAAGAGAGCCGGTTCACGTGAATAACGTCCACGGAGCACTGGCTCACGTAAAATGCAACCGCTCCCCGTCGCTGCGCCCGCAAACTACCCGATCTCCCCCGCTTCTTCCCCTCCTCTGCCCCGCCCCCTTTTATCTCCCGATCTCACGCATTTTGGGAAGACAAGGGAGAGAGAAACAGAGGAGGCCATTCTTTACACCTTCCTGGGAAAGAACCGGGAGGAGGAGAAGGCGCGCGAGACGGAAGGGAGCGAGGAGGAAGGCGCGACGAGATGAGGGAGATCATCAGCATCCACATCGGCCAGGCCGGGATCCAGGTCGGCAACGCCTGCTGGGAGCTCTACTGCCTCGAGCACGGCATCCAGCAAGATGGCACCATGCCCAGGTACGTCCGCGCGTCATCCCGATCCCTGAATGCATTCCGTTTCTTGATGTTGCCAGCCAGGCGCTGGCGCGCGCTACTGGTTATAATATATTGGCCTCAAATTACGGTTAAATTGATTCTGAATTCCCGTTTTTCTCTTAATCTTGTGTTTTGCCTTCTTCTTCTTTCTTTCCTTTCCCCCCTGTAAATCCTACTAATTGCGAACGGGGGATTGCGGTAGTCCCGGTGAAAATTACCTTTTCTGAATCATCACCATGTTCCGTTAGTCTGCACTTCCCGTTTGGACATTGCGATGGGATTATGGGGCAGGAATTTTTTTCGTGTTGCTGGTTGTTGAGAGATCGGCAAGATGAGGACGAGACGATCGACGTTTCAAATTACAAGTCCTCCCAAGTCCTCTTTTACTTCATGCATTTGTTCCGTTTCTGTACAAAGGAGGCTGTCTCCCTAAGAATGTTCTGTTTCTGTTAACTACTAGACCGAACAGGCGTCGTGTTCTTTGTAGACTGTACTGCTAAAGTTGGTAGGCACGTACCACGAGACAGTTGCGAGTTCCTATCCAGCGGGATCTGAAAATTTGACAATGGTACGATGCTTAATTAGTGTATTTGGAAACGTGGTGCTTCATAAATCATAAATATTGTAACAGTGGAGCTATGAGTAGCGGACTGAGCACGGATTGAAGAGTTTAATCTGGCTAGCTACTAATAACGGCATCCTCCTGGAGGATTTGTTTTGTTGATTTGGTGTAATGCTTGTTCCAGAAGCATTAATAAATACGAGCACTCTTACCCTGCCTCTATTGTCTCAGGATAAGTCTTGATTGGAACCTGGCTGTAGAGAAGTTAATTCACAGATCGGTGATTAGAGTTCTTCCAATCCATGTATTGACGCTGCCTTTTGGTTGATAATTCAGTGACACCACGGTTGGGGTTGCACACGATGCGTTCAACACGTTCTTCAGTGAGACCGGTGCGGGCAAGCATGTGCCAAGGGCCATCTTCGTCGACCTTGAGCCCACTGTCATCGATGAGGTGCGCACCGGTGCCTACCGCCAGCTCTTCCACCCGGAGCAGCTCATCTCCGGGAAGGAGGATGCCGCTAACAACTTCGCTCGTGGCCACTACACTGGTAACTCATCTTACATTTACATGGTTGTTATGTAAACTCTAGTCTATTGCAATTATAAGTGTATCCAGTTCTGATTATAATTGTGTAATGCAGTTGGAAAGGAGATTGTAGATCTATGTCTGGATCGTGTACGCAAATTGGCAGACAATTGCACCGGGCTGCAGGGATTCTTGGTGTTCAATGCTGTCGGTGGTGGAACTGGATCAGGACTTGGCTCTCTGTTGTTGGAGCGCCTCTCGGTTGATTATGGCAAGAAATCTAAGCTTGGTTTCACCATTTACCCTTCCCCGCAGGTATAACTTGTTAATGTGTGTGTTGTATTTCAGAATATATTTTGTATTATTCAGTCTGGTTTAATTTTTTGTTCTGAGACAGGATATTGTCTTTAAGCTAGCTCTTCCATCATTTCTAGATATTTTCAATAGAATATGTGTAAAGCTAAAATGCTAATGCTGGCATAAAATTAGTTTACTTAGAGCCCTGATTATATATGGTATCTGTAAAGCATGCACTACTTATGAGCCAACATTATTCCATAGCACTGTACCTACCTGTCCATGTGACTGGACTGTGGACCATTCAGGGTATTCATGTGAGTAGGTTATCTGCATCTTAGCTGTTGTGGGGACAGTATGGATAGATATGTTGTTACATTATTTTCAGTTGGGCTTATCATTATCCCTTTTATCTTATGCCACTCTGTATTTCAGGTCTCAACAGCTGTTGTAGAACCATACAACAGCGTCCTCTCCACTCACTCTTTGCTTGAGCACACCGATGTTGCGGTCCTCCTAGATAACGAGGCTATCTATGACATATGCCGGAGGTCTCTTGACATTGAGAGGCCAACCTACACCAACTTGAACAGGCTGATATCACAGATCATATCCTCACTTACCACCTCCCTGAGGTTTGATGGTGCCATCAATGTGGATGTCACAGAGTTCCAGACCAACCTCGTCCCTTACCCACGTATCCATTTCATGCTTTCGTCGTATGCCCCTGTTATCTCTGCCGAGAAGGCTTACCATGAGCAGCTCTCTGTGCCTGAAATCACCAACGCTGTGTTTGAGCCCTCAAGCATGATGGCCAAGTGTGACCCTAGGCATGGCAAATATATGGCCTGCTGCTTGATGTACCGTGGTGATGTTGTCCCCAAGGACGTTAATGCTGCGGTAGCAACCATCAAAACCAAGAGAACTGTCCAGTTCGTCGACTGGTAAGCTGTCTTTATCGCGTTATTAGTTGTGCTTATATTATTATCACGAGCGGCTATGCACTTAAAAAGTTGACACTTGATTGTCTAACTAACATATTTATGCTGCCATCACAAAGGTGCCCTACCGGGTTCAAGTGTGGCATCAACTACCAGCCACCATCCGTTGTCCCCGGAGGCGACCTGGCAAAGGTTCAGCGGGCCGTGTGCATGATCAGCAACAACACTGCCGTCGCCGAAGTGTTCTCGCGCATCGACCACAAGTTCGACTTGATGTACGCCAAGCGCGCGTTCGTGCACTGGTACGTCGGCGAGGGCATGGAGGAAGGTGAGTTCTCAGAAGCCCGTGAGGACTTGGCCGCTCTGGAGAAGGACTACGAGGAGGTTGGCGCCGAAGGCGCAGACGATGAGGGCGATGAGGGGGATGACTATTAAGTAGCTGGTTAATAAGTAGTTGGCTGGTTAATGATTGGCTTTGATCTGTATACTCAGTAAGTATGGTTCCATTGCGTTACATATTGATTGCTGTTATGCGTGTTTCCTTTCCTGTAATGTACTGAAGATGTTGTTAGGGTGGCCATGATTGTTCCCATTTTGGCTTTCGATGCTACTCGTCCCAAGTTTGGTGTGTGTGTATGCATCATTCTGAGCCGAACTGCAAATATTGTTCTCTAATGCACTGTGCCATGTTAGTACTACGGAAGTTCCCATTTATTGACTTATCTGCTGAGTATGCCCCTTGTATATGTGAACCACTGAAATGTGGAAACCCTGAAAATGGTTTCCATCTGTACACACGGCAGAAGCGAACGACCTGATGCCAGTGCGGTTGGTAAGTTTGGTAGACTGGTGACGCTTGAGGCTTTGGGAATCTCAGGTCTGGTCCTGGTCCAAGATCGCTGATAAAAGATTTCCCAAGTGTTCTGCGAGGGAGGCACCACCAACCATGCCACTAGCCAACTTCTGAAGACGGAGTATTTTTAGTTGCCGACGATTCCCTCTTCTTTCTTTGAAATGCGGTCATATATTAATCCTTACAAACACATTAAAAAAAGGTTACAATCAATTCTTTGGCAGTGCTGATGGTGTTACAGCCAGGGGTGCCTCACCTTACCGGAAGTTTGCATGGGCCCGCTAGGTTGGTTATATCATGGGTCAATCAGCTCGGTCCATGACCCTACAACGTGATAGGAGGTTTGGAGTACAAGGCAACCGACACAAATACCTGCAATGTGGCTAAGAATTTGAGCACGTAAGGTAAGCCAAGTATGACAAATATAGTGTGGTAAATTATGGCAAAATCAGTGACAAACCAAACATACTCTAAAATAATATGTAAGTGTGGGGGCGGGGTGGAGGGGGGGGGGGGGGGGGGGAGATTCGGTAATAAGCAAGTATTTTTATTCCTCCATTATTTACAGGTATTTTTCTTCCTCCTGGCATAGACAAAGTTGTGGAAACAAAGATGTGTTGAGACTGTCATACCACACCTAATTCGCTTTGCCTCTTGGGACCCGTAAATTTCTGCTTGTTTCAACAAATTTCTAGTCAAGAATCGTCACACTCACGCAATACTAGCACGGAAAACGCACAGGAGCACCCACATCATTCCTCACCATTGATCTGTGTCATGCTACCCGACTTGGAGGCATTCGCTTCAGTCGAGCCGAAGTTGCTAAGAGGTTGATAGGTTTGACGCCAATATTTGACATTGTCAATATTTGGTAAGCTAACAATTGGCAAAAGCAAAGTTTCTATAATTTGTTAACCTTTCAAGAGCTTGATAAGAAAGTTGGCAACAAGCCAACATGAGCACTTCAGTTGAGCTCAGATTGGATGTTTTTGCTTTAGCCCATCGAAGTTGCTAAGAGGCTCATTGACTTGATGCCAACATTTGGCATTCTCAATATATTGTAAGCCAACAATTGGCAAAAGCAAAGTTGCAAAAATTTGATAACTTTTTGTGAGCTTGTTAAGAAAAGTTGGAAACAAACCAACTACTAGCTAATATTTTGCATTTGCCATTTTTTTTGTATTAAATCAATCATGCTCTAACCCAAGTCAGGAGGGTTATACAAATCACATCGCTCACGTCACTCCACTTGGTGAGCCGGCCCACCTTAGTTGTACGCTCCTATAGCAGAGTCTCCCAGTGAGTGCATGGTTTTGTTTCTTTCTATTTTTAATTCAATTTTTATTTGAGGTGGTTTATTTTAATTTACAAAAATCATGAATTTTAAAAAATCTTTATCAATAATTTGGAAAAATGTTCATGCGTTTGAAAATATTCATGAATATGAAAAACATGAGAAAATTAGGGCTTTTTTAAAAGATCTACGTGAATTTTAAGATTCGTCAAGAATTGGAAAATTTCCAAGGATTTGAAAAAATATTCATGAATTATAAAAACTTCACAGATTTAAAAAAATTTCAAGTATTTTCAAATTCTTGGTAAATTTTATAATGTTCATGCATTAGAAAAAATGACAGAGTTATTTTCTTATGGTATTTCAAGACATTACTGTTTTAAAAACATTCAATAGTTGAAACAATATTCCCAAATTTAAAATTTCTATGATTTTGAACATAAGAATTTAAGAAAAGAAAGAAAGATAAAAGAAAAGGTAAATAAAATATTCAAACAAAAAGAGTCAGAAGAAACAAAAAGAATAAAAATGGAAATCAGAGAAAAAAAGTGGGTTGTACCTTCCTAAAACCGGGTTCGAAGATTCCGGAGCCCGAGAGGGCTATCTCTCGCACAGATCGCAAAATAGCCACGCATCACCTCTGGCGCTACACTAAATGGACCAGCCCAATACTGTAGCTACATGGAGCGGGAAAGTTCTACAAGAGCAACTAGTTGGCGAGTGCTGCTTCGCGAGCCTCCCAACGATCACTTGGGGGTGGACTGAGAGCGTGCCACTTGGCGCGCTCTCAGCCACGCCACATGTCGCGTTTTGGGCGCTCCCTCCGGATTTTATTTTATTTTCGCACGCGTTTTCTGCTTTTTCGACGGTTTTCCCGGGTTTTTTTTTACCTTTTGATTTTCCACCAGCCTTACTTAGTATTTGAGCCAAAACAAATTCGAATTTTTTTATGCTCGATAAAACATGTTTGTTTTTCTTCCGCAAGAGGCACGGTTTTGCTTTTGTAAGAGGCACGGACGTGCCTCTCGGAAACGGGAAAAACGTGTGTTCTATTTTTTTGTTCCTTTTGCGAGAGGCACGGTTTTCCTTCCGCGAGAGGCACAACCGTGCCTCTTTCGGAAAGGAAAATGTGCTCCCGCTTCGGTTTTCCAGTCCGTTTTTTCCATGAAAAAGAAGTTTGTCAAAACCTATCAACATGGGATCTAGTTTTGAAGATCTTGACACGAGTAATCCAATAATAAAAACGGTTCGAGATTTGGACGCACGGTATAAAAGATAAAATATTTTGAATAAACGGATGTACGAAAAAAAAGAAAATTCTCAGTTTGCGACAAGTGGCGCGTATGCAGTGCGCCACTTGTGTCATTTGTCGCAACCTGAGGAGGTGGGAGTGATCTTTGAAAGGAGAACTCATTAATTAGTGATTTCGAAGTTCTATGGACAAGTTTTAAAGCTTTAAAGGGAGCTCCTATTTGGTGATGTAGGTGCCAGAAAATTGACTTGACACACACTACAGTGCTTAGTGGACCGGCCTACGAAAGCATAGCGCTGTGAATAGTCCCGCAAAAAATACAAGCAAAATAAAGACTTCTCAGGGATCCGAACACATGGCAATGGGGTCTTATCCCAGCGTAGCCAACCAACAGAGCCAGCTCTATAAGAACAAGCCTGGTAGCACTATTTATCGCACAATACCTCTATTATATCACTTAGTTATTTGAATTATTTGGAAAAAATTGTGAATTTGAAAAAGTTCAACGATTTTGCGAAAAGTTCTTCAGTTTTTTTAGAAAAGTTCACACACTTTAAAAAGTTCATTGATTTTGAAAAAAAGTTCATTAATATTGAAAAAATTCATCGAGTTTGAAACACACTCATCAAATTTGAAGAAAAGTTCATAAAATTTGAAAAATAAATCATCAAATTTTGAAAAAAAAGCTCATCCGAATTTTCAAACTAGAAGGAAAGTTCATTAACTTTGAAAAGAATTCATCAAATTTGAGAAAAAGTTAATCGATTTTTTAAAAGAAATCGCGAATTCTAAAAAAATTATCGAACCAGGACGAACAAAAAATGAAAAACGAATAAGGAAAAGAAAAAAGAAAACTAGAAAGAAGAAAAGAATGTTGGCTGGATGGTTAATGCGTCCTGCTGGAAAGCCCTAGGTCGCAGGTTCGAGAGGCAAACACAACAACTTTTTTAGGGACCTCCTATACGTCGCTTATAGCAGCAAAAGAGTCCACCATTCGCACATGGAACGTTGAGCTGGTCCGGTTCATTTGTGGTAGCGCGGATAAGCTCTGGCTGGGAATCGAACCCACGACCAGCTGCATATTCGCTCGCACTGCAAGCCATTGCGACTGGCTGGTACAGGTGCACGACATGCAGTGTGGTACTAAAATAAACGACAACAACAACAAAACTTAAAGCAATAATTCACGAAGAAACAAAAACTTGCACCGTTCTATTTACACAGACATGTTTAATTCTGTGATAAATACTATGCGCCTGAGTGAAATATTCATGAGTGGAGGATTGTACACATGGACCAATTGCCAATCCCATCCAACTCTTAAAAAGTTAGATCGAGTGCTTATGAGCAGTGATTGGGAGGATTTATTCCCTCAAGTAAACATTAAGAATATAGTCAGAGATGTTTCTGACCATAATGCTCTTTTGTTGTCCTCTAACAATCATGTTGTCAGGGTGTCGCAACAGAGAGAGTTTAGGTTTGAAATTAGTTGGCTTAAATATGAGGATTTTCTTCCATTAGTTGAGAAAATCTGGAATCAGTATGTTAAAGCTACAGATCCTATTGATATTTTAAACATCAAGCTGAAACGTTTTAAAAAATTCTTTAAGGGATGGGGCTCCAACAAGTTTGGTCATGAGAAGATTAAAAAGCAAAAGATTAAGGATGAATTGACTAAGATTGAGGAGGAAGAAGAAAAAGGGGTGTTAAATCCAGAGATCTTTTGCAGGAAAACTGAACTGCTTGTGGAGTTGAATGAAATTATGGTAAATGAGGAGCTCTTTTTGCTGCAACAGTCAAAAGAAAAGTGGTTGCTTAAGGGCGATAGTAACAATGCCTACTATCAGAAAATTGCTAATGGAAATAAAAGGAAAAATACCACCCACTCTCTGAGTATGGGGACTGATAATCTTCTGAAACATGCTACTGATTTCTATAAAAACCTATTTGGACCTGCCCCTGGTAACTTGCTTCAAATAGACCCTAGTATTTGGGAGAAGGAGGAGAAGATAGATGACGAAGATAATGAGGTGTTATGTAGGCCTTTCTCAGAGGAGGTCAAGCATGCTTTGTTCAGCATGAATAGTAATAGAGCTCTTGGCCCTGATAATATACCAGCAGAGTTTTGTCAACACTGCTGGGACATTGTGGAAAATGATATCATGAACCTTTTTACTGCTTTGCACGAGGGAACACTTGATGTGCGTAGGCTGAATTATGGGATAATTAAATTGCTCCCTAAGATCAATGGTGCGTATAAAATTCAGCAGTTTAGACCTATCTGTTTGCTCAGATGTCCTTATAAGTTGATAACAAAAGTTTTAGACAATAGAGCGGCACCTTATTCTGACATTTTGTTTAGCAAGCACCAAAATGCTTTTATTAAGCACAGAAATATCATGGATGGAGTGTTGACCTTGCATGAGATTTTGCACCATACTCATGTTAAGAAGAAGGCCGGCATTATAATTAAACTTGATCTCGAAAAAACCTACGACAAGGTTAACTGGGACTTCCTGATAAAATGACTTGAGATAGGGGGTTTGGTAAAACTTGGTGTAGTTGGATGAAAAAAATTCTCCAGAATGGCACTGTGAGTGTGAAATTGAACAATACTTTGGGGCCTTATTTTCAGAGTTATAAAGGGGTTCGGCAAGAGGACACATTGTCACCTTTCTTTTTTAATATTGTTGTTGAGTGCCTGTGTAAGATGGTGCTACAGGCGCAAATGGCTTGATTGATGGGTTAGCATCTAATTTGGTGGATAAAGGAGTGGCCATTCTACAATATGCAGATGACGTAGTGTTGCTTGTGGAGCATAATCCTGAAAAAGCACTTAATCTGAAGTTGTTGCTTTATATGTTCGAACTCATGTCCGGTTTTGATAGAGGCGGGGGTCCCGATCTTTCGATGAGATGATAACTATCGATTTGGTGGAGTCGACTTTGACGATCCTACTACAAACGTGTACGACGTTGCACCTTAGCAATCGCTAAACCAATCTCCTGAGGTTAGTGACGACACCGGAAGCACGATCAGCCTGACCACAAAGGTCTATTCCTGCAAGCAATCGAAGAACAAGCAAGAATATGATAATGCAATCTGAATATTGCGAATATGGATGAAGTATTGATAATGGTGGGGGATCTGAAAGTGGTCTTGGTCTGGTCGTTGGATACAAACAAAGTACACGAAGTTGTGTTGGCTAACTTTTTAACTAAACAAATCTCAAAGAAAAAGCTACTAGATGGATCTACTTATATAGGAGCAAGGGGTGGCAGCTAAGGAGGTGGAAGGACGTCCCAAGGCAGCCTAAAACTAACCCTAGGTCGTACAAGGCTCATGGGCCCAAGTGGAGGTGATGCAACACCTCTGAACTTGTTGTTTGACTCGGATTCTGCTGCAACATCATATTGTTTCGTCGATATCTCAATGCTCCAGACGTATTTGAAGGTGAATCCAATTGGGTTGGAAAGAGCACGAATTCTACTTTCCAACAAAAAAAGAATCATCCAATTTGGAGTCAGTATGAAAAAGTTGTTGGCATTTTGAGTCAGGTATGTCTGTGCAGTCCGAATCCGAATCCAGAACGTGAGAGACTTGGACTCTATCTTCTCTTGGCCCAAAAATGATGTGAGAGGACTTTTTGAACAGAACCTAAACTTCTCCTTTTCCCTTATCTTCATATGTGGATTGTACAAATATCCCATACACCTGCAATTAGACAGAACACAAAAGTGTGTGAAGTATTTGTTGGGGAACGTAGCAGAAATTCAAAATTTTCCTACGTGTCACCAAGATCTATCTATGGAGAAACCAGCAACGAGGGGAAGGAGAGTGCATCTACATACACTTGTAGATCGCTAAGCGGAAGTGTTCAAGAGAACTGGGTTGAAGGAGTCGTACTCGTCGTGATCCAAATCACCGGAGATCCTAGTGCCGAACGGACGGCACCTCCGCGTTCAACACACGTACAGCCCGGTGACGTCTCCCATGCCTTGATCCAGCAAGGAGATAGGGAGAGGTTGAGGAAGACTCCATCCAGCAGCAACACAACGGCGTGGTGGTGGTGGAGGAGCGTGGCAATCCTGCAGGGCTTCGCCAAGCACCGCAAGAGAGGAGAAGGGAGAGAGGTAGGGCTGCGCCAGGGAGAGGTCAAAACTCATGTGTTGGCAGCCCCTAGACCCTCAAGTACATATAGGGGGAGAGGGGGGGCTGCGCCCCCACCTAGGGTTCAACCCCTAGGGGCGGCGGCCAGCCCAAACCCATCTAGGGTGGCGGCCAAGGGAGGGGAGAGGGGAAACTTGCCCCCCAAGTTTAGGTGGAAGCACTCCCTCCCCAAACCCTAGGCGCCTTGGTCCCGGTACGTTACCGATAAAATCCGAAACTTTTCCGGTGACCAAAACAGGACTTCCCATATATAAATCTTTACCTTCGGACTATTCTGGAACTCCTCGTGACGTCCGGGATCTCATCCGGGACTTCGAACAACATTCGGTAACCACATACAAACTTCCTTTATAACCCTAGCGTCATCGAACCTTAAGTGTGTAGACCCTACGGGTTCGGGAGACATGTAGACATGACCGAGACGTTCTCCGATCAATAACCAACAGCGGGATCTGGATACCCATGTTGGCTCCCACATGTTCCATGATGATCTCATCGGATGAACCACGATGTCAGGGACTCAATCGATCCCGTATACAATTCCCTTTGTCTAACGGTATTATACTTGCCCGAGATTCGATCGTCGGTATACCGATACCTTGTTCAATCTCGTTACCGGCAAGTCTCTTTACTCGTTCCGTAACACATCATCCCGTGATCAACCCCTTGGTCACATTGTGCACATTATGATGATGTCCTACCGAGTGGGCCCAGAGATACCTCTCCGTTTACACGGAGTGACAAATCCCAGTCTCGATTCGTGCCAACCCAACAGACAGTTTCGGAGATACTTGTAGTGCACCTTTATAGCCACCCAGTTACGTTGTGACGTTTGGTACACCCAAAGCATTCCTACGGTATCCGGGAGTTGCACAATCTCATGGTCTAAGGAAAAGATACTTGACATTAGAAAAGCTTTAGCATACGAACTACACGATCTCTGTGCTAGGCTTAGGATTGGGTCTTGTCCATCACATCATTCTCTAATGATGTGATCCCGTTATCAACGACATCCAATGTCCATGGTCAGGAAACCGTAACCATCTATTGATCAACGAGCTAGTCAACTAGAGGCTTACTAGGGACATGGTGTTGTCTATATATCCACACATGTATCTGAGTTTCCTATCAATACAATTATAGCATGGATAATAAACGATTATCATGAACAAGGAAATATAATAATAACCAATTTATTATTGCCTCTAGGGCATATTTCCAATAGTATTTTTGTTCTTGATAACATAAATAGATTATTGAATAGTTTGCACTAGAAATCACCTGACAAATATGCATGTATGCAATATTTTTAGTCGTATCCAAGGTAGTCATGTCCTCATCATCCTCCCCTTCTTGAAAACAAAGCCGTCCTCAGCGTTGCTTAATCTGAAATGTGGCTAACAAAAGAGACAAAGTGTACATTTTGTATATGTATATGCCATCCATTTTTACTTCCCTTGATTTTTGCACATATGACACATGTATACATGTGTAAGTGCATCTAGTGCCACCCCTAGTTTGGTTTTGGAGTATTGATGACAAATGTGGTTGAGGGACTAATGTGTTTGTGAGAATTGCAGGATAACACAGGTAGTAGTCCCTCCTTGATTCGGTTTACCTACCGGAGATGACCCCTAAAAATGTATGAAGACACTGAAGATAATGGTGGTACGTGAAGATATTCACATTGAAGACTATGACAGAAGAAGACATTGAGTGAAGACTATGGAGCGCGAAGACTTAGTAGTTTTGTTGTTTCTTTTCTTCTTCGTTGAGTTATAGGAACCACTGCACTGTTAAGTGGGGTCCAAGTGAACAAAGTCAGAGTGACTGAAGTGATGCTCAACCAAAATCCTATGTCTTCGAGCGAAGACAATGAGAGCAAATCTTATCCAGAGTCGGATAAGTCAGCTTTACTTGTAGTCCAAGTCAAGCTGTCGCGTGTGTTTGAAATCTGACCGTTGTGACACGTGTCAGTTCCTTAGTGACCCAGGGTCATTTCGGACAAATCAGGTCGGGTTGCCCAGTGGCTATAAATAGCCCACCCCCTACACCATAAATTGGTGGCTGCTCAGAGTTAGTGCACGACTTTTGTCGTTGAGAGCAACCCACCTCCGAAGAGTTTGAGAGAGAAATCCTTGTGAGGACAAAGCCCAAAACACCCAGAGCACAAAGAGTGTTTGGCATCACTGAAGTCTTTCTGTCCGCGTGATCTGAAGACTTGTTACACTTGAGGACTGTGAATCCTCCAGCCGGTTAGGCGTCGCGTTCTGAGCATCCAAGAGTAACTGTGAATTGCCGGTGAACGAAGTCTGTGAAGGTTTGGAAGTCAACCTTGAAGACTTACTAGAGTGATTGGGCGGGGACTGTGTGTCCTTATCTCAAGGGGAATAAGGTGAAGACACGGTCTTCTGAGTTCAATCTCAGCCTCCCTAACCAGACGTACAGTTGTCACAGCAACTGGAACTGGTCGAACAAATCCTTGTCTTCACAACACACTGGTTCTATCTCTTACTCTCCTTACTTACAGTTTGTCTTTGTGAAGTCATGGCCTGATTGCTCTGCCTGTTTGACTTCACTGTGTGACTACTTGTTTTGATTGGCTTCATACTATCTTCCATCCTGATCCTACTACCTAGCTGCTATCAGTCATCATGCTTTAGCTTCATACTTGTTTGACTATGGCCTGTCTAGTGTAGTTCATCTTCCGCTGCATGTTTATAGGTCTAGTTTTCGTGTTTGTCTTCGAAACTTTCATGTTTTGAAGACTTTCATAAAAATCGCCTATTCACCCCCCCCCCTCTAGTCGATAACTAGCACTTTCAACATGAGTAACTTTCATAGATCTTAAAATATAAAGCCAAAATATTATCATAAGTAGAAGGCTTGAAAATATTGCAACTCAATTTGCACCTATAAGTGAAGCTCTTATTCATATCAAAAGATTGACAATATTCATCATCAAACCATTCCAACATTGGTGAATAAATCTTACGTGCATCAAATTTACATGCTACAACATGCTTAAATAAGAAAACATGCAATAAGTCATTTGTCACAGAATGATCACCAAGATTAGAGGTCATATCAAAATGATTAAACATTGACACAATTGTTTTAAAATGTATTTGATCCAAATCAGATTTATTTCCTGATTCACATGGTTCTTTGACATCAACAGTTAATTCAATGGGCACACTCAAAATTGTTGGTATTTCAGTTGTTTGATCACATGATGCATTCATGAAAGTAACATGATTCTCTAAAATAGGTGACGTGTTCAAATCAACAGGTAACTCAACACATGATGTATTTAAGTTAATTAGGCATGCATCATTCTCATGTGAAGTTATATCATCAATACCTTTACTGCTACCTTGTCGCAAAGACGTAGCTGATGTAGGTATGGGCAATGACAATATACCATACACTTGAGATGATGTCGCACTCATAATCTGAGGTGTGGCTGCTTTAGTAGGTGCAACGGTGGAGGAATCAACCGATGGTAGTGAGCATGAATTGTAATAGTAGTTGTTGTAGTCACCCAATGCATCCTCTTGTAACTGTCTCTCAAAGGTACAAGCACGAACATACATACCAGTAATGCAACGAGGAATATACTGAAATTTTGCCTGAATATCATGGTTCAAACCACCAAAAAATCTATTCATTGTATCATCCTCAGATTCTTCTATGTCACAATGATGCATATAAGATTTGAACTCTTGGTAATAAGCATGAACAGTGTTGTTGCCTTGTTTAAATTGTTCAAATTTGCGAAGCAATTCACGACGATAGTAAAGAGGGAAAAATTGTTGTCTCATTACATCTTTCAAATCCTTCCAAGTTGTGGGTTGGTTATCAATGTTTTTCTTACAATGCACACTCCACGAAACAGAAGCAAAACCAGTAAATGCTCTAGTGGCAACCTGTACTCGCTCAAGTTCAAAAAAGTCATGGTGACTAAAAACTTGTTCTACTTCAAGCTCCCAAGCGAGATAAATAGCAGGATTAAATCTACCCTCAAATGACGGTAAAGAGATAACCTGGCCATGTGCTTGTGTGTGTTGTCCCAACTCTCGTGATGGTGAAGATGTGTCCGTCGTCCAAAAACTTCTATCTCCAGAACCTGTCATGATTAGTAGAAACAAGAAACAAAATTCGAGAATAATGTTCCTGTGAACTACTAGGATGTGGTTGTAAAGTGCTCACAGTGAGCAAATATCAATATCTTACAAGTTCTTACCATGCGACAGGTGGTGACTGGCAACCAGCGGTGTCAAATAACTCCAAAGATTGTGTAAAGCGATTGCCAGGGGAACATATGTATACACAGTGTAAAAATATGTGGAGCTGGGTTGGCTATGTATGGTAGCAAAAGATTAGCAATAATAAATTCAAAAATGCAATGTTGAATAAACGCTCAACGACGGTACTGTGCTGGTCCTAGGCTAGACCGGACTAGAGACGCGAGCCTAGAACACTAATGAGGTCACGGCGTAGCACAACAAGCATCAATTAAAGATACTAAGTAGCTCTGGACAGCAAGATATAAGTGAAGATCACAACGGCAGTAAAGATAACAATGAAAAACAACTGCCAATTAGGATATACAACAACTCTCTCTCCAACTTTCCTTTTAAAAAATTTGAGCCAATTTTCTGATACATTTTTTCAAATAATGCTACTAACTCAATCTTTCCAATGCAAAAAGAATCACCCAATTACGAGTTGATATGAGGAGTCAAAAAATTCTAAAACTGGCTTGAAAAACTGGGATAAGTTGTGTTCGCGAGCTTCGGAGGGCAAAAAGACCTATTTAGAAGCCTACTTTGAGGTGCCAAATATGGAACAAGCTTCTGCAACTATTTAGGTGCGGCTCGTCGCTAGCTTTCATTTGAGTACTCGCGGAGCCAAAACGGACTTCGTAAGAGAAAGTTATGTCTACTTTACTGAACAGTGCACAAAACAGATTCCAATCCGAATTCAACTACGAGATTGAGTCTAGATAGATCCGAGTTTTGTTTTTTTTCTTCTCACTTTTTTCCTCACACTTTTTATTTTATTTTTTTCTTTCCTTTTCTCTCTCTTTTTTTCTCTATCTTTTTTTCTCCCTCTTTCCAAGACAAACTAGATAAGATGCAGATTGGATCAGGCGAAGATGTGAATGACCTCAACTATGATTATGACAATGAACAATGCGTAGCACGTGGTGGAAATTGATGGATGGGATGGTGGACAGCGGAAGGGATAATGATGCAGCGGCGGCATGACTAATGTGAACAGAACTCAAAACTCTAAAGGAACTAGACACTAAGACCAGCAACTCGACACGATGATGCAACCGATAATTCAAGAATGCAAACAATGAAAAGAAAATTGCAAAGGCTTAGACTGGCTTGGACAAAGGATGACTAGATCTAACTTTTTTTGGGGCCTTTTTCTTGGACAATAGGTAAGAAACTAAATCTAATCGAGGGAAAACTGGAAATTCTCACTGAGCAACCTGAAAACTGATACCACTTGATAGAAGCGGGGGTCCCGATCTTTTGATGAGATGATAACTATCGATTTGGTGGAGTCGAATTTGACGATCCGACTACAAACATGCACGACGTTGTGCCTTAGCAATCGCTAAACCAATCTCCTGAGGTTACTGACGATGCCGGAAGCACGATCAGCCTGACCACGAAGGTCTATTCCTGCAAGCAATCGAAGAACAAGCAAGAATATGATAAAGCAATCTGAATATTGCGAATATGTATGAAGTATTGATAATGGTGGGGATCCGAAAGTGGTCTTGGTCTGGTCGTTGGACACAAACAAAGTAGACCAAGTTGCGTTGGCTAACTTTTAACTAAACAAATCCCAAAGAAAAAGCTACTAGATGGATCTACTTATATAGGAGCAAGGGGTGGCGGCTAAGAAGGTGTAAGGACGTCCCAAGACAGCCTAAAACTAACCCTAGGTCGTACAAGGCTCATGGGCCCAAGTGGAGGTGATGCAACACCTTTGGACTTGTTATTTGACTCGGATTCTGCTGCAGCATAAGATTATTTTGTCGATATCTCAATGCTCCAGAAGAATTTGAAGGTGAATCCAATTGGATTGCAAAGAGCACGAAATCTACTTTCCAACAAAAAGGAATCACCCAATTCGGAGTCCGTATGAAGAAGTTGTTGGCGTTTTGAGTCAGGTATGTTTATGCAGTCCGAATATGAATCCAGAACGTGAGAGACTTGGACTCTATCTTCTCTTGGCCTAAGAGTAACGTGAGAGGACTTTTTGAATAGAAAACTTCTCCATTTCCCTTATCTTCATATGTGGATTGTACAAATGTCCCATACACCTGCAATTAGACAGAACACAAAAGTGTGTGAAGTATTTTTGTTCTTGATAACATAAATAGATTATTGAATAGTTTGCACTAGAAATCACCTGACAAATATGCATGTATGCAATATTTTTGGTCGTATCCAAGGTAGTCATGTCCTCATCAGGTTTAAAAATCAACTTTCAGAAGAGTGAAATTCTTTGCATGGGAGGAGATGATAATATCCTGGAAGAATATGCTGACATCTTCGGGTGCCAGATCGGTCACTTCCCGATGAAATACCTCGGGGTTCATGTTAGCTACTCCTCCTTGAGAGGGGTGGACTGGGATTTCCTAGAGGCTAAGTATATTAAGAGATGCGAGTCTGGTCTTGGGAGCAATGCTTCCTCGGGAGGTATATTGACGCTGCTGAATGCTAACATTTCCAGCATAGCTTATTATTACATGTCCATGTTCTTGTTGTCCAAAACTATTATAGAGAGGTTGGATAAGAACAGAAGAAGATTATTTTGGCAAGTTACTAAAAAAAGAAAATGATATTATTTGGTAGGGTGGTCTAGGATCTGTAGGTCCAAAGAGAAAGGGGGCCTGGGGTGAAAGATCTTCATAGGCTAAATATTTGCCTCCTGGTAAAGTGGTGGTGGAAACTTGAGATGAAAAGGGGTCTCTGGCAGGACATCATCAGGGTTAAGTACTTCAACACGGAGACTGTAGCGTCCATTAAAGGGAAAATGAACGATTCCCCTTGTTGGAAGGCCATTATGAAAGTAAAAGATTTGTACATGGCTGGTAGGAGGGTGGTCGTCCAATCGGGTAACATAGCAAGGCTATGGACAATCCCTGTTGGCGACCAAGCACCTTTTGCTGAGCAATTTCCCCGGCTATTTGCCATTTGCAATTTTCCTGATTGTGTTGCGAAAGATTGTTTGGAGGCTGATCATGTTTCCTTCTTTCAAAGGAGATTGACTTATGAACTTAATGAACAGTGGCAAAAAATGGTCTCAAGTGTTAGGAGTTCTTGTGTCTCTATGGAGAGTGATAATATCAAACGGGGGCTTGGTCCTAAACCTTATTATACGACCAAAGCTATGTACTCCTACCTTGAAAGAAACATTTCAGCATGCAACTACCGATGGATATGGAAAGCTCGTATTCCTTTGAAAATTCAAATTTTCATGTGGCAGTTGTCGCAGGATGCGATGCTGACCAGGGATGTGATGAAGCATCGAGGGTGGAAAGGGGAGCCCAAGTGCTCGTTCTATGGGGAAAGGGAGACCTCCCAGCATCTTTTTTTCACATGTCCCATTGTTAGGGTTACTTGGAGAGTTGTGGGTGCATGTTTGGTACTGAGCTATGTCTTGACAGTTTGTGGCAGGCTTATGTTTGGTGGTATGTGTTTTTCCCTGGGGGGATATCTTTTATACGGCCAGCATTGCGACCATCTGCTGGGCTATTTGGACTTGTCGTAATAGAGTTACTTTTGAGCATATACCACTCAAATCTCCATTTGAATGCATCTTCTCTGCGTGTGCTCTGTTATGTTATTGGGAAGGTACGATGAAGCAGGAGGACGCGGTGACTCTGAGAACTGGAGGAGAACTGCTAAAGGATAATGCATCTCGTCTGATGAGGATCTGCGCTGCGGCTTACCAGGATGAAGGAGCTTGCTGAGGAGGGTGGACCTGATGTGTGAAGGCATTGATCTTTTGGTTTAGTTGCCTCCTGCGTGAGGCTGATTGGGGCTTGTTGCTCTGTTTTGAGCTGGGTGTCTTTTATGGTTTGAATTCAAACGGTGGTTTCGCTCTTTTAGGTCAGATTATATAGTGTCGTCGGGTTTTCGCCCCACAGTGAGTAATCTTGATGGCGAGTGCTGAAAGGATCGATATGGTTGACTAGAGGGGGGGGGGGTGAATAGGCAACTAACAATTTTTAAGCTTTTCTTTACCAAATTAAACTTTGCAACAAAATAGGTTGTCTAGATGTGCAACTAAGTGAGCAACCTATATGATGCAATAACAACTAGCACATATGCAAGCAAAGGATGTAACACAAGAAAGCTTGCAAAAGTAAAGGCATGAAATAACCAAGAGTGGAGCCGGTGGAGACGAGGATGTGTTACCGGAGTTCCTTCCTTTTAAGGGGAAGTACGTCTCCGTTAGAGCGGTGTGGAGGCACAATGCTCCCCAAGAAGCCACTAGGGCCACCGTATTCTCCTCACGCCCTCACACAATGCGAGATGCCGTGATTCCACTATTGGTGCCCTTGAAGGCGGCGACCGAACCTTTACAAACAAGGTTGGGGCAATCTCCACAACAATCGGAGGCTCCCAACAACACCACGAAGCTTCACCACAATGGAGTATGGCTTCGAGGTGACCTCAACCGTCTAGGGTGCTCAACCACCCAAGAGTAACAAGATCTGCTAGGGATAAGTGGGGGGAATCAAATATCCTGTGGTGGAAGTGTAGATCAGGCCCTTGTCACCCAATCCCGAGAAAATCAACAAGTTTGATTGGCTAGGGAGAGAGATCGGGCGAAAATGGAGCTTGGAGCAACAATGGAGCTTTTTAGTGGAAGAGGTAGTCAACTAGAGGTAGAAGACACCCCTTATATAGTCGTCGGAAAAATCCAACGGTTATCCACATGTTCAGCCCGCGACACACTGTACTACCGCTCCAGGGGCGCGGTACTATCGCGAGGCTGCGCGGTACTACCGTGGCGGACCACGGTACTACCGCGACAGCAGCACAGGCCGGAACTTGCCTGACTAGGGGGCAGTACTACCGCTTGCGCGGTACTACCGCTCCCCCTTGCGGTACTACTGCAAGGCAGGAAAGTCATGGCCTGGGAAGGGCGCGGATGAAATAAATTACATCCGTGCCTACTTCCGCTGAAACTAAGGTGGTACAAAAATCCGACGCGGTACTACCACTCGCGAGGCACGGTACTACCGTTGCGGGCGCGGATGCAAAAAATTACATCCGCGCCTACTACCATGACACTACGGTACTAGGTAGGAGGGCCACGGTACTACGACTCCTAGGGAGCGGTACTACCGTGGGCCCCCGCGGTACTACCGCGCTGGACGAGCGGTACTACCGTGGGGGGCACGGATGTAAAAAATTACATCCGCCCCTACTACCGCACCGGAGCGGCACAAGGCCTGGGAGCCACGGTACTACCGCTCCAGAGGAGCGGTACTACCGTGACACACAGCGGTACTACCGCTTGTACTTGCGGTACTACCGCAAGTACAGCAGTAGTCGTTAGATTTCCGCACAACCAAGATAACGAAGGGAAGCTCCAAAATGCAGGGAAAGGAGGGACAAGTGTACGTGTTGATTCCACCCAAACCTTTCCGACGCGGACCCCCTCTTAATAGTACGGCTCTCCTACGACTCAAATCCACCAAAGCGAAACGTAGAACAACGCCGACTTCAATAGTCTCCGAGGGGCACTGAATCGTCTCGTGCCTAGTGATGAAGAATCTAAGAAACTCAAGGCACACGATTAGTCCGCAAAAGCATTGTCATCAATCACCAAAACACCTAAGGGATAAATATGCCCTTACAATCTCCCCCTTTTTGGTGGATTGATGACAACACGGGATTTGCACATAGATAAGATAATTTAGAGCAGGGGCAAACCCCATCTTTCTAAAATATAGATGGGCTCCCCCTAGATGTGTGCACTTTAGATGAATGCTTTGGACTGCATAGCACACAGACTAGGATCAACACTCCCCCTATATTTTAGAGACCAAGGCATGATAATAAGCATAGCATAGCATAAAGATAGCACAATATAACACAAGTTCGCTAGGATAGATAGAGTGCATATGTCTTACACCATACGAAGTAAATCAACCGAGGTTCAAACAAGAAAGCAGCAAACACACGACACACACGACTCGCAAACTCGCAAATCCCTACACTCTCTCCCCCTTTGGCATCGAGACGCCAAAAAGGCAGAGAGGACACCTACACACACAAGAGGTGGCTCAAGCAGGGAACTCGTCCCAACCCTCTCCGTCAGACTCCTCTGCAGCTGGAATGGTCTCCTCGACATCCTCCTCAGAATCAGTCCACCTATAGCCTTGCTTCTCCATCCACTCGGCCTCAGGAGTGATGCGCTCCTCAGACCCGCCAGACACTTCCTCACCATAGAGCTGCAAGATCTTGTTGTGCCGGCGACGACTCTCCTTGGACTCCACGTGAGTCATGTACTGCCCCTTGGCTTGCATGCAGAAAAGAGACTTCATCTTATCCTTCAACTTCTTGGCCCATGATGGCCTAGAGGCACTCTGGGAGGGCCTAGCAGTATGGCCCTCAGCAACATCCTCGACGCCAGCATCCTCCTCATCAACAGCAGCCCTAGCAGCAGTCGCCTCGGCACGAGTAGCGGTGTTGGCCCAGTTGGATTTGATACGCAGACAAATGGGCTCATGGCGAATCCAGTCTGGAGCAAGGAACTCCTCACCAGGGAACATCTTCTCCCAAGTCTTCGAGATCAGCAGAAACAGGTAGGGCCCATAGATAGGCACCTTGCGGTTGAACACAGCAAACCGAAGCTCACACCACATGATGTGTGAGACATCAAGTGGCTGAGTCTGAGACGAGCGAGCCTCCTGGCAAATAAGCATCATGTCCACCATATAGGCATGAACCTTGTCTTTGTCACCGATGCGAGGGAACAAGGAGTTGCGGAAGATGCGATACATGATATCCAGAAAGGAGTTGAGCACCAACGTTGTCTTGCCATTAGCGAGCGCCTTCTCAACCATGAACGGAGTAAGCTTGTCCTTGTTGGCAGACTCCGCATTGCCATGAGGGCGAACACCCACTGAAGTGTTGAGCCCATCATCAGGAACATGAAGCAGATCCATAAACTCCTTCCAGGTAGCAGACAGTTGACGACCATTGGTCATCCAGGTCATCCTCCGCTCTTCATTAGGGTGAAAATAAACTGAGGCAAAGAACTGACAGATAAGCTCAGGATCATAGTCAAGGTGGAAGGATATCACATGCTCAATGCCAAACTGCTCCACCAAGTCTAGATCCTCTCCAAAGTAGTCACGGAACTTGTCCTTCCTCATGTGGTGCATATCAATCCACTTCACCTCCACGTAGGTATTCTGCTTGTTCTTGATGACATCCAGATAGATGTTGGTCTGTGCCTTGTTCCAGAACAGCTCACAGCCTCTGACAGTGGAACGCGGGTGCACATAAGGGTGAAGCTGCCTGAGACGGACATACTCAGTTGGTGCTATCTCATCCATGCCCTTAGCGGGCTCCTTGTGCTTGCTGGATGAGGTCTTGACATTGCGCTTGGAGGCAGACGATCCCTCTGGTACTTCACCTGGGTTGCGCAGGCGCTTGGAGCCAGTGTCACGACTGGGATTGGACCAGCGAGAGCCACCACCTGAGACACACACGCAAAACACCAAAGACGCGAAGAAGATCAATGCAAAGGCCACGATAAAGCACAAGAAACACATAGAAGGCATACGAGAAAGTTGGCATGCGATAGATGTGAGCCACGGTAGAACTGCCACTGTCTGCGATACTAAAATGTTAGTACCGCTCCAAACGCGGTAGTACCATGCGAGGTCACGGTAGTACCGTGGCTGGAGCGGAAGTAAACTTTTAGTACCGCACAGAGCGCGGTAGTACCGCTCCCGAAGGATGGTAGTACCGTGCGAGCAGTAGTACCGCGCCGGACGGGCGGTAGTACCGCATCGCGTCAGATCCAACCGGTGGTTTGAATCTGAAAAGAACTGCGAAACAACGGTGGTGCTATGGTGATCAGATCTAGCGCAAGACAACAATACAAGTATAATTCCTATGCAATACCACGCTCCTTCATCCTATTCTTGCAGAGATTAAGCCTATGAATCTCAAGAACACACAAGCCTCCCCCAAAACCTAGAAACACCAAACACAATCAACACGGAGAGGGAGTTGGGTAAAAACCTTGGTCCATAGCAAGAGCACGTGGTGGGGAACGATCCCACCGGTCGGAATCACGGGAGGGCAGCCGGTGGAGGAGATCCAGCGACGAACGCCGGCTCCGTTCTTGAGCGAGGGAGAGAAGGAGGCGACGTGGAGAGAGAGGACAGCGAATGGATATGGGGAGTTAGAACTCCCCTGCCCGTCCTTATCCCCACGCACTCGAACCGGCACGGTAGTACCGCGTATCATCGCGGTAGTACCGCTCGGGCGGAAGTACCGCGCCGAGGCGGTAGTACCGCTCAACCAGGCGGCAGTAAAAAATTACTGCCACGTGGTGACGGTAGTACCGTGCTCCCGAAGCGGTAGTATTGTGGCTGGCTGCGGTAGTACCGTAGCTGGCCGCGGTAATACCGTGAGCTCAAGTCACCGCAAGTTTCAACACGAGAAGAAAAAGCCTTTGCACGGAAACTTTTCACACACAAGAAACCACAAGAACACGCACAAACTAGAGGCAAAAAGACAACAAGAAACCACCAAGTGACAAAGCCTCTCGAGGAGAGAGGGCGGTGGACGAAGCCACCTATGTTTGAGTTGGATGGTATGGCACCGCGAAGAATTATCCTTGGTCCCATGACCAAAACTCGTCTTTGAAGCACAAGTACCATTAAAAATGGCTAATGTGAAAGAGGTGATCGATTTATGCATAATGGGGGGGGAGGGAGAGTTCATTGAGAGAACAACACTCCCCCTATGTCCATGCCTACACCTAAACTAGACAACAAGTTGAGTGTGGTGGGGGTGCACGGTTTCAAGTCACATTGCTCAAATCAATGATATTTAGCTCATGCCTTAACTCGCGAAATCTTGCTTCATCCAAGGCTTCGTGAAAATATCTGCAAGGTTATCATGAGTGTTGACATACTTGAGCTCGATCTCCCCTCGCCTAATGTGATCCCGGATGAAGTGATACCGAATCTCAATGTGCTTCGTCTTGAAGTGTTGCACCGGGTTGAGAGAAATCTTGATGGCACTTTCATTATCACACCAAAGAGGCACTTTGTCACAAATGACACCGTACTCCTTTAAAGTTTGCCTCATCCATAGGAGTTGAGCACAACAACTACCGGCCGCCACATATTCCGCTTCGGTGGACGAGAGAGACACACAACTTTGCTTCTTGGAAGACCAACTTACCAAAGAGCAACCAAGAAATTGGCACCCTCCGGAAGTGGACTTCCTATCCACTTTGTCTCCCGCCCAATCGGAATCCGTGAAACCTTCAAGCTTGAAGTTTGCTCCTCTTGGGTACCATAAGCCAAAGTTTGGGGTATGAGCCAAATATCGAAAGATTCGCTTGACCGCCACATAGTGACTTTCCTTTGGTGCGGCTTGAAAACGTGCACACATCCCCACACTCAACATGATATCCGGTCTAGATTCACAAAGGTAAAGCAAGGAGCCAATCATGGAGCGATATACCTTTTGATCCACCGCTTTACCATTGGGATCGATGTCAAGTTGGCACTTGGTAGGCATTGGTGTAGTAGCCGGCTTGACATCACTTAGCTTGAATCTTTTAAGCATGTCTTGAGTGTATTTGGCTTGGTTGATGAAGGTTCCTTCTCTTCTTTGTTTGATGTCAAAACCAAGGAAGAACTTCAACTCTCCCATTGAAGACATCTTGAACTTGGAGGTCATGAGAGCGGAAAATTCCTCATTGAAAGCTTTGTTAGGAGAACCAAAGATAATATCATCAACATATAGTTGGCATACAAACAACTCCCCTTGACCTTCTTAGTAAAAAGAGTGGGGTCGATTTGTCCTACTTCAAAGCCACGATCTTGTAGCAACTCGGTAAGGTGATCATACCACGCACGTGGGGCTTGTTTAAGGCCATAGAGTGCCTTATCGAGTTGATACACATGATCCGGGAAGTAGGGGTCCTCGAACCCTGGGGGTTGCTTAACATAGACCAACTCATTAATAGGACCATTAAGAAAAGCACTTTTCACATCCATTTATTGCAACTTAAAGTTGTGATGGGAAGCATAAGCAATCAACAAACGAATGGATTCAAGACGAGCAACGGGAGCAAAGGTTTCACCGTAGTCGATACCCTCGACTTGGGAGTAGCCTTGTGCTACCAATCTCGCCTTGTTGCGAATGATGTTCCCATGAGCATCTTGCTTGTTCTTGAAGATCCACTTGGTTCCAATGACGTTGTGGTTCCCCGATGGTCTTGGCACCAATCTCCACACCTTGTTGTACTCGAAGTTGTTGAGTTCTTCATGCATGGCATTGAGCCAATCCGAGTCTTCGAGCGCCTCATAGACCTTTTGGGGTTCAACACAAGAGACAAACGCGTGATGTTCACAATAGTTTGTTAATTTTCTACGAGTGCTTACCCCCTTTCTTAGGCTTCCAACCACGTTTTCCATGATATGGCCTTGAGTGGTGAGCTTGGAAGCAATCTTCGCGGCACGACGCTCCAATTCCTCCTCGGGTGTGGAAGGAGGAGGGTTAACTTGATCATCTTGAGCGCCGTCTTGAGCTTGTTCTTGATCTTAAGCTTTCTCATGATCTTGAACTTGCTCGAGGGGGAGAACTTGACCTTGGGCATCATTTAGAGGTTCACCAGCATCTTGAGGTTGATCTTGCCCTTGGTCTTGTTCATGAGAATGAGGGCCTTCACTTTGTTCTTCGGAAGCGTGTGGGTCTTGGGGAGGTGATGGCTCCACTTGAGTGGAGCATTGTCCTTCTCCTTCGGCCACAAGGGGTTCCTCAATGGGTAGGATTTGACCAATACCCATTCTTCTTATGGCTTGGGGAGGAATTTCATCACCTACATCACAAGTACCACTTTGATCCACTTGGGAGCCGTTATTTTCGTCAAACTCCACGTTACACGTCTCCTCAATGAGTCCGGTGGACTTGTCGAGGACACGGTAAGCATGAGAGTTTGTAGCATAACCAACAAATATGCCCTCATGAGCTCTAGCCTCAAATTTAGACAAATGAACACCTTTCTTGAGAATGAAACACTTACAACCGAACACCCGGAATACTTGAGGTTGGGCTTGTTGCCGGTGAGTATCTCATAAGGAGTCTTGTTCAAGCCTTTGCGAAGATAGAGCCAATTGGATGCATGACATGCGGTGTTGATGGCTTCGGCCCAAAAGTTGTATGGAGACTTGAACTCCGCCATCATGGTCCTTGCCGCATCCATCAACGTCCGGTTCTTCCTCTCCGCAACACCATTTTGTTGAGGGGTATATGGTGCAGAATATTGATGCTTGATCCCCTCATCACTAAGAAACTCATCCAAGGTGTAGTTCTTGAACTCGGTGCCGTTGTCACTTCTTATTGTCAAGATCTTTGCATCATGTTGATGTTGAGCTTCATTTGCAAAGTCGATGATGGTTTGTTGAGTCTCACTCTTCCTCTTGAAGAAGTATACCCAAGTGTATCTTGAATAATCATCCACAATCACCAAGCAATACTTTCTTCCTCCAAGACTATCAAAATATGGAGGCCCGAAGAGATCCATGTGAAGGAGCTCCAAGGGTCTCTTCGAGTAGATGATGGTTGATGGAGGGTGAGCCTTTTCATGAAGCTTTCCTTTGATACAAGCACTGCAAGCACGATCTTTGGCAAAACTAACATTTGTTAGTCCACAGACATGGTCCCCCTTGAGAAGACTTTGCAAAGATCTCATATTGACGTGGGCTAAACGGCGATGCCAAAGCCATCCCACGTCAACTTTAGCCATTAGGCATGTCGCGGTCTTAGTGGGTCGCTCTGAAAAGTTAATATCAATGTCAAAGAATGTAGCAAAGCCCATGAGTGCAAGTTGACGAATGGAAAGCAAATTGTATGCAAGGGACTCAACAAGCATGACTTTCTCGATCGTTAGATCATGAGAAATGACAACCTTGCCGAGACCCAATACCTTAGAATGTGATGCATCACCCCGATCGACATTGGTGGGCATAGATGGAATCTCTTGCACGTCCACCACCAAGTCCTTGCTCCCGGTCATATGATTTGTTGCTCCACTATCGAGCAACCATGATCCCCCACCGGAAGCAAACACCTACACGAGATCAATGCTTGGTTTTAGGTACCCATTTAGTAATGGGTCCTTTTATGTTAGTAACAAGGGTCTTGGGAACCCAAATAGACCATTCAATGTACTCATAAGGAGAACCAACAAATTTAGCATAAACATGTCCATCACTAGCACGGCACAACACACATGATGGGTTAAAGTCGCCGGCTTTGTTTGAGGGAATGCTTTTGCCCTTTTGGACATCAACTCCCTTCACTTTTTCCTTCCTCTTTCACAAACGTTTGTTTGAGAGAAGGAGGACGTTTGGTCTTGTTGTTCTTCTTCTTCTTGCTCTTGGACTTGGGTGCAAACCCAATTCCTTATTTGGCCACAACTTCCTTTTGATTTCTCAAAAGGTTGTTGAGGTTCTTCTCACCTTGAATGCAAGTCACAAGGCCTTTCTCAAGTTGATCCTTCAACTTGGCATTCTCCTCCACAAGATGCACATGCTCACAACACGGGTTAGTAGCACATGCATTATCAATTAATACCATATGAGGAAAGGTGGCCTTTTCCTTGATTAGCTTAACTTGGAGTTGAGCATGAGACTCTTTGAGGTTAGCATGAGTACCCTTCAAGACCTTGTGGGCCTTGTCAAGTATCACAAACTCCTCTTTGAGTCTAGCATGATCAACCCCAAGTTTAGCCTTCTCGGAGGTTAGCACACGAGACACGACAAGAGCATGATAAGGATCTTTCTTTAACTTAGCATGGTCATCATTGTGTGACTCCTCAAGAGTCAAACGATGCACACACTCTTCCTCAAGAGTATTAGAGAGATCCGATATCTCATCGGCATAGTCACGACTATGACCTTCCATCTTGGAGATGGTTTCTTCGTGAGCCTCGATCATGTCATTGGCCTCACCAAGTTGTTCCAAGAGAGCAACAAAGTGCTTCTTGGACTTACCCTTGAGCTTACTCATAAAAGACTCAAATTCATTCACTTCCTCATTAGACTCAACATGTTCATCAATGCAATCCTCCAAGGAGGGATTAGTAATGATGGTGGTTGTGATGTTGGGAGTTACCTTGTTTGAAGCTTTAGCCATGAGGCATTTGGCGGTGATGTTTTCGTTGGGTGATTCGAAGAGAGACACCCGTGGAGTAGTAGCAATGGCAACGGACGCCATGGCCATTGCTTCTTCATTTTCATCATCATCGTCATCCTCTTGGTATTCTTCTTGAACCACCAACCCACGAGTGGGAGTCTTCTTGGTGAAGTTTTTCTTGTTGGGGAAGGACTTAGCTTTGTCTTTTCGGATGAACTTGCCACCGTTGTCTTCCCGCTTCTCGTAAGGACAATCTGCAACGAAATGGCTCACATTGCCACAGTTGAAGCAAGTTCTAACTCATTGCTTGCCCTTGACGCCACTTGAGTTGTTCTTGTTGAAGTTGGGCCTTGAACTCTTCTTGCTCCAAAATTGTCTTGAAGCAAGGGCCATGTGCTCATGGTAATCAAATTTGGTGTCTTCGGGGTTGCTTTCCTCATATTCCACCTCTTCCTATTCTTCCATAATAACCTTGGCCTTCAAAGCAAGGTTAGGCTTCTTTGCCCTTTGAGAACGGAGCACCACATTGTCGGCGGTCTTGTCCAAGATGCTCATTGCAACGAACTCATCCAACACTTCACTTGAGGTCATGGAGTGGAAGTCCGGTCGTTGACGAATGACGGAGGACATGGCCTTGTTGTAGGGCATCATGGCCTTGAGGAACTTTCGCTTGATCCAATTGTCATCCGCGTCCTTGCTTCCATGATCTCGTAGTGCGACCGCGAGTTTGGTCACTCTTCGAAAGAGCTCACGAGGTTCTTCATCTTCTTTCATTGCAAACTCATCCGCTTCATCTTGCACCACTTCATAGTTGGAGCGTTGAATGCTAGCACTTCCTCGATAGAGACCCTCGACACATTTCCATGCTTCTTTAGCCATGACAAGCGGTCGGAGGTGAGGAAGATCTTCGGGAAGGATAGCATCTTGGATGATGAAGAGAGCACTCTCATTGAATTGATTGTCCACGGCTTCTCGAGGGGTGAAGTTGCTTGGGTCATGAGGATAAAAACCTTCTTCAATGAGTCTCCAAAGGTTAGTGTTCACATGTTTTAAATGACGCTTAAAGCGATAGACCCAAGAATCAAAATCTTCATGTTTCTCATATTTAGGAGGAGGACCGGCATGATTCAAATGAGTGGAGGGGATTGGCCCTCCATAAGTTGGAGGTTCCACATGGGCAAAGATGTCGGTACCATTTCTACCACTAATAGAAGGACTCTTTTCAATGTTAGCTTCCCCCTTGTCGGAGGTAGCATCCGTCACCTTGTTGGTGGGATCACCCACTTTCATCGGCGAGGTAGATTATTTAAGTCCTTCTAGGAATTCCTTAAACATGTCCTTGACCTCGGTCGTCATGGAGGTTTTCAATGTTTCCAAAGCCATATTGAATTCCTCACGTGAGATCGAGTTACCCCCATCTCCCGTAGATGAGATTGGATTCGCACCGGAGTGCTCTCCCACCTCATCTACGACATCAACCATACTCTTCGGACGGTAAAGCCCTTAAAAAGAGACGAGGCTCTGATACCAATTGAAAGGATCGATATGGTTGACTAGAGGGGGGGTGAATAGGCAACTAACAATTTTTAAGCTTTTCTTATCAAATTAAACTTTGCAACAAAATAGGTTGTCTAGATGTGCAACTAAGTGAGCAACCTATATGATGCAATAACAACTAGCACATATGCAAGCAAAGGATGTAACACAAGAAAGCTTGCAAAAGTAAAGGCACGAAATAATCAAGAGTGAAGCCGGTGGAGACGAGGATGTGTTACCGGAGTTCCTTCCTTTTAAGGGGAAGTATGTCTCCGTTAGAGCGGTGTGGAGGCACAATGCTCCCCAAGAAGCCACTAGGGCCACCGTATTCTCCTCACGCCCTCACACAATGCGAGATGCCGTGATTCCACTATTGGTGCCCTTGAAGGCGGCGACCGAACCTTTACAAACAAGGTTGGGGCAATCTCCACAACAATCGGAGGCTCCCAACAACACCACGAAGCTTCACCACATTGGAGTATGGCTTCGAGGTGACCTCAACCGTCTAGGGTGCTCAACCACCCAAGAGTAACAAGATCCGCTAGAGATAAGTGGGGGGAATCAAATATCCTGTGGTGGAAGTGTAGATCAGGCCCTTGTCACCCAATCCCGAGCAAATCAACAAGTTTGATTTGCTAGGGAGAGAGATCGGGCGAAAATGGAGCTTGGAGCAACAATGAAGCTTTTTAGTGGAAGAGGTAGTCAACTAGAGGTAGAAGACACCCCTTATATAGTCGTGGGAAAAATCCAACCATTATCCACATGTTCAGCCCGACACACGGTACTACCGCTCCGGGGGCGCGGTTCTACCGCGAGGAAAAACGAACAAACTTGGAAAAATGCAAAGTTAACATTTTTGAACTTTCTGAACATTTGTTCAGAACAAAAAAATAAACATGATAACAAAAAGAAAAATAAACAAAATAAAAAGGAAAGAAACAAAAGTATATACAAAAAAAGGACAAAATGAAAGAAAAGAAAAACAAAAAATGTGAAAGAAACTGCAAAAGAAAAAAAAAAGAGAAAAACGAATCAGGAGCCTTGTAGAAGGTTCCCAAGACTGGAGAAAACCGGCCTGGAACGTCCAGAAGGTTACCGGAACGGGAAACAGAAAGCCATTGCTTCTGGGCCGGACCACTTCACTTTATCTCGAGCGGTGCCTGTGCATTGCGGTGACAATTTTCCTGGGAGTTCCTATGTGACGTGTTCTGCGTCAAATTGCCGCGATTTCGCACGCGTATGCCGTCCGCGTGTGATGATTGGGCCGGCCCATTGCAATGCGCCACAGAAACCAGGTGAAAAAAATGGCAAACACGTAGGCGCGACCGCTGGGAATTGAACACAGGATCACAACCTTGTGCTCGCTCGGTGCTAGCCACTACGCTATAAGAGCTCAGTTGACAAAAGAACAGCGAAAATCTAAAAGAACTAAAGAATGTATAAGATTTAACACTGTTTGAAAAAAATATCCTTTACCATTTTCCAAATTTTGAATAATTTTTTAAACATACGGTTTTGTTTTGACAAAAGCAAACAATTTTATGATATTGTGCAAACAAATTTTAAAACAGGAAATTCTTTGAAAAAATATAACAGTTTTTCAAATATGAACATTTTTTTGGAAAAATGGACATTCTTTTGCATCCGCGAACAAATTTTGAAACTCTGAACAGATTTAGGAAAGTGTGAACATTATTTGTAATTTGCAAAAGAGTGAACAAAATTTCAAAACAAGATCATTTTCTGAACTTATGAACAAATTTTTGAAAGTGAACTTCTTTTAAAATGTATATTTTGAAAATGTGCAAATAGTTTTTGAATTTCTGCACAATTTTCGGCAAAAGGAACTTTTCTTAATATATGTTCAAACTATGCAATTTTGAACAAATTTTGAAACCACGAACATTTTTTGAATTCTTGAAAAATATTTGAAACAAGGAAGTTTTCGTGAAATTCCGAACAAAAATTTATAACTACGAACATTTCCAAAAGTTTAGGAAAGCAAACAAATTTTTTAAAAAGCGATTATTTTTTGAAAATATAAAATGTTATGAACTTTGAACATTTTTTTAAAGGAGAAAACAATTTTTCGAAAATCTTAATGTTTTTTGAATTTCTGAACAAAATTTGAGAACAGAAACATTTTTTGAAAAATGTGAACAAAATTTGAGGACGGAAACATTTTCTGAAAAACTTGAACAAATTTTGAACAATTCGAACATTTTTTAAATTCCAGAAAAAGCGGTATAAACTAAAAAAAAGAAACAAAAAATACAAAAAAGAAGAGAAAAACAAAAAGTAAAAAAGAAAGAGGAACTGAAAAAGAAAAATCCGGTTTAGGAACCTTCTAGAATGTTCCCAAAACCGGAAAAACTGGCTAGAAACAAAAGAGATAGTTGTTGACAAACTTGTAGTGCCGGATTTAAAGAACTAAAAGGAGTAGCGAAATATGAACTTTGGTTAAGAATTTACGAACAAGATTCCTTTCGAACACGTTTTTCCATTATGGCCCAAATTAAGAAATTACGAACAAAAGGACCAAAGTTCGAAAATTTTCTGAATATTTTTTAATTTTGACAAAAATTTAAAATCCGGAACATTTTTTGAATTTAGGGAACAATATTTTAAAATTGAGAACAAATTTGAACATAAATATTTTCTAAAAGTACGAACATTTTTTGAATCTTGAGAACAAACTTTGAAACGAAGAACAAATTTGGATAATTTCTTAATGCATGAATGTTTTTTGAATCTTGAGAACAAATTTATGAATGAAAAGAACATTTTTTGAACAAAAAATTAAAATTCCGAACATTTTTGATATTTAGAGAACAAAATTTTCAAATTCACAACAAAATTTGAACATAAATATTTTCTACAAGTACGAACATTTTTTTGAATCTCGAGAAGAAATTTTGAAACGAAGAACAAATTTGGACAATTTCTTAAAGCATGAACATTTTTTGAATCTTGAGAACAAATTTATGAATGAAAAGAACATTTTTTGAACAAACTTGTTCATGAACATTTTTCAAAATTTTGAACATTTTTGTAAAAGCGTGAACATTTTTTTGAAAGAGAAGACATAAACTTGAAAAACAAAAGAGAAAAAAAGAAAATTACAAGAAACAGAAATAGAAAAAAAAAGAAAATAAAAAACCGGTTAAGGAACCTTCTAGAAGGTTCCCAAAACCGGAAAAAACCCAGCTGGGAACCTCTAGAAGGTTCCCAAAACCGGGAGCGCTGGTTAAACGGGCCGGCCCGTTGCGTCGCTGCTCGGTCGCTCGCCTGTGCGAAGCGCCGGCAGTTTGACGCAATGAGCGGCATATAGGATTTTCCAATTTTCCTCAACCAGCAGCAAATAGGAAAAGCGGATTTTTTTTTAATTCTGCGTTTAGAAAAAACAGCAAAAAGTAATCTAAAATGGGCCGGGGCAGCACGCTTCAGGCGCCCGTTTGCAAGATATAGTATAATGGGCGCCTGAAGCGCCAAATAGGAAACCCCAGTTTTTGTTCTTCGTTTGTTCACATGTGTTTTTTTTATAAATTTATTGGCTTTTTATTTGTACTTTTAATTTCTATTTCTCCAAATACATTTAGACTTCATTTAATATACATGGTGTGCACTTTCTGTACTCTCATCAGACTATCATGAAAAAAAAGTACATGTCGAACATTTTTTAAATACACGATGAGCATTTTATCAACTATGGTTTTAAGAAATTTTATGAATAAAATAAACGTTTCGAAATAAAAGTCAAATATCTTTTTTGAATGTTATAATTTTTTTGTATATTATGTGAATATTTAATATATCGTATTAACACTTTATGAAATGTTACAAACATATTTAGAACTACTACCCTGTTTTAATTGTCAATTGTACTATTTTTATTGGCACTAAATATTTTTCAAAATTTACACGAAAATTTTCTTTACATTGTAAGAAAATTTTAAAATTACAAAAAGCTTATTTTCAAAACCTATGAATTTTATTTAATGTGACGATCACTTTTTTGAATTGCACAATACATTTTTTTTAAAATTGTGCGGAAACAATTTACAATGTATAATTGTTTTATAAAATACCACAAACAAGGTTTAAAGCAGGGAGATATTAAAATGCCATGAACATTTTTTTGGAATGTACAAACATTTTTTTTAATTGGATGAATAAAAGATCACACTTCGCTACTATGTTCTAAGTGAAAATTTAAATACATTAATTTTCTAAAGCATATGTATTTAGAATATTCTAAATATAAATAAGAGTATATAGAAAATAATAGGCTACGTGTGTGCTGTGTCTGAGTGTATGTGCGCATGGTACCGTAAAAAAAAGTCTGTGTGCATGGTTATGGGGCTGGCCCATTTTGGAAGTGCCTGAGTCAAGAGAAAGTCTGAGGGTTAGTTTGGATGGTGTCCTGGACGTTATGCCTGGAAAATTTTCACGCCTGAGAGCTGCCTGATGCGGTAGTGCTTTCATGCCTGGTTAGGCTGGCCTAGACTAGCTGTGTTTGGTTCATAGCCTAGCATGGCAGCTTTTTAAATGGGCCATAAAGTCACAAGTCCAACATGCAACTGCTGATTTGCCTCGGTATTGACGCCCAGACTGCTGCACTTGTGCACCAGGCTACCTGTCTCATACGCCTGGCCCAGGCTAAGCAAGTTGCCTGGATAAAAAACTCAGGCTAATCAATGTCCGCAGGAACCAGGCCAGGCTAGCATATGTTTCACCAGGACATGAAACAAACAAAGTCCAGGCAGTTCCCAGGCAGGCTCCAGGCCAGGCATTTTTTAGTCAGGACTTGATCCAAACACGCTCTGAATCACTTGTTAATGGGTGCCTCTAGTAAAGTTAAAAAAAGAAAATATCACTTCTACCTTTGTTGGTTGCCACAAGTGCGCACTGCCGCATAGTTTCTCAAAATATTTTATCTCTTAAATCGTGAGTTCGAAACCCTACCGTTTTCACTGCTGTATTTCTTGCCAAGATCTTCGATATTAGATCCCATGTTAATAGGTTTCGAAAAGCTTTTTATTTCCATGAAACCATAGAAAAAACCAGAAGAAAAACAAACTGAGCTGGCAATGAATTTTTTCCCACCTTTTTTTGCCTGCAAATCTATGCCTCTCGTGGAAGCATAAAAAACGTGTTTTTCTTTATCTTTCCGAGACGCACAACTATGTCGCGAAAGCAAACCTATGCCTTCACGAGAAACATATATGTGCCTCTCGTGAAAGAAAAAAAAGTGTATTACTCCTTTCCGAGAGGTGCCTCTCGCGGGAGCAAACTTTTGCCTCCACAAGAAGCAAAAATGTGCCTCTCGTGGAAGCAAAAAAACATGTTTTTTAGAGGCACAACGGAAGCAAACCAGCCTACGCCTCTCGAAAAAAACACATGATTTTCCCTTTTGAGAGGCACAACTGTGCCTCTCACGGAAGCAAAAGAAACACATTTTTTCACGCAAAATAAAAAAATTTCCCTTCAAAATCTCAGAAAAAACATGAGAAAACTGAAAAGCCGAAAACACTCTGGGAAAACCATCTAAAATACGAAAACTCGTACAGAAAAATTTAAAAGCAAAATTCTGATGGAGCGCCCAACACTTGACACGCGGTGGCTGCTGAGAGCACGCCCACCAAAAAATGACCCTTGAACGGCTCCCGTAAGGGGTATGATGAGGACATCACTACCACAGTTACACACACAGCCCCTGCTGCTACATACATGAGACCAATTACTAGAGCTCGTGCACACCAATTAAATTATTAGTTATTTTCGTTTCTTAGTAACGATTCTAATGTTCATGAGAATATGATGCTGCCTAAATTAGATACATTTGTTTTGCTTACAAGTGAAGGGCCTAGCTTCGACAAGAAGGATAAACATTGTTGCATGATTAAGCATGAAGATGATGGCATGCACAAGGAGAACAAGAACAGAGTTCATGATGGAGTTTTCAGCACTTCTGAGCCACCATGATGACGTACAAGGACATGGACGTAATATACAAGTTGTCCTTTCATAAATTTTGTCCATAAATTAATATAGGTCTTGCGCTACCTTATTTTTGAGCCAGGCCCATGTAATTTTGAAACGACTAGGGAGTTGTTTTCGTCCCTCCTCTCTTCCCCCCTACAAACACACCTCTTAAGGCACCGTTTAGACTTTGGATTTTGTTTAGATTAAAACTTCGCCATAGTTGCAACTTCGCACGCTTCGTTTGTGTTCTACGATCAGACAAAGACGTCACATAACCCCACCTTCACTAATAAAACCTTCCTCTTATATTCGCAATATCCAGATTGCAATTTCAGTTTCTTACTTGTTCTTTATTTGCATGCAGGAAACAGACCCTCGTGGTCAGGTTGATAGTGCTCCCGCATGGTCAATAATCTCTCAGAATTGGTTTTGCGATTGCTAAGACATGACTTCCTCACACGTTCGTAGTCGGATCGTCAAAGTCTACTCCAACAAAAATGATAGCCGCCATCTCATCGAAAGACGGGTTAGAGTGTGCTCCTCCTTGTTTACGTGCAGCGCCATGATTTTGTTAGTGTTCTAGGCTCGCGTCAGCATGGTCTAGTTTAGGACCAGCACAGTACCGTCGTTGAGCAGTTATTCAACTTTGCGTCTCCGAATTGATTATTTTTGACCCTTTTTGCTACCATATATTAAGCCTTCCAGCTCCACATACATCTACATCATGTGTTTGACATTACTTGGCAATCGCTCTATCCGAACTTTGAGAGTTTTGACTACAACAGTTACCGATCACCACTTGCTGCTTGGTACGAACTAGTAAGAATTTGACATTTGCTTGAGGAATTTGTGACTCACGACCACCACTTCCTAGTAGTGATCACATTCTTGTTTGTTTCTCTTGCTGCTAACCATGCCAGGGTCACAAGCGGATGAGCTGGACTGGGAGAACATCACGAACAAGGAGTCCATGGTAAATTTCAGGAAATGTTGGGTGAACAGGTGCAGACGTGATGAGCATCTTTGGAAAGGCACTATAAAGGATATATGAAATTGAGAAGAGAATTGACACCAAGTTGTATGCCAAGTTTGGTGTAGTGTTCCCGCGTCTACCACCATCTGTTGCCTCTGCTGCACCATTGCAGCAGCAACAACCTCCATGTTGCGATCCAGTAGGATGAGCAAAGCGTGTTCCTCTTGAGGAAGGCCAAACTTCTGGTGCTGCTGCTACTATTGTTGTTGCTTCTATTGCTCCTACAGCTAATGTCGAGGAAGAGGACAAGTACGAGGGCGATTATGAGGATGAGGTCGTGCCAAATCATAATTACGTGCAACCACCAGTATGACCAGGTCGTCCACGTGCATATAATCGCAAAAGGGCTGCACCACCAACCGTGCACCATACCGTACCAATACGGAGGAGATGAAGGAGATTATGCGTCGAGTACATGAGCTGCTTGATAAAGGTTATATACGCGAATCCCAAGTCCTTGTGTTGTTCCTAATATACTAGTGCTAAAAAAGGATGGTACATCGCGTATGTGTGTTGATTGTAGAGGCATTAATAATACTATTCGTTATCATCATCTTATTCCTAGGCTAGATGATATGCTTGATGAATTGAGTGGCTCTACAATTTTCTTCAAAGTTGATTTGCGTAGTGGATACCATCAAATTCTTATGAAATCGGGAGATGAATGGAAAATAACATTTAAAACTAAGTTTGGCTTATATGAGTGGTTAGTCATGCCTTTTGGGTTAACTAATGCACCTGGTACTTTCATGAGATTAATGAACAAAGTTTTACGTGTTTTCATTGGACAATTTGTCGTAGTCCATTTTGATGATACACTAATTTATAGTAGATCTTTGGAGAAACATTTGGAACATTTACGTGATGTTTTTATTGCTTTAAGTGATACACTTTTGTTTGTTAACCTTGGAAAGTGCACCTTTTGCACCGACCGAGTATCTTTTCTTGGCTATGTTGTTACTCCACACGGAATTGAAGTTGATAAAGCCAAGATTGAAGCTATTGAGAGTTGGCCACAACCCAAAACGGTCACACAAGTGAGGAGTTTTCTTCGACTCGCTGGTTTCTATAAGCATTTTGTGAGAGATTTCAGCACCATTGTTATACCTCTCAATGAGCTTACAAAGAAGGATGTGCCTTTTGTTTGGGGTACCGCACAGGAAGAAGCCTTCACGGTATTGAAACATAAGTTGACACAAGCTCCATTACTCTAACTTCCTGATTTTAATAAGACTTTTGAGCGTGAATGTGATGCTAGTGGAATTGGATTAGGAGGTGTGTTATTACAAGATGGTAAACCTGTTGCATACTTTTCTAAAAAATTGAGTGGGCCTAGTCTGAACTGTTCTACTTATGATAAGGAATTACATGCACTTGTTCAGACTTTGAAAACATGGCAACATTATTTATGGACCAAAGAATTTGTTCCTTGTTGCACTACATATCAAAAAGCTAAGTCATGACTCAATCCTCATGATTTATATATGCCTTTGCCTGTACCTAGTGTTCCATGGGAGGATATATTTATGGACTTTGTTTTAGGTTTACCTCGAACAAAGAAGGGGAGGGATAGCATTTTTGTTGTCGTGGATAGATTTTTGAAAATGGCACATTTTATACCATGTCATAAAAGTGATGTTGCTGCTAATGTTGCTGATTTGTTCTTTCATGAAATTATTCTCTCGCATGGTGTGCCAAGTGCAATTGTTTTAGACCGTGATACTAAATTCTTAGCCACTTTTTGAGATGTTTATGGGCTAAGTTGGGGATTATATGTCTCCAATGTATCTATATTTTTTGATTGTTCCATGCTGTTATAGTATCGATCTTGGATGTTTTATATGCAATTATATGCCATTATATATCATTTTTTGGGACTAACCTATTAACTTAGTGCCAAGTGCCAGTTGCTGTTTTTTGCCTGTTTTTCGTTTTCCAGGAAATCGGTACCAAACAAAGTCCAAATGGCACGAAACATTTTGAAGATTTTTTCCGGACATAAGAGACACTAGAAGCTTCGGGAGGAAGTTAGAAGATGAAGGGGGTGGCATGAGCCACCAGGGTGGGTCCAGGAGGGTAGGCGCCCTGCTACCTTGTGGGCCCCTCGTTGCTCTGTTTGACCTAACTCTGACTCTATAAATTCTCTAAAATCGGGAAACCAACAGAGAGCCACCCAAAACACTTTTTCCGCCTGTGCAATTTTCTATTCTCGCAAGATCCCATCTGGAGGCCTTTTTTGGCACTCTGCCAGAGGGGGAATCAATCATGGAGGTCTTGTACATCAACCTTGTTGCCCCTCCGATGATGTGTGAGTAGTTTACGACAGACCTGCGGGTCCATAGCTAGTAGCTAGATGGCTTCTTATCTCTCTTTGACCTTCAATGCAATGTTCTCCTCAATGTTCTTGGAGATCTATCCGATGTAATCCTTTTTTGCGGTGTGTTTGTTGGGATCCGATGAATTGCGAGTTTATGATCAGATTATCCATGAATATTATTTGAGTCTTCTCTGAACTCTTTTATGCATGATTATTATAGCTTTGTATTTCTCTCCGATCTTTTGATTTGGTTTGGCCAACTAGATTGATATATCTTGCAATGGGAGAGGTGCTTTGTGATGGGTTCAATCTTGCGGTGATTTATATCCCAATGACAGAAGGGGACAAGAAACGTATTCGTATTGTTGCCATTAAGGATAAAATGATGGGGTTTATTCATATTGCTTGAGTTTACTTTGTCTAGATCATGTCATCTTGCTTAAGGCGTTACTCCGTGTTGGGGAACGCGGTAATTTCAAAAAAAAATCTACGGTCACGCAAGATCTATGTAGGTGATGCATAGCAATGCGAGGGGAGAGTGTGTCCATGTACCCTCGTAGACTGAAAGCGGAAGCATTTCAATAACGCGGTTGATGTAGTCGAACTTCTTCGCGATCCAACCGATCAAGTATCGAACGTACGACACCTCCACATTCAGCACAGTTCAGCTTGATGACGTCCCTCGTGCTCTTGATCCAATTGAGGATGAGGGTGAGTTTCGTTAGCACGACGACATGGTGATGGTGATGATGATGTTATCGGCACAGGGCTTCACCTAAGCTCTATGATGGTATGATCGAGGTGTGTAACTGTGGAGGGGGGCACCGCACACGGTTAAGAGAAACTTGTGTGTTCTAGGGTGCCCCCTGCCCCCGTATATAAAGGATCAAGGGGGAGGCCGTCCGGCCCCTAGGGGCGCCCCCCAAGATGAGGAGTCCTACTAGGACTTCTTAGTCCTAGTAGGATTCCACTTCCACGGAGAGAGGGGGAAGGAAGGAGAGGGAGAGGGAGTAGGAAAGGGGGGCGCCGCCCCCTTCCCTTGTCCTATTCGGACTCCAAGAGGAGGGCACGGCCTGCCCTAGCCGCCCTCCTCTCTCTCCACTAAGGCCCATGGTGGACCATTAGTTCCCCGGGGGGGGGGGGGGGGGGGAGGGGGGGAGGGGTCCGGTAACCCCTTCGGCACTCCGGTTTTATCCGAAACTTCGCGGAACTCTTCTAGTGTCCAAATAACATGGTCCAATATATTGTAGGGTAACGTAGTAATTTCAAAAAAAATCCTACACACACGCAAGATCATGGTGATGATATAGCAACGAGGGGAGAGTGTTGTCTACGTACCCTCGTAGACCGAAGCGGAAGCGTTGACGCAACATAGAGGAAGTAGTCGTACGTCCTCCCGGTCCGACTGATCCAAGCACCGTTACTCCGGCACCTCCGAGTTCTTGACACGCGTACAGCTCGATGACGCACCCTCGATCTCCAATCCAGTAGAGGTTCCGAGGGGGAGTTCCGTCAGCACGACGGCGTGGTGACGATCTTGATGTTCTCCAGTCGCAGGGCTTCGCCTAAGCACCGCTACAATATGATCGAGGTGTAATATCGTGGAGGGGGGCACCGCACACGGCTAAGGAACGATCAATGATCAACTTGTGTGTTCTAGGGTGCCCCCTACCCCCGTATATAAAGGAGGGAGGGAGGAGGTGGCCGGCCCCAAGGGGGGGCGCGCCATGGGGAGGGGAAACCTACTCCAAGTAGGTTTCCCCCTTTTTTCCTTATCTTATTTGGAGGGGGAAGGAAGGAGTACTAGTATTAGGAAGTAGTACTAGTAGTAGGAAGGAAGAGAGGGGGAAGGAGAAAGGAAAGGGGGGGCCGGCCCTCCTCCCCAATTCGGATTGGGCTTGGGGGGGCGCTCCCCCCTCCCTTGCTCCTTCTCTCTTCCTCCTACATGGGCCCAATAAGGCCCATATACCTCCCGGGGGGTTCCGGTAACCTCCCGGAGCTCCAAACTTCTCCGGAACCTTTCCGGTGTCCAAATATATCCGTCCAATATATCAATCTTTATGTCTCGACCATTTAGAGACTCCTCGTCATGTCCGTGATCATATCCGGGACTCCGAACAAACTTCGGTACATCAAAATACATAAACTCATAATATAATTGTCATCGAAACCTTAAGCGTGCGGACCCTACGGTTCGAGAACAATGTAGACATGACCGAGACACGTCTCCGGTCAATAACCAATAGCGGGACCTGGATGCCCATATTGGTTCCTACATATTCTACGAAGATCTTTATCGGTCAAACCGCATAACAACATACTTTGTTCCCTTTGTCATCGGTATGTTACTTGCCCGAGATTTGATCGTCGGTATCCAATACCTAGTTCAATCTCGTTACCGGCAAGTCTCTTTACTCGTTCTGTAATACGTCATCTCATAACTAACTCATTAGTTACATGCTTGCAAGGCTTAGGTGATGAGTATTACCGAGAGGGCCCAGAGATACCTCTCCGACAATCGGAGTGACAAATCCTAATCTCGAATTATGCTAACTCAACATGAACCTTCGGAAACACCTGTAGATCACCTTTATAATCACCCAGTTACGTTGTGACGTTTGGTAGCACACAAAGTGTTCTTCCGGTACACGGGAGTTGCACAATCTCATAGTTGCAGGAACTTTGTATAAGTCATGAAGAAAGCAATAGCAGTATACTAAACGATCAAGTGCTAGGCTAACAAAATGGGTCATGTCAATCACATCATTCTTCTAATGTTGTGATCCCACTAATCAAATGACAACACATGTCTATGGTCAGGAAACATGACCATCTTTGATTAATGAGCTAGTCAAGTAGAGGCATACTAGTGACTATATGTTTGTCTATGTATTCACACATGTATCATGTTTCCGGTTAATACAATTCTAGCATGAATAATAAACATTTATCATGATATGAGGAAATAAATAATAACTTTATTATTGCCTCTAGGGCATATTTCCTTCAGTCTCCCACTTGCACTAGAGTCAATGATCTAGATTACATAGTAATGATTCTAACACCCATGGAGTCTTGGTGCTGATCATGTTTTGCTCGTGAGAGAGGCTTAGTCAACGGGTCTGCAACATTCAGATCCGTATGTATCTTGCAAATCTCTATGTCTCCCACTTGGACTTGGTCCCGAATGGAATTGAAGCGTCTCTTGATGTGCTTGGTCCTCTTGTGAAATGTGGATTCCTTTGCCAAGGCAATTGCACCAGTATTGTCACAGAAGATCTTCATTGGTCCCGATGCACTAGGTATGACACCTAGATCGGAAATGAACTCCTTCATCCAGACTCCTTCATTTGCTGCTTCAGAAGCAGCTATGTACTCCGCTTCACATGTAGATCCCGCCACGACGCTTTGTTTAGAACTGCACCAACTTACAGCTCCACCGTTTAATAAAAACACGTATCCGGTTTGTGATTTAGAATCGTCCGGATCAGTGTCAAAGCTTGCATCGACGTAACCATTTACGACTAGCTCTTTGTCACCTCCATATACGAGAAACATATCCTTAGTCCTTTTCAGGTATTTCAGGATGTTCTTGACCGCTGTCCAGTGATCCACTCCTGGATTACTTTGGTACCTTCCTGCTAAGCTTATTGCTAAGCATACGTCAGGTCTGGTACACAGCATTGCATACATGATAGAGCCTATGGCTGAAGCATAGGGAACATTTTTCATTTTCTCTCTATCTTCTGCTGTGGTCGGGCATTGAGTTCGACTCAACTTCACACCTTGTAGCACAGGTAAGAATCCTTTCTTTGCCTGATCCATATTGAACTTTTTCAATATTTTGTCAAGGTATGTGCTTTGTGAAAGTCCTATTAAGCGTCTTGATCTATCTCTATAGATCTTGATGCCTAATATGTAAGCAGCTTCTCCGAGGTCTTTCATTGAAAAACTCTTATTCAAGTATCCCTTTATGCTATCCAGAAATTCTATATCATTTCCAATTAATAATATGTCATCAACATATAAAACTAGAAATGCTACAGAGCTCCCACTCACTTTCTTGTAAATACATGCTTCTCCAAAAGTCTGTATAAAACCATATGCTTTGATCACACTATCAAAACGTTTATTCCAACTCCGAGATGCTTGCACCAGTCCATAAATGGAACGTTGGAGCTTGCACACTTTGTCAGCACCTTTTGGATCAACAAAACCTTCCGGCTGCATCATATACAACTCTTCTTCTAGAAATCCATTCAAGAATGCAGTCTTGACATCCATTTGCCAAATTTCATAATAGTGAAATGCAGCAATAGCCAACATGATTTGGATAGACTTAAGCATCGCTACGGGTGAGAAAGTCTCATCGTAGTCAACCCCTTGAACTTGTCGAAAACCTTTCGCAACAAGTCGAGCTTTATAGACAGTAACATTACCATCAGCGCCAGTCTTCTTCTTAAAGATCCATTTATTCTCAATGGCTTGTCGATCATCGGGCAAGTCAACCAAAGTCCATACTTTGTTTTCATACATGGATCCTATCTCAGATTTCATGGCCTCCAGCCATTTTGCGAAATCTGGGCTCATCATCGCTTCCTCATAGTTCGTAGGTTCATCATGGTCAAGTAACATGACTTCCAGAACAGGATTACCGTACCACTCTGGTGCGGATCTTACTCTGGTAGACCTACGAGGTTCAGCAGAAACTTGATCTGAAGTTTCATGATCAATATCATTAGCTTCCTCACTAGTTGGTGTAGTTGTCACGGGAACCGGTTCTCGCGATGAACTACCTTCCAACAAGGGAGTAGATACAGTTATCTCATCAAGTTCTACTTTCCTCCCACTCACTTCTTTCGAGAGAAATTCTTTCTCTAGAAAGGATCCATTCTTAGCAACAAATGTTTTGCCTTCGGATTTGTGATAGAAGGTGTACCCAACAGTTTCCTTTGGGTATCCTATGAAGACACATTTCTCCGATTTGGGTTCGAGCTTATCTGGTTGAAGTTTCTTCACATAAGCATCGCAGCCCCAAACTTTAAGAAACGACAACTTTGGTTTCTTGCCAAACCATAGTTCATAAGGCGTCGTCTCAACGGATTTTGATGGTGCCCTATTTAACGTGAATGCAGCCGTCTCTAAAGCATAACCCCAAAATGATAGCGGTAAATCGGTAAGAGACATCATAGATCGCACCATATCAAGTAAAGTACGATTACGACGTTTGGACACACCATTTCGTTATGGTGTTCCAGGTGGTGTGAGTTGCGAAACTATTCCGCATTGTTTCAAATGTAAACCAAACTCGTAACTCAAATATTCTCCTCCACGATCAGATCGTAGAAACTTTATTTTCTTGTTACGATGATTTTCTACTTCACTCTGAAATTCTTTGAACTTTTCAAATGTTTCAGACTTGTGCTTCATTAAGTAGATATACCCATATCTGCTCAAATCATCTGGGAAGGTGAGAAAATAACGATATCCGCCACGAGCCTCAACATTCATCGGGCCACATACATCTGTATGTATGATTTCCAACAAATCTGTTGCTCTCTCCATAGTACCGGAGAACGGCGTTTTAGTCATCTTGCCCATGAGGCACGGTTCGCAAGTACCAAGTGATTCATAATCAAGTGATTCCAGAAGTCCATCAATATGGAGTTTCTTCATGCGTTTTACACCGATATGACCTAAACGGCAGTGCCACAAATAAGTTGCACTATCATTATTAACTCTGCATCTTTTGGCTTCAACATTATGAATATGTGTATCACTACTATAGAGATTAAATAAAAATAGACCACTCTTCAAGGGTGCATGACCATAAAAGATATTACTCATATAAATAGAACAACCATTATTCTCTGATTTAAATGAATAACCGTCTCACATCAAACAAGATCCAGATATAATGTTCATGCTCAATGAAGGCACCAAATAACAATTATTTAGGTCTAAAACTAATCCCGATGGTAGATGTAGAGGTTGCGTGCCGACGGCGATCACATCGACTTTGGAACCGTTTCCCACGCGCATCGTCACCTCGTCCTTGGCCAGTGCTCGCTTATTCCGTAGTCCCTGTGTCGAGTTGCAAATATTAGCAACAGAACCAGTATCAAATACCCAGGTGCTACTACGAGCTCTAGTTAGGTACACATCAATAACATGTATATCACATATACCTTTGTTCACTTTGCCATCCTTCTTATCCGCCAAATACTTGGGGCAGTTCCGCTTCCAGTGACCAGTCTGCTTGCAGTAGAAGCACTCAGTTTCAGGCTTAGGTCCAGACTTGGGTTTCTTCTCTTGAGCAGCAACTTGCTTGCTGTTCTTTTTGAAGTTTCCCTTCTTCTTCCCTTTGCCCTTCTTCTTGAAACTAGTGGTCTTGTTGACCATCAACACTTGATGCTCCTTCTTGATTTCTACCTCCGCGGCTTTCAGCATCGCGAAGAGCTCGGGAATAGTCTTGTTCATCCCTTGCATATTATAGTTCATCACAAAGCTCTTGTAGCTTGGTGGCAGTGATTGAAGAATTCTGTCAATGACACTATCATCAGGAAGATTAACTCCCAGTTGAATCAAGTGATTGTTATACCCGGACATTCTGAGTATATGTTCACTGACAGAACTATTCTCCTCCATCTTGCAGCTATAGAACTTATTGGAGACTTCATATCTCTCAATCCAGGCATTTGCTTGAAATATTAACTTCAACTCCTGGAACATCTCATATGCTCCATGACGTTCAAAACGTCGTTGAAGTCCCGGTTCTAAGCCGTAAAGCATGGCACACTGAACTATAGAGTAGTCATCAGCTTTGCTCTGCCAGACGTTCTTAACGTCGTCAGTTGCATCAGCAGCAGGCCTGGCACCTAGCGGTGATTCTAGGACGTAACTCTTCTGTGCAGCAATGAGGATAATCCTCAGGTTACGGACCCAGTCCATGTAATTGCTACCATCATCTTTCAACTTTGCTTTCTCAAGGAACGCATTAAAATTCAACGGAACAACAACACGAGCCATCTATCTACAAACAAACATAGACAAGCAAGATACTATCAGGTACTAAGTTCATGATAAATTTAAGTTCAATTAATCATATTATTTAAGAACTCCCACTTAGACAGACATCTCTCTAGTCATCTAAGTGATTACGTGATCCAAATCAACTAAACCATAACCGATCATCACGTGAGATGGAGTAGTTTTCAATGGTGAACATCATCATGTTGATCATATCTACTATATGATTCACGCTCGACCTTTCGGTCTCCGTGTTCCGAGGCCATATCTGCATATGCTAGGCTCGTCAAGTTTAACCTGAGTATTCTGCGTGTGCAAAACTGGCTTGCACCCGTTGTAGATGGACGTAGAGCTTATCACACCCGATCATCACGTGGTGTCTCGGCACGACGAACTTTGGCAACGGTGCATACTCAGGGAGAACACTACTTGATAATTTTAGTGAGAGATCATCTTAAAATGCTACCGTCAATCAAAGCAAGATAAGATGCATAAAGGATAAACATCACATGCAATCAATATAAGTGATATGATATGGCCATCATCATCTTGTGCTTGTGATCTCCATCTCCGAAGCACCGTCGTGATCACCATCGTCACCGGCGCGACACCTTGATCTCCATCGTAGCATCGTTGTCGTTACGCCATCTATTGCTTCTACGACTATTGCTACCACTTAGTGATAAAGTAAAGCAATTACAGGGCGTTTGCATTTCATACAATAAAGCGACAACCATATGGCTCCTGCCAGTTGCCGATAACTTCGATTACAAAACATGATCATCTCATACAATAAAAAATAGCATCACGTCTTGACCATATCACATCACAACATGCCCTGCAAAAACAAGTTAGACGTCCTCTACTTTGTTGTTGTAAATTTTACGTGGCTGCTACGGGCTTAAGCAAGAACTAATCTCACCTACGCATCAAAACCACAACGATAGTTTTTCAAGTTGATGCTGTTTTAACCTTCGCAAGGACCGGGCGTAGCCACACTCGGTTCAACTAAAGGTAGAGAAACAGACACCCGCTAGTCACCTGTGTGCAAAGCACGGCGGTAAAACCAGTCTCGTGTAAGCGTACGCGTAATTTCGGTCCGGGCCGCTTCATCCAACAATACCGCTGAACCAAAGTATGACATGCTGGTAAGCAGTATGACTTATATCGCCCACAACTCACTTGTGTTCTACTCGTGCAAATAACATCAAACCATAAAAACCTAGGCTCGGATGCCACTGTAGGGTAACGTAGTAATTTCAAAAAATTTCTTACTCACACGCAAGATCATGGTGATGATATAGCAACGAGGGGAGAGTGTTGTCTACGTACCCTCGTAGACCGAAGCGGAAGCGTTGACGCAACGTAGAGGAAGTAGTCGTACGTCCTCCCGGTCCGACCGATCCAAGCACCGTTACTCCGGCACCTCCGAGTTCTTGACACGCGTACAGCTCGATGACGCACCCTCGATCTCCAATCCAGTAGAGGTTCCGAGGGGGAGTTCCGTCAGCATGACGGCGTGGCGACGATCTTGATGTTCTCCAGTCGCAGGGCTTCGCCTAAGCACTGCTACAATATGATCGAGGTGTAATATCGTGGAGGGGGGCACCGCACACGGCTAAGGAACGATCAATGATCAACTTGTGTGTTCTAGGGTGCCCCCCTACCCCCGTATATAAAGGAGGGAGGGAGGAGGTGGCCGGCCCCAAGGGGGGGCGCGCCATGGGGAGGGGAAACCTACTCCAAGTAGGTTTCCCCCTTTTTTCCTTATCTTATTTGGAGGGGGAAGGAAGGAGTACTAGTATTAGGAAGTAGTACTAGTAGTAGGAAGGAAGAGAGGGGGAAGGAGAAAGGAAAGGGGGGGGGGCGGCCCCCCTCCCCAATTTGGATTGGGCTTGGGGGGGCGCGCCCCCCTCCCTTGCTCCTTCTCTCTTCCTCCTACATGGACCCAATAAGGCCCATATACCTCCCGGGGGGTTCCGGTAACCTCCCGGAGCTCCAAACTTCTCCGGAACCTTTCCGGTGTCCAAATATATCCGTCCAATATATCAATCTTTATGTCTCGACCATTTCGAGACTCCTCGTCATGTCCGTGATCATATCCGGGACTCCGAACAAACTTCGGTACATCAAAATACATAAACTCATAATATAATTGTCATCGAAACCTTAAGCGTGCGGACCCTACGGTTCGAGAACAATGTAGACATGACCGAGACACGTCTCCGGTCAATAACCAATAGCGGGACCTGGATGCCCATATTGGTTCCTACATATTCTACGAAGATTGTCGGTGTCAAAACCGGCGGATCTCGGGTAGGGGGTCCCAAACTGTGCGTCTAGGCGGATGGTAACAGGAGACGAGGGACACAATGTTTTACCCAGGTTCAGGCCCTCTCGATGGAGGTAAAACCCTACGTCCTGCTTGATTAATATTGATGATATGGGTAGTACAAGAGTAGATCTACCACGAGATCAAGGAGGCTAAACCCTAGAAGCTAGCCTATGGTATGATTGTTGAGATGTAATGTTCGTGCTACGGACTAAGGCCCTCCGGTTTATATAGACACCGGAGAGGCTAGGGTTACACAGAGTCGGTTTCAATGGTAGGAGATCTACATATCCGTATTGCCAAGCTTGCCTTCCACGCCAAGAAAAGTACCTTCCGGACACGAGCCGGAGTCTTCAATCTTCTATCTTCGTAGTCTGGGAGTCCGGCGGATATTGATAGTCCGGCTGTCCGGACACCCCCTAGTCCAGGACTCCCTCAGTAGCCCCCGAACCAGGCTTCAATGACGATAAGTCCAGCGTGCTTGTAGTCTTCGGCGTTGCAAGGCGGGTTCTCCCTTCAAATTCCATGTTCCTGCCGAATAGTGTCCGGCTTCACCTCGAATACTATGCTCCTTGGCTTCTACGCCAAATTATGGCCCTCTTCCACGCGTCGCACGAATGCGAAAAGCCAGGGAGTCCTTTACATTTCACCCCCTAATTGTGCGGGTCGTCTGCCTATTAAAGGGGCAGGGATCCAGATCCAAACCGCACCCTCTTCCTCCCGCGTATACTCCATCGAAGCGCCTCTGACCCTGAAATCCATTCCACCATGGATCGTCAACGCGGTTCTTCCTCACGCGCTCCCAGCCCATTGCCGGGGGATTGGAGGAGGTGCTCTATTTCGCACAACGAGCTAGTAAAGCTCCAGATGGAGGGATTGCTTCCTCCGGCCTTCATGGTTCCGGTCCGAGCCGGACTGGTTACTTATCGAGGTGGGAGGCAGGCGGAGGACACCCCAAGCCCCAACAAGGGGGAGCGGGTGTGTTTCGTCCCCTATCTGATAAGGGGGCTCGGATTTCCAATACATCCGTTCCTCCGCGGGCTCCTGAAGTTCTACGGACTCCAGCTCCACCACCTCACGCCCGCCTCTGTGCTGCATATCGCGGGCTACATAGCTCTTTGTGAGCTATTCCTGGGCATCGAGCCCCATTTCGCATTGTGGAAGAGGCTGTTCTGCCTCGTACCCCGCTCTCACCAGGGGTCCATATATCAAGTGGGCGGCGCCGAAATATGGCGCATCGCCGGGACCGGATACCTATCCGGTACCCCCAAGAGGGCGTCCGAAGACTGGCCCTCGGAGTGGTTTTATGTAGTAGATGCTCCGTTGCCCGACCCAATCCGGATTGGCCTCCCGGAGTTTGATGCTGCTCCTTTGAGGAAACGCCTCAGTTGGCGCCCCCGGAGCCCCCGTTTGGAGGAAGACAAGAGCGTCCATTACTTGATGGGCCGGATAAGATTAATGGCTCATTCCGGATTAACCATGATTGGAGTCATGGCGACGTGCATCAAGCGGGGGGTGCAGCCGCTGCAATACAGAGGCCACCCCATGTGGGATTTCAATGGGGAGGATGATGCCACCCGGCACGGCCGCAAAGGGCCGGGCTCGACCGAGGATCTGGTGAAGATCCTGTCCGGCCTGTACAAGGGGGAGAAGGAGGACTTCCTTCGTCCAAACCATGTGGATGGGTTTTCCATGGTTAATCCCAGAGGATGGGTAAGCAAACACCCCGAAGGGTTCTACCCGTGCTCTTCGAAGTTTAAGCTTCTTACATTACGTCTTCGGCGCAGGGTCTACGCCGGACTGTGGAGGACATGGTGAGTCCTGCTCCACAACCCGAGGATCCGGAAGGATCCCTGGGTCCGGCCTCCGAAGAGGATCCGGACATCGAGGTGGAGCTAATCGACGGGGTGTATCACCAGCTCAGCATTGATAATGCTTTGGTCGCCATTACGGCGGACTACCCCGGGCTAAGTTTGGCATCCCAGGTGACCACGACCGAAGTCCGGACACCGTTATCTTATCCTTGCCTATTTCTGACCTTCGCGAACGATGGTATTTTGCAGGAAACGCCATTACGGCAGGGAGCCGAGCCTGCGGCGGCCGACCTACAGAGGTCAGTCCGAACCAGCAGGAGGAAAAGGAGCGCCGTGCGGGCGGAAACATCGCCGCAGAGGTATAGCTCATGTTTGATCTTTTTGAGCAACATTCCGAGGAAACTTCTAAGTGCTCATGATCTTTATAGGAGAAAAAGCGCTCGCCGGACTGCGAGCGCAGGAATTGCCGAGCCAACCAACACCAGCCAGGCTCCAGCGCCCGGACTGGAGGGGGAGGCAAGCGCAAGACGCGAACCAGATCCTGCTCCAACGGAGGATACCGACAGACTGTCCGCCACTAAGTCAGAGGTGGAGAGCGCCATGCGTCATAGACGCCGCCGGACAGTCTTTCAAGAAGCGTGCTTTTCCCCTGAGGCATTGGATGCCTTTAACGTAGGGGACGCGCATCTCCGGTCTGCTCAAAATGGTTTTACCAGAGCCACGGAGCAGTATGTTAAAGACATACGGGTAAGGGATTTTTAATGGTTGTATACACCAGTAGCCCCCGAGACTTAAATTAGTTAAGTTAACTGATTTAAGGATCATTTGAAATTTCAGGCTCTTAACGAGAAGAATGCCCAGCTGTTTCGGGAGCTGCAAGATTGCAAGGCCCAACTTGAGGCTGCAGTTGCTGCCGTAGGAGGAGACGGAAAGACCCCTCCTGGTAACACATTTGTATGAATTAATATAAGCGCTGTGCGGCATGCGCGCGAGTCTAATAATGACATTGCAGGTGCCGCCGAACAAGATCCGGACAGGCAAGCACTTCTGCACCAGCTAAAGGCTGGCGAGAATGTACTGAACAGGGTTCAGCAGGAAAGGAACAAGCTCCAAGATGCCAACGCCAAGCTCGGAGAAGAGCTGAAAGGCGCACAGGCCGAGCTGTCCGGCTCCGTCAAGGAGAATCAACGGCTTCGTCGCGGCATACATAGTAAGTGCTTGAGCGAACTCTCTAAGGAAGAAGAGTTCGACGAGGAAGCTATTTGACATAATATGTCTTTGTAGGTATACTCACGGGTCGTCCTACAGAGGAGATGCCCGTATCAATGGATGATCCACTTCCCGAATTGTTGCAGCTGCTCGAACGAGTTCGGCAGGCAATGAGTGGCGCCGTACAGGCTTTATGGCCATCCCTCGCCCTGCCCGAGGGTCTCGGGGAGCTTGCGGAGAAGCTGCAGGGAATGCGGCAGCGCTTCCGTTTGTGGAAGATTTTGGCTTGCCGTCAAGGTGCCAGGGAGGCTTGGGCCATGGTGAAGACGCGATACAAGAAGGCGGATCCCAACCATATGGCCGAGGTTGGACCGGTGGGGCCCGACGGGAAGGAGATCCCTGTGAGTTTAGTGTACAGCCAGGTAGAACTGGCTGCTAAGTATTCCCAACGGGACTGTAAACTAGACAGCCTGTTAGACGGGATTGAGGAGGAATACAATCAATAAACTTGACAATGTATGTTATCCTTTAAAAATGACATGTGAAATGCCTTCTAGCCGGATTGTAGATCGTTTGTCGTTGCCGACCTTTTCGCTTCGACCTCGGGACCCAAGAGTCCGGAGTGTGTCCGAATACCTTTTTGGTTAAGAAATAACCGTGGTATGCATGGAGACTAGGCGTAGGGGTCATTAGTGCTTTATCAGACAAGTGCCCAACTAGTTATGTTATATTACATGGTTAGTAAGAAACATCTTCCAGGGAGAATAGTTCCGTTAAGGGTTCCTTTCGCTGGGGAGGCATGCCCTAAAGTGCATGTCCGGACTGCCGAGAGAGCAGTAAAACATCTGGGGGCAGATGGGAAAAAATAGGTAAAAAGTCATCTTTTGAATCACCGACCGAATATTCCCTTAAGAACGCTAGCTTTCGGCTTCACCCAGTCTGAGGTACACATCCGGCTGACCCGGCAGTAACAATCACAGAGGTGCTCCCTTTACCACCTAGCCGAACAATCGGGAACGTAGGGGTAAGCACAGGAGCCAGGCAACCCAGCTTGGCCAAAACTTAAGTCATATCGATGCATATAATGGCGAGTAAAAGGTTCATGTGGAAGCGTGACACATGTGTTGGGTATAAAACCCGTATAGTTGAGCTTCTGTAAAAGAAGCCCCCAGGAATAACGAGTGCGGATGGCACATCGTATGTGTGCAAAAAATGCGAAAATAGGCCCCGAGGGGCTTTGTTAATTTAAAAGGATAAAAAGAGAAAAAGAACACAGCCGAAATATATAAGGTTGGACGGGGGAAGGGGACGAACTCTTAATCCGGCGCTAGGCATAGAATCGTCGGAGTCGGGCTGCGTTCCATGGGTTTGGCTCGAGTCGGTTGTCCGACGCATTTCGTAGACGGTACGCTCCGCCGGTCAGTACTTGATCAATAATGAAGGGGCCTTCCCATCTGGGCTTGAGCTTGTCCTTTTTCTTGTCCGGCAGGCGTAGAACTAGTTCGCCAATGTTGTAAGTTTTGGCCCGCACTTCTCTGCTTTGATATCTTCGGGCCTGCTGCTGATAGAATGCGGAACGAGCCTTCGCGACGTCACGTTCTTCCTCCAATGTGTCCAAGCTGTCCTGCCGATCCAGCTCGGCTTCTCTTTCCTCATACATGCGCACTCGAGGTGAGTCATGAATAATGTCGCAGGGCAAGACTGCCTCTGCGGCGTACACCATAAAAAATGGTGTGAATCCGGTAGTACGGTTAGGCGTTGTCCGCAGCCCCCAGAGTACGGAGTCGAGCTCCTCGACCCATTGATTGTCTGATTTAGTGAGTGACCTCACTAGTCTGGGTTTAATGCCGCTCATTATTAGACCGTTTGCTCTTTCCACTTGACCGTTGGTTTGAGGGTGATAGACTGACGCATAGTCGAGCTTAATGCCCATATTTTTGCACCATGACTTGACCTCATCGGCCGTGAAGTTCGTGCCGTTGTCGGTGATGATGCTGTGGGGGACTCCGTAGCGGTGTACCACCTCGGATATAAAGTCTATCACTGGTCCGGACTCTGCCGTTTTGACCGGTTTGGCCTCTATCCATTTTGTGAACTTATCCACCATGACCAACAGGTACTTTTTCTTGTGGATTCCCCCTTTGAGGGGTCCGACCATGTCAAGCCCCCAGACCGTGAACGGCCAGGTAATGGGTATGGTTTTGAGGGCGGTGGGTGGCATATGGCTCTGATTAGCAAAGAGCTGGCAACCAACGCATCGCTGGACCAAGTCCTGTGCATCTGCCCGAGCCGTCGGCCAATAAAATCCTGTACGGAATGCCTTTCCTACCAGGGCCCGGGCTGCTGCGTGGTGTCCACCTAGTCCGGCATGGATTTCAGCCAGGAGGTTTCGCCCTTCTTCTTCGGAGATACACCTTTGAAGGACTCCGGTAGTACTTTTCTTATAGAGTTCTCCCTCATGGACCTTGTAGGCCTTCGATCGCCGGACTATGCAGCGGGCCTCATTTTGGTCTTCAGGAAGTTCCTGCCTAAGTAAGTAGGCTAGGAAAGGTTCTGTCCACGCGGCGATTACTGCCATTATATCGTGGGCGGATGGTGTTATGTCGTCTGCTGAATCACCAGTTGGTGCGGCTTTCTCCGGTTTGTCGCTACCAGACTCCTCTTCCCATAATACGGATGGCTTGAAGAGCCGCTCCAGGAAGATATTTGGAGGGACAGTATCACGTTTCGCACCGATGCGTGCCAGGACGTCGGCTGCTTGGTTATTATCTCGGGCTATGTGATGGAATTCGAGTCCTTCAAACCGAGCTGACATTTTCAGGACAGCATTACGATATGCTGCCATTTTCGGATCCTTGGCATCAAAGTCTCCATTTATTTGGGATATTGCAAGGTTTGAATCCCCGCGCACCTCTAGGCGTTGGATGCCCATAGAGACTGCCATCCGGAGACCATGTAACAGGGCCTCGTATTCGGCTGCATTGTTGGAGTCCGTGTACATTATTTGAAGTACATACTGGACCGTGTCTCCGGTGGGAGACGTCAGTACGACGCCAGCCCCCAGTCCGGCCAACATTTTGGAGCCGTCGAAGTGCATAGTCCAATTGGAGTATGCGCCGTACTCTTTAGGTAGTTCGGCTTCAGTCCATTCGGCGACGAAGTCAGCCAAAACTTGTGACTTTATGGCTCGTCGAGGTTTGTAAGTTATGTCAAATGGCAAGAGCTCAATGGCCCATTTTGCAATCCTGCCCGTTGCGTCACGGTTATTTATAATGTCATTGAGTGGTACTTCAGAGGCCACTGTTATCGAACACTCTTGAAAGTAGTGCCTGAGCTTCCGAGACGCCATGAACACCGCATATGCTATCTTTTGATAGTGCGGGTAACGTGATTTGCAGGGGGTTAACACAGTGGATACGTAATACACTGGTTTTTGAAGAGGGAATTTATGCCCTTCTGTTGCTCGTTCGACGACGAGGACAGCGCTTACAACTTGATGTGTTGCAGCGATGTATAGCAACATTGGTTCGCCCAGAGTGGGCGCAGCCAGGACCAGATTTGTTGCCAATATGGCCTTTATTTCTTCGAGTCCGGCAGTGGCGGCATCCGTCCACTCGAAGTGTTCGGTGCGCCTTAGGAGGCGATAAAGGGGCAACGCCTTCTCTCCTAAACGGGAGATAAAACGGCTTAGGGCTGCCACGCATCCTGTTAACTTTTGTATTTGCTTGAGGTCTTTTGGAATATCCAACTGCGACAGAGCCCGGATTTTGGCTGGATTTGCTTCAATTCCTCTACCGGATACGATGAAGCCCAGCAGCTTTCCGGCTGGTACACCGAAAACACATTTTTCCGGATTCAGCTTGATGTCGTATGCTCTAAGGTTGTCGAATGTGAGCCTCAAATCGTCTACTAAGGTTTCGACGTGTTTTGTTTTGACGACTACGTCGTCTACGTATGCCTCGACTGTTTTGCCTATCTGGGTAGCCAGACATGTTTGAATCATGCGCTGATATGTTGCGCCGGCGTTTTTAAGTCCGAAGGGCATTGTGTTGAAGCAGAATGGTCCGTATGGAGTAATGAATGCCGTTGCGGCTTGATCTGCTTCCGCCATCTTGATTTGATGATAGCCAGAGTATGCGTCCAGGAAGCACAACGAGTCGTGTCCTGCCGTGGCGTCGATAATTTGATCGATGCGGGGGAGGGGGAAAGGATCCTTTGGGCAAGCCTTGTTGAGGTCTTTGAAGTCGACACAAAGGCGCCAGGATTTATCCTTCTTTGGTACCATCACCAAATTTGCTAGCCAGTCCGGATGTTTGATATCTCTAATGAATCCGGCTTCCAATAATTTGGCTAGCTCTTCTCCCATTGCCTGTCTTTTGAGCTCGGAAAATCGTCGAAGAGCCTGTTTGACTGGCTTGAATCCTTTTAGGATGTTTAGGCTGTGTTCTGCCAACCTGCGAGGGATTCCGGGCATGTCCGAAGGGTGCCAGGCGAAGATGTCCCAATTTTCCCGAAGGAATTCGCGCAGTGCGGCGTCAACTTCGGGGTTCAACTGTGCCCCGATGGAGGCCGTCTTTGTTGGGTCCGTTGGGTGGACCTAAAATTTAATTATCTCATCTGCTGGTTTGAAGGAGGTGGACTTGGATCTTTTATCAAGTATCACATCGTCCCTGTTTACCGTAGAGCGCAGCGCGGTGAGTTCCTCTGACGCTAAGGCTTCGGATAGTGCTTCGAGGGCTAGTGCGGCTGTCTTGTTCTCGGCGCGGAGTGCTGTGTCCGGATCACTGACGAGAGTGATTATTCCGCTGGGCCCAGGCATTTTGAGCTTCATGTACCCGTAATGAGGTATTGCTTGAAAAATTGTGAATGCCTCTCGTCCTAGTATGGCGTGATAGCCGCTGCTGAACGGGGCCACCTGGAACGTGACTTCTTCGGATCTGTAATTTTCCGGAGAGCCGAACACCACATCAAGTGTGATTTTTCCAGTGCAGCGCGCTTCCCGGCTAGGGATTATTCCTCTGAAGGTTGTGCTGCTTCGCTCAATACGGCTCCAATCGATTTCCATTTTCCGCAGGGTTTCCTCATAAATGAGGTTTAGTCCACTGCCGCCGTCCATGAGGACTTTTGTCAGTCGAAAGCCATCCACTATGGGACTAAGTACCAGTGCAGCTGGGGCTCTGGTAGTTCGAGATGTGGGCTCGTCGCTGGCGCTGAAGGTAATAGCTGTGTCACTCCATGGATTTGCTGTTGCTACTTGGTAGACTTCGGCGAGTTCGCGGATTGTTCGTTTTCGCATATTATTTGATGCGAAAGTCTCGAAGACTGTTGATACCGTGCTGGCATTGTTGGAGTGGTTGTCCGGAGCTAGAAGCTCTTCGCCACTTTTGGCCACCTGCCGTAGTATCCAACATGCTCGAAGGCTATGGGTTGGGACAGCTCCCTCTGTATTATGAAGTTTACAGGGTCCATTGAGCCATCCCTCCAGTACGGTTCCGTTTCCCTTGCTGGGTTTTTGCTTTTTGGTTTTTGCATCTGGGGCCTGTTTGTGAGGCGCCCTTTTACCGCGGACTGGGTTTGGGGCCGGATTATCCCAAAATTTATTTTCAGTTTTCCGGAAACTTTCCATCGCACAGTACTTTCGTACTATGGACGCCAGATCGGTAAAACGCGTAATCTTGCGACGATCAATGGCGTTCAGGATTCCCTTGTCCGTGCAGTTATTGCAGAAGATTGAGATTGCGTTTTCCTCTCGGCAGTCCTTTATCCTGTCCATAACCAGGAGGAATCTGGCCCAGTAACGATGTATTGTTTCTGAAGGCTCTTGCCGAATTAGAGATAGGTCGCATATGTCTGGGCGGGTGGGTGGAATAAAATCCGGATCCCTGCCCATCTTTGGGCTCAAAGGCCGAGGGACTTCCGAATTCGGAAGCTTGATTTGCTGGAAACAGCCCAGCGAGTCCGGAGCGACGAATGATTTTAGGTTCAATGCTCGATCAGAGTTCGTCCCTCCGCGGGAATCCGGCATGGAGGGTTCGGGAATCCGGACACAGATTATTTTCAACAATGGCGAAGAATTGCCGAGTTGTTCCTCTACCACTTCGACGTGGTGGGTAGCCTGGGGAGAGTTAATCTCTCTCGGATCAGTTTTAAGCCCGATCTGATTGTAGTCTGTTGCGACCCCCAGGGCGGCGATGCGATCCAAGAGCTCGTTTAACAGACGAGAGCTCGATTGGATCTAATTGTTCGGCAGCTTTAGGGCTGACGCGAAGATTGCTTCCGACGACTTGAGAAGTCATTGCCGAAGCGACGGCCGGACTGGCGGTCATAAGGAAACCACCAAGCCGGATTGTTTGACCGGCGGCCAAGGCCCCTCCGGTGAAGACACCGTCTTTGAAGACGGGTAAAGGCATCCGCTCTATCGGCGACGACACAGAGGAACTCTCAATGAAAGCACCAATGTTGGTGTCAAAACCGGCGGATCTCGGGTAGGGGGTCCCGAACTGTGCGTCTAGGCGGATGGTAACAGGAGACGAGGGACACAATGTTTTTACCCAGGTTCAGGCCCTCTCGATGGAGGTAAAACCCTACGTCCTGCTTGATTAATATTGATGATATGGGTAGTACAAGAGTAGATCTACCACGAGATCAAGGAGGCTAAACCCTAGAAGCTAGCCTATGGTATGATTGTTGAGATGTAATGTTCGTGCTACGGACTAAGGCCCTCCGGTTTATATAGACACCGGAGAGGCTAGGGTTACACAGAGTCGGTTACAATGGTAGGAGATCTACATATCCGTATTGCCAAGCTTGCCTTCCACGCCAAGAAAAGTACCTTCCGGACACGAGCCGGAGTCTTCAATCTTCTATCTTCGTAGTCTGGGAGTCCGGCGGATATTGATAGTCCGGCTGTCCGGACACCCCCTAGTCCAGGACTCCCTCAAAGATCTTTATCGATCAAACCGCATAACAACATACTTTGTTCCCTTTGTCATCGGTATGTTACTTGCCCGAGATTTGATCGTCGGTATCCAATACCTAGTTCAATCTCGTTACCGGCAAGTCTCTTTACTCGTTCTGTAATACGTCATCTCATAACTAACTCATTAGTTACATGCTTGCAAGGCTTAGGTGATGAGTATTACCGAGAGGGCCCAGAGATACCTCTCCGACAATCGGAGTGACAAATCCTAATCTCGAATTATGCCAACTCAACATGAACATTCGGAAACACCTGTAGAGCACCTTTATAATCACCCAGTTACGTTGTGACGTTTGGTAGCACACAAAGTGTTCTTTCGGTACACGGGAGTTGCACAATCTCATAGTTGCAGGAACTTTGTATAAGTCATGAAGAAAGCAATAGTAGTATACTAAACGATCAAGTGCTAGGCTAACAAAATGGGTCATGTCAATCACATCATTCTTCTAATGTTGTGATCCCACTAATCAAATGACAACACATGTCTATGGTCAGGAAACATGACCATCTTTGATTAATGAGCTAGTCAAGTAGAGGCATACTAGTGACTATATGTTTGTCTATGTATTCACACATGTATCATGTTTTCGGTTAATACAATTCTAGCATGAATAATAAACATTTATCATGATATGAGGAAATAAATAATAACTTTATTATTGCCTCTAGGGCATATTTCCTTCATATATCAATCTTTATGTCTAGACCATTTCGAGACTCCTCATCACCTCCGTGATCTCATCTGGGACTCCGAACAAAATTCGGTCATCAAAAACACATAACTCATAATACATATCGTCATCGAATGTTAAGTGTGCAGACCCTAAGGGTTTGAGAACTATGTAGACATGACCGAGACACATCTCCGGTCAATAACCAATAGAAGAACCTGGATACTCATATTGGCTCCTACATATTCTACGAAGATCTTTATCGGTCAAATTGCATAACAACATACGTTGTTCCCTTTGTCATCAGTTTGTTACTTGCCCGAGATTCGATCGTCAGTATCATCATACCTAGTTCAATATCATTATCGGCAAGTCTCTTTACTCGTTCCGTAATACTTCATCCCATAACTAACTCATTAGTCACAATGCTTGCAAGGCTTATAGTGATGAGCATTATTGAGAGGGCCCAGAGATACCTCTCGGAAACACGAAGTGACAAATCCTAATCTCGATCTATGCCAACCCAACAAACACCTTCGGAGACACCTGTCGAGCACCTTTATAATCACCCATTTACGTTGTGACATTTGGTAGCACACAAAGTGTTCCTTCGGTAATTGGGAGTTGCATAATCTCATAGTGTGAGGAACGTGTATAAGTTATGAAGAAAGTAGTAGCAATGAAACTGTAACGATCATAATGCTAAGCTAACGAATGGGTCTTGTCCATCACATCATTCTCCTAATTATGTGATCTTGTTCATCAAATGAAAACACATGTCTATGGTTAGGAAACATAACCATCTTTGATAAACGAGCTAGTCAAGTAGAGGCATACTAGGGACATTATGTTTTGTCTATGTATTCACACATGTACTAAGTTTTCGGTTAATACAATTCTAGCATGAATAATAAACATTTATTATGAAATAAGGAAATAAATAATAACTTTATTATTGCCTCTAGGGCATATTTCCTTCAGTCTCCCACTTGCACTAGAGTCAATAATCTAGATTATGAAGTAATGATTCTAACACCCATGGTGTTTTGGTGTTGATCATGTTTTGCTCGTGGAAGAGGCTTAGTCAACGGGTCTGCAACATTCAGATCAGTCTGTATCTTGCAAATCTCTATGCCCCCCTCCCATCACGCATCATCAAAAGGGCAGCAAGGTTGATGTAGAGTCCCTCCGTGATCGATTGCCCCTCCATCTTAGTACTCGAGAAGGCCTCCAGATGGTATCTCATGGTTCTGGAACTTGCAGCGGTAGAAAATGTATTTCGGGTGGCTCTTTGATGTCAGGGGAATATTTGAGAATTTATAGAGGTGGAATTAGGGTTGGAGGTGCCACGAGGGGCCCACAAGCCTGGGGGCGCCCTACTACTTCTTGAGCTTGCGTTGTTTTTCCCCTTGAAGAGGAAAGGGTGATGCAGCACAATAGAGATAAGTATTTACCTCAGTTAAGAACCAAGGTATCAATCCAGTAGGAGGATAACACAAGTCTCTAATGGTTGTATCTGCACAAACAAACAAATACTTGCACCCAACGTGATAAAGGGGTTGTCAATCCCTTCACGGTTACTTGCAAGGATGAGATTGATAGTGATAGATATAGAAGATAAGTAAAAGTGCAAAATAAATTAAAACTAAATAAATTGCAGCAAGTTATTTTTGGGTTTTTGATTTTGTAGATCTGAAAAATATGATGATAAAAGATAGACCCGGGGGGCCATAGTTTTCACTAGAGGCTTCTCTCTTGAAAGAAAGCATGCGGTGGGTAAACAAATTACTGTTGAGCGATTGATAGAGAAGTGCATAGTTATGATGATATCTAAGGCAATGATCATGTATATAGGCATCACGTCCAAGACAAGTAGACAAACTCCCGCCCGCATCTACTACTATTACTCCACACATCGACCGCTATCCAACACGCATCTAGTGTATTAAGTTAACAAGAACGGAGTAACACCTTAAGAAAGATGAGATGATATAGAGGGATAGATCCAATCAATATGAACAAACTCCATTTTTTTATCCTTAATGGTAGTAATACGAATACGTGTCATGTCCCTTTCTGTCACTAGGATTGAACACCGCAAGATTGAACCCATTGCAAAGCACCTCTCCAATTGCAAGAAAAATCAATCTAGTTGGCCAAACCAAATCAATAGATCGGAGAGAAATACAAAGATATATATAAATCATGCATATGAGAGTTCAGAGAATACTCAAATAATATTCATAGATAAGCTGACCATAAACCCACAATTCATCGGATCTCAACAAACGCACCGCAAAAGAAGATTACATCGAATATATCTCCAAGAACATCGAAGAGAACATTGTATTGAAGATCAAAGAGAGAGAAGAAGCCATCTAACTACTACTATGGACCAATAGGTGTGTCGTAAACTACTCACACATCATCGGAAGGGCAGCAAGGTTGATGTAGAAGCCCTCTGTGATCGAATCCCCCACCGACAGAGTACCGAAAAAGGTCCCTAGATGAGATCTCACAAAGGAAGAAACTTGCGGCAACAGAAAAGTATTTTTGGTGTGCCCTATGGTCTTCGGGGAATATTTGGGTACTTATAGAAGAAGAATTAGGGTTAGAGGAGCCAGGGGGAGGGACAAGCTTGGGGGCGCCCCCCTGGGCACGCCCCCTGAGCTTGCGGCTATCTCGTGGCCCTTGTGGCCTCCTATCGAAGCTTCCAGGTTTTCTTGTGGTCCAAGAAAAATCATCCAAAAGTTTCATTCCGTTTGGTATTGATTATCTATAAAGACAAAAACAAGGAAAAAACATCAACTGGCACTAGGCACTAGGTTAATAGCCCATAGAATGACATAAAATAGCATAATAATGAATTTAAACATCCAAGATTGATAATATAATAGCATGGAACAATAAAAACTTATAAATAGGTTGGAGACATATCAAGCATCCCCAAGCTTAATTCCTGCTCATCCTCGAGTAGGTAAACGATAAAAACAGAATTTTTGATGTGGAATGCTACCTAACATGTTTATCATGTAATCTTTCTTTATGTGGCATGAATGTTCATATCCATAAGATTCAAAACAAAAGTTAATATCGACATAAAAGCAATAATACTTCAAGCATACTAAAAATCAATCATGTCTTTTCAAAATATCATGGCTAAAGAAAGTTATCCCTACAAAATCATATAGTCTTGTTACTCTCCCTCTTCTTAACACAAAGTATAAATCATGTACAACCCTGGTGTTAGTCAAGCAATTGGTTCATACTTTTTAACGCGCTTCAGCTTTTTCAACTCCCATGCAATACATGAGCGTGAGTCATGGATATAGCACTTTAGGTGGAGTAGAAGGTGGTAGTAGACAAAAAAGAAGGGAGATGCCCATCAATCCATATGAATGTGAGTGAGTAGGGATTGCCATGCAACGGATGGACTAGAGCTATAAGTGTATGAAATCTCAAAAGAAAACTAAGTGGATGTGCGTCCAACTTGCTTGCTCATGAAGACCTCGGCATTTGAGGAAGCCCATCATTTGAATATACAAGCCAAATTCTATAATGAAAAATTCCCACTAGTAATATACGAAAGTGACAAAATAGGAGACTCTCTATCTTGAAGAACATGGTTCTACTTTGAAGCACAAGTATGAAAAAGGATAGTAACATTGTCCCTTCTCTCTTTTTCTCTCATTTTTTTATTTTTTCGCTTTTTCATTTGGGGAACTTTGGCCTGTTTTTTCTTGGGCTCATTTGGCCTCTTTTTTATTCCTCACATGGGACAATGCTCTAATATTGATGATCATCACACTTTTATTTACTTACAACTCAAGAATTACAACTCAATGTGACAACTCAAAATAACAGAACAGTGGAGTCCCCAAGCTTAGACGCTTGGTTGTCCTTGAATATTACCTTGGTGTGCCTTGGTCATCCCCAAGATTAGGCTCTTGCCACTCCTTATTCCTTAGCCCATCGAAACTTCACTCAAAACTTGAAACTTCACAACACAAAACTCAACAGAAAACTCGTGAGATTCATTAGTATAATAAAGCCAATCACCACTTTAGGTACTATTGTAAACTCATTACAATTTTATATTTGCATTATATCTACTAAATTCTAACTTCACCATGGCTCATACCCCCCGATACAACCCATAAATTCATCAAAACAAGCGAACAACACAATGAAAACAGAATCTGTCAAAAACAGAACAATTTGGAGTAATCTAAACATTAACCAAACTTCTGTAACACTGAAAATTCTGAAAAATGAAGACAACGTGGGAAATTTGTATATCAATCTTGTGTAAAAAAATTCAGAGTTTATCACTCCCCACCAAATTTTAACAATTCTGCTACTGGATGAAAACTTTCTGTTTTTTCACAGAAACAAATCAACAATCTTCCAAATCATCCCAAAGGTCTTACTTGGCAGAAACACTAATTTAAACAAAATACCCCCATCATAATAGAATTATATTGGTATATTTATTGCAAAACATAAGAAAAACAAAGAAACAAAAAATCATTGGGTTGCCTCCCAACAAGCGCTATCCATTTACGCCCCTAACTAGGCATATTGCATAGATCTAGGTTTTATCATCTTTGGTATTCAATCCATAAGTGGCCCTCATAATAGATTCGTATGGTAACTTAATTTTCTTTCTTGGAAAGTATTCCATGCCCTTCCTTAATGGAACTTGAAATCTAATGTTTCCTTCTTTCATATCAATAATTGCACCAATCGTTCTAAGAAAAGATCTACCAAGAATTATGGGGCATGCAGGATTGCAATCAATATCAAGCACAATGAAGTCTACGGGCACATAATTCCTATTTGCAACAATAGTAACATCATTAATTCTTCTCATAGGTTTCTTAATAGTGGAATCCACTAAGTGCAAATTTAAAGAACAATCATCAAGTTTATGGAAGCCTAGCACATCACATAAAGATTTTGGAATAATAGAAATGCTAGCACCCAAATCACATGAAGCATTGCACTCATAATCTTTAATATTAATTTTAATAGTAGGTTCCCATTCATCATATAGCTTTCTAGGGATTGAAACTTCCAACTCAAGTTTTTCTTCAAAAGATAGCATCAATGATATGTTTAGTAAAAACTATATTTTCATCATAAGCATGAGGTGAATTAAGCATGGATTGCAACAAGGAAATACACTCAATCAAAGGACAATTATCATAATTAAATTCCTTGTGATCCAAAAGAGTGGGCACATCACTAGTTAAAGTTTTGACCTCGCCAAACCCACTTTTATCAATTTTTCATTAAGATCACCACCCTCCAAATTCTTGGGACGCCTTCTAGCTAAAGTAGAATCTTCTCCAGTCCCTTATTTATCAAGTTCTATATTCGCAAACAAAGATTCAATAGGACTCACACCAATCACTTTACGATCTTCGTCACGCTTATCACAAAATCTAGATGAACATGCTTTTTCTAGCCATTCTCTCTTAGCTCCCATTCTAGCAGTTCTCTCCCTACTTTCATTAATAGAAATTTGAATAGATTTTAGAGACTCATTAATATCAAGCTTGTGTGGCATAGATCTAATCTTAAGGGAATCAATCTCATGAGAAATTCTATCAACGTTTCTAGCCACATCATCAAACTTAAGCAAGTTTTCTTCTATCATGGCATTGAAAATCTTTTGAGAGTTAATGAAAATTTTGATATTATTCTCAAGATCAGAGGGTATTTTATTATAATTTCCATAAGAATTGTTGTAGGAATTACATAATTATTAGATGAATTACTAGGAAACGGCCTAGGATTAAAATTACCTCTATAAGCATTATTACAAAAATTGTTCCTAACAACAAAATTCACATACATAGATTCATTATTACTCCCAATCAAAGTAGACAAAGGCATATCATGAGGATCAATAGGAGCACTCTTGCTAGCAATCAATTTCATAAGTTCATCTGTCTTTCCACTCAAAGTATTAATTTCTTCAATAGCATGCACTTTTTTATTAGTAGAAGATCTTTCGGTATGCCATTGAGAGTAATTTTCCATAATGTTATCTAGGAGTTTAGTAGCTTATCCTAATGTGATTTCCATAAAAGTACCACCTCGGCATAATATAAAAGATTTCTAGAAGCAAAATTCAATTCAGCATAAAATTCTTGTATGATCATCCATAAACTTAAACCATGAGTAGGGAAATTTCTTATCATTAACTTCATCCTCTCCCGTGATTGTGCAACATGTTGAGGATCAAGTTGCTTAAAACTAATTATATTGTTCCTAAGAAAGATGATCTTAGCGGGAGGAAAATACTTGGAAATAAAAGCATCCTAACACTTATTCCATGAATCGATACTATTTTTAGGCAAGGACGAAAACCAAGTTTTAGCACAAGCTCGTAGGGAGAACGGAAATAGCTTCAATTTGACAATATCATTATCCACATCTTTTTTTTCTTTTGCATATCACACAATTCAACGAAAGTATCAAGATGGGATGCATCATCTTCATTAGGACTACCAGAAAATTGTTCTTTCATAACAAGATTCAACAAAGCATCATTAATTTCATATGATTCCACACTAGTGGCGGGAGCAATCAGAGTACTAATAAAATCATTATTATTAGTGTTGGAAAAAACACACAACTTAGTGTTTTCTTGAGACATTGTGACAACGCAAGCAATCTAGCACACAAGTAAACAAGAAACAAATGAAAAAGGCAAACAGAAAGAAGGCAAATAAAAAGCAAATATTTTTGTATTTTTCTGAAAACATTTTAGAAGTGGGGGGGGGGGGAGGAAAACGAGAGGAAAATGGGAAATAATGTAAATGCAAGAAATGAGAGTTTATTATAGGTACTTGGTAGGCTTGATGTAGATCCTCCCCGGCAACGGGCCAGAAATTCTTCCTGCTACTTATTGAGCTTGCGTTGGTTTTTCCCTTGAAGAGGAAAGGTGATGCATCAAAGTAGAGATAAGTATTTCCCTCAGTTAAGAACCAAGGTATCAATCCAGTAGAAGGAACACACAATTCTCCAATAGTTGTACCTACACAAACAAATGAATACTTGCACCCAACGCGATAAATGGGTTGTCAATCCCTTCACGGTTACTTGCGACGATGAGATCTGATAGTGATAGATATAAAGGATAAGTAAAAGTGCAAAATGAAATAAAAGTAAATAAATTACAGCAAGGTATTTTTAGGTTTTTGATTTTGTAGATCTGAAAATAATATGATAAAAGATAGACCCGGGGCCATAGTTTTTGCTAGAGGCTTCTCTCTTGAAAGAAAGTATATGGTGGGCAAACAAATTACTGTTGAGCAACTGATAGAAAAGCGCATAGTTATGACGATATCCAAGGCAATGATAATGTATATAGGCATCACATCCGAGACAAGTAGACCGACTCCTGCCTGCATCTACTACTATTACTCCACACATCGACCGCTATCCAGCATCCACCTAGTGTGTTAAGTTAACAAGAACGAAGTAACGCCTTAAGCAAGATGACATGATGTAGAGGGATAGATCCAATCAATATGAACAAACCCCATCTTTTTATCCTTAAGGGAAACAATACAAATACACACTAGTAGAGAAATCCCCATTCGTCCCGGTTCGTGAGGGCCATTTGTCCTGGTTCCCGAACCGGGACTAAAGGATCGTTACTAAAGCCATGTCTCTTTAGTCCCGGTTCGCCCAGGAACCGGGACAGATGGGGCTCCACGTGGCCGCTGCCGCTTACCCAGGCGGGGGGCCTTTTGTCCCGGTTGGTGCCACCAACCGGGACCAAAAGGCTTCCACGCGTCAGCATTTCAGAGGGTGGGTATTTTGCTTTTTCCCTGAAGGGGGGGGGGGGGTTGGGGGGTTTTGTATGGTTAATTTAGGGGTTTCATATATTGTATTAGCTAGCTAATAGAGAGAAGTGTCCTCTCTTATCTCCGTGCTTGGTCGACGCTACGTATAGAGAGGACTCAACACGCTAGCTAGCTAGTAAGCAAACGAAGGAAACTATTAAGTACAGAAGATCGTCATGAACATATACAGAAGTGATCGACCTCTCCTTCTCCGAGAGATTGGTCGAACAACAAGTTTTCGTATATCTTACCGACGGTACTGTCTACATATACATATACATATATATACACACACACAATGTGTAAGATCTCTTACAATACCCTAACATATATGAACTCAACTTACACATGCATGGTGGCATTCTCCGGCTTTATTGATGATGTGGTCAAGAAAGAATCCAGCCAATTCCTCTTGAATTGCTCGCATGCGATCTTGTGGTAGGAGTTCATTCTGCATCCCCACATCTAATTTGAATAAGGGGGTCAATACATATATATGAATGAAACTCAACAGAAATGATGGTAATAAAATAAACTTGTGAATATTTTTGCTTACGCACTTCATATTGTCTTATAGAGTAGCCCTGCCTATTCTTGGCCATCGCGTTGTAGATGAACTCGCAGACGTAGTATCCACAGTAATTATTCCCGGCTTCCTACCACACTCCTCGGTTTCTTTGGCATGAAATTTAACCATAAATTCATCTATGAGATTTGTGTTAATGAACCCAATATCATACATTTCAGATTTTCTGCATTCGACGATCTTCAATCTGCATAATATAGTGAGGATAATTATATATACATGCAATGAAAGAGCTGAGCTATATATAGAGACTTAATGGCATAAGTAGTACTTACAGATAGTAGCAAGTGACCGTTAATTTATCGAGGGCCTTTAGATTGAAAAACTAGAAGAATTCCTCAAATGGAACAAACAACTCCTCAATTCCAACGAGGTCATGTTGATCCTCTTTAACTTTCAGCGTCAAAGTATCGATTTTCTTCCCAGCTGACTGCTTTCTGCAGGTTTCCATGTACCAATCATGGAATTTTCGCATCATCGTTGGTAGAGTAGTTCCATCTTTGACGAGAGGCTTCCTGTACTCGTATTTGAATTCGTCACCCTCCATTATATCAAAATGTGCATCATCGTAATCTCCAGGATTGGTACCGGGAAAGATCCCCGGATGATTAGCGACGATATCGCTAGACACCTTGAGCGGGGGGCACGATTGGTTCGCTTGCTCGCCGAGCTGGGGATTTTTTTTCCAGTTCTTTGTTCTTGTAACCTTTTGCCACTGCAAGTACTTCTCGACTGCTTCGCTTCCTTATATGTCTTTTCAGTAATGCACTCATAGTTGGTTTGCAGCGAAGACGGTTGTGGCCGCTGCAGGGCATCCAAACTGTTCTTCGCTTTCACCGGATCTATCTTCACCTCTGGAGGTGGATGTCTCTTAGCTCTTTGCGTTTCGAAGTAGTCCTTCACTTGGGCTTGACAGATCTCCTTGTTTTCCTGTGCGGTCATCTCGTATGGTAACTTCTCTGGAGTCTTGAGAGATGGACCGAATCTGTATTGCCTCCCGCCTCTGGCTGTACTGCTAGACGCAGGAGCAGGCCGAGCGGCTACGGCTGTCTTCGCCTGTTGCTTACGAGGTGGAGGAGAAGGACTATGATGCGCCGGAGCAGTCAGAGCGGTGGCGGCTCTCTTCTGCCCTTGCTGATGAGTGATAACCCGCAAGTGTAGGAATCGCAACAGCTTTCGACGGTAAAGTATTCAACCCAAATTTATTGATTCGACACAAGGGGAGCTGAGGGAGTCCTGGACTAGGGGGTGTCCGGATAGCCGAACTATCATCATTGGCCGGACTCCAAGACTATGAAGATACAAGATTGAAGACTTCGTCCCGTGTCCGGATGGGACTTTCCTTGGCGTGGAAGGCAAGCTTGGCAATACGGATATGTAGATCTCCTACCATTGTAACCGACTCTGTGTAACCCTAGCCCTCTCCGGTGTCTATATAAACCGGAGGGTTTTAGTCCATAGGACGAACAACAATCATACCATAGGCTAGCTTCTAGGGTTTAGCCTCCTTGATCTCGTGGTAGATCTACTCTTGTACTACCCATATCATCAATATCAATCAAGCAGGAGTAGGGTATTACCTCCATCGAGAGGGCCCGAACCTGGGTAAAAACATCGTGTCCCTGGTCTCCTGTTACCATCCGCCTAGACGCACAGTTCGGGACCCCCTATCCGAGATCCGCCGGTTTTGACACCGACATTGGTGCTTTCATTGAGAGTTCCTCTGTGTCGTCACCTATAGGCCCGATGGCTCCTTCGATCATCAACAACAACGCGGTCCAGGGTGAGATTTTTCTCCCCGGACAGATCTTCATATTCGGCGGCTTCGCACTGCGGGCCAATTCACTTGGCCATCTGGAGCAGATTGAAAGCTACGCCCCTGGCCATCAGGTCAGATTTGGAAGTTTGAACTTCACGGCCGACATCCGCGGAGACTTGATCTTCGACGGATTCGAGCCACAGCCTTGCGCACCGCACTGTCACGATGGGCATGATCTAGCTCTGCTACTGGACAGTGCCTTGGAGGCCGCACGACAGTCTGCTCCGACCCTTAACTCGGAGCCGACTGCGCCGATCGAGGATGGGTGGCTAGATACCGCCTCAGGGGCTGCTACCTCTATGGTGATGGAGCCGAATACCGACCCTGTCCCTTGTGAAGCTCGTGACTCCGAGGTGCCGGATTCCTCGCCGGACTCCGAACCTCCCGCGCCCCTACCAATCGAATCCGATTGGGCGCCGATCATGGAGTTCACCTCTGCGGACATCTTTCAGCACTCGCCTTTTGGCGACATCCTGAATTCGCTAAAGTGTCTCTCGTTATCAGGAGAGCCCTGGCCGGACTGCGGTCGGGATGGTTGGGATGCGGACGACGAAGAAATTCAAAGCCCACCCACCACCCACTTTGTAGCCACTGTCGACGACCTAACCGACATGCTAGACTTCAACTCCGAAGACATCGACGGTATGGACGACGATGCCGGAGACGACCAAGAACCAGCGCCTACGGGGCACTAGAAAGCCACCTCGTCATACGACATATACATGGTGGACATACCAAAGGATGGGAATGGCGAGGGAACAGTGGAGGAAGACCCCTCCAAGAAACAGCCTAAGCGCTGGCGTCAGCGGCGCCGCTCTAAATCCCGCCACAGCAAGAATGGAGATTCCGGCACCGGAGACAATAACACCCCGGACAGTGCCGAAGACAACCCCCTCCAGCAAGATTCAGCACAGGAGGACGGAGAAGCCAGCCCTCACGAGAGAGCGGCAGACGTAGAGGTAGAGGACGATAATTACATGCCTCCCTCCGGAGATGAGGCAAGCCTCGACGACGACGAATTCGTCGTGCCTGAGGATCCCGTCGAACAAGAGCATTTCAAACGCAGGCTTATGGCCACGGCAAGCAGCCTCAAGAAAAAGCAGCAAAAGCTTAGAGCTGATCAAGATTTTCTAGCCGACAGATGGACTGAAGTCCTTGCGGCCGAAGAGTACGAACTCGAACGCCCCTCCAAAAGCTACCCCAAACGCAATCTGCTGCACCAATTGGAGGAGGAAGCATATAAACCTACATCACCAGCGCACAATACGGCCGACCGGCCACCTCGTGGCCGCGACAGAGAGGCCTCTAGGCCCTCCACTAAAGCCGTACCCCCGCATCGCTCGAAAAGTACAAAGCCACGGGGGAATGCGCCGGACTTGCGAGACATATTGGAAGATAAGGCAAGACAATCAAGATTGATCTACAGATCGCGTGGGCGCCCCACGATACGCGACGACAACCGTCGCGCCGGATACAGTAATTCCAGCCAGGCCGAACACAGTAAACAAAGCTCGCTTGAGCTATGTCGTGATATAGCCCAATATAGAGGCGCCGCACACCCACTATGCTTCACAAATGAAGTAATGGATTATCAAATCCCCGAAGGGTTTAAACCCATGAACATTGAATCCTATGATGGCACAACAGACCCCGCGGTTTCGATCGAAGACTATCTCCTTCATATCCACATGGCCCGTGGTGATGATCTTCACGCCATCAAATACCTCCCACTCAAGCTTAAAGGACCAGCTCGGCATTGGCTTAACAACCTGCCAGCAAAATCAATTGGGTGTTGGGAGGACCTGGAAGCCGCATTCCTTGATAACCTCCAGGGCACATACGTGCGACCACCAGACGCTAATGACCTAAGCCACATAATTCAGCAGCCAGACGAATCGGCCAGACAATTCTGGACACGGTTCTTAACCAAGAAAAACCAAATCGTCGACTGTCCAGATGCAGAGGCCCTTGCAGCCTTCAAACATAACATCCGCAACGAGTGACTTGCCCGACACCTAGGATAGGAAAAGCCAAAATCCATGGCAGCCCTCACATCACTCATGACCCGCTTCTACGCGGGAGAGGACAGCTGGCTAGCCCGCAGTAATAACCTCAACAAAAATTCTAGCAGTCCGGATACCAAGGACCGCAATGGCAGGTCACATCGCAACAAGCACAAACGCCGCATTAACGGCGATAATACTGAGGATACGGCAGTCAATGCCGGATTCAGAGGCTCCAAACCCGGTCAGCAGAAAAAACCATTCAAAAGAACTACTCCGGGTCCGTCCAATTTGGACCGAATACTCGACCGCTCGTGCCAGATACACGGCACCCCCGAAAAGCCAGCTAATCACACCAATAGGGATTGTTGGGTATTCAAGCAGGCAGGCAAGTTAATTGCCGAAAACAATGACAAGGGGCTGCATAGCGATGACGAGGAAGAGACCCGGCCGCCGAACAACAGAGGACAAAAGGATTTCCCCCCACAAGTGCGGACGGTGAACATGATATACGCAACCCACATACCCAAAAGGGAGCGGAAGCGTGCACTCAGGGACATATACGCGATGGAGCCAGTCGCCCCAAAGTTCAATCCATGGTCCTCCTCCCCAATCACTTTTGATCGAAGGGCCACCCCACCAGCATCCGCCATGCCCGGTTCGCCGCACTGGTTCTAGACCCAATCGTCGATGGGTTTCACCTCACTAGAGTCCTGATGGACGGCGGCAGCAGCCTGAACCTGCTTTACCAGGATACAGTGCGAAAGATGGGCATAGACCCCTCAAGGATTAAACCCACAAAGACGACCTTCAAAGGCGTCATACCAGGTGTAGAGGCCAATTGTACAGGCTCAGTTACACTGGAAGTGGTCTTCGGATCCCCAGATAACTTCTGAAGCGAGGAGTTAATCTTCGACATAGTTCCGTTCCGCAGCGGCTATCATGCACTGCTCGGACGAACCGTGTTTGCAAAGTTCAATGCGGTGCCGCACTACGCATACCTCAAGCTCAAGATGCCAGGCCCTAGAGGAGTCATCACGGTCAATGGAAACACTGAACGCTCCCTCTGAACGGAGGAGCATACAGCGGCTCTCGCGGCAGAAGTGCAGAGCAGCCTCTTAAGGCAATTCTCAAGTCCGGCCGTTAAGCGACCAGACACTGCTAAGCGCGCCCGGAGTAACCTACAACAAGACCACCTGGCATGTTCCGAGCACGCGTAGCAATGCGGCCCCAACCCCAGCCCTCGCAAAATTGCAAGACCAGTACTTCGCGTACACCATTACGCTCTGGAGATACCATGGGCATAGGGGGAGGGGCACGACCACGGCAGGCCCAGAGTGCGGCTCAACCACACCAGGGGCTCCCAAGTGTGTCATCCTTTTTCTTTCCTTTTTTTCTTCTTATCCTCATGACTCCATTTACCAGAGGCCCTGTCCGGCAATAGACCTGCCGAACTCACGATGCAACAGCCAGGGAAGGAGAAAAGCTACGACGAGTATCCAGGTGGTCTCCATTACGAGCATTATACCTGTTTTATACACCATTCCGCAGCCTACCCCTGGAGGGGGACATGCTAAATAGTTCCACCCCTGGCTTATCGCACTATTTGTATCATTTTGCATTCACGGCAGTATTTTTTGAATAAACAATGCATCGCTTTTTGCCTATAATTGCATTCCTTTCTTATACATATGTTCATTTATGACATGTTGCATCCGTACACTTTGGTATGGCTAATACACCAGGGACTTAAGTTCCCCACATTATGGTGTGATAAGTCTGAACACTTTCACAAGTGCGGCACCCCGAACTTATAGCATTATATGCATCGGCTCCGAATCATGTCTTGGGTCAATAGTTGGGTTTGCCCGGCTCCCATGTTTTGGTACCTTACGTTCTGTTATATCGGCTAAGGTAGCGCTGGGAGAACCACTGTGATTGTGCCCCAGTTGAGCTGGGCGAGCACCTCAGTGGAGAAAGCTAAAACTGACCGTCATGATGAGGCGAGAGCCGGTCGCTGTTCAAGAGGTTTTTTCGAGTCCCTAAAGACTTATGCCGCTTAGAGCGAGGAACCGGCTTTGTCCGGCCCAGGCGTGGATAGTGCCCCGAATTCGGCCTTCCGAACACTAGGGGCTTCGGCGAAATTTAAGATTATAGAAATCTATGGCTAAGTGAGAGTGTTCAAGCACTATAAGTCCATTTGCCTTGTTCGTTGTGTTGAGCGCCTCCCTAGATGGACCCAAAAATGGGAACAAGAGCGCTCAAGTTTATCCCGAACACCCCAGCACTCGTGGCATGGGGGCTGAAGCCGACGACTTGCCATCTCTCAGATTTGATAAACGGCCACACAGAAGGTAATATTTTAAATTAACAAGCGTTGCTTAGCGCATATGAACAAAGTTTTCAGCGCACAGGATAAGAAAATGCGAGTCTACTAAAATATTACATCTTTGGAGCACTCACCCTCAATAATGCGGGCACCCTTCAGGACACCCTTATAATACATCTTGGGCGTGCGATACTCCTTGCCCGGCGGTGGCGCGTCCGTCACAAGCTTCTCAGCATCCATCCTGCCCCGGTGCAGTTTAGCATGGGCAAGGGCCCGACGGGCACCTTCAATGCAGGCAGAATGCTTGATGACTTCAACCCATGGACAAGCATCCACCAGCCGCCGCACTAGGCCGAAGTAGCTCCCAGGCATGGCCTCTTTGGGCCACAGCCGAACTATGAGGCCCTTCATGGCCTGTTCGACCACCTTGTGGAGCTCGACTAGCTGCTTCAGCTGGTCGCTAAGGGGCACCGGATGTCCGACCTCAGCATACTGAGACCAGAACACCTTCTCCGTCAAGCTCCCCTCCTTGGCTATGTAGAAAGCGGCATCATCGGACACGCTGCGGGGCAGATCTGCGAACGCTCCTGGAGAGCTCCGAATTCAGGTAAGTAACAGGTAATTCACTTTTACATGCTTGCTTTGCATGAAGAATGCCTTACCCGCCGCTATTTTCTTCAATGCTTCGATTTCCTGGAGGGCCTTGTGGGCTTCGGCCTTAGCGGCTTTGGCACTCTCAAGAGCCGCCGCAAGCTCGGACTCTCGAGTCTTCGAGTCACGCTCCAAACTCTCGTGTTTTTCCACGAGGGCCTGGAGCTCTTCCCGTACCTCCGCCACTCGCGCCTCCTGCTTCTCTCGCTCGGCGCGTTCCGCGGCCGCATTGCGTTCGGCCGCGGACACCGCCTCCTTCAGGGTCGCCACCTCGTTCATAGCCCCTAGAGTACCCACGTTATCCTTGTCATTTCTCTTGCAACCAAATCCTTTTCTGTAAGGTACAACTTTAATAAGGTGTTACTCACCTTCCTTGTCCTCGAGCTGCTTCTTGGCACGGCCGAGCTCGCTCTCGGACCGCTCGAGGCTCTGCTTCAAGGCATTGACCTCCGCAGTCAGTGCGGCAGAGGTCAGCAGCGCAGCCTGCATTCCCATATTGACATATTTTTGATTAAGACTCCTGCGTATATCTTTTTAGATCCTCAGTTCGGCTTTTCTTTCCGAACACCGAACCGAGCATCAGGGGCTACTGTCTATGCGGTACTATTTTACATATCTTAAAATTCTTACCTCAAAGCCTGTTAGAAGGCTGTTGCAGGCTTCGGTCAGCCCGCTTTTGGCGAGCTGAACCTTCTGAATCACCGCACTCATGACAGTGCGGTGTTCCTCTTTGATGCAAGCGCTGTTGAGCGCCTCCAGCAAGTTATCCGGCGTCTCCGGTTGGACGGAGGCTGCCGGCATCACAGTCTTGCCCTTCTCACGAAGGGGCCGCCCGCCGGACTCCGGAACCACTGAAGGTTCCGGTGCGGAGTCCGGTCCAAAGTCCGGGAGGTTGCTGTCGGTGTCAAAACCGGTGGATCTCGGGTAGGGGGTCCCGAACTGTGCGTCTAGGCGGATGGTAACAGGAGACAAGGGACACGATGTTTTTACCCAGGTTCGGGCCCTCTCGATGGAGGTAAAACCCTACTCCTGCTTGATTGATATTGATGATATGGATAGTACAAGAGTGGATCTACCACAAGATCAAGGAGGCTAAGCCCTAGAAGCTAGCCTATGGTATGATTGTTGTAATGGTTGTCGTCCTACGGACTAAAACCCTCTGGTTTATATAGACACCGGAGAGGGCTAGGGTTACACAGAGTCGGTTACAATGGTAGGAGATCTACATATCCGTATCGCCAAGCTTGCCTTCCACGCCAAGGAAAGTCCCATCCGGACACGGGACGAAGTCTTCAATCTTGTATCTTCATAGTCTTGGAGTCCAGCCGATGATGATAGTCCGGCTATCCGGACACCCCCTAGTCCAGGACTCCCTCAGTAGCCCCTGAACCAGGCTTCAATGACGATGAGTCCGGCGCGCATAATGTTCGGCATTGCAAGGCTGGTTCCTCTTCCGAACAATTCATAGAAAATTGTGAACACCAGGATAGTGTCCGGCTCTGCAAAATAATTTCCACATTTCCCCATAGAGAGAATATTATGTACACAAGTTCAATCTGCTGATGTATTTCATAGCATGATGTCACGCCACTATCAAGCCTTTACTTGAATCGTTTTTTATTATACCACCTCAGCGCGTTTAGCGAAGCGGTTTCCTTGGCACGTCTTATCGAAGCAGAGATCGTGTTCCCCTTATTCCGGGATTCTCATCAATACGGACGTGGGTAACCCAACCGCGCCCGTCGCCAAGCCCCCTCTATCAAAGGCGAGTCCCGAACGGTCACGGAGACGACTCTCGGTATTCTCCCTCTTTATAATGGGACCAAGGCTCGTTTCTTTTCTTCAATCCTCCATCGAATCTTCTCCTTGCTCCAAGTTCCAACACCCAGAGCCCCAGATTCGAGTGCTTCGGACCTTCAACAATGTCCGGCTCTGACCTTCAGGGCCGGTGGATGCCCTCCTCCGTCACGGAGGAGGACGTGCTAAAGCTGCGAGAGGCCAAGTACCTGTCTTACGAGATTTCGCACAGGTTAACCGCCGAAGGGCAGGCCATCCCCACCCCCGAGCCCAGCGAGTACGTCGTTTTTGTATCCCACCTCCGTCGGGGTTTAGGCTTCCCGATGGATCCTTTTGTGAGAGGGCTCATGTTTTACTATGGGTTTGAATTCCACGACTTGGCTCCGGAGTCCATCCTCCATATTTCCGCATTTATTATCGTCTGCGAAGCCTTCCTCCGCGTCACCCCCCACTTCGGCCTGTGGCTAAAGACCTTCAATGTGGAGCCGAAGATGATCGAGGGGCGTCAAGCAGAGTGCGGCGGGGCGGCCATTAGCAGGAGGGCCGATGCCCCGTGGCCCGAGGGCTCCTTCCAAGAGGAGCTCGGCTTGTGGCAGCAGGAGTGGTTCTATATTACCGCTCCGAAGGGCAGCAGGCAGAAGCCACCGCCCTTATTCCGCTCGGGACCTCCACGACGGTTGATGTCGTGGGTCAACCAAGGGCTCAACTGGGGGCCGTCAAAGGACGTGCCCCTACTGCAGGGCCGGATTCGAGACCTCCAAGCGAGGGAGATCGATATGGTTGTGGTAATGCAGGTCATGCTGATTAGGCGTCTCCTGCCCTGCAAACACCGCCCTCTCCGGCAGTGGGAGTTTAATCCAGAGGGACCACGGATTCTTCAACACTTCATGGGTATGACACCCGTGGAGATGTACAAATTATTCTTCGGATCACGAGAGGCATGTCCAGAATTGACCAAGGACGCCGGCCTAAGCTGCAATCGCCCGGATACACAAGTAAGTAGCTCCGAGTCCGGACATACCGTTTGTTTGGCTTTCTACGATTCGCCTTTTGACCGATTTCCTTCTAAACAGGAGTGGATAGCGCAAGCAAAAATGATATGGTGTCCGGCCCCCCTCCCAGAGACCACGCCGGATCCCGTGCTGGTCAGGATGCTGGAGGTTGCGCCTTCAGAGGAAGGCGAAGGGGAAAATAGAGGAGCTACCGCCTCGCCCAAGGAGGCTCTTGAAAGAGGGGGGATCGAGAATCCCTCCCTCCAAGTGGAGAAGAGGACCGCCTCCGAGGACCCGGGGGCCAAAGCCCCTAAGCGGCGGAAGAAATCTTAGCCAGAGGGTCCTGCGTCCGGGGAGGCCCCGGCCGCACAGTCTCCCCTAAAGAATCAGCCCTCCAGCGAGCCGTAAGTAGAAAAAAGGGAGTTTTATAATAAGGGACACCCCTATTTGTGCTTCTGAGGATAACTCAAGTTTTTACCTTGTAGTTCGGATCTCCGTCCTTCGCAAATGAGCTCGTCTTCGGGGGACCTTCGTTCGGAGATGGTGGAGAGCGAGACGCCTCCGTCCGCGGCGCCGTCGGATAGGGCGGACGAGCCTGAAGTTTCATCACGGAGGGTGCCCCCGAGTCTGGCAAAGCCGGATAGTTCGGCACCAACTGGTGTGCGGCCGAGGGAGCTGAAGGATCTGCTTGAGAGGGCGTCTATCTCAGAAGATCACCATGCATTGATGAGTATGGTGATTGGAAGGATTACATCCGCCGAAGGCAGATTGCGTAATGCCGTCAGGAGTTTGCTGGCGGGGTTTGAGGTACGTAAAAATGACACACCTTTTGACAGTTTTACACATAAAGTGCGCCCTGTATAGATAGTAGCCCCTGAGACTCGGTAGGTTGTCGAAAGCGACAGCGTGCAGAGGATCAGAATCACAGGTTTCAATTTTCGCCGTTCCTATGCAGGTGGCGGATCGTTCGGGGGCCAGCCGGACTGATGGGGTTGCTGAACTAAAGCGGCAACTCGACGTTGCGGATGCGGACATCGCGCTAGTCAACAGGCGACTTGATGAGTCGCAAGGTAAGTGTTTCTTTGCGGTCACTTGGTAAGGGAGCCGAAGCCCACTCCTTACAACATGTGTGTGAAATGCAGATGGTGCTGCTGCTATGGAGAGCCTTCGGGCCGAACTTGCTCAAGCCAAGGAGCAAGCCAGAAGGAGTAATGCGGCGGCCTCGAGGGCGGCCGAGGAGTTAGAAGCCGAAAGGGCTGCACACTGCTGAAGCAGGGAGGAGATGGCCGAAATGGCTGTGAAGTTAAAAGATGCTACCGACCGCAATGAGGTTCTTGAAAAGGAGCGCCTAGAGGAGCGAGAAGACCTGGGGAAGGCCACCGCCGAAGCCAAGGATGCCCGTTCTGCAATGCGGGCTATAAAGGAGGAGCTGCGTTAAGCCGGGGACATTGTGGCTGGCAAGTCCTTTCTGCTGCGCCGAAGGTTTACGGATCCAAAGTATGCTCAACCTGGCCAGCTATGGGGTCCGGAGGATCCTTATATGGACTTATCGGCAAGTGCGGCGGATGCCGTTGTGCACTTCCGAAGTCAGAAGGACCATAAGACGGAAGAGCTGTTTTGGTCTCAATTCCATAGTCCGGAGCGTTCGCTTCCGCTGACCGATCGGTTGGCCGAGTGGGCTGAGCTGAATAGGTTGTCAGGACTTGCCATGACGGATATCGTGACTCATGTCTAGCCGGATAGGCCCAAGCCGAAGAGCTGTTTTGGCTTATTGCAGCAGTTTCTTGGGGTGGTGCCGCATATCAAGGCGATGAAGCGGTCGGCCTGCATAGAGGGTGCACGGATGGCCCTCGCCCGTGTGAAGACACATTGGACGGAGATGGATGCCACCGCTGTTGCGACCCAGGGTTCGGACGAGAGCCAGTTACCTGCCGAGCACTATTTCGGGGAGGTTCTGCGTGGTGCTCGTGTAATAGAGTCGTAGTGCTCAAAAAATGTCACGTTCAAATGAACGTTTTATTTTGTAAAACAATCTTTATGATGTAGGCGCTTTTTATACTTGCGCGTTCAAGTATTGAAGTATCTCCTGTGCGGCCGTTTATGTATACGTGTGTATAACCTGAAATATGGCAGTCGTCGGCTTCAGCCCCCACGCACAAAGTGCGGGGGTGTTCGCAAAAATAGCGCATTTTCACACTTAATCCGACGTCTTGGTCCTATGAAGGAGGTGGTAGCGTAGCAAACGAGGCAACCGGACTATAATGCTTTATCACTTTCACTTAGCCATGGGAGTTCGAGGGTGGGGCTACGATATAGCCCCTGGGGGCACCGCGCTCTCCGAATTCGGGGCGCGTATGTGCCTGACTGGGAAACGGTCCTTCGTCAAAGCGGAGGAATTCTAAACATTCTGGTGGTCGATCGAGTGGTTGACCAGTCTCTCTCTGTATCATGACAGTCAGTTTTCGGCTTTCTCTACTGAGGTGCTCGCCCAGCCGAACTGGGGCACAATCGTAGTAGTTCTCCTGGTGCCGCGTTAGCCGATGATACGGAACGTAAGGCAGCAAAACACAGGAGCTGGGCAAACCCAACATTTGACCAAAGACATGATTCGGAGCTGATGCATGTAAGGCCTAACTCGAGACGCCGAACACTCCCTAAGGTGTTCGGTCTTTATAATAACGGGCAGAACAATGCCCTAAGCCCCTAGTGTCCAGGTACGGGCAAGGTCCTTTGACGCGGCCGATGCCAAAACGTCAGTCTCCTCTCTGGTTATCATGAGAAACCAGGGGATTATAGCAACAAGAGATAGTAAAAAAGGTTTACGCAGGGTCTTAATCTGAAAAGAGTCCTTGCAACGGGTCCCTACTGCACGTCTGCGCCTGTGTCTCCGTTGTGCCGTATCCTGGACGGGTGTGCACGTTGTTCATCTGTAAAAAGAGAGGAACGTAGTTTGAAAGGAAATCGTGCGAAAAGTTAAAAATCGAAATATTAACGAATGAATAAAGCTGAGCCTATGTTAGCTCATTATTGCTTATGCGCACAGCCCCTTGTGAAGGGGTGTGCGGCTAGGGAGTCCCTAGCTTATTTATGCCGGACTCGTCTAGCCGTGTCCGGGGTCTTTGAATGACCCTTTTAATGAAATGATGCCACGTGGACCGGGCATTTTAAGTGTAAGAGACGCGTAATGTGGTATTGCGTTAAAGCGGACAAAAGCTTCACGTCCCAATAGTGCTTGATAGCTACTTTTAAATGGGGCGACATGAAAGATTAGCTTTGCGCGTCGGAAGTTGTCGGGTGACCCGAACACAACTTCTAGTAGTAAGGAGCCTGTGCACTTGGCGTAAGGGCCTGGCGCCACTCCTTTGAAGGAAGTGCGGCTATGTCGAATTTTAGTAAGGTCTATCCCCAACTTGCGGATTGTGTCTGGATATAGCAGGTTTAAATCGCTGCCGCCGTCCATTAGGACTTGTGTAAATTGCAGTCCGTCGATTATATGATCCAATATCAGAGCAGTCCATCCTGCGTTTCGAATACTTCTGGAATAGTCCAAGTGGTCAAAAGTAATTGGTTTTGACATCCAATCTCGAGGTTCCGCTGGGGTGGACCGTGCGACACCTATCTTAGCGGGTGCCGCATTGTTTTTCCGTACTATCACATGAAGTGAGTTTACTGCTTTGACTTCTTGTGGGAAAGTCTTTTGTTTTCCGGTGCTCTGCTGGTGGGGTTCGTCATCGTCCTCGCTTGGCGCGTCGAGCCCCTTGTGTTCGGTGTTGAGTCTGCCGGACTATTTAAAAACCGAACAATCTCGGTGGGTGTGGTTTGCAGGCCTTTCGGAGGTACTGTGGATTTGATATATCCGATCCAAAATTTTGTTGAAGTTGGATAGCTCATCACTGTTGTCCTTAAGAGGCAGTGTTCTATTGTTTGGTCGCGAGCTTTTGAATCCGGTGTTGACCGCCGTGTTCTTTGGGCTTTTTTCTTTATTCCGGTGCTGATCTTTTCTGCGCCGTGATTTTCCGTTTCCATCTCTGATCTCGGATGTACTCGGGTCGCTGGTGCTGCATCTTGCTAGCCAGCTATCTTCCCCTGCGCAAAAGCGGGTCATGAGGCTTGTTAGCGCGGCCATTGTCCTCGGCTTCTCTTGGCCGAGGTGTCTGGCGAGCCATTTGTTTCGGACGTTGTGTTTAAAAGCTACTAAGGCTTCAGCGTGTATAGTCGACTATTTGGTTCTTTTTGGTAAGGAACCTGTTCCAGAATTTGCGCGCTGACTCTCCGGGCTGTTGAGTTATATGACTTAGATCATCTGCATCCGGAGGGCGGACATAAGTCCCTTGAAAATTTGCTCTAAACGCGTCCTCAAGCTCTTCCCAACTTCCAACAGTGTTTTCTGGGAGGCTTTTGAGCCAATGCCGAGCTGGCCCTTTGAGCTTGAGGGGTAGATATTTTATGGCGTGGAGATCATCTCCTCTAGCCATGTGTATGTGTAGTATGTAATCCTCTATCCAGACTCCAGGGTCTGTTGTTCCGTCGTATGCCTCTATATTTATGGGTTTGAACCCTGCTGGAAATTCATGATCCAGCATCTCATCAGTGAAACATAGTGGGTGTGCGGCGCCCCTGTATTTGGGTGTGCCGCTGTCTTCGAACACTTGGTGTGTTGTGTTGCTTCCTGGGGCCCTCTTTTTTGGCCCGTAAATGGACCTGGCTGGGCCATCTGTTTTCCCAGGATCATTAGTCGGCTTGTGTGCGGCGCCGCTTGTCGCTTTTGGCCTGTCATCTGGCCGTCTATCCGGCCAGGCGGCCTGTTTGTTTTTTGACTATGGGGGCTCTATGGCTTCCTCGTTAAATTCTGGCAGCAGCTTGCGCCTCGAGTAGCTTTTTGTTTGGTGGCCATTGCCATATTTGTCTGCGGTCTTGAGTACTTTGCTCCACCTCATTCTGAGTATGTCTTCCGCTGTTTTGAGCTTCCGTTTTTCCTTCTTCAGACTTCTTGCAGTGGCAACGAGTCTTTTGTGAAGGTTCTTATGCTCCGGTGGTGTGTCCGGCGTGAGGTTGTCTGGACTGTTGGTTTCGCCGGGCATGGATTGATTATCCGATTCGTCCTGTTCGGACGGTTGCTTGGTTGCATGTTTGTCGTCCACTGGTTTGCCCTGCTCTATTGCTGGGTCATTAGGAATGTTGTTTTTGTCGAGGCGGGACTTAGGGCGGTGTCTGCGTCACCGTTTTGGTTGTTTGTCGGCGGGATTATCCTTTGCCGCGCCCCGTTGTTCCTCGTTGCCGCTTCCTTTTGGGGTGTCCACCATATATACGTCATGTGTTGGGGTGGCCTTCCAGTGCTCAGTGAGCGCTGGTTCTTGATCGTCTCCGGCATCGTCATCCATACCGTCAATGTTTTCGGAGTCGTAGTCTAGTGGGTCAGTTAGATCGTCGACAGTGGCTACAAAGTGGGTGGTGGGTGGGCTTTGAATTTCTTCGTTGTCCGCATCCCAACCATCCTGGCCGTAGTCCGGCCAGGGCTCTCCGGATAGCGAGAGATGCTTTAGCGATTTTAGGATGTCGCCAAAGAGTGAGTGCTGAAAGATGTCCGCAGCGGTGAACTCCATGATAGGTGCCCAATCGGATGCGATTGGCAGGGGCGCAGGGGGTTCGGAGTCCAGCAGGGAGTCCGGCAACTCGGAGTCACGAGCTTTATAAGGGACGAGGTCAGCGTTTGGCTCCATCGTCGTGGAAGTTGCAGCTCCCGAGGCGGTGTCCAGCCACCCGTCCTCGATCTGCGCAATCGGCTCCAGACTATGGGTCGGAGCGGATTCGTGTGCGGCCTCCAAGGTACTGTCCGGCGGCAGAGTTAGATCATGCCCATCATGACAGTGCGACACGCTCGGCTACGGCTCGGATCCATCGAAGATCAAGTCTCCGCAAATATCCGCCGTGAAGTTTAGGCTCCCAAATCTGATCTGATGGCCAGGGGCGTAGCTTTCGATCTGCTCCAGATGGCCAAGTGAATTGGCCCGCAGTGCGAAGCCGCCGAATACGAAGATCTGTCCGGGGAGAAAAGTCTGACCCAGGACTGCGTTGTTGTTGATTGAAGAAGCCATCAAGCCTATCTGTGACGACACAGAGGAACTCTCAATGAAAGCACCAATGTCGGTGTCAAAACCGGCGGATCTCGGGTAGGGGGTCCCGAACTGTGCGTCTAGGCAGATGGTAACATGAGACAAGGGACACGATGTTTTTACCCAGGTTCGGGCCCTCTCGATGGAGGTAAAACCCTACTCCTGCTTGATTGATATTGATGATATGGGTAGTACAAGAGTGGATCTACCACGAGATCAAGGAGGCTAAACCCTAGAAGCTAGCATATGGTATGATTGTTGTAATGGTTGTCGTCCTACAGACTAAAACCCTCCGGTTTATATAGACACCGGAGAGGGCTAGGGTTACACAGAGTCGGTTACAATGGTAGGAGATCTACATATCCGTATCGCCAAGCTTGCCTTACACGCCAAGGAAAGTCCCATCCGGACATGGGACGAAGTCTTCAATCTTGTATCTTCATAGTCTTGGAGTCCGGCCAATGATGATAGTCCGGCTATCCGGACACCCCCTAGTCCAGGACTCCCTCAGTTGCCCTGCGGCACCTCCGAGGCCTCCTCCTCCTGGTGGGTCCCTTTCTGGGATCCCACCTCGGCGTCGTCGGCGTCACGGGGGGAGGAGGTGGTCGGAAGTGAAGTGCTATTCACATCCGACGTACCCAAGGACCCGCTCGACGAAGCGGGAAGATCGTCCTTGGGCGGACTACAGGGTTGTATGCGGCGTTAAAAGATGCTGTGCGGCAAAAAGAAAAATTATGTGTTATTCAGGAGTCCGGATACTTACGATCTCGCCAGGGGCTTGGCCCTTGAGGGCCACTCCTCGTCACTGTAAGGGCATCTAGTGCCCCTTAGTGATTTTGGTGTATTGAAGACTTATAAGTTAAGTAACTGATGCGTTTGTGAATGTACACAGGTCTATAAGTCTATGAGGAGTTTGATATTTACAGAGAAAATTGACCCCTAAAAATGAAGTTCTTCGACTGAAGACTTTGATATTCTGAAGACTTTCTGAAGACTTTGAAAGTGAAGAAATTGGTGTGACCTTGAAGACTTGGTATTCATTCGAGGAATATGAAGCGTGAAGACTTTTGTTTTCGTAGTTTCATTTTCTCTTTCTTGAGTCATAGGAAACACCGTACTGTTAAAGGGGGTCGAGGAAATACTAAGGAAAAATTTCCATGTGATGCTCAACTCAAAATCCTACACCTACCAATCCCTTCGAGTGAAGCCATTGGAAATCCCATACAGTTTAGTCAATTCCTTCAGTGACAGAGACGCAGTTCTTCTGGTCACTGAGGACTTTGCTCTAACTGAGGAGTTAGGAATTCGCCAGTGCGAATTGCCTACACAATGAGGAACATGATAGCCCTAAGGAATTTGAGAGTCAAATTTCTGACCGTTGCTGTGCTGCGCGCCGGCTGTCCAAAATATCTTATCCACCTAACGGTCATATCATTGAAGGGCATTTATGTCTTATCATGTCGGGCTGCTCCCTAGGCTATAAATAGCCGCCCCCTACAACCACTAGTTGGTTGGCTGCTCCGAGAGAACTTGACACTTGTCATTTGAGAGCAACCCATCCTCCGAGGACTTTGAGCGAAAATCATCAAGTGAGGAAAATCCAAAACCAAACCCCCACAAACCCAAAGTTGATTGAGCATCACTGAAGAAATTGATCCTGCGTGGATCTGACGCTTGTTACCTTTGAAGATTGTGCTTCTTCCAGACGGTTAGGCGTCAAGGTCTAGAGCATCCAAGAGGAATTGTGGATCGCCGAGTGACCAAGTCTGTGAAGGTTTGGAAGTCACCTGAAGACTTACCACGAGTGATTGGACGAGGCCTGCGTGGTCTTAGTTCAAGGAGAATACGGTGAGGACTGGGTGTCCTGAGTTGCGGCTCAGAGACTGGGTGTCCGGGACTGTGTGTCCTCGAGTTTAAATACTCAGCCCCTCCAACCAGACGTACAACTGAGACATCAGTTGGAACTGGTTTACCAAATCATTGTCTTCACCAACTAACTGGTTCTATTTCCTCAACTCTTTCATTTCCTCATTACTGTGTTGTATGTTGTTCATATTTGTGCTTGAAGACTTTGACTGAAGACTTTCACAAATTCCTCAGTTCAATTTCTTCAGTCTGTCCGTCTTCATCTTGTTATCCTGTGTTTACGCTTTCTGTACTCTGTGCTAGTCTTCATTTCATCATGATGACTATGTCTGTTTCCTGTTATGTTTACTTCTGAGTACTTATTCCGCTGCAAGTAGTTCTACGCTAAGGAATTTCCTCACCAGCAAATTCCTCAGTGAAGAATTCATAAAAATCGCCTATTCACCCCCCTCTAGTCGATATAACGCACTTTCAGTCACCGTCGCCGGCGTTGGCGGAACAGTCTGTGGGAAGGGTCCTTCCCTTCTTGGACCCTTCAGCCACCCTTGTTGGGGAGGCCTTCCTCTTCTTCTCTCCCCCCGCTGGGGGAGAGGCCTCTTTCTTCTCCTCCTCGTCCTCATGGGAGGAGTCCGCCTTGGAGTCATCGGACGATGAATCCGATAACACCTGACGCCGGGAACTCCTCCGGGTTCCCGTGGCCTTCTTCTTGGCCTTCTTCTCCGGCACCACGTAAGGCGCCGGGACCAGCAACCCTGTCAAACGGGCATCCGCTGGGTCTTCTGGAAGGGGAGCTGGACAGTTAACCTGTCCGGACGTCTCCTGCAAGGCCTATTAAAGGTATTGGGAGTTTAGATCCCACATAGAGTCAAACTATGAAAAGCAAGTGTCCCATAAAGGATAACATAGCTTACCTCGCCAGCCAGACGCTGCGAGCTGAATCCGCGATCTTCGGTAGCGGATGTGGGGGCCTCGGCGCCCTTGAACAGCACCCTCCAGGCCTCTTCGTACATAGTGTCGAAGAGCCCGCTCAAGGTCTGGTGCTATGCCGGATCGAACTCCCACAAGTTGAAGTCCCACTGTTGGCAGGGGAGAATCCGGCAGAAGAGCATGACCTGGATTATGTTGACAAGCTTGAGCTTCTTGTTCACCAGGGTTTGGAGACAGGATTGGAGTCCGGTCAGCTCTTCCGAATTACCCCACAACAGGCCCTTCTCTTTCCAAGAAGTGAGCCGCATGGGGATGCCAGATCTGAATTCGGGGGCCACTGCCCATTCAGGGTCACGCGGCTCGGTGATGTAGAACCACCCCGATTGCCACCCCTTGATGGTTTCCACAAAGGCCCCCTTGAGCCAAGTGACGTTGGGCATATTGCCCACCATGGCGCCTCCGCACTCCGCTTGGCTGCCCTTCACAACCTTCGGCTTGACATTGAAGGTCTTTAGCCACAAACCGAAGTGGGGATGGATGCAGAGGAAGGCCTCGCACACGACGATAAACGCCGAGATGTTGAGGATGAAATTCAGGGCCAGATCATGGAAATCCAGGCCATAGTAGAACATGAGCCCCCGAACAAAGGGGTGGAGTGGGAAGCCCAGTCCGCGGAGGAAATGGTGGAAGGAATACCACCCTCTCATGGGGCCTGGGGGTGGGGATGAGCTGCCCCTCGTCGGGGAGCCGGTGCGCGATATCGCTGGACAAATATCCGGCGCTTCGCAGCTGCTTGATGTGCCCCTCCGTAACGGAGGAGGCCATCCACTTGCCTCCCGCTCCGGACATGGCTGGAGAAGGTTGACGTGAGATGTGTGGACTTGGGCGCTGGAGCTCGAGTGCGCGGAGATGGATAAGCAAAGGAGGAAGAAGGCGTAGGTAAAAAGGTGGATCCTTATCCCCTTATATATGGGCGGACGAAACTATGCATCCCCACCAGCCTGGTAAAACTCGCTTATCTCCCAAGAGCCACAATCAATGGCGCAGTTGGGTTACCCACGTCCGTATTGATGAGAATCCCGGAATAAGGGGACACGATCTCTACTTCGACAAGACGTGCCAAGGAAACCGCTTCGCTAAACGCGCTGAGGTGGTATAATAAAAACGATTCGAGTAAAGGCTTGGTTGTGGTGTGACGTCATGCCAAAAAATACGTCAGCAGATTGAACTTGTGTAAATATTATTCTCTCTACGGTGGTATATGGAATTTATTTTGCAGAGCCGGACACTATCCTGGTGTTCACAATCTTTTGTGAATTATTCGGAGGAGGAACCCGCCTTGCAATGCCGAAGACAATATGCACGCCGGACTCGTTGTCATTGAAGCTTGGTTCAGGGGCTACCGAGGGAGTCCTGGACTAGGGGGTGTCCCGATAGCCGAACTATCATCATTGGCCGGACTCCAAGATTATGAAGATACAAGATTGAAGACTTCGTCCCGTGTCCGGATGGAACTTTCCTTGGCGTGGAAGGCAAGCTTGGCAATACGGATATGTAGATCTCCTACCATTGTAACCGACTCTGTGTAACCCTAGCCCTCTCCGGTGTCTATATAAACCGAAGGGTTTTAGTCCATAGGACGAACAACAATCATACCATAGGCTAGCTTCTAGGGTTTAGCCTCCTTGATCTTGTGGTAGATCTACTCTTGTACTACCCATATCATCAGTATCAATCAAGCAGGAGTAGGGTTTTACCTCTATCGAGAGGGCCCGAACCTAGGTAAAAACATCGTGTCCCTTGTCTCCTGTTACCATCCGCCTAGACACACAGTTCGGGACCCCGTACCCGAGATCCGCCGGTTTTGACACCGACAGGAGCCAAGGAATATTTTTGAGTATTAGCAGTTGAGTTGTCAATTCAACCACAACTGGATAACTTAGTATCTGCAGCAAAGTATTTAGTAGCAAAAGTGGTATGATAATAAAGGTAACGGTAGTAAAAGTAAGGTTTTTGGGTTTTGTAGTAGTTGTAACAATAGCAACGGAAAAGTAAATAAGCGAAGAACAATATATGAAAAGCTCGTAGGCAATGGATCAGTGATGGATAATTATGCCGGATGCGATTCCTCATGTAATAGCTATAACATAGGGTGACACAGAACTAGCTCCAGTTCATCAATGTAATGTAGGCATGTATTCCATATATAGTCATACGTGCTTATGGAAAAGAACTTGCATGACATCTTTTGTCCTACCCTCCCGTGGCAGCGGGGTCCTAGTGGAAACTAAGGGATATTAAGGCCTCCTTTTAATAGAGAACGGGAACAAAGCATTAGCACATAGTGAATACATGAACTCCTCAAACTACGGTCATCACCGAGAAGTATCCGAATATTGTCACTTCGGGGTTGTCGGATCATAACACATAATGGGTGACTATAGACTTGCAAGATAGGATCAAGAACACACATATATTCATGAAAACATAATAGGTTCAGCTCTAAAATCAAGGCACTTGGGTCCTAGTGACAAGCATTAAGCATAGCAAAGTCATAGCAACATCAATCTCAGAACATAGTGGATACTAGGGATCAAACCCTAACAAAACTAACTTGATTACATGGTAAATCTCATCCAACCCATCACCGTCCAGCAAGCCTACGATGGAATTACTCACGCACGGCGGTGAGCATCATGAAATTGGTGATGGAGGATGGTTGATGATGACGACGGCGACAAACCCCCCTCTCCGGAGCCCCGAACGGACTCCAGATCAGCCCTCCCAAGAGAGATTAGGGCTTGGCGGCGGCTCCGTGTCGTAAAACGCGATGAAACTTTCTCTCTAATTTTTTTCTCCCCAAACGTGAATATATGGAGTTGGAGTTGAGGTCGGTGGAGGTCCAGGGGGGCCATGAGATTGGGGGGCGCGCCCAGGGGGAGGGGCGCGCCCCCCTGTCTCGTGGACAGGGTGTGGGCCCCCTGGTCTTGATTCTTTCGCCAATATTTTTTATATTTTCCAAAAAGTCCCTCCGTGGATTTTCAGGACATTCCGAGAACTTTTCTTTTCTACACATAAAACAACATCATGGCAGTTCTGCTGAAAACAGCGTCAGTCCGGGTTAGTTTCATTCAAATCATGCAAGTTAGAGTCCAAAACAAGGGCAAAAGTGTTTGGAAAAGTAGATACGTTGGAGACGTATCAATGAGGCGGAGATGGAGGAGGCTAGCTGGTCGGGCGCGCCAGCGCAGGTGGAGAAGGAGGCGGAGTGCCGCCACGCGTCGGAGAAGGAGGCAGAGTGCCCTGATCACTCGCCGGAGGAGCAGGCGGAGGAGGAGGAGGAGTGCCCTTACTCGCCGGAGGAGGAGGAGGAGGCGGAGGTGTCCAGTTCGGAAGGTTGATGAGCTCCTTCCGCCATAGGCATGGAGTCTTTAGAGCAGAACCCAGCCGAGTCTCCCCTTCACCGGTAAGGTGGTCAAGCACGAGCTCCACAAATCCCTCCATTATTTCTTCCACCGTCACCCTAGCACATCCTTCTGGAATTGGATGGCAGTGAAAAGTTGCGCCGGGTTCAGGAGGTCGAACAAAGCCGATAGCCACCTTGACTTTGTAGTTCTGCCATTGCGTCATAAGGTGGCAATGTTGAGACTCCGTGATAGCATCCACGGGGTAGCTAGCAGGAGCCGTGAAGACAAGCTCCAGCTGAAGCAGCTCGGTGGAAGCCACGCTGCTTCTCCGCTGAGATGGCGGGGTAGCTTCGGGGGTAGCTTTGGCAGGTCGCTTGCTTCGAACTGCATCTCGTTCCTCTAGCTTTTGTACCCTTGCGTGCAGCTCCTGCAGTTCACTCTGCTCCACTTTCCTCCTCCTCTCTTGGCATTTGTAACCGCCTGTGTCCAGAAACCCAGCCTTCCACAGAACGGATCCTGGCGTGCCTCGTGTCTGTCCAGGGTTGATAACCCCCAAGTATAGGGGATCGCAACAGCTTTCGAGGGTAGAGTATTCAACTCAAATTTATTGATTCGATACAAGGGGAGCCAAAGAATATTCTTGAGTATTAGCAGTTGAGTTGTCAATTCAACCACACCTGGATAACTTAGTATCTGCAGCAAAGTGTTTAGTAGCAAAAGTGGTATGATAATAAAGGTAACAGTAGCAAAAGTAAAGATAAATGTTTTTGGGTTTTTGTAGTAGTTGTAACAGTAGCAACGGAAAAGTAAATAAGCGAAGAACAATATATGAAAAGCTCGTAGGCAATGGATCAGCGATGGATAATTATGCCGGATGCGATTCCTCATGTAATAGCTATAACATAGGGTGATATAGAACCTGCTCCTGTTCATCAATGTAATGTAGGCATGTATTCCGTAAACAGTCATACGTGCTTATGGAAAATAACTTGTATGACATCTTTTGTCCTACCCTCCCGTTGAAGCGGGGTCCCAGCTGAAACTAAGGGATATTAAGGCCTCCTTTTAATAGAGAACTGGAACAAAGCATTAGCACATAGTGAATACATGAACTCCTCAAACTACGTTCATCACCGAGAAGTATCCCGATTATTGTCACTTCGGGGTTGTTTGATCATAACACATAACAGGTGACTATAAACTTGCAAGATAGGATCAAGAACACACATATATTCATGAAAACATAATAGGTTCAGATCTGAAATCGTGGCACTCGGGCCCTAGTGACAAGCATTAAGCATAGCAAAGTCATAGCAACATCAATCTCAGAACATAGTGGATACTAGGGATCAAACCCCAACAAAACTAACTTGATTACATGGTAAATCTCATCCAACCAATCACTGTCCAGCAAGCCTACGATGGAATTACTCACGCACGGCGGTGAGCATCATGAAATTGGTGATGGAGGATGGTTGATGATGACGACGGCGACGAATCCCGCTCTCCGGAGCCCCGAACGGACTCCAGATCAGCCCTCCCGAGAGAGATTAGGGCTTGGCGGAGGCTCCGTGTCGTAAAACGCGATGAAACTTCCTCCCTGATTTTTTTCTCCCCGAGACAGAATATATATAGTTGGAGTTGAGGTCGGAGGAGGTCCAGGGGGCCCACGAGATAGGAGGCCGCGCCCTAGGGGGGCGCCCCTGTCTCGTGGACAGGCTGTGGGTCCCTTGGCATTAATTCTTTCGCCAAAAATTCTTATTAATTCCGAAAAGTGCCTCCGTGGATTTCCAGGACATTCCGAGAACTTTTCTTTTCTACACATAAAACAACATCATGGCAGTTCTGCTGAAAACAACGTCAGTCCGGGTTAGTTTCATTCAAATCATGCAAGTTAGAGTCCAAAACAAGGTCAAAAGTGTTTGGAAAAGTAGATACGTTGGATTATTTTGATTTGCTTTGATCTTTTTGGAGTAGGCATCCCGGTTATCGGCCCTTTCTCGTGAATGAGGAGCGGAGTCCACTCCTCTTGAGAATAACCCACCTAGCATGGAAGATATAGGCAGCCCTAGTTGTAACATGAGCTGCTCGAGCATACAAAACAGAATTTCATTTGAAGGTTTGGAGTTTGGCACGTAGAAATTTACTTGGAACGGAAGGTAAATACCGCATATAGGAAGGTATAGTGGAGTCATATGGAACAACTTTGGGGTTTAAGGAGTCTGGATGCACAAGCAGTATTCCCGCTTATTACAGGTGAAGGCTAGCAAAATACTGCGAAGCGACCAACTGAGAGAGCCACAACAGTCGTAAACATGCATTAAAATTAATTCACACCGAGAACAAGCATGAGTAGGATATAATCCACCATGAGCATAAATATCATGAAGGCTATGTTGATTTGATTCAACTACATGTGTGAACATGTGCCAAGTCGAGTCACTCAATTCATTCAAAGGAGGATACCGTTCCATCATATCACATCATAATCATTCTAATAGCATGATGGCACGCAAGGTAAACCATTATAACTCATAGCTAATCAAGCATGGCACACACAACTATAATCTCTAAATGTCATTGCAAATATGTTTACTTCATAATAGCTAACTCAGGAACGATGAACTCATCATATTTACAAAAACAAAAGAGGTCGAGTTCATACCAGCTTTTCTCATCCCAATAAGTCCATCATATATCGTCATTATTGCCTTTCACTCGCACGACCGAACGATGTGTATAATAATAAGAGTGCACGTGCATTGGCCTAAGCTGGAGTCTGCAAGCATTGAACTCAAGAGAGAAGACAGGTAATATGGGCTCTAAATTACATAAACAATCATGCATATAAGAGCCACTAAGCATTTTCAATATGGTCTTCTCGACCCCCAAAGGAAAGAAAAGAAAAGAAAACTATTTACACGGGAAAGCTCCCAACAAGTAAAAAGAGGAATGAGAAATATTTTTGAGTTTTCATTTTAGTTTCTACTACGAGCATGGAAATTAAACTAACTAATTTTTTTGGTTTTTCTTAAGGTTTATCAAACACACAAGAAGAAAACTAGAAAAAGAAATTTAAACTAACATGGATAATACAATGAAAGAGTATGAGCACCGATGACTAGTGTGTGAACATGAATGTAAAGTCGGTGAAAAATATGTACTCCCCCAAGCTTAGGTTTTTGGACAAAGTTGGTTTAGTACCAAGGACCGCCGCTACTCTCCCCGGTGTACTGGGAGGTGTAATCAGGATACCACTGGCTGGTCATCTCTGGATCCCACTAGACAGATGATGCATGATAAGGGTCCAGCTCAGGTTCCGGCTCAGGTTCAGGTTCTGGAGTAAAAGCTTGAGTTCGGTGATTGTTCACCGCTTCCGGCGTGACAAGACAATTTTCTGCAAGCAAATCAAACAACAGCAGCGCAGGCAAAATAATAAACTCAAAGTGTTTCTTATTGAATCTAAGTCTATACAAGAGCATCTTCTCTTCATTGTCAACAATAAACTTGTGTGCTACCATGCTCTTGTAATCTAAAATGTGAGGGGGTAATTTTGTCTCCTCCTCCTCATAGTGCCTAATGGGTATCTGAAAATGTTCAGCAAGACGTGCAACATAGATACCTCCAAATATGGGGCCTTTTGTACGATTCAGGGCTAGCCGTTTAGCAACGACGGCACCCATACTAAAAGTATTGTCTCCTAGCAAAGCATGTTGAAGAATAATAATATCTGGAATGCTCAAATTTCCACTATTTCCACGACCAAATCAAGCATCTACTAGCAAATATGGCAAAGTAGCGTAAAACAGGAAAGTGTATGCTAGAGACTTTCGCCTCGGAGCCCTTCTTTGGATCCTCTACAACAATAGTATTAACAAAGCCACCCACATCTTCACGATGGGGTTCATCTAATTCTCCCTCATAAGGTATCCTACATACCGCACAAAAATGACATAAAGACATTTCTTTGAATTCATCATATAAATGAAATGATACTGCAGGCGGTGATTTCTTAGGATAATAATAAAAGTTTTGCACGAAAGTATTGGTAAGTAAGAGATACTGATCGATTCGGTCATTGATGAAACCGGTGAGGCCTACAGTCTCGATTAAAGCATAAAAGTCTTCATGAATTCCGGCTTCTTTCAAGAAATCCTCGCATGGCCATTCACATGACCGTACTTCCGCTAAGCGAGGAAGATTATACTTGGCCTTTTCCTTCTCTTTGGCTTGTTTTTCCTGTGAGTTTGGCTAGAAGAGCCTTTAAAAAGCCTCCTTAAGATTTTCTGAAAATTTCTGAAATTTTAGTGACTTCAAAATAAAAGTGGATAAAACTAAACAAGATTGATAGCAACTACTCCTAGAAGTGCCTAGAGCCTATATCATGCATTGGAATTGCTTGGGACCTCAAAAATTTAACATGCAAACTCAAGAACATGGTCGCCTATGCAGTAAAAATTTGCAATGAATAAAGCACTAGAACAAAAGCTAATTGGACCAATGGAGGAGTCACATACCAAGCAAAAAACTCCCAAAGCAGTTTTGTGAATGGAGCTTTGAGCTAAGAGATCAAAAATCGCAGCAAAACGAGCTAGAACTCGTGCTTGAGCTGGATGGGAATATTTTTTGGGTAGAAGATGAAGTGTGTGGGTGCTGGCAGGGGAGCCACCAGGGGCCCACGAGACAGGGGGCGTGCCCTCCTCTCTCGTGGCATGGTGCTTACCCCTCCTGCAGTGTTTTCAGTGCCTAAAATCCTCAAATATTCTAGAAAAAATCATACTAAATTTGCAGGGCATTTGGAGCACTTTTATTTTCGGACTATTTTTTAATGCACGGATAATTCAGAAAACTGACGGATAATACTATTTTTGCTTTATTTATTCTAAATAACAAAAAGTAAAAAGAGGGTACAGAAGGTTGTGCCTTCTAGTTTCATCCATCTCGTGATCATCAAAATGAATCCACTAACAAGGTTGATCAAGTCTTGTTAACAAAATCATTCCGAGTAACACGGAACCAGAGAAATTTCGAATAACATTAAGTTACCTCAACAGGGATATGAAAATCCCCAACAATAAGAATATCATACTTTTTCTTGACAGTAGGGAGAGGAAATTCAAAACCTCCAAAAATGATAGTTGGAACTTTTTCAATAGAATTGATACTATGAACTTGAGATTGTTTCCTCGGAAAGTGTACCGTATGCTCATTACCATTAACATGAAAAGTGACATTGCCTTTGTTGCAATCAATAACAGCCCCTGCAGTATTAAGAAAAGGTCTACCAAGGATAATAGACATACTATCGTCCTCAGGAATATCAAGAATAACAAAGTCCGTTAAGATAGTGACATTTGCAACCACAATAGGCACATCCTCACAAATACGGACACGTATAGCAGTTGATTTGTCGGCCATTTGCAAAGATATTTCAGTAGGTGTCAACTTATTCAATTCAAGTCTACGATACAAAGAGAGAGGCATAACACTAACACCGGCTCCAAGATCACATAAAGCAGTTCTAACGAAATTTCTTTTAATAGAGCATGGTATAGTTGGTACACCCGGATCTCCAAGTTTCTTTGGTATTCCACCCTTAAAAGTGTAATTAGCAAGCATGGTGGAAATTTCAGCTTCTGATATCTTTCTTTTATTTGTGATGATATTCTTCATATATTTAGCATAAGGATTCACTTTAAGCATATCAGTTAAACGCATACGTAAGAAAATAGGTCTAATCATTTCAGCAAAGCGCTAAAAATCCTCATCATCCTTTGACTTGGATGGTTTAGGAGGAAAGGGCATGGGTTTCTGAACCCATGGTTCTCGTTCTCTATCATGCTTCCTAGCAACAAAATCTCTCTTATCATAACGTTGATTCTTTGATTGTGGGTTATCAAGATCAGCAGCAAGTTCAATCTCTACATCATTGTTTTTGCTAGGTTGAGCATCAACATGAACATTATCATTAATATCACTAGGTTCATATTCATCACCTAATTGTGTTTCAGCATCAAAAACAGAGATATCATTGGGATTCTCAGGTGTGTTTATAGTAAGTTCACTAGAAGCATGCAAAGTCCGATCGTTTTTCTTTTTGTTCTTTTTATAAGAACTAGGTGCCTCTAAATTATTTCTCTAAGAATCTTGCTCGATTCTCTTAGGGTGGCCTTCAGGATACAAAACAGCATAGTCATTTCTATTATTTAATTCATCAAGCAAATCATTTTGAGCTTTAAGTACTTGGTCAACTTGAGTAGCAACCATAGAAGCATATTTGCTAATGAGTTTGAGTTCACCTTTAACTCTAGCCATATTATCGCTCACGCGTCCTACCTCGAAAGCATTATTCTTTAACTCTCTACCAACAAAGCATTAAAACTTTCTTGTCTAGCCATAAAGTCATCAAATTCATCTAAGCATGGGCTATGAAATTTAGTAGAGGGGAATTCAACTTTATCATATCTATAGAGAGAATTTACCTTTACTACCTGTGTCGGGTTATCAAGACAATGTGGTTCTTCAATAGGCGGTATATTAAGACCATGTATTTCTTCAATGGGAGGTAAATTCTTAACATCTTCAGCTTCAATACCTTTTTCTTTCATTGATTTCTTTGCCTCTTGCATATCTTCAGGACTGAGAAATAGAACACCTCTCTTCTTCGGAGTGGGTTTAGGAATAGGCTCAGGAGTTGGCTTAATTGGTTCAGGAATTGCCTCAGGAAGAGTCCAATTATTTTCATTAGTCAACATATTATTCAATAGTAATTCAGCTTCGTCGACTATTCTTTCCCTGAAAACACAACCAGCACATCTATCCAAGTAGTCCTTGGAAGCATCGGTTAGTCCATTATAAAAGATATCAAGTATTTCATTTTTCTTAAGAGGATGATCAGGCAAAGCATTGAGTAACCGGAGAAGCCTCCCCCAAGCTTGTGGGAGACTGTCTTCTTTGATTTGCACAAAATTATATATTTCTCGCAAGGCAGCTTGTTTCTTATGAGCAGGGAAATATTTAGCAGAGAAGTAATAAATCATATCCTGGGACTACGCACACAACCAGGAGCAAGAGAATTATACCAAGTCTTAGTATCACCCTTTAATGAGAACGGAAATATCTTAAGGATATAAAAATAGCGAGATCTATCATCATGAGTAAACAGGGTGGCTATATCATTCAACTTGGTAAGATGTGCCACAACAGTTTCAGATTCAAGGCCATAAAAAGGATCAGATTCAACCAAAGTAATAATTTCAGGATCAACAGAGAATTCATAATCCTTATCAGTAACACAGATAGGTGAAGTAGCAAAAGCAGGGTCAGGTTTCTTTCTAGCATTAAGAGACTGCTGCTTCCATTTAGCTAATAATTTCTTAAGATCATATCTATCATTGCAAGCAAATATAGCTCTAGCAGCTTCTTCATTCATAACATAACCCTCATGAACAATAGGCAATTCATAATCATTAGGAGAACCTTCATCATCACTATCATCAATAATAGCATCTTCAATAATTTCATTCCCCCTAACTCTAGCAAGTTGTTCATCAAGAAATTCACCTAATGGCAAAGTAGTATCACGCACAGAAGTAGTTTCATCATAAGTATCATGCAAAGCCGAAGTGGCATCCTCAATAACATGCGACATATGAGAATTCATAGCAGTAGCAGGTTTAGGTGTCGCAAGTTTACTAATAACAGAAGGAGAATCTAGTGCAGAGCTACATGGCAGTTCCTTACCTCCCCTCGTAGTTGAGGGCAAAATCTTGGTTCTGTCATCTTTCAAGTTTTTCATAGTGATCAACAGATATAAATCCCAAGTGACTCAGAGAATAGAGCTATGCTCCCCGGCAACGGCGCCAGAAATTAGTCCTAATAACCCACAAGTGTAGGGGATCGCAACAGCTTTCGAGGGTAAAGTATTCAACCCAAATTTACACAAGGGGAGCCAAAGAATATTCTTGAGTATTAGCAGTTGAGTTGTCAATTCAACCACACCTGGATAACTTAGTATCTGCAGCAAAGTATTTAGTAGCAAAAGTGGTATGATAATAAAGGTAACGGTAGTAAAAGTAATGTTTTTGGGTTTTGTAGTAGTTGTAACAATAGCAACGGAAAAGTAAATAAGCGAAGAAAATGTATGAAAAGCTCGTAGGCAATGGATCAGTGATGGATAATTATGCTGGATGCGATTCCTCATGTAATAGCTATAACATAGGGTGACACAGAACTAGCTCCAGTTCATCAATGTAATGTAGGCATGTATTCCGTATATAGTCATGCGTGCTTATGGAAAAGAACTTGCATGACATCTTTTGTCCTACCCTCCCGTGGCAGCGGGGTCCTAGTGGAAACTAAGGGATATTAAGGCCTCCTTTTAATAGAGAACGGGAACAAAGCATTAGCACATAGTGAATACATGAAGTCCTCAAACTACAGTCATCACCGAGAAGTATCCGAATATTGTCACTTCGGGGTTGTCGGATCATAACACATAATGGGTGACTATAGACTTGCAAGATAGGATCAAGAACACACATATATTCATGAAAACATAATAGGTTCGGATCTAAAATCATGGCACTCGGGCCCTAGTGACAAGCATTAAGCATAGCAAAGTCATAGCAACATCAATCTCAGAACATAGTGGATACTAGGGATCAAACCCTAACAAAACTAACTTGATTACATGGTAAATCTCATCCAACCCATCACCGTCCAGCAAGCCTACGATGGAATTACTCACGCACGGCGGTGAGCATCATGAAATTGGTGATGGAGGATGGTTGATGATGACGACGGCGACAAACCCCCCTCTCCGGAGCCCCGAACGGACTCCAGATCAGCCCTCCCAAGAGAGATTAGGGCTTGGCGGCGGCTCCGTGTCGTAAAACGCGATGAAACTTTCTCTCTGATTTTTTTCTCCCCGAACGTGAATATATGGAGTTGGAGTTGAGGTCGGTGGAGGTCCAGGGGGGCCATGAGATTGGGGGGCGCGCCCAGGGGGAGGGGCGCGCCCCCCTGTCTCGTGGACAGGGTGTGGGCCCCCTGGTCTTGATTCTTTCGCCAATATTTTTTATATTTTCCAAAAAGTCCCTCCGTGGATTTTCAGGACATTCCGAGAACTTTTCTTTTCTACACATAAAACAACATCATGGCAGTTCTGCTGAAAACAGCGTCAGTCCGGGTTAGTTTCATTCAAATCATGCAAGTTAGAGTCCAAAACAAGGGCAAAAGTGTTTGGAAAAGTAGATACGTTGGAGACGTATCAATGAGGCGGAGATGGAGGAGGCTAGCTGGTCGGGCGCGCCAGCGCAGGTGGAGAAGGAGGCGGAGTGCCGCCACGCGTCGGAGAAGGAGGCAGAGTGCCCTGATCACTCACCGGAGGAGCAGGCGGAGGAGGAGGAGGAGTGCCCTTACTCGCCGGAGGAGGAGGAGGAGGCGGAGGTCTCCAGTTCGGAAGGTTGATGAGCTCCTTCCGCCATAGGCATGGAGTCTTTAGAGCAGAACCCAGCCGAGTCTCCCCTTCACCGGTAAGGTGGTCAAGCACAAGCTCCACAAATCCCTCCATTATTTCTTCCACCGTCACCCTAGCACATCCTTCTGGAATTGGATGGCAGTGAAAAGTTGCGCCGGGTTCAGGAGGTCGAACAAAGCCGATAGCCACCTTGACTTTGTAGTTCTGCCATTGCGTCATAAGGTGGCAATGTTGAGACTCCGTGATAGCATCCACGGGGTAGCTAGCAGGAGCCGTGAAGACAAGCTCCAGCTGAAGCAGCTCGGGGGAAGCCACGCTGCTTCTCCGCTGAGATGGCGGGGTAGCTTCGGGGGTACCTTTGGCAGGTCGCTTGCTTCGAACTGCATCTCGTTCCTCTAGCTTTTGTACCCTTGCGTGCAGCTCCTGCAGTTCACTCTGCTCCACTTTCCTCCTCCTCTCTTGGCATTTGTAACCGCCTGTGTCCGGAAACCCAGCCTTCCACAGAATGAAGCCTGGCGTGCCTCGTGTCTGTCCAGGGTTGATAACCCCCAAGTATAGGGGATCGCAACAGCTTTCGAGGGCAGAGTATTCAACTCAAATTTATTGATTCGATACAAGGGGAGCCAAAGAATATTCTTGAGTATTAGCAGTTGTGTTGTCAATTCAACCACACCTGGATAACTTAGTATCTACAGCAAAGTGTTTAGTAGCAAAAGTGGTATGATAATAAAGGTAACGGTAGCAAAAGTAAAGATAAATGTTTTTGGGTTTTTGTAGTAGTTGTAACAGTAGCAACGGAAGAGTAAATAAGCGAAGAACAATATATGAAAAGCTCGTAGGCAATGGATCAGTGATGGATAATTATGCCGGATGCGATTCCTCATGTAATAGCTATAACATAGGGTGATATAGAACCTGCTCCTGTTCATCAATGTAATGTAGGCATGTATTCCGTAAACAGTCATACGTGCTTATGGAAAATAACTTGTATGACATCTTTTGTCCTACCCTCCCATTGAAGCGGGGTCCTAGCGGAAACTAAGGGATATTAAGGCCTCCTTTTAATAGAGAACCGGAACAAAGCATTAGCACATAGTGAATACATGAACTCCTCAAACTACGTTCATCACCGAGAAGTATCCCGATTATTGTCACTTCGGGGTTGTTTGATCATAACACATAACAGGTGACTATAGACTTGCAAGATAGGATCAAGAACACACATATATTCATGAAAACATAATAGGTTCAGATCTGAAATCGTGGCACTCGGGCCCTAGTGACAAGCATTAAGCATAGCAAAGTCATAGCAACATCAATCTCAGAACATAGTGGATACTAGGGATCAAACCCTAACAAAACTAACTTGATTACATGGTAAATCTCATCCAACCAATCACCGTCTAGCAAGCCTACGATGGAATTACTCACGCACGGCGGTGAGCATCATGAAATTGGTGATGGAGGATGGTTGATGATGACGACGGCGACGAATCCCGCTCTCCGGAGCCCCGAACGGACTCCAGATCAGCCCTCCCGAGAGAGATTAGGGCTTGGCGGAGGCTCCGTGTCGTAAAACGCGATGAAACTTCCTCCCTGATTTTTTTCTCCCCGAGACAGAATATATATAGTTGGAGTTGAGGTCGGAGGAGGTCCAGGGGGCCCACGAGATAGGAGGCCGCGCCCTAGGGGGGCGCCCCTGTCTCGTGGACAGGCTGTGGGTCCCTTGGCATTAATTCTTTCGCCAAAAATTCTTATTAATTCCGAAAAGTGCCTCCGTGGATTTCCAGGACATTCCGAGAACTTTTCTTTTCTACACATAAAACAACATCATGGCAGTTCTGCTGAAAACAGCGTCAGTCCGGGTTAGTTTCATTCAAATCATGCAAGTTATAGTCCAAAACAAGGTCAAAAGTGTTTGGAAAAGTAGATACGTTGGAGACATATCAACTCCCCCAAAACTGAAAGTGATAAAGAAAAACTTTTACAAACTCTATTTGCTCTTGTTGTTGCAACATGAAAATCCAGCATTCAAGTCTCAGCAAATATTATGAACTAACCATACTCACAATAACACATAAGTCTCACAATTACTCATATCAATAGCATAATCAGCTAGCGAGTCATAATAATAAAAATCGGATGACAACACTTTCTCAAAATAATCATAACATGATATAACAAAATGGTATCTCGCTAGCCCTTTCTGAGACCGCAAAACATAAATGCAGAGCACCTTTAAAGATCAAGGACTGACTAAACATTGTAATTCATGGTAAAAGAGATCCAGTCAAGTCATACCCAATATAAACCAATAATAATGAATGCAAATGACAGTGTGCTCTCCAGCGGGTGCTTTTAATAAGAAGGGTGATGACTCAACATAAAAGTAAATGGATAGGCCCTTCGCAGAGGGAAGCAGGGATTTGTAGAGGTGCTAGAGCTCGATTTAAAATAGAGATTGAATAACATTTTGAGCGGCATACTTTCGCTGTCAACGCAACAACTATGAGATGGCTGTATCTTCCATACTACATGCATTATAGGCAGTTCCCAAACAGAATGGTAAAGGTTTATACTCCCCCAACCACCAACAAGCATCAATCCATGGCTTGCTCGAAACAACGAGTGCCTCCAACATACAACAGCCCTGGGGGAGTTTTGTTTAATTATTTTGATTTGCTTTGATCTTTTTGGAGTAGGCATCCCGGTTATCGGCCCTTTCTCATGAATGAGGAGCGGAGTCCACTCCTCTTGAGAATAACCCACCTAGCATGGAAGATATAGGCAGCCCTAGTTGTAACATGAGCTGCTCGAGCATACAAAACAGAATTTCATTTGAAGGTTTGGAGTTTGGCACATAGAAATTTACTTGGAACGGAAGGTAAATACCGCATATAGGAAGGTATAGTGGAGTCATATGGAACAACTTTGGGGTTTAAGGAGTCTGGATGCACAAGCAGTATTCCCGCTTATTACAGGTGAAGGCTAGCAAAATACTGCGAAGCGACCAACTGAGAGAGCCACAACAGTCGTAAACATGCATTAAAATTAATTCACACCGAGAACAAGCATGAGTAGGATATAATCCACCATGAGCATAAATATCATGAAGGCTATGTTGATTTGATTCAACTACATGTGTGAACATGTGCCAAGTCGAGTCACTCAATTCATTCAAAGGAGGATACCGTTCCATCATATCACATCATAATCATTCTAATAGCATGATGGCACGCAAGGTAAACCATTATAACTCATAGCTAATCAAGCATGGCACACACAACTATAATCTCTAAATGTCATTGCAAATATGTTTACTTCATAATAGCTAACTCAGGAATGATGAACTCATCATATTTACAAAAACAAAAGAGGTCGAGTTCATACCAGCTTTTCTCATCCCAATAAGTCCATCATATATCGTCATTATTGCCTTTCACTCGCACGACCAAACGATGTGTATAATAATAAGAGTGCACGTGCATTGGCCTAAGCTGGAGTCTGCAAGCATTGAACTCAAGAGAGAAGACAGGTAATATGGGCTCTAAATTACATAAACAATCATGCATATAAGAGCCACTAAGCATTTTCAATATGGTCTTCTCGACCCCCAAAGGAAAGAAAAGAAAAGAAAACTATTTACACAGGAAAGCTCCCAACAAGTAAAAAGAGGAATGAGAAATATTTTTGAGTTTTCATTTTAGTTTCTACTATGAGAATGGAAATTAAACTAACTAATTTTCTTGGTTTTTCTTCAGGTTTATCAAACACACAAGAAGAAAACTAGAAAAAGAAATTTAAACTAACATGGATAATACAATGAAAGAGTATGAGCACCGATGACTAGTGTGTGAACATGAATGTAAAGTCGGTGAAAAATATGTACTCCCCCAAGCTTAGGTTTTTGGACTAAGTTGGTTTAGTACCAAGGACCGCTGCTACTCTCCCCGGTGTACTGGGAGGTGTAATCAGGATACCACTGGCTGGTCATCTCTGGATCCCACTAGACAGATGATGCATGATAAGGGTCCAGCTCAGGTTCCGGCTCAGGTTCAGGTTCTGGAGTAAAAGCTTGAGTTCGGTGATTGTTCACCGCTTCCGGCGTGACAAGACAATTTTCTGCAAGCAAATCAAACAACAGCAGCGCAGGCAAAATAATAAACTCAAAGTGTTTCTTATTGAATCTAAGTCTATACAAGAGCATCTTATCTTCATTGTCAACAATAAACTTGTGTGCTACCATGCTCTTGTAATCTAAAATGTGAGGGGGTAATTTTGTCTCCTCCTCCTCATAGTGCCTAATGGGTATCTGAAAATGTTCAGCAAGACGTGCAACATAGATACCTCCAAATATGGGGCCTTTTGTACGATTCAGGGCTAGCCGTTTAGCAACGACGGCACCCATACTAAAAGTATTGTCTCCTAGCAAAGCATGTTGAAGAATAATAATATCTGGAATGCTCAAATTTCCACTATTTCCACGACCAAATCAAGCATCTACTAGCAAATATGGCAAAGTAGCGTAAAACAGGAAAGTGTATGCTAGAGACTTTCGCCTCGGAGCCCTTCTTTGGATCCTCTACAACAATAGTATTAACAAAGCCAGCCACATCTTCATGATGGGGTTCATCTAATTCTCCCTCATAAGGTATCCTACATACCGCACAAAAATGACGTAAAGACATTTCTTTGAATTCATCATATAAATGAAATGATACTGCAGGCGGTGATTTCTTAGGATAATAATAAAAGTTTTGCACGAAAGTATTGGTAAGTAAGAGATACTGATCGATTCGGTCATTGATGAAACCGGTGAGGCCTACAGTCTCGATTAAAGCATAAAAGTCTTCATGAATTCCGGCTTCTTTCAAGAAATCCTCGCATGGCCATTCACATGACCGTACTTCCGCTAAGCGAGGAAGATTATACTTGGCCTTTTCCTTCTCTTTGGCTTGTTTTTCCTGTGAGTTTGGCTAGAAGAGCCTTTAAAAAGCCTCCTTAAGATTTTCTGAAAATTTCTGAAATTTTAGTGACTTCAAAATAAAAGTGGATAAAACTAAACAAGATTGATAGCAACTACTCCTAGAAGTGCCTAGAGCCTATATCATGCATTGGAATTGCTTAGGACCTCAAAAATTTAACATGCAAACTCAAGAACATGGTCACCTATGCAGTAAAAATTTGCACTGAATAAAGCACTAGAACAAAAGCTAATTGGACCAATGGAGGAGTCACATACCAAGCAAAAAACTCCCAAAGCAGTTTTGTGAATGGAGCTTTGAGCTAAGAGATCAAAAGTCGCAGCAAAACGAGCTAGAACTCGTGCTTGAGCTGGATGGGAATTTTTTTTGGGTAGAAGATGAAGTGTGTGGGTGCTGGCAGGGGAGCCACCAGGGGCCCACGAGACAGGGGGCGCGCCCTCCACTCTCGTGGCCTGGTGCTTGCCCCTCCTGCAGTGTTTTCAGTGCCTAAAATCCTCAAATATTCCATAAAAAACATATTAAATTTGCAGGGCATTTGGAGCACTTTTATTTTCGGGCTATTTTTTAATGCACGGATAATTCAGAAAACAGACAGATAATACTATTTTTGCTTTATTTATTCTAAATAACAGAAAGTAAAAATAGGGTACAGAAGGTTGTGCCTTCTAGTTTCATCCATCTCGTGATCATCAAAATGAATCCACTAACAAGCTTGATCAAGTCTTGTTAACAAACTCATTCCGAATAACACGGAACCGGAGAAATTTCGAATAACACTAAGTTACCTCAATGGGGATATGAAAATCCCCAACAATAAGAATATCATACTTTTTCTTGACAGTAGGAAGAGGAAATTCAAAACCTCCAATAATGATAGTTGGAACTTTTCCAATAGAATTGATGCTATGAACTTGAGATTGTTTCCTCGGAAAGTGTACCGTATGCTCATTGCCATTAACATGAAAAGTGACATTGCCTTTGTTGCAATCAATAACAGCCCATGTAGTATTCAAAAAAGGTCTACTAAGGATAATAGACATACTATCGTCCTCGGGAATATCAAGAATAACAAAGTCCGTTAAGATAGTGACATCTGCAACCACAACAGGCACATCCTCACAAATACCGACAGCTGTAGCAGTTGATTTATCAGCCATTTGCAAAGATATTTCAGTAGGTGTCAGCTTATTCCATTCAAGTCTATGATATAAAGAGAGAGGCATAACACTAACGCCGGCTCCAAGATCACATAAAGCGGTTCTAACATAATTTCTTTTAATGGAGCATGGTATAGTTGGTACACCCAGATCTCCAAGTTTCTTTGGTATTCCACCCTTAAAAGTGTAATTAGCAAGCATGGTGGAAATTTCAGCTTCCGATATCTTTCTTTTATTTATGATGATGTCCTTCATATACTTAGCATAAGGATTTACTTTAAGCATATCAGTTAAGCGCATACGTAAGAAAATAGGTCTAATCATTTTAGCAAAGCTCTCAAAATCCTCATCATCCTTTGACTTGGATGGTTTAGGAGGAAAGGGCATGGGTTTCTGAACCCATGGTTCTCTTTCTTTACCGTGCTTCCTAGCAACAAAATCTTTCTTATCATAACGTTGATTCTTTGATTGTGGGTTATCAAGATCAACAGCAGGTTCAATCTCTACATCATTGTCTTTGCTAGGTTGAGCATCAACATGAACATTATCATTAACATTATCACTAGGTTCATGTTCATCACCTGATTGAGTTTCAGCATCAGAAATAGAAATATCATTGGGATTCTCAGGTGTGTCTACAGTAGGTTCACTAGAAGCATGCAAAGTTCTATCGTTTTTCTTCTTCTTCTTTTTAGAAGAACTAGGTGCCTCTAAATTATTTCTCTGAGAATCTTGCTCGATTCTCTTAGGGTGTCCTTCAGGATACAAAGGTTCCTGAGTCATTCTACAAGTTCTAGTAGCCACTCTAACAGCAAAGTCATTTCTATTATTTAATTCATCAAGGAAATCATTTTGAGCTTTAAGTACTTGCTCAGCTTGAGTAGCAACCATAGAAGCATATTTGCTAACGTGGTGAAGTTCATCTTTAACTCTAGCCAGATTATCACCTACACGTCCTATCTCGAAACCATTATTCTTTAACTCTCTACCAACATAAGCATTAAAACTTTCTTGTCTAGCCTTTAAGTCATCAAATTCATCAAGCATGGGCTACGAAATTTAGTAGAGGGTATTTCAACTTTATCATATCTATAGAGAGAATTTACCTTTACTACCTGTGTCGGGTTATCAAGACAATGTGGTTCTTCAGGCGGTATATTAAGACCATGTATTTCTTCAATAGGATGTAAATTCTTAACATCTTCAGCTTTAATACCTTTTTCTTTCATTGATTTCTTTGCTTCTTGCATATCTTCAGGACTGAGAAATAAAACACCTCTCTTCTTCAGAGTGGGTTTAGGAATAGGCTCAGGAGTTGGCTCAATTGGTTCAGGAATCACTTCAGGAACTGGCTCGGGAAGAGTTCAATTATTTTCATTAGTCAACATATTATTCAATAATATTTCAGCTTCGTCGACTGTTCTTTCCCTGAAAACACAACCAGCACAACTATCCAAGTCGTCCTTGGAAGCATCGGTTAGTCCATTATAAAAGATATCAAGTATTTCATTTTTCTTAAGAGGATGATCAGGCAAAGCATTAAGTAACCGGAGAAGCCTCCCCCAAGCTTGTGGGAGACTCTCTTCTTTGATTTGCACTAAATTATATATTTCCCGCAAGGCAGCTTGTTTCTTATGAGCAGGGAAATACTTAGCAGAGAAGTAATAAATCATATCCTGGGGACTAAGCACACAACCAGGAGCAAGAGAATTATACCAAGTCTTAGCATCACCCTTTAATGAGAACGGAAATATCTTAAGGATATATAAATAGCGAGACTTCTCATCATTAGTAAACAGGGTGGCTATATCATTCAGCTTGGTAAGATGTGCTACAACAGTTTCAGATTCAAGGCCATAAAAAGGATCAGATTCAACTAAAGTAATAATATCAGGATCAACAGAGAATTCACAATCCTTATCAGTAACACAGATAGGTGAAGTAGCAAAAGCAAGATCGGGTTTCATTCTAGCATTAAGAGACTGCTGCTTCCATTTAGCTAATAATTTCTTAAGATCATTTCTATCATTGCAAGCAAGAATTTCCATAGCAGTTGCTTCATTCATAACATAACCCTTAGGAACAACAGATAATACATAATCATTGGGGGAACCTTCATCATCACTATCATCAATAATAGGTTCTTCAATATTTTCATTCCCCCTAACTCTAGCAAGTTGTTCATCTAGAAATTCACCTAATGGCAAAGTAGTATCATGCACAGAAGTAGTTTCATCATGCATAGCAGAAGTGGCATCATCAATAACATGCAACATATGAGAATTCATAGCAGTAGTAGGTTTAGGTGTCGCAAGCCTACTAATAACGGAAGGAGAATCTAGTGCAGAGCTAGATGGCAGTTCCTTACCTCCCCTCGTAGTTGATGGCAAAATAGTAGTTCGATCGTCTTTCAAGTTCTTCATAGTGATCAACAGATATAAATCCCAAGTGACTCAGAGGATAGAGCTATCCTCCCCGGCAACGGTGCCAGAAATTAGTCTTGATAACCCACAAGTATAGGGGATCGCAACAACTTTCGAGGGTAGAGTATTCAACCCAAATTTATTGATTCAACACAAGGGGAGCCAAAGAATATTCTTGAGTATTAGCAGTTCAGTTGTCAATTCAACCACACCTGGATAACTTAGTATCTGCAGCAAAGTGTTTAGTAGCAAAAGTGGTATGATAATAAAGGTAACGGTAGCAAAAGTAAAGATAAATGTTTCTGGGTTTTTGTAGTAGTTGTAACAGTAGCAACGGAAAAGTAAATAAGCGAAGAACAATATATGAAAAGCTCGTAGGCAATGGATCAGCGATGGATAATTATGTCGGATGCGATTCCTCATGTAATAGCTATAACATAGGGTGATATAGAACCTGCTCCGGTTCATCAATGTAATGTCGGCATGTATTTCGTAAACAGTCATACGTGCTTATGGAAAAGAACTTGTATGACGTCTTTTGTCCTACCCTCCCGTTGAAGCGGGGTCCTAGCGGAAACTAAGGGATATTAAGGCCTCCTTTTAATAGAGAACCGAAACAAAGCATTAGCACATAGTGAATACATGAACTCCTCAAACTACGTTCATCACCGAGAAGTATCCCGATTATTGTCACTTCGGGGTTGTCGGATCATAACACATAATAGGTGACTATAGACTTGCAAGATAGGATCAAGAACACACATATGTTCATGAAAACATAATAGGTTTAGATCTGAAATCATGGCACTCGGGCCCTAGTGACAAGCATTAAGCATAGCAAAGTCATAGCAACATCAATCTCAGAACATAGTGGATAATAGGGATCAAACCCTAACAAAACTAACTTGATTACATGGTAAATCTCATCCAACCCATCACCGTCCAGCAAGTCTACGATGGAATTACTCACGCACGGCGGTGAGCATCATGAAATTGGTGATGGAGGATGGTTGATGATGACGACGGCGACGAATCCCCCTCTCCGGAGCCCCGAATGGACTCCAGATTAGCCCTCCCGAGAGAGATTAGGGCTTGGCGGCGGCTCCGTGTCGTAAAACGCGATGAAACTTTCTCCCTGATTTTTTTCTCCCCGAGACGGAATATATGGAGTTGGAGTTGAGGTCGGAGGAGGTCCAGGGGGCCCGCGAGATAGGTGCCCGCGCCCTAGGGGGGGCCTGTCTCGTGGACAGGCTGTGGGCCCCCTGGCATTAATTCTTTCGCCAAAAATTCTTATTAATTCCAAAAAGTGCCTCCGTGGATTTCCAGGACATCCCGAGAACTTTTGTTTTCTACACATAAAACAACATCATGGCAGTTCTGCTGAAAATAGCGTCAGTCCGGGTTAGTTTCATTCAAATCATGCAAGTTAGAGTCCAAAACAAGGGCAAAAGTGTTTGGAAAAGTAGATACGTTGGAGACGTATCAAGGGTGCTCAGGATTCCCGAGGGCCATTGTGAGCTCATCCTTCTCTCTGTGTTGAACGAACGTCCCTTCCTACACTGCGTTAATATAGTGTTGAAGCTTCGTAAGAGGTATTCGCAGTTTGTCCCTCGTCCAAACGCACTTCCCTGTTACAGGGTCCAAGGTTCCGCCAACCCCAAAGAACCAAGTCCAGCAACGGTCTGGCCAGTTTAATGTCCCTGGTTTGACCCCTTTATCAAGCAGGTCGTTCTCAGCCTTGGCCCACAACGGCCGGGCTTTGAGGTAGCCACCTAACCCCGTGCGATGGTGATGGTCCTTCTTCGTAGCACTTATCTTGTTTGTCGCTAACATCTTCTTACTCCTCTCCGATGTCTTGTTGGCCACTAATGCGTCCCATTGATCTCTGAGCTTCTCAAATCGGCCGATGAATTCTGGTGTCTTTTTTTGTCGACAAACTTTTCTTTCAGCTAATTCTTCCACCTCCTGAATAGATCTGCCATCTTCTTGAACGCAAAGGACTTGATCATTGGCTCCATAACTGGATTCTCCGGATCCTCCTCTTCCGGTAGGGTGAAATTTACCTTCAGCGCTTTTCAAAGATCCTCTTTCTGTCTATCTTCGACAAAAGAAACTTGAAGCTCTTCATCCTTAGGCTGATTCCATAGCTCGATGCTGATTGGGATCATGTCCTTAACAAGAACCCTGCACTGAGCAGTAAGTGCATCCTTGGTCCGGAGGGGTTCATCGGTTGGCCATCGCGTGCGATAGCTGTGATCATGAACGTTTCATCTGAACGCAACTTTTTCTTTGGGCCTCATCTCTTTACCGAAGTTGTGCTTGATCTAGAGGGCTAGAAATAAGAAGAAAGACGAGAGTTAATATGTGTAGATACCAAAACAATGAATGCATCAGTTAGCTAGTCAACACATGCTTAATTAATATATATACCTGGCCGGACTTTGTTCGATCACCGGAGCCGTCATCACGGCCTTCTTCTTGCACCGGCATTCGGTCACCGGAGCCATCATAATCATGTCCTTCCTCCTCCGTTGTTCGACAACCGTAGCCTGCTTCTTCACCCTCTCCTTCCAGACCATCAGTTTCATTGAGATACGACATGACATCAGCTCCGACTGCGATTATGTCCCCCAACACCCATTATGCTTCCTCGTCTCGGTCGTGCTCCATAGTTTCTGCAAATATTACAACATGGCAATTATTATACAAACATGATAGATGGATATATTAGTGGCAAACGTAGACCTAGCTATAAGGGTTTGGGGTGGCTTCGACAACGTTTAAAGGGTTTGGGGTGGCCTCGATGACAACGCTCTTTTAACTTGGTAAAGGAGGGGTATATAGACAACGACGACATACTTACATGGAAAAAAATGTTATCGAGGAGGGGGTATATCGACCCCCCTCATGTCGAAGTTATCGGGGAGGGGGCATCGACCCTCCCCCCCTCATGTTGAATATATGTTGAACTCCCGAGAGAGTTAGGAACCGTAGGGGGACTCCTCCCCCCTCATGTCTGATGAGTTTTTACTCCCTCTCTCCCATGAAACATTCATCAAACAAACTTAATACGAGTTTTAACAGAAAACATTCATCGAACAAAATTATAACAGAAAAAATTGACCAAGTTTTCATATATCATCATCATCATCTACTACGAAAAAATTGACATATTCTTTGCATATGAACATACAAACATTTGCATATTCGACAATAATATCACCCAAAAAATACTATGAAGTTAACATCAAAAATTCTAACTTTTGCATATTCCTAGAAACCTCAAACCCTCGACCCTCGACCCTCGAACCCTCGACCATATAGAACCCTCGAACCCTCGACCCTGTAACCCTAGAACCCTTGAACCCTCAACCCCTCGACCCCTCAACGACCCTCGCCCCTCGAACCCTCGACGACCCTCGACCCCTCGGTGACCCTCGACCCTCTACCCTAGTTCCCGACCCTTGACCGCTCAGCGATCCTCGACACCCTCATTCCCGATAAATAAGAAGAACAAAAAAAAGAGGATAAGAAGAAGGAATAGACGAGTAGAAGAAAAAATAGATTTCCACTCCTCTATTCCTTCTTCTCCTATTTTTTTTTCTTCTTCTTCCTCTTCTTATTTTTTTCCGACTTCCCCCCTCATGTCATGTCCTACGTCCCCCCTCATGTAATGTACGACGTCCCCCCTCACTTTAACAAAAAAACTACCTTAGAAAAAAGACTTGCTTCGTCGCGGGTGCTCGGTGTGACGTGGACTCGGTGGAAACACTTTATGAAAATGTGGTGGTGGCCGGGCCGGGCGGTTTTCTTTTCCTTCTTCATTTTTTCCTTTGTTTATTCTTATATGTTTGTTTTCGTTTTCACTCTACATTTTCGTACATATGAAAAAAAATGAAGTTTCTATACAAAAGTGCACAATTTTTATGAACCAATTACAACATCTAAATAAATATAACTACACATCTAAACTTAATTAGGAAAATGCATCTAAACTTAGCAAAATTCATCACAATGAACATCAAAATGAACTCTAAATAAAATATAAAGACAAAATCATCATCATCCATCTACACAGTGCAGCCAGCGAGGAGAATGAGCTCACTGGGGTGGCGCGAGCTCACTCTGCTGGGGGCGGCGACGAGGAGGTAGGGCACGGCGACGGCGACGAGGAAGCTGTTGGGATCTACGGTAGGGTCCGTCGACTGTAAATTAAAATTTTCCTACGCGCAGAACAACAGGAACATGCTACGAGAGATGGATCATAGTTCGTTACCACTAGACACGCAGTGCCGTGAGGCGGAAGAAGAGTTGGGGCAGCGCGTCCGCGTGGATCGTCTCCTTCTCGTCCGATCTCCCTCGAACATCCGGTCGTCCGATCCCATGTACAAGTTCGCTGGAGCGACGCAAGTGCACCGCCTCTAATGGTATACACGCGTGCAGGAGGAACACCGTGTGGCGGACTGCTAGCTCCAATCACACAGTCGGCGGCGAGTGGGGTAGCTATTCGCAACACATGCAAACCCTAGTCGCAGTGCCGAAGCAATCAACTGCATGAGTGTGTCGCACCTCCACTTTATATAGGTGTCTGTCACGGGCTCAACACTTGGGAGTCGCACGGACCCTAAAACCCACATGTCTACTCGGCCACAATCCGAATACAGCTCGGATCACATCCGACCAGTGTCCTATGATCTGACCTCGTAGGTTCCTTCCCTTAAGCGCGCGACCCCTTAGGTTCAAGTCAGCTTGGTCGCAGTTCAGATCACCTCCGACCTGCATGGTTGGTAGCAGCCTCTAGCGAGGCGTGCCGACCACCAAGCAGACTATGAAGCTGGTTAGGCGAACCTGTACAACGTGTCACACTTCTGTTCCCTTTGCCTCACAATATATGTTGTCGAGCTCAAGGCGAGACTGTCATCCTTGTGCTAGCCCGACCTTTTTCTCGTTCCAGTGATGCCGACCACAAACTAGATTATCTCATAATCCTTGTCGCATGGCCATGCTTATCCTGGTCGGATCACACGACGGGCCCAGAGTATATCTATCCTGATCAGAGGGGCAAATCCCATCTTGCTCGACCATGTCTCACAGCATGGGACTAGAGTAACCCGAAACCTACCTTTGTAACTACCCAGTCACGGAGTATCGTTTGGTCGGCCCAAGGCAAGTCTGCCACCATCCCGAGTACATGCGTCAGCTCAGGTCTTAGGACATAGAACGTATGTTGTACTAGAGACTCACAGATGACATATCGCTGCATCTCATAGTTGGGTCTGTCCGACTCGGACCTTATCTCGACTCGGATCCAACTATGTTGAATCCGACCAGATCCTTCTGAGTCCATATTATCCGGTTAGCATCCAATGCTTCATGGCTAGTGAGACCAAGCCATCGACCGTGTCATATGCTAGTCTAGTCGGCTGCGCGTCCACACAGCCCTTTCGACTAGGGACCTTTTAGTATAGTCATCATACAATGCATAGTCCCACAAACAAGTCACGTACTTGCTGATACACATCATTGACAATGTCCAAGGACTATCTTTATTCATAAACACATAGGAAATATCATCATACATGATTGCCTCTAGGGCATATCTCCAACAGTCTCCCACTTGCACTAATAGACATCGAATGCCCATAGCTCTGACGTGCCCCTCATGCTTGGGTTGTGGAAGCGGCTTAGTCAACGGATCTGCAACATTTGCATCCATGTGAATCTTGCATAACTCTACATCACCATTCTTTACGATCTTTCGTATCAGGTGATATTTCTGATCTATGTGTCTGACCTTGTGGTGATTCCTCAGCTCCTTGGCTTGTGCGATGGCACCAGAATTATCACAATAAAGGTCCAACGGTTTCACCGAGGTTGGGAAAATACCAAGATCATCCAGAAAATGCCGGATCCAAACACCTTCCTTTGCAGCTTCACAAGCCGCAATGTATTCGGCTTCTGTGGTAGAATCGGCCACCGTATCCTGCTTGGAACTCATCCAGTGCACTGCCCCTCCGTTCAGGACGTACATGAATTCGGACTGTGATCGACAATCATCTCTGTCGGTTTGGAAACTAGCATCGGCATAACCCCTTACGACGAGCTCTTCCTCACCTCCATAAACTAGGAACATCTCTTTAGTCCTTTTCAGGTACTTCAAAATGGTCTTTACCGCTGCCTAGTGACTCTCACCTGGGTTGGCCTGGTATCTAGTTGTTAGGCTTATTGCAAAAGCAACATCAGGCCTTGTACATATCATGGCATACATGATGGATCCGATTGCAGAGGCATACGGAATCCTACTCATCCTGCTTCGCTCATCAGATGTCGAAGGACTCCGAGTCTCGCTTAGCCTTATACCATGTGAGAGTGGCAAAAACCCTTTCTTCGCCTCACTCATGTTGAACCGCTTCAACACTTTATCTATGTACGTGCTCTGGCTTAAGCCGAGCAGCCTCCTTGATCTATCTTTATAGATCTTAAAGCCTAAAATATACACTGCCTCACCAAGGTCTTTCATCGAAAACTTGCCATTCAATGACTCCTTGACCGAGTTTAGCATCAAAACATCATTTCCAATCAGTAGTATGTCGTCCACATACAAGATCAAAAATACTATCGAGCTCCCACTTAACTTCTTGTATAAACAATAGTCCTCTTCACTTTTGATGAAACCGAGACCAGTAACGACCTCATCAAAATGAATGTTCCAACTCCGAGATGCTTGCCTCAACCCATAAATGGATCTCTTGAGCTTGCATACCTTACTAGTGCTAGTCGGATCGACAAAACCCTCGGGCTATATCATATACACATCCTCGGTTAAATTTCCGTGAAGGAAAGCCATTTTGACATCCATCTGCCATATCTCATAATTGAAATATGCAGCTATAGCTAGTATGATCCTCACCGATTTCAGCATCGCTACCGGCGAGTAAGTCTCATCGTAGTCAATTCCTTGAACTTGTCCATAACCTCTAGCGACAAGCCGAGCTTTGTGGATCTGAACATTTCCATCCACACCGGTTTTCTTCTTAAAAACCCATTTGCAACCAATGGCAGTTATGCCAGGCGGTGGATCAACCAAGTCCCAGACTTGATTCTCATCCATGGACTTTAACTCGGATCTCATGGCATCCTGCCATGCCTCGGAATCTGGGCTCACCATCGCTTCCGCATATGTGGCCGGCTCATCGCTTTCTAGCAACAATACATCACGCACTCTGCGCAATCTTTCCGACCTCCGTGGTTCCGGTGCCGCTTCCACTGCGGGTTCTCTGACTGACTCCGGTATGATCTCATCACCAACCGAGCCGTCCCCGAGTGGTCCTCAAATTTCTTCGAGTCGAACCATCCTCCCACTGGCCTCCCGATTGAGAAACTCTTTCTCAAGGAAAACCCCGTTCCGAGCAACAAACAGTTTGTTCTCCCCCCGGTTGTAGAAGCTATATCCCAAGGTTTCCCTCGGATATCCCAGGAATATGCATTTATCCGACTTGGGTGTAAGCTTCTCTGACATAAGTCGCTCGACAAATGCTTCACAACCACAAATCTTTAGAGAAGATAAACTGGGACTCTTCCCGGTCCACGTCTCATGTTGTGTCTTGTCTACGGATTTTGACGGTACCTTGTTAAGTGTGAAAGCTGCAGTTTCTAGAGCGTATCCCCAGAATGACAAGGGTAAATCTGATTTTCTCATCATAGACTGGATCATGTCCAACAAGGTCCTATTCCTCCGTCCCGACACGCCGTTTCTCTGTGGCGTACCCGGAGGTGTGAGCTGAGGTACTATACCTTGACTTTTCATATGATCATCACACTCCTGGCTCATGTACTCACCTCCATGATCAGATCGCAGAAGCTTTATAGTCTTGCCGAGCTGATTCTCAACCTCGTTCTGAAACTCTTTGAACTTTTTAAAAGTCTCTGACTTGTGCCTCATCAAATAGATATATCCATATCTACTCAAGTCGTCGGTAAAAGTCACGAAGTACTGATAGCCACCTCTGGCAGTTGTGCTAATTGGACCACACACATCACTATGTATAAGTTCCAACAGCTCGGATGCCCTCTCGCAACTCTTTGCGAAAGGAGACTTAGTCATCTTGCCGAGCAAGCATGATTCACATGTCTCGAATGACCCAAAGTCGAACGAAGTTAGGATCCCATCATCATGGAGCTTCTTCATGCGTTTCAGACTAATGTGTCCAAGCCGGCAATGCTAGAAGTATGTTGGATTTATCTCATTAGGCTTATGCCTCTTGACATTCATATTATAGACCGGTTCCTATTCTAGATTCAATATAAATAGCCCATCAATAATGAGTGCATAGCCGTGGAACATACCATTCAAAAATATCGAACAACCATTATCCTTTAAATTGAATTCATAACCTTAGACTCATCAAACATGAGGTAGAAATAATGTTTCGACTAAGTGCAGGAATGTAATAACAATTATTCAATTCCATAATGAATCCAGAAGGAAGTTGGAGCTGCATGGTGCCGACCTCTAACGCGACAACTCTTGCTTTGTTGCCGACCCTGATGTCAATCTTCCCTTGTGCCACATGCCTAGTTCTTACCAGCCCCTGCATCGAGTTGCAAATATGAACAACTGATCCGGTATCAAATACCCAAGAGCTACTAGGTATGTCAGCATGGTAAATGTCTATAACACATGCAACAAGTGTACCTTTGCCTGAAGCAGCATTCCCGGCCTTCTTGCCATGCCTTGCAAGCCACTTGCTACAGTTCCTCTTCCAGTGACCGGTCTCCTTGCAGTGATAGCAAACGGTCTTCGAGTCCGGTCTAGACTTCGACGCAGCGGCGGAGGTTACCGTCTCCGTGCCCTTTGCCTTAGCCTTTTTCTTGGACCAACTCTTCTTGAACTTAGCCGATTTCTGCACCATCAACACTTGATGCATGCCTTTCTTAATGTCCTGCTCTGCCACTTTGAGCATCCCATGCAATTCAGTGAGCTTCTTATCCATGCCATGCATATGATAGTTCGATATGAACGTCCGATAGCTGGGCGAAAGAGAACCCAGAACAACATCAGTAGCCAGCTCATCCAAGAGCGGGAAGCCCAAACGATCCAAAGCTTGCACATATCCGATCATCTTGATCACATGTGGGCTCAGTGGATCACCTTCCTTCAACTTGCAATCCATCAAGGATCGCCAGGCGTTGAACTTTTCGGTCCTAGCATGTGTCTAAAACATGCTCTTGAGACTCTCGATCATATCGTAAGCCTGAAATTTTTTGAAATGCTATTGCAAATCGGGCTGGATACAAGCCAGCATCAGACAGTTGATCTCCGTTGATTCATCAACGAGTTTCTGGTAGGCATTCTTAGTTGTGGCATTAGCATTATCGGCAGGTTCCTCTGGAAGTGGATCCTCTAGAACATGTTCCTTTTTATCATGCTTGAGAACAATTCTCGGATTTCTATACCAGGTGGTAAAGTTTGTTCCATTCAGTTTATCCTTTTCCAGAATTGATTTCAATGCAAAGTTGGGTTGAGCAGGTGGTGCCATTGATCTACAACAGAAAATATGCAATCACTAAGCAATGTGTTTATGTAGAGTAATTCAAGCCTAAACATAAATACTCCCATTGAAATCAGCATCCCTCCGCAAACTCTCAGTGATTCAGGATCCGACTAGCGCGTGCGACTAGTGAGCTTTAGCATCACTGCTAGCCAACATACCTATCCGGTAAGCAACTCCTTGCTAATCGTATCTCTATATGACTCCTGTCGGTCGGGAAGGTATCTCATACCCCAGCTCCCAACCTTCTTTGCCACAAGGCCCAAAACCGTTTTGATAGCCTTGTCAAGTTAACTTGACACAGTGCATGTCCGTGTCCAACACGAACCCTTCAGTTCAAGGACACCTAGCAGCACCCCAATTTTATGAGCCCACTACTAGACGTACTTGACGTGCGAAGGTGCAACATCGGGGACGACAATTCGCTTTATATTCATGAGGGATCATTCTACCATTCGAACATGCATAGAAAGTAAGAAGCATAACAATCACAAATAAACAAATATTGTGAAATAGTATGGCTCCTTCATGGATGTTCTTCCAGGTCGTCTCCGACTCTGATGACCATCTAGGAACTCCATCTTGTTTGTCACACCGGGACGCCAAGCCACCAACTTGATCTCTATTATCCAACTACTACAACTAGTAATGAATTTTACAGAGTCACAAGTCGACACGCAGGTCGTTATACAATATAATGACAGCACTTTGGCTCCTGCCGGCTGACAAACATGACACGCAGGCCATGTATAAATTACACACATGCATCACATACACAAGAGCCATACTATTCACATCAAACCTGCAAAACAAAGTTATGCATAGAATCGCATTCTACCGGTTTGTGCGTCGGGTACGAAATACACGGCGCTACGCACATGGCGGTCCCGCAAGCCGGTTAGCGGGCGGGGTTCGAAGGGGCAGCGCCCGACATTTTCGGAAATCACAGATCACATATGAACTCCGATCATGCCGAATTTTCTGATCTGACCGATCCAATCGATCATCGCGAGTCCGATTCGGGTTTACGTTTCACTGTTAACCCCGATGGAGGATACCGACCGGTAGGGGTAGGTTGTGTCACGACCTCATCGACTCCGATCATCAGAAAACATAGCCTCTTCAATCCCCCTGTGCAATTGATCTCATCAACTGTGCACATAGCCGATCTCATCAAGGACAACAAATCTCATCTGCTGCCTCCACATATCTAATATGCATATGATCTGAATCCAAATCCTATATCAGAGGCTATGATACCACTGTTGGGATCTACGGTAGGGTGTGTTGACTGCAAATTAAAATTTTCCTACGCGCAGAACAACATGAACATGCTATGAGAGATGGATCACAGTTTGTTACCACTAGACGCGCAGTGCTGTGCAGCGGAAGAAGAGTTGGGGCAGCGCGTCTGCATGGATCATCTCCTTCTCGTCCGATCTCGCTCGAACAGCCGGTTGCTACGTCTCGAGCTTGCGTTGGTTTTCCCCGAAGAGGAGAGGATGATGCAGCACAGTAGCGTAAGTATTTCCCTCAGTATTTGAGAACCAAGGTATCAATCCAGTAGGAGGTCACACGCAAGTCCCTCGTACCTGCACAACACGATAGCAAATTGCAACCAGCGCTTAGGGGTTGTCAATCCCTTCACGGTCACTTACGAGAGTGAGATCTGATAGAGATAATATTTTTGGTATTTTTGATAGATAGATGCAAAGTAAAAGTAAAGGCAAAGTAAAAACAAAGCAAGTAAATAAAGTAATGGAGATTGATATGGTGAGAATAGACCCGGGGGCCATATGTTTCACTAGTGGCTTCTCTCAAGAGCATAAGTATTCTACGGTGGGTGAACAAATTACTGTTGAGCAATTGATAGAATTGAGCATAGTTATGAGGTTATCTAGGTATGATCATGTATATAGGCATCACGTCCATAACAAGTAGATCGAAACGATTCTGCATCTACTACTATTACTCCACTCATTGACCGCTATCCAGCATGCATCTAGAGTATTAAGTTAAAAACAGAGTAACACCTTAAGCAAGATGACATGATGTAGAGGAATAAATTCATGCAATATGATAAATACCCCATCTTGTTATCTTCGATGGCAACAATACAATACGTGCCTTGCAACTCTTTCTGTCACTGAGTAAGGACACCGCAAGATTGAACCCAAAGCCATGCACTTCTCCCATTGCAAGAATTACCAATCTAGTTGGCCAAACCAAACGGATAATTCGAAGAGACTTGCAAAGATAACTCAATCATACATAAAAGAATTCAGAGAAGAATCAAATATTTTCCATAGATAAGTTGGATCATAAACCCACAATTCATTGGTCTCAACGAACACACCGCAAAAAGAAGATTACATCAAATAGATCTCCACGAGAGAGGGGGAGAACATTGTATTGAGATCCAAAAAGAAAGAAGAAGCCATCTAGCTACTAGCTATGAACCTGAAGGTCTGAAGTAAACTACTCACACTTCATCGGAGGGGCTATGATGTTGGTGTAGAAGCCCTCCGTGGTGGATGCCCTCTCCGACGGAGCTCCGGAACAGGCCCCAAGATGGGATCTCGTGGATACAGAAGGTTGCGGTGGTGGAATTAGGTTTTCTGGCTCCCCTTTGATCATACGGGGATACGTAGGTATATATAGGAGGAAGGAGTACGTCGGTGGAGCTCCGAGGGGCCCACGAGGTAGGGGGCGTGCCCTCTACCCTCGTGACCTCCTCGGAAGCTTCTTGGAGTAGGGTCCAAGTCTCCTGGATCACGTTCGGTGAGAAAATCACGTTCCCGAAGGTTTCATTCCATTTGGACTCCGTTTGATATTCCGTTTCTTCGAAATACTGAAATAGGCAAAAAAAACAACAATTCTGGGCTGGGCCTCCGGTTAATAGGTTAGTCCCAAAAATAATATAAAAGTGGAAAATAAAGCCCAATATAGTCCAAAACAGTAGATAAAGTAGCATGGAGCAATCAAAAATTATAGATACGTTGGAGACGTATCAAGCATCCCCAAGCTTAATTCCTGCTCGTCCTCGAGTAGGTAAATGATAAAAAAGAATTTTTGATGCGGAGTGATACTTTGGCATAATTTCAATGTAAATTTTCTTAATCATGGCATGAATATTCAGATCCGAAAGATTCAAGATAAAAGTTCATATTGACATAAAAAAATAATACTTCAAGCATACTAATCAAACAATTATGTCATCTCAAAATAACATGGCCAAAGAAAGTTCATCCCTACAAAATCATATAGTTAGGCTATGCTTCATTTTCGTCACACAAAGATGTTCCCAACTTCTATACCCCCGATGACAAGCCAAGCAATTGTTTCATACTCAAATAATCTCAAACTCTTTCAACCTTCATGCAATACATGAGCGCGAGCCATGGATATAGCACTATGGGTGGAATAGAATATGATGATGGGGATTGTGTGGAGAAGACAAAAAAGGAGAAAGTCTCATATTGACGAGGATAATCAATGGGCTATGGAGATACCCATCAATTGATGTCAACATGAGGAGTAGGGATTGCCATGCAACGGATGCACTAGAGCTATGAATGCTCAACAAAAGAAAACTAGTGGGTGTGCATCCAACTCGCTTGCTCACGAAGACCTAGGGCATTTTGAGGAAGCCCATCATTGGAATATACAAGCCAAGTTCTATAATGAAAAATTCCCACTAGTATAAACAAGACAATTTATGAGACTCACTATATGAAAAACATGGTGCTACTTTGAAGCACAAATATATGAGACTCACTACATGAAGAACAAGGTGCTATTTTGAAGCACGAGTGTGGTAAAAGGATAGTAACATTGCCCCTTCTCTCTTTTTCTCTCATTTTTCTATTGGCCTTTCTTTTTTTTATTGGCCTTTCTCTCTTTTTTTTATTCGTCCGGACTCTCATCCCGACATGTGGGGGAATCATAGTATCCATCATCCTTTTCCTCACTAGGGAAATGCTCTAATAATGATGATCATCACACTTCTATTGATTACAACATAAGGATTACAACTCGAAACTAGAACAAGATATGACTCTATATGAATGCCTCCGGCGGTGTACCGGGATGGTGCAATGAATCAAGAGTGACATGTATGGAAAATAATGCATGGTGGCTTTGCCACAAATACGATATCAACTACAAGATCATGCAATGGCAATATGACAAAAGTAATGCATGTCACAATGATGATGGTGGAAGTTGCATGGCAATATATCTCGGAATGGCTATGGAAATGCCATGATAGGTAGGTATGGTGGCTGTTTTGAGGAAGATAAAAGGAGGTTTATGTGTGATAGAGCGTATCGTATCACGGGGTTTGGATGCACCGGCGAAGTTTGCACCAACTCAAGGTGAGAAATGGCAATGCACGGTACCGAAGAGGCTAGCAATGGCGGAAAGGTGAGAGTGCGTATAATCCATGGACTCAACATTAGTCAAAAGAACTCATATACTTATTGCAAAAATTTATAAGTCATCAAAAATTCAAATACTACGCGCATGCTCCTAGGGGGATAGATTGGTAGGAAAAGACCATCGCTCGTCCCCGATCGCCACTCATAAGGATGCACAAGCCAGGTACACTTCATGTTTCAAATTTGTTACACAACTTTAACCATACGTGCATGCTACGGGATTTGCTAACTTCAACACAAGTATTTCTCAAATTCACAACTATTCAAATAGCACGACTTTGATATTATCACCTCCATATCTCAAAACAATTATCAAGCATCAAACTTAGTTTAATTCACTCAAAAAAGAAAGTTTCACAAATCTTGAATACCAAGTATATTAACATTAAGCAAATTACCATGCTATTAATGACTCTCAAAATAATCTAAGTGAAGCATGAGAGATCAAGTTTCTTTAAAACAAATCCACCACCGTGCTCTAAAAGATCTAAGTGAAGCACTAGAGCAAAAATTATCACGCTCTAAAGATATAAGTGAAGCACATAGACCAAAGCTATCAAGCTCAAAAGGTATAAGTGAAGCACATAGAGTATTCTAATAAATTCTAAATCATGTATGGCTCTATCAAAAGGTGTGTATATCAAGGATGATTGTGGTAAACTAACAAGCAAAGACACAAATAATACAAGACGCTCCAAGCAAAACACATATCATGTTGGTGAATAAAAATATAGCTCCAACTAAATTACCGATGGAAGTGGACGAAAGAGGGGATGCCTTCCGGGGCATCCCCAAGCTTTGAATTTTTGGTGTCCTTGGATTATCTTGGGGGTGCATGGGCATCCTCAAGCTTAGGCTCTTGCCACTTCTTGTTCCATAATCCATCAAAAGAATTCACCCAAAACTTGAAAACTTCACAACACAAAACTCAACAGAAATCTCGTGAGCTCCGTTAGAGAAAGAAAACAAAAGACTACTTCAAGGTACTGTAATGAACTCATTCTTTATTTATATTGGTGTTAAACCTACTGTATTCCAACTTCTCTATGGTTTATAAACTAATTTACTAGCCATAGATTCATCAAAATAAGCAAACAACACACGAAAAATAGAATCTGTCAAAAACAGAACAGTCTGTAGTAATCTGTAGCTAATGCAAACTTCTCGAACTCTAAAAATTCTAACAAAATAGGAAGTCCTAGAAAATTTGTTTATTGATCAGCAGAAAAATAATCAACGCAAAAGCGCGTTCCTGTGATTTATCAAAACTAAATTCGTGCGTGCAAAGTTTCTATTTTTCAGCAGAATCAAATCAACTATCATCGTAGGTTATCCTATAGGTCTTACTTGGCACAAACACTAATTAAAACATAAAACCACATCCAAACAGAATGTATATGGATTATTTATTCCTAAACAGAAGAAAAAACAAAAAACACAAAATAAAATTGGGTTGCCTCCCAACAAGCGCTATCGTTTAACGCCCCTAGCTAGGCATAAAAGCAAGGATAGATCTAGGTATTGCCATCTTTAGTTTTCAATTTTTTAGCAGAGTCATGCTCGAATCCGGGGGGTTCTTCCCTCTTCCCGTCATACTCGGAAATTTTTAGATCTAAAGAATCCAACCGTTTATTGCAAAGAGTAATCAACATATTCATACGGTTAAGATTTCCGCTAATATTTTTAAGAGGCTCAAGAGACTTTTGTAAAATCTTTGTTAGTTCGCAAATTTTCTCAAACACTTGGGTTTCTTCCTGGGTAGGATGACATCCTCCCTTTTGGGGTGGTGTTCCCACTATTCCCTCTATAATCTCATGTGCAATACTGGGATCAATATTAATGAAATTTCCCTTGCCATGCAATCCAAGAGTTGTCTATGTGTCATGTTTAACCCAACATAAAAATTGCGAAGAAGAATTCTAAATTTCACCTCTATGGTGCACTTACGATAAGATTCCATCATCCTATACCAAGCATCTTTTAAGTTTTCTCCTTGCCTTTGCTTGAAGTGAAGAACTTCAAACTCGGGAGACATAGGAGCGGATAAGGAACTAGTCATGATGAGAAGCAAGCAAACTAACACACGAGCAAAAGGCAAAGGGAAAAAGGCAAACGGGAAAGAGAGGTGGAGATTGGGAAAGAAAGGGCGAATAAAACGGCAAGGGTGAAGTGGGGGAGAGGAAAACGAGAGGCAAATGGCAAATAATGCAATGCGAGAGATAGGGATTGCGATGGGTACTTGGTATGTTGACTTTTGCGTAAGCCTCCCCGGCAACGGCGCCAGAAATTCTTCTTGCTATGTCTCGAGCTTGTGTTGGTTTTCCCCGAAGAGGAGAGGATGATGCAGCACAGTAGCGTAAGTATTTCCCTCAGTTTTTGAGAACCAAGGTATCAATCCAGTAGGAGGTCACGCGCAAGTCCCTCGTACCTGCACAACACGATAGCAACTCGCAACCAACGCCTAGGGGTTGTCAATCCCTTGACGGTCACTTATGAGAGTGAGATCTGATAGAGATAATATTTTTGGTATTTTTGATAGATAGATGCAAAGTAAAAGTAAAGGCAAAGTAAAAAAACAAAGCAAGTAAATAAAGTAATGGAGATTGATATGATGAGAATAGACCCGGAGGCCATAGGTTTCACTAGTGGCTTCTCTCAAGAGCATAAGTATTCTACGGTGGGTGAACAAATTACTGTTGAGCAATTGATAGAATTGAGCATAGTTATGAGGTTATCTAGGTATGATCATGTATATAGGCATCACGTCCGAGACAAGTAGATCGAAACGATTCTGCATCTACTACTATTACTCCACTCATCGACCGCTATCCAGCATGCATCTAGAGTATTAAGTTAAAAACAGAGTAACGCCTTAAGCAAGATGACATGATGTAGAGGAATAAATTCATGCAATATGATAAATACCCTATCTTGTTATCCTCGATGGCAACAATACAATACGTGCCTTGCAACTCTTTCTGTCACTGAGTAAGGACACCGCAAGATTGAACCAAAGCCATGCACTTCTCCCATTGCAAGAACTACCAATCTAGTTGGCCAAACCAAACGGATAATTTGAAGAGACTTGCAAAGATAACTCAATCATACATAAAAGAATTCAGAGAAGAATCGTATATTTTCCATAGATAAGTTGGATCATAAACCCACAATTCATCAGTCTCAACAAACACACCGCAAAAAGAAGATTACATCGAATAGATCTCCACGAGAGAGGGGGAGAACATTGTATTGAGATCCAAAAAGAGAGAAGAAGCCATCTAGCTACTAGCTATGGACCCGAAGGTCTGAAGTAAACTACTCACACTTCATCGGAGGGGCTATGATGTTGATGTAGAAGCCTTCCATGGTGGATGCCCTCTCCGGCGGAGCTCCAGAACAGGCCCCAAGATGGGATCTCATGGATACAGAAGGTTGCGGCGGTGGAATTAGGTTTTCTGGCTCCCCTTTGACCATACGGGGATACGTAGGTATATATAGGAGGAAGGAGTATGTCGGTGGAGCTCTGAGGGGCCCACGAGGTAGGGGGCGTGCCCAGGGGGGCGCGCCCTCCACCCTCGTGACCTCCTCGGAAGCTTCTTGGAGTAGGGTCCAAGTCTCCTGGATCACGTTCGGTGAGAAAATCACGTTCCCGAAGGTTTCATTCCGTTTGGACTCCGTTTGATATTCCGTTTCTTCGAAATACTGAAATAGGCAAAAACAGCAATTCTGGGCTGGGCCTCCGGTTAATAGGTTAGTCTCAAAATTAATATAAAAGTGGAAAATAAAGCCCAATATAGTCCAAAACAGTAGATAAAGTAGCATGGAGCAATCAAAAATTATAGATACGTTGGCGACGTATCACCGGTCGTCCGATCCCACGTAAAAGTTCGCCGGAGCGGCGCAAGTGCACCGCCTCTAACGGTATACGCGCGAGCAGGAGGAACACCATGTGGCGGACTGCTATGTCCGATCACACAGTCGGCGGCGAGTGGAGGTAGCTATTCGCAACACATGCAAACCCTAGTCGCAGCGCCGAAGCGATCAACCGCATGAGTGTGCCACACCTCCACTTTATATAGGCGTCTGTCGCGGGCTCAACACTTGGGCCTCGCACGGACCCTAAAGCCCACATGTCTACTCGGCCACAATCCGAATACAGCTCGGATCACATCCGACCAGTGTCCTCTGATCCGACCTCGTAGGTTCCTTCCCTTAAGCACGCGACCCCTTAGGTTCAAGTCAGCTTGGTCGCAGTTCGGATCACCTCTGACCTGCATGGTTTGTAGCTGCCTCTAGCAAGGCGTGCCGACCACCAAGCAGACTATGAAGCTGGTTAGGCGAACCTGTACAACGTGTCACACTTCTGTTCCCTTTGCCTCACGATATATGTTGTCGGGCTCAAGGCGAGACTGTCATCCTTGTGCTAGCCCGACCTCTTTCTTGTTCCAGTGATGCCGACCACAAACTGGATTATCTCATAATCCTTGTTGCATGGCCATGCTTATCCTGGTCGGATCACACGAGGGGCCTAGAGTATATCTCTCCTGATCGAAGGGGCAAATCCCATCTTGCTCGACCATGTCTCGCAGCATGGGACTGGACAAACCCGAAACCTACCTTTGTAACTACCCAGTCACGGAGTAGCGTTTGTTCTGTCCAAAGCAAGTCTGTCACCATCCCGAGTACATGCGTCAGCTCGGGTCTTAGGACATAGAATGTATGTTGTACTACAGACTCACAGATGACGTATCGATGTGTCTCATAGTTGGGTCTGTCCGACTCGGACCTTATCTCGACTCGGATCCGACTATGTCGAATCCGACCAGGTCCTTCTGAGTCCATATTATCCGGTTAGCATCCAATACTTCATGGCTAGTGAGACCAAGCCATCGACCGTGTCATATGCTAGTCTAGTCGGCTGCGCATCCACACAGCCCTTTCGACTAGGGACCTTTTAGGACAGTCATCATACAATGCATAGTCCCACAAACAAGTCACGTACTTGCTGATACACATCATTGATAATGTCCAAGGACTATCTTTATTCATAAACACATAGGAAATATCATCATACATGCTTGCCTCTAGGGCATATCTCCAACAGAAGCAGGGCACGGTGACGGCGACGGCGGGGCAGGGATGCGGCGACGGGCGACGAGGAGGCGTATGGGGCAGGGCACGCGTCGGCGCGTCAGGTCAGGGCAGAGGTGCGCGACGAGCGGTGTCGTCGGGGGCAGGGCATGGCGAGGGCTAGGTCGGGCTGCCTACTGGCGTCGTGGATGGATTAGCCACCGTCAGGGGGAGAGGAGGAGGAGAGATCGAAGTGGGGATGGGAGGTTCTGAAATTTTCCTAAGTGCTACTTATATAGCAAAGGCTTTGGTCCCGGTTTGTGGCACCAACCGGGACCAATGGCCCCCTTTAGTCCCGGTTGGCGCCACCAACCGGGACCAAAGGTCTCTTTTCAGCAGCCCAAAGGGCGGGAAGCAGAGGCCTTTGGTCCCGGTTGCTGGCACCAACCGAGACTAAAGCGGGGCATTGGTACCGGTTCGTGGCACCAACCGGGACCAATACCCCCTTTAGTCCCGGTTGTTGCCAACAACCGGGACCAAAGTGTTGGAAATATGCCCTAGAGGCAATAATAAAAGTATTATTATATTTCAATGTTCATGATAATTGTCTTTTGTTAATGCTATAACTGTATTATGCGGAAATCGTAATACACGTGTGAACACTTAGACCACAAATGTCCCTAGTGAGCCTCTAGTTGACTAGCTCGTTGTGATCAACAGATAGTCATGGTTTCCTGACTATGGACATTGGATGTCGTTGATAACGGGATCACATCATTAGGAGAATGATGTGATGGACAAGACCCAATCCTAAGCATAGCATAAAAGATCGTGTAGTTCGTTTGCTAGAGCTTTGCCAATGTCAAGTATCTCTTCCTTCGACCATGAGATCGTGTAACTCCCGGTTACCGTAGGAGTGCCTTGGGTGTATCAAACGTCACAACGTAACTGGGTGACTATAAAGGTGCATAACAGGTATCTCCGAAAGTATCTGTTGGGTTGACACGGATCGAGACTGGGATTTGTCACTCCGTATGACGAAGAGGTACCTCTGGGCCCACTCGGTAATGCATCATCATAATGAGCTCAAGTTGACCAAGGTGTTGGCCACGGGATCATGCATTACGGTACGAGTAAAGTGACTTGCCGGTAACGAGACTGAACAAGGTATTGGGATACCGACGATCGAGTCTCGGGCAAGTAACGTACCGATTGACAAAGGGAATTGCATACAGGGTTTGATCGAATCCTCGACATCGTGGTTCAACCGATGAAATCATCGAGGAGCATGTGGGAGCCAACATGGGTATCCAGACCCCGCCGTTGGTTATTGCCCGAGAGTCGTCTCTGTCATGTCTGCGTGTCTCCCGAACCCGTAGGGTCTACACACTTAAGGTTCGGTGACGCTAGGGTTATTAGGAAGACTAGTATGTGACTACCGAATGTTGTTCGGAGTCCCGGATGAGATCCCGGATGTCACGAGGAGTTCCGGAAGGGTCCGGAGGTAAAGATTTATATATGGGAAGTTGTTAAAAGGACACCGGAAAGTTTCGGGGGCATACCGGTATTGTACCGGGGCCACCGGAAGGGTTCCGGGGGTCCACCGGGAGGGGCCACCCCTCCCGGGGGGCCACTTGGGCTGCGTGGGGAGGTGGCCAGCCCCTGGTGGGCTTGGCGCACCCCCTCCCCTGGGCCCTTGCGCCTAGGGTTGAGGGGGGAACCCTAGAGGGGGCGCCCCCCTTGCTTGGGGGGCAAGTCCCCCCTCCCCTTGGCCGCCGCCCCCCCTCTAGATGGATCTAGAGGGGCCGTCCCCCTTCTCCCTTCCCCCTATAAATAGAGGGGTGAGGGGAGGGCATCCGCACCCAAGCCAAGGCGCAGCCCTCCCCTCCCCAACACCTCTCCTCCTCCGTTGTGTGCTCGGCGAAGCCCTGTCGGAGTACTGCTTCTCCACCATCACCACGCCGTCGTGCTGCCGGTGGAGCTGTCTTCCTCAACCTCTCCTTCCGCCTTGCTGGATCAAGACGGAGGAGACGTCACCCGTACCGTACGTGTGTTGAACGCGAAGGTGTTGTCCGTTCAGCATTTGGTCATCGGTGATTCGAATCACGTCGAGTACGACTACATCATCACCTTGCAAGCTTCCGCACGTGATCTACAAGTGGTATGTAGATGCAAACTCTCTCCCTTGACTCGTTGCTTAGATGAACTCATAGATGGATCTTGGTGAAACCGTAGGAAAATTTTTATTTTCTGCAACGTTCCCCAACAGTGGTATCAGAGCTAGGTCTATGCGTAGTTCTCTAATGCACGAGTAGAACACAATTTGTTGTGGGCGTTGATCTTGTCAACTTACTTGCCTCTACTAGTCTTTTCTTGCTCAACGGTATTGTGGGATGAAGCGGCCCGGACCAACCTTACACGTACGCTTACGTGAGACCGGTTCCACCGACTGACATGCACTAGTTGCATAAGGTGGCTGGCGGGTGTCTGTCTCTCCCACTTTAGTTGGAGCGGATTCGATGAACAGGGCCCTTATGAAGGGTAAATAGAAGTTGACAAAATCACGTTGTGGTGATTCGTAGGTAAGAAAACGTTCTTGCTAGAACCCAATCGCAGCCACGTAAAAGATGCAAACAACAATTAGAGGACGTCTAACTTGTTTTTGCAGCGATTGATCATGTGATGTGATATGGCCAGAAGTTGTGATGAATGATGAATTGTGATGTATGAGATCATGTTCTTGTAATAGGATTCACGACTTGCATGTCGATGAGTATGACAACCGGCAGGAGCCATAGGAGTTGTCTTTATTTTTTGTATGACCTGCGTGTCATTGAAGAACGCCATGTAAACTACTTTACTTCATTGCTAAACGCGTTAGTCATAGAAGTAGAAGTAGTCGTTGGCGTGACAACTTCATGAAGACACGATGATGGAGATCATGATGATGGAGATCATGGTGTCAAGCCGGTGACAAGATGATCATGGAGCCCCGAAGATGGAGATCAATGGAGTTTTATGATATTGGCCATATCATGTCACAACTATATAATTGCATGTGATGTTTATTATGTTTATGCATCTTGTTTACTTAGAACGACGGTAGTAAATAAGATGATCCCTTACAAAATTTCAAGAAGTGTTCTCCCCTAACTGTGCACCGTTGCTACAGTTCGTCGCTTCTAAGCACCACGTGATGATCGGGTGTGATGGATTCTTACGTTCACATACAACGGGTGTAAGACAGTTTTACACAGCGAAAACACTTAGGGTTAACTTGACGAGCCTAGCATGTGCAGACATGGCCTCGGAACACGGAGACCGAAAGGTCGAACACGAGTCGTATGGAAGATACGATCAACATGAAGATGTTCACCGACGATGACTAGTCCATCTCACGTGATGATCGGACACGGGCTAGTCGACTCGGATCGTGTAACACTTAGATGACTAGAGGGATGTCTAATCTAAGTGGGAGTTCATAATTTTGATTAGAACTTTATTATCATGAACTTAGTCTAAAACCTTTGCAAATATGTCTTGTAGATCAATGGCCAACGCTAATGTCAACATGAACTTCAACGCGTTCCTAGAGAAAACCAAGCTGAAAGATGATGGCAGCAACTATACGGACTGGGTCCGGAACCTGAGGATCATCCTCATAGCTGCCAGGAAACAATATGTCCTAGAAGGACCGCTAGGTGCCGCTCCCGTCCCAGAGAACCAAGACGTTATGAACGCTTGGCAAACTCGTGCTGATGATTACTCCCTCGTTCAGTGCGGCATGCTTTACAGCTTAGAACCGGGGCTCCAAAAGCGTTTTGAGCACCACAGAGCATATGAGATGTTCGAAGAGCTGAAACTAGTTTTCCAAGCTCATGCCCGGGTCGAGAGATATGATGTCTCTGACAAGTTCTACAGTTGTAAGATGGAGGAAAACAGTTCTGTCAGTGAGCACATCCTGAAGATGTCTGGGTTGCACAACCGTATGACCCAGCTGAACATAAACCTCCCAGATGAGGCGGTCATTGACAGAATCCTCCAGTCGCTCCCACCAAGCTACAAGAGCTTTGTGATGAACTACAACATGCAGGGGATGGTAAAGACCATTCCTGAAGTGTTCTCGATGCTGAAGTCAGTAGAGGCTGAAATCAAAAAGGAACATCAAGTGTTGATGGTCAATAAGACCACTAAGTTCAAGAAGGGCAAGGGTAAGAAGAACTTCAAGAAGGACGGCAAAGATGTTGCCGCGCCCGGTAAGCCTGTTGCCGAGAAGAAGTCAAAGAATGGACCCAAGCCTGAGACTGAGTGCTTTTATTGCAAAGGGAAGGGTCACTGGAAGCGGAACTGCCCCAAATACTTAGCGGATAAGAAGGCCGGCAACACCAAAGGTATATTTGATATACATGTAATTGATGTGTACCTTACCAGTACTCGTAGTAACTCCTGGGTATTTGATACCGGTGCCGTTGCTCACATTTGTAACTCACAGCAGGAGCTGCGGAATAAACGGAGACTGGCGAAGGACGAGGTGACGATGCGCGTCGGGAATGGTTCCAGAGTCGATGTGATCGCTGTCGGCACGCTGCCTCTACATTTACCTACGGGATTAGTTTTGAACCTTAATAATTGTTATTTAGTGCCATGTTTGAGCATGAACATTGTATCTGGATCTCGTTTAATACGAGATGGCTACTCATTTAAGTCTGAGAATAATGGTTGTTCGATTTATATGAGAGATATGTTTTATGGTCATGCTCCGATGGTCAATGGTTTATTCTTAATGAATCTCGAGCGTAATATTACACATGTTCATAGTGTGGATGCCAAAAGATGTAAAGTTGATAACGATAGTCCCACATACTTGTGGCACTGCCGCCTTGGTCACATTGGTGTCAAGCGCATGAAGAAGCTCCATGCTGATGGACTTTTAGAGTCTCTTGATTATGAATCGTTTGACACATGCGAACCATGCCTCTTGAGCAAAATGACCAAGACTCCGTTCTCCGGAACAATGGAGCGAGCAACCAACTTGTTGGAAATCATACATACCGATGTGTGCGGTCCAATGAGCGTTGAGGCTCGCGGAGGATATCGTTATGTTCTCACTCTCACTGATGACTTGAGTAGATATGGGTATGTCTACTTAATGAAACACAAGTCTGAGACCTTTGAAAAGTTCAAGGAATTTCAGAGTGAGGTAGAGAATCAACGTGACCGAAAGATAAAATTCTTACGATCAGATCGTGGAGGAGAATACTTAAGTCACGAGTTTGGTACACACTTAAGGAAATGTGGAATCGTTTCACAACTCACGCTGCCTGGAACACCTCAGCGAAACGGTGTGTCCGAACGTCGTAATCGCACTCTATTGGATATGGTGCGGTCTATGATGTCTCTTACCGATTTACCGCTATCATTTTGGGGATACGCTCTAGAGACAGCTACATTCACTTTAAATACGGCACCGTCTAAATCCGTTGAGACGACACCGTATGAATTATGGTTTGGGAAGAAACCTAAGTTGTCGTTTCTAAAAGTTTGGGGATGCGATGCTTATGTCAAGAAACTTCAACCTAAAAAGCTCGAACCCAAGTCGGAAAAATGTGTCTTCATAGGATACCCTAAGGAAACTGTCGGGTATACCTTCTACTTAAGATCCGAAGGTAAGATCTTTGTTGCCAAGAACGGATGCTTTCTGGAAAAAGAGTTTCTCTCGAAAGAAGTAAGTGGGAGGAAAGTAGAACTCGATGAAGTACTACCTCTCAAACGGGAAAGTGGTGCAGCGCAGGAAACCGTTCCTGTGATGCCCACACCAACTGAAGAGGAAAACAATGATGATGATCAAGGTACTTCGGATCAAGTTGCTACTGAACTTCGAAGGTCCACAAGGACACGTTCCGCACCAGAGTGGTACGGCAACCCTGTCATGGAAATCATGTTGTTAGACAACAATGAACCTTCGAACTATGAAGAAGCAATGGCGGGCCCAGATTCCAACAAATGGCTTGAAGCCATGAAATCCGAGATAGAATCCATGTATGAAAACAAAGTATGGACTTTGACAGACTTGCCCGATGATCGGCGAGCGATAGAAAACAAATGGATTTTTAAGAAGAAGACGGACGCGGATGGTAATGTTACCATCTATAAGGCTCGACTTGTCGCTAAGGGTTATCGACAAGTTCAAGGGATTGACTACGATGAGACATTCTCTCCCGTAGCGAAGCTAAAGTCCATCCGAATCATGTTAGCAATTGCCGCATACTATGATTATGAGATATGGCAGATGGACGTCAAAACGGCATTCCTTAACGGGCATCTTAAGGAAGAACTGTATATGATGCAGCCGGAAGGTTTTGTCGATCCTAAGAACGCTAACAAAGTATGCAAGCTCCAGCGATCCATTTATGGGCTGGTGCAAGCATCTCGGAGTTGGAACATTTGCTTTGATGAGATGATCAAAGCGTTTGGGTTTATGCAGACTTATGGAGAAGCCTGCGTTTACAAGAAAGTGAGTGGGAGCTCTGTAGCATTTCTCCTGTTATATGTAGATGACATACTCTTGATGGGAAATGATACAAAACTTCTAGACAGCATTAAGGCCTACTTGAATAAGTGTTTTTCAATGAAGGACCTTGGAGAAGCTGCTTATATATTAGGCATCAAGATCTGTAGAGATAGATCGAGACGCCTCATAGGTCTTTCACAAAGCACATACCTTGATAAGATTTTGAAGAGGTTCAAAATGGATCAGTCCAAGAAGGGGTTCTTGCCTATGTTACAAGGTGTGAGATTGAGCTCAGCTCAGTCACCGACCACGGCAAAAGATAAAGAAGAGATGAGTGTCATCACCTATGCTTCAGCCATAGGATCTATTATGTATGCCATGCTGTGTACCAGACCCGATGTAAACCTTGCCGTAAGTTTGGTTGCAAGATACCAAAGTAATCCCGGCAAGGAACACTGGACAGCGGTCAAGAATATCCTGAAGTACCTGAAAAGGACAAAGGACATGTTTCTCGTTTATGGAGGAGACGAAGAGCTCGTCGTAAAGGGTTACGTCGACGCTAGCTTCGACTCAGATCTGGATGACTCTAAGTCACAAACCGGATACGTGTATATGTTGAATGGTGGAGCAGTAAGCTGGTGCATCTGCAAGCAGAGCGTCGTGGCGGGATCTACGTGTGAAGCGGAGTACATGGCAGCCTCGGAGGCAGCGCATGAAGCGATTTGGGTGAAGGAGTTCATCACCGACCTAGGAGTCATACCCAATGCGTCGGGGCCGATCAAACTCTTCTGTGACAACACTGGAGCTATTGCCCTTGCCAAGGAGCCCAGGTTTCACAAGAAGACCAGGCACATCAAGCGTCGTTTCAACTCCATCCGCGAAAATGTTCAAGATGGAGACATAGAGATTTGCAAAGTGCACACGGATCTGAATGTCGCAGATCCGTTGACTAAACCTCTCTCGCGTGCAAAACATGATCAACACCAGAACTCTATGGGTGTTCAATTCATCACAATGTAACTAGATTGGTGACTCTAGTGCAAGTGGGAGACTGTTGGAAATATGCCCTAGAGGCAATAATAAAAGTATTATTATATTTCAATGTTCATGATAATTGTCTTTTGTTCATGCTATAACTGTATTATCCGGAAATCGTAATACACGTGTGAACACTTAGACCACAAATGTCCCTAGTGAGCCTCTAGTTGACTAGCTCGTTGTGATCAACAGATAGTCATGGTTTCCTGACTATGGACATTGGATGTCGTTGATAACGGGATCACATCATTAGGAGAATGATGTGATGGACAAGACCCAATCCTAAGCATAGCATAAAAGATCGTGTAGTTCGTTTGCTAGAGCTTTGCCAATGTCAAGTATCTCTTCCTTCGACCATGAGATCGTGTAACTCCCGGTTACCGTAGGAGTGCCTTGGGTGTATCAAACGTCACAACGTAACTGGGTGACTATAAAGGTGCATTACAGGTATCTCCGAAAGTATCTGTTGGGTTGACACGGATCGAGACTGGGATTTGTCACTCCGTATGACGGAGAGGTACCTCTGGTCCCACTCGGTAATGCATCATCATAATGAGCTCAAGTTGACCAAGGTGTTGGCCACGGGATCATGCATTACGGTACGAGTAAAGTGACTTGCCGGTAACGAGACTGAACAAGGTATTGGGATACCGACGATCGAGTCTCGGGCAAGTAACGTACCGATTGACAAAGGGAATTGCATACAGGGTTTGATCGAATCCTCGACATCGTGGTTCAACCGATGAAATCATCGAGGAGCATGTGGGAGCCAACATGGGTATCCAGACCCCGCTGTTGGTTATTGCCCGAGAGTCATCTCGGTCATGTCTGCGTGTCTCCCGAACCCGTAGGGTCTACACACTTAAGGTTCGGTGACGCTAGGGTTATTAGGAAGACTAGTATGTGACTACCGAATGTTGTTCGGAGTCCCGGATGAGATCCCGGACGTCACGAGGAGTTCCGGAAGGGTCCGGAGGTAAATATTTATATATGGGAAGTTGTTAAAAGGACACCGGAAAGTTTCGGGGGCATACCGGTATTGTACCGGGGCCATCGGAAGGGTTCCGGGGGTCCACCGGGAGGGGCCACCCCTCCCGGGGGGGCCACTTGGGCTGTGTGGGGAGGTGGCCAGCCCCTGGTGGGCTTGGCGCACCCCCTCCCCTGGGCCCTTGCGCCTAGGGTTGAGGGGGGAACCCTAGAGGGGGCGCCCCCCCTTGCTTGGGGGGCAAGTCCCCCCTCCCCTTGGCCGCCGCCCCCCCTCTAGATGGATCTAGAGGGGCCGGCCCCCTTCTCCCTTCCCCCTATAAATAGAGGGGTGAGGGGAGGGCAGCCGCACCCAAGCCAAGGCGCAGCCCTCCCCTCCCCAACACCTCTCCTCCTCCGTTGTGTGCTCGGCGAAGCCCTGTCGGAGTACTGCTTCTCCACCATCACCACGCCGTCGTGCTGCCGGTGGAGCTGTCTTCCTCAACCTCTCCTTCCTCCTTGCTGGATCAAGACGGAGGAGACGTCACCCGTACCGTACGTGTGTTGAACGCGGAGGTGTTGTCCGTTCAGCACTTGGTCATCAGTGATTCGAATCACGTCGAGTACGACTACATCATCACCTTGCAAGCTTCCGCACGTGATCTACAAGTGGTATGTAGATGCAAACTCTCTCCCTTGACTCATTGCTTAGATGAACTCATAGATGGATCTTGGTGAAACCGTAGGAAAAAATTTATTTTCTGCAACGTTCCCCAACACAAAGGACCTGTGCTGCCCATGTCGTGGTCAAAGTTTAGTCCCACTTGCTAGTTGAGAGAGCTCGAGAGTGGTTTATAAGCGCTGCTGCGCCAACCCTCTCGAGCTCCTCTCAACTGCAGGCTTTCGGGCCTAATCTGTCCCTATGTGCCTGTGGGCCTACTGGGCCTACTACGGGCCTGAATCCGGCCCATTGTTGGGTTTCTAGTCGTATTCAGGCCGTGGTGGCCCTTTAGGTGGCACTTTTTTATATTTTTTGTTTTCTTTTTTGCTTTGTTTATTTTATTTTGTTTCTACTTACAGCAAAATACTTACTAGTTCTTCAGTGATTCTTTTTGCTTTTAGGTAATAAAAATTATAAACTTTCTGTTAGTGCCATTTGTTTTCTAATTTGAATAGTTTAAATTTGAATTTTTGGAAATTTGTGTGAATCACTAGTTTTTGAATAGCTTTACTATAAAAATAGATTTTTGAGTGATTCTTTTTCCTGCTATTTAATATTATTGTGCTTTATCATTATATTCATAAACATATTTTGTTATTTTAGTTTCTAACAAAAAATTCTTTATGATAATTCTTTTTGCTATTAAAGTTTCTAACCAAAATTTCTTTATGAAAATTCTTTTTTCTTTTAATGTTTTGAACAGAAAATACTTTGATAATTTTAGTTGCATAAATTTTATATAATTTTAGTTTCAATAATACTAGAGGTTTTATAAAAGTTTATTTTGTTTTTACTTATTTATTAAAGTTTCTTTTGTTTCTACTTATTTATTTTCTTTTCTTTTTTCCTTTTTTATTTATTTTATGAAAATTCTTTCTTTTTTGCTTTATTTATTTAGTTTGTTTCTACTTGTTGTTGCTATTTTTATTTATTTTATTATAGTTTATTTATTTTACTTTATTAAAGTTTATTTTGTTTCTTCTTATTTATTAAAGTTTTTTCTGTTTCTACTTATTTATTTTATTTTGTTTCTACTATTTATTTTCTTTTCTTTTTTGCTTTTTTTATTTATTTTATGAAAATTCTTTTTGCTTTTAATGTTTTACGCACAAAAGCCCTCTCCCCTGGCTGGTTCGTGGCTTGACCCGGTACTAAAGACCACCAACCGGGACCAATGGTGGTGGGCCAGGAGCGAGGCCCATTGGTCCCGGTTCGTCCCACCAACCGGGACCAAAGGAGCCAGATAAACCGGGATCAATGCCCCCACGAGTCCTAGCAAGCCCCCTGGCCTCACGAACCGGGACCAATGGGCCTATGGGTCCCGGTTCGTGACTAAAAAGGGACTAATGGGCTTACCTGGCCCGAACGAAAGCCCTGTTTTCTACTAGTGACATGTCATGTTCCTTTCCGTCACTAGGATTGAGCACCGCAAGATTGAACCCATTATAAAGCACCTCTCCCATTGCAAGAAAAATCAATCTAGTTGGCCAAACCAAATCAATAGATCAGAGAGAAATACAAAGATATATATAAATCATGCATAAGAGAGTTCAGAGACGACTCAAATAATATTCACAGATAATCTGACCATAAACCCACAATTCATCGGATCTCAACAAGTGCACCGCAAAAGAAGGTTACATCGAATAGATCTCCAAGAACATCGAGGAGAACATTGTATTGAACCTAAAAGAGAGAGAAGAAGCCATCTAGCTACTAGCTATGGACCCGTAGGTCTGTGGTAAACTACTCACACATCATCAGAAGGGCAGCAAGGTTGATGTAGAAGCCCTCCATGATCGAATCCCCCTCCGACAGAGTACCATAAAAGGTCCCTAGATGGGATCTCACAAAGACAGAAACTTGCGGTGGCAGAAAAGTATTTTTGGTGTGCCCTTTGGTCTTCGGGGAATATTTGGGTATTTATAGAATAAGAATTAGGGTTAGAGGAGCCATGGGAGGGCACAAGCTTGGGGGGTGCCCCCCTGGGCGTGCCCCTTGAGCTTGTGGCTATCTCGTGGCCCTTTTGGCCTCCTCCCGAAGCTTCCAGGGTGTCTTGTGGTCCAAGAAAAATCGTCAAAAAGTTTCGTTCCATTTGGACTCCGTTTGGTATTGATTTTCTATAAAGACAAAAACAAGAAGAGATAAACAACTCGCATCGGGCACTAGGTTAATAGGTTAGTCCCAAAAATGATATAAAATAGCATAGTAATGCATACAAAACATCCAAGATTGATAATATAATAGCATGGAACAATCAAAATTTATAGATACGTTGCAGACATATCACGGCCCCCTGGGGCGCGCCTCCCAAGCTTGTTGCTCCCTCGTGGCTCGTCTGGCCTTCTCCCGTACCTTCTAGGGTCTCTTCTGGTTCAGAAAAAATTAATCCAAAGTTTTTTCTCCGTTTGGACTTCGTTTGATATTGATTTCCTGAAAAGCCAAAAACAGGCAAAAAACAACAACTGTCACTAGGTATTAAGTTAATAGGTTAGTCCCAAAAATGGTATAAAATTGCATATAATGACATATAAACTTCCAAAATTGATACTATAATAGCATGGAACAATAAAAAAATTATAGATACGCTGGAGACGCATCAAGAATCCCCAAGCTTAATTCCTTGTCATCCTCGAGTAGGTAAATGATAAAAATAGAGTTTTTGATGTGGAATGCTGCCTATCATATTCATCATATAATCTTTTCTTTTGTGGCATGGATATTTGGACTTGAATGATTCAAAGCAATAGTTTATAGTTTGACATGAAAACATGCAACCATGCCTTGCAAAATATTAACGCTAAAGAAAGTTATCCCTAGCCCATTATGCTCAATCATTGATCCATTCATGAAACACACTCTATATTAGCTACACCCAATTCACAAGTATGAAAAATAGTGCTCTCTAGTTGGTTCTTTATAAGAGAATATGGAGACTCAAAATAAAAGTAAAATTTGCATAAAAGTAAAATAGATAGGCCCTTCACAGAGGGAACCAGAGATTTCATAGGTGCGAGAGCTGAAGGCTTCAACTAGAGAGATAAAATTATTTTGAGAGGCATGCTTTTCCTGTCAACAAAAATGACCGAGAATTCCCAATATCTTCCATGCTAGACACATTATAGGCGATTACCAAACAGAAAATAAAGTTTATGTCCTTTCTACCATTCTTTCACAATCCATGGCTAGCCGTGTCCACGGGTGCCTTCCATACCAACACTTTCCAAGAAATTTATTATTGTTATTTTTTTCATTTCGGGATTGGGCATCCCTATTACCTTGCCACTTTCTCGTGCAATTACAAGTGAATAAACACTCATCATGAGAATAACACACCTAGCATGGAAAATATTGGCCACCAATGCCGGTACAAGCACACAAAACAGGAAATTATTTTGAAAAATTAGAGTTGGCACATGCAAATTTACTTGGAACGGCATGGAAATACCACATATAGGTAGGTATGGTGGACTCATTTGGCACAACTTTGGGTTTAAGGGACTGGATGCACAAGAAATATTTCCGCTTAGTACAAATGAATGATAGCAAATAGATTGAGAAAGAACCAACCAAAAAACAAAAACGGTCATAAAAACATGCATTGAACATAACTAACACTGAATAATGCAACATAAGTATGATGTAACTTCGTTGCATAACTATTGACTTTACGTGCATGCATAGGGAATCACAGACCTTAACACCAATATTCTTACTTAAACACAATTACTCACTAGCATAACTCACATGTTATCATCTTTATATCGCAAAACTATTGCAAGGAATCAAACTTATCATATCCAATGATCTATATGAAAGTTTCTATTATATCCTTCTTGAGTATTCATCACTTTGGGACCAAAATCATATCTTGTGCAAATTACCATTACTATTATCAACTCTCAAAAACATTTAAGTGAAGCATGAGATTTCATCTATTTCTTTAAAATATAGTCACCGTCGTGCTCAAAAAGATATAAGTGAAGTACTATAGCAACTACCTAGCTCAAAAGATATAAGTGAAGCACATAGAGTATTCTAACAAATCACGAAAAATGTGTGTCCCTCTCAAAAAGGTGTGTCCAACAAAGATGATTGCGACAAACTAAAAAGTAAACAGAACAAAGACTCATATAATACACGACGCTCCAAGCAAAACTCATATCATGTGACGAATAAAAATATAGCTCCAAGTAAAATTACCGATAGTTGGTAGAAGAAAGAGGGGATGCCTTCCGGGGCATCCCCAAGCTTAGTTGCTTGGGAGTCCTTGAATATTACCTTGGTGTGACTCGGACATCCCCAAGCTTAGGCTTTTGCACACTCCTTATTCCTTCATCCATCGTGATCTCACCCAAAACTTGAAAACTTCAACCACATAAAACTCAACAAAATCTCGTTAGATCCGATAGTATAACAAAGCAAATTACTCCCTTAGGTACTATTGCAAACCCATTCATATTTTATTTTTGCATTATACCTACTGTATTCTAACTTCTCCATGGCTTATACCCTCAATGAAATCCATAGTTCCATCAAAACAAGCAAAACAATGCATCAAAAAATAGAATCTGTCAAAAACAGAATAGTCTGTAGCAATCTGAACATTAACCACACTTCTGTAACTTCAAAAATTCTGAAAAAATAGGGACAACGTGGGAAATTTGTATATCAATCATGTGTAAAAAATTCAAAAATTGATCACAGATTATGTTTGTCCTTCTGCAACTTCGCGTACTTAGTTTGTGTTCTACGACCACACAAAAACGTCACAGAACCCCACCTTCCTTAATAAAGGTTTCCTCTTGTATTCGCAATATCAAGATTGCAACTTTAGTTTCTTGCATGTTCTTTGTTTGCGTGCATGAAACATGCCCTCTTGGTCAGGTTGATCGTGCTCCGGCATGGTCAATAACCTCTTGGAGTTGGTTTAGCGATTGCTAAGGCGCGATGTCCTCGCACGTTCGTAGTCGCATTGTCAAAGTCTACTCCACCAAAAACAATAACCACCATCTCATCCAAAGACGGGACATCTTTGCCTCTATCAGGGTACCCCTCATTTAGTTGTTTTGGGGGAAAGTCGCGCCCTCTGGAGCCGTTCTAAAACCACTCCCTGAGCGGCCAACCCAAAGTTAGGAGGTATTGAGAGATTCATCGGTATGCGGGAGCCATATCTCAATTATAGCGAGATGTAAGATTGCCTCGCGTGAAGCTTTTCCCCGATCGCTATAGTAACGGGCCAACCCTCTATCTATCGTATCTTTAGTTCGCTCACTGGCATCGTTGGTTTCATTCATTTTATTTTATTTTGTTTTCTTTAGTTATATTTGTTTCTTTCTCGGGTTTTTTTTGGTTTTCTTTGGGAAAAACCACCTATTTTATTTGTGTTCTTTAGTGGTTTCCCTTTTTTCTTGGTTTTACTGGTTTTTTGTTTTCTTTCTTAGTTTCTTCATTTTTTCTTTCGGTTTCTTTGTTTCTTTCATGTTTTTGATCTATTTTATTTGTTTTTCTTTCTTGCTTTCACTGTTTTTCATTATTTTTCACTGGTTTTATTTTTTTGTTTTCTTATCTCTTTGGTTTCCTTTGTTTTTGTTCTTTTTTTTTTGCTTGTTTCTCGTTTTTATTTATTTCCCTGTTCTTTGTTTCCTTCTCTATTTTTGGTTTCTCTCGGTTTTTGATACACACTCGAATTTATCTGTATACATCAGAAACATTTCTATATACAAGTTTCACATTTTTGAAATACATGATAAACGTTCTTTAATTCTTATATTTTCTATGTCTACCTTTTTGTACATATTATACATTTTTTATACATCTAGTATATTTTGCTAATACATGCTTAACATTTTTAGATTCAAATTTAATATTTTTAATACATTGTCGACATTTTACCTTTGCATATTTTAAACAGTTTTTTAAATGTTTGATTAATATTTTTTAAATACAAGACTAATATTTTTTAATGCATGGTCAACAATTTTCTACACATATTTAACATTTTTATTTCAAATGCTCGATTAACATTGATCAAATAAAAAATTATTTTTCCTAATACATGGTTAACATTTTTATATAAATTAAACACTTTTCAAATACATGATCAATTTTTTCATACACATTGTATTTTTATATACATTTTTCATATACATGAGAAATATTTTCTTTATACATATTTAACATTTTTTAAATGCTTTGTTAACATTTTTTCTAATGTTTTATGTAGAGAGTTTTTTCTTCCAATATGTATATTTAGAATATTTGGCCCATCTGACGTGTGGTTGGGCCGGCCCATCTGGTATTCGCCTTCACGCGAGGGTTCCCTACATCTCTACAGCTAGCTATAAGAGAGACATTGGTCACCGCGGTGATATTTTATTTCTACCTACAAACATTGTGGGGATTTAAATAACAGTAAAGTGCATCACAAGTCTTGAGACTATTGGTGATGTGTCAGCTTAGTCTCATAACTTTGAAATTGAAGTTTTGGGTCCTAAAACTATTGAAGATGTGGCTGTTTAGTCCTATAACTTTGAAATTGCAGTTTTGGGTCCCAAAACTATGTAAGTTTATTCATCTCAGGTCCTAAGCTTGCATGGCCAGTATCTATGGTGCACTTTTTCAAATGAGCCATTTATTGTGTTTACTTCCCCAAAAGTGATCAATACGCTTATAGGTCACAATATGTGTCGTAACCTGCACACCCCAGTTGCAGCCATAAGTGGGTAGCAATTAGAAGTTGTGCGACGTGTCTTCTGCTACTGCGGGGTGAGGCTGAGATGACCGGTCTACTCTCCTCGCTAGAGCTCAGGCCATCATGCCACTATTGCCTCTGAGCATTTTGTGCGTGGGAGAAGAGGAGGGCATGAGAATGAGGCGAGACAATGCTCTAGGGGTTTCTTGCATATTTACATTTCATAAGTTAACCTGGCGGGTCCATTGGTCAATGTCTCAACAGTCCAAGTATCTCCAAGTAACACGTCGGAGGGTCGATGCTGAACATGCATGCTAAGGACTTGAGATGAACAAACTTACATAATTTTAGGACCCAAAAGTGCAGTTTAGAAATTACAGGACTAAACTGACACACCTTCAATAATTTTTATAACCCAGATCACCTATTGGGCTGCAAAAAAAGGGAGGGAAAGGAATCCAGCCATTTCCCTCGCCAATTTTCTTATGCAACACCCAAAATTAGCTCTTCTGTTAAGGGTAACACCCGAAATTAGCTGACACCGCGCGACCAGCTTGCGGTGGTTAGAGCAACTGTTCCTTTGTCACTTTGCCTTGTGACTTGTCAAAGCCAATAAAGCACTGCCCATCTCGAGCTCCCAACGCCATCGCTTCCAAGCTCCAACTCAGAACAGAACCGAGCTTATAATTTTACAGATTACTTACAGGTTTGCTGAGCACACAACACCAGAGACTCAACATCAACTGCTGCCCTCATCCCCGAGTGCACTGAACTTGCCCCGGAGTTGAGCGTGGCTCGTTCCATTATCTAAGGAAGAATTGCTAGTGAATTGTTGCTGCAACGGACCACGGTGCCACCTACTGAACTAAACAAAGCTTCTTGTCCTGATATGCGCGTTTGTTTGTGGAAACTAAACGCCCTCCAGTAGCAAAGCCGAGAGTGGAAACTAAACACTATTTTTGCTGTTGTGGAGCTCAACGCCCTCCAGTTGTAACCGAACCTGTGACTCGGATAAATTGGGGTTTTGGACGGGCGTGCTCCTTTTAACATTTCCTCCCCTTCCATACTGGTAGTGGCTGTGGCTCTGTGGATGTGACAGCTTATTGGAGGTTGGGGGGTTCAGCGAGTGGTTAACATCGTTAGCCAACTATATGGAACCAATGAACAAGTGATGCTTGTTAATTTTCTATTCAAAACTTTTCAAATTCATGCAAATTTGTGGGCCTGGAACAGTTCAATCTCCAACTGACGGCCAAACCAAAGGGGAGGGGTGTGGGGGAAATATCAGGTGCTCCCACCCATGAGGGGCTCCAATTTGCAAAAAAACCAATTTTTAATTGTCCCAAAAGTTCTGAAAATAAATGTGAATTTTCACAAGAAATGTGACTACAACCCCTAAAAATTTCAGGTCCAAACTCCAAATGCACATTAAGAAACAGAAATGTGAAATATAGCATGAATATTGTCAAAAAAAATACAAAAGCAACCTTGACACTATTCACATTTGAATTTGCATTTTTTTTTGTTTTCCATTGTGCATTTGGATTTTGGACATGAAATTTTTAGGGGTTGTAGTCACATTCCTTATAAACACTTACAATTTTTTTTAGAATTTTTAAAACATTTAGAATTGATTTTTTTAATTAGAGCTTGGGAGCACCCTAAGGTTGGGAGCACCTGATATTTCCCGGGGGTGGCGACCTAATTGTGAGTTGTCTGAAAAAACTTTGTTGTCGGTGGATTCTTCCTCCTCCTCCTGCCGCCAAACGACGCCATCAGCGGTGCATGCCTTGTCGACTTCAGTCATTCCTCTAAACCCCGACCCTCCCCCCCTCCCACACCCGGACCCGTCAGCCTCTGACTCCCCTCCACCAGCGAGGCCGCCGCCGGGTCGTTCCTTACTTGGCCTCACCGCGGCGGCCCCGTCTTCGAACTTGGGCTTTCGCGCAAAATCGGCTGGTCTAAATTACAATTTGAAGCAACTGACGAATAGCAAATGCAGGAAGAAAATCTTGCGGTATTTTCGTTCGGCTCAATTGATCATACACCAACAACACGAGGATTCATCAACAACACGAATAGCAAATGCAGGAAGAAAATCTTGTGGTATTTTAGTTCGGCTCAATTGATCATACACCAACAACACGAGGATTCATCATCCATTGCAGCGATGAGCCATTGCTCAATCGCGGTTTCCTGCATGCAACACAGCAACCTTTTTTTTGAAACAAGCAACACAGCAATCTGATGGACAACCCCATTGAAACTACCAGAAAACTGTAGTAGAACATGCCGATTTCTCATCCATGGCTCAACAAATCTCGAGAACTGAAACTACGCCATGGCTGAACTAGCTGCATCATGAAATTCAGAGTGGTCTGCTAAACCACACAACAAATTTGGAGCATTTTGCACACAAAAATGCATCGAATGGAGAGCAGATTTGGAATCTAGAAACCCCCTTCCTCTTTACACTGCACTGCCTGGCGACACCCAAAAACCAAGTTGACATGCGCACACACATACACCTGGGGCCTTTTCCCCCAACACCCAGGAGGCAAAAGAGCAAGAACGACGACGACGACGGCGACGGGGTGAAGAAGAAGCCAGGCTACTGGCAGAGCGGCGAGAGATCCCACAGCGGGTCGCCGGCGGACGCCTCGAACACCCTGTCGAAGTACTCCTGCAGGCCGTTCATGGCGTACAGGGACGCCGAGATCCGCCGCTCCACCTTCATCCGCTCGAACTCCACCATCCCGGCCGCGGGGGCGACGCTGGTCTCCTCCGGGGACGCGGCTGGCAGCGTGCAGGCGTCGACGGCGGCGAACCCGTCCAGCGCCGGGAACTGGCCGAACGACGACTCGAACATCCAAGACTCCAGCTCCTCGGTGCCGGCGACGGGAGCAGCAAAGTCCGGCCTGTACACCTCCCCGGCGTCCAGCGCCCCGCCGCCTTGCTTCATGGCGCCGTCGCAGCTGACCGCGCTGCTGCTGCTGCTGCTGCTGGCGCCCCCACAAGCGCCATCCATGCTATTACTGTTGCTGTTGCTGTTGCTATTGCTTGTGGTGTATGCGGCGGGAGCGGGCGGCGTGGAGGAGGAGCCGGGGGTCTTGGCGGAGGCGGCGGGCAGCCTGGCCTTCTTGAGCTTCTTGTGGTGGAGGAGCCCCCGGATGCGGACGGCGAGCGGGCAGTCCGGGGAGATGCGGGGCGCGAAGTTGGTGCGCGCCTCGGCGCCGCGGAGGAGGCGGGCGGCCTCGTCGTAGGCGCGCGCGGCGGCGTCGGCGGTCTCGAAGGTGCCGAGCCACATGCGGATCTTCTGGGTGGTGTCCTTGATCTCGGCCACCCAGCGGCCCGACGGGCGCTGGCGGACGCCGACGAACTTGCTGTGGCTGGTGCTGCCCTTCTTCCGGCCCCGCGGCTTGGTGGGCTTGGCCTGCGCGGCGGCGGCGGCGGCCTCCTGCTGCTGCTGGTAGTAGTAGCAGTAGTCCTGCAGCTGGAGCACTGGCGGCTGCACCTGGAAGTGGAGCTCCATGTGCGCTCGGGTTGCTTTGGCTTGGCTTAAGTGGAGCTGGAGGAGGTGTGAGAGGAGGAGACAGGTGTCTGCAGAGTGTTTGCTCTGGTTGCTTGGCAAATGGGAGGATTTATAGGGGCTTCAAGGATGGTTTGAAATTTTCAGATAGGAGGATGAATGTATTGGTGGTGATCCCACCCCTGTGGGGTTACTTTCAGGGCTGGTTATTAGTCAATCGTGGTCAAAGTGGAGTTATGATCGTGGCATATGAATGTATGTTACTCTACTCTGCCTTGGGATGTCATGTTTGTCTCTTCGGTTTGGTGTGTTTCCATGTATTGTCAGTAAGGAAACTAGCAAATGCAGTGCTTTCTGTTTCTGTATTTTACTAGTAGTTAACTTCTTCTTGTGGTGGAATCACTAGGTTGAGAGATTGGTGGTGGTCGTAGTGCATCACCACACCTTTCAAGACAAAATTAGTGCATAACCACTATAATTGACCTTTTGTATTTTTCTGTGATTTTTGTTCTTAATTCAACATATACTTACGAAGACCCTGTATATATTCTAACAATTAACCCAAATACTCAATGTAGCTTAATATTATTGTATCGTATCAAGTCATGTCATTTCACTTGAGTTTAGACAGTGGAATGACATTTCCCACTTTCTCCAATAAAACACTCCTTCCACCCGAAAATACTTGTCAAAGAAATGTCTAAAAATGGATGTATCTATAACTAAAATACATATAGTTACATCTACATTTCTCTTAAGTATTTTCGACAGAGGGAGTACGTAGGTGCATACAAGCAAGCAAAAATCCATGGCAATCTTTACCATCTTTAACATCCTCCCACTTGACTAATTCAGTCAAGGGGTCTAATCTAATCCTCATAGGGATTTACCAATTCCTCCTCAACATGGTACTGACTACTGACTGAACAAGCCGGCAACTAATTAAGCAAGCAAGATGCCTAAGATGATTACCATGTGACCATGTTCCCACTCTAATTTGGATGGAAGGGTCAATGGGTCTACATCTCCTGGTGATTTACTACTAGTAGGTCTTCACCAGCATGCGTCCGCCACTAACCGTAAACTTTTGGGCCAGTGATTAGACCGGTTCGTCCTTAATCCGTGGTTATGTAGTCAAAACGCTGCAGAGACCGAGTCGAGAGCCTGCCATTTGGCGGCCTTCGAGGCAATGATGATAGTGGCGTCTGTACAAGCGGCTGAAAAACAACTTTTCAGCAACCGCGCCGCCTGGCTTTTGTTTTATGCATCGGAGTCGCTTGACATCTTCGCCATCTGCCAAGTCTTTGGTCTCGACTGGATGAGGTGGGCGTGTCCTTGGCTAGTTCAGTGTTTGGATGATGGCATCTCCTTGGAGACATGTGGAACATCATACACATGTCACGCAGCAGGCTCCCCCGAACTGTTTATCATGTTGCATCAGTGAGGAAAACATCTACAATGGCTCGTAACTCAGGACCTCTACGGAGCATTTAAAAAAATGTATGTTAAGAGCAATTCCAACGCGTTGACCCAAACGGACGGTGTTTTTGTCCGCTTTTTATCTGTTTGGGTCGGCCGCCCGCTGGGCGTCCGTTCTATTTTGATATTTGGGTCGGCAGTGCACCCAACGCGCCGACCCATATATACCGGCGTGGCCGACTGGCCGCTCTTTTTCAACAAATTCACACACAAATTTTGCACTATTTCACAAGCAAATATATAGTCCACAACCAAATAAATAGCATAGTTTTACAAACCGAGTATAAATAAAATAGTCTCATATAGTTTTGCAAGCCGAATAAAAAAGATACATCTATTGTTTGCCAACATGAATCCACATATGCTCAACCAAATCATTTTGCAGTTGCATATGAGTTTCTCAATCACGCATGTCATGATGAAATTGGATGAACTGTTCAAACGTTGCCGCTCCTCCATGATCAAGCACAACATTTTCACCCTGAAACTGAAACTCTTGATCGTAAAGACGTTTCGGGCGCTCACCTTCTACGATCATATTGCGCATGATCACGCAAGCAGTCATCACCTCCCACAGTTTCTTCGTACTTCAAGTATTAGCAGGATACCGAACGATGCCCCATCGAGATTGCAAAACACCAAAGGCACGCTCGACGTCCTTCCTAGCACTCTCTTGCTCTTGCGCAAATCTTTTCCTCTTCTCTCCGACGGGGTTGGGGATTGTCTTCACAATAGTGGTCGACTGAGGATAGATACCATCACCCAGGTAGTATCCTTTGTCGTAGTTGTGACCGTTGATGGTAAAGTTCACCGGTGGGATGTTGCCTTCGGCAAGCCTAGCAAACACCGGCGAGCGCTGAAGCACGTTGATATCATTGTGTGATCCGGCCATGCCAAAGAAAGAGTGCAAGATCCAGAGATCTTGAGATGCCACGACCTCAAGTATGACAGTGTAAGCCCTGACATGGCCCTTATACTGCCCTTGCCAAGCAGAAGGGCGGTTCTTCCACTCCCAATGCATGCAGTCTATGTTGTCAAGCATCCCTGGGAAGCCCCTGCTGGCATTCATCGCTAACAAGCGGGTTGTATCTTGAGGAGTCGGCTCTCTCAAGTACTCAGGGCCAAATACATCAATGACAGCCTTGCATAACTTGTACAGGGAGTCTAGGCATGTAGACTCACTCATACGGACGTACTCGTCAATGAGATCACCGGGCACTCCGTATGCAAGCATTCTGATGGCTGCAGTGCATTTTCTTATAAGAGGAGAAGCCAATCTTTCCAAGGGCATCCTCTTTGCACTCGAAATAGTCATCGTAGCCAACCACCCCTCTCTAATACGGTTGAGAAGATGCCTACACATACGGAAACGGCGGCGGAATTTCTGATGTTTGAACAACAGGTTCGTTGTGTGAAATTAGTCCTTCCAAAGAAGGAAACGCCCGCTCTCTCGGTTGCGATTCAACGCCGGAAGGTGCCCCAGAATGGATCCATGGAATGACGGGCTCTGGCTATTGAGGTGGTGATGGACTAACACGGCATCTAAAATCTCCTCCTCATCATTGGACGAGGAATTGTCGGAGTCGCGAAGGAAATTGTGAAAAAATAACTCGTCGGCGGAGTCCATTTTATACCTTGGCAAACTGTCGAACAGCTTGCGGGCGTCGATGAAGGAGCTGGCCGGCGAAGGGAGTTGCGCCGCCCTCGGACCAACTAGCTGCCCTGGCGGCATTCGATGAGCGTGCCGGTGTCAGGACGAAGGAGCTGGTGAAAGGATTGAGAAGAGGTGTTTAGAGGGGGGGTGATTAGACCCTCAACAAACAAAGTTGACAGTTTTTAAGTTTTTCAAGTTGAGGTGGTAGATTAACATAATTTCAAGCATACACATTACAATTCAAGCAAGCATGCAAAGAGTATATGAGCAGCGGAAAGTAAAGCATGCAACTTGCAAGAAAGTAAATGGGAGGAGTTTGGATGGGGCAAACGCAATGGTGACACGGAGATTTTTGGCGTGGTTCCGCTAGGTGGTGCTATCGTACATCCACCTTGATGAAGACTTCAACCCATGGAGAATAACGGTTGCGCGAGTCCACGGAGGGCTCCACCCATGAAGGATCCACGAAGAAGCAACCTTGTTTATCCCATCATGGCCATCGCCCATGAAGGACTTGCCTCACTAGGGTAGATCTTCACGAAGTAGGCGATCTCCTTGCCCTTACAAACTCCTTGGTTCAACTCCACAATCTTGACAGAGGCTCCCAAGTGACACCTAACCAATCTAGGAGACACCACTCTACAAAAGGTAATAGATGATGTGTTGTTGATGAACTCCTTGCTCTTGTGCTTCAGATGATAGTCTCCCCAACACTCAACTCTCTCTCATAGATTTGGCTATGGTGGAAAGATGATTTGAGTTGAAAGCAACTTGGGGAAGGCTAGAGATCAAGATTCATATGGTAGGTTTGAAATATCTTGGCCTCAACACATGAGTAGGTGGTTCTCTCTCAAAAAATGAGTAGTGGAAGTGTAGGTTTGTTCTGATGGCTCTCTCCACGAATAAAGAGTGGGTGGAGGGGTATATATAGCCTCCACACAAAATCTAACAGTTACACACAGATTCCCAAACTCGGTGGAACCGAATCAGCAAACTCGGTCAGACTGATCCAGGCAAAGATGTGAACGTTAGGATTTTTGGTGGGACCGATAAAGTCATCTTGGTGGGACCGATGTGCAGGGGTTAGGGTAAAACCTCAACTCGGTTTTACCGATTACTCAAACTCGGTGAGACCGATTTTGGTAATAAGTAAACAAAGGATTTGTCAAGCAAACTCGGTGGGACCGACTGCACCAACTCGGTTAGACCGAAAATGTTGCACCAGATCATAGAGAGATTGCAAGCCCATCTCGGTGAGACCGAGATCCCATCAGTGAGACTGAAGTAATTAGGGTTTGGCAGTGGCTGAATAAGATGAAACTCGGTGGCACCAGATAGACGAGGTCGATGGGGACGAGTTTGACATTTAGGTTTAGGACATATGTGGATGTGAGAAAGTGGCTGGGGGTTTTGGAGCATATCACTAAGCACTTTGAGCAAGCAAGCCATTAAGCAACACCTCATCCCCTTTTAATGGTATTGGCTTTCCTATAGACTCAATGTGATCTTGGATCACTAAAATGGAAAATGTAGAGTCTTGAGCTTTTGCCAATATTTGTCCTTAGCATCTTGAAGGGGTTCCACATCCTCTTGTCCATGTCCAAGCCACTCCAATGTTGAACTTATCTGAAATGCACTAGGTAGAAGTGTTAGTCCAACAAGAGATATGTTGTCATTAATTACCAAAATCACCCAGGGAGCACTTGTGCTTTCAGTCTCCCTCTTTTTGGTAATTGATGACAACATACATCAAAGCTTTAGGTAAAGATATAAGGAAGTGGCAAGTAAAGCTTTGGAGAGACATGCAACATGCATTGGCTCCCCCTACATGTATGCAATCATGTGATGATAGATTATAAGAGTATGAGAATGCATAACATGTCTGAGCAAGCAATGAGTTACATGTGTCTTGGCTATATGCATCAGAGCAAATGATATAGATACGGGGAATGTGCCTTCACATTCATGAGTCTCTCTTGCAAACAATCTGTACCACAGCAAGAGATCTTCATGCACATGGGTGTGATGCATATACTTACCTTGTGGTCTTGAGCTAGCTTGAAGAAGATGTACATGGGTAAAGAAGGTTAGATAACACAGGAACATCTACTAGACAGAGCAAGAACTAAGGAACACAAGAATACCAAGACTGGGATGACATGTAGAGTGTGAGTACTAGAGGCTTGTTCGGAAATCACCCACTCCCGGAGTCCGTAGAGCGGGGAAACAGCAACTCCTCTGTTTTAAGTTGCAGCTCCGCCAACTCCGCTCCCAGAGTTGTGGAGCGGAGAGGTACCAAACAGGGCCTAGGTACTCTATTTGGATATTGACATGTCCCCAAGAATAAAGGTATGCAATGAATTCCAAAGATTTTCTTCCCTTAGATGTCTTTCTCCCCCTGAATCTAACATGGGATAATGGGGGTAGATAGGGTAGCAGAAAATCAGATCAAACAGGAAATGACCTAACCGGAGCAAAATAAGGCAAAATAAGGTCATAACATATGCTATCATGTCTTTCCCCTCTTGAAGACATGAGACAACTTTCCTCTTACGGATAAGAGCATCAGGAGAAGCTTTTATGAGTGCATTTTCTCTTATGTGATAAACTTTGATGTGCTCTATCTCCCCCTTTAACATCAATTTCTAAGAAGGGACTTCTGGAGCATGAGTCAAGTCGGTTTGGTCCTGGAGTCACATTACAAAGCCACATATAATATATGATGCTGGTAGAGGAAAAGTTACAAAGAGTGGAGCTGGGGCAAATATGCAGAATACAAGTGACACAGATTTTGTCTCAGGACTGAAATCGGTAGCACCGGGTGGTTGCAATCGGTGGCACCGAGTTGATTTGGTTTGGCTGAAGAAACCAATCCCGTGAGACCGAGTTCAACCCCGAGAGTAACTTCTTGTCACCTCAGCTCACTAGGAAAATAATATCTCACAAGAATATGCAAGGAATTAACTGAATGATTTGCAATGAATTGGATGCAGAGAAATGCGGAAAATAACAGAGAAAAGAACAGAAAAGAAATCTAATTGAAAGGGGAACTAGCATGCATGAGACAAATGCAAGAGCACAAAGAAACAACAGAGAACTTCATCTAGAATTGGTCGGTGACAAAGTCACCTATGTTAGAGTATATTGACTTAGGAGTCAAGTGAAGACACTTGATCATAGGTCATACTCATCGTCTAAGCTCAAAATGGGGTTGCCATTTTTTGTTTAAGCATTTTGATGTATTCTCATCTTGTTGAGTTTCTTTGACCCTCTTGGGGTTAAGTTTCTCTAAGATGGAATAACATACCTTGGGTGGTGGTGATGAACTTGGTCATGTAGTTGAACTTGTGTAGGGTGCTCAAGTTGATGTAGATCATCAAGAGTTGGGAGCACCACTTGTATTTGAAGTTCATCTTCCTACATGGGTTAGTCTTGCAAGGAAGAGCACTTGTGTATCCAAAGTGACAATCATGAAATTTGATATAGAAATTTGTCAAAGGATATATTGAATGGATTCGTGCTTCCTTGTCTTCATCCACCATTTTGTAGAGACTTAGAGATGTAGAGATTGCTTAAAATGTGATTGAGCTGCAATCTCATTGAGTTGGGCTTTTCCAAGTACCTACAAGGCTTAGATAGCATGCAAGAGTACAAGAATATCCAAGACATATGATCATCATAAGAGAATGGTCAAGGATTAGTCAAAATAAGGCTCATGCCTTGCATGCATCCACGTGGAGTTTCTACTCCAAATTTGAGGCATCAATGATGTTCAATCCACCTCTCAACCTGCAAAACACTTTCTCATCAAGTGGTTTAGTGAATATATCCGCCAATTGCTTGTCCGTACGAACATGCTTAAGTTTGATATCTCCCTTAGCAACGTGATCTCGAATGAAATGATGACGAACTTCAATATGCTTAGTTCGAGAATGTTGCATGGGATTATGAGCAATCTTAATAGCACTCTCATTATCGCAAAGCAATGGAACATGTTTCACATATATCCCATAATATTTAAGAGTTTGGGTCATCCAAAGTAATTGAGCAACACATGAACCAGCGGCAATGTATTCCGCTTCGGCGGTGGATAAGGATACCGAGTTTTGTTTCTTGAAGGACCAAGACACAAGAGATCTACCAAGAAATTGACAAGTACCCGAAGTGGACTTTCTATCAACCTTGTCACCGGCATAGTCCGAGTCGGAGTAGCCAACAAGATCAAAAGAAGACCTCTTAGGGTACCAAATGCCAAAATTTGGTGTATGTATTAGGTATCTCACTATCCTTTTCACAGCCTTAAGATGGCATTCTTTGGGGGCTGCTTGATATCGTGCATACATGCACACGCTTAGCATGATATCGGGACGGGATGCACATAGATATAACAATGAACCAATCATAGAGCGTTAAACCTTTTGGTCAACCAGTTCGCCATCCTTTATCAAGTCAAGATGTCCACTAGTAGGCATGGGGGTATTCATACCTTTGCATTCTTGCATGTTGAACTTCTTGAATGAGTCCTTGGTATACTTTGTTTGAGAGATAAAGGTTCCCTCCTTAGTTTGCTTGATTTGCAAACCAAGAAAGAACTTGAGTTCACTCATCATAGACATCTCAAACTTCTCTGACATAAGCTTCCCAAACTTCTCACTAAAATGAGGGTTAGTTGATCCAAATATGATATCATCAACATAAATTTGGCACACAAATAATTCTCCATTGACCCTTTTTGTAAAGAGTGTAGAATCAATTTTATCAATTTCAAACCCTTTATCAAGAAGAAACTTAGTCAAGCATTTATACCAACCTCTAGGAGCTTGCTTAAGACCATAAAGAGCTTTGTGAAGTTTGTAAACATGATTGGGTTTCTTAGGATTAACAAAACCTGGAGGTTGTTTAACATAAACTTCCTCCTCAATTTCACCATTAAGAAAAGCACTTTTGATGTCCATTTGATATAAGGTAATGTCATGATGACTGACATAGGCAAGTAATATGTGAATGGACTCAAGTGTAGCAACGGGGGCATAAGTCTCACCATAGTCCATACCTTCGACTTGAGTGTAGCCTTGAGCAACGAGACGAGCCTTGTTGCATACAACTTTTCCATCTTCATCTTGCTTGTTCCGAAATACCCATTTGGTTCCAATGACATTTTGCTTCTCATCGGGCTTCTCAACCAATGTCCATACTTGGTTCCTCTCAACGTTGTGTAGCTCTTCGTGCATGGCATTTATCCAATCCGGATCTTCCAATGCTTCTTCAACCTTCATAGGTTCAATGCTAGAAATGAATGAGTAATGTTCACAAAAGATAGCCAAACGAGTTTTAGAGCGAGTAATTCTCCCGGTTTGAATGTCATCAAAGATTTGTTCAACGGGATGATCTCTTGAGACTCTTGCTCGAACTCGTGATAGCTTTTGTTTTGGTCGGGGTGGAGCATCCTCTTCATTGTCCTATTCTTCTTCTTGTCTTTCTTCGTTGTTGTTGGCGTGATCATTCTCCCGTGGAGGTGGAGAAGGAGGTCGTCAAGGTTCATCTTGTTGTACACCCTCGTTCTCATCGTCTTGACGTGTCCCACTTGTGGATGCCTCCAAGTCAACTGGTGGTTCACCTTGGCGTGAGGTTGAGGCTTCCACTTGGACGGACGAGGTACTCTCCTTCACCTCTGTTGGGTGAATCTTGCCGATAGACAAGTCTTGGATTGCTTTCGAAGGATCTTTGTCACCTACATCAATTGGCAATTGCTCTACTTGTGAGCCGTTAGATTCATCAAACTTCACATCTACTGTATCTTGAACCTTTCGGGTGAAATTGTTGTAGACACGATAACTGTGAGAGTTTGATCCATAATCAAGTAGGAAACCTTCATGAGACTGAGGAGAAAATTTTGAACGATGATGCTTGTCAAGAATGTCACAATTTGAGCCGAATACCCGAAAGTATCCAACCTGGGGTTTGTTACAGGTGAGGAGCTTGTATGTCGTCTTGTCGAATAGCTTGTGAAGATATAGATGATTCGTTACATGACAAGCTGTCTCAACCGCTTCTGCCAAAAAGTGTTTTGGTGTCTTGTACTCATCAAGCATCGTTCTCGCCATTTCGAGGAGCGTCTGGCTCTTCCTCTCAACAACTCCATTTTGTTGAGGTGTGTACGTAGCCGAGAACTCATGTGAGATCCCTTCTTCATCAAGAAAGGTGTCCACATTGGCGTTCTTGAACTCAGTTCCGTTGTCGGCTGCGGACCTTCTTGATCTTCACTTAAAATTAGTTTTGGGCCTTCCTAGCGAAGTTTTTGAAGAACTTTTGAACCTGCGATTTATCATTGAGAAAGAACACCCACATAAATCTTGAAAAATCATCAACGATGACTAGTCCAAATGAGTTACCACTGAGACTCTTGTAGGCATTGGGACCGAAAAGATCCATATGAAGTAGCTCGAGCGGTCTCCTCGTACATGGTCATGATGTTCTTTACGGGGTGGCTTCCTCCAACCTATTTTCCTGCTTGGAGAGCACTACAGAGTCTATCCTTATCAAATATGACATCTTTAACACCAAGGATATGATCACCTTTAATAACCTTGTCAAGGTTTCGCATGCCCACATGACCTAACCGTCTATGCCACAACCAGCCTTTGGAAGATTTAGCAATTAAGCAAGTTCTAGGTTGAGCCTTTTTAGTGAAGTCAGCAATGTATAGATCACCTCTACGTATGCCGGTAAAGACCATTTTATGATTATCTCTTCGAAACACTTGGCAATCTACTTTAGTAAATAGGACACTGAAACCAAAGTCAGCTAGTCTAGATACAGAAAGCAGATTATAGCCAAGAGATTCAACAAGCATAACATTTTGTACAGAGCTATCATGTGAGATGGCCACATTACCGAGGCCAACCACCTTACCCTTTGAGTTATCACCGAAAGTGACATACTTTTGAGGGCCGTCATTTTTAGCAAGCTCATGAAACAAATCTTTATCTCCGGTCATGTGGTCGGTAAATCCACTATCAAGGACCCATTCCTTTCCTCCAGCCATGTAGCCACGAAGATTAGCCATGAGACCAAAGTGTCTCATAGACTCTTCAAGATCAAAGTCATTATCCTCATCCTCATTATAGTATCCATGTTCAACATTATCTTGCAAATGATCATTTCCTAGAGAGAGTGATTCATTAGATATATGATTTTGACAATGTTCATCTCTATGAATTCTAATAGCTTCATAAATGATATTGCTAATGATTCCAACATCTCCTTTCGCACGCATAAGATTGGTAACCTCAAATAAATAATCTCCAAACTTAGGATCATTGGGATTCATCTTATTCAAAGCAACAAACTTGTGAAGAATCTCATCTAAGTTTTTCAAGGAATAGCCTGGAAATCATTCCTCAAGAAATCTCCATATAGTATAAGCACAATCAAGAGTAGGCAAGTGACCAACCAAATTTCTAGGCAATCTCTCTAGTGATAAGATTGATAGTTCTAAGATTGCGAATCATGTCAAGAGACCCATCATGGGTAGGATGCAAGGGATCAACAAGGGGTTCACAAGGAGTAGTAATGTACTTGTTCAAGTGATATTCATGAAAATTTCCAAGCATCTATTTTTTCCACTCACTAAAGAACTCTCCATCAAGCATAGGCACTCTATGTCTAAGACTCCCCAATGTAGACTCATCCATCTTCCTCCAATGGTGATTAAACCAAAGCAATGGAGACCAAAGCTCTGATACCAATTGAAAGGATCGAGAAGAGGTGTCTAGAGGGGGCGGTGATTAGACCCTCAACAAACAAAGTTGACAGTTTTTAAGTTTTTCAAATTGAGGTGGTAGATTAACACAATTTCAAGCATACACAATACAATTCAAGCAAGCATGCAAAGAGTATATGAGTAGCGGAAAGTAAAGCATGCAACTTGCAAGAAAGTAAATGGGAGGAGTTTGGAGGGGGAAAACGCAATGGTGACACGGAGATTTTTGGCGTGGTTCCGATCGTTGGTGCTATCGTACATCCACGTTGATGGAGCCTTCAACCCACGGAGGGTAACGGTTGCGCGAGTCCACGGAAGGCTCCACCACGAAGGGTCCACGAAGAAGCAACCTTGTCTATCCCATCATGGCCATCGCCCACGAAGGACTTCCCTCACTAGGGTAGATCTTCACGAAGTAGGCGACTGTCAGGACCCCGACTCAATGCCACATCGATCTAGCATGTAACACCTCATATCACTTTGCGGCCTCACGCATGGTATTCCCACGGGTGTCGCCTTACCTTTGCCCGGGACCGTTTGCGCCTTTTGGCACACGTATATGATAGTGTCGCTAGCATCCATATGATAAGGAGCCCGGGCTAACATGGCTAGTCGTAAACCCAAAGTGGCACAAACTTACAGGGACAGGCATCCATGACCCAGCATCGAACGTGTCGGTCATCAGCGAGTGAATCCAGGCTGTAGCACTGGGCTAGCAGGACTCCGGTGAACCGGGCTGTAGCGGGCTAACAGGACTCCGGTATTCATCGCGTGACATTTCCCCGAAGGGACAGACACAGGAACGAAGAAGGACACATGCCGGCCAGCCTAAGTGTTCCGGAGCAGTAGTAAGCTACCATGGCTCAGTGGAAACACTAGGAGACATTTCCCGGTAAGAGGGGCTACTAAGGATAAACAACTAGATAGTCAGATCCCACACATACCAAGCATTTCAATAACATACACACAATATGCTCGATATGTGCAAATACAACATGGCATCACAACATGACTCTACGACTCAAGTATTTATTCATTAGGCTCCGAGGAGCGAGATATTACAAACATGGGTCTCTCGACCCAACATTCAGAGCATACAAGGCAAAGCACAAGCGGAAGCTTAACATGTCTGAGTACAGACATCTATAAATGAAAAAGGCTGAGAAACCTGACTATCTACCAGATCCTGCCGAGGGCACAAGATCGTAGCTGAGGTAACAAGCTAAACGTCGAAGTCCATGCGGAACTACTAGTGAGATTGAAGTCTCTCTGCAAAAACATAAAATAGGCAAACGTGAGTACAAATGTACCCAGCAAGACTTACATCAGAACTAACTACATATGCATCATTATCAACAAAGGGGATGGTGGAGTTTGACTGCAGCAAGCCAGCTTTGACTTGGTGGCTATCCTGAACTACGTTTGCAAGTAACTCTTTTGAGGTGGCACACACGAGTCCACATATTCACCATATCAATACACCACTATGGATCCGCTCCCGTCTCCCTACGAGAACGCCATCCATAGCACTCACACTTATCTTGCGCATTTTAGAGTATCCACTTTCACTTGTCTATGAACTGTACAAGGGGTCCAAGTTTCCATATCCGAGGAATCCGGCTATTCGAATAGATAATGATAACCCTGCAGGGGTGTACTTCTTCACACACGCTCTCGCCACTTATCGCCCTATACCTCAGCAACCTTCAAGCGGAAGCCGGGCGAGGGAGTCGGCCACGGCCTACCTAACACTCAAGTCTCTCGTCCAGGTTTATCGCCTATTCGGGGTCCATCCGCAAGGAGATCCGGCCGGGGTGTCGCTCACGGCCCCAAACGATGTGAGCAGGGTTCCCAAGCCCACCATCCGGGTGCCACTTGGTACACCGTGCCACTGTGCCTAGTCTATCCCAAGCCCACCTGTACCGGGTGCCACTTGGTAGACTACTAACACTACCTACAAACACCAGAAACTAGTTGCAACTCCTGGACAGAGAACAAGGGTGATTAAGAAGCCGAGAGGGGCACTTAAGCATTCCAATGCGTGGTAGTAGCTGTTCATGGATCACAAACACAGAACTCAGTTCCTGAGGACGGCTGCAATGAGACAACCCACCATGTACTCCTACATGGCCTCTCACCGCTACCTTTACCAAATCGTGTTCACACACTTAGCTCTCAACAGTAGGACATGTATACACACCTCCGATTCATTCCCGATGAATCAGACCTGACTCAACTCTAAGCAATAGCAGGCATGACAAACAAGCATGAATGAGTAGGCACATCAGGGCTCAAACAACTCCTACTCATGCTAGTGGGTTTCATCTATTTACTGTGGCAATGACAGGTCATGCAGAGGATAAAGGGGTTCAACTACCGCAGCAAGTAACAGTTGAATCGTTGTTGTCCTAATGCAGTAAAAGAGATCAGGAGCGAGAGAGTGGGATTGTATCGGAATGAACAAGGGGGTTTTGCTTGCCTGGCACTTCTGAAGATGATATAACTCTTCATCGGTGTCATCGAACTCATCGTCGAAACCACGTCTATCGAGAGGGGGCAATTACCGGCAACTGAGAAAGAAACACAATCAATGCAAATGCACAATATGATGCATGATCATGACATGGCAATATGCTGTGGTTTGAGCTAATGCAACTAGCAACAGATTAAATGAAGTTGGTTTGAATACAAGATTCAAATTCAAACTCCATATGTGATTATTCAAATGCCATTTAAATGATTTGTTCTAAACAGCAGCTATAAGTTGTTCCAACATGCATGAAAATGGTACAGATGGATAGATTGGATTTTTCTGATCATTTTTCATATATAATTTATTTCATTTGGAGTTACGGTTGAATTTATATGAATTTTACAAGTTTTAAACATTTTCTGGAATTTCCTGTATAAAAATAAATCCAGAAAATACTTATTGCGTCAGCGTTGCGTCACCATGACGTCAGCAGGTCAACGCACGGCCCAGGTCAAACCTGACCAGTGGGGCCTACAGGTCAGTGACACAGAGTCAGCTCCAGAGGCTGACATGTGGGACCCGGTCAAAGCTGACGTGGCCAAGTCAAAGTTGACAGGCGGGGCCCACTGTGATTAGTGCTAATCTAACAGAGAAATTAAACTAACTAGTTAAGGCACTGGGGCCCACATGGCAGTGGCTCTAGGGGTGGTTAGCCAGGTCATTAGCGCTAATTAACCGGCGCCACGTCAGCACGTGACACCGGCGACCACAGCAGCGGCGGGATCTCGCCGGAGTTGGTCGGGGCGGCGCTACAGGCCGCGGCTAGTCGCGCTGAGGGCACCAGGAGGTAGCCCATGCTCCCGCGCATCTAGGGGCGCACGCAGCTGGGCACAGGGAGGCCGGGGTCGACGGCGGCGACCACTTGGGCGGCGGCCGGAGCTACGACATCGAGCGAAACGGGGCTGCGGAGCACGACAGGAGGAGCTGGGGGAACGCGTTCGGCTCCTGGGAGCTCGGTGAGCATGGAAACACGCAAAAAATCGGGTGGGGGCGGCTGTTGCCACGGCAATGACATGGCACGGCGGCGGCGACCTCGGCCATGGTCGGAAAACGGAGCTAGGGGACAGGAACGGAGGGGGCGAGCAAAGAGAAAGAAGCAGGAGCTCACAGGGAGGACGATGAGGTGGTCAGCGAGCTCGGGGCGTCTTCGGTGCTGCGAATCGAGCGGCGGCGATCGCCGTCCGTGGAGATGAAGACGGCGGAGATGGTGTGGCTTCAGGGCACCCGGCGTCGCGTGCGTCGGGGTAGAGCTTCTCGGATCCAAGGCGCAGCTCCTAGGCACATCAAAGGGGCGAGGGGGTGGCTCTTGGCGCGGCAATGGTGAGCGGCGGCGATGGCCGTGCTCGGGCGTGGTGGGGAACGGCGAGAGAGAAGCGGAGAGGGGAAAGTGCGGTGTCCAGGGGTCGAGGGGAGGCAGGGGAGGCGGTTCAGGCGTCGCAGTGGCGAGGGACGCAGGCAGGCAGGGAGGTGGCGTGTCGCCACGGCGCGCGCGTGCGCTGTCTCCCTCCTCTGCCTACTGGCAGAGGTAGAGGATGACTGGCAGAAGGCCGGGTGGGCTGGGCTGCACAGCTGGGCCGGCAACAGTAGCAGGCCGCGCAGGTAGGCTGAGGTATGTTCTGCTCTGTTTTACTTTTCTTCTGTTTTGTTTAATTTGTTTATTTATTTTGCCACTGTTTTCAAATAGAACAAATCCAAACCAGTGACAAAATTCCCCTGAATATATTTATGTTGCTTAATGGACTTTTGCAAAAGCACATAAAATGTTTCAGGGTATTTGGAAATATATTCTATACAAGTTATGAATATAATTCCAAATGCAAATAAAATAATGATTTAAATTCAATGCCCAAAATATTCCTCAAAAATGCTCATTATTTTTGGTTTGGTGCAAAAACCTTTGCCAAATATAACCAACATTATTTAAGGCCATTTTGGAAACACTGAATGCAATTTCCAGGGTTCTTTTGCCCTGCTTTTAATTAAAGTTTTGAGGCTTCAACAATCCTCAATTCATGTTTCAGAAATTTAAATATGATGCCTGGATGAAGATGCAACTATTTACAAACAATATTCTAGGGCTGTGACAGCGATCTCCTTGCCCTTACAAACTCCTTGCTTCAACTCCACAATCTCGACGGAGGCTCCCAAGTGACACCTAACCAATCTAGGAGACACCACTCTCCAAAAGGTAATGGATGGTGTGTTGTTGATGAACTCCTTGCTCTTGTGCTTCAGATGATAGTCTCCCCAACACTCAACTCTCTCTCATAGATTTGGATATGGTGGAAAGATGATTTGAGTGGAAAGCAGCTTGGGGAAGGCTAGAGATCAAGATTCATATGGTAGGATTGGAATATCTTGGCCTCAACACATGAGTAGGAGGTTCTCACTCAGAAAATGAGTAGTGGAAGTGTAGGTTTGTTATGATGGCTCTCTCCACGAATGAAGAGTGGGTGGAGGGGTATATATAGCCTCCACACAAAATCTAACCGTTACACACAGATTTCCAAACTCGGTGGGACCGAATCAGCAAACTCGGTCAGACCGATCCAGGCAAAAATGTGAATGTTAGGATTTTTGGTGGGACCGATATAGTCATCTCGGTGGGACCGATGTGCAGGGGTTAGGGTAAAACCACAACTCGGTTTGACCGATTACTCAAACTCAGTGAGACCAATTTTGGTAATAAGTAAACAAAGGATTGGTCAAGCAAACTCGATGGGACCGACTGCACCAACTCGGTTAGACCGAAAATGTTGCACCAGATCACAGAGAGATTGCAAGCCCATCTCGGTGAGACCGAGATCCCATCGGTGAGACCGAAGTAATTAGGGTTTAGCAGTGGCTGAATAAGATGAAACTTGGTGGCGCCAGATAGACAAAGTCAGTAGGGCCGAGTTTGACATTTAGGTTTAGGACATATGTGGATGTGAGAAAGTGGCTGAGGGTTTTGGAGCATATCACTAAGCACTTTGAGCAAGCAAGGCATTAAGCAACACCTCATCCCCTTTTAATAGTATTGGTTTTCCTATGGACTCAATGTGATCTTGGATCACTAAAATGGAAAATGTAGAGTCTTGAGCTTTTGCCAATATTTGTCCTTAGCATCTTAAAGGGGTTCCACATCCTCTTGTCCATGTCCAAGCCAATCCAATGTTGAACTTATCTGAAATGCACTAGGTAGAAGTGTTAGTCCAACAAGAGATATGTTGTCATGAATTACCAAAATCACCTAGGGAGCACTTGTGCTTTTAGCTGGTCGGGCGGCGAGGCGGCTTCTTGGTCGTGGCTGTGTCAGTGAGTGGGGGTGGGAAGCTTTCGGATACCCGGCAGCAAGACGGCGGTGGCGGCGACGTCGGAGGTGGCGGCGTTGTAGGGGGGATGTTGCGGCACTGGCAGCTGGCAGAGGAACCGGAAAAATGGGCGGTGGTGGCAACGACGAAGGAGGCAGGCTAGGGATTTGCTGTTGGAATGGGAGAGGATGGCCAATGTGCCACCAACTAGTGGGACAGAGGAAGGAGTAGGCAGGCACGACGCGCATCCGTTTTGTGTCCGCGCCGATGCAAATGAATCTAAAAAATGGGCCGAGAATGGGTCGGCAGGCGAATGAAAAGCGGACGCGCGTTCGTTTGGGTCGGCGCATTGGGTCAACTTTTCTGTCCATGCCTGACCCAAACGGACACGCGCAGACGAAATGGATCAGCACATTGGAGTTGCTCTAAGCGCATCTCCAATGTTGACGTGTGAATTTGCTCTCGCATCCGTCCGCGGATAGGGGACCAATCCGCAAATATGGATGTTGAAGCCGGACATCCATCGTTATCCGCATACGTCCGGCCCCAATTTTATTTTAAGTCTGCGTGTTTAAATAACCACATATATAGTCTAGAATAGTTCAAATGTCCAAATGCAGCAGTAGTTCCAGTAGTTCTACTTTTAAAAATCAAACATTAGACTCCAACATTGTTGTCTCCCTTAACCATCCACAGATGTTGAATCAGATCTTCCTTCAATTGCTCGGGAGTTTTTTTCGATGCCGAATTTGTTGATGCATTTGAACAAACTCTTCAAATGTGGCCGGATTCTGGTCTGGAAGTTCGATAGGATCACTCATGTTCTCAAATTCAAGAGCTGGAGCAGCATCCTCATCCTCGTTCTCCATGATCATGTTGTGCATGATCACACAACAGGTTATCACCTCTCACATGGACTGTGAATCCTATTGAGTTTCGATAGGGGCGTGGCATGGTGGCCGGGGTGGTGGACCGGCGGCGAAGGCAAGAAAGAAAAAATGAAGGAGAGAAAATGAGGGGGTGGAGGCGCGGGGTCCGAGAGGGGTTTTGGGTGGGCCAGGGGTGTCGGAGTCCTATGTGGCAGTTGTACGGACTCCCGCGAAGCCACACCCCTCCTAGTTTGTGTTGGGTTTGCCAAGAAAAATACATCCGGACCACTCAGCGGACCGATACAGGCCCGCGTTGGATGGCTAAACACATTCAGACCGCACATTCCGGATGGTTGCGGGCAGTTTGAGGGTCCGCATTGGAGATGCCCTAACACCCCCGGCCTTTGCATCGGTTAACACATCATTTTCCGTCCTCATTTATTATTCCCCATAATAGTTTGCTTCAAAAGTTTGACCACACATTTGACTAGCAAAGTGTTAATGCATGTCACAAAAAATTATATTATTGGATATGTATTTAAATATAGTTTACAATGATTTTTTGTACATATAACTTATATTTTATTAGCCAAAATCATGGTCAAAATATGACCCAAAATATGAGGGGACTAGTAACTAGGAGAGATGTAGTATTAAGTAGAGTACAAAGCAAAGACAACCACATCTGAAGCATTACAAGATGTGAGTTTAACTCCTACAACTAAGTCGACTTCGTCTGCACCAACACCTTCAACGAGGACTAAATGTCATCATGCCATCGTTGACACATCCAGACGGAGATGGCATGGTGTAAGTTTATCTAGTGCCCCCTTTGTGGTTTTGAAGTATTGAATTGCCACTCTAATTTTTTTTGCCATGGAATGTCAATTGTGATACATTATCAAAACCTAAGAGTGGAAAAAGTGAAATGTCAAATTTGAGAGTGGCATAAGTAAAATTGACAAAATCTAGAGTGGCAGAAACAAAATTTTCCCATTATATTATGTAGTGTATATATGAATTAGGATGCCAATGTCATATGGTTCTCTAAGTGTAATGCCAATTCCATATGTTTCTCTAAATTTAATGCCTAAACAAAAAATTCAAACAGAGGCAAAATAATGTTTCACGTAAACAATTTTACTACGAAAAGTTATCAAATACTCCTACATAGTACTTATGTGTCTATAAATTTACCACTATCGTAGCCTTTCTCATTGGCCACACAGATAAACTCAGCAAATGCAGGTAGCTGCTTTGAAGCCCCCGCAACACAATTTTTTAGCTATATTTTAGTTCTAATTCATTCACTCACAACTTGGCCATAGAACCATATGCCCAATGACATGTGGGCCAAGTCCATATGAACAGTCTGGTAACATCTCATGAGAGAAAAAAAACCATCCCTCCTTCCTCGCGCTCGAACCGCCTCGGAGTCCCCTCCTCATTCAGAACTCTACTAAAATACTCGAGGTCGCAGCCGGATGTCGCCGTGGATTGCACCCGCCTGTAGAAACAACTGCCTTTCACATCTCACCCTAGCGCCGCGACTAACGCCGATGTTTCTATTGCTGCCTACCAACCCCTGCCTTACCCAGGACATTCCAGTAATTCAGTCATATCAGTTCGGGTACTTCGATTTACGAGTAAGTCGGTTAGTTTAAAATGAGAATGGAATTTCTGTCTGCCAAAAAAAAATACCCGTACCCGAACTACCCGAAAATTTTGGGTCAGGTAATTCGGGTACCAAAAAACCAAAATATTCCATGCGCGAGATGAGTCAAGCGGCGGATCAAGGTGGGCAGGCCGCTGTTCCTGGTGGCGCTCGCGTCTCCTCCCGATGCGGCAGAAGGTGGTGGCACTAGGGCTCATCGGCCGACTACATATCCGGTCGGTGGAGGTGGTTCCCGGCCGGATCTGGCATAGAACGGTGGTTGCGCTGGGACTCGTCCGTCCGCTGTGGGGAAGACCAGTGAAACATGGTGGTGGAGGATGGCAGTTCCGGTCGGTGGAGGTAGTTCCTAGCTAGATCTGGCACAGAACAGTGGCGGTGTGAGTTTGCTCCAATGGTGGTGTTGCTCCATGGAGAGAGAGCGACTGGCATGAGGGGGAGATTATGAAGGGAGGAAGGAAAAGAGGTGGGCCAGGACCTAGCCGAGGGTTGTACAATGTGGATGCAGGTTATGCAAATGCAGGCTGGATTTTTCGTAGTTCGGTTGTTTCATTATTATGGTTTTTTGAGAGTGGAACCCGTACCCTAACCTGAGACTCTATAGGATGGAATTGAAACATGAACCCTAACCAGAACACCGAATGACCCGACAATTCAGTTAATTCGTTTCGGGTACTGATGTCTGCTAGAACTACGTCGGTATTTCCCCAAAGAGGAAGGGATGATGCAGTAAGGGATGATGCAGTATAGGGACGGTAGGTATTTCCCTCACTGATGAGACCAAGGTTATCGAACAAGTAGGAGAACCTCCTCACACCATGTAAACAGCACCTACACACAAATAACAAATACTCGCAACCCGACGTGTTAAAGGGGTTGTCAATCCCTTTCGGGTACGGCGCCTCAAGATAGGCAAATAACGTGAGGTAAAAGTGGTAGATAGGATAAATAGATCGCAGAACAAATAAATTGCAACAAGGTATTTTTTGTATTTTTGGTTTAATAGATCTGAAAATAAATGCAAGAGAAAATATATCGCAATGGCAAATATGATGAAAAGAGACCCGGGGGCCGTAGGTTTCACTAGTGGCTTTTCTCGATAAAAATAGCAAACGGTCGGAAAACAATTACTGTTGGGCACTTGGTAGAACTTCAAATAATCATGACGATATCCAGGCAATGATCATTATATAGGCATCACGTCCAAGATTAGTAGATCGACTCATGCCTGCATCTACTACTATTACTCCACACACCGACCGCTATCCAGCATGCATCTAGTGCACTAAGTTCATGAGAAAACGGAGTAATGCAATAAGAACGATGACATGATGTAGACGAGATCCGTTTATCTATTGCGGAGATATAGATCTCATCTTGTTATCCTTAGTAGCAAGGATGCATATGTGTCGGTTCCCCTTCTGTCATTGGGATCAAGCGCCATAAGATCGAACCCACTACAAATCCCCTCTTCCCATTGCAAGATAAACAGATCGAGTTGGCCAAACAAAACCCAAATATCGGAGAAGAAATACGAAGCTATAAGCAATCATGCATATAAGAGATCAAAGAAGACTCAAATAACTTTCATGGATAAAAACATAGATCTGATCATAAACTCAAAGTTCATCGGATCCCAACAAACACACCGCAAAAAGGCTTACATCATATGGATCTCTAAGATACCATTGTATTGATAATCGAGAGAGAGAGAGAGAGAGAGAGAGAGAGAGAGAGGAAGCTATCTAGCTACTAACTACGGACCCGTAGGTCTAGAAAGAACTACTCACGCATCATAGGAGAGGCACGAATGGAAGTGGTGAACCCCTCCATGACGGTGTCTAGATTGGATCTGGTGGTTCTGGACTCTGGGGCGGCTGAAATTGATTTTCGTCGAATCTCCTAGGTTTCTGGAATATTTGGGTATTTACAGAGCAAAGAGGCGGTTCAGGGGGCACCCGAGGTGGGCAGCACCCACCAGGGGGCGCCTGGGCCTCCTGGCGCGCCCTGGTCGGTACTGCTCCCCTTGAGTACCCCCCCAGGTGCTCCCACTGGCTTTCTTCTGGCCAAAAAAAATCCTCCAGGAGTTTCGTTGTGTTTGGACTCTGTTTGATATTGATTTCTTGCGATGTAAAAATCATGCAGAAAACAGCAACTGGCACTAGGCACTATGTCAATAGATTAGTACCAAAAAATGATATAAAATGACTATAAAATGATTGTAAAACATCCAAGAATGATAATATGACAGCATGGAACAATCAAAAATTATAGATACGTTGGAGACGTATCAGCATCCCCAAGCTTAATTCCTGCTCGTCCTCGAGTAGGTAAATGATAAAAACAGAATTTTTGATGTGGAATGTTGCCTAACATGTTCATCACATTTATTTTCTTTATAGCATGGACATATGGACTTTTATATCATTCAAAGCAATAGTCTAGTTTTGACATAAAGACTTTAATACTCAAGCATACCAACAAGCAACCATGTCTTTCAAAATATCAACACTAAAGCAAGTTATCCCTAGCCCATCATGCTCAATCATTGATCCATTCATGAAACATGCTCGAATAATAGCTACACCCAATGCTCAAATACGATCGTAGTGCCCCTTAGTTGGTGCTTTATAAGAGAAGATGGAGACTCAAATTCAAAATAAAAATTGCATAAGTAAAAGAAAGGCCCTTCTCGGAGGGAAGTAGTGATTTGTAGAGGTGCCAGAGCTCAAAGCTTAAATTGAGAGATAAAAATTATTTTTGAGAGGCATACTTTTCCTACAAACAAAAATGACTTGGAGCATCCCAACACTTTCCATGCTAGATACATCATAGGCGGTTCCCAAACAAAAAATAAAGTTTATTCCCTTTTCCACCATAACTTTCACTTTCCATGGCTAACTGTATCCACGGGTGCCGTCCGTACAACACTTTCCAAGGAATTTATTATTTGACAACATAAAGTAAATTCATTATTCATTTCGGGACGGGGCATCCCTAATACCTTTGCCTCTCGTGCAATGAAAAGTGAATAAACACTCATCGTGAGAATAACACATCTAGCATGGAAAATATTGGCTACCCTTTACCGCCTCGCGAGTAGTAGAGCACACAAAAGAGAAATTTATTTTGAACATTAGAGATGGCACATGCAAATTTGCTTAGAATGGCATGGAAATACCACATATATGTAGGTATAGTGGACTCATATGGCAAAACTGGTTTAAAGGGGTTTGGATGCACAAGTAGTGATCATACTTAGTGCAAAATGAAGGCTAGCAAAAAGATTGAGAAGCGACCAACCAAAAAGAGAAAAATATTGTACGCAAGAATTAAGCATAAGTAACACCGAATAATGCACCATAAGTAGGATATAAATTTCATTGCATAACTATTGACTTTCGTGCTTGCATAGGGAATCACAAACCTTAATATCAATATTCTTACTAAAGCACAATTACTCATGAACATGACTCACATATCATATCCACATATCTCAAAACCATTACTAAGAATCAAGTTTATTTTGTCCAGTGATCTTCATGAAAGTTTTTATTATATCCTCCTTGGATATCTATCACTTTGGGACTATTTTCATGTGTTGCTTTTGATAAGCTCAAACAAATATAAGTGAAGATCATGAGCATAATTTTTTCTTTCTCTCAAAATAATCTAAATGAAGCAAGAGAGAATTTCTAAAAAAAATACTAACTCCAAAATAAATCTAAGTGAAGCATGAGAGCATTTTTTCAAAATTAACAAAGCACATCATGCTCAAAAAGATATAAGTGAAGTACTAGAGCAAATACATGGCTCTAAAAATTTAAGTGAAGCATAGGAGCAAGCATATCATAATTTTTAGCTCTCTCAAAAAGGTGTGTCCAGCAAGGATTCAACACTTAAAACACAAAAAAAACAAAGACTCAGATCATACAAGACGCTCCAAGCAAAACTCATATCATGTGACGAATAAAAATATAGTTTCAAGCAAAATATCGATGGTTGTTAGAAGAAAGCGGGGATGCCACTCAGGGGTATCCCCAAGCTTAGTTGCTTGCTACTTCTTTGGATATTATATTTGGGTGCCTAGGGCATCCCCAAGCTTAGCCTTTTGCTTATCCTTATTCCTTCATCCATCGTAAGATAACCCAAAACTTGAAAACTTCAATCACACAAAACTCAAACAAAAACCTTCGTGAGATCCGTTAGTATAAGAAACCAAACCACTACTATAAGTGTTGTAGCAAACCTATTCCTATTTTTTTTGAATTATATATACTGTATTACAACTTTTATATGGCAAAAACTCATCAAAGGAAACCATAGAATCATCAAAACAAGCACACAACGCAAAGAAAATAGAATCTGTCAAAAACAGAACAGTCTGTCGCAATCTGAAAATTTCGAATACTTCTTTAACTCTAAACATTATGAAATAAATTGGTGGGCATGAGGAATTTTTATATTAATCCTTTGCAAAAAGAATCAACTTAAAATCGCTCTTCTGTTAAAAATGACAAATAATCTCGTGAGCGCAAAAGTTTCTGTTTTTCAGCAAGATCAAATAAACTTTCACCCAAGTCTTCCCAAAGGCCGTGCTTGGCACAAACACTAATTAAAACTTGAAAAACACAATCATAACAGTAGCACAATTGTTCTAACACACAATAACAGAAAGCAAAAAGCAAAAATAAATTTTATTCATTGGGTTGCCTTCCAACAAGCGCTATCGTTTTACGCCCCTAGCTAGGCATAACGCGTAGGATCTAAGTTTTGTCATCTTTGTTCTCCAATTCTTTAAGCACACAACCAGATTTCTTTGGAGAATTATCAAGTAAAATAGCAAAGCTTCTAGGCATAAAGTTGAGGAAATCATTCTTATCAATAGGATCTCTTATAGTTGAACAAAATTCGGGTGAATACTAATCATTTTAAGGTCCCCCTTTTTCATTGCTAGAAGTTGCACCTTTGTTTTTAGTGACTTGAGTGGTCTTACTAGTTTTCATGGGAGTTTTAGCGGAAGCGGAAGCCATACCTAGGTTAAAAAAGATTACTTCCAGTTTATCAATCCTAGACGGACTTTCTTCAATTCTTTCGTGAATTATAGTTCCCTTTTCTTCCAACAACTTCAAAACGCCTCCCTCCTTTGACCCAACTTTAGTAGCATAACTTTGCATTTTTCTATCCAAATTTTCAATATTTTCTACGGTAAGCATTTTATTTTCAATAGCATCTAGTCTTTCCATAACATGCTCGAGAGTCAATATTGTTTCATTGATCACGAGTGATGGTGAACCCACTAAATTTCCCAAAGCATTAAAAGCATCCAGAGAGGGACACATCAAGAAATTCCCACCGGTAATCGTATCCAGGACATATAAAAACAACGAAGAAGAATAACGGTAGATTGCTTACGGATAGATCTATTATGAGCATTGCAAATCCTATACCAATCATCTTTTAAATTTTCTCCTCCCCTTTGTTTAAAGTTGAGAACCTCGCTCTCGGGGGTGCACGCAATAGAAGAAGAGAAATCCATAACGACAAAAGGTGATAAACAAGTTTGCACACGAAAAACAGATCTAACGAGAAAACGGCGAACGGAAAAGAGGGAGAATAAAATGGCAAATTTTTGTGAAGTGGGGGAGAGGAAAATGAGAGGCAAATGGAAAATAATGTAAATTGCGAGGAGATGAGATTTGTGATTAGGAACCTGGTTGATGTTGAAGATCCTCCCCGGCAACAGCGCCAGAAATTCCTTTTGATGTCTGCTAGAACTAGTTCGATATTTCCCCAAAGAGGAAGGGATGATGCAGTATAGCGACGGTAGGTATTTCCCTCACTGATGAGACCAAGGTTATCGAACTAGTAGGAGAACCTCCTCACACCACGTAAACAACACCTGCACACAAATAACAAATACTCGCAACCCGACGTGTTAAAGGGGTTGTCAATCCCTTCCAGGTATAGCGCCTCAAGATAGGCAAATAACGTGAGGTAAAAGTGGTAGATATGATAAATAGATCGCGGAACAAATAAATTTCAGCAAGGTATTTTTGTATTTTTGGTTTAATAGATCTGAAAATAAATGCAAGAGAAAATAGATCACAATGGCAAATATGATGAAAAGAGACCCGGGGCCGTAGGTTTCACTAGTGGCTTCTCTCGAGAAAAATAGAAAACGGTGGGAAAACAATTACTGTTGGGCAATTGATAGAACTTCAAATAATCACGACGATATCCAGGCAATGATCATTATATAGGCATCCCGTCCAAGATTAGTAGACCGACTCTGCCTGCATCTACTACTATTACTCCACACATCGACCGCTATCCAGCATGCATCTAGTGTGTTAAGTTCATGAGAAAACGGAGTAATGCAATAGGAACGATGACATGATGTAGACGAGATCCTTTTATCTATTGCGGAGATATAAATCTCATCTTGATATCCTTAGTAGCAAGGATGCATATGTGTCGGTCCCCTTCTGTCACTAGGATCAAGCACCATAAGATCGAACCCACTACAAAGCAGCTCTTCCCATTGCAAGATAAATAGATCAAGTTGGACGAACAAAACCCAAATATCGGAGAAGAAATACGAGGCTATAAGTAATCATGCATATAAGAGATCAAAGAAGACTCAAATAACTTTCATGGATAAAAACATAGATCTGGTCATAAACTCAAAGTTCATCGGATCCCAACAAACACACCGCAAAAAGAGCTTACATCATATGGATCTCCAAGAGACCATTGTATTGATAATCAAGAGAGAGAGAGAGAGAGAGAGAGAGAGAGATAGGAAGCCATCTAGCTACTAATTACGGACCCGTAGGTCTACAAAGAACTAATCACGCATCATAGGAGAGGCACCAATGGAAGTGGTGAACCCCTCCATGACGGTGTCTAGATTGGATCTGGTGGTTCTGGACTCTGCGGCGACTGGAATTGATTTTCATCGAGTCTCCTAGGGTTTCTGGAATATTTAGGTATTTATAGGGCAAAGAGGCAGTTCAGGGGGCACCCGAGGTGGGCAGCACCCACCGGGGCGCGCCTGGGCCTCCTAGCGCAGCATGGTGGGTGCTGCTCCCCTCGAGAAGCCCCCCAGGTGCTTCCTTGGCCCACTGGCTTTCTTCTGGCCCAAAAAAATCCTCCAGGAGTTTCGTTGCGTTTTGACTCCGTTTGATATTGACTTCCCGTGATGTAAAAAACATGCACAAAACAGCAACTGGCACTTGGCACTATGTCAATAGGTTAGTACCAAAATATGGTATTAAATGGCTATAAAATGATTGTAAAACATCCAAGAATGATAATATAACAGCATGGAACAATCAAAAATTATATATACACTGGACACGTATCAGGTACCCAAATGCCTAAGGTGACACCTACCAGATTGGGGTTTACTCATGGACAACAAGGTAAGTGCAATCTGCATCCATATCTTGTATTTCTAATTCATAGTCTACCACTGGGTGATAATCCACCATAAGGCAATCGTCGTGCATGCATTTTCCTGCAGTCTGATTTTAGGGTTCTATTTTGAGCGCCCACAGTGTCATGACAGAGGGCACATGTGCGGCATCGGCCAGACAAATGAGGTTCTCAACATCACCATTCGAGAGGACTTCAGGAAGCGCATAGTATGTTTGTAAAGATCCATCTCACCTCGAGGGTTAGGGTTCTTAAAATTACATGCTTTTGTGGAGACTCTGTGGTTGTACTTTAGGCCAAATTGGGAATATTGCCTACTTTACCAACATAGTATTGCTAAATTGGGATAAATGCCAACTACCATTAAACACTGACATCAATCACGGGAGGATCTAGTGCGGGTGCCATGGGTGCCATGCCGCTGACGTCAATATGGAAACATTGCCTACTTTACCAACAAAGTACTGCTCAATTGGGATAAATGGTAGCATGCGTCGGTGATATGAAACTAGAAACTATTGCTATATTAGACAAATTATTGTTGTACAGTTCTGTGAGTATAGCTCATATTTGCATAACATCATAAAAATACACAAAGAGTTACTAGTCATCTAAAAGATCCTATTTTAGTTCACGTAGGGAGTAATACTTTTTCATTCACAACATCATAATATTTGCACATGAAAGTAAAGCTCATGTTTGGTTAACAAATTTTCTCGTTTGTATTAATTAGCAGATCAATTTTTTAATAGCTAATATTTTACATGTTCATATATTTTTGCCCTATATGAATGACACATTATGTCTTTATTGTTAACAAATATATCATGTCTTACTATTTCTCACGGTACATCCCTTGTTTTCCGACAAAACATGTGATAGACAAGTTTTGCATGTTCTTAGATGAAGAAGCTGCTCAGTTTAGCACACAAACCATGGATATACGTTCCAAGTTGTACTCGATACCGATAGTGAAGGTCGCTCCTATTTTCATCCGCACTTGTGGAGTTACTTTCTGAAAGCTGGCACTGAATTGTTAGTGGATATAACACAACTTGATCTTATCATCCGCCTATCCATACCGTCTGAGATCCCTCGATGGACCAACAACCCAAGTTATTTTTCTTCAAATTCTTGCATGTTGAACTAGAACTTAGCAAACAATAATTAATCTCTCCAGACTTACTAATTAGTATTTTATTTTCATGCAGGGATCAATATGTAGCTAAAGAGATGGTGGTTACTCCTCCATCCAAATTTCACTGGAAATACTTGAAGCATCTCATCAAATTTATTGGTAGAATCGACTCCCTTACTAAGCGGTTCCATGCTAGAGGCCAGGTGGGAATATGTGTGCCATTGGTGCATACCTTGAACAGGATGAATTGTAACTGTCGAATTTCGGGTTCCGGCAGACCCTCAAGGTTCGAACTCTGGGGTGCACGCGGAGATCACACCTACTGCCTACCCATGTCTCGTCGCCTCGCAAGGATCTAAAACTACACGAAGAACAACACAAGGGACACGAGATTTATACTAGTTCAGGCCACCATGGTGGTGTAATACCCTACTCCAGTTTGTGGTGTGTGGATTGCCTCAGGGGCTGATGATGAACAGTACAAGGAAGAACAACCTTGCAAGGGTCTGTTCTTGGCTGGGGCGATGAACTGCTAAGGGGAGTTCAGTCGCCTCTCTCTCCCTCTCTCTATCTCCAGATGCAGATGCCTCTACCCTGTGGGTGGCTAGTCCTATTTATAGGCGGAGGCCCTGGGCCTCTTCCCAAATATTGAGCGGGAAGGGCGCCAACAATTGGCCATTTTGAAGGGGAACATCTAGTACACTTATCCTGACTAAAGTTGGTCATCGCCTACCAAAGTCCCTGACGATGACAACGGCTTGGGCTCCACGATGACCTCCGTTCTGCCGTCCTGCTGGTCTTGGTCTTGTTGCACCGAAATGGTTGCCTTTGCTTGATACTCTCGCCTGCGCTTGCCCCCTTTGCACCAAAGAGGAAAACGGGACTCTGCGCAGGCCGGCGCCCGCCTGGCGCCCGCCTGGCCTTGGTCGTCATGGCTTGCGTCATGAGCACCTCGCGAGGTACCCTGCCTTGATCTCTCCGCCTCCTCGCGAGCCAGCCTGACGAGGCCGTGCCCGAGGAAGCCTCCTGCCGTCCGCCCCGCGAGGCTTGGCCCCTCACGAGGGTCTTGAGCATGTGTTGATGAAGATGGGCCATACTGGGCCACTCCTTGAGCCACGCCGCAGGCCGCAGGCAGGCAAGTCTGGGTACCCCCATTCCCAGAACGCCGACAGTAGCCCCCGGGCTCAAGGCGCGCCCGGACTTGGATTAGCAGAGAAGCGAAGGGGCAAGTGCGTAGCGCCGCGGGCCCCAATAGCTTGCGGCCTTGGGCGCCGCGTGGCGGTTGATTGGACGTGGGTGTCCCTGTTCCCCCATGCCTTCTTATTTTGCGCCCAGCTAGGCGGACCAGTGGCTGCACACAGTCACCCCTCTTCTCGCCGCATGGGCGCCTCCTGTTCTTCCTTCTCTCGAGCTCCAGCCTCCGCTTCCAATCCAATCTCGAATCCTCCCCCTTCCTGTCGCCATGGCTCCGACGAAAAAGGGGAAAGGGCAAAAGTCTGTGCGCTCGCCCCGCCCGTCGCCGTTGACGGCTCCTACCGTCGACCGGTCGATCATACTCAACCGGGAAGGCTTGGCAAGGACAGTTCTGCCCTTGCCACCATCTTCAATGAGTGCGGGAGGACGATGGTCTGGCCTGCGTCTCACTTTTCTATTGACAGAATAGTCACCGAGGTCCGGTACTTCGTCGATGCCCTGTGGGCGGGACTGGTTCCCCCCTTTTCTGATTTCTTCAACGCCGTACTTTACCATTACCAGATCCACATGATGCATTTGGGTCCTAAATCCATCACTCTTCTTGCCGTTTTCGCTTTTTTTGCGAGGCGATGATGGGCATTCCTCCTTCGGTTGCCTTGCTGTGCCACTTCTTCTCTTTGCGCCTCAGCGACCCCACCCAATGCTCGGGGTGCGTGAGCTTCCTCGCCGCACCAGAAACAGCGGCTTCGGGAATTGATTTCAGCCTTCCTCCTCCTGCGACTGGGTTCCGAGAGCGGTGGTTGTACGTGGACGTCGGAGTACCCAGCCCCCTACTCTCGGAGCCCACCTTGCCCGCTATCCCCAATTCGGGCTGGGGCCAGGAGACACTCACGAGCTCCCGACTCGTCTTCTTCTGGCATCGCTTTGCGAACCTGAGGGCGCTCGGTGTGACGGCGCCCATGGTGGTGAAGGAGTTCCTCCTGTACTGCATTGCCCCTCTCCAGCATCATTCCTGCCGGATGTGGGCCTTCGGGGGGCGTGAAGACCGGATGAGGCTCCAAGAGGAAGATCTGACGCCTGAAGTGCCGAGGAAGGTTCTCATGATCCTGACTGGGGACCCTTCCCCTAGCAGCATCCAGCAAGGGGGCGCCCGGCTGTACCTTTGCTCAAACAGGGTTGATTTTGTGAAGCAGATGCCCAGCTTCGATGAATGGGGGCTGCGCCCCGCAGGCCTCAGGGGATCTCGCGAGAACCCAGTTGTGGTGGTTGCCCTTCCGGTTGACCACGACGGTCCTTCCTCGAGTGGTGGAGCTGGGAGGCAAGGGCCGCCGGGGGCTGAGGGGGCCACCATCGGGACGACGACGCCACGCGGAACTCCTGAGGCAGCAGCTCCTGAGGCCCACCCTGCGGCGGCTCAAGGTGCTGAGCCGCAGCCCGCGGCTCCCATGGCAGAGGCCCTTGAGGCCCCGGCCACCCTCCTTGGTGCGGCGTCTGGTGGCGTGCGCCAGGGCGATGTCCCAGACGCCGGTCACACTGGCGCTTCTTCCTCGTCGCAGGTTGACCCTTTCGCCGAGCTCCTGGGCTGCTTCCGCGTAGACTTCGAGGCTCTCCGAAAGAGAAGGGAGGCCTTGGGTGATGACTACCCCTGCCGCCTATTGAAGCGCAGGAAGTACTTCGCCACTGATGAGTAAGCCTTCCCCTTTCTCAGTCCCTTACTTTCCTGCTGCTTCAGCTGATCATTACCCTGTAGGGCCCTTCCTGCCGAGTTCACGGAGATGGCTGAGGAGCCATCCTTCCAGGCCTCGCCTTCCCCACCGTCCCCAAGCGCCCCGAGCTCAAGCACTGCCCTGGTGGTGAGGCCAGTTGGAGAGGTGGGCCATCATGTGATGTGTCATGATTCTGCGCACCCCGCGACCATCCCTCGCGAGCCCTCTCGGAGCATAGCCAGCCTGCCCAGGGCTCTTCGTTTGGTCGTGGACGGCGACTGGCTGAGGTCGATCTTGCGTTCTTCCTTGGAGGATGGACCGGCTCTGGGCCAGGCTTCTGGCGAGGAGCATCCGGCCATCGCGAGGGCGCCAGCCCCCAGCCCCCTGCCTAGAGGGGGGGCGCTGGTTCGTGGCCCTCCGCGCGCGCCCGAGGCGGAGGGTGATGCGGAAGACGTGCTCGAGCGCGCTCGGGAGCACCGCGCCCTCCGCCAAGGGTTCCTCCAGAGGGCGGCGGACGCAGTGAGCCAACTTGGTGTAGAGCTTGCTGACGAGGACACGTGCCTTGAGGCCGAGGGCCTGCGCCTAGCTGAGGAGAGGCGCAAGCTGAAGGTGGCTGTTGCCCTTGCGCGCCACCAGCGCGACCTCGATAATGAGAAAGCCGAGGTGTCGCTAGCGGCTTCTCGAGAGGCCTGCTCCTGGGCCGTCTTGGAGGCTCAGGAGGCTGACCAGCAGCGCAGGGCCGCAGAAGAGCGGGCGTGGGAGCTCCGGGCCTGGAGTAGCTCCCTGGAGCAACAGGTGGAGTTGCGCGAGGCGACCCTTGCGTCGATGAAGGAGGGCTCGGTCGACGCAGGCGGATCTTCGGAGAGGTGAGGAGGCACTGACGCTGGAGGCCACCGCACCCTGGACTTCGAGAAATTGGAGACGAGGGAGCGCCTGGTGGCGCAGGCGGAGGATGACGTTGCCGCGAGGGAAGCCCGAGCCTCAGAAGAGGTTGATCGCCGGGTGGCGGCGACCCGCTTGGACCTCGAGCGCGAGTTCGAGGAGAGGCTGGCATTAATCAAGGTCGAAGCAGAGGGCAGGACCGCCGCCCTGAAGGCCAAGCTGGATGAGGTGACACGGCATGCGGACGCTGCTGGGGCCGCCCTTGGTGCGGCACAGGCAGAACTGGCTTCCTCCCGCGCCGAGGTGCTTCTTCTCCATCAAAGGGTGGACGCGGCTAAGGCCATCGCGCAGCGGAGCGAGGACGAGACATGCCAGCGGTAGACCCTGGAGCATATGCATGGCCCTATGCTCCGCGGGCTCTGGGAAAGAGCGAACACAACCTTGGGCATCATCTGTGAGGCAGCCGTTGGGGAGCCTCATGAGGTTAACTATGTTGGTAACCTTCAGTTCTTCACTAACGTGGTGACGCAGCTAGAGGCTTGGTCGGGCAGAGCCGACGGGTTGGTGGAGGAGAGGGGTCGTGCCCTGCTTGGGCATGCTTTTTCTCGTGTCTTCAATCATCTTCAGAACATGGACCCCCACTTTGACTTTGATGCCGCCATCGCACCGGTGCCCCTGGCCGTCCGGGGCAACCTGGCGCATTGGGTGGAGGACAACGTGGACGCCCTTGTTAGAGCCTTCACCGCCGATGACGACAGTGTGGTCGTAGCTCCTGATGAGGGCGGAGTGGTGAACGGTCCAGGTGCTGGTGAGGGCGGAGCAGAAGGTGACGGCGAGGCCTCCAACGCCAGTGGCGACTTCGGAGGTGCCCCTGAGGATGGGGGATTTATCCAATTGACCGCGCGCTGTTCCTGCTTTTTACCCTGCACAGAGAGAGTTCGGGCTTGGCCTAGAAGGTTGTAAGAGCATTTTGGGAGGGGGAGCCCCTCGTGTAAGAACTTGCAGTTAGCGTATTTGTAGACATGTTATCACCCATGTGCCTGCGCCAGGCGGATGGCTTCATGGCGAGCTGACTGACTTGTTTACCTTTGACCCGCGTGGGCCCTGAGCTAGCCTGCAGAGGGCCGTGGTGTCCTGAGTGCCTCTTGAGCGAGCCTGTTGAACCTGCGAGGAGAACCTCCTGAGAGGGCGTGGCGATGGCAGTCTGGGCTGCGCGCATGCTGGGCCTGGCCCGACTTGCGAGGGGCTCACGAGGGGAGGCGGCTGAGGCTGGATGGATGCAAAGCGGTGACCAGAATGCGAGAGATTGCTGGAACGAGACTAAACACCCCTTCCCCGAACACACGCAAGTCTCAAGCTCAAATCCAACTTAATCCGAACAGGGGGAAAATGACAACTAAAGGAAAAGGCAAAAAAGCAGAAAGGCCGCATCCGGCACCTAGTCTAGTCTTCGACGTCTTCTCACCAGCGCGGAGCTAAGTGCTGCCACTGGGTGTGGGCGGGAGCCCTTGAGGCCCGAGGGCGGCTCTCCGGAGACTCCGGGGCATGTACAGCCCCACTCATTATTACGTGACAGTGTCACGGGGCGGCGAGCTTCACAGGCACTGGGCCTTCTTCATAGGTACCGGCCTTGCCTCATATCGCCAGACGAGGGCCCCGCCTTGCGCCACACTCTATCGCCATCGATGACGGCCGGAGACCGAGGACGCCACCGATGGGATAGAGCGGTCGCCAACGGTTCCCCTGACGACCACGGGTCCTCTACCGGGGGTAGGCCCTGAGGCACCTCCCCGGCAGAGGGCCTACCTCCTGAGGACGCCTTGCTCCGAGCGCCGAGGGGGCGAGGCCGAATCTCGGCCCCCCTCCTGCAGCTCCCAGTGCCCTCCTCCTGAGGGGTAGGAAGCTGCTGGATTGGGGCGGCCATCCGGCGCGATGACCTGTACCTCCTACGATCCATGGTTAGTGTTGGAGATATTACCACTGGGCGTGAACCGGCCTACCTGGGCCGGGTTAACTTCATTAGTAGTATAAAAGTGGTTAAGTAGATGAAGGCCCAAGGCCTGTAGTCGGTTTAGAACCTGTAGCCGTAAACTGGCTTGATATGTAAACTTGTATTGTAAGTTAGGAATAGAAAGATACCAACCGGGATACGAGTATGAACCGGTTGGGACTCTATGGACCGACGGGCGTCACCCGTGTATATAAGGGGACGACCCGGCGGCGGTTCAAAGACAGACAACAACAACTCGAGGCCTAGGCGAAGCTTGTTTGCTCCCTAGTCATCAAAATCACATCAATCCCATCACAACTAGACGTAGGCTTTTACCTTCATCGAAGGGGCCGAACTAGTATAAATCCTTGTGTCTTTGTGTCCGCTTTAACCCCTTCAAGTTAACCCGTAGCGATGGCTCCACGACTAAGTCCTTTCACAAGGACATCTGTCGTGACAAATCCACGACAGTTGGCGCCCACCGTGGGGCTATCGCACGACGGTTTGATGATCTTGGAGGGCAAGTTCGAAGGACTCGAAGGCTATGCTGTGGGCCGGATGACCAAGAGTCGTCGCGGCAAGCTCTACATCGACGATGCGGGATGGGGTCCCGAAGCGGACTCGATTGAGTACGGGTACCGGGTCCCCTTTGGTGGCATACACGTTTTTATCGGCAAGATTGGTGAGCCTGGGCCTGAGCCGGACATCTGCACCGACCTCGTCAAGACGGCTCAGCGTGCGAGATCTACCCAGGTTAAACCGGCCGTGAAGCGTGCCTTCGTGGGAGTCATCCACGGAGGAGAGCATGAGGACGAGTCAAAATATGGTAGCGAGACCGTCGTCTATTCCGGCGACGAGTCCTCAACCGGGGAGACCGAATCATTGTACCAGTTGCAAGACGACCAGATTAGGGGCTATTCTGATGGCGACAATATTCTGGACCCCCCTGATCAGATCAACCGGGTTGGAATATTCATGGCCGGTACGCAGGCGGCGAATCACTCCTCGACCGCAGCAGCAATGTTCTCCGGATCAGCAGCAGTAGCGGCAGCAGGGGCAGGAGGCCTTGTGCGCCCACCGGTTCAAGTTCTGTCTGACCTGTTTGATGCACTAGCTGTACTTATGGCAGAGGCCAATACGGCGGATCAGGAGGCCCATGATGTAGAGGTTGCAAAGGTGAGAGAGCAGATTGTGCAGGCCAAGGCCGACCTGGCAGCGGAGAAGGACAGGATGGCCGCAGAGCGGGCCGCTTTAGATGCCCAGGCCTATAGGCTCATGCTCAACCAGAACGCATCACATGAGGTCTTGAAGCGGAAGCACAGGTCACTCCTGCCGTTAGGGTTCGACCCTAGAAATCTCTTTCACACTCCGGAAGCTGGAACCAGTAATCCGCCGGGGCACCGGGAGGTAAACCGGGTTGAGGCACCAGGGCCAGGAGCGACGGTTCAACCCCGCCTGATGGAACCTCCTCGGCAGAACGTTGTGATTCCTCCGCCGGTCCAGACACCTCCGGGTCATTATTCCAATCCTATGGACAATCTTGTCGCAGCCGCTGCGCGATTAGAAGCCATCCCGATCGAAGGAGACTCTCCGCAAGCAATAGAGACGCGCCGGGTTAAGGAACTTCTCCGAACCGCTTTGATTCAGCAGGAAGCATATTCATACAGCCGCGATCGGATTCATTCCACACCTCAACCAAGCCGGAGCTACAGTAGGCGCATGGATGAACCGGCCGTATCAAGCAATGCACGGAGCCATGAAGCGGCCCGTGGCAATAATCCGGCAGGTGGTGTTCACGACGCTCAGGATGTAGTGGACCGGGCCCGGGCACGAAGGGAGGCCGAGTTAGCAGCACAGAACGAGGCGGGTCAGCTTACACCGGTTCGTCCTACCACCTCCGCCGGGCCAGGGGTCGCCTCTAGCTTGGGAGTGCCCTGTTTAGTCCCCGCTTTACGCAATGTGCGCCTGCCCAAAGACTTCAAGGGTCCGTGCAAGGTGCCGAATTACACCGCTGACTTATCTCCAGAAGCGTGGGTAGAGAGTTATGAGATGGCCATGGAGATGTTGGATGTGGATGAGGCCGCGTGTGCAAAGTACTTCACCATGATGCTTGAAGGCACGGCCCGTACTTGGTTGAAGAGCCTACCGCCTAATTCTATCAGTTCATGGGCCCAGTTGCGGACCCGGTTTATCCAGAATTTCAAAGATACGTGTAAGCAGCCTAAGTCCATAGTAGACTTGGCAGCTTGTGTTCAGGAGGACGGAGAGTCAACAACCCATTGGGTACGCCGCGTTTCGGAAGTTGTGCACTCGTCTGACAGGATCAATGCTGAGTCTGTGATCTTAACACTGGAGGGCAACTGCCGGTTTAAGCCTCTAAAGTTGAAGTTGGGGCGCATGAAGCGGTTCTGTAACGACATGGGAACTCTCATGGCCGCTTTAGTGAAGTATGCTGATTCTGATAGTACCAAGGATCCCGAGACTGACGATGATGAAGCAGGGAAGGGAAAGAAGAGCAGCAACTCCAAGGGGCATCAACACAAACCGGCGGGCCATGGGAACGGAGGCAAGCGTAAAGCGGATGGCAGCATGGACTTTGTGGCTAACACTAATGCGCAGGACAAGGGTCAGCGGCGCAGAGGTAAAGCGGAGAATCGCAGTGGAGCTCCGAATCCTAACCCGGATCGCTTAAACTATTTGTTGAATCAGCCTTGTCCAAAACACGGGACTAAGGAAGCGCCGGCTAACCACCTTTGGAAGGATTGTTACATTATGTAGGAATTTAAAAACTCTAATGCCTTCAGGTATGACCATGGGTCAGGTGGTGGCTTAGGATCCGGTTTCCATGGGCCGAGCCATGATGGAGCTTCCGGTTCAGGTTTCAATCAGGGCGGCCATAGCAATCAGAATAATCAGAGCGGTCAAGGGGGTTACAACCACCACCACCAGCAGCAGCAGTCGGGTTATCAGAGCCATCCAAAACAGTTGAACAACGGGCAGTATCACGTTTTCACAACCAGTTTGGATAAGCACGACCGGAAACTTCACAAGAGAGTGGTGAACTCTGTTGAACCGCCCGTACCATGTTACTTACGTTGGTCGGAACAGCCTATCGTGTGGAGCAGGGAGGATCACCCACCCCGGGTTGACAATCCGGGCCGGTTGGCGTTAGTAGTAGACCCTCAGGTGGGAGGTTATAAATTCACCAAGGTGCTCATGGACGGAGGGAGCAGTATTAACATCCTGTACTATGAGACATTCCGCCGCATGGGGCTAACAGACAAAAATCTCAGACCGTCTAGTACGGTGTTCCATGGTGTGGTGCCTGGAAAATCAGCATATCCTGTTGGTAAGATAGCCCTGGAGGTGGCTTTTGGGGACGAGCATGATTCCCGATCTGAAACGCTATCCTTTGAGGTGGTGAAAATCCGGAGCCCGTATCACGCCCTGTTTGGGCGGCCGGCTTATGCCAAATTCATGGCACGACCTTGTTACATCTATTTACAGCTCAAGATGCCGGGTCACAAAGGGACAATAACGGTTCATGGGAGCCGCAAGATTGCTTTGGAATGTGAGGAAGGTGATGCGGCCTATGCAGAGTCGGTTTGTGCCACGGAGGAGTTGAAATATTATAGGGACAACTTTGATCCGGCAGACATGACCCCTTTGAAGAAGCCGACTACGGAGCATGATTCAGATCTGAAGTTTAAATCAGCGGCTAAGACCAAGCTTGTTGACTTCGTGCCCGGCGATTCGTCCAAGAAGTTCACTGTTAGTGCCAACTTGGACCCTAAATAGGAAAGCGCGCTCATCGAGTTCATCCGTGAGAATCGGGACATTTTTGCATGGAAGCCTTCTGACATGCCAGGTGTACCGAGGGAACTCGCTGAGCACACTCTTAATGTTGATCCCAAGTATAAACCGGTAAAGCAGTTTCTCTGCCGGTTTAACGAAGAAAGGCGCAAAGCTATTGGAGAGGAGGTGGCCAGGCTCTTAGCAGCTGGCTTTATCATTGAAGTGTTCCACCCAGAGTGGCTTGCTAATCCGGTGCTGGTTCTTAAGAAAAATGGCACTTGGCGTATGTGTGTGGATTACACGGATCTTAACAAGGCTTGTGTCGTGGAATTGTCACGGCAGATGTCCTAGGGTGAGGACTTAGTCGTGAGGCCAATGCATCTATGTGGTAGCTTGAGAGGGGTTGAGCGGAATCGAGAGACGCACCACAAGACAGGGATTTAGACAGCTTCGGGCCCCAGGAAACATCATCCGGTAACAACCCTACATGCTGTTTGAGGCTAGGTCTTATTATCATCACGAGGGAGTCGCCGTAAACCGGCTCTCCTCTTTGTGTCTAGCCCTATGATTGTTTCTTCTTGCTTGTCGTTTGTCCCTCTTTGGGGAGCCCTGCCCCTCCTTATATATGTTGAAGGGGCGGTTTACATGACTAGTCCTAGTTGGATTAGGATTACTCTATTACAAGTGGAGTCCTAGTCTTGCTTCCTTTGTAGGAGAATAGTCCTTACGCTTTCCTCATAAACCGGCCCACCATAGCGTGATCCGGCCTTCTGGGCCATGGGCCTCGTCATCCATCTGACCCGCCCGCCGGGTTACGAATGAACCGCCAAGACCGGGCGGGTATCCCGTGAACCGCCAAGCTCCGGGCGGGTTACCAGTGAGTCGTCCAGTCCGGCCGGGTTAAACTTCCAGCCGGTTTACACCGCGGGGTATATCCCCGACATTAGCCCCCAGTTTAATTTGGATTTATCCATGTTAAACTGATCCTGTAAAATAAACACAAGAACAAACTTGATAGGTTGTGCTCCGGGTTAAGAATTCTTGTAAACCGGCACCTGATCATCCTTACGTCCTTGTCATTTCCTCCTTCTAGAAAATCCAGGTCAATAAGCCAGCGTCATACTCAATTTGCTGACATTGGTTTCTCACAGAAAAATATTGTGAAGAATAATCCACTTGAGTCGGCTTCCAAAGCGCCGGTTTAAGAAATATTGGTCTTGAAATATTCATCTGATATTCAGCCGGTTTGAAGATGTAAAAAAAACTTGCCGGTTTATGATTACCACCTTTGTCGGGTTATAAAAACTGATAATTTCGGGTCATGATTGTTGCCAACGTCGGTTCATGATTGTTGCCAACGCCGGTTCATGATTATTGATGATGCCAGGTTGCACACACAGGGTCGTAATGATTGGTGACGCCGGGTCAATCCGGTTTGCTTAAAACAGAGAATTTGAAAATAGTTCTTCGATAATAATATAATACCTGTAGCCCCCAAGTCTTGAGCAGAACAAAGTGATGGCTTAAGACTTGCTTCAATATAAGTACTGCCACTTAAGAAGAAATCCATGTTGTTCATCCCAGTCACTTAGTAAAAACTGAATACTCCATATTATGTAGCCCCCAAGTGTCGGGTTGTCCTTGAATTGTTGACAGGAGCAATTGGTAGCTCCCAAGGGCCAGCTCATTACGATGTGATGAGTCAGGTCTTCAATAAGGTGAGCAAACAATGACTTTGCATTAGCCCCCAAGTGCCATGGTGCATGCTGGCAGTGACATGGGACTTGCATATTCGATGTAATCTCAATTTGAATAATGTAGCCCCCAAGTGCCGGGTCGTAAGCCTGCAGCGACTCGGGACTATTCTTTTCATTGTAGAATAAATCATATCCTTTGATAAAATAATAGCCATTGCGCTAGAGCGACTTTGAAAACCTCAATAATACCGGTTATTAATAACCATAATAAAAATCTAGCCATGTTGGCTATTCAAGATAATATAATCTGGTATGAAAAAACTTATTCATTCAATATCATAATGAAAATTCAGCCAAGTTTGGCTATTTGAATAATATAACCCAATGATTTATAAGCGCATGATTCCAATGGCGCAATCTAAATATGTACTGGCAACTTATAGTCCAAAGCCAGGCCGGTTTAATAAACACCGGACAATTTCTCATCATAGACTGGCGATTTATCGTCTTAAAGCCAGGCCGATTTAATAAACACCGGATAATTTCTCATCATATACTGGCGACTTATCGTCTTAAAGCTAGGCCGGTTTAATACACACCGGATAATTTCTCATCATATACTGGCGACTTATCGTCTTAAAGCCAGGCCGGTTTAATACACACCGGATAATTTCTCATCATATACTGGCGACTTATCGTCTTAAAGCCAGGCCGGTTTAATAAACGTCGGTGATTTATAATCATGCTTTATTCAACCTGTTTCTGCATACAACAAGTTTAAAGTGTCCTGGCGGTTTACCGCCGGACAGGTCATAATGCCCAACATATAACCCAGGTTTATAACTAAGGCTGCAATTAAGAATAATCAAATATGAAATATATCATACCTGTGACATTGAATCACATCGTTGGTTTACCAACTTTTTGTAGTAGAGGTAATAACCCAAATTTTGAGTACTGATAACTCCTTCCATATTGTGCTGGTTTATGATAAACCATACCGGGTTGTGATAAACACCGGATTAGCCATATATAATGCTGGCGACTTATAGTCGAAACCAGACCGGGTTAATAATCGCCGGATCATAATTAGTCATGTACTGACAACTTGCAGTTGAAAGTCAAGCCGGGTTAATGAACACCAGTTTACTCCATAATAAGATGGTAACATAAAATCAAACCGGGCAGATAGTCTCCAGATTAAGATTTAACCGTGTTCCGCCAATTTGTAATTGACAATCGAACCGGATTAACAATGTCGGTTTAAAAAAACGCAACAAAAATAATAGTCATTTAAGAAAAAGACTGAAGCAAAAGGCAATGATAAAACCGTTTGCAAGAAAAATGCTTTATTGAGCTGATCAGATGGTGTTACCATGGTTAGATAGGACCAAGCCCCCAATAGGTGTGACAATGGTTCAAGTCAGCCAGGTCCCCAAATAAAACCGTGGCATTTATGCCGATCAAAAGGCATGGCAATGGTTCGGGTTCGACCAAGCCCCCAAGTGATTTTGTGGCCTTAGGCCGATCAAGAGGCGTGACTGGTTCAGACTTGACCATGTCCCCAAGTGATCTGGTGGCTTTCGCCTATCAAAAGGTGTTGCATTGGTTCGGACGCAACCAAGCCCCCAAGTGATATTGTGGCATTGCGCCGATCAAGAGATGTGACTATGGTTCAGACATGACCAAGCCCCCAAGTGATCAATAACATGATAAGCCAATAAGGCATGATACCCATGTTTGAACCGCGCATCATGGCAGCAGGTCCTCTTTGGCACCCTTTTTTTGCAAGAGATAAATCCTTCTTGAGCCGGACGTTAAACCGGATATCTAGAGCTTCAAAGCTTTGTGGGAGACATCTTTCCCTTGAACCGGATTTTAAACCGGAATCTTCATTTTCAGCCGGAAATTTTCTGACGGCCTTTAAACTCGAACTTGCGAGAAGTTAATTCCTTTTTGAACCGGAAATTCTTAAACCGGATTTGAGAACTTCAGTGAGACTGGCTTCCCTTGAGCCAGATTTTAAACCGGAATCTTTTCTGATGACCCGGAACTTCTTCATTGAGCCGGGATTTTGTAATTGTCATATACTTTCTAAGCCGGAAATTTTCTGACGCCCTTCAAATAACAGTAGCCTCTGGGACCGGGTTATCTTTCCCTCCATTGTCCTGGGGTTTTTAAATTTGCTGAAACTGGCAAGACTTGTTGCGTCATATCATCATAGCCCCCGAGTCTCAAGGTGACTCGAAGAGTTGGCTTGAGATTCTCCGTATTTGACCGTCATATAAACCGGCATAACTTGTATATCATTGGTGTTGATAGCATGATGTGAATCCACAGAAGGTTGAGGTGACTGCGGCGGGTTATAAATGATCCCGTATGAGCCGTGTCAGCAACTCCAGCAGATCCTTTTGCCCTCCCCCGCATTGACCAGATTATTGATGCCACGGCGGGTTGTGAGCGTTTGAGTTTTTTGGATGCGTATTCTGGGTATCATCAGATCAAAATTGCGGTTAAGGACCAGGAGAAGACGGCGTTTATTACTCCTTTTGGAGCCTTCTGCTATGTATCTATGCCTTTTGGGCTCAAGAGCGCCCAAGCCACTTATCAACGGTGTGTACAGAATTGCCTGCATAAACAGATCGGCCGTAATGTGCACGCCTATGTGGATGATATTGTAGTCAAGTCAAGGCAGAAGGAGACGCTGGTTGATGATTTGAAGGAAACCTTTGACAACTTGCGGGTTTACAAGATGATGCTTAACCCGGCCAAATGTGTCTTTGGTGTTCCGGCAAGCAAGTTACTGGGCTTTCTTGTGTCCAACAAAGGAATTGAAGCTAATCCGAAGAAGATTACGGCTATCACCTCCCTGGCTAAACCGAAGTGTATCAACGATGTTCAACGTTTGGCGGGTCGGATTGCGCGCTGAGCCGGTTTATCAGCCGCCTCGGAGAGAAGGCCATCCCTTTATACCAGATGCTGAGAAAGACAGATCAATTCATTTGGAGTCCGGCTGCTGATGAAGCGTTGGAGGACTTGAAGCGGCAATTAGCCAATCCGCCCGTTCATGCAGCTCCGGTCGACAAGGAGCTGTTATTGCTATACGTAGCGGCCAATGCTCGCGCAGTTAGCGTGGCTATTGTGGTAGAACGCAAGGAGGCGGGCAAGGAGTATCCGGTTCAGCGGCCGGTTTACTATATTAGCGAGGTGCTTATTGAATCCAAGCAAAGGTATCTGCATTGGCAGAAGCTTGTATATGGAGTTTTCATGGCAAGCCCGAAGTTGAAGCAGTATTTCCAAGGGCACCCCATCACAGTGGTCAGTTCAGCTCCCTTGGGCGATATTATACAGAACCGGGAAGCGACTGGCCGGATTGCCAAGTGGGCTATAGAACTTGGGCCGCACGGATTGAAGTACGTACCTCGGACGGCGGTGAAGTCTCAAGCACTGGTTGATTTCATCAATGATTGGACTGAGTTGCAAGCACCAGAGGAGAAACCGGATCACACATATTGGACTATCCATTTTGATGGATCCAGGCAATTGGAGGGCTTGGGGGCTGGAGTCGTATTAACTTCCCCACGAGGTGATAAGTTTTGTTATGTTCTCCGCTTAATGTTCCCTTGTACTAATAATGCAGTTGAGTATGAAGCTTTGCTCCATGGTCTCCGGATGGCTAAAGAGATGAATCTAAGTCGGGTTAAGTGGTTCGGTGACTCGGACCTCGTGGCTCAACAGGTGTCTGGTACTTGGGATTCTAAAGACCCACTTATGGTCGCATATCGTCGTGAGGTGGATATGGTTGCGGGTCACTTCAAGGGTTATCAGGTGGATCACGTGGATCGTCGAAAAAATGAAGCGGTGGACGCTTTAAGCCAGTTGGGCTCTCAGCGTAAACCGGTCCCGCCTAATGTGTTTCTTGATGTGTTGCACAACCCGTCAGTCAAGCTCCTGGGTGAAGCGGATTTGGCTATTCCTGATCCGGAGGCTCAATTGGTGGCAGCTCTGCATGTTATACCGGATTGGACAGTTCCTTATCTTGCGTACATGAACCAGGGAGAGTTGCCAGAGGATGAGACTCTAGCCAGGCAGATAGTCCGGCGATCCAAGTCTATGACCATTGAAAATGGCGAATTGCATCATTGCAGTGTATCAGGGGCGTTTCAACGCTGCGTTTCTCCTGAGGAAGGCTGTGAAATTTTACGAGAAATCCATGAAGGGGATTATGGTCACCACGCCGGTTCAAAGTCTCTGATGGCTAAGGCGTTTCGTCACGGATTCTACTGGTTGACAGCTCATGCTGATGCGGAGGACTTGGTTAAACGGTGTGATGGCTGTCAAATTTTCACGGCGTGCTCATGTGCCGGCTCAAGAGTTGAGGATGATTCCAATTACTTGGTCGTTTGCAACATGGGGGCTGGATATGGTCGGACCTTTTAAAAGGTCCAAGGATAAGAAAACCCACCTTTTGGTGGCAGTTGACAAATTTACCAAGTGGGTGGAAGCGGAGCCTGTTAGCAAGTGTGATGCAGCTACAACGGTGCAGTTCATTAAAAAGGTGATTTTCCGGTTTGGCTTTCCACACAGTATCATTACTGACAATGGTACCAATTTGTCCAAGGGCGCTATGAAGGAATTCTGTGAGCGTGAGCACATCCGACTTGACGTATCGTCAGTGGCTCACCCCCAGTCCAATGGGCAGGCAGAATGAGCTAATCAAGAGATCTTGCGAGGCATCAAACCCCGGCTTATGGTTCCATTGCAAAGAACACCGGGTTGTTGGGTTGAAGATCTACCGTCTGTGCTATGGAGTATCAATACTACGCCCAATCGATCTACAGGATACACGCCGTTTTTCATGGTCTACAGAGCAGAGGCGGTTCTCCCTAGTGATATCCGGCATGATTCGCCTCGTGTGGCGGCTTATGTTGAAGCGGACAATGAGACAGCACGGCAAGATGCTTTGGACCTATTGGATGAGGAGCATGACATAGCAGCTGCCCACTCGGCGATTTATCAACAGGATCTCCGTCGCTATCACAGTCGCCGGGTCAGAACCAGAGCTTTTCAAGAAGGAGATTTGGTGCTTCGACTCATCCAAGACTAGACGGATATGCACAAGTTATCCCCACCTTGGGAAGGACCTTTCGTGGTCAGCAAGAATCTGCACAACGGGTCGTACTATCTGATTGATATTCGAGAGCATAAAGACTCACGTACATCAGAGGAGGAGACCAACAGGCCGTGGAACATAGCTCATCTTCGGCCTTACTACACCTGAGCCATTGGCTCTATCTATGTACATATTATGACAGTGTATATATTATCATTGATATAATAAAACCGGAGCCTCAGCTAAAGCGGGGTCTCTGTCCTTTCATATCATGTGTGGTTACATGGAGTTGTTCTGTCTTAAAGCGGCCTCTGGTTTACCCCTTGAAATTTGCTTTTCAAAAAAGTTGTCATATCACTTGGGGGCTTGGTCGTGTCCGAACCAATGCAACACCTCTTGATAGGCGAAAGCCACCAGATCACTTGGGGACATGGTCAAGTCTGAACCAGTCATGCCTCTTGATCGGCCTAAGGCCACAGAATCACTTGGGGGCTTGGTCGAACCCGAACCATTGCCATGCCTTTTGATCGGCATAAATGCCACGGTTTCATTTGGGGACCTGGCTGACTTGAACCATCGCCACACCTATTAGGGGGGCTTGGTCCTGTCCGACCATGGTAACACCATCTGATCAGCTCAGTAAAGCATATTTTTGCAAACGGTTTTATCATTGCCTTTGCTTCCATATTTCTTTTATGACTATTCTTTGATTTTTGTTGTGTTTTCTTTAAACCGACAACACTTGTTAACCGGTTCAGCTGACGGAATTCGGCTCATTTTTAATCCGGAGGAATGTGCCCGGTTCAACTCTCCCGTTAACATCATGGAGTAACAGGGGGGCTTACAATGACCCAGCACGGTTTACATCGTAAGCCAGCATTTTAACACACGGGAGTTGTTTTTCCCTTTTGATGGTAATGGTTTATAAAACCTCCGTTTCAAGCCTGGCTAAGCCAACTTCATGCCCAGCGATGGCAGGTATTTTGTATCGCATATTTGATTATATGTCTTAAATACATTGATGATATATATATAAAGGTCATAAACCGGTTGGCGGTATAACCGCCACCGCAGTTCAAGATTTTCTGATTGCAGGAAATATAAATTGAGGATTTCAAGCAAAAGCATCAGTACTTATGCACGAAGGCATATTTAAAGCAACAATATTTGCTATTCTATTACAAGGTAACGCGATGCCCAAATAAGATCATTGTTGTTCTGGCGGATCATAATAAAGTAGCTATTTAAACCGGCTTCCGGTTCAAGTCTGCTCATCGCCCCGGTCTGATGGTCGTGGGTCGTCCCGCGCCGCTTCAGTTTCCTCATCTCTATCCATTGGCTGGAAATCAACAGTGGTCCAGTTGATTCCCATTAAAGCTTGAAAGACAGCCTCTTCATGGATCAGAGAAGACGGTTCAATATCAGGCGCGTAAGTATGCTTACGGATTGGAGGAATCAGATTCTCCGCTTCAGGAATTTGTGCAGCCACTCGTTTGTTCTGTTCATTGTACTGTGCTTGATAATGCGACAAGTCTGCCTCTTCAGCCAGTTGACACGCCAGAGGGTGCACTGCACGGTTTATCGCCCTCAGATCATCTTCATTGAACTCTAAGCCATCTTCCTTCAAACTGGGATAGCCTTGAGCTGCTTCAAAAGGATCGAAATCTGGCACCCATGCTTTTGCCCGGATCAAGGCATTAATTGCTCCGGTTCGAGCAGCAGATTTCTTCAGTTCTTCAATCCGGGCAGGAAGCATTGACAACCTCTTCAGAGTATCTTGGATCAAAGTGGGTGCCGGATTGTTATGGGATGCAGTGGTGATGATCTGCTGCGCTCCGGTATACAGCTATTGAATTAAAGTGTAGGCAGCCTTTAACTTCTTCCGACCATCTGACCCTAAGTGACCAATGCGTGTACCTGCAACAATACAGGAAAGATCACAAACCGGACCTATTATAAGAAGGCCAAAGTTGTCAAAGAAACCAAAAGGAGCTTACCAAAGATAGCAGCGGTCATGGCATGCACTTGCCGCTTTACGGCAGTCAGCTCATCTACCACCGGTTTAAGGGCAGCTTCAGCGTTTTCAGCTCTTTTTATTAAAGCGGCCTTCTCAGTGGCCCAGTCAGCCCGCTCCTTCTTGAAGCCCTCCTTCAGCTGTTCTGTGATGCTTAAAGCGCTGGTCAATTCCTCCCTTGCTTTGTCGGTTTTGGCCTGTTGGGTTTTTAAAGTTTCTTGCAGATCAGTAATCCGGTCCTCTTTGATCCTCACTTCAGCCTGCATCAAGACAGTGCTTGGCTTTAAACAAACGGTACAAGAATTTGAAGTATCAACCACATAACAAGTTATACGCTTGATACTTGGGGGCTAATGCATCTTCAATCTTCATCTATTACTAAATCGCAAAGTCCCAAGCTCAATACAGGTATTCAACTTGGCACTTGGGGGCTAATGGCTATTTGCTCAATAATGTTCTGATGTTAGAATCTTTATTGGAGTCCCGGTTTAACTATACTAAGTTGAACCGGCCCTTGGGGGCTACATTGATGAATTTCAAAATATTGAGGACTATATTAAGTCCCGGGTTGACGAAGGTTACAAACTGGCCCTTGGGGGCTAGGAGGATTAATAGAGTGGCAGTAATTAAAGAAAGAAGAAGCACAAGGAAGTTACCTCAATTTATCTCTCATCATCTTTACCAGACCAGCTTCACAGTCACGACTAGTATATAGCCGGTTCAAGTAACCAGAATGAAGATCTTGGGCACTCAGAGCAGCATACATTTCCAGATCAACATCCCATTTGCCTTTGTTCATGGCAGAAAAATTTTCTTTGACAGTATGCTTAGCTAAAGCGACAGGATTCCCTGGTTCAAAGCGACCTACACCGGTAATTACAACTTCATCATCCTTGGGCTCGCCGGTTTGCATTGGCGCTATCGGTTTATCAGCAGGTTTTGAAGGACTGCGGGATCTTTCAATCCGGACGGAGCTGGCAGGCTGGTCAACAGGGACCGAAGTATTGATAGGCCTTTCCTCGGTAATAGCATCATCTTGCAAGGGAGGATCATTGGGAACATCTTCATGAACGAACGCTTCAAGATCTGGTGCTTTATCCTGTTCAGGGGCAACATCTTCCTCGGCCGCTTTATCCAGGCGGGCTTTCTTGCTCGGTTTAGGTTTAGCCCTGAAAGAGAAACAGAGAGTCAAGGAACAGCATAAGTTATAACACAGTATACCAGAAGCATATGTTCAGCCTAGCTTACCCAAGAACCATTTTCAATGGTGGCAGCTGAGTGGCCGATGATTCACCAGAGGATGAATGAGAAGTAACCTGATAATCAGAGTCGGACGGATTAAGAGGTTGACGGATGAGACCCGCTTTAGGATAGAAATTAATATAAAGGTCGGAGACCTCTGAGCGGCGTTTTCGAACCGGACTGTTTGGTAAACTGGCAGAGGTAACTACCTGGCCGCTGTGCCGGGTTGTGTGGCGAGCTTCATGTTGCCGAGTCTTCATAAGAAATTTGGGATCCAAGTAAGCAAGAGGATGAGAAAATTTAACTTTCCGGTTTGCCTGGCGAAGTTTGGGCGAAGGCAAAGGATCTAAATCGGAAGAGAGAATAGTTACCTCAGCGACATCAGCATTACTGGCTTCAGCGTCGTCCTGACAAGTATCATCATCAATAAGGCGTGTAAAAAGTAAGCCTAGTGAATCGAGTTCTACCTCAAGGTCCGAGTTACCCACATCATCATCAATAGCCGGATCAGATGAAGCGGTGGTTTTCCTCTTTTGAGCAGGCCTCTTGACAACCTTAGTCTTTGGCCGGGTTGACCGTTCCGTTTTCTCTGGTTTTTCTTGTGGAAGCTTCTTGCTCCAAAACGGATTATCACCCTGAGTAAGCAGCAGTTGATGTTAGACGGAAATAGCAATAACAGGTTCAGAAAAAAATGCAATCAAAATCTTACAGCTGGCGATTTGTTGGTAGCACAGAAAGGGAGCAGGCCGGTTTGAGCGCAGAGGTGTTCCGGTTCGTTCAACATTTTCTTCACAGCCTCTGTGACTTCATCATCTGAGAGCTGGATGTTGGTGTGTCGGAGTGGGTCATCGACGCTACCAGTATACTTGCACATTAAACCGGAGCGCCGGCTGAGAGGCAGTACGCTCCATGATATCCAACAGCATGCAAGATCTATTCCTGTTAAACCGTTGGCCACGAAGGCTCGGAGCTTGGATAGTTGCGGATCATATTTACTTCTCTCCTTGGCACTTAACCTTTGTGGAAAGGGAGGTGTGTTGCTGAGCCGCTCCGGACGAAAGCCAGGCAAAGAATTTTCATTATCAGGGGAGGTATCTTTGCAATAGAACCATGTTGAGTTCCACTCCTTGGGGTGACTGTGTAGTCTGACGTGGGGATAAGTGATCTCTTTCCTTTTCTGAATTGCCATACCGCCCAATTCGGTATTGGGGCCATCAATGAATTCTGTGCGGCGGTTTAAGTGGAAACAGTCTCTAAACAATTCAACTGAGGGCTCCTCTTGAAGGTATACCTCACAGAGCACTTGGAAGTGACATAGGTTGGTAACAGAATTGGGGCCAGTATCTTGCCGGCGGAGCTAAAAATTGGCTAACACATCCCGGTAAAATTTAGAACCGGGCGGCTTGAAGCCCCGGGCTAAATGATCTGCAAAGATCACAACCTCTCCCTCTTGAGGTGTGGGAGGACATTCATCACCAGGAACCCTCCAGTGGATAGTATCTTTGCTGTCTAAAGCGCCGATCAAAACTAAATTATCCAGCTGAGTTTCTGTGACGAGAGAAGGAACCCAGTTGCACTCATATACTTGTTTGGCCATGGTGAGATCTACAAGAAATAGGTAATTCCGGTTCAAGAATATGTTGGATAAAAGAAGGTGCTGGTCTGAACAATGTTAAACCGGAGGCAGTACATTTAAACCGGATTTCTATGAGGAGGCATAATCTGGCTAAAGAATTCTGGCGGTTCAACAAGGGGACTAATGGTGTATACCGGTTTACTAACTTTTTCTATATTAAGTTAAACCGCCAGATCTAAACATTGAAGGAGATTGAGGTTGTGTAAGTGTACAGAAACAGGTTTCACATAATCTCTCTATAATAAGGGATCTAGAGCCAGTTCAGAAAAAAGTGAAAAATGTCTACAAGCTTGACACAGAATAGTATGGATTCAAGAAGCAGGAAGATTGATGAGATCTATGGATTTGAGTATAAATCTACAGGCTGATGTTAAAAGGCCGCTGATAATCACAGTAGGGTTTCAAAGACCTATCCAGAGCCTCGGCATGAGCAGGAACAGTACGCAAGAACAGCGGCAGGAACATGAAACCCTAGAACAGATCTAGATCCGTAAAAGCAGAGATCTTACCGGAGTTCAGGGAGATGCGGAAGGGCGCCGCGGTTCTCTGGTACGGTCAGGGTGATGCAGCGGCCCAAGCTGGTGCAGAGGTCAATGATGGTGGCGGAGCTTTGAGGTTGGCAACGCGAGGAAGACGAAGAGAAAGAGACGAAGGGGAGAAAAGGAAATGACCCTTCGGTCCTATTTATAGGGCAAAAGACGTGTGTCAGGCGCGCGAATCCAGGAGCCAAAAATTTCGGAAGTGGAGCTGCTGCCTTGGGTATCACAGATCTATTAATAAAAGAAGGCGTCATAAATGTTAACTTCGTAATGACGTCATGCCGGTTTACAGCAACCAGAGATGATGACGACATGGCGGTTTACTGATTACCAGAAGATGTTGAAAACAAAGATTCTCGTGAAGGATTGACATGAACCAGTTCAAATCAATCTGGGGCCTAATGTTGGGGATATTACCACTGGGCGTGAACCGGCCTACCTGGGCCGGGTTAACTTCATTAGTAGTATAAAAGTGGTTAAGCAGATGAAGGCCCAAGGCCTGTAGTCAGTTTAGAACCTGTAGCCGTAAACCGGCTTGATATGTCAACTTGTATTGTAAGTTAGGAATAGAGAGATACCAACCGGGATACGAGTATGAAGCGGTTGGGACTCTATGGACCGACGGGCTCACCCGTGTATATAAGGGGACGACCCGGCGGTGGTTCAGAGATAGACAACAACAACTCGAGGCCTAGGCGAAGCTTGTTTGCTCCCTAGTCATCGAAATCACATCAATCCCATCACAACTAGACGTAGGCTTTTACCTTCATCGAAGGGGCCGAACTAGTATAAATCCTTGTGTCTTTGTGTCCGCTTTAACCCCTTCAAGTTAACCCGTAGCGATGGCTCCACGACTAAGTCCTTTCACAAGGACATCTGCCGTGACAAATCCACGACAGTTAGCGTATGCCTGTTCTTGAGGGATTAGCGGTACCCGATAGTCATTGCCTCCAGCGCGGTCGGCGAGGCCTTCCCTGGGCTCCTGAAAGAGTTCGGCTTCGTGTGTCTCCTCCCCCCAGCCTGGGCAAAGGAACGAGCCATGGTCTTCCTCCTGCGTGTGTCCTTGATCCACCATGTGGGGCACATACGCTTCCGGGGCCGCCGCCCCGAATGCCTCGCTGTAGTGCTCCATGTGCCACGCAGCCCCGCTCGAGGTGCCCATCTGGGAGTGGTAGCGCGGTAGCCCACCGGGCCCGTGGATTGTAGTGGATCCCCCTTCGCTGGTCGGAGGCGGAGGCGGCAGTATCGGCAGCCAGGCGCCGACGGTCGGGTTGGCATTGGAGTGGCCCTGGAATCCGCTCGGAGCTGTGCAGGCGCGCGTGGGGCCTCCGTGCGGTCCACCTTGGGCCTGAGGCGGTGGCTGGGCGCCGAAGGGGTGAGCCCCCGAGGCGGCGGAGCCCAAGAGCTCCGCCACCCGCTCCAGAAGCACATCACAGCCGCCCTCCGGCAGCCTGCATCGCAGTAGCTCTCGGGCCACAGTGAGTACGGCCCTTGAGCTTGCCTGCTCCCGCCGGGTGTACGGCGTCGTGGCCGCAGCGTGGCTTGAGGCCCTTGCTACCGGCCGCACCTACCGCGGCATGAGAGCTGGCACTATCTGGCCGCGTCGCCGGTGGCCTGTAGCGCCCTGCGGACCGCGGGCTGCCTGGGGCGCAGGGTTGAGGTTGCCCTGGGCAAGCAGCTCTGCGCGGGCGGGCCAGGCCGCCCAGGGATCGGGATTGCCCGTTGGGTCGCCGGACATGATGATGACGATGTGATGGGCGGCGAAACACGAGGCGTCGGAAGGCGGATTCCGGCGCACCCCTACCTGGCGCGCCAAATGTCAGATTTAGGGTTCCGGCAGACCCTCAAGGTTCAAACTCTGGGGTGCACGCGGAGATCACACCTACTGCCTACCCATGTCTCGTCGCCTCGCAAGGATCTAAAACTACATGAAGAACAACACAAGGGACACGAGATTTATACTGGTTCAGACCACCATGGTGGTGTAATACCCTACTCCTGTTTGTGGTGTGTGGATTGCCTCAGGGGCTGATGATGAACAATACAAGGAAGAACAGCCTCGCGAGGGTCTGTTCTTGGCTGGGGTGATGAACTGCTAAGGGGAGTTCAGTCGCCTCTCTCTCTCTCCATCTCCAGATGCAGATGCCTCTACCCTGTGGGTGGCTAGTCCTATTTATAGGCGGAGGCCCTGGGCCTCTTCCCAAATATTGAGCGGGAAGGGCGCCAACAATTGGCCATTTTGAAGGGGAACATCTAGTACACTTATCCTGACTAAAGTTGGTCCTCGCATGCCAAAGTCCATGACGATGACGCCAGCTTGGGCTCCACGATGACCTCCGTTCTGCCGTCCTACTGGTCTTGGTCTTGTTGCACCGAAATGGTTGCCTTTGCTTGATACTCTCGCCTGCGCTTGGCCCCTTTGCACCAAAGAGGAAACAAGGACTCTGCACAGACCGGCGCCCGCCTGGCGCCTGCCTGGTCATGGTCGTCATGGCTTGCGTCATGAGCACCTCGCGAGGTACCTTGCCTTGATATCTCCGCCTCCTCGCGAGCCAGCCTGACGAGGCCGTGCCCGAGGAAGCCTCCTGGCGTCCGCCCCGCGAGGCTTGGCCCCTCACGAGGGTCTTGAGCATGTGTTGATGAAGATGGGCTGTACTGGGCCACTCCTTGAGCCACGCCGTAGGCCGCAGGCAAGCAAGTCTGGGTACCCCCGTTCCCAGAACACCGACAGTAACATTCACAAAATTATGGTACAAAGTCTTTTATGTTAAATATGCTCTCAATGAACTATTGCTTGATACAGTGCACAATTGTTTTATTCATCTTTTAACAGATTTTGTCGCCTTAAGTTGTTCCTGAATTGATGCCCACACATGGTCCAATCATACTGGCTATTGGTCACAACAAGAAGTTCATGGCAAGATACATAATATCCCCTAGAATTGGAGCCATTCACATTACTAAATGGGAGGTTGTGATGGAAATGGTCCACATTTGAAAATGGGAGCCGATGTTATGGTGATGTTGCACAAAGGCACTGAAGGGATTTCTTGTTCATTGACGACATGTTGTGATGCAGTTCCAGGCCAATGATTTCCTGAAATCCTGATTGTTAAGTAATGTATATCAAGTAGTGTATGGGGAGTAGCACTTACGTATATGTGGATGATAAGGTTGTGAAGTACTGCATGCTAAGTATCGCGTTAATTATTTTCTTTCGTACTAAAATGGCTTTAACTATGTTGTACGATACACATGTCATGTCGTCTGAACACGATCATACTACAACACTCTTGCAAATTAAAACAAGTAATGATACATGGATTGAAAATGTTGAAAATGCATATGACTCTATAAGTGGAAAGTTCCAGTAGTTCACAACATTGATTTTACTTTCATTGAAATTTGCTTGAATTTCAGACATTTCGTTACACACAAACTTAGTAACCTTTCAGTCACATAACCTTAAAAGCATTGCAAAGAGTAAGCCAAACATTGTTAAATTCCTCCCAAAATTGTCGCACTGCGGCACCATCCGATACAACACCTGATAGTACAAACTAATATAGCCACATGGCCACAACCACGGTCACCGCGTAGTTCTGTCCACGACCATGGTCACCGCATAGTTGTGGCCACGGGCATGGTCTCCGCCTAGTTGTGGCCACGACCACGGCCATGGCACCCCCTGTTAACATGGGTGAGGGAGTCCTGGACTAGGGGGTGTCCGGATAGCCGAACTATCATCATTGGCCGGACTCCAAGACTATGAAGATACAAGATTGAAGACTTCGTCCCGTGTCTGGATGGGACTTTCCTTGTCATGGAAGGCAAGCTTGGCAATACGGATATGTAGATCTCCTACCATTGTAACCGACTCTGTGTAACCCTAGCCCTCTCCGGTGTCTATATAAACCGGAGGGTTATAGTCCATAGGACGAACAACAATCATACCATAGGCTAGCTTCTAGGGTTTAGCCTCCTTGATCTCGTGGTAGATCCACTGTTGTACTACCCATATCATCAATATCAATCAAGAAGGAGTAGGGTTTTACCTCCATCGAGAGGGCCCGAACCTGGGTAAAAACATCGTGTCCCCTGTCTCCTGTTACCATCCGCCTAGACGCACAGTTCGGGACCCCACCCGAGATCCGCCGGTTTTGACACCGACATGGGTGCTTTCATTGAGAGTTCCTCTGTGTCGTCACCTATAGGCCCGATGGCTCCTTCGATCATCAACAACAACGCGGTCCGGGGTGAGACCTTTCTCCCCGGACAAATCTTTGTAGTCAGCGGCTTTGCACTGCGGGCCAATTCGTTTGGCCATCTGGAGCAGATCGAAAGCTACGCCCCTGGCCATCAGGTCAGATTTGGAAGTTTGAACTTCACGGCCGACATCCGCGGAGACTTGATCTTCGACGGATTTGAGCCACAGCCGTGTGCGCCACACTGTCACGATGGGCATGATCTAGCTCTGCTGCCAGACAGTGCCTTGGAGGCCACACGAGAGTCCGCTCCGACCCTTAACTCAGAGCCGACTGCGCCGATCGAGGATGGGTGGCTAGACACCGCCTTGGGGGCTGCTACCTCTACGGCGATGGAGCCGAATACCAACCCTGTCCCTTGTGAAGCTCGTGACTCCGAGGCGCCGGACTCCTCGCCGGACTCCGAACCTCCCGCGCCCCTACCAATCGAATCCGATTGGGCGCCGATCATGGAGTTCACCGTCGCGGACATCTTTCAGCACTCGCCTTTTGGCGACATCCTGAATTCGCTAAAGTATCTCTCGTTATCAGGAGAGCCCTGGACGGACTACGGTCAGGACGGTTGGGATGCGGACAATGAAGAAATTCAAAGCCCACCCACCACCCACTTTATAGCCACTGTCGACAATCTAACCGACATGCTAGACTTCGACTCCGAAGACATCGACGGTATGGACGATGATGCCGGAGACGACCAAGAACCAGCGCCTACGGGGCACTGGTAAGCCACCTCATCATACGACATATACATGGTGGACATCCCAAAGGATGGGAATGGCGCTGGAACTACGAAGGAAGACCCCTCCAAGAAACAGCCTAAGCGCCGGCGTCAGCGGCGCCGCTCTAAATCCCGCCACAGCAAGAATGGAGATTCCGGCACCAGAGAAAACAACACCCTGGACAGTGCCGAAGACAACCCCCTCTAGCAAGATTCAGCACAGGAGGATGAAGAAGCCAGCCCTCATGAGAGAGCGGCAGACAAAGAGGTAGAGGACGACAATTACATGCCTCCCTCCGGAGACGAGGCAAGCCTCGACGACGACGAATTCGTCGTGCCTGAGGATCCCGTCGAACAAGAGCGTTTTAAATGCAGGCTTATGGCCACGGCAAGCAGCCTCAAGAAAAAGCAGCAACAACTTAGAGCTGACCAAGATTTGCTAGCCGACAGATGGACTGAAGTCCTTGCGGCTGAAGAGTACGAACTCGAACGCCCCTCCAAAAGCTACCCCAAATGCAAGCTGCTCCCCCGATTAGAGGAGGAGGCATATAAACCTACATCACCAGCGCACAATACGGCCGACCGGCCACCTCGTGGCCGCGACAGAGAGGCCTCTAGGCCTTCCACTAAAGTCGTACCCCGGCATCGCTCGAAAAGCACAAAGCCACGGGGGAATGCGCCGGACTTGCGAGACATATTGGAGGATAAGGCAAGACAATCAAGATCGATCTACGGATCGCATGGGCGCCCCACGATGCGCGACGATGACCGTCGCGTCGGATACAGCAACTCCGGCTGGGCCGAACACAGTAGACAAAGCTCGCTTGAGCTACGTCGTGATATAGCCCAATATAGAGGCGCAGCACACCCACTATGCTTCACAGATGAAGTAATGGATCATCAAATCCCCGAAGGGTTCAAACCTGTGAACATTGAATCCTACGATGGCACAACAGACCCCGCGGTTTGGATCAAAGACTATCTCCTTCATATCCACATGGCCCGCGGTGATGATCTTCATGCCATCAAATACCTCCCACTCAAGCTTAAAGGACCAGCTCGGCATTGGTTTAACAGCTTATCAGCAGAATCAATTGGGTGTTGGGAGGACCTGGAAGCCGCATTCCTTGATAACTTCCAGGGCACATATGTGCGACCACCTGACGTTGATGACCTAAGCCACATAATTCAGCAGCCAGACGAATCGGCCAGACAATTCTGGACACAGTTCTTAACCAAGAAAAATCAAATCGTCGACTATCCGGATGCAGAGGCCCTCGCAGCCTTCAAGCATAACATCCGCGACGAGTGGCTTGCCCGGCACCTAGGACAGGAAAAGCCGAAATCCATGGCAGCCAACAACCTCAGCAAAAATTCTGGCAGTCTGGATACCAAGGACCGCAATGGCAGGTCACGTCGCAACAAGCACAAACGCCACATTAACGGCGATAATACTGAGGATACGGTAGTCAATGCCGGATTCAGAGGCTCCAAACCCGGTCAGCGAAAAAAGCCATTCAAAAGAACTACCCCGGGTCCATCCAATTTGGACTGAATACTCGACCGCTCGTGCCAGATACACGGCACCCCCGAAAAGCAAGCTAATCACACCAACAGGGATTGTTGGGTATTCAAGCAGGCAGGCAAGTTAATTGCAGAAAACGATGACAAGGGGCTGCATAGCGATAACGAGGAAGAGACCCGGCCGCCGAACAATAGAGGACTGAAGGGTTTCCCCCCACAAGTGTGGACGGTGAACATGATATACGCAACCCACATACCCAAAAGGGAGCGAAAGCGTGCACTCAGGGATGTATATGCGATGGAGCCAGTCGCCCCAAAGTTCAATCCATGGTCCTCCTGCCCGATCACTTTTGATCGAAGGGACCACCCCACCAGCATCCGCCATGGTGGGTTCGCCGCATTGGTTCTAGACCCAATCGTCGACGGATTTCACCTCACTAGAGTCCTGATGGACGGCGGCAGCAGCCTGAACCTGCTTTACTAGGATACAATGCGCAAGATGGGCATAGACCCCTCAAGGATTAAACCCACAAAGACGACCTTCAAAGGCGTCATACCAGGTGTAGAGGCCAATTGTACAAGCTCAGTAACACTAGAAGTGGTCTTCGGATCCCCGGATAACTTCCGAAGCGAGGAGTTAATCTTCGACATAGTTCCGTTCCGCAGCGGCTATCATACACTGCTCGGACGAATCGCGTTTGCAAAATTCAACGCGGTGCTGCACTACGCATACCTCAAGCTCAAGATGCTAGGCCCTCGAGGAGTCATCACGGTCAACGGAAACACTGAACGCTCTCTCCGAACGGAGGAGCATACAGCGGCTCTCGCAGCAGAAGTGCAGAGCAGCCTCTTAAGGCAATTCTCGAGTCCGGCCGTTAAGAGACCGGACACCGCCAAGCGCGCCCGAAGCAACCTACAACAAGACAACCTGGCACGTTCCGAGCACGCGTAGCAGTGCGGCCCCAACCCCAGCCCTTGCAAAATTGCAAGACCAGTACTCCGTGTACATCACTACGCTCTGGAGATACCATGGGCATAGGGGGAGGGGCACGACCACGGCAGGCCCAGAGTGCGGCTCAACCACACCAGGGGCTCCCAAGTGTGTCATCCTTTTTCTTTCCTTTTTTATTTTTTTTCTTATCTTCAGGACTCCGTTTGCTAGAGGCCCTGTCCGGCAGTAGACCTGCCGAACTCACGATGCAACAGCCAGGGAAAAAAGAAAGGCCACACCGAGTATCCAGGTGGTCTCCATTACGAGCATTATACCTGTTTTATACAACATCCCGCAGCCTACCCCTGGAGGGGGACATGCTAAATAGTTCCATCCCTTGCTTATCGCACTATTTGTATCATTCTGCATTCATGGCAGTACTTTTTGAATAAACAATGCATCGCTTTTTGCCTACCACTGCATTCCTTTCTTATACATATGTTCATCTATGACATGTTGCATCCGTACACTTTGGTACGGCTCAATACACCAGGGGCTTAAGTTCCCCACATTATGGTGTGATAAGTCCGAACACTTTCACAAGTGCGGCACCCTGAACTTATAGCATTATATGCATCGGCTCCGAATCATGTCTTGGGTCAATAGTTGGGTTTGCCCGGCTCCCATGTTTTGGTACCTTACGTTCCGTTATATCGGCTAAGGTAGCGCTGGGAGAACCACTGCGATTGTGCCCCAGTTGAGTTGGGCGAGCACCTCAGTGGAGAAAGCTAAAACTGACCGTCATGATGGGGCGAGAGCCGATCGCTGTTCGAGAGGTTTTTTCGAGTCCCTAAATACTTATGCCGCTTAGAGCGAGAAACCGGCTTTGTCCGGCCCAGGCGTGGATAGCGCCCCGAATTCGGCCTTCCGAACACTAGGGGCTTCGCCGAAATTTAAAATTATAGAATTCTATGGCTAAGTGAGAGTGTTCAAGCATTATAAGTCCGGTTGCCTTGTTCGTTGTGTTGAGCGCCTCCCTAGATGGACCCAAAAATGGGAACAAGAGCGCTCAAGTTTATCCCGAACACCCCAAGCACTCGTGGCATGGGGGCTGAAGCCGACGACTTGCCATCTCTCAGATTTGAAAAACGGCCGCACAGAAGGTAATATTTTAAATTAACAAGCGTTGCTTAGCGCATATGAACAAAGTTTTCAGCACACAGGATAACAAAATGCGAGTCTACTCAAATATTACATCTTTGGAGCACCCACCCGCAATAATGCGGGCACCCTTCAGGACACCCTTATAATACATCTCGGGCATGCGATACTCCTTGCCGGGCGGTGGCGCGTCCGTCACAAGCTTCTCAGCGTCCATCCTGCCCCAGTGCACCTTGGCACGGGCAAGGGCCCGATAGGCACCTTCAATGCAGGCGGAGTGCTTGATGACTTCAACCCATGGACAAGCATCCACCAGCCGCCGCACCAGGCCGAAGTAGCTCCCAGGCATGGCCTCTTTGGGCCACAACTGAACTATGAGGCCCTTCATGGCCTGTTCGGCCACCTTGTGGAGCTCGACTACCTGCTTCAGCTGGTCGCTAAGGGGCACCGGATGTCCGGCCTCAGCATACTGAGACCAGAATACCTTCTCCGTCGAGCTCCCCTCCTCGACTCTGTAGAAAGCGGTAGCATCAGACATGCTACGGGGCAGATCTGCGAACGCTCCTGGAGAGTTCCGAATTCGGGTAAGTAACAGGTAATTCACTTTTACATGCTTGCTTTGCATGAAGAATGCCTTACCCGCCGCTATTTTCTTCAATGCCTTGATTTCCTGGAGGGCCTTGTGGGCTTCGGCCTTAGCGGCTTTGGCACTCTCAAGAGCCGACGCAAGCTCGGACTCTCGAGTCTTCGATTCACGCTCCAAACTCTCGTGTTTTTCCATGAGAGCCTGGAGCTCTTGCCGTACCTCCGCCACCCGCGCCTCCTGCTTCTCTCGCTCGGCGCGTTCCGCGGCCACATTGCGTTCGGCCGCGGACACCGCCCCCTTCAGGGTCCCCACCTCGTTCATAGCCCCTGGAGTACCCACGTTATCCTTGTTATTCCCCTTGCAACCAAATCCTTTTCTGTAAGGTACAACTTTCATAAGGTGTTACTCACCTTCCTTGTCCTCGAGCTGCTTCTTGGCACGGCCGAGCTCGCTCTCGGACCGCTCGAGGCTCTGCTTCAAGGCATTGACCTCCGCAGTCAGTGCGGCAGAGGTCAGCAGCGCAGCCTGCATTCCCATATTGACATATTTTTGTTAAGACTTCTGCATATATCTTTTTAGATCCTCAGTCCGGCTTTTCTTTCCGAATACCAAACCGAGCATCAGGGGCTACTGTCTATGCGGTACCATTTTACTTATCTTAAAATTCTTACCTCAAAGCCTGTTAGAAGGCTGCTGCAGGCTTCGGTCAGCCCGCTTTTGGCGAGCTGAACCTTCTGAATCACCGCACTCATGATAGTGCGGTGTTCCTCTTCGATGGAAGCGCCGTTGAGCGCCTCCAGCCAGTTATCTGGCGCCTCCAGTTGGATGGAGGCCGCTGGCGTCACAGTCTTGCCCTTCTCATGAAGGGGCCGCCCACCGGACTCCGGAACCACTGCAGGTTCTGGTGCGGAGTCAGGTCCAAAGTCCGGGAGGTTGCCTTGCGGCACCTCCGGGGCCTCCTCCTCCCGGTGGGTCCCTTTATGGAATCCCACCTCGGCGTAGTCGGCGTCACGGGGGGAGGAGGCGGTCGGAAGTGAAGTGCTATCCACATCCGACGTGCCCAAGGACCCGCTCGACGAAGCGGGAAGATTGTCCTTGGGCGGGCTACAGGGTTGTATGCAACATTAGAAAGACACCATACGACAAAAAGAAAAATTATGAGTTATTCAGGAGTCCGGGTACTTATGATCTCGCCAGGGGCTTGGCCCTTGAGGGCCACTCCTCGTCACCGTCGCCGGCGTTGGCAGAACAGTCCGGGGGAAGGGTCCTTCCCTACTAGGACCCTTCGGCCTCCCTCGTTGGGGAGGCCTTCCTCTTCTTCTCTCCCCCCACTGGGGGAGAGGCCTCTTTCTTCTCCTCCTAGTCCTCGTGGGAGGAGTCCGCCTCGGAGTCATCGGATGATGAATCCGATAACACCTGATGCTGGGAACTCCTCCAGGTTCCCGTGGCCTTCTTCTTGGCCTTCTTCTCCGGCATCACGTAAGGCGCCGGGACCAGCAGCCCTGTCAAACGGGCATCCGCTGGGTCTTCTGGAAGGGGAGCCGGACAGTTAACCTATCCGGACGTCTCCTGCCAGGCCTGTTAAAGGTATTGGGAGTTTAGATCCCACATAGAGTCAAACTATGAAAAGTGAGTGTCCCATAAAGGATAGCATGGCTTACCTCGCCAGCCGGACGCTACGAGCTGAATCCGCGATCTTCGGTAGCGGATGCGGGAGCCTCGGCGCCCTTGAACAGCACCTTCCAGGCATCTTCGTACGTAGTGACGAAGAGCCCGCTCAAGGTCCGGTGCTGTGCCGGATCAAACTCCCACAAATTGAAGTCCCGCTGTTGGCAGGGGAGAATCCGGCGGATGATCATGACCTGGATCACATTGACAAGCTTGAGCTTCTTGTTCACCAGGGTTTGGAGACAGGATTGGAGTCCGGTCAGCTCTTCCGAACTACCCCACAGGAGGCCCTTCTCTTTCTAGGAAGTGAGCCGCATGGGGATGCCAGATCTGAATTCGGGGACCACTGCCCATTCAGGGTCACGCGGCTCGGTGATGTAGAACCACCCCGATTGCCACCCTTTGATGGTTTCCACGAAGGCGCCCTCGAGCCAAGTGACGTTGCCATCCATGGCGCCTCCGCACTCCGCTTGGCTGCCCTTCACTACCTTCGCCTTGACATTAAAGGTCTTGAGCCACAAGCCGAAGTGGGGCTGCATGCAGAGGAAGGCCTCGCACACGACGATAAATGCCGAGATGTTGAGGACAAAATTTGGGGCCAGATCATGGAAATCCAGGCCATAGTAGAACATGAGCCCCCGGACAAAGGGGTGGAGTGGGAAGCCCAGTCCGCGGAGGAAATGGGGAAGGAATACCACCCTCTCATGGGGCCCGGGGGTGGGGATGAGTTGCCCCTCGTCGGGGAGCCGGTGCGCAATATCATTGGACAAATATCCGGTGCTGCGCAGCTTCTTGATGTGCCCCTCCGTAACGGAGGAGGCCATCCACTTGCCTCCCGCTCCGGACATGGTTGGAGAAGGTTGAGGTGAGATGTGCGGACTTGGGCGCTGGAGCTCGAGTGCGCGGAGATGGATAAGCAAAGGAGGAAGAAGGCGTAGGTAAAAAGGTGGATCCTTATCCCCTTATATATGGGCGGACGAAACTATGCGTCCCCACCAGCCTGGTAAAACTCGCTTATCTCCCAAGCGCCGCAATCAATGGCACGGTTGGGTTGCCCACGTCCGTATTGATGGGAATCCCGGAATAAGGGGAACACGATCTCTGCTTCGAAAAGACATGCCAAGGAAACCGCTTCGCTAAACGCGCTGAGGTGGTATGACAAAACGGTTCGAGTAAAGGCTTGGCCGTGGTGTGGCGTCACGCCACGAAATACGTCAGCAGATTAAAGTTGTGTACATATTATTCTCTCTACGGTGGTATGTGGAATTTATTTTGCAGAGCCGGACACTATCCTGGCGTTCACAATCTTCTATGAATTATTTGGAGGAGGAACCCGCCTTGCTATGCCGAAGACAATATGCGCGCCGGACTCGTCGTCATTGAAGCCTGGTTCAGGGGGTACTGAGGGAGTCCTAGACTAGGGGGTGTCCGGATAGCCGAACTATCATCATTGGCTGGACTCCAAGACTATGAAGATACAAGATTGAAGACTTCATCCCGTGTCTGAATGGGACTTTCCTTGGCATGGAAGGCAAGCTTGGCAATACGGATATGTAGATCTCCTACCATTGTAACCGACTCTGTGTAACCCTAGCCCTCTCCGGTGTCTATATAAACCGGAGGGTTTTAGTCCATAGGACACAACCATTACAACAATCATACCATAGGCTAGCTTCTAGGGTTTAGCCTCCTTGATCTCGTGGTAGATCCACTCTTGTACTACCCATATCATCAATATCAATCAAGCAGGAGTAGGGTTTGACCTCCATCGAGAGGGCCCGAACCTGGTAAAAACATCGTGTCCCCTGTCTCCTGTTACCATCCGCCTAGACGCACAGTTCGGGACCCCCTACCCGAGATCCGCCGGTTTTGACACCGACAATGGGCTCGATCCATCCACGTCCAGCACCACGACCATCGCCACCGCCGCGTCTGCCCAAGAAAATGTTGTACAATGCAGCATCAGCAACCTCGACCAATTGCAGAAATTCTTCCACCTCCATATGCTCATACTCTGCTTCCATCGCGTTAAGCACGGGCACAGGCGCTGGCACGGAGAATGGGCATGGGCACGTCCATCTGAGCGACCTCTGCCTCCATCTGAGCAACCTCCTCAAGCGCCTTGGCCATCTCTGCCCACAAGGGGGGCAAAGGATCCTCTTCCTGATCCTCCTCAATGACACCAAAATAGAATACTTGGGGGTGCATGATGGATGAGGTGTTTGTGTTGGATTAGAGATGGAAATGGTGTGAGAAAAGGGGCGGCCGCTATCTTCTAGCCCGCAATAGGCGAGCTCGCCATTAAGGAGAGGTCGTTGGATAGGCGGCTAGAGGGGCAGTCAAATGTTGTCGTGGTCTGACCTTAATCCTTCAGTATGCATAGACTATCGTGATGGCCGAAGGGATGCGCGGTCGAAGGCATGTCTTCCAGTGAGAATCTCTTAGGTGGCCTACTCGCACACCTGAATGGTGTTGTCCTATGGTGCCCTCTGTGTCGCACAAGTGTGTGGGACTCCCGCTGTAGGGTGTTGCAATATGTTCATGATTTGCTTATAGTGGCTTGTGGGAGTAACAAAAGCCTACACCTAAGTAAGTGAGTTGTTGCGCATGGGATTAAAGGGCACTGTACACTTAATGCTATGGTTGGGTTTTACCTTAATGAATCTTTAGTAGTTGTGGGTGCTTGCTAGAGATCATAAGTACATGTGATCCAAGAACGAAAGCTATGTTAGATTAAGCCTCTCCCTCATATTGTATGATAAGTATCACTATCATGTCATGTTCAATTACCTAGGGGCAATCCTTCTCATTGTTCTAAAAAAATCTCTACTAAAACAACTAACTTTTATTATCTCGCAAAGACATCTTTTTATTGACGTAAAATAGCAAAAAGTATGTTAGATTAAGCCTCTCCCTCATATCATATGATAAGTATCACTATCGTGTCACATTCAGTTACCTAGAGGCAATCCTTCTCATTGTTATCCAAAAACACTCTACTAAAACAACTACTTTTATTATCTCAAAAAACTAGCTACCCTAGATAATAAAAGTACTTGCTAAAAATTCATTGTCTTCACCGAGCTACCCTAGTTCAAATTCCTCAACTCTTTACTTTCAGTAATTTTCTGTTGAAGAATTTGTCTCCCTCCCTCTGGAGACTTTGACTTGAAGACATTCATCATGATTCTTTTCTCTGTCTTCCAGTTCATAGTTCTTAAGATTGTTTGCTTGTATGTTCGCCTGTTCTACATATACTGCTATCTTGTATGTTTGCTCAATTCTGTTCTGATGACTTTGTGTAGTTAGTGTAGTTTGCATTTCATTGTGTATTTCTTCACACTATTATTCTTTGAAGAATTTGCTTCTTTGAAGAATTTGTTAAAATCTCCCATCCCCCCTGTCGGTGTCAAAACCGGCGGATCTCGGGTAGGGGGTCCCGAACTGTGCGTCTAGGCGGATGGTAACAAGAGACGAGGGACACAATGTTTTTACCCAGGTTCGGGCCCTCTCGATGGAGGTAAAACCCTACGTCCTGCTTGATTAATATTGATGATATAGGTAATACAAGAGTAGATCTACCACGAGATCAAGGAGGCTAAACCCTAGAAGCTAGCCTATGGTATGATTGTTGAGATGTATGTTCGTCCTACGGACTAAGGCCCTCCGGTTTATATAGACACCGGAGAAGGCTAGGGTTACACAGAGTCGGTTACAATGGTAGGAGATCTACATATCCGTATTGCCAAGCTTGCCTTCCACGCCAAGGAAAGTACCATCCGGACACGAGCCGGAGTCTTCAATCTTCTATCTTCGTAGTCTTGGAGTCCGGCGGATATTGATAGTCCGGCTGTCCGGACACCCCCTAGTCCAGGACTCCCTCAGTAGCCCCTGAACCAGTCTTCAATGATGATGAGTCCGGCGTGCATAATGTTCGGCATTGCAAGGCGGGTTCCTCCCTCGAATAATCCGGAGAAGATAATGAATACCAGGATAGTGTCCGGCTCTGCAAAAATAATTTCCACATTCCACCGTAGAGAGAATAAAACATTTACACTAGCTCAATCTGCTGACGTATTATGCAGTGTGACATCACACCGCAGCCAAGCCCTCGTTTGAATCGTTTTTTACTATTCCACCTCAGCACGTTTAGCGAAGCGGTTTCCTTGGCACGTCTTGTCGAAGCAGAGATCGTGTTCCCCTTATTATGGGATCCTCATCAATACGTGCGTGGGTAACCCAACCGTTCCCGTCGCCACGCCTCCTCTATCGAAGGGGAATCCCAAACGGTCACGGAGACGGCCCTTGGTATTTCTTCCCCTTTATAAGAGGACCAAGGCCAGCCCTTGTTCTTCAATATCACATCGAATCTTTTCCCCGCTCTCCAGTTCCAACACCCAGAGCCTCAGATTCGAGCGCTTCGGATCCTCAATCATGTCCGGCTCCGACCTCCAGGGCCGGTGGATGCCCTCCTCCGTTACGGAGGAGGACATACTGAAGTTGCGTGAGGCCAAGTACCTGGCCTACGAGGTTTCGCACAGGTTGCCTGCCCAAGGGCAGGCTGTGCCAGCCCCCGAGCCCGGCGAATACGTCGTTTTCGTATCCCACCTCCGCCGGGGTTTAGGCTTCCCGACGGATCCCTTCGTGAGAGGGCTCCTATTCTACTATGGGCTGGACTTTCACGACTTGGCTCCGGAGTCTATCCTCCATATCTCCGCATTCATCATCGTCTGCGAAGCCTTCCTCCGCGTCATCCCCCACTTCGGCCTATGGCTGAAGACCTTCAAGGTGGAGCCGGAGATGATGGGGGGGCGTCAAGCGGAGTGCGGCGGGGCGACCATAAGCAAGAAGGTCGATGCCCCGTGGCTCGAAGGTTCCTTCCAAGAGGAACTCGGACTGTGGCAGCAGGAGTGGTTCTATATCACCGCTCCGAGGGGCAGCAGGCAAAAGCCGCCGCCCTCATTCCGCCCGGGACCTCCACGCCAACTGACGTCGTGGGTCAACCAAGGGCTCAACTGGGGGCTGTCCGAAGACGTGCCCTCGCTGCAGGGCCGGATTTGAGATCTCCAAGCGAGGGAGGTCGACCTGATCAAGGTGATGCAGGTTATGCTAGTCAGGCATCTTCTGCCCTGCAAATGTCGTCCTCTCCGTCTATGGGAATTCAACCCGGAGGGACCTCGGATTCTCCAACACTTCATGGGTGCGACACCCGTGGAGATGTACAAGTTGTTCTTCGGACCGCAGGTAGCGTGTCCGGATTTAGCTGAGGATGCAGGTCTAAGCCGCAATTGCCCGGATACTCAGGTAAGTAGCTCAGAGTCCGAACATTCTGTTTATGTGCCTTTCTAGAGTTCGCATCCTAACCCTTTGTTCTTTACAGGAATGGGTGGCGCGATCAAGGCTGATAAGGTGTCCGGCCCCCCTCCCAGAGACCGCACTAGAGCCCGTGCTGGTCAGAATGTTGGAGGTTGCGCCCACAGAAGGGGGCGACGGGGGAAATAGAGGAGCTAACACTTCGCCCAAAGGGGCGACTGAAGAGGAGGGAACCAAGAACCCCTCCCTTCAGAGGGAGAAGAGGACCGCCTCCGAAGGTCCGGAGGCCAAAGCCCCTAAGCGTGGGAAGAAATCCTCACCGGGGGGTCCGGCGTCCGGAGAGAATACGGACGCACAATCATCGCCGAAGGACCAGCCCTCCAACGAGCCATGAGTATGAAAGAGGAAATTAATTAGTAAAGAAGTACCTTCATTTGTGCTTCTGTGGGTAACCGAAATATTTATATCGCAGTTCGGATCTGTAGCCTTCTCAAATGAGTTCATCTTCGGGGGACCTTCTTCCGGAGATGATGGAGAGCGATACGCCTCCGTCTGCAGCGCCGCCAGATGAGGCAGGCGAGCCCGAAATGTCGTCACGGAGGGCGTCCCCGAGTCCGGAGGGGCCAGAGAGTTCGGCACCCACCAGAGTCCAGCCGGGAGAACTGAAGAGTCTGCTTGAGAGGGCGTCCATTTCATAAGATCACCGCGCATTAATGCGTATGGTGATTGGAAGGATTTCGTCCGCTGAAAGCGGATTGCGTAATGCCGCCATGAGCTTGCTGGTGGGATTTGAGGTATGCGAAAATGGCGCACCCCTTTGTCTTTTAACAGTTTTGCATATAAAAAATGCGCCCTGTATAGATAGTAGCCCCTGAGACTCGATAGGTTGTCGGAAACGACAGCGTGCCGAGGATCGAAATCTCAAAATTTCAAGTAAGAATACCGCCGTCCTGATACAGGTGGCGGATAGTCCGGGGGCCAGCCGGACTAATGAGTTTACCGAATTAAGTCGGCAACTTGACGTGGCGGATGCTGACATCGCGCTTGTCAACCAGCGACTTGACGAGTCGCAAGGTAAATGAATTCTCCATAGTTTATTTACTTGAGGGGGTCGAAGCCAGCTGCTGATAAATTGTATGCTGTTGTACAGACGGTGCTGCTGCTGTGGAGAGCCTCCGGGCCGAACTTGCTCGAGCTAAGGAGCAGGCCCGAAGGAGTGACGCGGCTGCCTCGAAGGCGGCCGAAGAGTTGAAAGCCGAAAAGGCTGCGCACTGCCTAAGCAGGGCGGAGGTGGCCGAATTGGCCAGGAAATTAAAGGATGCTACCGACCGCAATGAGGCTCTTGAAAAGGAGCGCTTATCGGAGCGAGAAGACCTGAAGAAGGCCACCGCCGAAGCCAAGGATGCCCGCTCTGCAATGCGGGCTATGAAGGAGGAGCTGCGCCAGGCTAGAGAGATCGTGGCTAGCAAGCCTATTCTGCTGTGTCGCCGGTTTATGGATGCGAAGTATGCTCAATTTGAGCGGCTGTGGAGTTCGGAGGATCCGTATATGGACTTAGCTGCAAGCGCGGCTGATGCCGTTAAGCACTTCCGGAGCCAGGGGGATCACGAGATGGAAGAGCTGTATTGGTCTCAATTCCACAGTCCGGATCGCTCCCTTCCGTTGACGGACCGGTTGGCCGAATGGGCTGAGCTAAATAGATTTTTCGGACTTGCCATGTCTGACATCGTGGCCCATGTCTGGCCAGGGAGGTCCAAGGCGACGAGCTACTTCGGCTTACTGCAGCAATTCCTTGGAGTGGTGCCGCATATAAAGGATATGAAGCGGTCGGCCTGCATCGAGGGCGCGCGGATGGCTCTTGCCCGTGTGAAGGTGCATTATCCGGAGATGGATGCCACCGCCGTTGCCACCCAGGGTCCGGATGAAAGCCGGCTCCCTGCCGAGCACTACTTCGGAGAAGTCATGCGCGGTGCTCGTAAAATAGAGGCGCAGTGCTCAAAGAATGTAACGTTCAAATGAACGCATTAGCTTGTAAATCAATGATTATGGAATAACTGCTTTTTATACTTGTGCGTCCAAGTAGTAAAACTTCTCCTGTGCGGCCGTTTACGTATACTTGTGTATAACCTGAAAGATGCAGTCTTCAACTTCAGCCCCCTCGCACAAGGTGCTGGGGTGTTCGCAAAATAGCGCGTTTTCACACTTAATCCGACGTCTCGGTCCTGTTATAAGGAGGTGGTAGCGTAGCGAACGAGGCAATCCGGACTATAATGCTTTATCTCTTTCACTTAGCCAATGGAGCTCGAGGGTGGGGCTACGATATAGCCCCTGGTGGCACCGCACATCTCCGGATTTGGGGTGCGTATGTGCCTGACTGGGAAACGGTCCTTCGTCAAAGCGGGGAATTCTAAACATTCCGATAGTCGATCGAGTGGCTGACCAGACTCTCGCTGTATCATGACAGTCAGTTTTCGGCTTTCTCTATTGAGGTGCTCGCCCAGCCGAACTGGGGCACAATCGCAGTAGTTCTCCTGGTGCCGCGTTAGCCGATGATACGGAACGTAAGGCAGCAAAACACAGGAGCCGGGCAAACCCAACATTTGACCAAAGACATGATTCGGAGCTGATGCATATAATGCCTAACTCGAGACGCCGAACACTCCCGAAGGTTATCGGACTTTATAATAATGGGCAGAAAGATGCCCTAAGCCCCTAGTGTCCGGGTACGGGCATGGTCCTCTGACGCGGCCGATGCCAAAGCGTCAGGCTCCGCTTTGGCTATATGAAGAAACCAAGGGAGAGTAACAACAAGAGACAGTAAAAAAGGTCTACGCAGGGTCTTAATCTGAAAAGAATCCTTGCCACGGGTCCCTACTGCACGTCTGCGCCTGTGTCTCTGTTGTGCCGTTATCCTGGACGGGTATGCACGTTGTTCATCTGTAGAAAGAGAGGAACGTTTAGTTGTAGAAACAATTCATGCGAAAAATATGTAAAATAATAAATATAAATAATTAAAGTAAGGTTTATATGAAACCGCGATTGTTTGTGCGCGCAGCCCCCTGTGAAGGGGTATGCGGCTAGGGAGCCCCTAGCCTGCTGAGTCCGGATTCGTCTATCCGAGTCCGGGGTCCTTAAGTGACCCTCGCACTGAAATGGCGCCATGTGGACCGGGCATCTTGAGTGTAAGAGACGCGTAATGCGGTATGGCGTTGAAGCGGACAAAAGCCTTTCGTCCCAAGAGTGCTTGATATTCACTTTCAAATGGGACGATATGAAAAATTAATTTTTCACGTCGAAAATTGTTCGGCAATCCGAACACGACGTCCAGTAATATAGAGCCTGTGCACTTGGCGTAAGGGCCTGGCGTCACTCCTTTGAAGGAAGTGCGGTTGTGTCGAATTTTGGTAGGGTCTATCCCCATCCTACGGATTGTGTTTGAATATAGCAGGTTTAAGTCACTGCCTCCGTCCATGAGGACGTTAGTGAATTGTAATCCGTCTATTATGGGATTCAATATCAGAGGAGTCCGTCTCGTGTTTCGGATGCTTCTGGAATAGTCCAGGTGGTCGAAAGTGATTGGTTTTGATATCCAATCTCTACAGTCTGCTGGGTTGGACCGTGCGAAGCTCTTTTTAGAAAGTGCCGCACTATTTTTCCGTGTCATCCCATGAAGTGAGTTTACTGCTTTGACCCCTTGTGGGAAAGTCTTTTGTTTTCCGGTGCCCTGCTGGCGGGGTTTATCTTCTTCGCTTGACGCGTCGAGCCCCTTGTGTTCGGCATTTAATCGACCGGACTGTTTGAAAACCCAACAATCCCTGTGGGTGTGATTTGCAGGCCTTCCGGGGGTGCTGTGGATTTGGCATATCCGACCCAAAATTTTGTTTAAGTTGGACAATTCGTCACTGTCATCCTTAAGAGGTTGAGTTTTGTTATTGGGCCACGAGCTTTTGAATCCGGCGTTGACTGCCGTGCTCTTTGGGCTTTTCTCTTTATTCCGGCGCTGCTCTTTTCTGCGCCGTGATTTTCCGTTTCCATCTCTTATCTCGGACGTACTTGGGTCGCTGGTGCTGCTCCTTGCTAGCCAGCTATCCTCTCCCGCACAGAAGCGGGTCATGAGGCTTGTTAGTGCGGACATTGTCCTCGGTTTCTCTTGGCCGAGGTGCCTGGCGAGCCATTCGTCTCGGACATTGTGCTTGAAAGCTGCTAAGGCTTCGGCGTCCGGACAGTCGAGTATTTGGTTCTTTTTGGTAAGAAACCTGTTCCAGAATTTCCGCGCTGACTCTCCGGGCTGTTGAGTTATATGACTTAAATCATCTGCATCCGGAGGACGGACATAAGTCCCTTGAAAATTTGCTCTAAACGCTTCCTCGAGCACTTCCCAACTTCCAACAGTGTTTTCTGGGAGGCTTTTGAGCCAATGACGGGCTGGCCCTTTGAGCTTGAGGGGTAGATATTTTATGGCGTGGAGATCGTCTCCTCTGGCCATGTGTATATGCAGTATATAATCTTCTATCCAGACTCCAGGGTCTGTTGTTCCATCGTAGGCCTCTATGTTTATGGGTTTAAACCCTGCTGGGGATTCATGGTCCAGCACCTCATCGGTGAAACATAGTGGGTGTGCGGCGCCCCTGTAGTTGTATGTGCCGCTATCACCGGACACTTGACGTGTTGCTTTGCTTCCTGGGGCCCTTTTTTTGGGTCCGTAGATGGACCTGGCTGGGCCATTTGACGGTGGAGGCTCTATGGCCTCTTCGTCGAATTCTGGTAGCAGCTTACGCTTCGGGTAGCTCTTTGATTGGTGGCCATTGCCATATTTATCTGCGGTTTTGAGTACTTTGCTCCATCTTATTCTGAGCGTGTCTTCCGCTGTTTTGAGCTTCCGTTTTTCTTTCTTCAGGCTTCTTGCTGTGGCGATGAGCCTGCGCTTAAAAAGCTCTTGTTCGACGGGGTCCTCGGGCGCGACGAGTTCGTCGTCATTGAGGCTTGCTTCGTCTTCGGAGGGAGGTATGTAGTTATGAGCCTCGACCTCTTCGTCTGCCGCCCTTTCGTGAGGGCTTGTTTCTGCTTCCTCATGCGCTGAGTCTTGCTGGAGGGGGTTGTCTTCGGCACTCTCTGGGGTATTGTTATCTCCTGTGCCGGAATCTCTATTCTTGCTATGGCGGGATTTAGAGCGGCGCCGCTGACGCCGGTGTTTGGGCTGCTTCTTTAAAGAGTCTGCCTCCGCTGCTTCTTCGCCATCCCCCTCTTTTGGGGTATCCACCATGTATACGTCATATGACGAGGTGGCCTTCCAGTGCCCTATAGGCACTGGTTCCTGTTCGTCTCCGGCATCGTCGTCCATAGCGTCGATGTCTTTGGAGTCGTAGTCTAGCATGTCGGTTAAATCCTCGACAGTGGCTACAAAGTGGGTGGTGGGTGGGCTCTGAATTTCTTCGTCGTCCGTACTCCAACCGTCCTGGCCATAGTCCGGCCAGGACTCTCTCGATAGCGAGAGACGCTTTAGTGAATTTAGGATATCGCCAAAAGGCGAGTGTTGGAATATGCCCGCGGCGGTGAATTCCATAACCGGCGCCCAATCCGGATTAATTGATAGGGGCGCGGGAGGTTCGGAGTCCGGTGAGGAGTCCGGCGCCTCGGAATCACGAGTCTCGCAAGGGACAAGGTCAGTGTTCGGCTTCATCGCCGTGGATGTTGAAGCCCCCGGGGCGGCGTCTATCCACCGACCCTCGATCTGGGCGATCGGCTCCGGGCTAATGGCCGAAGCGGATCCGAGTGCGGCCACCAAGGCACTGTCCGGCGGCAGAGCTAGATCGTGCCCATCGTCACAGTGCGGCGCGCTTGGCTGTGGCTCGAGTCCGTCGAAGATCAAGTCTCCGCGGAGATTGGCCGTGAAGTTTAAGCTTCTGAATCTGGCCTGATGGCCAGGGGCGTAGCTTTCGATCTGCTCCAGATGGCCAAGAGAATTGGCCCCCAGTGCAAAGCCGCCGAATATGAAGATCTGTCTGGGGAGAAAAGTCTCACCCTGGACAGCGCTGCTGGTTGAAGATGCCATCAAGCCTATCAGCGACGACACAGAGGAACTCTCAATGAAAGCACCAATGTCGGTGTCAAAACCGGCGGATCTCGGGTAGGGGGTCCCGAACTGTGCGTCTAGGCGGATGGTAACAAGAGACGAGGGACACAATGTTTTTACCCAGGTTCGGGCCCTCTCGATGGAGGTAAAACCCTATGTCCTGCTTGATTAATATTGATGATATGGTAATACAAGAGTAGATCTACCACGAGATCAAGGAGGCTAAACCCTAGAAGCTAGCCTATGGTATGATTGTTGAGATGTATGTTCGTCCTACGGACTAAGGCCCTCCGGTTTATATAGACACCGGAGAAGGCTAGGGTTACACAGAGTCGGTTACAATGGTAGGAGATCTACATATCCGTATTGCCAAGCTTGCCTTCCACGCCAAGGAAAGTACCATCCGGACACGAGCCGGAGTCTTCAATCTTCTATCTTCGTAGTCTTGGAGTCCGGCGGATATTGATAGTCCGGCTGTCCAGACACCCCCTAGTCCAGGACTCCCTCACCCCCCCATGTGAATGCTTATAGGGATAATTTTGGTAACAATCCCTCCCCTCCTAATCATCCTTTTTTGTAATGAGAATTTGGAGAATTTTTAGGATGTGGCCTAGCATAGTTGTTAGCGAAATTATCCCTATAAGCATTACCTTGAAATAAATTTTACACGTACTTGATCCTTATTTTGTTCAATGATAGAAGCTATAGGAACACCTATAGGATCTATTAAAATATGATTGCAATTACATAGAGGATGATTGGGAGGGGTGGGTTGCGAGGAGACCCATGAAGGTGGGAGGTGGTGTTGTTTTGAGTCTTTCAAAATTTTAATAATGCAACAGGGGCATGGCCATATTTTTTAGATGATGGGAGAGAGATATTTTTAGGAGTTTTATTGCCTTTCTATCATTTTGAGCATGTGATACATGCCTCACATTTCACACCGTTTATGTGCTCATTTTTAGCGAAAGGGGCAATTTTGTTGACCTATAACGTGGCATCGAGCTGTTGCAAGCAAAACAAGTTCATGGGCTGCATCAGCAAATCTAAGATGCACAACGTCGAAAGAACACACAATCATTGAAACTTGTGAAACATAATGGTTAATTGCCTAGGGGTGGAAGGGTAATCTATAGAAAACAAGACCACTCAAATCGGGAGAAAACTTCATAGAATGCCTCCTTCATATGCGCACACTCTAGCATATAAGCAAGTGTCAGTGCCTCGATGATGGATCTGAGATGCATGAGATGTCAACTAGAGCCATGTAGCCAAGTGGCAAAGATATGTGGAACACTACGAGTGGCTACGAGTTAGATGCCACCTGGATGATCGACCATGTAGCACGAGTGAACTTGTACTAAAAGAATAGTCGTTTGATTGTTCCATCTTTGTGAGAGAAACAACATTATGTGCTTCTTGGTTGGTTATGTTTTGCAAGATTGTCGCTAGTCGGGATCACCCTTTGCGGAGGTACCAACAGAAAATCTTGGTATTCAGAGGAACTCTCATTTTTGTCAAGTCTTCTTATTGTTGAATGGTGTATCATTGTGTACTAATGCTCGATACATACGGTTAATTGAGAGGCATCCTTGTTGGTGAAGGTGCCAAAGAATACATAGTTCCCTTGTGATAATTGGGTGTTTGCCAAGCGCACTAGAAAGGCGTTCCATGTCCCAAGTCTAGGCCCATCTAGACCACGCCTGAAATACACACGGGAGGAGAGGTGCGCAACATTTGTGCTAAAGTATCATGTTTGTTACACACTATATGATATAAGACCAGATAGTTCTCATGAAGAGGTGCATTTCCTAGCCACCTATCCTCCTAGAATCGAACTATAGAATTTTCCTTAACATCTAATGATCTGAAGCAAAAAAGAAGTTCCGTCCTTCATCCGACCATCCCAAAAGTGAGAAACTCCAGGTTTCCCTTGAACCTGAGAGATGGCTTTCAACCCAATTATTTATGTTGCAACGGGTCTTGTCATCCCACATCCTCATTAAGAATCCTGAAGAGCCATTCACTGAGAAGGGTATTGTTCTTAACCTCTAGGTGTTGGATCAGAAGACCGTCCTACTCTTTCGGACGGCCAATAACACCTCCTATTCTGCAAGCCGGTATTTTTTTCTACCGCTTTGTCAAAAAAGGACCTAAGAACAGCCCTATTTATGAAGAACACCATTTGAAATTGAAATTATGAGAACATGTAAAGGACCTTGTTACTGAGCACATAGTTGAAGAGGACAAGTCATCCCATAGGATGAGACGACAAGGGCATTCCATTTCAACTGTTTAGGCCCTTATCAATATGCTTCTCCACATGCTTCCAGTCGGCATTTGAGAGTCTACGATAATGTATCGGAATTCCAAAATACATGGTCGAGAACTAACCCTGCACACAACCAAACAATGGGTATATTGGGTTGTCTATTCAGAAGCCAAATGATACACGCCTCTCAGAGAGAAAATCCACAATTCAAAATAGAACAATTCACTTTTATGAAAATTAATCTTCAAACCAGAAACTGCTCAAAAGCACACAACACAAGCCAAAGATTTTTTGCCTTTCCAAAGTAAATCGTATCATCAACATATAGTGGGATGGAAAGCATGCCATCTACCAAACGCACGACACCACCCCACTAAACGGACATGCGTCTTTTGCGCAATCGATAAGGTTTGCACGCATATCAACCACAATATTAAAAAGTATGGGGATAGTGGACCTCCTTGTCATAAGCCCAAACAAGCACGAATTGATCTTTGACTGAAAATGGTTCAAATATATGGTAAGATATTTATATCAAGCTGATATTAAGTACACACGGCATGAACAACACGATGTCAAGAGCTAGTGGAGGCATTGAGGATGCACACAGTTCTGCACTGCCTACGGGTATTGTTCTGTTGATACTGGTCTTACCTGACCTGAGTGTGGTTTTCCATAGCTCAGGCTACATGGTACCTCTTATCTTTCGCATCCATTTCTACATCGCGATCCGTGCAGACGCATTTGTCTTTTTTGTTTCTCTCAAACGACACAACATATAAACTTTGAATTTTGCAGAACAACAATACATTCTAACAACAATCTGGGAAAAAACTTTCAAATTTTTTCATGCATTTTAAATACTTAAAATAATATTTTTAGTCAAACAAAATCTCATTTTCTATAATTATATCAGACCAAAAAATCTGAAAGTTTTTTCACACATTGATGTTCTAATGTTTGTTCGATCTGCAAATTTTGAAGTTCATATATTGTTTCATTTTAGAGAAACAAAAAAGAGAAATCTGCTTGTTGTAAGTTAGTTGGAGAGTACGGATCTCAAAGCAAGGCTGAAGGGTTGAGGATAAGAGGTTCCTGAAGGAAATATGCCCTAGAGGCAATAATAGAGTTATTATTTATTTCCTTATATCATGATAAATGTTTATTATTCATGCTAGAATTGTATTAACCGGAAACATAATACATGTGTGAGTACATAGACAAACATAATGTCACTAGTATGCCTCTACTTGACTAGCTCGTTAATCAGAGATGGTTGTGTTTCCTAACCAAAGACGTGAGTTGTCATTTGATTAATGGGATCACATCATTAGGAGAATGATGATTGACTTGACTCATTCCGTTAGCTTAGCACTTGATCGTTTAGTATGTTGCTATTGCTTTCTTCATGACTTATACATGTTCCTACAACTATGAGATTATGCAACTCCCGTTTACCGGAGGAACACTTTGTGTGCTACCAAACGTCACAACGTAACTTGGTGATTATAAAGGAGCTCTACAGGTGTCTCCATATGTATATGTTGAGTTGGCGTATTTCGATATTAGGTTTTGTCACTCCTATTGTCGGAGAGGTATCTCTGGGCCCTCTCGATAATGCACATCACTATAAGCCTTGCAAGCAATGTAACTAATGACTTAGTTACGGAATGATGCATTACATAACGAATAAAGAAACTTGCCGGTAACGAGATTGAACTAGGTATTGAGATACCGACGATCGAATCTCGGGCAAGTAACATACCGATGACAAAGGGAACAACGTATGTTGTTATGCGGTTTGACCGATAAAGATCTTCGTAGAATATGTAGGAACCAATATGAGCATCCAGGTTCCGCTATTGGTTATTGACCGGAGACGTGTCTCGGTCATGTCTACATAGTTCTCGAACCCGTAGGGTCCGCACGCTTAAAGTTAGATGGCAGTTATATTATGAGTTCATGTGTTTTGATGTACCGAAGATAGTTCAGAGTCCCGGATGTGATCACGGACATGACGAGGAGTCTCGAAATGATCGAGACATGAAGATTGATATATTGGACGACTATATTCGGACACCGGAATGGTTCCGGGGGTTATCGAATATATACCGGAGTACGGGGGGGTTACCGGAACCCCCCCGGGGGGTTAATGGGCCTCATGGGCCCAAAGTGGAGAAGAGGAGGGGCGGCCAGGGTAGGCCGCGTGCCCCCTCCCCCTCTAGTCCGAATAGGACAAGGAGGGGGGCAGCGCCCCCCTTTCCTTCCTCCCCTCTTCTCCCTTCCTTCCCCTTCTCCTACTTGGACAAGGAACGGAGGGAGTCCTACTCCCGGTGGGAGTAGGACTCCTCCTGGCGCGCCCCCTCCTGGCCGGTCGCCCCCTCCCCATTGCTCCTTTATATACGAGAGCAGGGGGGCACCTCTAGACACAACAACAATTGATCCTTGAGATCTATTAGCCGTGTGCGGTGCCCCCCTCCACTATATTGCACCGATAATATCGTAGCGGTGCTTAGGCGAAGCCCTGCGTCGGTATAACATCATCATCGTCACCATGCCGTCGTGCTGACGGAACTCTCCCTCGACACTCGGCTGGATCGGAGTTCGAGGGACGTCATCGAGCTGAACGTGTGCAAGAACTCGGAGGTACCGTGCTTTCGGTGCTTGATCGGTCGGGGCGTGAAGACGTACGACTACATCAACCGCGTTGTGCTAACGCTTCCGCTTTCGGTCTACGAGGGTACGTGGACAACACTCTCCCCTCTCGTTGCTATGCATCACCATGATCTTGCGTGTGCGTAGGAATTTTTTTTTAATTACTACGTTCCCCAAAAGTGGCATCCGAGCCAGGTTTTATGCATAGATGTTATATGCACGAGTAGAACACAAGTGAGTTGTGGGCGATACAAGTCATACTGCTTACCAGCATGTCATACTTTGGTTCGGCGGTATTGTTGGATGAAGCGGCCCGGACCGACATTACGCGTACGCTTACGCGAGACTGGTTCTACCGACGTGCTTTGCACATAGGTGGTTGGTGGGTGTCAGTTTCTCCAACTTTAGTTGAACCGAGTGTGGGTACGCCCGGTCCTTGAGAAGGTTAAAACGGCACTAACTTCAAGGACTATCGGTGTGGTTTTGATGCGTAGGTAAGAAGGGTTCTTGCTCAGCCAGTAGCAGCCACGTAAAACTTGCAACAACAAAGTAGAGGACGTCTAACTTGTTTTTGCAGGGCATGTTGTGATGTGATATGGTCAAGACGTGATGCTATATTTTATTGTATGAGATGATCATGTTTTGTAACCGAGTTATCGGCAACTGGCAGGAGCCATATGGTTGTCGCTTTATTGTATGCAATGCAATCGCCCTGTAATTTCTTTACTTTATCACTAAGCAGTAGCGATAGTCGTAGAAGCAATAGGTGGCGAAACGACAACGATGCTACGATGAAGATCAAGATGTCGCACCGGTGACGATGGTGATCATGATGGTGCTTCGGAGATGGTGATCACAAGCACAAGATGATGATGGCCATATCATATCACTTATATTGATTGCATGTGATGTTTATCCTTGATGCATCTTATTTTGCTTTGATTGAAGGTAGAATTATAAGATGATCTCTCACTAAATTTCAAGGTATATGTGTTCTCCCTGAGTATGCACCGTTGCGAAAGTTCTTCGTGCTGAGACACCACGTGATGATCGGGTGTGATAGGCTCTACCTTCAAATACAACGGGTGCAAAACAGTTGCACATGCGGAATACTCAGGTTAAACTTGACGAGCCTAGCATATACAGATATGGCCTCGGAACACTGAGACCGAAAGGTCGAGCGTGAATGATATAGTAGATATGATCAACATAGTGATGTTCACCATTGAAAACTACTCCATCTCACGTGATGATCGGACATGGTTTAGTTGATTTGGATCACGTGATCACTTAGATGATTAGAGGGATGTCTATCTAAGTGGGAGTTCTTAAGTAATATGCTTAATTGAACTTAAATTTATCATGAACTTAGTACCTGATAGTATTTTTGCTTGTCTATATTTGTTGTAGATAGATGGCTCGTGTTGTTGTTCCGTTGAATTTTAATGCATTCCTTTAGAAAGCTAAGTTGAAAGATGATGGTAGCAATTACACGGACTGGGTCCATAACTTGAGGATTATCCTCATTGCTGCACAGAAGAATTACGTCCTGGAAGCACTGTTGGGTGCCAGGCCTGCTGCAGATGCAACTGACGATGTTAAGAACGTCTGGCAGAGAAAAGCTGATGACTACTCGATAGTTCAGTGCGCCATGCTTTACGGCTTAGAACCGGGACTTCAACGACGTTTTGAACGTCATGGAGAATATGAGATGTTCCAGGAGTTTAAGTTAATATTTCAAGCAAATGCCCGGATTGAGAGATATAAAGTCTACAATAAGTTCTATAGCTGCAAGATGGAAGAGAATAGTTCTGTCAGTGAACATATACTCAAAATGTCTGGGTATAATAATCACTTGATTCAACTGGGAGTTAATCTTCCTGATGATAGTGTCATTGACAGAATTCTTCAATTACTATCACCAAGCTACAAGAGCTTCGTGATGAACTATAATATGCAAGGGATGGACAAGACTATTCCTGAGCTTTTCGCAATGCTAAAAGCTGCGGAGGTAGAAATCAAAAAGGAGCATCAAGTGTTGATGGTCAATAAGACCACCAGTTTCAAGAAAAAGGGTAAAGGGAAGAAGAAGGGGAACTTCAAGAAGAACGGCAAACAAGTTGCTGCTCAAGAGAAGAAACTCAAATCTGGACCTAAGCCTGAGATTGAGTGCTTCTACTGCAAGCAGACTTTTCACTGGAAGCGGAACTGCCCCAAGTATTTGGCGGATAAGAAGGATGGCAAGGTGAACAAAGGTATATGTGATATACATGTTATTGATGTGTACCTTACTAATGCTCGCAGTAGCACCTGGGTATTTGATACTGGTTCTGTTGCTAATATTTGCAACTCGAAACAGGGACTACGGATTAAGCGAAGATTGGCTAAGGACGAGGTGACGATGCGCGTGGGAAATGGTTCCAAAGTCGATGTGATCGCGGTCGGCACGCTACCTCTACATCTACCTTCGGGATTAGTTTTAGACCTAAATAATTGTTATTTGGTGCCAGCGTTAAGCATGAACATTATATCTGGATCTTGTTTGATGCGAGACGGTTATTCATTTATATCAGAGAATAATGGTTGTTCTATTTATATGAGTAATATCTTTTATAGTCATGCACCCTTGAAGAGTGGTCTCTTTTTATTAAATCTTGATAGTAGTGATACACATATTCATAATGTTGAAACCAAAAGATGCAGAGTTGATAATGATAGTGCAAATTATTTGTGGCACTGCCGTTTGGGTCATATTGGTGTAAAGCGCATGAAGAAACTCCATATTGATGGACTTCTGGAATCACTTGATTATGAATCACTTGGTACTTGCGAACCGTGCCTCATAGGCAAGATGACTAAAACTCCGTTCTCCGGAACTATGGAGCGAGCAACAGATTAGTTGGAAATCATACATACTGGTGTGTGTGGTCCAATGAACATTGAGGCTCGCGGTGGGTATCGTTATTTTCTCACCTTCACAGATGATTTAAGCAGATATGGGTATATCTACTTAATGAAACATAAGTCTGAAACATTTGAAAAGTTCAAAGAATTTCAGAGTGAAGTGGAAAATCATCGTAACAAGAAAAAAAGTTTCTACGATCTGATCGTGGAGGAGAATATTTGAGTTACGAGTTTGGTTTATATTTGAAACAATGCGGAATAGTTTCGCAACTCACGCCACCCGGAACACCACAACGTAATGGTGTGTCCGAACGTCGTAATCGTACTTTACTACATATGGTGCGATCTATGATGTCTCTTACTGATTTACCGCTATCGTTTTCGGGTTATGCTTTAGAGACGGCCGCATTCACATTAAATAGGGCACCATCAAAATCCGTTGAGACGAAGCCTTATGAACTGTGGTTTGGCAAGAAACCAAAGTTGTCGTTTCTTAAAATTTGGGGATGCGATGCTTATGTGAAGAAACTTCAACCAGATAAGCTCGAACCCAAATCGGAGAAATGTGTCTTCATAGGATACCCAAAGGAGACTATTGGGTACACCTTCTATCACAGATCTGAAGGCAAGACTTTGTTGCTAAATTCGGATCCTTTCTAGAGAAGGAATTCTCTCGAAAGAAGTGAGTGGGAGGAAAGTAGAACTTGATGAGGTAACTATACCTGCTCCCTTATTGGAAAGTAGTTCATCACAGAAACCGGTTCCTGTGACAACTACACCAATTAGTGAGGAAGCTAATGATATTGATCATGAAACTTCAGATCAAGTTACTACCGAACCTCGTAGGTCAACCAGAGTAATATCCGCACCAGAGTGGTACGGTAATCCTATTCTGGAGGTCATGTTACTTGACCATGGCGAACCTACGAACTATGAGGAAGCGATGATGAGCCCAGATTCCGCAAAATGGCTTGAGGCCATGAAATCTGAGATGGGATCCATGTATGAGAACAAAGTATGGACTTTGGTTGACTTGCCTGATGATCGGCAAGCCATCGAGAATAAATGGATCTTCAAGAAGAAGACTGACGCTGATGGTAATGTTACTATCTACAAAGCTCGACTTGTTGCGAAATGTTTTCGACAAGTTCAAGGGGTTGACTACGATGAGACTTTCTCACCCGTAGCGATGCTTAAGTCTGTCTGAATCATGTTAGCAATTGCCGCATTTTATGATTATGAAATATGGCAAATGGATGTCAAAACTGCATTCCTGGATGGATTTCTAGAAGAAGAGTTGTATATGATACAACCTGAAGGTTTTGTCGATTCAAAAGGTGCTACAAAGTGTGCAAGCTCCAGCGATCCATTTATGGACAGGTGTAAGCCTCTCGGAGTTGGAATAAACGCTTTGATAGTGTGATCAAAGCATATGGTTTTATACAGACTTCTGGAGAAGCCTGTATTTACCAGAAAGTGAGTGGGAGCTCTGTAGCATTTCTGATATTATATGTAGACGACATATTGTTAATTGGAAATGATATAGAATTTCTGGATAGCATAAAAGGATACTTGAATAAAAGTTTTTCAATGAAAGACCTCGGTGAAGCTGCTTATATATTAGGCATCAAGATCTATAGAGATAGATCAAGACGCTTAATTGGACTTTCACAAAGCACATACCTTGATAAAGTTTTGAAAAAGTTCAAAATGGATCAAGCAAAGAAAGGGTTCTTGCATGTATTACAAGGTGTGAAGTTGAGTCAGACTCAATGCCCGACCACAGCAGAAGATAGAGAGAAAATGAAAGATGTTCCCTATGCTTCAGCCATAGGCTCTATCATGTATGCAATGATGTGTACCAGACCTGATGTATGCTTAGCAATAAGTTTAGCAGGGAGGTACCAAAGTAATCCAGGAGTGGATCACTGGACAGCGGTCAAGAATATCCTAAATGGTTTATGGAGGTGACAAAGAGCTAGTCGTAAATGGTTACGTCGATGCAAGCTTTGACACTGATCCGAACGATTCTAAATCACAAACCGGATACGTGTTCATATTGAACGGTGGAGCTGTAAGTTGGTGCAGTTCTAAACAAAGCGTCGTGGCGGGACCTACATGCGAAGCGGAGTACACAGCTGCTTCAGAAGCAGCAAATGAAGGAGTATGGATGAAGGAGTTCATATCCGATCTAGGTGTCATACCTAGTGCATCGGGACCAATGAAAATCTTCTGTGACAATAATGGTGCAATTGCCTTGGCAAAGGAATCCAGATTTCACAAGAGGACAAAGCACATCAAGAGACGCTTCAATTCCATCCGGGACCAAGTCCAGGTGGGAGACAGAGATTTGTAAGATACATACGGATCTGAATGTTGCAGACCCGTTGACTAAGCCTCTTCCACGAGCAAAACATGATCAGCACCAAGGCTCCATGGGTGTTAGAATCATTACTGTGTAATTTAGATTATTGACTCTAGTGCAAGTGGGAGACTAAAGGAAATATGCCCTAGAGGCAAGAATAGAGTTATTATTTATTTCCTTATATCATGATAAATGTTTATTATTCATGCTAGAATTGTATTAACCGGAAACATAATACATGTGTGAATACATAGACAAACATAATGTCACTAGTATGCCTCTACTTGACTAGCTCGTTAATCAAAGATGGTTGTGTTTCTAACCATAGACATGAGTTGTCATTTGATTAATGGGATCACATCATTAGGAGAATGATGTGATTGACTTGACTCATTCCGTTAGCTTAGCGCTTGATCGTTTAGTATGTTGCTATTGCTTTATTCATGACTTATACATGTTCCTACAACTATGAGATTATGCAACTCCCATTTACCGGAGGAACACTTTGTGTGCTACAAAACGTCACAACGTAACTTGGTGATTATAAAGGAGCTCTACAGGTGTCTCCAAATGTACATGTTGAGTTGGCGTATTTCGAGATTAGGTTTTGTCACTCCGATTGTCGGTGAGGTATCTCTGGGCCCTCTCGGTAATGCACATCACTATAAGCCTTGCAAGCAATGTAACTAATGAGTTAGTTACGAAATGATGCATTACATAACGAGTAAAGGGACTTGCCGGTAACGAGATTGAACTAGGTATTGAGATACCAACGATCGAATCTCGGGCAAGTAACATACCGATGATAAAGGGAACAACGTATGTTGTTATGCGGTTTGACCGATAAAGATCTTCGTAGAATATGTAGGAGCCAATATGAGCATCCAGGTTCCGCTATTGGTTATTGACCGGAGACGTGTCTCGGTCATGTCTACATAGTTCTCGAACCCATAGGGTCCGCACGCTTAAAGTTAGATGACAGTTATATTATGAGTTCATGTGTTTTGATGTACCGAAGATAGTTTGGAGTCTCGGATGTGATCACGGACATGACGAGGAGTCTCGAAATGATCGACATATGAAGATTGATATATTGGACGACTATATTCGGACACCGCAATGGTTCCGGGGGTTATCAGATATATACCGGAGTACCTGGGGGTTACCGGAACCCCCCGGGGGGTTAATGGGCCTCATGGGCCCAAAGTGGAGAAGAGGAGGGGCGGCCAGGGCAGGCCGCGCGCCCCCTCCCCCTCTAGTCCGAATAGGACAAGGAGGGGGCGGCGTCCCCCTTTCCTTCCTTCACTCTCTCCCTTCCTTCCCCTTCTCCTACTTGGACAAGGAAAGGAGGGAGTCCTACTCCCACCGGGAGTAGGACTCCTCCTGGCGCGCCCCCTCCTGGCCGGCCGCCCCCTTCCCCTTGCTCCTTTATAGGGAGCAGGGGGCACCTCTAGACACAACAACAATTGATCCTTGAGATCTATTAGCCGTGCGTGGTGCCCCCCTCCACTATATTCCACCTCGATAATATCGTCGCGGTGCTTAGGCGAAGCCTTGCGTCGGTAGAACATCATCATCGTCACCACGCCGTCGTGCTAACGGAACTCTCCCTCGACACTCGGCTGGATCGGAGTTCGAGGGATGTCATCGAGCTGAACGTGTGCAAGAAATCGGAGGTACCATGCTTTCGGTGCTTGATCGGTCGGGCCGTGAAGACGTACGACTACATCAACCGCGCTGTGCTAACGCTTCCGCTTCCGGTCTACAAGGGTACGTGGACAACACTCTCCCCTCTTGTTGCTATGCATCACCATGATCTTGCGTGTGCGTAGGAAATTTTTTGAAATTACTACGTTCCCCAATAGTTCCATGTAGCCTGAGCTACAAAGAAACTTTGTGTTTTTAGGAAAGGAGGATGACCCCGGCCTCTGCATCTGGGCGATGCATACGGCCAGTTTATTAATTATTCTCACAAGACCTTACAAAGCCATACAACAGCGAGACTAAAGCCACCGTCTAAGCAACAACTGTCGCTACACCTATCCAATTGATGAAGGGGCGCAGATAGTCTGGGCCTAATACCAAATAGACATCGCAACCAAACCTAAACATCTAAGACCTGAGGTCCCAACCAGGACGCCTGACGGGTATGGCGCACCTACCAGTCCGGTGCTCTCCTCAACCAGGACGCCTGCCGGGTATGAAGCCGCCGCAGCCACCTGCCACCAACCATCTTCAGAGTTGTGCTGTTGCATGAACCGTGCCAGGTCTCTCTGCCATCGATGCCACCACGACGCCCGACAACGTCGTCCTCCTGCGCGAGTCCATCCTCCCACAGCGAACTCCGAATCTGCACTGCGCCACGCCGTCAAGATCCGTCGCCGTCAGTGTGTAGGATGAAGCACCGCTCCACTAAAGAATCCGTCCTCTGGTCCCTCGATCACGTGTGTACCTCCAAGAATGACGCCCCCAAGGGAGGAACGACACCAGAGCATCGCCGTCATCCGATCATCCGATTTGGGGTTTCCCCCGGAGGTAGCAGAGAGTGGCCTTGAACTTCTCCACGACGATGCCTTCAAGAAGGGAACGACGCAGATAGCGTCGCCACCGCCGGCCTTAGCAGGAGCCGAAGGCCAATTTTCACCCAGGTCTGTTCGAAGGGATCCAACTATCGTGCTCGGGCCACCATCACCACCAGCACCATCAGGCAGACCCTGGAGTACCCGCATATCAGCGAGCCGCCGGCACCACCACATCCAGATTGCCGGCCACGCCGGGCCGCCTCCATCCCCCGTGCCGTCCGGGTCAGAGACGGAGCCGCCGACCGCGCACGGGGACCACCGCTGCCTGCACACGCCGGAGCGCCGCCGAGATCCGAGCGCCCGCCACCGCTTGCCGAAGCCAACCGCCCGAGCACTGGCTCCACCGTGGAGCCATCAGATCGGGGAGGAAGACGTGCGCCGACCACCCTCGCATACCCTGCCGCACGCCCGAGCGCAGGCGCTACCGCGGCGCCATCAGATCGGGATGAGGAGGAGCCTGCGCGCTCGCCGCCCCGCGCAGACCACGCCGCCGCCAGCGCCGCAGCGCCACCAAGCAGGGGAGCCCCGCCCAGATCCGCCGGCGGCCCGACCTGTCGGCGAGCCAAGCGCCGCCGCGAGGGCTGGCCGTCCCGCGCCGCCCAGGAGCCTCGCGAGGAGGGAGGGAGCCTCGCCGCCGCCGACGCACGCGCGGACTTTGCCCGGCGGCGTCCCCTGGCGGCGGCGAGGGAGAAGGAAGGCGGGGAAGGGGAGCGGCGGCGGCGATCTAGGGTTCCGCCCGGGCCACCCGCGCGCGCGGCACGGGTGACAGGGCGAGAGTACTGTTCGGGACCATTTTTGGACATTCATTTGCCGGTGACTTCCTCTACACATGTTTGCCATTTTTGGACTATTAATGCCGGCATTCGTTCGCCCTCCATTCTAGGAGGTGGTGTAGTGAAGATTGCTTCCGGCACACCATTTACTTGTTTCTAGTTCCTTCATATGCACAGTCAACCTGTTTCTGAGTCTAGCAACACGATGACCCTCTCTTGTTGCCTTGTCTCACCGTCGCTTTACCCGAAATGTTGGGCTGGCATAATCGTAGCATCATGTGTCACGTACTATTGTAAAGGTTTTACCTTAGATTTCTCGAAGACTCCCACGTTTCATTTAATATCATCGATTATATATTCAGTGCGATTATAAGGGAAATAATCCGTGTTGATACTACGGTTTACAACCCGAGAAAAACATGAACTTTAGCAATCTTTCAGTTCAGTCTTTAGAATACTCCGCTTAACAGTTTACAACAAATATTAGATGGTAAAGGTTCAAGCAACGTTGATGACAAGAGCTCTTATCTAGTCTCAGCACCAAAAGAGACGCCACTGCTAGTCTAATGTAGCAGGTCCTTGTCATCCGCACCCAAAAATCAACCTTGCGTTTCAGCCATGGAGCAAAACGATGGACCCTTTTCAATATATAAAAGTCGTGCTACCCTCATGCTATCAAAAAGGTGAATTTTGTCAAGTTGCTAGCGGCCACGCTGCCTGATTCCAAGTCCTCTCGTTGATTGAGCGTATAAGACTGGTGCACCCACATTGTGGCACCCATATTTTATGTACCCGGAGATGGCTCCAAGGAGGCCCATCCTAATGGGCGTTGTTTTATAGCGGCGGAGATGCTATGTTTGTCGCTGTCAATGTGCGTCTCCTTGTCGAGCCCGGTAGATTATTCGCGCGGACGAGACAAAATACCACTTTTTGAGCAGCGCAAAAGTCAGGAGGGGCATCTTCTCGCATCTTTTGGTGTAGATTCGATTCAGATTTGTCTTGTGCTGATGAGAGAGGAGGCCACGAAGAACAGGAGTGGATGGAGGGGAGAGGTAGTCCAGTGGCGTGCTCAGGGGGGCTTATTATCTCGGAAGAACCGTTCAAATGCAGTTCCTGATGTCAGGTCCTGATGCAGGAAAGATTATCTGAAAGGTGCCTTGGGTATTTCTTTTTGCCGATTCCTCTCCACTCCGTTGGGTGCATGCACCTGAATTCTGGAATTCGCTTCAAGCCTTAGTTGTTTCCAAATGTTTAAGACCGTCTGACACCATAGAAGGTTGCTCGCAGAACTTTATTTGGTTTGGTATTTTCTTTATTTTGGGACTAGGCTTGGCACATACAATCCGGCAAAGGAGAAGCTAGTAAAGACAATTAAGTTACGTGATCGTTACCCCGCAAAAAAAAAAAGTTACGTGGTCGTTTTTGTGCACTAAAGTTTGGAACACCGGAACATACAATCCAGCACAAGAGCATCTCTAGCAGATCCCGCAAACCCCGGTTTTGCCCGTAAACAAAATTTACGATACAGCGGACGGCGAGAAAGAACAGATCCGATAAACACATATGAAATAATTTAAACTAACAGTTCGCGCCACATATTACATCGCCGGAGTTCATACGAAAACAGAGTTCATACTGGCATAAACGAAATTAAACCTAAACATACGCATCATCATCATCACCCACGGGCTTCATGGCATGGAGGTGGTACTCCATTAGCGAGTTGGAGAGGACGAACGCCAGATCGTCTCCTCCTTCAATGCCGCCACACGCGCCGCTGCAGCTTCGTCTCCGACGGCGGCCACCTCCTTCGCGTCGAACCACACACGCTTCGCCGCCCGGAGCCACTCGAGCGCGGGCAAGAATATCCGGTCCAGCCTGTCAAAGTTGCTCCAGGCCCACCAGCCGGCGCTGCGGGAGAGCGCGTCGTGCTCGCTCGCCTGCACCTCGCGCCACTTCTCCATTGGCGGGCGGAGGGAGGAACTCAGCCACGGGCCCCTCAGCCACCCCTCCCGCAACCCGCACTCGACATCGGGGCGAGGTTTGGGTGGCTGTGCGCGCCACAAAATGCTGCCAAAGAAAAGGGAATTTGTCGCTGAAGATGTCGATTTGCTGCGGAAAGGGATACGGGAAATGCCAGATGCGAACCCTAAAACGGGATCACTCCAGTATATATGCGGGAATCGGGAGCAGTTTACGGGCCCCTCGTAAAAAAAATTATGAACCGGGTTGCGTATTTGGTATATGTTCGGGTCGGGTTTTCACGCATTACTGTAAATCAGCATGAAAAACACGAGATGCCCTAACAGAGGGGAAGCTCGTCCTAGCTAGTATACTAAATGGCGTAAAAAATACTCCGGTAAATGATGCATGTGCCAAACACCTCATCTCTGCCTCATAATAAAGGGCTATTGTTTTTGCCCATCCGCCATTAGGTTAACCCAAAGTTGCCACAAATTACCCATTATGCCATACATAAGTGAGAAAAACGTTTCATGTTTTTCTTTACCTAAATCCTAAAAAGTGGTCGAGTGCTCGTTAGAGCTCCCGAGCACACACCTCACGCATCGTCCGATCTATATCGTGAGTCTCAGGTGTCTCACGGTCGGGACTGGAGCGACACGCCTTCTCGAAAGACCCAGCGGCAAAAGGGGCCCACTCACACACGGATAACGACCCCTCTCCACCACATGCATCCACGCATTCTGCCTTCACTATTTTCCCCAAATCCACTGACGCCGCTCTCGAGAACCACCGGAGTATTGGGAGGCTGGGTTGCGGGTGGGCGCCATGACCGCCGGAGTAGTGGGAGGCGGGGCTGCGCGGGGTCGTCGGGGCCGCCCGAGTAGTGGAAGGAGGGAGGCGGGGCTGCGCGCGGCCGCCGCCATCGCCGCGGAGTAGTAGGAGGGGGGGCTGCGCGGGGTCGCCGGGGCCGCCCGAGTAGTGGGAGGCGGGAGGCGGGGCTGTGCGCAGCCGCCGCCATGGCCGTCGGAGTAGTGGGAGGCGGGGCTGCGCGGGGTCGCCGGGGCCGCCCGAGTAGTGGAAGGAGGGAGGCGGGGCTGCGCGCGGCCGCCGCCATCGCCGCCGGAGTAGTAGGAGGCGGGGCTGCGCGGGGTCGCCGGGGCCGCCCGAGTAGTGGGAGGCGGGAGGCGGGGCTGTGCGCAGCCGCCGCCATGGCCGCCGGAGTAGTGGGAGGCGGGGCTGCGCGCGGGGGCCACGACAGCCGGAGTAGTGGGAGGCGGGGCTGAGCGCGGGTGCCATGACCGCCGGAGTAGTGGGAGACGGGGCTGCACTGCATCTACTTCAGCAAGGTCAAGGACGTCGGCGGCGGCGACGACGAGCGCGAGACCGGTAGGGGCGCCGCGGTGACGAAGATGTCATACTACGGCAGGGGGTGCCATACGAAGAGGGGTTCTGGGGCTAAGGCGCGAGGTCGTGGTGGACTACCATTTTGCTCCACGGCCAGCGGGGAAGCTGCTGTTGGAAGCTGCTCACGCTGTGGTTTTCACTGTTGCAGATGGTTTTGTTGTTACAGAGGCAGATGTCTGCTCGGGCCATTGCAGACAAGCGTTGCCTGTCCAGGAAGCAGCGGGTGGGATTTTTACATGTCCACGATATGGATGAAGCCAGGATGAGCTTGTTGAGGTGAACATGGCATTTCTACTTCTTACTCGTGATTGTTTTCTGTGATGTTGATTACATGATGATGAATATGCAATAGACATAGTGCTCACACACAATATATCAAAGTTCACAAGCACAACACACACATAATCATTTGGACTAAAATCCAAGGGTTAGGAAAGTCTACGCTACTAGACCAGACAATTGAAACACACAACAAGCAAGTTAAACAGAAATGATAGGTCACATACAAATGTTAGGCACATACCTAGGGGGGGTGGGGTATGGGGTTGTTTTTCAGGCAAATCACACATGTAGAACAGGCAAATCACATTCAATTGTCAAGCAAGTAACCTGCTCGACACTAGCAACTCGCATTCAAATATCAAGCGAGTCACATATTCAACACTAGTTGTAGGTAAGCTCTTTATCTTTTCCCCTTTTCAAGCATCCACATGGTTTGTCTCACATTTTTAGTAGGACTTGCTTGACATTTAAATGTTACTTGCTAGTGTTAACTGTGTCTTGCCTGTTGTTTTTTAGGCAAACTTTGTGACTTTTGCATGTTTTTGAATGTGTGATTTACCTGACACACACCATCATGTTCTGGAGCTTAGTTATGTACTATCTTGGGGGGTCAAGTTTTCTTGATTACCTGATTTTGCTTTCGAACTTGCCTATAAAAACCGCAGTACTTGCCTACAATTATTTTTTTCCAGTGATTACAGTAAAGAATATAAAGAGCCAGTAGGTCAGTTAATAACAACATATCACAAATTGTTTAATGGTAGCACTGGATTTGCTTAAAAAACACTTAAAGGTTGCTGCCCTTTTTTCCAAGGAGAACCATTTTTGTACAAAAGCAAACTAAAAACGACAGGCTTATGTGATTTTGCTTTCACCCACCCATTTCATTTTTTGCTTAAAAGCGGCCCAATAGGCTCACACTTCTCCCCACTTCACACAAAGTTCTAGCACGCAGGAGCACACAGGAGTTGCTTACTAGCAACACTGATTTTGCTTAAATATACCTTAGAAGTTGCCGGTCTTTTTTGTTTTTCAACACACTTGTAGTAGAAAAAGAAACCTAAGAAAAATATCAACGGGTTTCTCTCGATGTACATCAACCAGTAGTTGGACAAAGAAAATCGAAACAGTTTTCATGTACTGACACGACTTGCTTATTGTAAACATTTGATTTGCTTAAAAAACCGCTATAGTTGTGCACACTTTCCCCCTGCACATCAAGTTCTAGCACACACGAACACACAAGAGTTGCTTACTGCCAACACTGATTTTGCTTAAACAAACCCTAGAACTTGGCTGCTCTTTTTTGTTTTCTCAACACATTCCTAGTACAAAAAGAAACCTAAGAAAAGCATTAAGGGGTTTCCCCGCATGTACAACAACCAGTAGTCGGAGGAAGGAAAACGGAACAGTTTTCATGTACTGACAGGACTAGCTTTTTGTCAACACTTGATTTTGCTTTAAACATGGATGTGGTTGCTCACTAATGCTCATACTGGAAGAAATGAGGGGAAAACATTGGAAAACGAATTGCAACCAGGATGAACAAGGTGAGGAAAAATCAAACCATCTCTTTCTTTCCTCCGCTGCACCTTGGTTCATTTTTAGCAAGCATGAAAGATTTTTACTACACACTTCAAGGTAAACTTCACACAGCCACCAATAGTTTACTCTATTCCCAGATTCAGTATGTGGACTGGTTAGTTAAATATTGCACGAGCAAATGGGTCAATTTTGTCTGAATTTATATATGCTTAGAAGAAACACATATAAAGGTGTAAACATTTTTATCTGATTTTTGCTTCTGAGGGTTTTAAGCATTAGTGGCCAATAAATTAATCTCTTTTTTCACCTGCATACACAACATTAGCCCCACATACCTATCCAAAATCCAAAGCAAGAACTAAGACCAGAACTTCAAGAGGGTTATGTTTCTTTTTTCACACAACCAAATAAAATGAGTTGCCTCTAAACCATTCCCTACTTGCCCAAATATTATAGAAACTTGCCTAGATACGTGAACGGCTAGAAGCACAATCAACACAATAGCCGCAGTTACAGCGAAGCTCCTGAAAGACACATTGCCCAAAATCCAGTAGCAAAATAAACAACGAAATAAAGCAGCTACTGCTATGATTGCGCAACCTATAGTTCAAGTAGATATCTGCCCGTTTACTAGTAACAGCCAAACCCTGTAACTTTCAAGACCTCTTTTTCCTTAATTTATTTTTCTACCACACAAGAAACATGAGTTGCCTGCATTTTTTTCCTCCATGATTGCATACACATATACACAACTTGCCCAAAAGCTTAGACAAGCTTCAAGATCAACCAAAATACAGCAGCTTTGTGCAACCTACAACACTCCGTAGATACTTGCAAAAAATCTAAGCATAAACTAGAACAGTACTTTCAAGAGAGGGTTTTCCCTGTGTTCTCAGCATGAGTTGCCTGAAAAAGCAAAGCAAAAACATCTTTTATTTTCTATACCCGGGGGTCGACAGCAACATAGATGTGATTTTTTCCCACTGAGTGCACTGATTTTCCCCAAAGAAAGCCATATCAGTTGTTTTTATTTTGTTGTTTTGCACTAAAAGTTGCCTGGAATAGAACATCAATAGTTGTTTAATTTTTTTTATGTGTGGTTTTTGCATACACAACCACAAATCAGGATAGGAAGCTTGAACCCATCAATATGTAGTTTTTACACACAACACAAACCCAGTAGTTCATGCAACTAAAAACTAGCATAACCTAGACCAAAACACCGATGGACAACATCCACAAAACTGATCTCCAAGGGCTTTTATTCTTTTTTAGAATTTAGGTTTGCTTTTTCCCTTAAAACCATCAGTTGCCTGCAAAGTATTCTATACTTTCCTACATCTCAACACAATTTGCCTAAAAAAATCAAAATACCTACACCAAGTCACCAACCCAGCTGCTCATGCACCCCACAACTTGCAAACCCAAAATGGAAACCAGCCCAGAAAACCCTAAAGAAAAACAACCTAAAACATCTGCTCCCAAGGCCTTCTTTGTGTTTCTTTCTAGTTGTGTAATTGGGTTTTTGCTTTGACTTTTTTTTCTTCTAATTTTTGCATACACAACCACATATCAGCATAGGGAAGCATGAACCATCAACTTGTTCTGTTTTATTAATTACAAATCAAGGCAGCCTGCCTAAAACACACAAAACTTTTGTCTGTTGATTCCACTGAATTGGCCCAAAATCACACCAATGTTGCTTGTCTATATTTTTTATTCTAGACAAATGCAACCTGATATACAGGGAGGGATGATCCATTCATAACAACACAACATTTAGTGTTCATGTTATCCAAACAACAATGTTTTGAACTGTGTGTTTTCAAGCCAACACTGCGCAATGCAATTTTTTTCTGAATAGCAAAGTTACGATGAATTACACAGAAATTTCTTCAGAATGTTTTTGCCTGTTGAGTTAGTTTTTTTAGTAGGACTTGCTTGACATTTGAATTTGACTTGCCAATGTTTAGGATGTGACTTGCCTGTGTTTTATGTTGGCTGCACTTTTTAAGAATTTAGGTTATGTTCTTATCCCAATACCATCAATTGCGTGCAGAGCATTATGGTCATGGCCATCAATGGAGACAGGGGTGAGATGGAGCTTTCATATGGATCGAGATCTGGGAGGCTGGAGGTGTGCGTGTGGGGCGTGGAGCAGGGGCGGCGACATGCCCAGGCAGCCAGGGCCTCGGCCTGTGGCGTGGTGAAGTTTTTCTTTGTTAATTGTAGCAGAAATCGCACTGTAGCGTACAGTAACTATATGGCTTGCCTGGGTCATGAATCGACCCTAACTTTGCTACTAGCGTGGAGGAACGGGGAAGAAGGGAACTCAAGAACTCACGTCCTTTTTCCTGCACGTGATCGACGAGGGGGAGGGGTGTTGGTTGCTGCGCCAGAACTGATCGGGGCAGGGGACCAGGTGTTGGGCCTTTCCTTTTTTATCTTTTTGGGGACAGGGGGATATTTCCTTCCTTAAATGGGGTGTGTGTTAGGGGACACTAGGGAGCACCTGTTTGCTCCCTAGTCGCGTCATAAGTCGGCTGTTACTATCGATTCAATAGGTAGCGATCCCCCAAACAATCACAACTACATGGTCAGCCTGAGTGGCTGGACCCGTACTTTTCCACCTCAGAAACCTGGGTTTGATCCCACACTCTCCCGTTTTCCTCCCCCTTTTCTCATATGCGCGATTGGGCCGGCCCAACCCGGCCTTCAGCACTTACTTTCCTTACTTTTTTCCTTTATTTGCATTTTTTTTCTTTTGGCTTTATTTCGAAATACTCTGAATATTTCAATTATAAAAATCATGTATATGCAAACTTTTAGAAAATGTTAATCATGCATTAAAGAAATGTCAAACTTGTATAAGGAAAATGTTTCCATTGTATACAAACAAAGGGCGGAGCGTATAGGAAAATAATGATATAATTTTTTCTTTTTTTTTGAAAAATGTTAATCATGCAATTAAAAAATGTTAAATGTGCATAGAAAAAATATTTTGTTGTATAAGAAAAATGTATACAATAACATACAATGTGTATGGAACAAAGTAGACATAAAACAATATAAGATTACAAAAATATTATAATGTATTTGGACAATGTTAAACGTGTCTATAAAAAATGTTCCTAATATATAAAAAAATGTAGAATGTGTACAAAGAAAGTAGACATCAAAAATAAATATATTTTGAAACGAGTTGACCGTGAAATTGGAAAGTATTAAACGTACCCATATAAATTGTACAATGTTGTTGATACAAACTTTACGTAAACCAATGGCTTGACTTTAATATTCATATTGTTAAATCACAGAAAACCATAACAAAACAGACGGGGATCATCACACAAATCCATATAAATCTCATTACCAAAACTGATGCACCATTGTTCAACCCAACAGACAACAATCTTCGCCATTTCCCTTACATCTTTGACGCAGCACGCCCCAAAATCATATTTGAATACAAGATAATATACACTCTACATCAAGACCATATGGAATGGCGACCACCAATCCCTTGAAGCGACCAATGCATGCACAAATGAACTCCCCCAGAAAAAGATTCAACACAAAAAATTGGTTGACAGTACCAATGACGAATTATGGAAAGAAAAGCAAGCCTCAACCTTGCAGCCACAGAACAGAAGAGTAGAACTATGTGGATAAGCCTCAACCTTGCAGCCACAGAACAGAAGAGTAGAACTATGTGGATAGGATGGACTGTAGCATAAGCTGCTGCTGTGGTTGCAAGGTGGAAAATGTTGAGGCAAGAAAATCAGGTGGCAATGTCTGCTGAAATCGCTTCAGAACACTGATCATCCGGGTGGTTGTTTCATCTGTTGCAAGCTCCTTTCCATTGCACAGAACCTACATAAAAAAACACAACATGAAGTAACCAATCATTTACTAAATTCTTCATCAAAAACTAAACTAGGATATCAAGATGTGCTGCTGGATAAAAAGGTCTGCAGCTACCACATGGGTAAAAGCTGAGACCTCGGCCCCCAAACTCAAACTAAATTGATCACATGAATTTACACATCAAACTGCATGTAGTGTTTTGTTTTCATTATTTCATTCAGCAAACTACGTCACCCACTAAATGGAGGTGACAGACTGACAGAGCAAGCACAGAAGTCAAAATTACCTCGGCAAAAATAGAAACTATTTTAGGAAGATACTGACTATGAGGTCCAAGAACCTGTGCATCCGATCTGCACACAAAGAACAGGTTATATAAAATGCAAGAAATACACTACTGTTGCTGCCATGCTGACACTAGAGGGCAGATACCTCTCCACCATCGAACAAAGCTGATCATGTACAACTTTTGCTTCAATCTTGTCATCTTTTATAGGCAAGCAACCAAGCCATGCTGGAATGACCTGAGAAGCATAATTGATTTAGTTTAAACCATAAAAATTTAGTACACATGCACAGCAGTTGTGCATGGAATGTACATCATCAAATATCACAAAAAGATAGCAAACAAACGTGTCTCTTTGGTTTGAACGAATATAATACAAATTTTGGAGGATTCCATTCATATGTTTTTTATCAACAGAGCTTGTTTGGCTTGTACGACCGAGAATCATAGAATTTTCCTATGATCAATCTACTTTGCATGCAAATTCCAAAGGTATTTTTCCACTGACACCAACCTCATGGAAATTTCCCCTTAGTTTAAATGAAAACTATGGCATGCACCTAATCCTTAAAAAAAATTCTTGTAATTTTTCAGTGGACCAACAAAACAAATTTTGGTTACAAATTCCTTTAGGACTAAACATGCCTTGATACTAAAATCCAACGCTTTGCTATTCCTGCATTTTCGAAATATTACAAACCAAAGAGGCCCTTGGAAAGTTTTAGTCTCTTAACAGAACCTGGAAGTGAGATGTAAGCATATACCTGAGCCGCATCAATCCCATCGCGGTGAAATTGACATATTTTTCCAAGTGCTGAAACAGCATTATCATATGCCATAATATTATCTGCATGTTGTGCTTCTGGATGTCTGATAACATTGTTCAGCTTTGACAGGGCCTCTGAATTTTTAAAAGCGTTATTGTGTTAAATGGAATGATTTCAAGATGCTTGTAGTACTAAGCCAGAAGATTCAGAACTTACCTCCAACTAAAGGACGGAAAGTATGGCCACCAAACTCAGCACATACGCCCAGGCCATAAACAGCAGCCTAAAATGATGATGATTTTGTCACTACATCAGTGTGATGTATTACAGAAAAAAAAAAGTTAAGACAACATGAGAACACACATACAGACCTGCCGAACATCTGAGTTATCATCGTTGGATGCCTCCAACAGAAAAGGAACATAGGTATCATAATACCTGCTCAGGCGAAAAGACATGATTGAGTTACAATTAAAACCCAGTTTACACATAACTAATGTTGAGGATAAACATACTTCAGAGCCGACTCACGACATTGCTCTGCAATGTCGTCAAAAATGCAGATAGCTATCCTTCTCTCCTCAGCTGTCTTGTCCTTTCCCTGCAAATTAAAGATAAGATAAAAATATTAAATCAGATACCAAGATATAATGGAGACATTCCAACAGGAATAGGCCTAATACAACATGGTAATGATCATAAACATTATCCTTCGGCACCATATAAATGAAGAGACCAAAGAGAGGCATTTTCACTTCAAGGCTACAAGCAATTGTTTCTATCCAAGCTAGCAGTTCTTTACATACTATTTTAGCTGCCACCTTATTAGTTCCACAGTTTTCAGTAATGAAACGGTTCAGTCAAAGAGAAGGCATGTGGTTCTCTTCCACAATTCTTCCGAAAAAACAATGAGACAAAGCCACACAGGAATATGGAAAAATTGTCAACACAAGATTTGGTCCCTACATTTTGTGCGACCTCAGAGGAATTCTGAATGCTAATTGGGTCAAATGAGAGAACCATCACAGAATCAGTTGTAATTGGAAAAATATCAGAAACTGAACTCCAAACAAATATGTGCCCACAACACTATACATATGCCCAAACAAGGCCAGATTCAATCAACTTACCAACATTGGTGTAACGTACACAGATAGCTCATCAAAGAACGGCAAGAAAGAAGCTTTAAAGGTTTTAATCAAAGTTCCCAGGCACTCGCCGACCTGAGTGTAAACAAATAGAGAACGTTAGTTCAAAAATGAAATTGCAGAACACAAACAATTCACAGACATGTCAAGAAACATAACCTGATCAAACACTTCCTCCTCCTGCTCATTTTCTTCTTTGAGTAGTTCTCCTTCATCAGCATCAAAATCTTCTGCTTTTGTTCTCTCTGATCTGTCTCTTTTCCTGGTTGCACTGGCTATAATAACATTCTTAATCTCATCCGAAATAGCTCTTACTTGATTCTCATCAAGAAGACATCCAGAAAGCTGTTCAGTGAAAGTAAGGTCAGTGAGAAATCTGGTAAAGCAAACTCTCTAGAAGTCAAGGAACAATTAAATGTGTGCCATACAGAACTGACTAACTAGGTAACATCGTACAGATGATGGCTCAAGTGTTGATCCATTCAAAAGAATCTATGCTTTGACACAATAAATAAGAAAAATTAATTTATCTCTTGCTACACGCTAATCCATAAACTGTGATAAGTACCTAGGTACTTTCATACAAATGGTGTATTTGGCTTGTCGTACGAGGTTTTTCTTACAAAACAGCCAAGACTAGATAGACGGGACTCAGCAAACCCTACTTTGCAAGACGGATGTACACCAAGCACCTTTTCTGAGTGTTAACACTCGGCAAAGGCTTTGCCGAGCGGATATGGGCTACCGTCGAGTGCTCCTAGTACTCGGCAAATACCGGGATTCCAGTAGTGGTATGTGTGTTTGTGCTCATCAAAACCAAAAATAAGAGATGCGGTAGAGAAGATGGCAACAAGTAAACATATTGCCTTCAGTTTGAAGGAGTCAAAATTTACTTGAAATGCACATGTCACCAACTTTATGGAACTACTGACACTAACAACTTCCACCAATATATAATATGAAGTGATATGTAAGTTAATGAAGACTAAAATATGTCAATCTTCCAACAGTCATCACATTAAGTAGTGTTACTCCCCCCTGTTCCTCAGCATTCCTGAGACGGACTAACAATTTGGTTCCCACAACAGCACAATAGACAAACAGAGTGTAAGGGTGGGTTATCCAAACTGAGAAGAACTTTATGATATAAGGAGTTCCTAATACCATATGGAGCATATAAATCTAGCCCTAGTTAGGGAGTTGTGGAGGACCCTAGCAATCAAACTGCTTAAATCAAACAGTAATGTTGGACATCATATCAGGCTATTTCAGAAAGCCTTCAATCGGTTATATACTTATATGTTATTTGGAAGCCCGCAAGTAGTCATCAATATGGAAATACTAAATTCGTTTAATGCTTCCCTCCACCACAATTTTTTGTGTATCAGTCGAGACATGCAAATTTCACAATTACCAGTTACAATCTAGGACCTAAGCACACTCACTCTAACATGAACAAAGTGACACAACCCACCAAGTGCTGTGCTGCCCCCCCCCCCCCCCCCCAAAAAAAAGCTGAAGGACAGGAGGATACTCCTTCCAAAATGCACAAGTGACCAGACCAACAGATCACCAAGTATTACACCAGTGCACTGCCATAATATGATCAGAAAACAGAACAGACCTGCATGCACTCATTTAAGGAATCCAGCATGGATGAGCACATTTCAGTTTCCGGCTCCTGTATGGTAGATGGATGCAAGAAATTCCAGCTGTTAGCATTTGGTAAGAGTGTAAAACAAACCAATGTTATCATGAACTTCGGGACAAGGTTATGCAAAGACCTTGTGCAGCGCTTCAACCAGAGCTGGAATTATGAAATCAGACAATTGTTTAACGTAAGACTCATCGCGTCCTGGAGCCTGCCCCTTCTCAACAGCCAATTTTGCCGAACGTAACAGTTCAGGCATAGCTGCATAATTGTTGCAAAAATTGTTAAAAGAAACACACAAAATCTAAAAGAAAATAAATGTAGACCATCAAAGTACCTGCAACAGCAGCTCTTCTCACTTCCTCATGGAAGTAAAACTTAAGCAGAGGGACCAATGTAGGAGCAACCTGCATGGAAATTTGTTCCAATCACGCCCGCCGCTCATCAGAAGTTAAAAAATCAGACAATTGCTTTGATAAACGACTGAACGGGATAATAAACCTGATCAATCCATGGGAAGAAACCCTCCTTGAGCTCATCAGCATAGCAACACAGCATGTTGCAAGCTGTTGCTTTCTCTTCCAGCACACTAGTTCGAATTCCAATTCTTTTGTCACCAAGTGTGATTGTTTCAATGCTGTATGAAATACCAAAAATCAGCGGTGCTATTGCAAAATTAATACGCAGTTAAAAGCAAAAGCAAAGGGGATAGGGGGTTAACATTCTCACAGATGGTGTACAAACAAATCAAAGCATATAAACATTGCATGAACACGATAGCATATGTAACTGCAACCACTAATTCATGGATTATGTGGATACTGGGGATATAAACAAACACAGAAGTTGTGCAAAAGACTACATATGGAGAGCCATACACTCTTGAACCAGAAGGAGAACCGCAAAGTGCAAGTTTTATCCCTTTTTTGTAAAGGCTTTTGTAAGTAGTATTCAATACAAATAAACCTGTTACTATTTTCAGAAGACTAAATTAAGCATGTCGACAGCCTATATGGTGGTTTTCCGCATCAAGGGAGTCAACTTTTAGTGCAGTGGATTTCCCAAAAGAATTATTGAGAAGGTAACACAAACCTATCATCATCTGATTCTATTTCATCATCTGATTCAGCTGAAGTAATTGTGACATCAGGCTTCAGCTGAGCAGACTGAAGCAGTGGTGGCATAACAACATGCATGTATGGAAGAAAATCCTGTCCAAGACATTTGCATAGCCTGGCCCAAGCCTGTCACATGCAGGGAGATGGTTATAAAAATTCAAAATGCAATTACACTCAATTTCCTACTTTGAAGCATACCTGCAACATGTAGCTGGTTATCGGATCATCTGTTTCCATTGGAGTTCCTTGCAAAGCCATAAGCACTTCCATGACCTGCAAATTATCAGGTAAATTAGGAACAGTAAGCCTCGGGGGAAAATACAGCCATTCCAACAAAATGATGTCCAGCAGAAACTCCAGTAGGATATATGACTGTCCACTATAAAATTAGAAAAGAAAGGAGATACTAACCTGCTTGGCATCATCCCTAAATTTATCCTTGCCTACAGCCATTCCAACAAGACTTATACACTCCATGGACTTGGCACGGAGCATCCTGTTAGACTTGTCAGTTGCATTCATTAAAATAGCTTTCAGGTACGGCATAACAGCATCATAGTATTTCTTGAAGTGGTCCTGGAAAACAAAGTGTATCATATATAACATAATGTTATGAAGTCATCATGATCAATTAGCTATAAATCATTTAAAAAGTGTTACAGCCATTAAAGGTTTGAACGTAGCTGTTAACTTCCAAACAAGCTGTTACCTGTGATGAATCAGCTACTGATGCTAAAGCTGTCAATGCTCCCTCCTGCACCATTTGCTTACCATTCTGAAAACAACATGAAAGGTTAGCATATTTTCTACCTGTACAAACAGTGACACTAGGGAACTTAGATGCATACCTGAAGAAGAACAAGTAATTTGCTCACGATTCCATCGAGGTACGGTGTCAGAATTTCGGGCGTGCAATTCTCGCTGAAATTCAAGATTGCAGATGCAGCATGTGCCTGTCAAGAAAGATAGTAGGCACAATAAATTAATATCAGATTAGTAATTAAACCCTAATATGCATAGTACACATAGGGGTGCAAAATTTCTTGGCAATAACAGAAGTACAATGAAATTCAAAAAAGTGATAGCACAATGCAAGCAAAACATTAAACAGAAGCAGCTTCAAAAGCACAGTAAACTAAACACCAGACTTAGTGAGTAAATATAGTACTGCATGCAGGCCCTGTGCTTAATAATTTCTCTGTTGCACCCAGAAACAGTTTCTCTGTTTATACGAAATCCAGTCAGGTTATTCATGGGAAAATATTCAGGAAACTATTAAAAAAATAATGATGTTAATCAAGATGGAATACAAAGGGGCCAGCCAACCAGAAAACATAGGATAGGGCCAAAATTTGGAATTTTATATGAAATTTATTAATCAATCAGCTTATTTACAGGTTAGGAGCATGCTTCACGATAGTTGTGTGAGACACATTTCCTAGAGATGCTTCACTACATAGACTTCATAAGAACCATTCGGAAAGTAAATGTCAAAGCATCTAGGGCTCCTTTGATTCAAAGGAATTTTATAGGATTTCTGGTGGATTGAAATCCTTAGTATTCTTTCCTATGTTGATCCTTTGATTTATAGGATTGGATTCCATAGGAATTTTTCCTATGGAATTTTTTGTACTACATTTCATAGGAAATTTAACATCCACTCCAACCTCTTTTTATAATTCCTTTGTTTTTCCTGTGACATCAAACATTCATTGCTAATCCTATAGGATTCAAGTGGGCATGGCACTCCAACCCTATACTTCTCCTATTCCTTCATTTTCAAAATCCTACGAATCAAACAGGCCCCTAATGTACAACAGATAGCAGAAAAACCAGGAAAATACAAAGGAAATTTATGTTTTTGTTACATATCTCAACAATGATAATGAAACACCTAATAATTTGTCACAACTAGAATGAATTCTTTATCTAATGAAGAACGTCTGGAGCTTAAAGTATGTTTCTTACATCTCAATGCACTATATTTCTACTGAGATAATCTCAGCCACATAAGCACTTGAAACCATTAAAAACTCGTTATAAACGAAAACAAGGATTTTCAGAGTTTCATGCTAGTATTTCAACACTTGCCTGCACCCGTGGATTCTGAAAATCGTCCATGGCGTTAGCCAATGCAGGCAGCACCTTCTGGTGGTACTGAACCTGCAAGTCTGGGCCCAAATCTGTAGACAGCTGACCAATGGCATTGATTGCAGCCCACCGCACACGAGGATGAGGGTGTTGGAATCCATTCAGTATCATCGAAACCACCTGCTCCAAGTTTTTAAGCATAACCTGACGGCAACAAACAGCAACTGGTGAGGAGATGATCTACTTTGGTTATTTCCTACTTGCAAAAATGATAGAACCAAACACATTTTTGTGGCCTAACGCTAGCGAAAATGTTTTATAGGCATGGCAAGTCAGAATTTGCAGTTGCTTGTAAACAAGGGATCAAGGTAAAAGTATGGCATCCACTATCTTGTTTCCATATTTCTTATTTCATTTAGAATTCAACGATGTAAATGAATTGATATATCTTTTAAGCATTTCAACAAGGTGATGAAGTAACAAATTATTGCAAAGGTAATCAAAAGGCCAAAGTTCTTAGGCTAACCTTTGCACATCCTTCTGCAATCTGTGCAAGCGTGATGAGTGCAGCATGGTGCTTCTGCCACTCTGGAGCAGAAAGATATTGTGGAAGCAGCTCAGATGCAATCGGCACAACTGCATTCCCACCAATGGCAATGGCAAGACGGTCAAGGCACTCCTGCGCCACTCCATAGTTGTTCCCTTCACCTGCATCTTCATCCTCAGTTTCGGCAGTGTGCCAGGCAGGGTCATCCTCTACATCAAGCAACATCTGCATAAGTACTTGGAAGAGCCTGCCAACAAACTGTGGGAGCCGGCGCATCATTCCTGGTGCACGCTCCCTGGCCTCAGCAAGAGTAATCACAAACTCGACAGCCAGGTGTCTAGTTCCATCCTCCAACTGTGCAGCTTCAGCTATTTGCAGCATCGCTCCTGCCACATCGGCAATCTGTCGCCGGAGGAACCTTGGCTCTGCACCAGCGAGCTCCACAAGCAGCTCCAGTGCCTCCTGTGCAGATGCCTCCTGGGACGAATTCAGGCAATCCGTGAGCGCCCTCATCATCGCAGGCAGCAAGTCCTGCATCTTATCTCTGTCCGCGTTAGTGGGCAGGCACTGAACGAGATTAACGGCGGCGCTCAGCGCGGCGATGCGAACATCAGGCGACGTCGGGTGCGCCAGGGCAGATGCTAGAAGGTTGTGGATGGTCATCAAATGGTCGAGAAGAGATTCGGCGATGTAATCCGCGAGGCGGGCGAAGATGAGCAGCGCCGACTCCTGCAGGTTGGGCGCCTCGGGGGTGGAGGCCGCGCGGAAGAGGAACGGCAGCAGCTCGGCCCATGTGTTCTCCGGGAGGAGGAGCGTGGCGAGCTCGGATATGGCGTCGCAGACCTTCTTGGCGATGGGCTTGGGGGGGTCGGACTGGAGCGCGGCGAGGAGGTGGGCCTTGAGCGCGGCCTGGCCGTCGGGGGAGAGGAGGGGCCAGAGCGGGGGCGGCGCGGCGGAGGAGGAGTCGGAGGAGGCCGTCGGGGAGAGGAGCTTGCGGAGGAGGACGGCGGCCATGGCGCGGAGCTCGGCGGGGGTGGCCGGCGCTGCGAGCGAGGAGGCGAGGCGCAGCGCGAGGGGCTCCGGGTGGGAGCCGCGGAGGCGGTGGAAGGCGGCCTCGGCGGCGGCGCGGTCGGCGTTGGAGGCCGACATGAGCGTGGAGAGCAGCGCGTCGAACGCCGCCGGGTCGCCGCCCAGCAGCGCCGCGGCCGCGGCCTGGTCTTCGGCGGACGCCATCGGATCGGGCGCGGGCCGAGGCGGCGGCGGCGGCGGGGCGGCTGGCTAGGGTTTTGCGGGAGGAGGCGGCGGGAATGTGGAGGGGAGGGTGGACAGGGGACGGGCGGGGGAGAGACTCGGGATGGGTTTAATAATATATGGGTAGGGTTTGGGGAGGTGCGGCTCGGGGGCAGGGGCGGGTGGGACAGAGGCAGAAGGAGACGAGAACGGAGGGAAGGGGTTTGGTTTGGTTTGGTTTGGTTGGGCGGGGGCGGGTCGAGCTGGATTGGGTCCGGGAGGGAGGGAATTCAGGTTTTGGGTTCGCGGGATTCCTTGCTCCTGTCTGCCTTGCCGCTTTTGATTATTCCGTCCATTTTATGTCGACTCGCGTCGGAGATGATTTCGTTCGTTCATTCCTTCGCTTTGCTTCTCCATCCAGGTCGCGCCGGGTTCTGGGTTGTTTTACTACTGGCAGCGAGGCCGCTGTGCTGTGCGCGAGGTGAGCTGGGGATGGAATGGAAGGGAGTGATTGGCCATTGATGGGTACAGGCAGGCGGCCAGGTTCCATCGCGCACAGCGTCATGATTGATCGCGTGGTGGGTGACAGGGAACACAACTGGCGCCTCCTAGGTGGCTAGCTTTGGGGATTTCTTTGACTACCTGGTTTTTTTTCAGCTTTTTCTATGTGGTGCTTTTTTTTGGCACGAGAAGGCTAAATTGGTTTGCTGTCAATACTGCAAGTCTAAAATTTGGCTATCAAAAACGGTTCTTGTCAATCTCTAGAATAGTTTTCAATTTTGACGGCTTTTGGTTTGGTGAAATGTTGGCACCAAAACAATTAGCCTTGAGATCCTCTCACGTTGTCGAGACTACGGTGGAGGGACGTCCAATTCACATTGTTGTCTGTGCGCCATCAAGTAGCACCAAGCAACCCCGTGGATACAAGACGTACTTGGGCCTGGAAGTTATTTTGCCCCGGTGTTGGTGTTTTGTATCAGCAGTGCTGTCGAGCGACGATGTATTTGCTCGGTGGGGCATGCGAGTGGCGGATCAAGACAGTGAGGCACAGGGCGGGGGGTTTACCTAGGTTCAGGCCCTCTAGGAGGAGGTGATACCCTACTCGTGCCTCAAGTTGTTTATATTTCTTTCGTCGAGGATCGTGAGGATCATTGAAGACTTGTGGCGCACGAGTTATAAGCTCTATTCCTGCAGGCGGAGACAACTGGCTTGGGTGTCTTGGGTGGTTCTCTATATCTCTAGGGTTTTCTTCCCGACTGTCTTATATCTTTGATAGAGTTGGGGGTACATCATTCACCTAATGGGCTAAGGCCAACCCTATGGAGCCCACAAGCTCTCGGGGTCTCTTCGTCCTTCTAGTTACTGAATCGTCTGTCCTTCTCCTCCGGGCCCACTCTGAGTGGAAGTAGGATGTTTCCCTCATCAGTAGCCCCCCCCCCCCCAGTTTCACGAGTCCTTCATGCCGGGAAGCAGTGCAGGACTTCTTAAGGTCCCGCAAAAAAAGAATGCAGGCGAGAATGAGATGTGATAGTTGATCATCGCTTTCCTTCAAGGCGGAGATGCTCTGGAGGTTTTTGAGCTACTTCGGGAAAAGCTCGGCAACATTCGATGGCTCCAACGGGTGGGATTCCAGCTACTGGCCCATTGTAGGGCATACCACGAAATCGGTTCGAGTTCTGGGTGACACTTGTTGGATCAAGATTGTTGGTCCCAGCTTGTGCCCCGGAGGTTCGCACCAACATTTTTTTCATCAACCGAGCTCCTAATCACAAAGTCGATGCCCCTTGATTGGGGTACACCTCCCGACTCCAGAGGGCATGTTTGTGACCACCCTTCATCTGTGTGTACTTAGACAAATTCGACTATGTTCGATATTACAAAGAGATAACAGGGTGTTGGCGATGATGATGATGAAGATCGATGATGGAGCCTCCTTGATCCGATTGATAGTTTGGTGGTGCCCTTCTGCTACTTCCTATTTTGGGTCCCTTCCAAAGGTGAGGCTCTTGGGTTTTGGAGGGTGGTTCTGGTATCTCTGTTCGTCTTTTACTAGATTCAAAAATACGACGTTGAAGTATGATACCTTACTTGCATTTTTCTGAGTTTATATGAATTTGCATAAAATATTAGAATGTTTAGAAAACATCACCTACATGTGCATGTCAGTTTTATCCATGAAAAATTATTGTCTATACCTTTTTAGGTTTAATAACATTAATGCATCAATAATCTCAGATAGTTTAAACGATATTTTTGTCCTGAATGCAAGTAACATGCACATAAAGGTAATATTTTTTGAATATTTTAATATATTATTTGCATTTTTGGGGGGGTTCATATGAATTTTCCAAGTATTGTTTAAATGGTCAAAGTGCATTTGGGTGACCTTTGAGGCAAATCTAAGGACAAAACTGAGCATGGTCAAAAAGTAAGGGCAAATCCCGTGGGTAGTGCTGAGTAAACAGGCAATTTCTCGATTAAATTAAATCAGGAAATAATCATGATCATATCATTGACATAATTAACAAAACACTGATTACAAACCAGATAAGCACATATCACACAAACAGTAGACACATCTACACATAATACTAGTACGGCTAACACAGAGATAAATAGGAAAGGGACAAACATGTTATACCCTCCAGTCGGCAGGCAGAAGCCAAGGCGGCAGCGTCCTCAGTCGCCTTCTTCTCGGCTTTGAGTTTCTTGGTGGTGGCACGGTCGGCTTCGTTGGCGCTGGACATGGTGATGACGTAGACGATGCAGCGGACGTGGACGAATGGCAGTGAGAAGTCGTGTAGGAGACGCTCCACAAGAACCTAATCGCCCCTCTCTCGTACTAGATTCGGAGAGGCAGAGTTTTCAAGGCCTGCTCTCCCGTCAACCGTGTACGCCGTGGACGGGATGGGGTCACCGGCGGCAGCAACAGCCAAAGGAACGACAGTGGGCTGATATGTCTCCATCGTATCTACTTTCCTAACGCTTTTGCTCTTGTTTTGGACTCTAATTTGCATGATTTAAATGAAACTAACCCGGACAGACGCTCTTTTCAGCAGAACTACCATGGTGTTGTTTTGTGTGCAGAAATAAAAGTTCTTAGTTTTGGACGAAACTTTTTGAAGAATTATTTTGGAATAAATAAAAAATACTGGAACCAAGACCCACTGGAGGGGGGGCTAGTTGCCCACAAGGCACCAGGGCGCGCCACCCCCCTTTGGCGCGCCCTGGTGGGTAGTGGGGCCCACGAGTCCCTGCTGACCCTAATTCTGATGCTGTAAAATCATATTTTTTCCAGAAAAAATAGGGAGGAAGTTTCATCGCGTTTTACGATACGGAGCCACCGCCACCTCCTGTTCTTCATCAGGAGGCCAGATCTGGAGCCCGTTCGGGGCTCCGGAGAGGGGGATATTCGGTCTTCTTCATCACCAACCATTCTCCATCACCAATTTCATGATGCTCACCGCTGGGAGTGAGTAATTCCTTCATAGGCTCGCTGGTCGGTGAGGAGTTGGATGAGATTCATCATGTAATCAAGTTAGTTTTGTTAGGGTTTGATCCCTAGTATCCACTATGTTCTGAGATTGATGTTGCTATGACTTTGCTATGCTTAATGCTTGTCACTAGGGCCCGAGTGCCATGATTTCACATCTGAACCGTTTATGTTTTCACCATTGTATCTATGTTCTTGATCCAATCTTGCAAGTCATATGCACCTATTACGTGTTATGATCTGTAAACCCCAAGGTGACAATAATTGGGATACTTTCCGATGATGACCATAGTTTGAGGAGTTCGTGTATTCACTATGTGTTAATGTTTTGTTCCGGTTCTCTATTAAAAGAAGGCCTTAATATCCCTTAATTTCCTTATGGACCCTGCTGCCATGGGAGGGTGGGACAAAAGATGCCATGCAAGTTCTTTTCCATAAGCACGTATGACTATTTACGGAATACATGCCTACGTTATATTTATGAACTGGAGCTAGTTATGTGTCGCCCTAGGTTATGACCATTATATGATGAATATCATCGAACGAATTCACCGATCCAATGCCTACGAATTTTTCACATATTGTTCTTGCTAAGTTACTATTGTTATTGCTACTGTTACAACTGCTACAAAATTGTTACTGTTGTTACCGTTATCGTTGCTATCGTTACTACTACTATCAAGCTATCATATTACTGTGCTACTGATCACTTTTGCTGCAGATATTTAATCTCCAGGTGTGGCTGAATTGACAACTCAACTACTAATACTTACAAATATTCTTTGTCTTCCCTTGTGTCGAATCTATAAACTTGGGTTGAATACTCTACCCTCAAAAACTGTTGCGATCACCTATACTTGTGGATAATCAAGACCTTTTTCTGGCACCGTTGCCGGGGAGCATAGCTATATTTATCGAGTCACTTGGGATCTATATCTATTTATCGATATGAAGAATCTGAAAGATTCCAGAACCAAGATTTTTTCCTCTAAGACGAGGGGAGGTAAGGAACTGTCATCTAGTTGTGTACTTGATTCACCTTCTGTTCTGAATAGACTTGCAACACCACCACCATCTATTAATTCTAATATGTCGCAAGTTATTGATGATGCTACTTCTGCTATGAATGATGCTTATGATGATGCTAGTACCTTGCTTGATGATAATGTGTCACTAGGTGAATTTCTTAACGAACAACTTGCTAGAGCTAAAGATATTGAGAATGCTGAAACTGATGAAGTCTTTGAAACTGAAAACTATGAAACACCTATTAGACCTAGCTCTCGCAGATTTGAATTGCCTAAGATACCTGAGGGTTAAGTTATGGATGGAGAAGTAGCTCGAGATTTTCTTGCTTGTAACGATAGAGATGATCTTAAGAAATTACTAGTCAAGTTGAAAGGAAAATCTTTGAATGCTAGAATGAAGTGTGATCCTAAATTTGCACTTCACCTGCCTTTGTTACCGATAAGGATTATGAATTCTCTGTCTATCCAGAGTTAATTACTTTGGTTGAATCTGATCCTTTTCATGGCTATGAAACTGAAACTGTTGTGGCACATCTTACTAAACCAAATGATATAGCCACCCTTTTTGCTCAAGATGAGAAAATTTGCTACTACTATATTCTCAAGTTATTTCCGTTCTCACTAAAGGATGAAGCTACGATATGGTATAATACTCTTGCTCCTATTTCTGTGCGTAGCCCCCAAGATATGATTTATTACTTCTTTGAAAAATATTTTCCTGCTCATAAGAAACAAGCTACCTTACAGAAAGTATTTAACTTTGTGCAAATTGAAGAAGAGAGTCTCCCACGAGCTTGGGGCGACTTCTCCAATTACTTAATGCTCTGCCTGGTCATCCTCTTAAGAAAAATGAAATACTTGATATCTTCTATAATGGACTAACTGATGCTTCTAGGGACTTCCTAGATAGTTGTGTTAGTTGTGTTTTCAGGGAACGAACTGTTGAATAAGCCGAGGAATTATTGTATAACATATTGAAGAATTGTGATGATTGGACTCTTCCTGAACCACCGCCTAACCCACTCCAAAGAAGAGGGGTATCTTATTTCTCTGTCCTGAAGATATGCAAGAGTCAAAGAAATGTATGAAGAAAAAAGGTATTAAAGCTGAAGATGTTAAGAATTTACCACCTATTGAAGAAATACATGGACTTGACACACCACCACTGCAGGTGGTAGAGGTAAATTCTTTATTAAAGTTTGATGAAGGTGACATCCCTTATAATAAACATCCTAGTCAATGCTTATATGAATTTGACAATTACGTTATGAAGCAAGATCACATCAATGCAAATGTTATGAAACAACTAAAACAAAATTCTGATATGATTGCTTGCTTAAGTGACTTGTTATTTAAAATCAGTAATGATGTTAGAGGTCTAGGAAAACATGCCTCTATGGTCCAAACCTAGTTAGAACAAATTGCTAAATCTCAAAGAGAATTGCTTAGTGAAATGAACAACAATGTGAATGATTATGCTGTTAAAGTAGCAACTAGAGGAGGTATAATGACTCAAGAACCACTTTATCCCGAGGGACACCCCAAAAGAGTTGAACAAGACTCTCAAAGAATTAATATTGATGCACCTAGTCTTTCTAAAGGAAGAAGAAAAAGAAAAATTATAGGAGTTTGCATACCTCTAGTGAACCTAAAATTGAAAACCCACCCGAAGATGATAATGATGTCTCTATCTCTGATGCTGAAACCCAAACTGGTAGTGAACATTCACCTAGTGATACTGAAAATGAAAATGATGGTGTTCATGAAGATGCTCAACCAGGCAATGATAAAGAACCATATAACGATGTTGAGATAGAGACTGATGTTGATCTTGATAACCCACAACCTAAAAATAAATGATATGATAAAAGAGACTTTGTTGCTAGAAAACATGGTAAAGAAAGAGAGCCATGGGTTCAGAAACCCATGCCCTTTCCACCCAAACCATCTAAGAAAAAATATTATGAAGAATTTGAACGATTTGCTGAAGTGCTTAGGCCAGTCTTTTTGCGCACTCGTTTAACTGATATTTTAAAGATGGCCCCTTATGCTAAATACATGAAAGAAATTGTTACTAATAAAAGAAAAATACATGAAGCTGAAATCTCCACCATGCTTGCTAATTATTCTTTCAAGGATGGAGTACCTAAAAAACTTGGAGATCCAAGAATACCAACTATACCATGCTCTATTAAAAGTAATTATGTCAAAACTGCTTTATTTGGTTTAGGAGCTGGTTAGTGTTATGTCTTTCTCTTTATATAAAAGACTTGATTTGAATAAACTCACACCTGCTGAGATATCATTGCAAAATGGCTGACAAATCAACTGCCATACCTATCGGTATTTGTGAGGATGTGCCCGTTGTTGTTGCAAATGTTACTATCTTAACAGACTTTGTTATACTTGAGATGCCCGAGGACGATAACATGTCGATTATCCTTGGTAGGCCCTTTTTGAATACTGCAGGGGCTGTTATTGATTGCAGTAAAAGCAAGGTCACTTTTCATATTAATAGTAATCAGCATACGATGCATTTTCCAAAGAAATAATTTCAAGTGAATGGTATTAAAGTTATTGAAAAATCTCCAACAATTACTATTGGTAGTTTTTAACTCCCTTTACCTACTGCCAAGAAGAAATATGAAATACATATTATTGGGGATATGCATATTCCCGTTGAGGTAACTTAGTGTTTTGCGAAAGTTCTTCGGGTTCATGTTAATCGAAAGTGATTGTTAATAAGACTTGATCAACCTTATTAATGGACTGTTTTCGAGAGGCATGTGATCGATGAATTTAGTAAGCACAACCTTTTGTACCCACTTTTTGTTTTCTGTTTTTCTTAGTTAAATAAAATAAAATGCCATGTTTATCATGTTTTCCTGAATTTTCCGTGGAATAAAAAAGTGGTCAAAAAAAAGTGCCCAGAATGACCTGAAATTTCAACATGATTTTTTCCTGAATATTTGAGAATTTTTGGCACAAATAACATCATGAGGGGGTGCCCCTGGTGCCCAAGGCACCAGGGCCCGCAAGCTACCCCAGGCGCGCCATGGTGGGTAGTGGGCCCCACATGCCCCCCTCACTTATCCCTTTATCCCAAGTCATCACCTACCTCCAGAAAAAATTCACTCCAACTCTCTTTCTCTCGTGTTCTTGTCTCAAACACGCGGATTTCGATCTCTTTGCTCGAAGCTCCATTTTCGAAACTGTTTTGGGGGATTGCTACTTGAATTTTTTTCATAGGATAAGACGAGTATCTTTTGAAAGTTTTCCTCCAAAAAGAATGCCAAGGGAGTCATTGGGGAATCATCGGACAACGACCTTAACACTGCGAGAACGACGGAGGTGCGGCCGTGCGAATGGCCACATAATGCCTTCATGGACGAGGTCGGGTTCCATCAAGAGTTTGCACCGGGCCGACTAACATCCTCGTAGATGAGTGTGACCAATACCACCTCCTCACGAACTCCTTTGTGCCAAAAAAATATTTTTTGAATAGGCATGAACCTCTTGCAGTGCGGTTTAATTTATATTCTGAAACTCGTTAGATACCGCTCACTGAATTTTGTGAAATATGTTTGATTCCCACTGATGGGGAATTAAGAGAGCCTAAACCGGTAGAGTTTGAGGACTTCCTCCTCACTTTGACAGTGGGTGAGGAAAAAGACGTGCCGAAAGCCACCGCCACTAGTTTGCAGTTTCCCGCTATGCGTTACTTTGCCTTATTCAACGTGAAGTGTTTGTCTGCTAGGGAGAAGGGCGGTATACTTTGTGCTCCTGAGCTCGCTATTTTACGCCGTGCACTTCACAATGATCACACCTTTAACTTAGGGGCTATTGTTGCACGTCATCTGCACCTTAATAGAACTAAGGGCAAAATCCATGGTGGTATTTATGTTGGGGAACGTAGCAGAAATTCAAATTTTTCCTACGTGTCACCAAGATCTATCTATGGAGAAACCAGCAATGAGGGGAAGGAGAGTGCATCTACATACCCTTGTAGATCGCTAAGCGGAAGCGTTCAAGAGAACGGGGTTGATGGAGTCGTACTCGTCGTGATCCAAATCACTGATGATCCTAGTGCCGAACGGACGACACCTCCGCGTTCAACACACATGCAGCCCGGTGACGTGTCCCATGCCTTGATCCAGCAAGGAGAGAGGGAGAGGTTGGGGAAGACTCCATCCAGCAGTAGCATGACGGCGTGGTGGTGGTGGAGGAGCGTGGCAATCCTGTAGGGCTTCGCCAAGCACCGCGGGAGAGGAGGAGTACTTGGGAGAGGGGAAGGGCTGCGCCAGAACTTGGGGTGCGGCTGCCCTCCCACCCCTCCACTATTTATAGGTGGGGAAAGAGGGGGCCGGCCCCCTTAGATCCCATATAGGGTTGGGGGCGGCGCCAAGGGGGGAGGAGTGCCTCCCAAGTCAAGTGGAGGCCCTCCCCCTTAGGGTTTCCCCCTTCCCATGCGCATGGGCCTTGGGGGGTGTGTTGCCCCTGGCCCATTAAGGCTAGGGCGCCCCCCTACAGCCCATGCTACTGTATTGGACGTGGTGGAACAATTTCCGGACCTCCGGACCCCTCCAGAATCCTGCGGAACCTTCTAGAAGCTTCCCGGTACAATACCGGAAAAACCCAAACTTTTCCCGGAAGCCAAACAACAACTTTCCATATATAAATCTTTACCTCCGGACCATTTCGGAACTCCTCGTGACGTCCGGGATCTCATCCGGGACTCCGAACAACATTCCGTAACCACATACAAACTTCCTTTATAACCCTAGCGTCATCGAACCTTAAGTGTGTAGACCCTACGGGTTTGGGAGACATGTAGACATGACCGAGATGTTCTCCGATCAATAACCAACAGCGGGATCTGGATACCCATGTTTGCTCCCACATGTTCCAGGATGATCTCATCGGATGAACCACGATGTCAAGGACTCAATCAATGCCGTATACAATTCCCTTTGTCTAGCGGTATTGTACTTGCCCGAGATACGATCGTCGGTATACCGATACCTTGTTCAATCTCGTTACCGGCAAGTCTCTTTACTCGTTCCGTAACACATCATCCCGCGATCAACTCTTTGATCACATTGTGCACATTATGATGATGTCCTATCGAGTGGGCCCAGAGATACCTCTCCGTCACACGGAGTGACAAATCCCAGTCTCGATTCGTGCCAACCCAACAGACACTTTCAGAGATACCTGTAGTGCACCTTTATAGCCACCCAGTTACGTTGTGACGTTTGGTACACCCAAAGCATTCCTACGGTATCCGGGAGTTGCACAATCTCATGGTCTAAGGAAATGATACTTGACATTAGAAAAGCTTTAGCATACAGACTACGATCTTTGTGCTAGGCTTAGGATTGGGTCTTGTCCATCACATCATTCTTCTAATGATGTGATCCCGTTATCAACGACATTCAATGTCCATGGTCAGGAAACCGTAACCATCTATTGATCAACGAGCTAGTCAACTAGAGGCTTACTAGGGACATGGTGTTGTCTATGTACCCACACATGTATCTGAGTTTCCTATCAATACAATTATAGCATGGATAATAAACGATTATCATGAACAAGGAAACATAATAATAACTAATTTATTATTGCCTCTAGGGCATATTTCCAACAGTCTCCCACTTGCACTAGAGTCAATAATCTAGTTCACATCGCCATGTGATTAACACTCACAGGTCACATCGTCATGTGACCAACACCCAAGAGTTTACTAGTGTCACTAAACTAGTTCACATCATCATGTGATTAAGACTCAATGAGTTCTGGGGTTTGATCATGTTTTGCTTGTAAGAGAGGTTTTAATCAATGGGTCTGCAACATTCAGATCCGTATGTACTCTGCAAATCTCTAGGTCATATTGTAAATGATGCTTCCACGCTCCACTTGGAGCTATTCCAAATGGTTGCTCCACTATATGTATCCGGTTTGCTACTCAGAGTCATTCGGATAGGTGTTAAAGCTTGCATCGACGTAACTCTTTACGTCGAACTCTGTATCACCTCCATAACCGAGAAACACATCCTTATTCCTCTAAGGATAATTTTGACCGCCATCTGGTGATCCACTCCTTGATCACCTTTGTACCCTCTTGCTAGACATGTGGCAAGGCACACATCAGGTGCGGTACTCAGCATGGCATACAGTATAGAGCCTATGACAAAAGCATAGGGGACGACCTTCGTCCTTCCTCTTTCTTCTGCCGTGGTCGAGCTTTAAGTCTCAACTTCATACCTTACAACTCAGGCAAGAACTCCTTCTTTGACTGATCCATCTTGAACACCTTCAAGATCATGTCAAGGTATGTGCTCATTTGAAAGTACCATTAAGCGTTTTTGATCTATCCTCATAGATCTTGATGCTCAATGTTCAAGTAACTTAATCCAGGTTTTCCCTTGAAAACTCCTTTCAATCAACCCTTTATGCTTTCTAGAAATTCTACATCATTTCTGATCAACAATATGTCAACAACATATACTCACCAGAAATTCTGTAGTGCTCCCACTCACTTCTTTGGAAATACAAGTTTCTCATAAACTTTGTATAAACCCAAAATCTTTGATCATCTCATACAGGTGTACATTCCAACTCCGAGATGCTTACTCTAGTCCTTAGAAGGATCGCTGGAGCCAGCATACCTTTTATCATCCTTAGGATCGACAAAACCTTTCTGATTGTATCACATACAACCTTTCCTTACGAAGACTGGTAAGGAAACTCGTTTTGACATCCATCTGCCAGATTTCATAAATGCAGCTAATGCTAACATGATTCCGACGGACTTAATCATCGCTACGGATGAGAAAATCTCATCGTAGTCAACTCCTTGAACTTGTGAAAAACTCTTCGCCACAAGTCGAGCTTCACAGATGGTGACATTACCATCCATGTCCGTCTTCTTAAAGATCCATTTATCATAATGGCTTGCCAATCATTGGGCAAGTCCACCAAAGTCCATGCTTTGTTCTGATACATGGATCCTATCTCGGATTTCATGGCTTCTAACCATTTGTTGGAATTTGGGCCCACCATTGCTTCTCCATAGCTCGTAGGTTCATTGTTGTCTAGCAACATGACCTTCAAGACAGGATTACTGTACCACTCTAAAGTAGTATGCATCCTTGTCACCCTACGAGGTACGGTAGTGACTTGATCCGAAGTTTCATGATCACTATCATAAGCTTCTCCTTCAATTGGTGTAGGTGCCACAGGAACAACTTCCTGTTCCCTGCTACACACTAGTTGTAGTGACGGTTCAATAACCATATCAAGTCTCCACCATCCTCCCACTCAACTTTCCGAGACAAACTTTTCCTCGAGAAAGGACCCGATTCAAGAAACAATCCCTATTGCTTTCGGATCTGAATTAGGAGGTATACCCAACTGTTTTGGGTGTCCTATGAAGATGCATTTTATCCGCTTTGGGTTCAAGCTTATCAACCTGAAACTTTTTCACATAAGCATTGCAGTCCCAAACTTTTAAGAAATGACAACTTAGGTTTCTCAAACCATAGTTCAAACGGTGTCATCTCAACGGAATTACGTGGTGCCCTATTTGAAGTGACTTTGGTTGTCTCTAATGCCTAACACATAAACGATAGTGGTAATTCGATAAGAGACATCATGGTACGCACCATATCCAATAGGGTGCAACTATGATGTTCGGACACACCATCACACTATGGTGTTCCAGGCGGTATTAATTGTGAAACAATTTCCACAATGTCTTAATTGTGTGCCAAACTCGTAACTCAGATACTCATCTCTATGATCATATCATAGACATTTTATCCTCTTGTCACGATGATCTTCAACTTCACTCTGAAATTACTTGAACCATTCAATAATTCAGACTTGTGTTTCATCAAGTAAATATACTCAGTATCTACTCAAATCATCCGTGAAGTAAGGACATAACGATATCCACTGTGTGCCTCGGCACTCATTGGACTGCACACATCAAAATGTATTACTTCCAACAAGTTGCTTTCTCGTTCCATTTTACTGAAAACAAGACTTTCAGTCATCTTGCCCATGTGGTATGATTTGCATGTCTCAAGTGATTCAAAATCAAGTGAGCCAAACGGTCCATTTGCATGAAGTTTCTTCATGCATATACACCAATAGACATGGTTCGCATGTCTCAAACTTTTCAAAACGAGCGAGTCCAAAGATCCATCAACATGGAGCTTCTTCATGCGTTCTAAACCAATATGACTTACATGGCAGTGCCACAAGTACGTGGTACTATCATTACTATCTTATATCTTTTGGCATGAACATGTGTATCACTATGACCGAGATTCAATAAACTAGTCATTTTGGGTGCAAGACCATTGAAGGTATTATTCAAATAAACAGAGTAACCATTATTCTCCTTAAATGAATAACCGTATTGTGATAGACATAATCCAATCATGTCTATGCTCAACGCAAACACCAAATGACAATTATTCAGGTTTAATACTAATCTTGATAGTAGAGGGAGCGTGCGATGTTTGATCACATCAAACTTGGAAATACTTCCAACACATATCGTCAGCTCACCTTTAGCTATTCTCCGTTTATTCCGTAGCTCTTTTATTTCGAGTTACTAACACTTAGCAACCGAACTGGTATCTAATACCCTGGTGCTACTAGGAGTACTAGTAAAGTACACATTAACATAATGTATATCCAATATACTTCTATCGACCTTGCCAGCCTTCTCATCTACCAAGTATCTAGGGTAATTCCGCTCTAGTGACTATTCCCCTTATCACAGAAGCACTTAGTCTCGGGTTTGGGTTCAACCTTGGGTTTCTTCACTGAAGCAGCAACTGATTTGCCGTTTCATGAAGTATCCCTTCTTGCCCTTGCCCTTCTTGAAACTAGTGGTTTCACCAACCATTAACAATTGATGCTCCTTCTTGATTTCTACTTTCGCGGTGCAAACATCGTGAATACCTCAAGGATCATCACATCTATCCCTGATATGTTATAGTTCATCACGAAGCTCTAGCAGCTTGGTGGCAATGACTTTGGAGAAACATCACTATCTCATCTGGTAGATCAACTCCCACTCGATTCAAGTGATTGTTGCACTCAGACAATCTGAGCACAAGCTCAACGATTGAGCTTTTCTCCCTTAGTTTGGAGGCTAAGAAAATTTTCGGAGGTCTTATACCTCTTGACGTGGGCACGAGCCTGAAATCCCAATTTCAGCCCTCGAAAACATCTCATATGTTCCGCGACGTTTCGAAAAACGTCTTTGGTGCCTCAACTCTAAACCGTTTAACTGAACTATCACGTAGTTATCAAAACGTGTATGTCCGATGTTCGCAACATCCACAAACGACGTTTGGGGTTCAGCATACTGAGCGGTGCATTAAGGACATAAGCTTTCTACTGTCCGCATAATCGCTACTGTCAACTTTCAACTATATTTACTCTAGGAACATATCTAAATAGTGGAAATAAAGCGCGAGCTTACGACATAATTTGCAAAGATCTTTTGACTATGTTCAGGATAATTAAGTTCATCTTATGAACTCCCACTCAGATAGACATCCCTCTAGTCATCTAAGTGATTACATGATCCGAGTCAACTAGGCCGTGTCCGATCATCACGTGAGACGGACTAGTCATCATCGGTGAACATCTTCATGTTGATTGTATCTACTATACGACTCATGCTCGACCTTTCGGTCTCTTGTGTTCCGAGGCCATGTCTGTACATGCTAGGCTTGTTAAGTCAACCTAAGTGTTTCGCGTGTGTAAATCTGGCTTACACCCGTTGTATGTGAACATAAGAATCTATCACACCTGATCATCACGTGGTGCTTCGAAACGACGAACTTTCGCAACGGTGCACAGTTAGGGGGAATACTTTCTTGAAATTTTAATGAGGGATCATCTTATTTACTACCATCGTTCTAAGCAAATAAGATGCATAAACATGATAAACATCACATGCAATCAAAAAGTGACATGATATGGCCAATGTCATTTTGCTCCTTTTGGTCTCCATCTTCGGGGCTCCATGATCATCATCGTCACCGGCATGACACCATGATCTCCATCATCATGATCTCCATCATTGTGTCTCCATGAAATTGTCTCGCCAACTATTACTTCTACTACTATGGCTAACGGTTTAGCAATAAAGTAAAGTAATTACATGGCGTTGTTCAATGACACGCAGGTCATACAATAAATTAAGACAACTCCTATGGCTCCTGCCGGTTGTCATACTCATCGACATGCAAGTCGTGATTCCTATTACAAGAACATGATCATCTCATACATCACATATATCATTCATCACATCCTTTGGCCATATCACATCACAAAACACTTGCTGCAAAAACAAGGTAGACGTCCTCTAATTGTTGTTGCAAGTTTTTACGTGGCTTCTATAGGTGTTCTAGCAACAACGTTTCTTACCTACGTAAAACCACAACGTGATATGCCAATTTCTATTTACCCTTCATAAGGACCCTTTTCATCGAATCCGCTCCAACTAAAGTGGGAGAGACAGACACCCGCTAGCCACCTTATGCAACTAGTGCATGTCAGTCGGTGGAACCTGTCTCACGTAAGCGTACGTGTAAGGTCGGTCCGGGCCGCTTCATCCCACAATGCCGCCGAAGCAAGATAAGACTAGTAGTGGCAAGAAAATTAACAACATCTACGCCCACAACTGCTTTGTGTTCTACTCGTGCATAGTAACTACGCATAGACCTAACTCATGATGCCACTGTTGGGGAACGTAGCAGAAATTCAAAATTTTCCTACGTGTCACCAAGATCTATCTATGGAGAAACCAGCAACGAGGGGAAGGAGAGTGCATCTACATACCCTTGTAGATCGCTAAGCGGAAGCATTCAAGAGAACGGGGTTGATGGAGTCGTAATCGTCGTGATCCAAATCACCGATGATCCTAGTGCCGAACGGACGGCACCTCCGCGTTCAACACACATGCAACCCGGTGACGTGTCCCATGCCTTGATCCAGCAAGGAGAGAGGGAGAGGTTGGGGAAGACTCCATCCAGCAGCAGCACGACGGCGTGGTGGTGGTGGAGGAGCGTGGCAATCCTGCAGGGCTTCGCCAAGCACCGCGGGAGAGGAGGAGTACTTGGGAGAGGGGAAGGGCTGCGCCAGAACTTGGGGTGCGGCTGCCCTTCCACCCCTCCACTATTTATAGGTGGGGGGAAGAGGGGGCCGGCCCCCTTAGATCCCATCTAGGGTTGGGGGCGGCGGCCAAGGGTGGAGGAGTGCCTCCCAAGTCAAGTGGAGGCCCTCCCCCTTAGGGTTTCCCCCTTCCCATGCGCATGGGCCTTGGGGGGGGGGTTGTTGCCCTGGCCCATTAAGGCTAGGGCGGCCCCCTACAGCCCATGCTACTGTATTGGACGTGGTGGAACAATTTCCGGACCTCTGGACCCCTCCGGAATCCTCCGGAACCTTCTGGAAGGTTCCCGGTACAATACCAGAAAAACCCGAACTTTTCCCGGTACAATTCCGAAACTCCTCATGATGTCTGGGATCTCATCCGGGACTCCGAACAACATTCGGTAACCACATACAAACTTCCTTTATAACCCTAGCATCATCGAACCTTAAGTGTGTAGACCCTACGGGTTTGGGAGACATGTAGACATGACCGAGACGTTCTCCCATCAATAACCAACAACGGGATCTGGATACCCATGTTTGCTCCCACATGTTCCACGACGATCTCATCAGATGAACCACGATGTCAAGGACTCAATCAATCCCGTATACAATTCCCTTTGTCTAGCGGTATTGTACTTGCCCGAGATTCGATCGTCGGTATACCGATACCTTGTTCAATCTCGTTACCGGCAAGTCTCTTTACTCGTTCCGTAACACATCATCCCGCGATCAACTCTTTGATCACATTGTGCACATTATGATGATGTCCTACCGAGTGGGCCCAGAGATACCTCTCCGTCACACGGAGTGACAAATCCCAGTCTCGATTCGTGCCAACCCAACAGACACTTTCAGAGATACCTGTAGTGCACCTTTATAGCCACCCAGTTACGTTGTGACGTTTGGTACACCCAAAGCATTCCTACGGTATCCGGGAGTTGCACAATCTCATGGTCTAAGGAAATGATACTTGACATTAGAAAAGCTTTAGCATACGAACTACGATCTTTGTGCTAGGCTTAGGATTGGGTCTTGTCCATCACATCATTCTTCTAATGATGTGATCCCATTATCAACGACATTCAATGTCCATGGTCAAGAAACCGTAACCATCTATTGATCAATGAGCTAGTCAACTAGAGGCTTACTAGGGACATGGTGTTGTCTATGTACCCACACATGTATCTGAGTTTCCTATCAATACAATTATAGCATGGATAATAAACGATTATCATGAACAAGGAAACATAATAATAACTAATTTATTATTGCCTCTAGGGCATATTTCCAACAATTTATGCCACTCGCTTAGCGAGTCATTTTAATGTTCAGATTCGCCACCATGACTTTCGTTTGCTGCGAGTTTATCTAGATCACCGGGCGATGGTGGATCACCAATTTATTGATGATGCATACTCTTTTAACAACATTCATTACAACCCGGTTTTTAGTGAGAATACCCGTGATATTATCCCGTTGCATGCACCTGCTTTATTTGATTCTGTTGCCAGGAATGGATACAGGGTCATGCCAGCAGACATTATTGCCTACCAGAACAACCAGGCAACAGTAGAGGAGGAGCCCCAGGAGTGGGACGCTCAGGTGCCGCCACTACAACACTTTCACTTGGGACCGGATGCAACTACGGATGGTAATTACCAAGCTAGGCCAAAAGGCTAAGCTTGGGGGAGTACGTATTTCCATCAACATTACATTCATGTTCATACATTTCATTCCAGTTGTCGGTGTCCACACTTTTTCATTGTATTATCCATGCTAGTTTTATTTTCTTGCTTTCTTCTTGTGTGTTTGAAAAACTTTGAGAAAATCCAAAAATATTTCTTGCGTCTTTTCGATTTTTCTTTCTAAGTTTAATTTAGTTGTAGTATTAAAAGAAAACCCAAAAGGATTTCTCATATCTTCTTTTGCTTGTTGGGAGCTTTCTATTGTAAGTAGTTTTTCTCATTTTTGTTTTTCTTTCTTTTGTTTTCTTTCAAGAAAAAACTAAAAAACTCCAAAGATATTACAGTGTGTTTCTCTGAATTTATTTTCTTTTCTTTTGTTGAGTCGTACCAAGGAGAAGACCACGATGAAAATATTGAGTGACTCTCATATGCATTATTGTTGATCTAACAAAGAGCCCATATTATTTTGTCTTCCCCTCTGAAAAATATGTTCCATATTCCAGCTTAGTCCACGACACTGTTGCACTGTTATATTTCCATATCATATGGTCGTGCAAAGTGAAAGGCAATAATGACAATGTTTGATGAAGTGACTGTGGCAGGGAAAAGCGGGTATGAACTCAACTTGTTTTCATTTTTATAAATATGTTTAGCTCAGTATCCATGATTCAACATATTATGATTAAACATGTTTGCAATGACAATTAGAGATTATAGTTTCTCATGCCATGCCTAAGTAGCTAGGAGTGGATAATGATTTATCTTGGGAGTCAACATGCATTAGAATGATTGTGATGTAGTATGATGATATGGTATCCTCCTCCGAATGTATCAAGTGGCTTGACTTGACACATGTTCACGCATGTAGTTGAATCAAAACCAACATAGCCTCCATGATATTTATGTTCATGGTGTTTATATCCTACTCATGCTAGTATTAATTGTTGATTACTCACAATGCATGTTCATGACTGTTTTCGCTCTCTAGCTGGTCGCTTCCCAACATATTTGCTAGCCTTCGCCTGTACTAACCGAGAATACTACTTGTGCATAAAAAAATCCTTAAACCAAAGTTATTCCATATGAGTCCACTATATCTACCTATATGCGGTATTACCCTACCGTTCCAAGTAAATTTGCATGTGCCACCTCTAAAATTTCAAATGAACATCTGTTTTGTGTGCCTGGACCGCTTATGGAGTGACAGGGGGTAGTCAGTATCTTCCATGCTAAGTGGGTTATTCTCATGATGATTGTTTATTCACTCGTCCTTGCATGAGAGGGGCTGGTAATAGGGATGCCTTGTCTCAAAATCAAAAATTGCAATAATTAAACAAAACTCCCCCAGGACTGTTGTTGGTATGGAAGGCCCACGTGGATTCGGTTAGCCATGGCTTGTGTTCGTTGGTGGAGGGGGGGGGGTAAACTTTTACTTTTACCGCTTGGGAACCGCCGCTAATGTGCTTAGCATGGAAGATATTGGTAACTCTTGGTCGTGGCGTTGACAGGAAGGGTGCACCCCCCAAAATTATATTTATCTCTGATTTAAGACTTGAGCTCTGGCAGCTCTGCAAATCCCTGCTTCCCTATGCGAAGGGCCTATCTATTTACTTTTATGTTATTTTGCTTTTATGTTGAGTCATCACCTTCTCAAACAAGCACCAGACCTGAGAGCACTATTGTCATCCTCAAGCATTATGTATAGTTAATGGAATGCATCATGAATGGATCTCTTCTACCGTGAATTACAATGTTTAATCGCTTCTTGAACTTTGGAGGTTCTCTAAATTTATGTTTTGCGGTCTCATAGAGGGCTAGCGAGATACCACTATTGTCATATTATATCATGATTGTTTTGACAAAGTGTTTGCATTTGAGATATCTTACTATTGCTCGCTAGTAATTATGCCATTGATATGCGTGAATATAATTTCTAAGGGTTATTGCTTGCATGGTTAGTTATGATCTTTGTTGAAAACCCAGGTACTATTTAAGCATATATATATATATATATATATATATATATATATATATATATATATATATATATATATATATATATATATAAACAAGAACAAAAGAGATCGTAAAAGTTTTTCTTTATCACTTTCAGTCTGTCAACTGAATTGCTTAAGGACAAGCAATGGATAAGCATGGGGGAGTTGATAAGTCTCCATCATATCTACTTTTCCTAACGCTTTTGCTCTTATTTTGGACTCTAATTTGCATGATTTGAATGCAACTGACGTTGTTTTCAGCAAAACTACCATGGTGTTGTTTTTTGTGCAGAAATAAAAGTTATCGGATTTGGACGAACCTTTTTGAAGAATTGTTTTGGAATAAAAAAAATACTGGAACCAAGACCCACTGGGTGGGCAGCTTACCACAAGGAACTAGGGCGCCACCCCCATGTGGCGCGCCCTGGTGGGTAGTGGGGCCCACGAGGCCCTGTTGACCCTAATTTCGACGCTATAAAATCCTATTTTCCAGAAAATAGGAGAGGAAGTTTCATCGCGTTTTACGATACGAAGCCGCTGCCACCTCCTGTTCTTCATCAGGAGGCCAGGTCCGGAGCTTGTTCGGGGCTTCGGAGAGGGGGGTCTTCGTCATCACCAACCATCCTCCATCACCGATTTCATGATGCTCACTGTCGGGAGTGAGTGATTACTTTGTAGGTTCACTAGTCGGTGAGGAGTTGGATGATATTCATCATGTAACCGAGTTAATTTTGTTAGGGCTTGATCCCTAGTATGCACTATGTTCTGAGATTGATGCTGCTATGACTTTGCTATGCTTAATGCTTGTCACTAGGGCCCGAGTGCCATGATTTCATATTTGAACCATTTATGTTTTCACCATTATATCTATGTTCTTGATCCGATCTTGCAAGTCATATGCACCTATTATGTGTTATGATCCGTAAATCCCAAGGTGACAACAATTAGGATACTTTCCGGTGATGACCGTAGTTTGAGGAGTTCTTGTATTCACTATGTGTTAATGCTTTGTTCCGGTTCTCTATTAAAAGGAGGCCTTAATATCCCCTAGTTTCCTAATGGACCCCGCTACCATGGGAGAGTAGGACAAAAGATGTCATGCAAGTTATTTTCCATAAGCGCATATGACTATTTACGGAATACATGCCTACATTATATTTATGAACTGGAGCTAGTTATGTGTCGCCCTAGGTTATGACTGTTATATGATGAATTTCATCGAACGAATTCACCGATCCAAAGCCTACGGTTTTTCACATATTGTTCTTGCTAAGTTACTATTGCTATTGCTACTGTTACAACTTCTACAAAACTGTTACTGTTGTTACCATTACCGTTGCTATCGTTACTACTGCTATCAAACTATCATATTACTGAGCTAATGATCACTTTATGCAGATATTTAATCTCCAAACGTGGTTGAATTGACAACTCAACTGCTAATACTTACAAATATCCTTTGGCTCCCCTTGTGTCGTATCTATAAATTTGGGTTGAATACTCTACCCTCGAAAACTATTGCGATCCCTTATACTTGTGGGTTATCATGGGCGTGGAGGCAGATGCGATATGTTTTGCACGACATCTGGGGTTGGCAGACGCCTCACATATACAGGCGCAACCGCGTGGAGATACATGGGCTGGACCCACATATGAGTCGGTGACGGCCCATGATCCGACATCTCAGATCATGGCATGTTTGTCAAAGACTCTTCGTTCCTGATCGGCAAAAATAAGCGCATATGTGTGAGCTCGGCTGGGCTCATTCCCGCAACCCGTGGTGTGGCGCGTCATGACGAGGTGGGGAACGGCGGAGGAGTGATGTTTGCTTGAACTTGATACGTCCATTTTGCATCATGCTTTTATATCAATATTTATTGCATTATGGGTTGTTATTACACATTATATCTCAATACTTATGGCTATTCTCTCTTATTTTACAAGGTTTGTCATGAAGAGGGGGAATGCCGGCAGCTGGAATTCTGGCTGGAAAAGGAGCAAAACATTGGAAACCTATTCTGCACTACTCCAAAAATCCAGAAACTCCACGAAACATGTTTTTCGAATTAATAAGAATTATTGGGCAAAAGAAATACACCAGGGGCCCACACCCTGTCCAGGAGAGTGGAGGGCGCGCCCCCCCTACTGGGCGCGCCCCCTGTCTCCTGGACCCCCTGGTGGGCCCCGGTATCCATCTTCTGCTATATTAGAGCTTTTACCCTAGAAAAAATCGTGGGCAAGCTTACGGGACGAAACTCCGCCGCCACGAGGCGGAACCTTGGCGGAACCAATCTAGGGATCCGACGGAGCTGTTCTGCCGGGGACACTTCCCTCCGGGAGGGGGAAATCATCACCAACATCATCACCAACGATCCTCTCATCAGGAGGGGGTCAATCTCCATCAACATCTTCACCAGCACCATCTCCTCTCAAAACCCTAGTTCATCTCTTGTATCCAATCTTGTATCAAAACCACAAATTGGTACCTGTGGGTTGCTAGTAGTGTTGATTACTCCTTGTAGTTGATGCTAATTGGTTTACTTGGTGGAAGATCATATGTTCAGATCCTTTATGCATATTATTACTCCTCTAATTATGAACATGAATATGTTTTGTGAGTAGTTACGTTTGTTCCTGAGGACATGGGTGAAGTCTTGCTATTAGTAGTCATGTGAATTTGGTATTCGTTCGATATTTTGATGAGATGTATGTTGTCTTTTCCTCTAGTGGTGTTATGTGAATGTCGACTAAATGACACTTCACCATTATTTGGGCCTAGAGGAAGGCATGGGGAAGTAATAAGTAGATGATAGGTTGCTAGAGTGACAGAAGCTTAAACCCTAGTTTATGCGTTGCTTTGTTAGGGGTTGATTTGGATCCATATGTTTAATGCTGTGGTTAGGTTTACCTTAATACTTCTTTTGTAGTTGTGGACGCTTGCAATAGGGGTTAATCATAAGTGGGATGCTTGTCCAAGTAATGGCAGTACCCAAGCACCGGTCCACCCACATATCAAATTATCAAAGTACCGAACGCGAATCATATGAACGTGATGAAAACTAGCTTGACGATAATTCCCATGTGTCCTCGGGAGCTCCTTCCTCATTATTAGAAATTGTCCAGGCTTATCCTTTGCTACATAAAGGATTGGGCCACCTTGCTGCACTTTATTTACTTTATTTACTTGTTACTCGTTACTATTTATCTTATCACAAAACTATCTATTACCTATAATTTCAGTGCTTGTAGAGAAAACCTACTGAAAACCGCTTATCATTTCCTTCTGCTCCTCGTTGGGTTCGACACTCTTACTTATCGAAAGGACTACGATAGATCCCCTACACTTGTGGGTCATCAAGACTCTTTTCTGGCGCCGTTGCCGGGGAGTGTAGCGCTTTTGGTGAGTGGAACTTGGTAAGGAAACATTTATATAGTGTGCTGAAATTTTCTGTTACTTGTCACTATGGAAACTAATCCTTTGAGGGGCTTGTTCGGGGTATCTTCACCCCGACCATAAGAGCAAAGATTTGCTCCTCAACCTACTGAACTTTATGAAAATATTTACTGTGAGATTCCTTCTGGTATGATAGAGAAACTGCTAGCTAATCCATTTGCAGGAGATGGAACATTGCATCCTGATTTACACCTTATCTTTGTGGATGAAGTGTGTGGATTATTTAAGCTTGCAGGTATTCCCGATGATGTTGTCAAAAGGAAGGTCTTCCCTTTATCTTTTAAGGGAGATGCATTGACATGGTATAGGCTATGTGATGATACGAGATCTTGGAATTATAAGCGATTGAAGTTGGAATTTCACCAGAAGTTCTATCCTATGCATCTTGTTCATCGTGGTTGTAATTACATATATAATTTATGGCCTCGTGAAGGAGAAAGCATCGCTCAAGATTGGGGGAGGCTTACGTCAATGTTATATTCATGCCCCAATCATGAGCTCTCTCGAGAAATGATTATTAAAAACTTTTATGCTTGGCTTCCTCTTGATAATCGCAACCTGCTCGATAGTTCCTGTGCTGGTTCTTATATGCTGAAGACTATTGATTTCAAATGGGACTTATTGGAGAGAATTAAACGCAACTCTGAAGATTGGGGTTCCAACGATGGTAAGGAGTCATGTATGAAACCTAAGTTCGATTGTGTTAAATCTTTTATGGATACCGATGCTTTTCATGGATTTAGCGCTAAGTACGGACTTGACTCTGAGATAGTAGCTTCTTTCTGTGAATCTTTTGCTACTCACGTTGATCTCCCTAAAGAGAAGTGGTTTAAATATAATCCTCCCGTTGAAGTGAAAGTAGTTGCACCTATTACAGTTGAATAAAAGACTATCACCTATAGTGATCCTATTGTTCCTATTACTTATGTTGAGAAACCTCCTTTTCCTGTTAGGATAAAAGATCATGCTAAAGCTTCGACTGTTGTTCGTAAGAGTAATACTAGGACTTATACACCTCCTGAGCAAATTAATGTTGAACCTAGTATTGTTGTGGTTAAAGATCTCTTGGATGATGATTTAGATGGGCATGTTATTTATTTCTGTGGTGAGACTGCTAATATTGCTAGACCAGATACTAAGATACATAGACCTACCGTAGGCATGCCTGTTATTTCTGTTAAAATAGGAGATCATTGTTATCATGGCTTATGTGATATGGTTGCTAGTGCTAGTGCAATACCTTATACCTTATATCAAGAAATTATGCATGACATTGCACCCATTGAATTAGAAGACATTGATGTTACTATTAAGCTTGCTAATAGGGATAGCATTAAACCCTTTGGGATTGTTAGAGATGTTGAAGTTTTGTGTGGGAAGGTTAAATACCCTGCTGATTTTCTTGTTCTTGGTTCCCCACAAGATGATTTTTGTCCCATTATTTTTGGTAGACCCTTCTTGAATACAGCTAGTGCTAAGATTGATTGTGAAAAAGATATTGTCACCGTTGACATAGATGGTATGTCTCATGAGTTTAATTTTGCTAAGTTTCATAGACAACCTCATGATAGGGAACCACCTAGTAAGGATGAGATTATTGGTCTTGCTTCCATTGTTGTGCCTCCTACTGATCCGTTAGAACAATATTTGCTAGACCATGAAAACGATATGTTTATGAAGGAAAGAACGGAAATAGATGAAGTGTTCCTTAAACAGGAACCTATGCTGAAACATAACCTTCCCGTTGAAATTATTGGGATCCCCCTCCACCCAAGGGTGATCCCGTGTTTGAACTCAAACCATTACCTGATAATCTTAAGTATGCTTATCTTGATGAAAAGGAAAGGAAATATATCATGTTATTATTAGTGCTAACCTTTCAGAGCAAGAAGAAGAAAGATTATTGAAAACTCTAAAGAAGCATCGAGCAGCTATTGGATATACTCTGGATGATCTCAAGGGCATTAGTCCCACATTATGCCAACACAAAATTACAGTGGAAAAAGATGCCAAACCAGTTAGAGATCCTCAAGGACGACTAAATCCCAAGATGAAAGAAGTGGTAAGAAAGGAGATACTAAAGCTCCTTGAGGCAGGTATTATTTATCCAATTGCTAATAGTGAATGGGTAAGCCCCGTCCATTGTGTTCCTAAAAAGGGAGGTATTACCATTGTTCCTAATGATAAAGATGAATTGATCCCGCAAAGAATTATTACAGGTTATAGGATGGTAATTGATTTCCATAAGTTAAATAAAGCTACTAAGAAAGATCATTACCCTTTACCTTTTATTGATCAAATGCTAGAAAGACTATGCAAACACACACATTTCTGCTTTCTAGATGGTTATTCTGGTTTCTCTCAAATACCTGTGTCAGCGAAGGATCAATCTAAAACTACTGTTACTTGCCCTTTTGGTACTTTTGCTTATAGACGTATGCCTTTCGGTTTATGTAATGCACCTGCTACCTTTCAAATATGCATGATGGCTATATTCTCTGATTTTTGTGAAAAGATTTGTTAGGTATTCATGGATGACTTTTCCGTTTATGGATCCTCTTTTGACGATTGTTTGAGCAACCTTGATCGAGTTTGCAGAGATGCGAAGACACTAGTCTCGTCCTGAATTGGGAAAAGTGTCACTTTATGGTTAATGAAGGCATTGTTGGGGCATAAGATTTCCGAGAGAGGTATTGAAGTTGACAAAGCCAAGGTTGATGCTATTGAAAAGATGTCATGTCCCAAGGACATAAAAGGTATAAGAAGTTTCCTTGGTCATGCCGGTTTTTATAGGAGGTTCATTAAGGACTTTTCTAAAATCTCTAGGCCTCTGACTAATTTATTGCAAAAAGATATTCCTTTTGTCTTTGATGATGATTGTGTAGAAGCATTTGAAATACTTAAGAAAGCTTTGATCACTGCACCTATTGTTCAGCCACCTGATTGAAATTTACCTTTTGAAATTATGTGTGATGCTAGCGATTATGCTATAGGTGTTGTTCTAGGGCAAAGAGTCGATAAGAAATTGAATGTTATCCAGTATGCTAGTAAGACTCTTGATACTGCCCAAAGAAATTATGCTACTACTGAAAAAGAATTCTTAGCAGTTGTGTTTGCATGTGATAAGTTTAGACCTTATATTGTTGATTCCAAAGTTAATATTCACACTGATCATGCTGCTATTAAATATCTTATGGAAAAGAAAGATGCTAAGCCTAGACTCATTAGATGGGTTCTCTTCCTCCAAGAATTTGATTAGCATATTATTGATAGAAAGGGAGCTGAGAACCCCGTTGCAGACAACTTGTCTAGGTTAGATAATGTTCTTGATGACCCACTACCTATTGATGATAGCTTCCCTGATGAATAATTAGTGGTCATTAATGCTTCTCGTACTGCTCCTTGGTATGCTGATTATGCTAATTACATTGTTGCTAAATTTATACCTCCTAGTTTCACATACCAGCAAAAGAAAAAGTTCTTTTATGATTTAAGACATTACTTCTGGGATGACCCACACCTTTATAAAGAAGGAGTAGATGGTGTTATTAGACGTTGTGTGCCTGAGCATGAACAGGAACAGATCCTACACAAGTGTCACTCTGAATCCTGGAGGACACCACGCTGGAGATAGAACTGCACACAAGGTACTACAATCTGGTTTTTATTGGCCTACTCTCTTCAAAGATGCTCATAAGTTTGTTTTATCCTGTGATGAATGTCAAAGAATAGGTAACATTAGTAGACGTCAAGAAATGCCTATGAATTATTCTCTTGTTATTGAATCGTCTCATGTTTGGGGCTTTGATTATATGGGACCTTTTCTTGCCTCTAATGGTTATACACATATTTTAGTTGTTGTTGATTACGTTACTAAGTGGGTAGAAGCTATTCCAACTAGTAGTGCTGATCATAACACTTCTATTAAAATGCTTAAAGAAGTTATTTTTCCAAGGTTTGGAGTCCCTAGATATCTTATGACTGATGGTGGTTCACATTTTATTCATGGTGCTTTTCGTAAGATGCTTGCTAAGTATGATGTCAATCATAGAATCGCATCTCCTTATCATCTGTAGTCTAGTGGTCAAGTAGAGTTGAGCAATAGAGAGCTCAAATTAATTTGCAAAAGACTGTGAATAGATCTAGAAAGAATTGGTCCAGAAAACTTGATGATGCATTATGGGCCTATAGAACTGCATACAAAAATCCTATGGGTATGTCTCCATATAAGATGGTTTATGGAAAAGCGTGTCATTTACCTCTTGAACTTGAACATAAGGCATATTGGGCTATTAAAGAGCTCAACTATGACTTCAAACTTGCCGGTGAGAAGAGGTTGTTTGATATTAGCTCACTTGATGAATGGAGAACGCAAGCCTATGAGAATGCCAAGCTATTCAAAGAAAAATTCAAACGCTGACATGACAAAAGGATACAAAAGCGTGAGTTTAACGTAGGAGATTATGTGTTATTATTCAACTCTTGTTTAAGATTTTTTGCAGGAAAACTTCTCTCAAAATGGGAAGGTCCTTACGTTATCGAGGAGGTCTATCGTTCTGGTGCCATAAAAATCAACAACTTCGAAGGCACAAGTCCGAGGGTGGTAAACGGTCAAAGAATTAAACATTATATTTCAGGTAATCCTATCAATGTTGAAACTAATATTGTTGAAACTGTAATCTCGGAGGAATACATAAGGGACACTTTCCAGAACGTTCCAGACTCCTAAAAGGAATAGGTATGTGGTACGGTAAGTAAACCGACTCCAAAACAACTCCAATGGCAATTTTTATTAGTTTTGGAATATTTAAGAATTTTTGGAATAAAGAAGTAGTCTGAAAGGGACATGAGGCCTCCACGAGAGTGGAGGGCGCGCCCCCCTACTGGGCGCCCCCCTGTCTCGTGGACACCTCATGTGCCTCCCGGACTCCGTTTTCTTGCACGTTACGTATTTTGGTCGGTAAAAATTCATTATATAGTAGCTTGGGGGAGGTGCCCCAGTATCGTATCACCATCACACTCCTATCTTTACCGTTTTATTTAGTTCGATTCTTTTTAGTAGTATCTTGATATAGTAGATTGAAGTTTTGATATCAAGTAGTTTTGAGTTTTGCATTGTGATCTCTTTTTGTAATCGAGTCCGTGAGTTATCTATAATAAAGATTAGTGTTGAGTCAAGGGCTTTGCTATGTTGCTATGATCTTGAGAAAGTAGAAAGAATAAAAGAGTTCATATTGATCTTATGGATAGTGATAACTTCACACATAGAAAGTATGAGGCATAAAAATTGTTGAGAGTTGATGAACATAGTTTTGGTCATCATTGCAATTAATAGGAAGTGATAAGGAAAGAGAGGTTCACATACAAATATATTATCTTGGACACCTTTTATAATTGGGAGCACTCATTAAGTATGACATGCTAAAAGAGTTGACGTTGGACAAGGAAGACAACGTAATGGTTTATGTTTTCGCGCATCTCAGTTAAAGTATATTGTCATTGACCTTCCAAACATGTTGAGCTTGCCTTTCCCCCTCATGCTAGCCAAATTCCTTGCACCAACTAGAGATACTACTTGTGCTTCCAAATATCCTTAAACCCAGTTTTGCCATGAGAGTCCACCATACCTACCTATGGATTGAGTAAGATCCTTCAAGTAAGTTGTCATGTTGCAAGCAATAAAAATTGCTACCTAAATATGTATGACTTATTAGTGCAGAGAAAATAAGTTTTGTACGATCTTGTTGTGGAAGTAATAAAAGCGACTGACTGCATAATAAAGGTCCACATACAAGGGGCAATATAAAGTGACGTTCTTTTGCATTAAGATTTTGTGCAGCAACCCTAAACGCACATGACAACCTCTTCTTCCCTCTGCGAAGGGCCTATCTTTTACTTTATGTTTTTACTTCGTGCTTTAGTCAAGGTGATCCACACCTTTCCCTTTTTCATTTTATCCTTTGGCAAGCTCCTCGTGTTTGAAAGATCATGATATATATATATATATATATATATATATATATATATATATATATATATATCCAATTGGATGTTAGTTAGCATGGGCTATTATTGTTGACATCACCTAAAGGTGAATACGTTGGGAGGCAACACAATAAGCCCCTATCTTTCTCAGTGTCCGACTGAAACTCCATAACCACAAGTATTGCGTGAGTGTTTGCAATTATAGAAGACTACAAGATAGTTGAGTATGTGAACTTGCTGAAAAGCTCTATTGTTGACTCTTTCTGATATTATGATAAATTGCAATTGCTTCAATGACTCAGATTATAGTTTGTTAGTTCTCAATGAAGTTTTTGAACCATACTTGACATTGTGAATTGATTGTTACTTGAGCATAAGAAATCATATGACAAAATCTATATATGTTGCTGTTACAAGAATGATCATGATGCCCTCATGTCCGTATTTTATTTTTATCGACACCTCTATCTCTAAACATGTGGACATATTTTTCAATATCGGCTTCCGCTTGAGGACAAGCGAGGTCTAAGCTTGGGGGAGTTGATACGTCCATTTTGCATCATGCTTTTTAAAAAGACATATAAATGCATATAAAACATCATAGATGGATAATATAATAGCATGAATACTTCATAAATTATAGATACGTTGGAGACGTATCAACATCCCCAAGCTTAATTCCTGCTCGTCCTCGAGTAGGTAAATGATAAAAGAAATAATTTATGAAGTGTGAATGCTAGAAGGTGCACAAGTTTGATCAATGATAATTTCAATCACCTTTTCTAGCATCAATATGTGTCATAATAGTAGCTTATCTCATAAAACTTTTCATGATCAAGTAACAATCTATTCACAATGTCAAGTATGGTTCAGAAACTTCATTGAGAACTAACAAACTATAATCTCAGTCATTGAAGCAATTGCAATTTATCATAACATTAGAAAGAGTCAAGAATAGAGCTTTTCAGCAAGTCCACCTACTCAACTATCATATAGTCTTCTACAATTGCTAACACTCACGCAATACTTGTGGTTATGGAGTTTCAGCCGGACACTGAGAAATATAGGGGCTTATTGTGTTGCCTCCCAACGTGTTCACCTTTAGGTGATGTCAACAATAATAACCCATGCTAACTTACATCCAATTGGATGTATATATCATGATCTTTCAAACATGAGGAGCTTGCCAAAGGATAAAATGAAAAAGGGAAAGGTGAAGATCACCTTGACTCAAGCATAAAGTAAAAACATAAAGTAAAAGATAGGCCCTTCGCAGAGAGAAGCAGAGGTTGTCATGCGCGTTTAGGGTTGATGCACAAAATCTTAATGCAAAAGAACGTCACTTTATATTGCCCCTTGTATGTGGAACTTTATTATGCAGTCTGTCGCTTTTATTACTTCCACAACAAGATCGTACAAAGCTTATTTTCTCTGCACTAATAAGTCATGCATATTTAGGGAGCAATTTTTATTGCTTGCACCGATGACAACTTACTTGAAGGATCTTACTCAATCCATAGGTAGGTATGGTGGACTCTCATGGCAAAACTGGGTTTACGGGTATTTGGAAGCACAAGTAGTATCTCTACTTGGTGCAAGGAATTTGGCTAGCATGAGGGAGAAAGGCAAGCTCAACATGTTTGGAAGGTCAATGACAATATACTTTAACTGAGATGTCGGAAAACAGAAACCATTACATTGTCTTCCTTGTCCAACGTCAACTCTTTTAGCATGTCATACTTAATGAGTGCTTCACAATCATAAAAGATGTCCAAGATAATATATTTGTATGTGAACATCTCTTTCCTTATTACTTCCTATTAATTGCAACGATGACCAAAACTACGTTTGCCAACTCTCAACAACTTTTATGCCTCATACTTTCTATGTGTGAAGTCATCACTAACCATGTTATAAGCAAACGAAACATATAAAAGTTCAGATTTATGACATTCAATTCATTCCCCCATTTACTCATAGGATATACATGAAGCGCATGAGTAAATGACAAACTACTCCAAAAGATATGAGTGAAAGACACTGAGTAGTCAAATAATTAACTAGCCATGGGAGGGTTCCCTTTTCTATTCAAAATTTCAGATCCAATGATTTTATTCAAACAACAAGTAAAACAAAATAAAATGACATTGCAAGGATAGCACAACTCATGTGAAGAAGCAAAAACTTAGGTTCAACCGATACTAACCGATAGTTGTTGAAGAAGAAAGGTGGGATGCCTAACGGGGCATCCCCAATCTTAGATGTTTGAGACTTCTTGGAATATTATCTTGGGGTGCCTTGGGCATCCCCAAGCTTTAACTTTTGTGTCTCCTTAATTCTTCTCATATCATGGTTTCTCTTTTTATCAAAAGCTTCATCCACACCACACTCAACAAGAACTCGTGAGATAGGTTAGTATAAACCAATGCAAAACCTTATCATTTTCTACTGTAACAAATCACTAGAATTATTATTCAATATTGCATACTAAATGCCTCTGCATATTTAATACTCCTATCCTCAAATAGAATCATTAAACAAGCAAACATATGCAAACAATGCAAACATAACAGCAATCTGTCAAAACAGTACAGCCTGTAAAGAATGCAAGAGTATCAATACTTCCCTAACTCCAAAAATTATGAGAGAAAATTCCCACTGTAGTATATTTATCAGAGCTCATTATGAAAAAAGTTTCAACATTATATCATGCTCTGACTTTTCTAGGAATTTTTGCAACAGCGGTAAACTTTTTGTTTTCAAACAACAACATGTATACTAGCAAAATAAACATGGTAAAGGCTATCCTTGACATTTTTATTGAAACTAAAGATGCAAAACACTATTATAAATAACAGCAAGCAAATATTAACAAAAGAAAATGACGCTCCAAGCAAAACACATATCATGTGACGAATAAAAATATAGCTCCGAGTAAGGTATACCGATAGTTTTGAAGACGAAAGAGGGGATGCCTTCCGGGGCATCCCCAAGCTTAGGCGCTTTAGTCTTACTTTAATATTACCTTGGGGTTCCTTGGGCATCCCCAAGCTTAGGGTATTTCCACTCCTTATTCTCCTCATATCGATATCTCACCCAAAACTTGAAAACTTCAATCACCCAAAACTTAATGGAACTTCGTGAGATAGGTTAGTATGATAAAGAGTAAACCATGCACTTTGGTACTGTAAAAGTCAAGGTTCAGAATTGTTTTCACATAATTACTACTGTACCATATCATTTCTACAATTTATATTGAGAAATATAAGCCATAGAAACTAGAAAACAAGCAAACTATGCGATGAAAACAGAATCTGTCAGAAACAGAACAGTCTGTAATGATCTGAACAATAACCATACTTATGATACTCCAAAAATTATGAGATAAATTGGTGGACGTGAGGAATTTGTCTATTAATCTTCTTCAAAAAGAATCAACTCAAAATCACTCTTCTGTAAAAAATGACAGCTAATCTCGTGAGCGCAAAGTTTCTGTTTTTTACAGCAAGATCACATTAACTCTCACCCAAGTCTTCCCAAAGGTCTTACTTGGCACTTTATTGAAACAAAAGCTATAAAAAATGATTAATACAGTATATTAATCATGTAGACACACAAAAACAGTAAGGGTAAATATTGGGTTGTCTCCCAACAAGCGCTTTTCTTTAATGCCTTTTAGCTAGGCATGATGATTTCAATGATGCTCGCATAAAAGAAAAGATTTGAAACACAAAGAGAGCATCATGAAGAATATGACTAGCACATTTAAATCTAGCCCACTTACTATGCCTAGGGATTTTGTGAGCACACAATTTATAGGAATAAAAGTCAACTAGCATAGGAAGGCAAAATAAGTATAACTTCAAAACTTTAAGCACATAGGGAGGAAACTTGACATTATTGCAACTCCTACAAGCACATATTCCTCCCTCATAATAAATTTTAGTAGCATCATGAATAGCAACTTTGTTCTCATACTCAATTGGAACCTCTTCCGAAATAGTGGAATACTAACTAAAGTTGACACTCTTCCAAATCCACTTTCATAAATATCGTACGAAGATTCAACACCCTCCAAGATAGTGGGATCACTAATTCTAAAGTTGACACTCTTCCAGACCCACTTTAAATTATAGTATTATTCATACTCCAAAATATATAAGTGAAGTTCATGGAGCATTTTACAATTAATATAGACTAACCAATGTCCAAGCTCAAAATATATAAGCAAAGCGCACGAAGCATTCTATAAAATCATACTCAAACGATTTAAGTGAAGCACAAAGAGCAATTCTATAAGATCATACTTCAAAGATATAAGTGAAGCACATGAAGTATTCTATAAATTAATGATGAGCTATCTTATACTAGCATGGTTCTTAAAGAAAAACACAAAGGGCACAAACAATGTGAACAAAACAAAAACCGAGGTATACCGATATTTGTTGAAGATGAAAGATGGGATGCCAACCGCGGCATCCCCAAGCTTAGATGCTTGAGTATCCTTTGAAATATTTACTTGGGGTGCCTTGGGCATCCCCAAGCTTTAACTCGTGTCTCTCTTTATTCTTCTCACATCGGTAACTCCTCGTTCTTCAAATACTTCATTCACAAAAACTTAAACAAAAACTTTGTGAGATCCGTTAGTGTAATAAAGCAAACTACCACTTTAAGGTACTGTAATTAACTCATTCTTTGTTTATATTGGTGTTAAACCTACTGTATTCCAACTTCTCTATGGTTCATACCCTACATACTAGCCATAGGTGCATCAAAATAAGCAAACAACACACGAAAAACAGAATCTGTTAAGAACAGGACAGTCTGTAGTAATCTGGAAGTTTAGTAAACTTCTGTAACTCCAAAAATTATGAAATAAATTTGACAATTTGAAAATTTTGTACAGAAGTAATGTGCAAAAAGTTTCAGACCCATTTGACTTTCCAGTAAAAAATGTAAATTCAGGCACTACAGCCAAAGTTTCTGTTTTTGTTCTGCACAAAGTAAGCAAGCAATCTTATCAAACTAAAACCAAAGCTTGGCACATTATTTTTATAATACAATGGATATATACAAGGGGATAATTATTTACGGAGAAACTTCCATGAAAAATTCTACATTGTTTCCGTGAGCATGAACACAAGTGCTCAAGGTCGACCCTCACTTCTTCAATGCATAACTTTCTAGTCACTTCTCTTTTTGAAAAACTTTTTTTTAGACATGAGAGGCAAGTAAATATTTTTTGGTATTTTCATTCTTTTAAACTTTTTTTGTATGTTTCACCCCACAACTAAACAGAAACAAAAATTAAAAACAAAATCTACTAAGTAAAGAAAGCAAACAAGCACACACGAGAATATCAACCCCACGCTATTACTCCCCGGCAACGGCGCCAGAAAAGAGCTTGATAATCCCCAAGTGCAGGGAATCATCGTAGGAATTCCCAAAGGTGGAAGTGATAAGTATGGAGTGTCGAACCCACAAGGAGCCAAAGGTAAGATCAATATTCTCTCAAGCCCTATCTGCCACTGATACGACTCTACGTGCACCGAACGTTTGCTTCCAACTAGAAACAAGAAATAAAACTGTGCTGTGGGTATAAGGAGGATAACTTTGTATGATATCGGGAGCTAAAACATAAAAGTAGGTGCTGTTATCATAAAGTTAGAATATATTACTAAATAATATAAATAGCAAGTATGGAATAATGGTGGATCGGTGTGCGTAATTGTCCTAAGCAATTATTAACAAGATCGATAGTCGTCATTGCAATTTAATATGAGGGAGAGGCATAAACTAACATACTTTTCCTACATGGATCGTATGCTCTTATGATTGGAACCCTAGCAAGCATCCGCAAATACTAAAGATTCATTAAGGTAAAATCCAACCATAGCATTAAAGCATCAAGTCCCCTTTTATCCCATACGCAACAACCCCCTTACTCGGGTTTAAGCTTCTGTCACTCTAGCAACCCACTATAAGCAAATCATGAACGTATTGCAACACCCTACAGCGGGAATCCCTCACGCTTGCGCGACACGGAGGGCACCATAGGACAGCACCAAAATAAAACATACAACTCGTACCAATCTAGATCATCAATCAACTCAAAGACAAAAGATATATACTCAAAACATCATAGGATGGCAACACATCATTGGATCATAATATGTGGCATGAAGCACCATGTTCAAGTAGGGATTACAGCGGGGTGTGGGAGAGTGGACCGCGTAAACGAGATGAGGATGGTGATGATGATGGTGATGTTGATGAAGACGATCACCGCGGCGATGATTCCCCTCCCGATGGCACTCCGGTGCCACCAAGAGAGAGGAGGAGAGGTTCTACCCCTTGTGCTTCCTCCTCCATGGCTTTCCCCCTCTGGTCCTTGGCCTTCATGGCGATGATGGCCCCTCCGAGATCCTCCTCCATGGCCTCCGGTGATGATGGTGGCCCCCGGCAGCGTTCCGGCGCCCCCGGAAGCAAGGGGGAGAGAGCCCCCTTCTTCTTCTTCTTCCTTGACCTTCTCCCTAGATGGGAGAAGGGTTTCCCCTCTGGTCCTTGGCTCCCATGGCTTGGGAGGGGCGAGAGCCCCTCCGAGATTGGATCTATCTCTCTGTTTCAGCGTTCTTAGATTCTACCCCTTCACCGTTTCCTTTATATCTGGAGATCCGTAACTCTGATTGGGGTGAATCTTTTGCCCAGATCTTTCTCATAAAATTAGCTTTCTTGCGCCAAAAGAAGAGCGTCAACCGCCTTACGGGTGGCCCACGAGAGCCCAGGCCGCGCCCAGGGGGGAGGGCGCGCCCCCCTTGTCTCGTGGCCACCCCGGACACCATTTCGCGTTGGTTTTACTTCCCAAAAATCATAAATATTCCAAAAAAATCTCCGTCCGTTTTTACCCCGTTTGGACTCTGTTTGATATTGGGTTTCTGCGAAACAAAAAACATGCAATAGATAGGAACTGGCACTGGGCACTGGATCAATATGTTAGTCCCAAAAAATAGTATAAAAAGACATATAAATGCATATAAACCATCATAGATGGATAATATAATAGCATGAATACTTCAAAAATTATAGATACATTGGGGATGTATCACTTTTATATCAATATTTATTGCATTATGGGCTGTTATTACACATTATATCTCAATACTTATGGCTATTCTCTCTTATTTTACAAGGTTTATCATGAAGGGGGGGGGATGCCGACAGCCGGAATTCTGGCTGGAAAAGGAGCAAAACATTGGAAACCTATTCTGCACTGCTCCAAAAATCCAAAAACTCCACGAAACATGTTTTTGGAATTAATAAGAACTATTGGGCGAAAGAAATACACCAGGGGGCCCACACCCTGTCCAGGAGAGTGGAGGGCGCCCCCCTACTGGGCGCGCCCCTGTCTCCTGGACCCCCTAGTGGGCCCCGGTATCCATCTTCTGCTATCTTAGAGCTTTTACCCTGGAAAAAATCGTGGGCAAGCTTACGGGACGAAATTCTGCCGCCACGAGGCGGAACCTTGGCGGAACCAATCTAGGACTTCGGCGGAGTTGTTCTGCCGGGGACACTTCCCTCCGGGAGGGGGAAATCATCACCAACATCATCACCAACGATCCTCTCATCGGGAGGGGGTCAATTTCCATTAACATCTTCACCAGCACCATCTCCTCTCAAAACCCTAGTTCATCTCTTGTATCCAATCTTGTATCAAAACCACAAATTGGTACCTGTGGGTTGCTAGTAGTGTTGATTACTCCTTGTAGTTGATGCTAATTGGTTTACTTTGTGGAAGATCATATGTTCAGATCCTTTATGCATATTATTACTCCTCTGATTATGAACATGAATATGCTTTGTGAGTAGTTACATTTGTTCCTGAGGACATGGGTGAAGTCTTGCTATTAGTAGTCATGTGAATTTGGTATTTGTTCGATATTTGATGAGATGTATGTTGTATTTTCCTCTAGTGGTGTTATGTGAACGTCGACTACATGACACTTCACCATTATTTGGGCCTAGAGGAAGGCATGGGGAAGTAATAAGTAGATGATGGGTTGCTAGAGTGACAGAAGATTAAACCCTAGTTTATGCGTTGCTTCGTTAGGGGTTGATTTGGATCCATATGTTTAATGTTGTGGTTAGGTTTACCTTAATACTTCTTTTGTAGTTGCGGACGCTTGCAATAGGGGTTAATCATAAGTGGGATGCTTGTCCAAGTAAGGGCAGTACCCAAGCACCGGTCCACCCACATATCAAATTATCAAAGTACCGAACGCGAATCATATGAACGTGATGAAAACTAGCTTGACGATAATTCTCATGTGTCCTCGGGAGCTCCTTCCTCATTATTAGAAATTATCAAGGCTTATCCTTTGCTACATAAAGGATTGGGCCACCTTGCTGCACTTTATTTACTTTATTTACTTGTTACTCATTACTATTTATCTTATCACAAAACTATCTATTACCTATAATTTCAGTGCTTGCAGAGAAAACCTTATTGAAAGCCGCTTATCATTTCCTTCTGCTCCTCATTGGGTTCGACACTCTTACTTATCGAAAGGACTACGATAGGTCCCCTACACTTGTGGGTCATTAGAACTACGTCGGTATTTTCCCAAAGAGGAAGGGATGATGCAGCACAACAATGGTAGGTATTTCCCTCAGTGATGAGACAAAGGTTATCGAACCAGTAGGAGAACCATGCAACACCACGTAAAAAGCTCATGCACACAAAGAACAAATACTTGCAACCCAACATAAGAGAGGGGTTTTCAATCCCTCACGGGTAAAAGATAGGTAAATTTGTAGTAGTATGGATAAATAGATCTCGCGGGAACGCGAGATGAAATAAATAAATAAAAATTGCAACAAGGTATTTTTATATTTTTGGATTAATAGATCTGGAAATAAAAGCAAATATAGATCTTGAAGGCAAATATGATTAACAAGAGACCCCGGGGCCGTAGATTTCACTAGTGGCTTCTCCCGAGAAAAATAGCATACGGTGGGTAAACAAATTACTATGGACAATTGATAGAACTTCAAATAATCATGACGATATCCAGGCAATGATCATTATATAGGCATCATGTCCAAGATTAGTAGACCGACTCCTGCCTGCATCTACTACTATTACTCCACACACCGACCGCTATCCCGCATGCATCTAGTGTATTAAGTTCATGGAGAAATGGAGTAAGGCAATAAGAACAGTGACATGATGTAGACGAGATCTATTTATGTAGAAATAGACCCATCTTGTTATCCTTAATAACAACAATACATACGTGTTCGGTTCCCCTTCTGTCACTGGGACCAAGCACCGTAAGATCAAACCCATCACAAAGCACCTCTTCCCATGGCAAGAAAAATCGATCTAGTTGGCCTAACTAAACCAAAGATTAGAAGAAGAAATATGAGGCTATAAGTAATCATGCATATAAGAGATCAAAAGACTCAAATAACTTTCATGGATAGAAACATAGGTCTGATCATAGACTCAAAGTTCATCGGATCCCAACAAACACACCACAAAAAGAGTTACATCAAATAGATCTCCAAGAGACCATTGTATTGAGAATCAAGAGAGATAGGAAGCCATTTAGCTACTAAATACGGACCCGTAGGTCTACAATGAACTACTCACGCATCGTCGGAGAGGCACCAATGAGGATGATGAACCCCTCCATGATGGTGTTTAGATTGGATCTGGTGGTTCTGGAACTTGCGGTGGCTGGGATTGATTTTCGTTGACTCTCCTAGGGTTTCTAGAATATTGGGGTATTTATAGAGAAAAGAGGTGGCGCAGGAGGTCACCGAGGTGGGCACTGATAACCCACAAGTATAGGGGATCACAATAGTTTTCGAGGGTAGAGTATTCAACCCAAATTTATTGATTCGACACAAGGGGAGCCAAAGAATATTCTCAAGTATTAGCAGCTGAGTTGTCAATTCAACCACACCTGGAAACTTAGTATCTGCAGCAAAGTGTTTAGTAGCAAAGTAATATGATAGTGGTGGTAACGGTAACAAAAGTAAAGACAACAAAAGTAATGTTTTTGGTATTTTGTAGTGATTGTAACAGTAGCAACGGAAAAGTAAATAAGTGTAAACCAGTATATGGAAAACTCGTAGGCACCAGATTAGCGATGGATAATTATGTCGGATGCGGTTCGTCATGTAACAGTTATAACATAGGGTGACACAGAACTAGCTCCAGTTCATCAATGTAATGTAGGCATGTATTCCGAATATAGTCATACGTGCTTATGGAAAAGAACTTGCATGACATCTTTTGTCCTACCCTCCCGTGGCAGTGGGGTCCTATTGGAAACTAAGGGATATTAAGGCCTCCTTTTAATAGAGAACCGGAACAAAGCATTAGCACATAGTGAATACATGAACTCCTCAAACTATGGTCATCACCGGGAGTGGTCCCGATTATTGTCACTTCGGGGTTGCCGGATCATAACACATAGTAGGTGACTATAGACTTGCAAGATAGGATCTAGAACACACATATATTCATGAAAACATAATAGGTTCAGATCTGAAATCATGGCACTCGGGCCCTTGTGACAAGCATGAAGCATAGCAAAGTCATAGCAACATCAATCTCAGAACATAATGGATACTAGGGATCAAACCCTAACAAAACTAACTCGATTACATGATAAATCTCATCCAACCCATCACCGTCCAGCAAGCCTACGATGCAATTACTCACGCATGGCGGTGAGCATCATGAAATTGGTGATGGAGGATGGTTGATGATGACGACGGCGACGAATCCCCCTCTCCGGAGCCCCGAACGGACTCCAGATCAGCCCTCCCGAGAGAGATTAGGGCTTGGCGGCGGCTCCGTATCGTAAAACGCGATGAAACTTTCTCTCTAATCTTTTTCTCCCCGAAAGCCAATATATGGAGTTGGAGTTGGCGTCGGAGGGCCACCAGGGGGCCCACGAGGTAGGAGGGCACGCCCAGGGGGGAGGGGCGCGCCCCCCACCCTCGTGAACAGGGTGTGGCCCCCTTGGTCTTCATCTTTGGCGAGGATTTTTTATTATTTTTTCTAAGATATTCTGTGGAGTTTTAGGTCATTCCGAGAACTTTTGTTTTCTGCACATAAAACACCACCATGGCAATTCTGCCGAAAACAGCGCCAGTCCGGGTTAGTTCCATTCAAATCATACAAGTTAGAGTCCAAAACAAGGGCAAAAGTGTTTGGAAAAGTAGATACGACGGAGACGTATCAACTCCCCCAAGCTTAAACCCTTGCTTGTCCTCAAGCAATTCAGTTGACAAACTGAAAGAGAAAAAAAAACTTTTACAAACTCCGTTTGCTCTTGTTGTTGTAAACATGAAAAGCCAGCATTCAAGTCTCAGCAATTATTACGAACTAACCATACTCACAATGACACGTAGGTCTCACAATTACTCATATCAATAGCATAATCAGCTAGCGAGCCATAATAATAAAACTCGGGTGACAACACTTTCTCAAAATAATCATAACATGATATAACAAAATGGTATCTCGCTAGCCCTTTCTGAGACCGCAAAACATAAATGCAGAGCACCTTTAAAGATCAAGGACTGACTAAACATTGTAATTCATGGTAAAAGAGATCCAGTCAAGTCATACCCAATATAAACCAATCATAATGAATGCAAACGACAGTGTGCTCTCCAGCGGGTGCTTTTTAATAAGAAGGGTGATGACTCAACATAAAAGTAAATAGATAGGCCCTTCGTAGAGGGAAGCAGGGATTTGTAGAGGTGCCAGAGCTTGGTTTTGAAATAGAGATAAATTATATTTTGAGCGGCATACTTTCATTGTCAACATAACAACTAAAAGACGACGATATCTTCCATGCTAAACAGATTATAGGCGGTTCCCAAACAGAATGGTAAAGTTTATACTCCCCCTCCTCCACAAGCATCAATCCATGGCTTGCTCGAAACAACGAGTCCCTACAACATTCAACGGGTCCCAAGGGGAGTTTTGTTTGCAGTTATTTTGATTTAGTTTGCATAAAGCATGGGACTGGGTATCCCGGATACCAGCCATTTTCTCGTGAATGAGGAGCGGAGTCCACTCCTCTTGAGAATAACCCGCCTAACACGGAAGATAAGGGCAGCTCTAGTTGACACATGAGCTATTCGAGCATGCAAAACAGAATGTTTATTTGAAGGTTTAGAGTTTGGCACATACAAATTTACTTGGAACGGCAGGTAAATACCGCATATAGGTAGGTATAGTGGACTCATATGGAATAACTTTGGGGTTTAAGGAGTTTGGATGCACAAGCAGTATTCCCGCTTAGTACAAGTGAAGGCTAGCAAAAGACTGGGAAGCGACCAACTGAGAGAGCGACAACAGTCGTAAGCATGCATTAAAATTAATTCACACCGAGTACAAGCATGAGTAGGATATAATCCACCATGAACATAAATATCATGAAGGCTATGTTGATTGGATTCAACTACATGCGTGGACATGTGCCAAGTCGAGTCACTCAATGCATTTAAAGGAGGATACCACCCCGTCATACCATATCATAATCATTCTAATAGCATGTTGGCACGCAAGTTATACCATTATAACTCATAGCTAATCAAGCATGGCACAAGCAACTATAATCTCTAAATGTCATTGCAAATATGTTTACTTCATAATAGCTGAATCAGGAATGATGAATCATCATATTTACAAAAACAAGAGAGGTCGAGTTCATACCAGCTTTTCTCTTCCCAATAAGTCCATCATATATCATCATTATTGCCTTTCACTTGCATGACCGAACGGTGTGTATAATCGTAAGAGTGCACGTGCATTGGACTAAGCTGGAATCTGCAAGCATTCAACTCAAGAGAGAAGACAAGTAATATGGGCTCTAAGTTAAATAAATGATCATGCATATAAGAGCCACTAAGCATTTTCAATACGGTCTTCTCGACCCCCAAAGACCGGAAAAGAAATAAAAACCATTTACACGGGAAAGCTCCCAACAAGTAAGAAGAAGAACAGGAAATATTTTTGGGTTTTCTTTTTAATTCTACTACAAGCATGGAAAGTAGACTAACTAATTTTTTTGGTTTTTCTTAAAGTTTATCAAACACATAATAAGAAAGCAGGAAAAAGAAATTTAAACTAGCATGGATAATACAGTGAAAAAGTATGAGCACCAACATCTAGCAATGAGTGTGTGTGAACATGAATGTAATGTCGGTGAGAAATACGTACTCCCCCAAGATTAGGCTTTTGGCCTAAGTTGGTCTATTGCCAGGGGTGGCCTGGCGGATATCCATAGGTGTAGCTGGGGTCATACTGTGACGCAGAATAGTTGGGATCATAATGTGATGAAGAGAACTCTGATTGCCACTGGCTGGCAGCCTCCTCTGGATCCCAAGAATAAACAGATAGTCGTGGAGGCTCATCTTGTGGCTCCGGCTCCGGGGCTGGTGCAGGATTCCGATAGGCTTGAACAGCCGACCACGGAACGATGTGAGGTTCTGCAGACAAGTTAAACAAAGAAGGAGCAGGCAAAGTAATAGTCTCAGGGTGATGTTTATCAAAGTACAATTTATATTTGAGCTCCCCATCACGACTCTTAACAAGAAATTCATGCGCTATCATACTCTTGTAATATAGATAAGCACGGGGCAGCGCTGTTTCTTCTTTCTCCGCATGCCTAATAGGTATTTCAAAATGTTCAGCTAGGCGCGAAGCATAAATGCCTCCAAAGATGGGGCCCTTAGTACGGTTAAAACTTAACCGTCTAGCAACAATTCCACCCATACTAACAGAGTTATCGCGGTATAAACCATGGAGCAAAATAATAATGTCAGGAATACTGAGGTTCCCACAGTTCCCGTGTCCAATCAAGCAACGACTAGCAAATATGGCAAAATAGTGTAAAACAGGATAATGAATGCTAGTGATCCTCGCATCAGAAACCTTCCTGGTTTCTCCCACCGTGATAGTGTTAATAAAAGCTTCTACTTCGTTACGGTGGGGTTCATCTAAGGTGCCCTCAAAGGGTATTCTGCAAACCTCGCAGAATTCTTCTAGTGTCATCTCTTTAACAACGTCATATAAATGAAACTCTACCGTTGGAGGTGATTTCTTAGGGAAAAAGTAGAAGTTTTGCACAAAAGTATTTGTGAGTAAGAGATACTGATGACGTTGGTCATGGAGGAAGTTGGTGAGGCCGGCATTCTCAATCAATAAATAGAAGTCTTCATGAATCCCAGCTCTCCTCAAGAAGTCATCGGAGGGCCATTCACACGGCCGGACCTCCGCGGTGCGAGGTAAATTAAATTTGGGCTTCTCCTCTTCTTCCTTCTGTTTTTCCTTAGAGCTTCAGCTCGAAGAGCCCCTCAAAAGTCTCTTCATTATTTCAGAAACAATCTGAAATTTTTAGTAACTTCAAATAAAAGTGAACCAACTTGAATAAAATTGATAGCAACAACTCCCATAAATGCCTAGAGCCTATATAAAGCATTGGAACTACTTGAAACCATATAAATTTGACATGCAAGCTCAAGAACATGGTCACCTATGAAACACAAATTTGCAATGAATAAAGCACTAGAACAAAAACTAATTGGACCAATGGAGGAGTCACATACCAAGGAACAATCTCCCCAAGCAGTTTTGCGAGAGGTGCTTTGAGCAAAGAGATCGAAAATCACAGCAACGGGGGCTGGAACTCGTGCTTGAGTTGGTTTTTCGTGTTTGTGTGAGATAGAGGAAGAAGATGGGTGCAGGAATAAGTGGAGGAGGGCCATCATGGGCCCACGAGGCAGGGGGGCGCGCCGAGGGGGGTAGGGTGCGCCCTCCACCCTCGTGGCCAGGTGGCAGCTCCCCCCGTGGTAAGTTTTGCACAGTAAATCCTTAAATATTCCCGAAAAAATCATATTAAATTGGCATGGCATTCTGAGGACTTTTATTTTCGGGATATTTTTCTATTGCACGGATAAGTCAGGAAACAGACAGAAAAAATACTATTTTACTTTATTTTTTACTAAATAACAAAAATTATAAAGAGGGTACACAAGGTTGTGCTTCTAGTTTCATCCATCTCGTGATCATCAAAATGAACCCACTAACAAGGTTGATCAAGTCTTGTTAACAAACTCATTCTGAATAATCCCGGATCCGGAGAAATTTCGAATGACACTAAGTTACCTCAACAGGGATATGAAAATCCCCAACAATAAGAATATCATACTTTTTCTTGACAGTAGGGAGAGGAAATTCAAAACCTCCAAATATAATCGATGGAACTTTTCCAATAGAGTTGATACTATAAACTTGAGGTTGTTTCCTCGGAAAATGTACCGTGTGCTCATTGCCATTAACATGAAAAGTGACATTGCCTTTGTTGTAGTCAATAACAGCCCCTGCAGTATTAAGGAAAGGTCTTCCAAGAATAATAGACATACTATCATCCTCGGGAATATCAAGAATAACAAAGTCCGTTAAAATAGTAACATTCGCAACTACAATAGGCACATCCTCACAAATACCGACAGGTATAGCAGTTGATTTATCAGCCATTTGCAAAGATATTTCAGTAGGTGTCAACTTATTCAAGTCAAGTCTACGATATAAAGAGAGAGGCATAACACTAACACCGGCTCCAAGATCACATAAAGCAGTTTTAACATAATTTCTTTTAACGGAGCATGGTATAGTAGGTACTCCTGGATCTCCAAGTTTCTTTGGTATTCCACCCTTAAAAGTGTAATTAGAAAGCATGGTGGAAATTTCAGCTTCAGGTATCTTTCTTTTATTAGTAATAATATCCTTCATATACTTAGCATAAGGATTTGTTTTGAGCACATCAGTTAATCGCATACGCAAAAAGATGGGTCTAATCATTTCAGCAAAGCGCTCAAAATCCTCATCATCCTTTTTCTTGGATGGTTTAGGAGGAAAAGGCATGGGTTTCTGAACCCATGGTTCCCTTTCTTTACCATGTTTCCTAGCAACAAAATCTCTTTTATCACGTTGATTCTTTGATTGTGGGTTATCAAGATCAACAGCAGGTTCAACTTCTACATCATTATCATTACTAGGTTGAGCATCAACATGAACATTATCTTTAACATTATCACTAGGTTCATGTTCATCACCTGATTGTGTTTCAGCATCAGAAACAGAGATATCATTTGGATTATCAGGTGGTTCAGCAATAGGTTCACTAGAAGTTTGCACAGTCCTATCATTTTTATTTTTCTTCCTCTTAGAAGAACTAGGTACATAAATATTGTTTCTCTGAGAATCTTGCTCGATTCTCTTAGGATGGCCTTCAGGATATAAAGGTTCCTGAGTCATTCTACCAGTTCTAGTAGCCACTCTAACAGCATAATCATTTTTCTTACTATTCAGTTCATCAAGCGCTTCTTTCTGAGCTTTAAGTACTTGTTCTACTTGAGTAGTGACCATAGAGGCATGCTTGCTAACAAGTTTAAGTTCACTTCTAACATCAGCCATATAATCACTCAAGCGTTTAATCATAAAGGTATTCTGTTTTAATTGTCTACCAAAATAAGCATTAAAATCATCTTGCTTAAACATAAAGTCATCAAACTCATCGAAGCACTGACTAGCAATTTTAGTAGGAGGGACTTCAGCTTTATCATATCTATAGAGAGAATTTACCTTTACTACCTGTGTCGGGATATCGGGAGGTTCTTCAGTAAATAAGTAATTGAGATCATATACTTCTTCAACAGGCAGTAAATTAAGACCATGTATTTCTTCAATAGGAGGTAAATTCTTAACATCTTCAGCTTTAATACCTTTTTCTTTCATAGATTTCTTTGCCTCTTGCATATCTTCGGGACTGAGAAATAGAACACCTCTCTTCCTCGGAGTTGGTTTAGGAATAGGCTCAGTAATTGGCTCAGGAGCTGGCTCAGGAGTTGGCTCAGGAGGTGGCTCAGGAGGTGCCCAATTATTTTCATTTGCCAACATATTATTCAATAAAAGTTCAGCGTCATCCGGTGTTCTTTCCCTGAAAAGAGAACCAGCACAACTATCCAGGTAATCTCTGGAAGCATCGGTTAGTCCATTATAAAAGATATCAAATATTTCAGGTTTCTTAAGAGGATGATCAGGCAAAGCATTAAGTAACTTGAGAAGCCTCCCCCAAGCTTGTGGGAGACTCTCTTCTTCAATTTGCACAAAATTGTATATTTCCCTCAAAGCAGCTTGTTTCTTATGAGCAGGGAAATATTTAGCAGAAAAGTAATAAATCATATCCTGGGGACTTTGCACACAACCAGGATCAAGAGAATTAAACCATTTCTTAGCATCACCCTTTAATGAGAACGGAAATATTTTGAGTAAATAAAGGTGGCGCGATCTCAGATTATTAGTAAACAGGGCAGCTATATCATCTAACTTACGAAGATGTGCCACAACAGTTTCAGATTCATAGCCATAAAAAGGATCAGATTCAACCAAAGTAATTATATCTGGATCGACAGAAATATCATAATAATCATAATCAGGAACACAGATAGGTGAAGTAGCAAAAGCAAGGTTGGGTCTCATCCTACCTCTAAAAGATTCTTTACTCCACTTAATTAGCAACCTCTTACGTTCAAGACTATCCTGGCAAGCAACAACAGCTTCAAAAGATTCAGCATTAAAAAGATAACCCTCGGGAATAGAAGGCATAGGTTCATCATCACTAACATCATCGTGTTCAGGTTCAATAATTTCTCTTTCTCTAGACCTAGCAATTTGCTCATCAAGAAATTCACCGAGTGGCACAGTAGTATCAAGCATAGAAGTAGTTTCATCATAAGTATCATGCATAATAGAAGTGGCATCATCAATAACATGCGACATATCAGAATTAATAGCAGTTGTAGGTTTAGGTGTTGCAAACTTACTCATAACAGAAGGAGAATCTAGTGCAAGGCTAGATGGCAATCCCTTACCTCCCCTTGTAGTTGAGGGCAAAATAGTAGTTCGATCATCTTTCAAATTCTTCATAGTGTCCAGCAGATATAAATCCGAAGTGACTCAAAGAATAGAGCTATGCTCCCCGGCAACGGCGCCAGAAAAAGGTCTTGATAACCCACAAGTATAGGGGATCGCAACAGTTTTCAAGGGCAGAGTATTCAACCCAAATTTATTGATTCGACACAAGGGGAGCCAAAGAATATTCTCAAGTATTAGCAGCTGAGTTGTCAATTCAACCACACCTAGAAACTTAGTATCTGCAGCAAAGTGTTTAGTAGCAAAGTAATATGATAGTGGTGGTAACGGTAACAAAAGTAAAGACAACAAAAGTAATGTTTTTGGTATTTTGTAGTGATTGTAACAGTAGCAACGGAAAAGTAAATAAGTGTAAACCAGTATATGGAAAACTCGTAGGCACCAGATTAGCGATGGATAATTATGTCGGATGCGGTTCATCATGTAACAGTTATAACATAGGGTGACACAGAACTAGCTCCAGTTCATCAATGTAATGTATGCATGTATTCTGAATATAGTCATACGTGCTTATGGAAAAGAACTTGCATGACATCTTTTGTCCTACCCTCCCGTGGCAGCGGGGTCCTATTGGAAACTAAGGGATATTAAGGCCTCCTTTTACTAGAGAACCGGAACAAAGCATTAGCACATAGTGAATACATGAACTCCTCAAACTATGGTCATCACCGGGAGTGGTCCCGATTATTGTCACTTCGGGGTTGCCGGATCATAACACATAGTAGGTGACTATAGACTTGCAAGATAGGATCTAGAACACACATATATTCATGAAAACATAATAGGTTCAGATCTGAAATCGTGGCACTCGGGCCCTAGTGACAAGCATTAAGCATAGAAAAGTCATAGCAACATCAATCTCAGAACATAATGGATACTAGGGATCAAACCCTAACAAAACTAACTCGATTACATGATAAATCTCATCCAACCCATCACCGTCCAGCAAGCCTATGATGCAATTACTCACGCACGGCGGTGAGCATCATGAAATTGGTGATGGAGGATGGTTGATGATGACGACGACGACGAATCCCCCTCTTCGGAGCCCCGAACGGACTCCAGATCAGCCCTCCCGAGAGATATTAGGGCTTGGCGGCGGCTTCGTATCATAAAACACGATGAAACTTTCTATCTGATTTTTTTCTCCCTGAAAGCCAATATATGGAGTTGGAGGGCCACCAGGGGGCCCACGAGGTAGGGGGCGCACCCAGGGGGGAGGGGCGCGCCCCCCACCCTCGTGAACAGGGTGTGGCCCCCCTGGTCTTTATGTTTGGTGAGGATTTTTTATTATTTATTCTAAGATATTCCGTGGAGTTTCAGGTCATTCCGAGAACTTTTGTTTTCTGCACATAAAACAACACCATGGCAATTCTGCTGAAAACAGCGTCAGTCTGGGTTGTTCCATTCAAATCATACAAGTTAGAGTCCAAAACAAGGGAAAAAGTGTTTGGAAAAGTAGATACGATGGAGACGTATCAGGAACAACCCAGGCCCAGGCGCGCCCCTCTTCGGTACTTCTTTGGCCCACTCGATGTCTTCTGGTCCAAAAAATCCATAAAAAGTTTTGCTGTGTTTGGACTCCGTTTGGTATTGATTTCTTGCGATGTAAAAAACAAGCAGAAATCAGCAACTGCCACTTGGCACTATGTCAATAGGTTAGTCCCAAAAAATGATATAAAGTTGCTATAAAGTGATTGTAAAACATCCTAGAATGATAATATAACACAATGGAAAAATAAAAAATTATAGATACATTGGAGACGTATCAGCATCTCCAAGCTTAATTCCTGCTCGTCCTCGAATAGGTAAATGATAAAAAAAGAACTTTTGATGTGGAATGCTGCCTAACATGTTCATCACATATTCTTTTCCTTGTAGCATGGACATTTGGACTTTTATATGGTTCAAAGCAATAGTCTAGTTTTGACATGAAGACTTTAATACTCAAGCATATTGATACGTATCCGTCGTATCTACTTTTCCAAACACTTTTGCCCTTGTTTTGGACTCTAACTTGCATGATTTGAATGGAACTAACTCGGACTGACGTTGTTTTCAGCAGAACTGCCATGGTTTTATTTTTGTGCAGAAATAAAAGTTCTCGGAATGACCTGAAAATCCATGGAGCAACTTTTCATAATTAATAAAAAATACAGGCGAAAGAAATAGCATCGGGGGGCCCACACCCTGTCCACAAGGGTGGGGGCGCGCCCCCTCCCCCTGGGTGCGCCCCCTGCCTCATGGGCCCCATGAACGTCTACCGACCTCAACTCCATCTCCATATATTTGCTTTCGCGGAGAAAAAAACAGAGAGAAAGTTTCATTGCGTTTTACGATACGGAGCCGCCGCCAAGCCCTAATCATTCTCGGGAGGGCTGATCTGGAGTCCGTTCGGGGCTCTGGAGAGGGGGATTCGTCGCTGTCGTCATCATCAACCATCCCCCATCACCAATTTCATGATGCTCACCGCCGTGCGTGAGTAATTCCATCGTAGGCTTGCTGGACGGTGATGGGTTGGATGAGATTTACCATGTAATCAAGTTAGTTTTGTTAGGGTTTGATCCCTAGTATCCACTATGTTCTGAGATTGATATTGCTATGACTTTCCTCTGCTTAATGCTTGTCACTAGGGCCCGAGTGCCATGATTTCATATCTGAACCTATTATGTTTTGATGAATATATGTGAGTTCTTGATCCTATCTTGTAAGTCTATAGTCACCTATTATGTGTTATGATCCGACAACCCCAAAGTGACAATAATCAGGATACTTCTCGGTGATGACCGTAGTTTGAGGAGTTCATGTATTCACTATGTGTTAATGCTTTGGTCCGGTACTCTATTAAAAGGAGGGCTATATCCCTTAGTTTCCATTAGGACCTCGCAGCCACAGGAGGGTAGGACAAAAGATGTCATGTAAGTTCTTTTCCATAAGCACGTATGACTATATTCGGAATACATGCCTACATTACATTGATGAACTGGAGCTAGTTCTGTGTCACCCTATGTTATAACTATTACATGAGGAATCACATCCGACATAATTATCCATCAGTGATCCAATGCCTACGAGCTTTTCACATAGTGTGCTTTGCTTATTTACTTTACCTTGCTACTATTACAATTACTACAAAACTGCTATTGTTACCGTTACTTCCATACTACTTTGCTAGTAAATACTTTGCTGCAGATACTAAGTTATCCAGGTGTGGTTGAATTTACAACTCAACTGCTAATACTTGAGAATATTTTTGGCTCCCCTTGTGTCGAATCAATAAATTTGGGTTGAATACTCTACCCTCGAAAACTGTTGCGATCCCCTATACTTGTGGGTTATCAAGATTATTTTCTGGCGCCGTTGCCGGGGAGCATAGCTCTATTCTTTGAGTCACTTGGGAATTATATCTGCTGATCACTATGAGGAACTTGAAAGATGAAATAACTAAGATTTATCCCTCAACTACGGGGGGGGGGGGGGGGGGTGTAAGGAACTGCCATCTAGCTCTGCACTAGATTCTCCTTCTGTTATGAGTAAGCTTGCGACACCTAAACCTGCTTCTGCTATTAATTCTGATATGTCGAATGTTATTGATGATGCCACTTCTACTATGCATGATACTTATGATGAAACTACTTCTGTGCTTGATACTACTATGCCATTAGGTGAATATCTTGATGAACAACTTGCTAGGGTTAGAGAGAATGAAATTATTGAAAATGAAATCATTGAAGATAGTGATGATGAAGGTTCTCCCCCTAAGTATGAATTGCCTATTGTTCCTGAGGGTTATGTTATGGATGAAGAAACTGCTAGAGATTTTCTTGCTTGCAATGATAGATCTGATCTTAAGAAGTTATTAGCTAAACTAAAACAGAAATCTCTGAATGCTAGAATGAAATATGACCCTGCTTTTGCTACTTCACCTATCTTTGTTACTGATAAGGATTATGAATTCTTTGTCGATCCTGAGATAATTACTTTGGTAGAATCTGATCCCTTTTGTGGCTATGAATCTGAAACTGTTGTGGCACATCTTACTAAGTTAAATGATATAGCCATCCTGTTTACTAATGATGAGAAATCTCGCTACTACTATATCCTGAAGATATTTCCATTCTTATTAAAGGGTGATGCTAAAACTTGGTTTAATTCTCTTGATCCTGGTTGTGTGCGTAGTCCCCAGGATATGATTTATTACTTCTCTGCTAAATATTTCCCTGCTCATAAGAAACAAGCGGCCTTGAGGGAAATATATAATTTTGTGCAAATTGAAGAAGAGAGTCTCCCACAAGCTTGGGGGAGGCTTCTCCGGTTACTTAATGCTTTGCTTGATCATCCTCTTAAGAAAAATGAAATACTTGATATATTTTATAATGGACTAACTGATGCTTCCAAGGACCACTTGGATAGTTGTGCTGGTTGTGTTTTCAGGGAAAGAACAGTCGATCAAGCTGAATTTCTATTGAATAATATGTTGACTAATGAAAATAATTGAACTCTTCCTGAGCCAAATCCTGAACCAACTCCGAAGAAGAGGGGTGTTCTATTTCTCAGTCCTGAAGATATGCAAGAGGCAAAGAAATCTATGAAAGAAAAAGGTATTAAAGTTGAAGATGTTAAGAATTTACCTCCTGTTGAATAAATACATGGTCTTAATTTACCACCTATTGAAGAAACACATGGTCTTGATAACCCGACACAGGTAGTAAAGGTAAATTCTCTCTATAGATATGATAAAGTTGAAATCCCATCTACTAAGTTTGCTAGCCAATGCTTGGATGAATTTGATGACTTTATGGCTAGCAAAGAAAATTTCAATGCTTATGTTGGTAGAGAATTAAAGAGTAATTCTTACATGATTGGACACTTGAGTGATTATATGGCTAGAGTTAAAGGTGAACTTAAACTCATTAGTAAATATGCTTCTATGGTTACCACTCAAGCAGAACAAGTACTTAAAGCTCAAAGTGATTTGCTCGATGAATTAAATAATAAACGTGATTTTGCTGTTAGAGTGGCTACTAGAACTGGTAAAATGACTCAGGAACCTTTGTATCCTGAAGGCCACCCTAAGAGAATTGAGCAAGATTCTGAGAGAAATAATGTAGATGCACCTAGTCCGTCCAAAAAGAAGAAAAAGAAAAATGATAGGACTGTGCAAGCTTCTAGTGAACCTGTTGTAGACACACCTGAGAATCCAAATGATATTTCTATTTCTGATGCTGAAACACAATCTGGTGATGAACATGAATCTAGTGATAATGTTAATGGTAATTTTCATGTTAATGCTCAACCTAGCAATAATAATGATGTAGAGATTGAACCTGCTGTTGATCTTGATAACCCACAATCAAAGAATCAACATTATGATAAGAGAGACTTTGTTTCTAGGAAGCAAGGTAAAGAAAGAGAACCATGGGTTCAGAAACCCATGCCTTTTCCTCCTAAGCCATCCAAGAAAAAGGATGATGAGGATTTTGAGCGCTTTGCTGAAATGATTAGACCTATCTTCTTACGTATGCGCCTGACTGATATGCTTAAAGTAAATCCTTATGCTAAGTACATGAAAGATATTATTACAAATAAAAGAAAGATACCAGAAGCTGAAATTTCCACCATGCTTGCTAATTATACTTTTAAAGGTGGAATACCAAAGAAACTTGGAGATCTAGGAGTACCAACTATACCATGCTCCATTAAAAGAAACTATGTTAAAACTGCTTTATGTGATCTTGGAGCCGGTGTTAGTGTTATGCCTCTCTCTTTATATCGTAGACTTGAATTGAATAAGTTGACACCTATTGAAATATCTTTGCAAATGGCTGATAAATCAACTGCTATACCTGTCGGTATTTGTGAGGATGTGCCTGTTGTGGTTGCAAACGTCACTATCTTAATGGACTTTGCTATTCTTGATATTCCCGAGGACGATAGTATGTCGATTATCCTTGGTAGACCCTTTTTGAATACTGCAGGGGCTGTTATTGATTGCAACAAAGGCAATGTCACTTTTCATGTTAATGGTAATGAGCATACGGTACACTTTCCGAGGAAACAACCTCAAGTTCATAGCATCAATTCTATTGGAAAAATTCCAACTATCATTATTGGAGGTTTTGAATTCCCTCTTCCTACTGTCAAGAAGAAATACGATATTCTTATTATTGGGGATGTGCATATCCCCGTTGAGGTAACCTAGTGTTATTCGAAATTTCTCCGGTTCCATGTTATTCGGAATGAGTTTGTGAACAAGACTTGATCAACCTTATTAGTGGATTCCTTTTGATGATCATGAGATGGATGAAACTAGAAGGCACAACCTTCTGTACCCTCTTTTTACTTTCTGTTAATTAGATTAAATAAAAAGAAAAATAGTATTTTCTGTCTGTTTTCTGAATTATCCATGCAATAAAAAATACCCGAAAATAAAAGTTCTCCAAATGCCCTGCCAATTTAGTATGATTTTTTCTGGAATATTTGAGAATATTTGGCACTGAGAACACAACAGGGGGAGCTGGCACTTGGCAATGAGGGTCCAGGGCGCGCCCACCCCTACAGGGCGCGCCCCCTGTCTCGTGGGCCCATGGTGCCCCCCCTCCACTTATTCCTGCACCCACACACTTCATCTTCCTCCCAAAAAATCACCATCCAGCTCAAGCACGAGTTCTAGCTCATTTTGCTGCGATTTTCAATCTCCTTACTCAAAGCTCCATTCACAAAACTGCTTTGGGAGATTGTTCCTTGGTATGTGACTCCTCCAATGGTCCAATTAGTTTTTGTTCTAGTGCTTTATTCATTGTAATTTTTTCTGCCTAGGTGACCCTGTTCTTGAGCTTGCATGTTAAATTTATGAGGTCCCGAGTAATTTTAATGCATGATATAGGCTCTAGGCACTTGTGGAAGTAGTTGCTATCAGTTTTGTTGAGTTTGATTCACTTTTATTTTGAGTTACTAAAAATTTCAAAAAATTTCAGAAAATGATTAAGAGATTTTTGAGGGGCTCTTCTAGCCAAGGCTCCAAGGATAAACAAGCTAAGGAGAAAGAAAAGGCCAAGTATAATCTTCCTCGCGTGGCGGAAGTACGACCGTGTGAATGGCCTTGAGATGATTTCTTGAGAGCACAACCAGGATTTATGATGACTTTTATTCTTTGGCTGATAATGCAGGCCTCACCGACTTCCTCCACGACCGGATCGAACAGTATCTCTTACTCACCAATAATTTCGTGCAAAACTTCTAATATTATCCTAAGAATTCACCTCCTTCAGTAGCTTTCCGTTTATATGATGTGGCTAGGGAGATGTCATTATGTGATTTTTGCGCGGTCTGCAAAATACCCTTCGAGGGCAGCTTAGAGGAACCACATCGTAAAGATGTGGATGGTTTTATTGATACTATTACTGTAGGGTAATCGAGGAAGGTTTCCGATGCAAGAATTACTAGCATACATTTTCCTGTTTTACGCTACTTTGCAATATTTGCTAGTCGATGCTTAATTGGTCGCGGAAACTGTGGAAACCTCAGTGTTCCTGATATTATTATTTTGTTCCATGCTTTATTTCGCGACAACTCTGTTAGTATGGGTGCTATTATTGCTAAACAATTAAGCCTGAACCGTACAAAAGGCCCCATCTTTGGAGGTATCTATGCTGCACGCCTTGCTAAACACTTCGAGATACCTATTAGGCATTTTGAGAAAGAAGAAAAACTGCTGCCCCTTACTTTTCTAGATTATAAGAGCATGGAAGCACATGAGTTTATTGTTAACAATGATGATAAGATGCTTCTATATAATCTGAGATTTAATAAGAAAGACAATGAGATTATTATCTTGCGTGCACCCTCTTTGTTTGATATAACTGCAGGCCATTACCTCGTCTTGCCGGCGGCCATTTACGCACACTGAGGCCAGACATCAGCTCCAGAGCCTGAGCCGGAACCACCACTTGACCCTTATCGTCCATCATCTTATCAGTGGGACCCGGAGGATATCGCCAGTCAGTGGCAGTACAATGACACTCCTTTGTACACCGGGGAGAGTAGCCCCGATCCATGGGCATAGACCAACTTAGGCCAAAAGCCTAAGCTTGGGGGAGTACGTATTTCTCACCGACATTACATTCATGCTCACACACTCATTCTAGTTGTCGGTGCTCATACTTTTTCATTGTACTATCCATGCTAGTTTAATTTTTTTCTAGCTTTCTTCTTGTGTGTTTGATAAACCTTAAGAAAACCAAAAAATTAGTTAGTTTAATTTCCATGCTTGTAGTAGTAGTAATTAAAAGAAAACCCAAAAAGATTTCTTGTTCTTCTTTTGCTTTTTGGGAGCTTTCCCATGTAAATAGTTTCTATTTCTTTTCTTTCCTTTGGGGGTCGAGAGGAGAAGACCATAATGAAAATGTTCTCCCTTGAATTGAAAGCTTGTAGATTCCAACTTAGTCCAATGCACGTGCACTATTATTATTATCCACACCGTTCGGTCGTGCAAGTGAAAGGCAATAATGACGATATATGATGTACTGATTGAGATGAGAGAAGCTGGTATGAACTCGACCTCTCTTGTTTTTGTAAATATGATTAGTTCATCGTTCCTGATTCAGCCTATTGTGAATAAACATGTTTGCAATGACAATTAGAGATTATAGTTGATTATGCCATGCTTAATTAGCTAGGAGCTTATAATGGTTTACCTTGCGTGCCAACATGCTATTAAAATGGTTGTGATGTGGTATGATAGGGTGGTATCCTCCTTTGAATGATTCGAGTGACTCGACTTGGCACATGTTCACGCATGTAGTTGAAACAAAATCAACATAGCCTTCACGATATTTATGTTCATGGTGGATTATATCCTACTCATGCTTGCACTCAGTGTTGATTAATTTTAATGCATGTTCATGACTGTTGTCGCTCTCTCAGTTGGTCGCTTCCTAGTCTCTTTCTAGCCTTCACCTGTACTAAGCAGGAATACTGCTTCTGCATCCAAACTCCATGAACCCCAAAGTTATTCCATATGAGTCCACCATACCTTCCTATATGCGGTATCTACCTGCCGTTCCAAGTAAATTTGTATGTGCCAAACTCCAAACCTTTAAATGAAATTCTGTTTTGTATGCTCGAGCAGCTCATGTATCAACTAGGGTTGTTTGTATCTTCCATGCTAGGTGGGTTATTCTCAAGAGGAGTGGACTCCGCTCCTCATTCACGAGAAAATGGCTGGTAACCGGGATGCCTAGTCCCATGCTCAAATCAAATCAAAATAATTAAACAAAACTCCCCCAGGATTGTTGCTAGTTGGAGGCACCTGTTGTTTCGGGCAAGCCATGGATTGATGCTTGTTGGTGGTGGGGGAGTATAAACTTTACCATTCTGTTTGGGAACGGCCTATAATGTGTGAAGCATGGAAGATATCGAGATCTCATAGTTGTTATGTTGGCAGTGAAAGTATACCGCTCAAAATGTTATTCATCTATATTTTAAAATTGAGCTCTGGCACCTCTACAAATCCCTGCTTCCCTCTGCGAAGGGCCTATCTATTTACTTTTATGTTGTGTCATCACCCTCTTATTAAAAAGCACCCGCTGGAGAGCACCGCTGTCATTTGCATGGATTACTATTAGTTTATATTGGGTATGACTTGACTGGATCTCTTTTACCATGAATTACAATGTTTAGTCAGTCCTTGATCTTTAAAGGTGCTCTGCATTTATGTTTTGCGGTCTCAGAAAGGGCTAGCGAGATACCATCTTGTTAAATCATGTTATGATTTTTGAGAAAGTGTTGTCATCCGAGATTTATTATTATTGCTCGTTAGTTGATTATGTCATTGATATGACTAAACATGAGACCTAAGTGTTATTGTGAATATGGTTAGTTTATAATCTTTGCTGAACACTTGAATGCTGGCTTTACATATTCGCAACAACAAGAGCAAACAGAGTTTGTAAAAGTTTTTCTTTATCACTTTCAGTTTGTCAACTGAATTGCTTGAGGACAAGCAAAGGTTTAAGCTTGGGGGAGTTGATACGTCTCCGTCGTATCTACTTTTCCAAACACTTTTGCCCTTGTTTTGGACTCTAACTTGCATGATTTGAATGGAACTAACCCGGACTGACGCTGTTTTCAGCAGAACTGCCATGGTGTTATTTTTGTGCAGAAATAAAAGTTCTCGGAATGACCTAAAAATCCACGGAGCAACTTTTCAGAATTAATAAAAAATACTGGCGAAAGAATTAGCGTCAGGGGCCCACACCCTGTCCACGAGGGTGGGGGCGCGCCCCTCCCTGTGGGCGCGCCCCCTGTTTTGTGGGCCCCCTGAACGTCCACTGACCTCAACTCCAACTCCATATATTTGCTTTCGCGGAGAAAAAAATCAGAGAGAAAGTTTCATCGCGTTTTACGATATGGAGCCGCCGCCAATCCCTAATCTCTCTTGGGAGGGCTGATCTGGAGTCCGTTCGGGGCCCTGTTGAGGGGGATTCGTCGCCGTCATCATCATCAACCATCCTCCATCACCAATTTCATGATGCTCACCGCCGTGCGTGAGTAATTCCATCGTAGGCTTGCTGGACGGTGATGGGTTGGATGAGATTTACCATGTAATCAAGTTAGTTTTGTTAGGGTTTGATCCCTAGTATCCACTATGTTATGAGATTAATGTTGTTATGACTTTGCTATGCTTAATGCTTGTCAGTAGGGCCCGAGTGCCATGATTTCAGATCTGAACCTATTATGTTTTCATGAATATATGTGAGTTCTTGATCCTATCTTGTAAGTCTATAGTCACCTATTATGTGTTATGATCCGACAACCCCGAAGTGACAATAATCGGGATACTTCTCGGTGATGACCGTAGTTTGAGGAGCTCATGTATTCACTATGTGTTAATGCTTTGGTCCAGTAGTCTACTAAAAGGAGGCCTTAATATCCCTTAGTTTCCATTAGGACCCCACTGCGACGGGAGGGTAGGACAAAAGATGTCATGCAAGTTCTTTTCCATAAGCACGTATGACTATATTCGGAATACGTGCCCACATTACATTGATGAACTGAAGCTAGTTCCGTGTCACCCTATGTTATAACTATTACATGAGGAATCGCATCCGACATAATTATCCATCACTGATCCAATGCCTACGAGCTTTTCACATATTGTGCTTTGCTTATTTACTTTACCGTTGCTACTGTTACAATTACTACAAAACTGCTACTGTTATCGTTACTTCCATACTACTTTGCTGCAGATACTAATTTATCCAGGTGTGGTTGAATTGACAATTCAACTGCTAATACTTGAGAATATTCTTTGGCTCCCCTTGTGTCGAATCAATAAATTTGGGTTGAATAATCTACCCTCAAAAACTGTTGCGATCCCCTATACTTGTGGGTTATCACATATCAACAAGCAGCCATGTCTTTCAAAATATCAACACTAAAGCAAGTTATCCCTAGACCATTATGCTCAATCATTGATCCATTCATGAAACACACTCGCATATTAGCTACACCCAATGCTCAAGGACGATCATAGTGCCCCTGGGTTGGTGCTTTATAAGAGAAGATGGAGACTCAAATAAAATAAAAATTGCATAAAGTAAATAGAAAGGCCCTTTGCAGAGGGAAGTAGGGATTTGTAGAGGTGCGAGAGCTCAAAGCGGAAAAATAGAGATAAAAACATTTTGGGCGACATGCTTTTCTTGTCAACGAAAACGATCAAGTAGTCCCCAATACTTTCCATGCTAGATATATCATAGGCGGTTCCCAAACAGAAAATAAAGTTTATTCCTTTTTTCCACCATACTTTCACTTTCCATGGCTAACCATATCCACGGGTCCCTTCACTTTCCAAGGAATTTGTTATTTGACAACATAAAGTAAATTCATTTTTCATTTCGGGACTAGGCATCCCTAATACCTTTGTCGTACTCTCGTGCAATGACAAGTGAATAAACACTGATCTTGAGAATAACATATCTAGCTTGGATATATATCAGCCACCCCCTACCGTTACATGAGCGGTACGAGCACACAAAAGAGAAATTTATTTTGAAATTTAGAGATGGCACATACATATTTGCTTAGAACGGCAAAATAATACCGCATATAGGTTGGTATAGTGGACTCATGTGGCAAAAACTGGTTTAAAGGATTTTGGATGCACAAGTAGTGATCATACTTAGTGCAAATGAAGGCTAGCAAAAGATTGGGAAGCATCCAACCAAGAAACCAAAAATCTCATAAGTGAGCATTAAGAATAACTAACACCGAATAATGCACCACAAGTAGGATGTAATTTCATTGCATGACTTTTGACTTTTGTGCTTGCATAGGGAATCACAAACCTTAACACTAGTATTCTTACTAAAGCATAATTACTCATCAACATGACTCACATATCACTATCATCATATCTCAAAACTATTACAAAGAATCAAGTTTATTTTGTCCAATGATCTTCATGGAAGTTTTTCTTATATCCTTCTTGAATATTTATCACTCTGGGACTATTTTCATATGTTGCTTTTGATAGCTCAAACAAATTTAAGTGAAGAATGTGAGCATAAAAACTTTCTTCTCACAAAATAATTTAAGTGAAGGAAGAGAGAATTTATTTAAAAAATTACTAAATCTCAAATAAATCTAAGTGAAGCATGAGAGCATTTCTTCAAAAATAGTAAATCACACCGTGCTCAAAAAGATACAAGTGAAGCACTAGAGCAATTCCATAGCTCATAAAGATTTAAGTGAAGCATAGAGAGCAATTCTAACAAGCCATAGCATAATTTTGGCTCCCTCAAATAGGTGTGTCCATCAAGGATAGATGACTTAAAACACAAAGCAAAACAATCAAAGACTCATATCATACAAGACGCTCCAAGCAAAACTCATAATATGTGACGAATAAAAATATAGCTCCAAGTAAAATACCGATGGTTGTTAGAAGAAAGAGGGGATGCCACTCGGGGGCATCCCCGAGCTTAGTTGCTTGATACTTCTTGAATATTATCTTGGGGTGCCTTGGGCATCCCCAAACTTAGCCTTTGGCTAATCCTTATTCCTTCATCCATCGCGATCTCACCCAAAACTTGAAAACTTCGATCACACAAAACTCAACAAAACCTTCGTGAGATCCGTTAGTATAAGAAAGCAAATCACTACTTTAAGTACTGTTGCAAACCCATTCATATTTTGTTATTGTATTATATCTACTGTATTTTAACTTTTCCATGGCAAAAACTCTTAAAGGAAACCATAGAATCACCAAAACAAGCACATAACACAACGAAAACATAATCTGTCAAAAACAGAACAGTCTGTAGTAATCAGGAAACTTCGTATACTTTTGTAACTCAAAAAAAATCTAAAAAACAGGAAAACACGGGAAATTTGTATATTAATCTTGTATAAAAAATTCAGAGCAAAAACATGTTTCTGTGATTCACTAAAATTATTTTTCTAAGCGCAAAAGTTTCTGTTTTCAACGAGATCAAATCAACTATCTCTCAAATTATCCCAATGGATTTTCTTGGCACAAACAATAATTTAAACCACAAAAACTCATCTAAACAGAGGCATAAATGGGTATTTTATTGAAAACAGCAAGAAAACCAAAAACCAAAAAGATACAAGTTGGGTTGCCTACCAACGAGCTCTATCGTTTTACGCCCCTAGCTAGGCATAATGCGCAGGATCTAAGTGTTGCCGTTCATATTTTTGTTTTCCTTGGAGGTGTTTTTGTCAATTTTTTTTTTTTTGCAAATATAACATAAAACACTTCATCCATAGAGACTTTAGCACTATCAAGTTGCTTATCATTGTATCCCCTTTGATTTTCGGCAACAATCCAAGAATAGTGTTGATTAACATCATTGAAAACTTGTTGAATTATATCTAAAATGGGGACTTGCTTTTTAAGATTCTCATCAAAGATTTGATTATTCCCAAGCAAATGTCTTAAAGCATAATCACTATTATAAAGAATTTCATCAATCACGGGTTTTTCACGATTCATACCATAAAAATCAAAGATTTCCCTAGCTTCCCGTATTATGTAGTCAAATTCATCTATGAGAACGAGATCGGCTAACTTCTTTGCTTTAGGATTCTTTATAACGGGTAACTCATAGACAATCTTTGCAAGGTAGGATGAGTATGAATAAATTTATTTTCAAGTTTCAGAACTAGTGCCAAAATAGTTTCTGCATAAGATTTTGTTCTCTAAGTATAGGAGAATCATCAAGAGTTAAATTTCCGACACAATTGAAAAATTATTGGATATGTTCTTTTCCCATAACATTCCCTTTCCCCAAAACAAAAGTTGTAGCATCCAGATTGCCAGATCGTTCCATTCTAGGAGTTAGGCCATCATCTGTTTCTGTCATACCAAAGTCATTCATGGTGACAAATTCAAGCAAATAACAGATCCAATGGAAAAAACGGCGAACGAAAAAGAGGGCGAATAAAATGGCAAATTTTTGTGCAGTGGGGGAGAGGAAAACGAGAGGCAGATAATGTAAATTGCAGGGTGATGAGATTTCTGATTAGGAACCTGGTAGATGTTGATGATGTCTCCCCGGCAATGGTGCTAGAAATTCCTTTTGATGCTTGCTTGAACTACGTCGATATTTCCCCAAAGAGGAAGGGGTGATGCAGCAAAGAAACAGTAGGTATTTCCCTCAGTGATGAGACCAAAGTTATCGAACCAGTAGGAGAACCATGCAGCACCACGTAAACAACTCGTGCACACAAAGAACAAATAATTGCAACCCGATGTAAGAGAGGGGTTCTCAATCCTTCACGGGAAAAAAGATAGGTAAAATTGTAGTAGTTTGGATAAATAGATCTCGCGGGAACGCGAGATGAAATAAATAAATAAAAATTGCATCAAGGTATTTTGTATTTTTGGATTAGTAGATATGAAAATAAAAGCAAATAAAAATAGATCTCAAAGGCAAATATGGTTAAGAAGAGACCCGGGGGCCGTAGATTTCACTAGTGGATTCTCTCGAGAAAAATAGCATACGGTGGGTAAACAAATTACTGTTGGAGAGTTGATAGAACTTCAAATAATCATGACGATATCCAGGAAATGATCATTATATAGGCATCACGTCCAAGATTAGTAGACCGACTCTTGCCTACATCTACTACTATTACTCCACACATCGACCACTATTCGGCATGCATCTAGTGTATTAAGTTCAGGGAGAAACGGAGTAATGCAATACAAACGGTGACATGATGTAGACAAAATCTATTTAGGTAGAAATAGACCCCATATTGTTATCCTTAATAGCAACGATACATACGTGTCGGTTCCCCTTCTGTCAGTAGGATCAAGCACCATAAGATCGAACCCATCACAAAGCACCTCTTCCCATGGCAAGAAAAAATGATCTAGTTGGCCAAACCAAACCAAAGATTCAAAGAAGAAACAGGAGGATATAAATAATCATGCATATAAGAGATCAAAAGACTCAAATAACTTTCATGGAAAAAAACATAGGTCTGATCATAAACTCAAAGTTCATCGGATCCCAACAAACACACCGCAAAAAGAGTTACATCAAATAGATCTCCAAGAGACCATTGTATTGAGAATCAGGAGAGAGAGGAAGCCATCTAGCTACTAACCTATGATGGTGTTTAGATTGGATCTGGTGGTTCTGGAACTTGCGGCGACAATTGATTTTCGTCGACTCCCCTAAGGTTTCTGGAATAGTGGGGTATTTATAGAGCAAAGAGGCGGTGCGGGAGGTCACCGAGGTGGGAACAACCCATCAGGGCGCGCTTAGGCCTCTAGGCGTGCCCTGGTGTCTTGTGCTCACCTCGGCCCCCCTCTTGGTACTTCTTTGGCCCATTGGATGTCTTCTGGTCCAAAAAAATGCACAAAAAGTTTCACTGCATTTGGAGTCCACTTGGTATTGATTTCCTGCGATGTAAAAAACAAGCAGAAAATAGCAACTGGCACTTGGTACTATGTCAATAGGTTAGTCCCAAAAAATGATATAAAGTTGCTATAAAATGATTGTAAAACGTCCAAGAATGATAATATAACATCATGGAACAATAAAAAATTATAGATACGTTGGAGATGTATCTCCAACAACATGTGAAAGAGAATCCCTTATAGCAGTATGGGACTAAACTTCCCACCACACCCATTGCCATATTACCCACATGGGCCCCTAGAGATTTTCTGAAAGTGTTAGATGGGCCCTAGGCCCACCCTCATATTTTAATAATCCCCCACCAGATCTCAAGGGCTCATTTTGTACTTTTTTCCATTTTTTTATAATAGTAGAATTTCAGTGGAGACTTGTCAAGGTTTAACTCCATCTAGAACAAGTAGCTGCACTCCATCACAACTGAACAATGGACTATGCCTTGAATTGTCAGTTTAGCGTAAAGAAGTTTCATCGCATATATTACGAGTACTAGACTGCCCAAGGATGACCCCTCGGGTGGAGCATATTAGTCACATTCCTGGCCTATTCATAAGCTTGCTAGAGATCACCCCAATCTCATAGACTATGAAGAGTAGTCACGCTCATATAGGTGTGTTCCTCCAAACATCACTACGATAGCATCTTGCTTGTATAATCTTTGGAACACATTAAGACAGTAGTCAACCTACCGTACAATTTTTGAGAGTATTGCTTCTCCAACGGAGTGGGTTTGTAAAGTTACTCTCCTTAGTTCACCACTAGCTTGTTTTCCCAGGTCCTACTTCATGGGATCTCTTATCACATAGGTTGAGTTTCCACCATGCATGGCAACTCATGTGGGTCTCATACCCATCTCCCTCAATGTATTATCTATCACAACACGTGATATCCCTTTAGTAAAGGGATCTACCAGATTCTTAGCCGTTTGGATATAATCCAACTCTATCACTCTGGAGTTTCTCGAACGTATGACAGCTTTTAATTGCATTCTTATATGTATGTTGTACTTCATGATGTCCTTTGAACTCTTCACTTTGGCAATAACTGTCTGATTGTCACGGTTCATAAGAATAGCCGGAACCTGCTTCTCAACCACTGCCAAATCCATCAAAAGATCTCGAAGTCATTCTGCTTCGACTCCAGATGTGTCTAATGATGTTAATTCTGCTTCCATTGTCGATCTCGTTATGATCGTTTGCTTGCAAGACTTCCAGGAAACAGTCCCATCTCCAAGAGTAAACATATACCCAGCTATGGCTTCGTCTCATTAGCATCAGAGATCCAGTTTGCAACACTATACCCTTCACGTACCGAGGGGTATCGGGTATAGTGTCCATAGTTCATAGTACCTTTAAGATAGCGCATAATCCTTTCAATAGTGTACCAATGTACATCACCCAGATTGAAAACAAAATGGCTCAGCTTGCTCACAACAAACATGATGTCTGGCCTCATTGCACTCGCCAGATACATGAGTGAATCAATAATTTGAGAGTATCTCAGTTCATCTTTAGTCGTGCCTTTGAACTTTCGAATTGGCACACTAGGATCATATGGTATTTGAGAAATTCTGCAGGCCGAATATCCAAATTGACTCAAAACCAACATAATGGGATTGCAGAAGTGTAATCTCACCCTCAGCAGTTTGATGTTCAAGATAACATCAGCCACCACAAGGTCCTTCATCTCAAAGTTTTGAGATAGAAACGACTTGTCCTCCTCAATGACTATGAGGTTGGTTCCAAATATCAGTATGTCGTCAACATACAAGCACAATATAACTCCTTCGCCCCCAACATGGCAATAGTATACACATTTGTCAGCTTCATTAACAACGAAGCCGACACATGTCAACGTTGTATTGAGCTTATCATGCCATTGCTTAGGTGCTTGTCTCAGGCCATATAAATATATGAGCAACTTACACACCTTTCCTTTCTAACCATCTATTACAAAGCCATCTGGATGTTGAATGTAGATTTTCTCGTCTAGCTCTTTGTTCAGAAAGCCATCTTAAGATCCATTTGGTGGACGAGAAGACCATGTGAGGCCGCCAACGAGAGTAATACTCGAATGGTGGTCAGTCTGGCCACAAGTGAATAAGTATCGAAGAAATCTTGTTCTTCTTTCTGGGCATAACCTTGACCACAAGCCTAGACTTATACTTTTCAATCATACCATCAGGCCTAAGCTTCTTTTTGAACACCCGCTTACATTCCAATGGTTTTGAACCATAGGGACGTTCAGTGATTTCCCGTGTCCGTTAGCCATGATGGAATCCATCTCCCTACGGACTGCATCCCTCCAATAGTCAACATCTAGAGATGCAAACGCTTATTAAATAGAGGTGGGAGTATCATCCACGAGGTACACAAGGAAATCATCACCAAAGGGTTTTGCAGTCGTTTGTCGCTTGCCCCTGCCAAGGGTTTCCTTGTCATCCTCGTCAGGATTTTCATCATGTGTTTGTTCATACTATTCCATAGGAATGACAGGCTTAGGAGTCTCCTCAGATTCCTGTCTAGAAGTTCTTTGCATATCTCTCATAGGAAAAATATCCTCAAAGAATGTAGCATCCTTAGACTCCATAATTGTACCGACCTTCACGTCTGGTACCTCAGATTTCACTACCAGAAATCTATAGCCAAAGCTATTCTTAGTGTAGCCCAAATTAACAGAGTTCACAGTCTTTGGTCCAAGCTTACACTTTTGGGGGATGAGTACATTGACTTTCATCAAGCAGCCCCAAGTACGCAAGTACAAGAGTGTTGTCCTTCTCTTCTCCCATTGCTCATAGGGAGTGACCTTGTTATCCTTTGTCGGAACTTCATTCAGGACATGACATGATGTCAATATAGCCCCCCCCACCATGTCTTGGATAAACCCGACGTATCTAACATGGCGTTAACCAAATCAGTTAGAGTATGATTTTTCCGTTCAGCAACCCCGTTTGACTGGGGTGAATAGGGATGTGTCATCTCATGAATAATTTCGTATTCCGGACAAAAGGAATCAAAATCATTCAAAAAGTACTCTCGACCATGATCTGATCGGACTCTTTTAATTTTCTTTTGAAGTTGACTCTCAACTTCTGCCTTATAGATTTTATAGTAGTTTAGGGCCTGATCTTTAGTATTTAACACATATACATAGCAATGTCTAGTGGAATCATCTATCGACATCATGAAGTGTATCTCCTCCACAGCCTTGTGAGGCTTGCGAGGTTGCTTAGATTGCACACATGAATGACACTTAGAACCTTTGCCTAAAGTGAAACTCGAGATTAATTTCAATTTTGTGAGCTGCATCATAACACCGAAAGTAATGTGAAAAAGATGTGAATGTCAAACTTCAGACTCATTAACACTCGAATGAATATTGTTCATGACTTTATTGCAAAAATCAGCGAGGGAGAGGCGGAACATTCCTCCGCATTGATAACCTTTTCCAACAAATAGTCCACATTAACAACTACTTTATTAGACTCAAAGACCAACTTAAACCCTTCCATACACAGAAGGGAGCCACTAACAAGGTTCTTCTTGATGGCGAGGACATGTTGCACGTTCTTTAGCTGCACGATCATTCTTGAAGTAAACTTCAGATCGACCGTACGAACACCATGAACAGAAGCACTCGCGCCATTCCCATCAATACGGACCCATGACTTGTGGCCTGGTAAAAAACAATGAAATGTCAACACACACATGAATACTTGCACCTGTGTCCACCCACCAATCGGTGGACTGACAAACTGAAATACAGTAAATAAATTACCATACCTAGATGCACCACTCCCATTGTTGCTCACAATCATATTGGCATACTTGGAGTCCTGCTCTAGCTTCTTGTGTTTGTTTGGGCACTCGCTAGCCAAATGTTCCTCTAAACCATAGTTGAAGCAGCCATCACCCTTCTTGTTCTTCTTGAAGGTCTTCTTACCCTTCTTTTTGAAGTAGGTATTCAATTGGATACTGTTCTTTTCCTTGGGCTCGTGGGAATTGAAGTTCCTCTGATGTACCATATTGGTGATAGAAGTTTCTTTGATCCCTTTTTCGTGCGAGTCCTTTGCCCTTGAATTCCGCTCAACACTCAAATGGCCGATGACATCCTCTACCGAGAATTCACGCCTCTGATGTTTCGGGGTGGTAGAAAAGTTCCTCCAAGAATTAGGGACCTTAGTGATTATGCACCCCGTGACAAATTTGCCCGGTAAATCGCACTTAAGAAGCTCAAGCTCCTTAGCGATGCATATTATCTGATGAGCCTGTTTCAATACAGAACGGTTCTTGCCCATTTTGTAATCGTGGAACTACTCGATGACATACATCTCGCTCCCAGCATCGGTGACGCAAAATTTAGATTCGGGCGCCTCCCACAAGTCCTTGGCAAGCCGCATATGTAAATATGTAGCAACAAACTTATCTCCGATCACACTCAGAACTGATCCGAGAAATAGATGATGGCCTCCCTGAATGACTTCTCCTGTTTAGGAGTGATCGTTCCTGTGGGAATAGCACCGACGACCCAGAACACGTTCATTGCCATGAGCCATAAGGTGGTTTTGGTATGCCAATGCTTAAAGTACGTCCCCACAAACGGGGTCGGTTTCAATGCAACAACAAACCTTGATTCAAAAAATTCCTACACAAATTAGGTATTTGGATTGCTAAGTAGATAGGGAATTTATCGATTAAACTAATCCAAGAAATAATCATGATCATGGCATTAACAAAATTAACAACATACTGATACGAATCGGATAAACACATTGTAAGGATAGATATAGTTGACTATGGGGGGTGAATAGGCAACTATCAATTTTCAGCTTTTCTTAACAAATTAGGTTTAGCAACAAATAGGTTGTCTAGATGTGCAACTAGGTGAACAACATATATGATGCAAACAACAACAACAATGTGGCACCCTGGCTCAGGGCAACCGGTTTACCATGCATTGCCAGCCCAAAGACCATGTCTTCTGGCAACACACAACATCTTGGTACAGGAAACAACTGCTTTATTGATGCTAGCGGATCAAAGTTTATATTACAACAGGTCGCGAGGCCAAGCGGCACACTCGGTGCGGCTGAACAATATGTACATTATTTAGTGAACATAAAGGGGCCTCGATCATCACAACTACGTAGCAGCGGAACAACATCGTAGCGGAAACTCCATAGCACATGGACACCAATGTGGACACGATCTAGACTCGGACAACACTCCTTTCCAACGAGACTTTCCTGAAATCTGGCATGACATGCCAGGTCAGTACATTGAATGTAGTTGCAAGCTCACAACAAACAAAAACATAATGACAAACAATATCATGATAATTAACCTATTATTAATAATGCAACAAGATAGCCAACATGCTGTGATTATGCTCCTGAGAGAAAAATCTCTTGGACTGGCTTACCAACGGTGATCACTCTTGGATCACAAACGTACCAACCTCAAGGTCTTAACTAGAGATATCTCGTGATCTTTCCGGTGATCACAACCACGATCAATATTTGTTCTTAAACGGTGATCCTTCCCGCGATCACAACCATGACCAACACTTGGTCTAAGACAACAAGATGACCTTTCCGCCATCATCAACAGTGTAAAGTCCATAACTTAGTGTGCAAGATTTATTTAAACGTTGACCCATGGTGTGACCTACTTTCGAGTGTGTCCGTAACCATGGACTCGGCTATTGATAGATTAATACACTCTGCAGAGGTAGCGCACTGTACCCACACCACAGAACCCATGGCCTCGCACTCCCATTCGGGTGGACCAACGGCATTCCGATGAAACCCCTCCATTGCCATGACACTCTCTCGGCCACTCTGACTCACTCCCCACCGGGCTAGTCCTGGGTGGCCCCGTGTCTACCAAAGACACAACGACCACCGTCGTGGACAAAACATAAACGATCCCACTCGGGGACCCGGTACCATAAACTCAACAACGGGCACACAAGGTTATGTCTGCTTACCGGGCCAGGGTACCGCACGCCCATAACCTTCCCTCGTTGGAGGCACCGACCAGAGGCATGACAACGGATCGAATAAAGGCATTCCCATAAAGGCAAATGTGGTTGCACTGGGAAAACTCGATTCAGTGGCACCACGACCTGGTCAACAATATATTCAAGTTGAGTTATTATCAGGTTCAACTTAACATGAAAATAACCGGTGTCATAGTATGCCATGAAATGCGACACTAACATATGCATCACATATTAACGGAAATGACTGAGTCAACTATATCCACACTAAGCATAAACATCAACAGCTCATGACACTTCTCTGGTTAAGATATAACCTCACTTTAAACAGAATCTTTTCTAGCAAATTTTACCATTTTTACTCATGCAAGAAAATAATTCCACTAATTATTTATATCCATAACCATATTATTCTTTCATCACCCAAAATAAATCCTAGTTTCTTTACCAACTAAGTTAACTTCAAACTTTCTGTGAATCAAGCATATTAACTAAAACAAGCAATTAACATAATCTAAATAACATAATAATGATTTAAATGCATGGATTAAATCATTTGTTCAAGTAAGAAAATCACAAATATTGTAATGGCACCATGAAAATGTTGGTGTGGCTTGCCTTAGTGCAGATGAGGTTCACAAGCCTCCTGGTGATCCTCAAGACAAGCCTCACCCTCTGAAAATAATTTTAAACACAAGAAGAAAATATCAAGAAACCTTCTGAAATTCACCAGAAAATCTAGACAGAAAAGAAAAATATCATCTTTGGTGAGCTGCTAGATTTCTCTACGAAGAACCCAATGCAAAAAGAATCAATTCATTTGGACTTATGGTTAAAGAGTTTTGGCTGTTTGAAGTTCTGTGGAACAATATGAATTTGAATTTAAATAAAAACAGACTGGGGGGTGAAGTCGAAGGCGTAAAGCCTCAGGGCGCCACCACTCATACCGCTTCACGTGTGTACTGAGTGGCTGACTAGCGGGCCCCACTAGTCAGGTGAGGGGGAGAGGGAGAAGGAAACAGAGGACGACGCGGTGTCACCGGAGCACACGCCGGCTGCGAGGGCTTCTTGGACAAAACGAGAGGGAGGGATCGAGAGAGGAGACGGAGGCGCACCTGCCCGTACCCGTAGAGTAGCTAGGGGTGGTCGGACGGCGTCGGAATCGACCTCTCTAGCAGAGGCAGAGAGTGGAGGTCATCAGAGACGAAGACGATGGTGAACAGAGGCGACTCCAGGGGCTCCAACCAGGAGGAACGACACCACCGGAGAGTGGCGGAGGCCCTGGAAGGGTTGCCCAGGCCTGGGAGGGGCTGGAACTATGGAGACGACCGAGGGGATCGCCGGCGAGCTCGAGCTCGGGGACGACGGCCCGCGGCCTGCCCGGCCGGGCTACGGCTATCTACGAGATTGTGGAGTGTGTGGGAGTGGTGGATGGTGCTCGAGGAGGTTGGGAGAGCTCTATTTATAGCCGAGCATCGAGGGTGGATCGGGCTTCATTGGTGGACACCTGGACACAGCGCCCGACGACGAATGGCGTCAGTGAGAGAGGAAGAAGGCGACGCAGCTCATGCAGGGACTGTGGGCGAACAGGGACGAGCACAGGGGCACTGGGGTGACGACGAGCATAGTGCACACCACACTGTTACGTTGGCCGGACCGCGCCCGTGCTCACTGCAGCGAGCTTCGGCGTCGGCGAGCTCCAGGAGGGAGTTAAGAAGGTCGAGACGATGATTGTGGCGATGTTTGGCAAAGCTAGGCAGGCGGGGAAGCGAGCACGCGCGCAAAAGAGTCTCAGGCGGCACTCAGAGCGCGTCGGCTGCATGCCTGCACGCCTGGACGCACTACAAAAAAAGACACATCCGTGACATTTTTGGCCGAACGAATTTTTTTCCTGTCATACATATGACACTTCTATGACGATAATTATGACAAAACCTGGTATCATCATAGATGTGGTGGGCTCCTACTTCTATGACAAAAAATCATGACAGAAAATGGGCTTTTCGTCCAGGGCGGGCCGGAGACGCAACTGCATGACATTCTTTGGGCCGTCCATGACAGAAAAAACCGTGGTAGAAGCGAGGGGGAGGAAAATTTTGGGGAGTTGCCGGTTACGGTGGGAGGTCGGGGGCGGAGCGATGCGCGTTTCTCTCGTACAGGTACGCGCGTGTGCGCGAGGCGTTGGCTCTAACTGAACCCGAGCGAGGCATTGGGCTCTAGCTGAACCCGAGCGATTGCACTGCAGGCTACACGTTACTGAACCCGAGCGATCGATCGATGGCTGTTAACTAAACCCGATGGAGCGATTCCTTCGCTACTGCTGCTAACTGAAGCCGATCGATTGGATGAACAGTGAGCATTGCTGGGGGGAGGGGGGTTGGATGAACAGTGAGCGGTGGCGTTGCCTCTGGACGAACAGGAACCCGTGGTGTGGAGGGCTGGATGAACAGTAGACGGTGGAGGGGTGGTTGAATAGGACTCCGTGGTGTGGAGGGCTAGATGAACAGTAGACGGTGGAGGGGTGCCCGTGGAGGGGTGGTTGAACAGTAGCTGGTGGAGTAGCACGCGGTGGAGGCTGGATGGACAGGAGCCCGTGGAGGCTGGAGGAGGTCGACGGTGGAGATGAACAGTATCCCGTGGAGTCCCATTTTGCGGTACGCCACACCCCTCCCGATGAACAGGACCCCTGTTTCGACCGTAGCGCTCCAACACAAGTCTGTTTCGTCTGTTTTGCGGTACGCCACACCCCTCCCGATCAACAGGACCCCCGTTTCGACCGTAGGAGGTCCGTTTCCTCCGTTTTGCGGTACGCCACACCCCTCCCGATCAACAGGACCCCCGTTTCGATCGTAGGAGGTCCGTTTCCTCCGTTTTGTGGTACGCCAGGCCCCTCCCGATCAACAGGACCCCGTTTCGAACGTGGCCGGTCGAACACAAGGCCGTTTCCTCCATTGTGCGGTACGCCAGGCCTCGTTTCCATCGCCTATTCCATCCAAGCCCTCCTGATGAACACGACCATGCATTCCGTTCCGACCCAGCCGGTTGGCTCCCACGCATTCCGTTGCCTCCCGATGAACACGACGCATTCCGTTGCCTCCCCATGAACACGACGCATTCCGTTGCCTCCCCATGAACACGACAACGATGCTGTTTCTCCGTTCCGACCCAGCCATGTACGTTTGCGCGAGTAGGCGTTCGAGACTCCGCCCGTATGTACACATACGTGGCAGTATTTTCTTTCTTGCACCCTGGCCGCTGTACGTACGTGTACATGCTACGTGCGGGCCTCTACTATGACACGTGCGCGCCTCTACAACGGCCAGTATGTACGTACACGTTCGCGAGCAGAATGACAATGCTACGTACGCTTCGACCAGGTGGGTCCCGACTGTCAGGCACTTCCTTGCCTGCGAAGATGCAGCTGGTGGGTCCCAACAGTCAGAGGGCGAATCGCTTTTTTTTGGCCGAACGCACTTCCTTGCGTGTGAACATGTAGCTGGTGGGTCCCAGTAGTCAGGGGGGCGAATCGTTTTTTTTGCCCGGACACACTTGCTTGCATGCGAAGGTGTCGTTGGTGGGTCCCAGCGGTCAGGGGGCGAATCGTTTTGTTTTTTTGCCCGGACGCACTTCCTTGCGTGCGAAGATGTAGCTGGTGGGTCCCAGCAGTCAGGGGGAAACATTTTTTTCACGAAATATAGTGGCCCGTCTGGTGGGTCCCAGCTGTTAGGTGAAGGAATCATTATTTTCCGCATAATAAGGAGGCACTTCCTTGCTGCGGCCGTCGACCCGGCTGTCAGCCTCTCCACGTACAGTCCACGTCCGATGGAAGTCGTTCCTTGACCACGTTAACCACGCCGCGCCGAGAGAACCAGGGCGGTGGACGATGGCGAGGCCTAGGAAGGGGACGACGGGGAGCCGGGGAAGACGCGGCAGTGGAATCCCGTGCGGAGAGGAGTACGAGGGTTCACTGGTTCGGCTGTGGTGTGAGGCTGCCGTCGCTGCAGGGCCTGGCCAGCGGTGGGAATAGTAGGGGGCGGTGAGGCCTCCGCGGCAACACAGTCAGCCACGGGAGGCAGGAGCATGCGGCACGATCGGTGCTGCTTTTGGCGGCTGGAGCAAGAAGACCAGAGGTTGAAGAAGCACTACGGCCGTTGGATGGACATCGTACGGTCACTAGAGCTAGAATCGTTCATATTGACTAAAGTTGACAAAGGCCCTCGTCCCAGTCAAGTTAGTAGGCCCACAAGTCAGCCTCCCAACATGGTGGGTCCCAGCTAGCAAGGGGAGTATTCTTTTTTTGTGCGTAATAAGGAGGCACTTCCGGTGGGTCCGAGCTGACAGTGCGGGGAACGTTTTTTTTCACGAAATACGCTGGCCCGTCCGGTGGGTCCCAGTAGTCAGGGGGGAAACGTTTTTTCGCGAAATAAGGTGGCCCGTCCGGTGGGTCCCTGCTGTCAGGTGGATGAATAATTATTTTGCGCGTAATAAGGAGGCACTTCCTTGCGGCCGCCTGGACCCAGCTGTCAGCCTCTCCACGTACAGTACTCTTCCAATGGAAGTCGGTCATTGACCACGTTGACCACGCCGTGTCGAGAGCACCAGGGCGGTGGTCTGGACGACGACGAGGCCTAGGAAGGGGACGACATGGAGCCGGGGAAGACGCAACAGTGGTAGCCCGCACGGAGAGGAGTACGAGGGTTCACTGGTTCGGCTGTGGCGTGAGGCTGCCGTCGCCGTAGAATAACAGGGGGTGTGGGTGAGTAGAGGGATGCCCTGGGCCAGCGGTGGGAGTAGTAGGGGGCGGTGAGGCCTCCGCGGCATCACAGCCGGCCACAAGAGGCAGGAGCACGCGGCACGACCGACGCTGCTTTGGGCGGCTGGAGCAAGAAGACCAGAGGTTGAAGAAGCACTATGGCCGTTGGATGGACATCGTACGGTCACTGGAGCTAGAATCGTTCATATTGACTAAGTTGACAAAGCCCTCCGTCCCCGTCAACTTAGTTGGCCCACAAGTCATCTTCCCACTATGGTGGGTCCCATCTAGCAGGGCGGGTATTCATTTTTTGTGCGTAATAAGGAGGCACTTCCTTGCGTGCGAAGATATAGCTGGTGGGCCCGACATGTCAGCGGGGGGAACGTTTTTTCGCGAAATACAGAGGCTGTTCCGGTGGGTCCCAGCTGTCAGGTGGAGGAATCATTATTTTGCGTGTACAGTCCATGGCCGATGGATGTCGTTCGTTGACCATGTTGACCAGGCCGCGCCGAGAGCACCATGGCGGTGGACGACGGCGAGGCCTAGGAAGGGAACGACACGGAGCCGGGGAAGACTCAGCAATGGTTGCCCACGCGGTGGGGAGTACGAGGGTTTACTGGTCCGGCTGCCGTCGCCGGAAATAACAGGAGGTGTGGGTGAGTAGAGGAATGGCCTGGCCAGCAATGAAGTAGGGTGGGGCGGTGCGGCCTGTGCGGCAGCACAGCCGGCCACGGGAGGCGGGAGCAGGCATTCCCACCGGAGCTGGTTTGGGTGGCTGGATTAAGAAGATCAGATATTGAAGAAGTAGCATGGCCGTTGGATTAACATCCAATGGTCACTGCTGCTAGAATCGTTTGTGGACTAAGTTGACAAAGCCAAAGTACACGTCAACGTAGTAGACCCACAAGTCAGCCTCCAAATCTGTCCCAAACAGCATACAACCCGAAATTTCTAGCCGGATTCAAATTAATTTTAAATCTAAATATACCTTAATTTAAATTCAATGAAATTTTACCCGCACAAAAACAATGAAATTTAAAATATCAAAATCCGAAAGAAAACAATATTTGGGAACTAATTGCCTGTTTGCTGTATTTTTTTTTATTTTACAGCCCATTTATTATTACTTATAGCCCATTTCTTATTACTTATTGCCCATTTCTTATTACTTATAGCCCATTTCTTATTACTTATAGCCCATTTTCTAGGCAAAATGCATCCCTCCTCGTCTTGAAAGATTTTCAGCCCAGCAGGGCGTAGAAAAGCAAGTAGGCCTATGTTGGCTATTCTGCAAAAAACAAAATAGCAGGCTAGCCATTTTTCAGAACGGAAAAAAACAAACTGGGCTGGTCATGCGCTAAACATATGAAATAAAAGCCTGGGCTAGACGGGCCACGGGTCGCGCACAACCCAGTTGATACCCTTCTCCGTCCCGAAAAAACAAAATTACTGCGCGCGCTGCTGGGTCCCTACTGTCATCCTCACCATGTACAGTCATCTCCTTATTCCTCTCGGTTGTTTACCATGTTGACAACACCGGAGGGCGGCGCCGCGGTGAGCGCGGAGGACGATGGTGAGGCCTCAGACGGGAACGAACAGGAGCCGAGGAAGATCACAACCAGCCGTGGGAGGCGGGAGCAGGCGGTCCCGCCGGCGCTGGTTTGCCTTTGGCGGCTCGAGGAAGAAGAGACTGAAGAAACGCGACAGACATTGAATGTCAATCGAACGGTCAAGGTTGGCACAATCTTTTTTTGACTAAGAGGACACCAAGTAGCATACTTTTTTATATATAGGAAGAAAACTGCGAGGAAAATGCGTTCGTCTGCCGTCCTCCTCACAGGGAACGTTCGCCACATAAGTGACTAGCACCCTTGGTTGACTAGCACAGGGAACTCTCAATTTTGTCCTCCTTCCTTCCTCGCAAAAAAGGGAAAGAAAATCAAAGACTTGGGAAGGCGTACAGAACAAGCTAGTGTATCGGTAAAGAGACGTTATCGAGTTTTAGAAAAAAGAAAGACGTGCTCCTGTAGCTGGTTCGAATCCAAACCTAGAGTATGACTATATATGGTGCTATGCTACTCTGCAAGTAATGAAACTGACATATCCAACATTCGCTTCTCCTCTTCTCTACTTACTCTGCCTAGCATCAGAAGCTCTGGCCGTAGCAACCATGTCCGCTGTCTGCTCATCCACCTGCTCTTCAGCAGGCAACAACCAGATATGCGCCAAGTCGCCACCCGTACCATCGCCCGTGGGTCTCATCACACCTCCGCCGGCACGCGCACCGCAGCCGATTGCTCATCACAACCCGCTGCCGTTGGTGTGGTGCCACTGCTGCAAATCACGCAGAGTCATCTGTCGCGTCTCAACCACAATCCGCAACCCTGGCCGAGTCTTCTACAAATGCCCAAATCATGGGGTAATAATATGTTTAAGTGTTGTTCTGCTGCTTTCAGTTGCTAATTTTTTTAATAGTTTGGTTGATGATCTTCCAATTTGATTCGTGCAGAAAAGGGAAGATTCGTGTGATTTGTATATCTGGGAAGTTGCTGATGTGGGGGAATGCAACTAAGCTGATTATTTGGTTAGCCGAGGAATCCCAATACCAGCAGGTTGGGGTGTTGGACAAGTAACTGAAGGAACGACAGAAGAGGAAGATGCAGAGCAGAAGGTTAAAGATGCAGTTCCTCTGATCATGGCCAAGCAACACCTGCTAAACGACCTTGACAGCAATGAGGAGATGAAAGAGCTTGTGAAGATAATGGGCAAAATCGATGTGCTCTGTAGGATGATTGTCTATTTATTTGTAGTGTATGTAGCACTCGTGATGTATTCAGTGGCTACGACATGAGCACTTTGCTGAAACTAGTAATGAATGAAACCTGTGTAGTAGGCTGGGCGTAGTGTTGTGAACATCTAATGATTTCTATTAACGGAAATCAGGGGGTATCCCCTTTTGCTCATATAAATAAATAGATAGCAGAGGCCCTGTCGGGTCAGCTTTGTTCTCATTCGAAGACGTCAAGCAAATTGCAGTCCAACAGCAAACTATGTCATCAAATTCAAGTTCACAGCCAAATATGAGTACAACTAAACAACAATGTTATCATGTTTTAGTTGTCATACAATCACTAAACACAAATCAGCATACATAACAAGTGATGTTCTCACAGCAAAATACTAAACAACATGTTCATCAGGTTTCAGTTGTCATAGCAAACACAATTTCACATAATAGATAAAAAAATGTCTTCTGACAGGCAAATACGACAAAAGCAATGTAATCATCATCCGCAGCAGCAGCCTCAACATCTTCGCCATGTGTATCAGTCTGAATCGTAATTCCCCACGATGTCATCTTCTTCTTCGTCCTCAACATCCTCGAACGTTGGCTTCTTCTTGATCAACTCTTGTATGTCCACAACACGACAGGCAATCTTTTCGCCGACGTCATTGACGTGATGGTTCTCCAAGATATTAGGAACATCTGTGTCATCTTGTACATCAGGAGCAGTGTAAGCATCATCTTGTTGTGCAACTTCATTAAACGAATTCCTCTGCTCAAACCTTTGCAATACTCTCCAGTCATCGCTACGTGCAAATGTGTCTTCCAAGAAAAATATCCGTGTTGCTTGATTTGCCAAAATAAAAGGCTCATTGGTCTGGTACGCCTCCTTGACATTGATGGATTTGAAATAATCATCAGCTCTGGGTTTTGCGATCCTAGAAAACAGGTTATACCAACGACAACACAACAGAACCACACACCAATGATCCTCGAAACTGGAGATATACTGCAACTGAACAATGTCTGTTATGTTAGCATACATTTCAGTTGTCTCTTTGTCATACGTATTCGTGCTCATGATGGCACTGTTTTGTGTCTTCCTGCCTTCGTCTCGTGCAAGGGTGTTGTAGCGCACATCTCCAACAACGCAAGATTCATAATGTCCTACCCGAGTATCAGGACCCATTCCTAGTGAGTAAAGGGCATCATCAACTGCCTGTCCATCCTCCCGCATCTTCTTAACCTATGGTTTGAAAATAGACAAGCTGATCATCTTATGTACTCAATATATTAAAAAACTGATAGTGCACTTCAAAAGCTTACATGGTTCTTGAACCATTTCGCAAATCCCGCCATAACCATTTTGTCAACGTTTCTTGGATTTTGCAGCAGTAACTCCTCTTTGTAGATGCTGCACAACATAGTGATCGCATCAAACATCTAAATATATAAGAATGTGCTGCAAGTTTAGTAGATTACGATGTATAAGCTGCAGTACTGCACTTACTTGATATAAGGTAGTATCTCAAGACAGTTATTCAACACATACCAAACCATTTTGTCCAAATCTTTAGGTTTGTCCTCTTGCCGACTCTTCCCCTGTAACTCGAACAGAATAATCGAAAACATTGAGCCCGGGATTGTCTTCACCCACCTCTTTGCTAAGCTAATCAGCTGTTTCAATGTATTTTGAGCAGAATGTCAACGCTTTTGTAGCAATGTAGGACTCTGCAATGGAACCCTCGGGTCTAGCTCTGTTCCTAACATAGCCCTTGAAAGTGCCTAGCCTCCTTTCAATAGGGTACATCCAGCCATACTGCACTGGACCTCTAAGTAGTGCCTCATCAGGTAGATGAACAACCAAATGCACCATCACATCAAAGAAGGCTGGAGGATATATCTTCTCAAGGTCGCATAGGATAGTTGGTATCTTGTCTCTAAGACGCTCCAAAGCATCTATCCTGATATTTCTAATGCAGAGTTCCCTGAAGAATTGTCCCAACTCTGCAACTGCTCTGTATAAGTCAGGGCGGCCCAATCCTCTAAGGATAACAGGTAAAACCCTTTGAAGTAGGACGTGGCAGTCATGAGTTTTCAACCCTTTTACCTTGTTTCCATCTGCACTGACTCTCCTTTCAGGGTTGGAAGCAAATCCATGTGGGAATCTCACACGTGACAGGACCTCGCAGAATTCTATTCTTTTTACCTTGTCCAAGATGTACACAGCTGGTGCCATATCCCGTGGTTTACCTTCATCTTGCACCTGCAAATCCTTTCTGATACCCAGGTGTGTCAAATCAATCCTAGATTTTAAGGTATCTTTCGTCTTGCCTTCAATGTTAAGAAGTGTGCCGATAATGCTGTCACATATATTTTTCTCGATGTGCATCACATCAAGATTATGCCGCAGATCCAAATTTTTCCAATACTACAAGTCCCACAAAGTGGACCTGCGGGTAAAAAATAATCTCTCTTCTACCGTGCCATGCTTCCTTTTCCCGCTACCATTACCAGGATGGTTTCTTGGTGTAATATGCCTGACCTTCTCTAATTCCACTTGCAACTCATCGGCGGTGAGCCTCTTTGGCACATCACGGCTTTCATGCTTTGCATTGAATACATGTCTTCGATATTTTCTAGGATGCGGCTTGTCCTTGGCAAGGAAACGACAGTGTCCAATGTAACAGATCTTGCTAAGTATTGTGTATGACAGCGGATTCCTGTCACAGCGAACACATGCATTGAAACCATGTGTCGTTCGCCTTGACATAGTGCCCAAAGCCAGATAATCATGGATGCACCAAATTACAACAGCACGCAGAAAGAAATCAGCTGGTGGGCTACTATATAGGTCTCGAGTGAGAACACCCTTCCATAGCTGTTGAAGTTCCTCGACAAGAGGCTCCATGAACAAATCAAAATCCTTTCCAGGAATTTTTGGACCTGGGATGAGCAAGGCCATCATGTAGTTTGATTCTTTGGTGCAGACATTTGGAGGCATGTTGTAAGGGATAACAAGCACTGGCCACATGCTATATGTGGCGCTCTGGTGGCCAAATGGGTTAAATCCATCTGAAGCTAAGCCAAGTCTAATGTTTCTCGGGTCAGCAGCAAACTCTTTGTGTTTATCATTGAAGCTTTTCCACTCACTACCATGAGATGGATGGCTCATTACATTCTGATCTCTGTACTCCTGGTTCCTAGAATGCCACAATACATCTTATCTTGTTTTAGCATCATGAAACAACCTCTGTAATCTTGGTGTAATTGGAAAATGTCTCAGAACATTATGAGGAACCCTCTTCACAGCATCGCCATCTTTCCATCTTGATGATTTGCATTCCGGGCATTCACTTAAGTTGGCATAATCCTTTCGGAACAGAACACAATTATTCTTACAAACATGGATCATATCATATCCAATTCCAACCACACGAAGGAAATTCTTCATTTTACTGTAGGTGTGTGGCAGCTCAGACGCATCTAGGAAAGATTTGCGGAAAGCAGCCAACATCGCATCAAATGATTTGTTGGTCATCCGCTCAGATGTCTTCACCTGAAGAAAGGTGACCATAACTGAGAATACTGACAGCTTATTTCCTGGGGTGACAACAACGTTGCATTGTTCCAACATGCGGGCCCACCATTTTTCTTCTGCAGGTGAAAGTTCACGGAATGCACGAGCATTTCGTAGCATTGTTTCAATGTTGGTCAAACTCACTGGCTCCGCCACCACCACCTCCTCCTCTTCCACCTGAGCATCAGGCAGATCAAGATGGTGATCTGCTGCTTCCACGTAGTCAATAACATTGATGTTCACACCTTCACCATGATGAACCCACCTAGTATATGTGACCGACATCCCATACAAGTGTAGATGATTTTGCACAGTTGACTGGGGTCTTGTAACTGAATTCATACAACTGCTACACGGGCAGAGCACATCTAATTTTGGACCATCGTACTCAGCTCTGATAAGTTCATGAAGTTTTCAACCCCCTCGACATATGCAGCGGAGAATCTTCGAGCAGAAGTTATCCAAGTCCTGTCCATGTGTTAGACATACAAATTAGTTATTCTACTAGATATTACAGGAAAAACATATATGCTTTTTTATGAAGTCCAGAAAAAAATACCTAGGTCGATGTCTAAAGCTATGGCAAGATATTTGGATGGGCAGATCTAAGTAACGAAATATATGTAAAGCTAATTCAGCAAACAGTTTTGAGTGCTAAATTATGGCAGGCTATTTCAATAGTCAATGAGGCCAAGCACACAGCCATTGAACTATCGAAGGCCATCGCAGCAACAAAGATCGAGTATAAAACAGTGTAGAGCTATTTCACCTAACAGATTGGCTACTAGACCATGGCAATCTATGTCACAATAAATATATGGCAGGATATTTTAGCAACTAATCGGCCTTGGCATGCCATCTTAGCTAAGCAGATTGAGTGCAGAACAGGGCAAGGAAGCTTCTTAAGCAGAGCTTGTTGACAGTAAACTACTTTGGCAAACAGTGAGATTAACAGCGTCTATCAGCTAACATTCAACGCTACACCGACATGAACGGGGCCTCAGTCTAGAATGCGCGTACCGTGGGAGAAGCTGACCGCTGTGCGTCTCCACACAAACGTCGCCAATGGTGGCAGCGCTGACCGCCGTGTGCCTCCACGAGAACATAGCCAGAGGTGGCGGCGCGACTAGAGGACGGCAGTCTACGAGAGCGTATTGTGGCAGTGAGAGGATCGCCGTGCGTCCCCTCGAGGAACCACAGCGCCAATGTATCGGCACGACGGGGAGGGCGGCTTTGGCGGAGAGAATGGAGTGGAGGGGGGGGAGGGGGGTTTGGGGAATATTTGGCCGAAGGGCGGTTGAATCGAATTTGGGGGGAATTTTTGTGTGTGTGGGTGGGGAGGATTTTCACGCGGTGGGCGGGGGGAGTTTGGCGCATGGTCGGTTTCTCCAAGTGTAGTCCCATGTGTCAGTGAAGAGGAAAGCCGAAGCGCGTTCCGTTTGCGTGAGCCGTGTGCAGGACCGAACATGTGTGGGGTGCAATGCGACAGCGACAGGAGTGCTATGAGTGTACCGCCGTTTTTCCTTTTAAACTAGGTGCTTCGCCCCCTCAAAAAAAATGTTGCTTCGCGCGATCCATCAATGCTACTACTAGTAATCCGGTAATCCCGACTAAAACGGCGCGGCCGGGTCTTTTCCCACGCGATATGCTGGGAGGTTGGCTTAGTTGGGGTTTTTTAGATTTGTCTCGGTTCAATAAAAACCAGAGTTGGTGATGATGGTGTGCCTGTCATCCTGCAATATAGGCCGTCCGATCTATATCTAACGGATAGGAAGGAAACTATGACAATTTACCCGCACTCCTCTCCACATTTGCAGATAAGGCTTTCCCTCGTTCATCCTTTTCTCCCACAAGATCTTGATCTTCCATGCAACGCACGGGAATCTTGCTAGTACTCCTACAATATGTATATTATTGTGAAAGGTCATATACGCCGGCCGAGATTAATGCAAACACGACAGATTTTCATTACATTTCGAACTTTTATAAGACAGAAAAATAAAAGAAACCCGACCCTAAACCTATTCTACGGCGCCGACCGACGTCCTCCATCTGCGATCTCTATGTACGGGGGCGGGGTTCAAGACCCGTGAAGTGAAGGTGCGGTCTCCGGCGAGGAAGAGTAGAACACGGGATACAGACCGGCTAGTTGGCACACCATGCCCTGCCGCCTCCCATGCCCTACTCATCCTCGGAGGAGTCCCCGACCTCGGCGGTGCCGGACATTGGACGGCGGCAAGTAGGACGCGTGGCTGATGGTGCTCCCATCGTCGGCGCCAGCGTGGCCACTGCTTGTGCGGTCGCATCCGCGTCCGGCTACGCCGCTATTGCGTCGCGAGAGGCGACTTGAGCGAGGGCGGCGACCTCGAGCTTCATCCCCGAAGACAAGCTCTCCCACAGAGCGTTCGCACTTGCAGTCATGGCGGATGTGGTGCCAGGTAGGAGGACGATGCGCTATGGTGTGGAGGTTAGCTGGGCATTGCCGCTTTAAGTAGCACATTCCGGTGAGGCCAAGCGTCCAGGTGCATCATTAAGTCGTCGGAGTTGGTTCCTCAGGCACCGAGCCTCTTAACGACGACATACGAACGGACGGCATGAATGCGGGCAGCTGGCGCCGGCTGGGAACGCACCGCGCGACGACGCGAGGGACGAGGGCTTTGGTGTGCCAGGGTAGTCAGCTGCGGTCGTGGCAACGTTGGAGATGTCCTTTGCTCAAATGCGATCCCCGCATGTCATTGAAAAAGCAAGACGACCCGGCATGGTCTCAGGTCCAGAGGATGCAGTTGGCCGTGCTACACCACTCCGCGGACGCGTCGCGGCGCCCCGTGCATCCTCGACGAGCCGGGTGTTGGGGTGTGTTTGGATTGTAGCCAAAGTGCACCTTACCAAAATTTTGGTCATGACCCAAAGATTGGTCTTTGTTTGGATGGTTGCCATTTCTTTGGCATGCCAATGAACTCTAGCCAACTCTTGTTCATTTTTCTTGCCAATGTCGGCCAAATCATGGGCAACCAATACCTCAACCAAAATTTTGGCTACCCAATGCTTTGATGGGGCAACTGGGCACAAACCAAACATACCGTTGGTTGTGCCACAGCACAAACGCCACCCTCGGCACACTGAAACCGACCATGTCTATCAACGATATGAGCGTGTCGCTCACCGCGGTCGTCGTGTCTAGAGGCGGTGCTGGAGCTGCGCTCCGTTGTTGGCCCCAACGACCCACATGAACGATTGTCGGTGGCGAGGAGGTCATGGGCCAGCTCCTCCATTGGACTAGTCTGCGCTACGTCATCCCGACAAGTGTGCCCCAGATGTCAGTTTCCCTGTTTTCCCGGCCATATTCGAGCGTCAGTGCTTCGGGTTGCGCATTAGGCCTTTCACTATGTAGGCCAAGTGAGACAACTTATTGTTTATTTGAGCCGTTCAAGTGTAATCATGTGGCGTTTGCTTATTTCTCATTCCTCTCCAACCCTCTTCTCCATCGATCATGTCGCCCTCCAGTCGAGTCCATCCTCCCGCATGCCTCATTTGAACATTTTCCCGAGTATCATTCGCATGTACCCACCCTAGTCCTCTTTCAATAGATCTCTGGACCCCGAGATGAAATCGAGAGGGAACGAGTGGGGGCACGTGATACCTAAGGCGGATTCAAAATTTTGAACCGGTGATCATAGCATCCGCAAATCATATATAAAGGGTATTCAATGTTCGTTTCGTTTTTGAACGTACAATATACTCCCTCCTATCCTTTCTACTTTACATATAAGTTTTATGTGTAGTCAAAGTATCTCTACTATGATAAAAAAGGTATCAACATTCAACAACGCCCAATCAATATTGTTAGATTCGTACGTACTCCTAGATTTGCACTCGAGATGATTTCCAATTTGACTATTGACAAGATTAATAGTACTCCTTTCACATAGGTGAGTAAGTCATCTTAGGCTGTGCACCGTGACCAAGGAGGAGGGGAAACGAGAGACATTAATGTTTATTTGCTAATTAATAGTATTGCATGCAATGAACTAACCACTGCATGACATGTTTGATAATCTCAGGTCATTAAAAGCATGCACACCCTCATCTCTTATTGATTCATATGTCAAGAAACAAGAAACGAGGTAGAAGTTAATGCACCACGCCTACGTGTTTTGGGATTATTTGGTTTTCTTAAGATGACTTACACACCTAGACGGAGGGAGTACATGAGATGTATAATGTGAAAATTATATCATTGGAAACTCCTTTCACATACGAAATTGACCATATGCTTTGTCATATATTATTACTCAAACATTTGGTCAAAGTTAGCCTCGAAAAACGCATTAGACCCTGTATGCTTTGTGTAAGTTTCATGTCATATATTATTACTCTAACATTTATGTAAGTTGCGTGTCATATATTATTACTCTAACATTTGGTCAAAGTAGTATAGTGGAAGTGGATCATCTGACGTAGGTATCCTTGCCTTACCCTCCCTTTCGGTCACTTACTAGCGGACCCCATGCTTGCTAGGCCCCGCATGTCAGTTACTCAACACGTCAGGGGATCCTCATCCGTAGTATACTCCATCTGTTTTTATTTACTCCGCATAAAACAGAGGGAGTGGTGGTATAATAAATGACGCGAGCGGGGGAGGGGGAGGGACGTCGGTTTGCTCTCAACTGCGGTCCCACAAGCGAGCGAAAATGCAAGACGAAGCGCGTTCCATTCAGTGAGCAACGTGGAGGGTCCAGCGTGCCGGGCTGCAACGCGAACGCGACAAGAGCGATGTACAGTCAAAACCGATTGACCGGTCGTCACTGGAACCACTATTCACACCAGAACCTTCGCTGCTCGGCCTACGCCAGCCACTGCCCTAAAACCACACCAAATCTCCAGCCCATTCCCCCACCTTTCGATCCCCTAGCCTGCATCAAGCGTCCCCTAGTTCACCGGAAAGCCATGGTGCGCCGCAAGATCACTTACTACAAGATGCTGATGCCAGAGCGCCGCGCAGAAATCGTGGCGGCGGTCGGCGCCACAGACCTCCGTTCCCAAGCTCGCTTTGTGGCGGGCCAATCCCCGAGTTCTCTAGAGCCAAGCTACGAGGAGGAGGAAGCCGATCCAATGTTCACTGCGGAGGTCATGGCACAGAAGGCCCCCGATGGGTATGAGACGATGGACGTCGACTTCGTGTCGGCGTCCGAGTCCCCCATGGTGCAGGCGGACCAGCGGTTCAACATGGCGATACTAAAGGAGGACTGGGAGGCAGAGGCTCAACTCGACACGGAGTGTGCGCATGCCGCTGCCATTGAGGCTCTCCTGCAGGCGGAACCGGATGTCGTGGATGTGAACCGGGCGGTGGAGGCTCAACTTGAGGCAGAGTGCGCGGATGCCGCTGCCATCGAGGCCCTCCTGCAGGCGGAACCGGACGTCCTGGACATGAACCGGGCGGCAGAGGCTCGACTCGATGCAGAGTGCACGGATGCCGCTCTCATCGACGCCCTCCTGCAGGTGGAACCAGAAGTCCTGGACTTGAACCAGGCGGTAGAGGCTCGACTCAGCGCAGAGCACGCGAATGCCGCTCTCATCGACGCCCTCCTGCAGGCGGAACCGGAAGTCCTGGACTTGAACCGGGCGGCGGAGGCTTGACTCGACGCAGAGCGCGCGGATGCCGCTGCCATCGAGGCCCTCCGGCAGGCGGAACCGGACGTCCTCGACTTGAACCGGGCTGTGCTCTCGTCCGTGCAGAGCGCCCGCACGCTCCGCTTGAACGAGTAGCTGGAGGCCGAGTGCAACCACGGTGCGGAGACACACGTCGACAGCGACGGCTGGTTCGCGCCGGCAGCCAAAGACGACGAGGCCGTCTCTTTCCGCGAGCAGTGATAGTTTTTCTTTATGTTGTTGTTTTTATTATTATGGATCTTTTGCTATGTAAAAACATACTATTTGTTATGCAAGTCGCCTGACTTGGGTTAGTCTACCATTTCAGGCGGTTGGATGAATATCCTACGTCTCCTAACCCTTCTTTCCTTCTTCCTCACCTCTTCTTCTTCCCCAACAGACCACCGCACGGGCCGTACGGATACTCTGGTTGGATAAACATACTCTATGAACGAAAATTATGTGTCAGCGATAGGATGGCTGAGTTTGGTTTGTTCACATGTGATAGCACGTGTCAGTGAGGGTGCGTTCCCTTGGTTGGGTTTGCAGCATGCAGGAGCGACTGTGTGAGGGTGCGGTGCGACCGCGGCGTGCAGGAGCGACCGTGCACTACAAAAAAATATACACTTCCATGATGATACGTGTTTGTCACAGTAGGCCGCGTTTTTTGTCATGCATGTACATCCATGACAAATTTATGATAGAATCAAGATAGTCATACCTGTGCTGTCGTAGAAGTGTTCCATGACATTACCAAAATTATCATCATGGAAGTGTCCACTTCCATGACGATAAATCGCGCGTCACAGAAGTGCTTTCGTCAAGGGTGACCGACAAGTGGCATCCACCATAACAGAACGCCGTTAAGCTATCGGGTCGGGTTTTGGATTCGATAACCCGTTAACAGCCCCGACCAATGGGGATTTTCCACGTGTAAAATCATCATTGGCTGGAGGAGACATGTGTCAGGTCCGCGCTGGCACAGGTGTCACTCATCCAATGGGCGAGACGCGCCTATGATATGTTGACACGTGGACCGGCCCATCAAGTTTAAATGGGCCGGCCCAACTAAAGGCCCACAAGATTTTGCGGACCATAATGGGCCGGCCCAGCTAAAGGCCCACGAGATTTTGCGGGCCATAATGGGCTGGCCCAGCTAACAGCCCACAAGATTTCGTGGGCCATAATGGGCCGGCCCAGGTAAAGGCCCACAAGATTTTTTTTGCCATAATGGGCCGGCCCAGGTAAAGGCCCACAAGATTCTTGCAGATCATAATGGGCCGGCCCGGCTAAAGGCCCATGAGATTTCGCCAACATTAACGGGCCGGCCCAACTGTAGGCCCACAAGAATTTGAGGGCCCTAGTAGGCCGGCCCATTAACTGGCTGCCATGTTTTGGGCCAAATGCCGGCCCATATTTGATCCGGTCCATTAATGGCCTGCCACATTCTGGGCCTAATAGTGGCCCATATGAGATCCGGCCTGTTAAAAGCCTACCGCGTTCTGGGCTAAATTACGGCCCAGATCAGGTACGACCCTTTAAGAGGCTATGGGCTCAATTATGGCACATATCAGATTCGGCCCGTCAACTGGACACTATGCTTTTGGGCCCACTTGCTAGAGGCCCACTTAGTAATTCGGCCTAACATTAGTTTTGGCCTCTTAAGGACCTGTTTAACATTTCGGCCCTATATTAATTTCAGCCTGTTAAATGCCCGTCATATAGTTGGGCCTAACTACGGCCCGGTTTGCATCCGGCCTGCTCGCAGCCGATATCTGATTGGGCCAAACAAGGACCGAGACAATTTTGGCCTGTTAAAAGCCCGTGATTTGATTTGCACAATCATGGGCCAGGGTTCATTTCGGGCTGCTGCCGGCCCGTTAGCTGTTCGGCACGTTTCAGGCCCAACCTACATCGTGGTTGCATGACAGCCCGATTATGTACCGTAATTTGACGGTTTGGCCGGTTTACTGTGAAGACAGTAAAATAACTGCAGCATCGTGAATAAGAAAAAAGCTAGACTATACAATAAAGAAATTACAGCATATTACATCCACTGGGCATCAAAGTTCGCCACTATGATAATAAAGCACAAGCAGACAGCATATTACATAGACTGGGCATCAAAGATTGCCACCAGTGCAAATAAACACGCTGACAAAATAATATACAAAACTGACAACACTTCAATAGAGATCAAGAAAGGTTAGCCCTGCTGGGGAGCTGCAGCGCAAGCAGCTGAGCAAGATGACGAGACTGCGCTTGTTCAACACTTAAATCTTCCTCACTCTGAAAGATAAACAAGTAGGCAGATGACAAGTTTTGCACATAAAAGTATCAGTGCTGACAATTCATCACATTTCTTACTGACGAATAAAGTGACACAGTTTAAAACTGCATTAACACAATATGGTATTGTTCAGGTCAAGACATGGGACATTGTGAAGGAGTTGGCAGCTTCACGACACCACTGGATTACAGATCAAGAACTCATAAGTATCAATGGTTAGTGTGCTGTCAATTTATCCCATTTCAGATGGGCAAATAAAGAGACGGTTTAAATAATACTCCCTCTGTCCAGAATTACTTGTCATCAAAATGGATGTGTCTAGAACTAAAATACATCTAGATACATCCATTTCAATGACAAGTATTTTCGGACGGAGGGAGTAGTAGAATGATATGACATTGTTCATAGTTAAGACATTGCAGAATATGACATTGTGCTGTAGTGGGTAGGTTCACCACACCACTGGATTACGGATGAAGAACAGAAGCATACATGCAGTGCAAAAGAAGATCACTTGCTCTGTATACTTTAATTTACATGGTATGAATAAGGAACTTGGTTGTACAACTGAAAACTTAAATTGAGAAAGGACAAACTTTTGTTTATGAACTACTCCCTCCGTTCTAAAATAGATGACCCAACTTTATACTAACTTTAGTACAAAATTGGGTCATCTATTTTGGAATGGAGGGAGTACATAATAAACTTTAAACATGCAATTTGATGCAAACACCAAAAATAAACAGCTGTTGCAGTCATGCCTAACCAAATATATACAACAAAGTTTGAAGGCTTGAGATGGACAAACTTACATTATTGGTGAAGACAGGCTCTATAAAGGCCTTGTCCATGCTGATGGGGGGGGGGGGCAATTCAAGAAGTTTACCACAGAATCTTCTTCATAAGCATTGCCTTTATTCTACATTTTGTTAAGAGTAAATATAGATGTGATAATATACAAAAAAATGGAGAATTTTTAAGATAAGATGAAGAGTGCTGCTACATAACCAAGTAGCTATAAATGTAAGTGCAGCGATACAGGAAAAAGGTATAACCAAGAGCAATGCACAGCTAAACTTCTTCAGTACCAACCTTATGGTAAGAGTAAATATAGATCTGATGTGTAGAAAATGGAGGGCAAAGGAAAATAAGCTGCAGAGTGATGGTACATGAACAACTACCTGTCATTATAAGTACACTGATAAAGGACAACATGTACTTACAAGAACAATGCAGAGCTAAAAAAACATTGGCATTGGATACTGAAGAATTTGGAGCGAACAATTGGTAAGCAAGCTATCATGCATACTGCTGTCACATAATGAACCAGGTATGTATGCAAGTACAGTGATACAGGACAACAGGTACTAACAAGAGCAAAGCAGTGGGCAGCATATTTGCGATATCCTGTCGTTCTTTTCAAACCGGAATTCTTCTTCGAGCAGATGTCCTGCAAACAAGATCCGTAAGGCACATGCGGAAAAGTAGAAGTTCAAATTGTCATGTGATTTCATAGACAGACCTCATCCTGGGAACGAGACCAGTGCATAATAATGTTTTTCCATTCAATGTCTTCTAGATTTAGCACAGGAGACTTCACCGGAAATTCGTTTATAGATTTGCCACCAAAGTGTGATTTCCTCAGGTAACACCGATACTGCTGCAATGCTTCCTTGAAAAGCACAAGCAAGCTTTCCTCGTCATGACTATCCAGATTGACCCTCGCCTAGTTACAGCAATGTAATGTAAATCATTGATGTGTTCAATTAGCAGAAAACGGGAAAATAATAACCATGAATAATAGCACTTACACGTAAGTTGGACAGGAAGATGTGAAAATGGTGTTTGTCTTCACAATAATCTTCCCATGATGGGAATATATGCACGTAGTCCCTAACAACGTTGAAAGCATTGTCTTTTAAACTGGGAATAAATGGAATGGGGTTCCAATCTGCAGGAATTGGCCGTCTCTGCAGTTGGGATAGGTCTTCGGCCGGTGGACTTGCTGTACTTTTTGCAGGAGTGGGATTTTTCTGTGGTACAGCTGGTGCTATGGCAAATGAAATCGGTATACCTTTTGCTGGAGTGCAGGTCCTGTGTGGTGGGGCTAGTGGTGTGGCCAGTGAAGTATGGGTACAGTCTGCTGGAGTCGGTCCTACGTTTTGTGTCACAGCTCTATCGAACATGGTAAAGAAGAGCAAGCAGATTTTGGATAATAAAATGTTGGTTGTGCAGTGCCCACACATGATGAACCACAGCGCATTAAGAATGCAACTCCTAGTTGTCTCTCGACCATTTCAGGCGGTTGGATGAAGATCCTACGTCTCCTAACCCTTCTTCTTCCTCGTCTGTGATTCTTCCCATACAGAACACCGCACGGGCCGCCGGCCGGACCACCGGCCCCCACCGCCTGTGTTCCTCCGCCACCCCACCCCCCACTCGCGTCAAGTTTTCTTCGTTCGGCGAGGCCCCACAACCACTCGAGCCCCTTGGATCGCACCGGCGAACTCCGACAAGCTCTAAAAAATCGACTGACCCAATTTTGAAATTTAGTCTACTGTGATTTAACTAGTGTGGAATATAAAAGGGGAAAACCATAAGATTGGGAGTATAGTGTTGAGTGTGCCATGGCGGATCTGAAGGTGCAAACCGGACAGAGGCAACTTCGCAACCAAGACAAGAAATTAGAGTAAAGCAGTGGCGATCTATTTTCTTGCTGCGATAAATAAGTTGAGAAGATACGAAAGAGTACCGCCTCTGGTGCGGCGCCGTGTACGCATCTGGTGTGAATTTGACGGTGCTGCAGTAGCGATGGCTGTCGGCAGCGTGGAAGCAGATCTAGGAGGGTAGACGGTGGCGGCAGGGCACGGTGGACGAGATGGTCGTAGGAGCGGCGCCCGCAAGGTGGACGACGGCGGGGATGAAGCGAGAGGACGGGATGCAAGGATCCCGGTCCGAAGGCGTGGATGAGAGAGGTCGATCTCTTGTAATGGACGGCGGCGTCGGGGTATCAGCTCTGGCATGGTGGAGGAGGACGGCGGTGGATGGGGTGGCGGACGGTGGTGGACGGAGGAGGGTGGGGTGGAGAGGGTGTTTTGGCGCCCACGGAGTATGAATGGGGAAAAGGGAGGTAGAGAGGAAGGGAGGGAACCATGTAGTCAGGCCACGCTTGTCTCAAATGCGAGGAAATTTACAAACTTAGCCCTCGTTTCAAATTTCTACTACATCACAGCAACATTAGTTGGTTGGGGATAGGACGGTAATCTCACATACATCAAATATTTGCCGACGAGAGTTTGTTTTTGGCGCCCACCGTGTATGAATATGAATCGGGGAGGGAGTCAATTTCGGCCGAGGGCACACTGTGTTTTGGCACCCACCGTGTATGAATCCGGGTGAGAGGCAGTTACGTCACGTTTGGGTGAAATTACAGACCTACCCCTATCGAAACCTATAGAAATCCAGCAGATAGGCTTTGCGCGGCAGGGATAGGCAGTAGTGCTTTCCATCTCGCAGATTTTGGTTTCGGGCGGTTACTGCGACTTTCCTCGCTTTGTTCAAATTTTGCACAATGCATGTTTACCGTGCCAACTCAATTCGAATCCCGTTTGTATTCTACTATTTTTTTTTGGGCGGGATCCATTTTCAATTGGAATTACATTCTATATACATCATTTTTTTACATATATACTTTCAAAAGCACAACAACTTATTCTGCTCCTTTATATGTATAATATGATTTACAAATACAACGATCTTGAAATCTTAAGGTTGAATTCAAAAAAATTTAACCAAATTATGTTCTACTAAAATGTATGGATCAGTAATATCTACATATTAAATAACATAGATGTGCGTGAATTCATATGAGTATGCATGTTTGATAGATCAATTTTGGTTCGAGTATGGATTACATGTATCATCATCTCGAATTCAAATATTTGAATCCCTTTTTTGTTCACTCCTTTCACGCCCATCTCTCTCGCATGCATGCTCCTTCAGGTAGCCATCACTCTCTTTTCTCTAGCTCACCCGCACGCTTACTTCATGTTTCTCCTATCCTCGCAAACATGGTCTCTCGACGTCTCCCTTGAGAAGTGTCACACTCTCCCTATCATTATACATTACACGGTTTTCATTATCTCTCACGTCTCTACTGTTCTCTGGTATCACTCGGTACCTAAGCTTTCTTTTTCACCGCCACACACACAGTCTCCACTCGTCTTTCACTTTGTCTTTCTCTCTATGGGATTCTCTCACACACCCTATATGTCTCTACATATGACTCATACCACTAAAATTACTCTCTCTCTCTCCTGTAGACACAACATTTGTTGCGGTCTCCTTTTCGTCTCCATCCCTGACTAACACCGATCAGACAACCCCGACTACCGTCTCCTCTCTCTCTCTCACAGACACACACACAACTCCTGCTTCCACCTCCTTCCCGACTACCGTCTCTCTCTCACACACACAAAACTCTCGCTTTCGCACCCCGACTCGTATTTCTCTCACAAGCATTTATCGACTAGCTAGCCTCTAGATAGGTTTATACACCCGCACACTCATGCTTCCACCATCGCATACATGTCTCTCTCTCGCTCCTTGTATCCATGTAGCTTTTTCTTCCCTTCTTGAGACACGCCCTCTCAATCGTGCACACACACACTATCGCCTCATTTTAAGCTAATACCTATCGCACACACACTACTTGTGTCTTTGTCACACATGCACTCCGTCCTCCTCCACTCTCCCTCTCTCTCACACACACATGGGCTTTTTGCAACAACTAGCAAGATGCCATGCGTTGCACGGAACATCAAGATGCATTTGTATGAGTAGTTTATCTTGTGGGGGAAAAGGATGAACGAGGGAAGACCTTATTTGCAAATGTAGAGAGGGGTGTGGGTATCGTTTTGCAAAATTGCCATAGTTTCCTTCCTATCCGTCAGATATAGATCGGACGACCTATATTGTAGGATGGAAGGCACACGATCATCACCGACAATGCTTTTTATAAGAGTAGGGATAAAAAATAGAGTTGGTGATGATGGTGGGCCTGCCATCCTGCAATGTAGGTCGTCCGATTTATATCTGACGGATAGGAAGGAAAATATGCCAATTTACCCACACTCTTCACCACATTTGCAGACAAGGCATTCCCTCGTTCATCCTTTTCTCCCACAAGATTTTGATGTTCCATGCAACGCACGGGCATCTTGCTAGTAAGAGTAGAAATTAGACATATACCACTTCTCGAATCTTGAAACCAACAACATGCCTCCCTCATCTCATCAAAACCGCCAAAGGAATATATTTTGAGTGAAACATAACATATTTTTAGTGATATACGTATTTCAAAACTAGACTTTTTTTCTATCAAATCACTGAATATGTATTAATCTACTTCGATCGCGTGGCAACGCATTGGCACATTGCTAGTAGTTATTATAATTTTTTGGACACCAGACAAATGGTGGAGTACATATACGAAGAGAAGAGGCGCACGCACGCAGTCGGCCTCTCGCTGTCTCACACACATGAATGTTACGTAAAGGTGACGTTAACAAATAAACCCTAAAACCCTAGGTGCATGATTGCTGCATTCGCGGGTACCGGGTACGTGGTGGAGCACCTTTGTAGGAGTTGATGGTCGGGACCACAGGTGAACAACTTGGAGCGCGGTGGCTCGCCAGTTGCCACAGATCGAGTAGCCATGTTTAAAATATCGTTTTTTTAGAGGGGTTAAGAGTTCCGATTTTAAATGGCACGTTATAAGTAGTAAGTAGTTTTTAGAACGATTGGTATGGAGCGAAAATGGAATTCATAGTACTACGTACCTCCTTGGTGTATGGTTGTATGAGTTTATGTTACGAGATGTTGAACCTGGTAGTTCTAGGGCAAATACTATGGTTTAGATTTAGATGCTGGTTTTCAGTAATCGGAAGGGGAAACCCTTCTTTGATTAAAAAAAACTACTACCTCCATTCTGGTTACTAGTCCCCATCGTACTTTGGGTCAAAGTTTGTCCACGAATTTTACTTGTAAAATGTGAATGGAAAACGAGATTTTGTTATACCCAAACAAAAAAGGACTGGAGGGAGTGATTGCTCTGACACGGACGCGACCTCTCATAGCGCAGGCATTGAACCGGCGCGCCAGCCAAGAGGGCCGCACTCACTGTAGGCCCGGCTGAGCACGCCTCCTCGCCGTGTGCAACTAGCTTAAGACTGCCCCGCCTGCCTTCATTGAATCCGCGTGTGTGCCGGCAACACGTCCTTCCGCGAGCCGGCAGGCATTTTAGAACACAAAACATGACTAAAATATAATTAATTTACGCATGGTCTTGACTTGTTGTGCTCGCACTGGTAGCAGGAACTAGTAGAGGTTTTTCTTTATTTATAACTCTCCTCACATTTTTTTGGCTTTGAAGTGAATCATGGTTGTGGACATTATGTATGAATGTGCAGATATCTGTGAACATGAGTTTGATGTGGAAGTTGGACTTGGAATGTCGGGCTTGCGCGTGAACTATACCATGTCCAATGCTTCGTCTCTTATTGTTTGGAAAGTAATTGCTGTTATTACATGACCCGAAAAAAAAGATTTTGTGCCACATCAGTAGATGCACAAACATCACAACAGGCATGCTGACTGGATAAACATTTGAACCTAGCTATTATGAAGGAAATTTTGTATTGACAACAGTTTAGATAGCAGGAGACGCCTAGCCTGCTCTGCCTCTGCTAGCTTATTTCTGGCTTATTCCACCTCTTCTTTGGCTTGGGTGAAGAGAGCATCTGATTGCTCTTTTCGCTTCTTCAGGAACTCAGCTACATTCTCAAGGGCTGTTGCACGCTTTCTTTCAGCCTTTACTAATGCCACGAGGACACAAACAGCTGACGACTCCACCTGGCTTGTGTGTAATCCAGCATCATCTGGGAATTTGCACTTTGTGTCTAATCGCATATCATTAGGGAACTGGCACCTTGTGTGTAATCCAGCCTCATTTTGGAAACATGATCTCAAGGTTGACCATACTTCCCTCCTCGCAGGAACTGCATCCTGACATGAAGTTACTTCTTTTTTAGATCAATACTCAGAGAAACCTAGATCCATTTAGTAGAACCCAGATAAACAGAACTCAGAGAAGTGAATTCAAAAGGAAAATAAATATAAAAACAGACTACACGGTGAGAACACCCACTTCCTACATCAAGTTAAAAATGAAAGCATTAGGACAATTAAGACTCTTCTTATTACACATCGAAGAACACCACGCTTAAGAGAAACAGAAACTACAACATATACACATCGAAGAACACGAGGCTAAACGAAAGTAATTGAAAGGGTGTTACTTATCAAAGCTCGTTTTACAGGTTCGGTGCAGCTCCTCTATAACTTGCCATGCTCCTTGAAGTTGTCCTGAATATCTCGTGTTTGGCCTTCATTGCTCCTCTGCATGTTCACACTCGTGGTTTCAAAATCTCAACATGGCAAGAAAAATACTACTAGTAATACTCGCGCATCTTGTGGGCAACATTAAAGCACTCGTCTGCCATGTTAGAGCATCTCCAACAGAATCGCAACGCGCGGCGCTTTAAAAAAGTGTTTACAGTGCTGAGATCGAGAAGTAGATACTAGAGAGTAGAGGATAGTTCTCAGCATAGATAGATAAAAAAAAAGATAATTCAACTACTCCTCGTCGTCCGACTGCTCCTCGGTGATGTCCTCCTCCGACGTCTGACTGTAGGCATGAAGATACCGATCGTCGTCGGATTCCCAGGGCGACGCTGCTCCTAGCCTCATGTTGAATTGAGCGTCCGCTTTTCGCCTACACTTGTCCTCGCGATAGGCGGCTTGCTCCGCCCTCCTCTTATCCCTCTCCGCCCTCCTTTGCGCGTAGAACTCACGCTCGTTGATGATGTCCCGGGGGAAGTGTTGGCGCCACATCGCAATGGCTTCCTCGTCCATCTCGGCGATGCCGAGACGGTGCTCCCGCCTCCGGTTGTCGCGACGATCCTCGTCGGTGCTAAGCCGCGGCAGAGGTGCGAGCTCCTGCGCTCGCTCCCGCGTCGGCACGTTGGGGAAGTTCAATGCTCTATGAGGCCACCGGAGGCGCCACGCCGCCGCGTCGTACGCGCGAGCGGCCTCGGTGGCGGTGTCGAAATTGCCAAGGCCGAGGCGCATCCCGCGGAACCGGATCTCGGCGAAGAAGCCGCCGGAGGGGCGCGCGCGGACGCCGCGGTATCCCCAAGTTTCCCGGCGATGCGGTGGCATGGTGGCGCGGCAGCGGTGAGGCGAAAAATAGCGGGGAGAGAGCGGTGGCGAGGCACAGAGCGGTGGCAAGGCATAGAGCGGTGGGAGGGCGTTGGATTTTATAAAGCGCGCCGGACGCCGTGCGCCAAAACTAGCGCACGCCCGGCCGCTTTTTCCCGCGCGCGCGCGATCCTTTCCCGACATCTCTGCTATCTCTACTCTCTTCTCTACGGTTATATTTATTTTATATTTAATATTTAATATTTATCTCTACTTCCTTTACTGTCTACTTTTTTTTCTCTATACTTTTTTTCTTGCAATATAGGCCGTCCGATTTATATCTGGCAGATAGGAAGGAAACAAATGGGAATTTTGCAAAAAGATACCCATACCCCTCTCCAGATTTACAAATAAGGCCTTCCCTCGTTCATCCTTTTCTCCCACAAGATAAACTACACATACAAATGCATCTTGATGCGTGCAACGCTTGGGCATCTTGCTAGTTCTAAAAACCTTTCCATCATTTGCCACACTGCTGGTTGCAGATGAAAAACCTACCCAAGCACAGCGCGATACAGGAGCGACGCACAATTACAAGCTGATATTCTATTGGACAATGGAGGCTATAACCAATTACTTTTACAGGAACAATAGCACCCAGGAAAATTGAAGGGTAGGTATGAACAAAATTGGAACTGCACATGTACTGCTAAGTGATTCAATACACACATTACCAATCGAGGAGGAGAACGATGGTCGCGGCGGCCTCTATGAGTCATGGTCAGCAACGGGAGTCAGTTCATTGTCCACGACAGTGGTACTTCTGCGCTTGGCGTCGGCTTCCGGGAAGCAGATCCGAGACCGTGGAAGACGATGCCGGGGAAGAGGCTCCGTCTACGACGATGACGGTGGACCGGCTCCAGTGCGGCGTATGAGGTCGTCGATGAGGCAGATGCGCTGCGGTGGACGAGTGCGCCGATGTAAAGGGGAGGAGCACGAAGGTTGCAGTGCCGTAGAGAAGTCTATTTTGCGGTGGGGATAGAAAATGGGGAGTATTCAGGTGTACTACTCTGGGTGCCGGGGTGGGGCTGGCTGGGTAGGGTGAACCTGAAGTTACGAAAATAGCCCCCTACCAAGCGTCGTACGTAGGCCTGTTCCAAAGGCTATGATGGTAACTTCCCACTGCTCGAATCAGGGTCGCGGGAGATTTTCCCGCCGACCTCAAAATTTTGTGACACTGGACTCCCCGTGTAGCGTGTTGAGTGATTCGGCTAAGCAACTAGCGAGTAGTAGTAGTAAACTCTGCATATTAGGTTTGACTGAAGTCAAACTTCCTAAAGTTTGACCAAGTTTATATAAAAATATAAACATTTACCATAACAAATATGTATGATGTGGAAGTACATTCAATAATGAATCTAATGGTATTTATTTGTTATTGTACATGTTAATATTTTTTGTTATAAGCTTTGTGAGAGTTTACAAAACTTGATTTTGACCAATGCTAACACGCGGACTTAAATAAAAACGGAGGGAGTACACATTTGTTTTCTTAGTTTGTAGTGAACTAATCATTTGTTGAAATTGTGAAATAAATATATTAGGCTATTGACTTCGAATGTAATGGTCTATACAATTCAATAGTTACAATCATTGTCGAATCCCAAGATGTATACAAGGTCTATAGTACTTCACAACATGCTCAAACTCACATAATCCCAGTCAAATGAGAATCTAAATGCATTTCATAGTTATTACTTTGTAGGATGCAACAAAAACAACCAAAACTCTACATCAGCCATTATGGAAGCAACATTTTGACATATCCCATTGTGTGAATGAAACATGCAGAGAGAGCTTTTGAAGATGGAGCAGATAGGGCGGGAAAGATTGTATGTATGTGGACGAGAGAGTAGGAGACAAACCTAATGAGACACACACACACACACACACACACACACACACACAGAGAGAGAGAGAGAGAGAGAGAGAGAGAGGAAGAAGTTAGGTCTGTGAAAAAGATGGAGACATGTAATATACGTGATTCTGTATACGTGGAAGGAGAAGAGACAACATGTTTGATGAGAGAGCTGGAAAAATAGGGACGAGAGGGGAAGGATCTCATGGGTTGAGGGATTGACAATTTTGTGCGGGGGAGAGAGGGATTGGTAATTTGGTGCAAGAGAGAGAGGGTGGGGGGGGGAGGAGTCAGTCAGCCGTCGTCACATCACCCTGCTTCCAAATGACCCCGCATTCTCTAGCGCAGTGTGGTTGTCGTCTTCGATTTGTTCGATGCCCTCTTTGAAGATTGAGGTATTGTGCATGTTGGGGTGCAAAGAAGCACAAGCGAGAGTGGTCGCCGTATAACCTTGGATGGGGATGAATTGTGTGCTCGGGGGAGTGTGTGTGTGTGTGTTGTGCTGCATGCGTTCGTGTGTGTGTGTGTGTGTGAGAGAGAGAGAGAGAGATATTGAGCGAAAACGAACCTATCGGCATCTTGAGGTGGGCAGGGGCCGAGTGAGGGTGTCAAAATGTGCGCATTGATGCATATGTTGCATGCGATCGTGCGAGGGACGGACGAATCGAGAGAGATGGTTGTTGTGTTACGGATGCTCCTCTCTCTCTCCCCCCCCTCTCTCTCTCTCTCACACACACACACACAAGTAAACTAGAAGACCCTTCTCTCATGTATACACAACGTATCGGCATCTTTCTATGTCTCACTCATGCATGATCGTTTGCACATTCACACCTCTCTATGTCTGTATCACATGCACACCGTCTCCACATTGCCCTTCCGCCACAACACACATATGGACACATACACACGTTCTCTCTCAGTCACACACACAAAATAAGTATTAAAAAAAACTAGGGCGCACCTAAAACGTCCAAATCCAAATAAACACAAACTGGAGCTAAATTCAAATATATGGAAATATTGCAGCGTCAAGAACTTTCCCAGGAAAAAAAAGTTGAGTAATATTCGAGTATTGTTTTCACACACACAAAAAGGTTCGGTGGATGTCCTTCGAGCACGACACAGTGACGCACCGTTCGATCAACCGCGCGGCCGCAGTTCACGCGCTTGCACAGGATTCCGTATCGTGGCTGTGGTACTAACTTAAAAAAAAGCGTTGCCTAAATCTAATGTTTACGTGTACTAGTACGGTTTTGTTTTAAGTTTGACCAACCTCATCTAAAACTAAAGTAAGCTCCCATACGCGCACTCATCAATATGCCGCCGCCGCCGTTGCGCATGCCGGCGCCCGCCTACTCCATCCAACAATTTCTCGCCCATCACCGCCGTGTCGCCGCCATCCCTGTGCCATGAAGCCGAAGGCTCGCCCGCTCACATCATCTGCAGTCCCTCCTCGCCATGCCGCCGCGCTGCCAAGCACGCGAGCAGTTGGTGGAGCCGCGTCTATGCACGCAACGTACAAAGAGGAGGACGAGCGCGTTCTCCAGCACGCCGGCGAGGAGGAACTAGCATGTCATTGTCGTCTCCGCCTGCACGGAGGAGGCGCGCATTGTGGCTGTCGCGGCGGAAGCCGGTCGCGCGCGCATCGAGCCTGCAAACCGGGTGCAGACGCGGAATCTACCTTCGAGACCTTGAATGCCACGTGGATCCTACAATCTGACGGAGCAATTTGGGTCAGTCGACTCATGTGAGCCGTTTGATGCAATATGGATGGCTAGAAGGGCTTCTTCCACCTCTTCTGCCGTCTTCTTCCTTCGCTCCGTCGAACTTCTTTCACAAATCGACTGACCCAAATTATACTACTAGTACGAATGTATTAAGTACAGTGGGAACACGAAGGTACGAGCAGTAGTACCAACTGCAAGAAGAACAGTAGTAATACATAGTACTAGTACTACTCTACATACTAAATAGTTCAAATAACGAGAAAGAACATAAACATAGTTCTGCTGGGGCCTCAACACAACACACCCTTGAAAATAAACTAAGCAACTAGTCCGCTTGACACTGCAGTAAAACCAGCATGAGCGACGGCACTGCCACCTACTCGGAGTCCGAGTCCACGTCCTCGACTTCGTCCTCGTCCCACTTCCTCTTCCTCTTCGCCGATGCTTCTTTGCTTGAACCGGACACTGGGCTCTGCTTCTTCATCCAACCCATGTAGATATTTAAACAAAGGTAGGCATCCATTATTGCGTACAGGATGTGATCTTCATCTAATGTCTTCGACTCCCATGCATGATGAAACTCGTGATGAGGTTTCTTCAGTTTAGCGTACGAAGGATCAATCATGGCTGCTTCCAGGGTCAGCATTGAAGGTTGAGAGGAGGACACCAGGCTTGCCTTCTGGATATCGAAGGGCTGGCCTACAACAAGACCTATCCGACGCAGGACTTCTTTGTCATTCTTAAAGCCTACAGTAACGAATTTCACTCTTTTGTCCTTGAGGAAGTTCATAAAATCCTGGCACTCAACGTCGGCATGGCATATGTGGTAGACCAAGCAAACGTTATGTACACAAACCTGGATCACGGCGGGCTTCTTCCTCTCTTCGTCCTTTAGATCCTTCTCTCGTCCCAGGACTGTGGTGTACTCAACATCTAGCCCAGCGACCCACTCATCCGTTGAACTGTTGAACATGCGTAGGAAGCGAGCAAGCCATGCTTTCACCGTCGCGGATCCACGTGTGTAGATGACGATGAACTGATCATCGGTGATGGATCTGACCTGGTACTTAGCGGCGACCATGGAGATTTGGGAGGCCATGTATTTTGGAGGAGGGTTAGGAGAAGTTGAACTGTTGTACCCCGCAAAAACTGGGAGCGAACTAATGTGAAAGGACGGGACGACTGGGAGCAAAATGTTGTGAGGTAGAAGACGGGGACGAGTAGGGCGTGCGAACGGCGTGGGGTTGTTGGCTTGCCCGGTGGATAAACGGCTGCAAGCCCCAAAGAGTTCTCGAGAACTATGCGGGACCCACTAGATGTCATGTCTACTAGACCCATATCGTAGGCCTGACGGTATAGCTTCTGCCTGTTCACATGCCATGCCGACGCGTGGATGTAACTTCACTTAATTTCGTCAACTGTCGCGCCTCCCATGACCTTCGCCTCCCTCGCGCGGTCGCGCCCTTTGAGACTTCGACCGGCTAAAAATGAGCAATTTTTTTGCCTACTCCGCATGCATGATACTCCCTCTGGTCCTTTTTACTCCCATCAACCATTTGCAAAGTGTTTGACCAAATATATACTTTCTTTTAAACACCACCTTATATTAATTAACCAGCCACACCAGTACACTCATTCGATACAATATTCACCACACAGGGCGGTACATTATTTACAAGAATACCATCTAATCTATTGTCAAAGCTATACTTAGCGATTAAGTGTGCCACCTTATTGGCCGAACAGCTAATCTTTGACAATTGAAGATTGTTGATCAACTTTGAGATGCTCAACGCTTTCATATTCAGGTCACGCATAGCAGACCTGTCATAGTCCCCCGATGCAAGAGACGCTACCACAAAAGCGCAATCAGTCTCTAAAATTACAGGATTATGAAGAGAAATACCTATGTAGAGACCGGCAATGCAAGACCTAAGCTCCGGTTCCTCCATGCTTTGACAAGCATCGATGAAATCCCACAACCAAATTTATACTAAAAATATCAATATCTACAATACTGATTATAATGAGTATAAGAACTACGTTTTATAATGAGTGCAAAAATATTGATTTGACATTGTGAATGTTGATACTCCCTCCGTCTAGGTGAGTAAGTCATATTAGGTTGTGCACCGTGACCAAGGAGGAGGGGAAAACAAGAGACATTAATGTTTATTTGCTAATTAAATAGTATTGCATGCAATGAACTAACCACTGCATGTCATGTTTGATAGTCTGAGGTCATTAAAAGCATGCACACCCTCATCTCTTATTGGTTGATATGTTAAGACACAAGAAACAAGGTAGAAATTCATGCACCGCGCCTACGTGTTTTGGGATTATTTTGTTTTCGTAAGATGACTTACACACCTAGCTATTAGAGTACCACTACCTCCCTTCTAGTTTAAAGGGCTCGACTCAAAAATTTCACCTACTCTTAGCAAGATAGTAGAGGCGGTGGAATAGTTTTTGAAGTCTGCAAAAGTACTCAACTAATGATGTCGTTCTTCACAAAAAAATGTGTTTACCAATGCATGCATGAACACTAGTTAGTCTAACCCCCCTCTCTTCTTTAATTCTTTGCCACATCAGCATGTTTGCTATTCCCGTGTGCATGATACCAGCTAAGATACCACCATGATGGCCAGCCTTAATCATCGCATGCAATAATTTAGTGCACCTTGAAATATGAACATGTGTGGGGCGTGTATGTTTTTAATGACTTGAGACTATACCTAGCCCGGCATGCAAGATGACATATTATGCACTGTTCCCCATACCTGCAGGAAGCCCGTTCGTCTCCAAATCTTTTCCTCTCCATGTGTGGAAACAATATGCCTGCCAAACTCTCCTTCTCCCTCCGGCGGTCCCACCACTCCACCCCGTGTGAAAAAATCTGCATGCATGACTCTCCTCCCCCCACGCTCGTCCAATCTGTTGTGACCAGCAATATTTCCACCCCTTCGCTCCCCCGTAATTTACTCCAACAAATATGCCCATGTAGCTTTTACTTAACTTCAGGTGCATTGGGTCACTGACATACGGGCCGAGCAGTGTACTGGCCCACATGTCAGTGACGCAACTGGACCTGTAGTTAAGTCAGTGCAGCTCAGTCCATATCTTACGTAGGTGTGCCATTGCTCGCTATAAATAATGCGCCTCCCACGACATCGCTATCTCCTCCCCCTCACATTCACGTTCATCGCTATCTCCTCCCCCTCCCTCTCATGTCGACCACCATGGCATCTCCCCTTCCAAGCCCTAGGAGCCCCTCGCTGCACCGCGCGGACGGCCACGCGTCGCCTTGCCGTTCCTCGCCGCCACTAGTCGAGGAGGACACGTCGATGTTCCGCTCCTCGCCGCTACGCGACGCGTCGCCGTTCCGTTCCTCGCCGCCACTAGTCGAGGAGGACGCGTCGGCATTCCGCTCCTCGCCGCGACGCGATGCGTCACCGTTCCGTTCCTCGCCGCCACTAGTCGAGGAGGACGCGTCGGTGTTCCGCTGCTCGCCGCGACGCGTCGAGGTGGACGCGTCGGCGTTCTCAATCGCGCCGGCACGCGCGTCGGAGGACGCATCGGCTCCCCGCTACGAGGAGAACGCCACGCTACCCGCCGAGCCCCCCCAGCCTTGAGAAGCTTTGGAAAGAAATGGATGTCGCCTTGTGGGAGGCTTTGCCTCCAGTAGAGCGCGCCAAAATAGAGGCGGAGAAGAAGGCCGAGGAAGAGAAGCGCACCGCGCAACAAGCTTTCTGGGAGATCTATGTCGCGTCCGAGAGAGTCAAGCAATTGGTTCTTTGGCAGAAGGCTCGTGCGAGGGCCGTGAGGGTGGCGGAGGACGCCCGTGCCGACGCCCTGAGTGCAGTCGGGCCCAAGCGCCTCATCTATGCTTGGTGGTACGTGGACCGGGTGCACGCTTCCAGCCAGGAGGAGTACCTGTTGGCGCCGGATCACCACACCGGTGAGATCGCGCTCGCCCGCCAGCAAGCCGCCAATCATCACCTCGCGAGTTGCCAGGCTGAGGAAGAGGCGTTGTGTCGGCGCGCTGGGAAACGGCCGCGCATCAGGGCACTTGTGCGCGCCGCAAGCGCTCCTGCGAGCGCCGTGGCTTTTAGGAGGAGTATAATTTTTGTTTCGTAAGGCGATCTCATTAGTTTTGCGACGCAAATGATAAATCCCGAATGTTTAGGAATTTTTAGCGTCCTTAATTAAGTATGTAAAAGGGAAAGTTTGGAAACGTTGTGTATTATTGCATTTTGCAAGTACGTGCATATAGCACAAACTTTACTATATACTATTGGACTACAAGTCTCTCTCGATATATGCGTGCAGACTGTGCTACTCCCTCCGTCCAGGTCAATAAGTCATCTTTGGTTGTGCACGGTGACCAAGACGGAGGGAAGATTTGTACACCTAGACAGAGGGAGTACTACTATTACTTATGTACGTGCAAATGCACGTTTGAACATTACGATGCGGTTTTTGTAAAAGTGGCAAAACAACAGTAGTCAAGCTTGTGAAACGATTCAATGCAAAACAAATGCAAAAATGCTCGTTTGATTGTTTACTTTTAGCTTCCTTCTCTGTGGTTATTTCTCTGTGCACCGTGACCAAGGAGGAGGAGAAGACGAGAAACGTTAATGTTTATTTGCTAATTAATAGTATTGCATGCAATGAACTAACCACTGCATGTCGTGTTTGACATCTCAAGTCATTAAAAGCATGCACACTCTTTATCTCTTATTGGTTGATATGTCAAGAAACAAGAAACGAGGTAGAACTTAATGCACCGCGCTTAAGTGTTTTCGGATTATTTGGTTTTCGTAAGATGACTTACACACCTAGATGCACCGCGCCTAAGTGTTTTGAGTAACATTTTATCCGTTAAATCTTTGGTCAAAATTTAGCATAAATTACAATGGTGAGGAATAAACCAGGACGGAGTAGTAGTTTAGAAGCCCAAATAAATGAGTGTGGCGCCTTATTGTTACTCTCCACTGTGACTAGTCTTGTGGGAAAAGCTGGGGAAGCCGCCAAAAGAACTGGCCCTAGGAGTAGTAGCTAGGGATCGAGCGTGGGAGATGAACCGGAGAAAGTAAATGCAGAGAGATGAAATGCAAAAAAGACGGAGGGATGTGATGGTTGCTTGTCCGTTTAGTTTACCAGGCCATTTATTACTGGGAGTGGTTGGGTTTTGTGATATGACGGCTTTACTGCCGCGCCACGAGCGGGGTGTGAGGTGAGACTCCCGTGCAGCGCTGCCCTCTACACTTGTACTACATCGGTCGTGGTTTATTAGTCCCCCATTGAATTTGACTGAAGATTTAACTGACAAAATGTTAGTGCATGTCAACAAAAACTATATCGTTGGATTCGTATTTGAACATAGTTTTGAATGATATAATTTTAGGTGACATGCATCAGTATTTATCGTACTATATATAATGTTATTTGAATTTTTGGTCGTACTAATCTATAGTAGTAAGGTGCCCGTGCGTTGCACCGAAGAGTGAAATGCATTGATCGGGGAGTTGTTTATTTTGACAAAGGATGTGGGGGTCATCTCATGTGTAATGGGTATCGATAGGTTTCTTCGGATATTATCTCATCTCTAGAGCTCACAAACATCTAGGTGAAATAGATAAAAAGGTATCTTTTGCAAACAAAAGCGTTCAACTGTTCAACCTGCATCCAAAACTTGTGAAGAAATAACACTTATTGTGCTTTGCAAGAAATGATCTTTAAGAATTAGTTTTTGAGTATCGATTGTTATACATGTTGGCTACAGATGACATGGCACTTTCTTATAGTCAACAATTGGCTATACTATTAAGTAATATTAACAATGCCCTTATACACCTAGACGGAGGGATTAAATCAGGATGACTTGCAAGGGGGCAGAGGAGATGTAAGAAATGGTTCATCGTAAGTCTTTCACCAGTACTGTAGTAAAACTTCATACATGGAAGATTCTAGACTAAACCATAAATGGATACACTTTTATTCATGCGTGATACTCCAATAGAGCAAGATCCTGCATGGAAGTCTCCACATGCTTAGACAGCGGATTACATTGAGCGAAGACTAATGATCAACATTTAACTTGATAATGCGTATTTTTTTAGAAGAACAGGGAGGCTCCTCCCCGGTTCCATTATCAAATGAAACCCAAAGTGTCTTACATCAGCTCACTGAGAGAAGCAGTTCAAAGGAAGGACTGCGGCGAAAGCCACTCAAGTTTAACGACAAGATTACAGAATCAAAAGTGGCAAAGACACGGGTCATAAGCGCCCACACACACACTACATGTTTTCTAAGTGCACTTGATAATGCGTATGTCCAGGTGAACCTCCTTGGAGTCCCCGTGCACCGAGTCGGCGGGTAAAGGATAGAACGGATGCGATGGGTTTTCCAAGTCCACATTGGCGGGATAGTCCCAACTCCTTAGATTCCAAGTCTTTCCGATGAGGCTGGTTTCTCCGCCCACGTGAACCAGAGGGGTAGTAACATTGACCTTGCACCCGTACATGTGCCTCGTGTCAGTGTCAGCGTCAGCGGCGACGCCCCTGACGCACGCTACAAAGACGGGGCGGCGGCCTGCGCGGGCCTCGCCGGTGCCCACGATCAAGAGGAAGACGCTGCCGTCCTCCTCCGAGACTAGTAGGCGGCGGTGATCCTCCAGCGACTCCGGCATGGTGAACCGGTAGCACGTGTCGTACTTGATGTTCTCCGCCAAGGGCCAGCAGTGACCGCTGCACGCATCCGTGAGGTGATGCACCATGTCCGCCGGCGAGCCACAAAACGGCATCAGGCACTCATAGCAGTGGACGAAGGGCTCCTTGGAGGCATCGACCAGGCCGTCCATGAAACGGGAGTGGCTGTAGGGGATGTTGCACCAGTTGAATATATGAGCAAGTTACTACGAGATTTAATCCGAATAAGCACAAAATAAATCATGAAGGCTATAATAGAGATGAAACTAATCATGTGGACTAGCATAGTAGTAGGATACATAGTAGAAACATGAATTCTACCATGAATTCGAACAGGAAGGACATAAACACATACGGTGCAACGGGAGCAGCACCGTTGGCATTGAGGTTGTCGCCCATGTCGTTGAGGAAGAGGTTGCCGAGGTTGGGGAAGAAGTCGTCGTCGGTGAAGTCGTGGCTGCCAGCAGTCGCGAGAGTGTGCTCCCCAGATTTCAACAGCGCCCGCTGAATGGAGCGCAGGAGGGATTGGCTGTAGGGGACGTTGCGGCCGCCGAATGGAGCGCAGGAGTAGCACACGAAGCAGTAGATGGTGTCCTTACTAGTACTCCCTAGTCTCTATCTATCTCTCTCTCTCTCTCTCTCTCTCTCTCTATATATATATATATATATATATATATATATATATATATATATATATATATATATCTACTCTTATAGAAAACCGAGTTGGTGATGATGGTTTGCCTGCCATCTTGTAATATAGACCGTCCGATCTATATCTGACGAATATAAAGCCAACTATGACAATTTTACAAAAGATACCCGCACCTCTCTCCACATTTACAGATAAGGCCTTAGCTCGTGCTCCTCCCTATGTCTCTATCTCTACAAGTACTTTTTTTTTATAACAAATCGAATAGTGCTGCGCCGTCCGCTGCACGCCCGGCTGAACACGCCTCGTCGCCTCCATCATCACCAACTGAGTCTTTTATAGGAGTAGGAGTAGAGAAAAAACCGAGTTGGTGATGATGGTGTGCCGTGCAATGCACGGGCATCTTGCTATTTTTTTGCATATAAGTCCAAACACCACGTAGACATGGTCTTTGAGCATGGTTCGTAGTCGTTCCATGATCGAGCATCGAAGTTTGTAACTATTTTAGATTAGAATATACTACTCCTCCGGTGCTAGTAGTAGAGCAGAGTCCTACTCTACTACTCTACTCTAGCAAGCTAGAGCATAGTACTGTAGTAGGTACTGTAGGGAGTACCAGTACTATGATCACTCAAGCAAGTTTTCTGGCATCGATATGACCCTACGCTGCTGGTATGTCTCTCGTAAGTCAAGCGGAGTGTTGTAGTCATCATCACCTGTCCACTTCCCGCAACACATATTCGCTTCTCCATCTTTGTCCGCACATAATCTCGTCCAAGCTTCCATCCCCGCTAAGGCGCCTCCCCCCTCGTCCGAAACCCAAGCACTAACAATGGCAGAACTGAGCAGCGTCCGCCGAAAGAGTGGCTGGAATTCGCTCCCCACAGAGGTAATCAAGCTCATTGTTTCGCGTATGGACAATCTCAGTACCATGCCGCTCGCCGCGTGCTCGTCGGGGCTGTACCGTTTACTCAAAGCCCTCAGGTCGGAGCTTTTTAAGCCAGCTCCTTGCTTGCTGATGCCGCCTAATCTTCAGAAACGGTGTGTCACACAGCATAACGATCGTAGGGTGGCGAGCATCAACCCCCTTCACTGCGATCCGATCCCCGTCAGCCTCAGCTACATTAACGGTATGTACTGGGTCGGCATGAACACGTCTTGGATGGTGCTCGTCGATGGTCACGACAGCTGGATGCTCATGGAGGTCTACACCCGGCGATTGACCCCCCTTCCTTCTATTAACACTGCACTGCTTTGGCACCGCGGCCTAGAATACTCGGAATCTTACAGTAGCCAACATGATACCAAGTTTGATTTGCTCAAGGTTGTAATCTGCCAAGTGCCCACAAGATTTGGGAATTATAAAGATTTCAGGCTAATTGCGTTCTTCAACCGCGGTCTCGCCTATCTGACAGGTCACTGCGGTAAGTGGATAAATCTGCACGTCCATCGCAGGATCATACATCCTCCATGGTTCTCTGATGCCATTGAACACAAGGGCTTCATTTACGCTGTCGACTCCTTCTATGGCTGGACGTATTGCTGGCCTACTCCAGTCATCGCTACAAACGGCTGTTATAGCAGTATGTTACTTTCCTATGATATCATGATGGCTTGCTTATATTACTGTCAACATTTACTGAAACAATATTCATGCTCATAACATGCTGTTCTTAAGATTGACTAAATCAAGAGCCCTTTTTTATTTGACTCCAACTTGATATGATGTTGTAGGACGCCTGGTGTCCCTACCCTTCCTAATCCTAGAACCTTTCAAAGAAAAGCGGCATGGCAGTTGCAGGTGGTTCCTGGCTCGATCAGACGATGGCGAAAGATTGATGATCGTTCGCATGTACCGGACGTGTTGTTTCGCGGAATACAATCACAGTCACTGCAAGGTCTTTGAGCAGGATCCCAGCTTCTCTGGGCCTTAAGGAATTTTTGACTGGAGGCTGGTAAGTAGCCTTGGCACACGCTCTCTGTTTGTCGGACTGAATTATCCAATTAACCTGGAGATAACCGACGGCAAGGATCATGATGGCAGCGCAGTTTCGTTCATCAGGCAAAACTGTGTGTACACAGCATACCATGCGTCTCTACATGCACCATACCCTGATATGTGCCGCCACGCTCTGTAGCCCAAAGTAGGAGAGAGGGTCGCAAGTATACTCTTCTGGCCTGCTTACTGCTTCTGTTGCACCCCAGCCCTGGTTGTTGTTGCTGCTATTTTCAATGTACAATCAGTAGTATATTTCGTCTGTTGGTTGAATATAAATGTGTCGTTAGAATGACAAACACAATGTTTTGGAAGTCGTTGCACGGTTCGATCCTTTAGTGCCCCGTACCGTACGTAGCTCATACTATTTTTCGTACGGAACACATTTTCCACTTGTTGATAACATGCAGCCCACTGATGAAGGCCCAATAGAGAAGCCCATAATTAACTGGAAGGGACGCTCTCACATGAATCTGGCCCAGGTACATGCTCATGGTCCCCTAAACATAAATAAGTAAATAAATAAAGCTAAATGCTCATGCACCAGTTCCTTGGGAAAATAGGTAGCCCAGTATTTCTTTTTGAAGAATACCCAAGCAAGGCCTATTTGTTTTCTCCGAATTACTGGGCTGCAAATCTTTCAAGACGAGCAAATGGGATATTAGTTTTTTTTGAATTTTGTTCTTCACTGATATCTTATACGTATTTCATTAGATTTAACATGACATATTACTAACTTATTTTTAAATTTGTTTTAGTATGGCTATTAATTTTTGGATTAAGAATATTTCGTTCCCAACAAAAATTTCCCACATATTTAGTTAATTTTTTGACCCTAGTACTGACCAGAAAATGGCCGGCAATTCTAAAAATGGAAAATGGGCTGCAATAAATTCCATATGAATTAGAAAATGAGTAAAAATTATAAAAATAGTAGCAAATGGGCTGTACACGCCACAGATTTCGAGGCTGACGTGTTTACGCAAGGCTTTGTCAGTGAACACACGATTCTAGCCGCCGTGCTTCTTCAATCTCTGATCTTCCTGCTCCAGCCGCCTAAACTAGCACCGGCGGGACTGCCTGCTCCCTCCTCTTGTGGCCCGCTGTGATGCCGCGCAGGCTTCCCCGGCCCACCCTACTCCCTCCGCTGGCCTGGCCGCATGCAATCAACTGCCTCCTTATTACGCGAAAAAAATGATTCCTCCCACTGACATTTGGGGCGCACCGGTTAGGAGGCTGACCTGTGGGCCTACTACGTTGACGCGTACGCAGGTCTTGTCAACTTAGTCAACAAACGATTCCAACAGCAGTAACCGTTGGATTTGAATCGAACGGTCCTACTGCTTCTTCAATCGCTGCTCTTCTTGCACCAGCCGCCCAAACCAGCGCCGGGGAGACCGCCTGCTCCTGCCTCCAGTGGCCGGCTGTGCTGCCGTTGAGGCCTCATTGGCCCCTACTACTCCCACCGCTAGCCAGGCCCTGCGGCGACGGCAGCCTCACACCGCAATTGAACCAGTGAACCCTCGTACTCCTCTCCGCGTGGGCATCCACTGCCGCGTCTTCCCCGGCTCCACGTCGTCCCCTTCCTAGGTCTCGCCGTCGTCCACCGCCTTGGTGCTCTCGGCGCGGCGTGGTCAATGTGGTCAACGACATTCCATCGGGAGAGTACTGTACGTGTAGAGGCTGACAGCTGGGTCCACGGCCACAGCCCAGTTTTTTTGTGATTTGCCAAGTAAGTCGCTTTGTCAGGCCTGTTGGGCTGCAAATCTTTCAAGACGAGGAGAGCTTTCATTCGGCTGGCCGAGAAAATGGCCCATCAGTAATGAGAAATGGGATGTACATTTTTAAAACACATCAAACTGGCAGTTAGTTTCAAATATCTTTTTTTTTATTTCGAGATTTTAAATTACATTAATTTTTATGCGTGGAGAATTTGTTGGATTTTATATTGGTATACGTTTATTTTTAAAATCAGTTTGAATGTGAGTTGAAATTTCGGGATTAAAAATAGTTCGGACCGCACCGAAATATGCAAAATTTCGTATAAGTTTTTAACCGTGGCCACAATATGGGCTGTAATACTAACAAAAAGAATATGGGCTCAAAAAAAAACCTTAAGAATTAGCAAATGGGCTAAATTATTAAAAATAATGGCAGATGGGCTGTATACTGTTTTCCACAGATTTGAGGCTTTTCGAAAAAAAGGTTGACGCACAAGCAGTGACTGTTGGATGGCCATCCAACAGCCGTCGTGCTTCTTCAATCTCTGCTCTTGCTGCTCTAGGCGCTCAAACAAGCGCCGGCGGGACTGCCTGCTCCCTCCTCCCTGCTGCTGGCTCTGACAGCTCGGACCCACTAGTTATAACTTCGTACGCAAGGAAGTGCCTCCTTATTACGCACAAAAAAAATGAATACTCCTCCTGTTAGCTGGGACGTTGTATAGTGGCAGGCTGACTTGTGGGCCTACTAAGTTGACGGGGACGGAGGGCTTTGTCAACTTAGTCAATATGCACGATTCTAGCTCCAGTGACCGTACGATGTCCATCCAACGGCCGTAGTGCTTCTTCAACCTCTACTCTTCTTGCTCCAGCCGCCCAAACCAGCGCCAGTCGTGCCTCGTGCTCTTGCCCCCCGTGGCCGGCTGCGATGCGGCGGAGGCCTCACCGCCCCCTACTACTCCCACCGCTGGCCAGGCCATCCATCTACTCACCCACACCCCCTGTTTTTCTGCGGCGACGGAAGCCTCACACCGCAGCGAACCAGTGAACCCTCGTACTCCTCTACGCATGGGCATCCACTGCCGCGTCTTCCCCGGCTCCACGTCGTCCCCTTCCTAGGCCTCTCCGTCATCCACCGCCCTGGTCGAAACGGAATGAGTGGTCATGTTCATCTGGAGGGCATGGACGGAACAGGCGACGGAAACGAGGCCTGGCGTACCGCACAACGGAGGAAACGGCCTTGTGTTCGACCGGCCACGTTCGAAACGGGGTCCTGTTGATCGGGAGGGGCCTGGCGTACTGCAAAACGGAGGAAACAGACCTCCTACTGTCGAAACGGGGGTCCTGTTGATTGGGAGGGGTGTGGCGTATCGCAAAACGGATGAAACGGACCTCCTACAGTCGAAACGGGGGTCCTGTTGATCGGGAGGGGTGTGGCGTACCACAAAACCGACGAAACGGACCTGTGTTGGAGTGCTACGGTCGAAACGGGGGGGGGGGGGGAGGGGTGTGGCGTACCACAAAACGGGACTCCACGGGATACTATTCATCTCCACCGTCGACCTCCTCCAGCCTCCACGGGCTACCGTGACCTCCTCCAGCCTCCACGGGCTCCTGTTCATCCAGCCTCCACCGCGTGCTACTCCACCGGCTACTATTCAACCACCCCTCCACGGGCACCCCTCCACCGTCTACTGTTCATCCAGCCCTCGACACCACGGGGTCCTGTTCAACCACTCCTCCACGGCCACCCCTCCACCGTCTACTGTTCATCCAGCCCTCCACACCACGGATTCCTGTTCATCCAGAGGCAACGCCACCGCTCACTGTTCATCCAACCCCCCCCCCCCGCAACACTCACTGTTCATCCCAGAGGCAGCATCGATCGGCTTCAGCTAGCAGTAGTAGCAAAGGAATCGCTCCATCGGGTTCAGTTAACAGCCATCGATCGATCGCTCGGGTTCAGTAATGCGTAGCCTGCAGTGCAATCGCTCGGGTTCAGTTAGAGCCCAACGCCTCACTCGGGTTCAGTTAGAGCCAACGCCTCGCACACACGCGCGTACGTACGAGAGAAACGCGCATCGCTCTGCCCCTGACCTCCCACCGTAACCGGCAACTCCCCGAAATTTTCCCCCCCCTCGCTTCTACCATGGTTTTTTCCGTCATGGATGGCCCAAAGAATGTCATGCAGCTGCGTCTCCGGCCCGCCCAGGACGAAAAGCCCATTTTCTGTCATGATTTTTTGTCATAGAAGTAGGAGCCCACCACATCTATGATGATACCGGGTTTTGTCACAATTATCGTCATAGAAGTGTCATATGTATGACAGAATTTTTTTTCGTTCAGCCAAAAATGTCACGGATGTGTCTTTTTTTTGTAGTGGTGTGAGGGTGCGGTGCGACCGCGACAGCCGTGCGCAAGTGTACCTCCTTCTCATTTTGAAACCTTTAGGCAAGCTTGGCAAAAATGTGTGGCGAAGTTTGGCAATGCAGGGCCTAGACCCAAACAGGATAAGTACGCACGTACTAGGAGTACTAGTATTAAAAAAGAAAGGCGGGGTTTTCCTTTGATACAAATCCTCGTTTCACGTGTCAATTAATGCGTATTTTTTCTCGAAAGACCAAAGAGCTAACTATCTCATTCCTCATCACTTGATTAATGCAGCGCCATGCAAACGAACCTTCTCACTTCCGCATGCATGCAGGGGATATTAATGTCCTTGGTTGCTAACCCCATCAATTTTGCCTCGATTAGTGTTAGTGGCCCTTTGCAAATTGTAATTTTGATATACTGGCCTTGTGTACAAAAAAATGGAGGTAGTAACTATATTTGAATTCCTTGCCCATTGCGGTGACGTCGACGACTTTTTTTTTGTGGTTTGGCGAAGTGCGTTCGACGGAGAACACCATTGAGGGAGACCACGGTAAGTCGTTCGCAAGTGCCGCATGCAAGCCGAGACAACCGCCTTATTTGCATCCAGGAAGTCCTTTACTAGTACTACTACTAGGAGTACTAGTGCGATGAGATGGTTTCTCGAAGAAGATGATGGAGAAGCGGAGTCAGCGAAGAGTGAAATGGTAGTTGCTTCGTCCGTGCTTTGTGATTTGACGCCTCACTGCTTTGTGATTTGTGATAGAAGGGACAGGGGAGTAGACTCTGTGCTCTATACTGTACTACTCCTACATGCGTCCAAGCATGGGAGAAAGAGGAGAGACGTTGCATTTTTCTATTCCTTCAATCAATCAATCAGGGAGCTTTGGTTCCATCTTGTTGGCTTTGGCAACACCGTCCACAATGGTTCCCACGATGCCAAAAGCTATTTGCACATTTGGCTACACATTGTGGATGCCCTTAACCGTACCACTTGGTTTTGCTCCTGTGTGTTATCTATACAAATCTCAATTATATTGATCTAAAAAATTATAGAATCAAAGATTAGTAAAAAGGAGGTGATTTTGCCGCGCGGATGGCGGGGGAGGTTTCTTATTTTCGGAGGACGTTGTCCTGGCGGTTTGCTAACATGCGGTCCCACGTGTCAGTGCTTTACCAAGCTGATCCGCGTCCCACATGAGGAAGAACAACGGCAGAAGCAACACGTGGTTAAGTTGAAGAAGATGAGGGAGAAGCGGATTCAGCAACGAGTGAAATGATGGTTGCTTCATCCCTCCAACTTTTTTTAGCATTATTACTTCATCCCTCCAACTTAACTGCGGGAAAGGTGCAGCTTTGTGATTTGACGCCTCATTGCTCATTACTACGCCGGCGCCATGACTGGGGTGCTTCACCCCGGCTGCTCTGCACTGTATTCTGGTATGGCACGTGGACCCGGTAGCTTGATGTCCCACATGTCGGTGAAAGGGACTAGAAGATTTATGAAAGCGAGCGCTCCACTCTTACGACGGAGGAGTAGATGACACGACGGCCCAGTGAACTGTCACTTGTACTGTATAGTACTATAGTTTTGCTGTTTCGCACGATCCATGGATACAAACCCGATTAAACAGGAAACAGCGGGATTTTTCCCGCGCGGTAGATGATACTGGCCATACATTTCAAAGGCAATTTTAATGTATGCAAACTGAATAATTATAAGTAACAATATGATGTCTAGTAAAACTAAAAACACATATGATTTATTATGTTAGAGTGTACTAGTAGTGCTGTATTGCATAGTTGTTAGATGTAACATGCGAGAACGTTTAGATATGTAGTTTTGGAGGGCCTACAGAGAGAAAAGCGTAATACAGTCACCGAACTTCAGAATATGCTGATTATGGTCACTATATATGTTTTGCGGTGATTATCCGGTCACTTGCTCACAGCTCAGCATCGGATTGCACTCTGTTAACCGGCCAAATAGTCTGTGTGGCGCCATGTTGACTAGTTAAATTGACCATGTTCCTTGTGGGTCCCACCTATCAGTTCGCATAGGGAAAAGGTCAGATAAACACAAATTTACGTAGGCGCGACAAGGCTCCAACCCGTGCGCGGGAATCACCTGGTTGTGTATGTGTCTGTCAGGGCCTGATGTGTGTGCATGCACGTGTAGGTTGAGCACTTGAGCGTGAGAGTGTGTGTTGGTCGTGTGGTGTACTGGTGTGTGCATGCATGCGTGCGTGTGTGTGTGTGTGTAACGCCCCGAGACCGATGTGCCAGGTGTCCGCCAGTTATTCGCTGTTGTTGCTTTGTCATTATCTTGCGTGTGCATCTTATCATGTCATCATGTGCATTGCATCATCATGTTTTCAAAACTTGCATCCGTCCCGGTCTCCTCATTCCGTCCGTTGTCTGTTCTGAGCCCAGACACACTTGCACGCGCCCGCGACATGTCCGAATTATTATTTTATAAGTGGCCGGAAAAATGTTCTCGGAATGGGTTGAGAGTTGACGTGTGGTCTTATTATAGTGTAGATGGACCGGCTGTCAAGTTTCGTCGCATTCGGAGTTCGTTTGATAGCCCAACGGATAACTATAGCGGCAATATAGCCGGTCTAACGTCGAACGTTTTGGTCTCCGGAAACAGTCGCCGGGCCTCCCTCTCTTCTCTTCCCTCAGCTCGAGACCGTCTACACAGTCCGCTACCTACCGCCAAGTCCAGCCTAACCCCTCTCGTCAGCCCGCGACCCCCCTCACGCGCGTCCGAAAGTTGTCCCGGACCGACCCGGACTGTCACTACCGTCGTGTCCGGATCATCCCCAAACGCCTACAAAATATCTCCGTTTTCTTATTTGGACTCCCTAACCCATTTATTCCGGTCCATCCGATCGCGATCGGAGGATCCAAATCATCCCGCTTTCGTATATATATAGTCCATCCCTCGTCCATTTTGGCAAACCCTAAAAGTCCTCTCCCTTGTCCCGTCGCGCCGCCGCCACTAGCTCCACTCTGTCGCCTCCTTCCTCGGGATTCTCCCGATTCAACCGCAGCCAACCAGCGCCAGCCACTTCTCGCCATCGATCCATCCTGCATCCACCTCGCTTCTGCCGCCAACCAACCAGCGCCATGCCCCGCTTCCTTTCTCCTCCTCCCTGTCTCGCCTGGTGCCCGATCTGCATCGCGCCCCTGCCTTCGTTCCCCGCTGCAGCCAGCCTCCACCGGAGCTCCCTCCGCCGACGAGCATCACCAGCAGGCCGTCCTCGCTGCCCCTACTCGTTCTCCCTGCCCTCCTCTTCTCTTTTCCCGTTCTCAAACTCTCTTCCTGTCTCGTTTTGGACAGGAAACCGAAGGAGCGCCGCCTGACTCCCTCGATCTGCGATGGGAGACTCCTCAAGCTCGCCACCATCTTCTTCCAGGAACCCGCGGCCTTCTCTGCTCCGTTCCTCGCACGAACCAGGAGGCCGTCCCCGCCGCCATGGAGCTGCCGTCCTGGAGCTTGTCTGCCTCCCTCTTCCGTCAGATCCATGGCCCAGGGACCGGATCCGCCTCAAGCTCCGCCGGCAAGCCCTCCTCCGCCGCCTTGCCTCGCCATCCCCGCCGCCAAGTCCGGCCATGGCCGTCGCCCCCTGCATCCTCTGCTTCGAGCAGGAGGACGACGAGCGCTCGACCCAGCTCCGTTGACCGCGCCCCTTCGTCCTGCGACCCGCGCGAGGCCCTCCTCTGCTTCGCTCGCTGCCCAGCGCCTCCCCAAGACCCAGATGTGCACCGCTTGGGCCTCCTCCTCTCTAGCCGGGCCAAGAGCCCATGGTGAGAAACCCCCCACCCCCTCCTGAGCACTGCTGGGTCAAACAGTTTCGGCCCATGTCATTTTTTTCCCGTTCTGTGAATTTGCCCAATTATCCAGAGTCTGCAGTTTTACAGATTAGACCCTAAACTTCATGCATATAATAACTCATGAATGGTGCATCGGTTTAAAATGATTTAAACATGTAAAGTGCTTAGAATTTCATCTAGTTTCATAATCTGCCATTTTCATCCATGTTTAAAATGTTTAAAATGCTGTTTGTTTAAATTTGCTTAAATGCCATGCTAAAATGATTTAATTCATAACTAATTAACCGTAACTCGGATTTCAATAAACTCTATATGTAAATGGGGTAGAATTTTGCCTAGTTTAACATGGTGCACTCATCTTGCATGTTTAACAACTCTAAAATTGTGTTTAGGGCAGAACAGTACCAAACCTAATATATGCATATGAGGAGTTTCCGGAGTTGTTGTTTTGTTGTTTCCGGCCTCATTTAAACTTGCCTAGCTAGGTAGTTTTGTTATGCTTCATCTCTTACCATGTTTAACAACATTTAATATTGATGGGTACATAACCGAGAGAGAACTAAATAATTGATGTGGTGTTTTGTCAATATGCAACTAGTTGCATATTGAGCTCCACTTAATTTGTAGTGTTGTTTGTTTGCACTTTGCCATGCCATGCCTCATTAAACCGGACATGCATCATACTTGTTTGCGCATCATGACATGCTTATGCTTGTGTGTTTACTATGTTGTTTGCTTCTTTCCGGTTTGCTTCTCTCGTTAGCTTCGGTTTCGTTCCGGAGTTGTGAGGATCCGTTCGACTTCGTCCGTTTGTCTTCTTCATGGACTCGTTCTTCTTCCTTGCGGGATTTCAGGCAAGATGATCATACCCTCGAAATCACTACTATCTTTGCTATGCTAGTTTGCTCGCTCTTTTGCTATGCCAATGCTGCGATGCCTACCATTTGCTTGTCAGCCTCCCAAATTGCCATGTCAAACCTCTAACCTTTGACACCATTCCTAGCAAACCGTTGATTGGCTATGTTACCGCTTTGCTCAGCCCCTCTTATAGCGTTGTTAGTTGCAGGTGAAGATTGAAGATTGTTCCTTGTTGGAACATGGAGATGTTGTTCCTTGTTGGAACATGTTTACTTGTTGGGATATCACAATATATCTTATCTAATTAATGCATCTATATACTTGGTAAAGGGTGGAAGGCTCGGCCTTATGCCTGGTGTTTTGTTCCACTCTTGTCGCCCTAGTTTCCGTCATACCGGTGTTATGTTCCCGGATTTTGCGTTCCTTACGCGGTCGGGTGATTTATGGGACCCCCCTGACAGTTCGCTTTGAATAAAACTTGTCCAGCAAGGCCCAACATTGACTTTCACCATTTGCCTCACCTAGCCCTTTTTCCCTTGGGTTTCCGGAGCCCGAGGGTCATCTTTATTTTAGCCCCCCCCCCCCCCCCCCCGGGCCAGTGCTCCTTCAAGTGTTGGTCCGAAACGGGCAGACTGCGGGGCCACCTCGGGGCAACTCGAGGGCTGGTTTTACTCGTAGGCTGACCTATCCGGTGTGCCCTGAGAACGAGGTACGTGCGACTCCTATCGGGATTTGTCGGCACATCGGGCGGCTTTGCTGGTCTTGTTTTACCATTGTCGAAATGTCTTGATGTACCGGGATTCCGAGACTGATCGGGTCTTCCTGGGTGAAGGTCTATTCCTTCGATGATCGCGAGAGCTTGTCATGGGCTAAGTTGGGACACCCCTGCAGGGTATAAACTTTCGAGAGCCGTGCCCGCGGTTATGTGGCAGATGGGAATTTGTTAATGTCCGGTTGTAGAAAACCCGAAGTTGACCTTAATTAAAATACATCAACCGTGTGTGTAACCGTGATGGTCTCTTTCCGGCGGAGTCCGGGAAGTGAACACGGTGTTGGAGTTATGCTTGATGTAGGTTGCTATAGGATCACTTCTTGATCATACTGTTATCGACCGTGCTTTGCCTTCTCTTCTCGCTCTCTTTTGCGATTGTAGCCACCATGTATGCTAGTCGCTTGCTGCAGCTCCACCTCATTACTCCATCCTTCCTATAAGCTTAAATAGTCTTGTTCTCGCGGGTGCGAGATTGCTGAGTCCCCGTGGCTCACCAGATTACTTCCAAAACCAGTTTGCAGGTGCCGATGTTACCGAGCAGGTGACGCAACCAAGCTCAAGGAGGAGCTCGATGAAGATCTTGCCCTTTGTGTTGTTTCGTTCTAGTTGATCAGTAGTGGAGCCTAGTTGGGGTCGATCGGGGACCTTTGTCGCATTTGGGGTTCTTCTTTTATTTTGGTTCCGTAGTCGGACCTTGATTGTATCTGTATGATGTAATGCTTTATTCATGTAATTGTGTGAAGTGGCGATTGTAAGCCAACTATGTATCTCTTCCCTTATGTATTACATGGGTTGTGTGAAGATTACCTCACTTGCGACATTGCTTTCAATGCGGTTATGCCTCTAAGTCGTGCTTCGACACGTGGGAGATATAGCCGCATCGAGGGTGTTACAAGTTGGTAATCAGAGCCTTCCCCGACCTTAGGAGCCCCACTGCTTGATCGTTTTTAGCGGCCGAGTTGTGTCTAGAAAAATTGTTTTGAGTCTTTTAGGAATTATATATCGGAGAGTTTAGGAATTCTTTTTACTCCCCAGTCCCTTCGACCTTCTGGTGAGGTATCCTGACGTAGAGTTTTGACTTTTCTCTTCTCAAATTTCACTAAATTTATTTTGTAGGATCACGCGGGTATCTTAGAATCGTTCCGATGGTTTTATGATGACAACATTGTCTTGGTGCCTCCCGTTAGCAGGGTTTTTTTTTACTGGAGGTGTCCCGGGGAGTTGAGCTCCGAGGTGTTGTCGTCATAATTTTATCGTTGCAGTTCTGGAATACCTGAGTTTAGTACGCCGACATCGAAAATCTCTTTTATGCAGTTGTTGGTGAGATAACCCCGATAACCCAGTACTGAGGTGAGTACGGGAGTATTGCCATGACTCGTATAACGGATGCTTTTCAAAGGTTGAGGTAGACGATTTCCGAAGGTTTCTTGGTTATGTGTTGAAGGATGGATACAGCTGGATGTAGGATTTGCTAGTTTTGGGTGAGATATTATGCTTCCCCTGTATCCCCAACACCTGATTGCATAACCGGAAAATTTCGGGAGTTTCATAGGTGGGAATTCAAGTAGCTCTTAGGATATCTTTCCGACGGATGTATGATATGAAATTGGGGTTCGACGTCTAGTGGTCCGCCTATTCACGGTTGGTTTTACAGTGGGCTCGTTGTGTCTTAAAGAGTCCTTGGCTATGCCGACTCGGGGACGCTTCGTATGTCATGTGCACTGCCTTGTACATGATGGTGCTGTACGATTGAGCCCGTGTAGGCCCCACCACGAAAACTTCGGACGAAATCTCTATCATATGTTTGTTCCGGCTTATTCTGCAAGCCAGTCCTTTGTTTTTGTTTTGAGTTGCGGTATTCGAGTTGCTTCAATGTCAAGTGTTGATTCCATACCTTTCCGAAATGGTGTTCTCATACTCCGATGTGAATACCAATCCTTCTCGACAATCGAGATTGTCATGTCAATCCTTTTCAACCGGCGTATTTCTCTTCAAGTGGATCCGATCACTTCAACATCAGCAAGACCAATTATCATTTCTTCTCGACGGTGTTTGTTTCATCCGTCTCCAAGTTGCCTTTGTTTTTCCCGCCCACCCACCCTTTTTCCTCAAGGACTAAGATTTCTTTACCAAGTATCCTTTTATTTGGTGAAGTTTCTCCATTCTTTTCCGTCAATGTTCTTACCCGGTGGTTCTCAAGAAGATGTTCTACTAGTTCGTCATTCCTCATTCCTTTCTCTTCTCCGGTGGATTCAAGTCAAGTTTTGTTGATCATACCTTTTTTCCTCATTTCAATGTTTTCTCATACCGGTGCACCTCATTATCATTCTACTTCTCGCTATTTGTTATTCCGGAGTGCTCAAGATATCTCGAAGATTCGTGTTTCCACTCTGCATTCGTTCAAGCTCTTTCGAGATTGGTATCTCATTCAAGTCATTTAATTCAACCGGTGCAACATCTCTTTTAAATCTTTTCAACAGTGTTCTTTTGAGTGGGCCCTAACCCACAGGTCTTTTCCCAGGATCTTACCTGACTCTTCTATTTTCCCAGAGCTATCCTAAATTCTTCTCCAAGTTTGACGTAAGAATGAGTTATCATCAGCCAAATGCTTTTCTCCAAGATCTTTCAAATTATTTTTCATTGTTGGCTCAACCTCTGTGTTTTTCATCCTCCCGGAGTATCTCAACAATTCTTGGTGGTGTTTCTCGTTGTCATTCTCATCATTTGAAGACCGAAGAAGAGTTTCTCTTTAATCTTGCTCTATTCTCTTCAAGATTCATGGTTCTAGCTTCATGCTATTCTCATAATTGTTTTCGACTGTGAGAATCTTTTTCACCCATTAGGAGATATTCAAGAGTCTTCTTAGTTTGTCATCCGGAGTCCATCAATTCAGGTTTATTCATTCTCAGCTGCTAGTTATCATTCTCCTATCGTGCTGGTGCCATCCTCATAATTGTTTTTAGTTGTGACAATTCTTTTCACCCATTCGGAGCATCTCATGAGTTGTTTCCACTTCTTTCCTCCGAAGGTCATCATGTCATAATTCCTCATTCTCAGCTTTCAGCTCTCGTTCTCCAAAATCATACCGGTGCATCATTCAAGTATTATCTAATCAGCTCGGGATCTCTGCGTTCACTTGGATCTAAATCCCCTCAAATATCTTCATTCGTTTTCCAATTCTTTTCGGTGAATTGTGCCTTTGCTATTTTCATTTCCAATTCTTACGGTGGTTCGTTCAAGAGTTCTTTTTCTTTGTTATCATATCAATTCATTTGTTGTTCCAATCCTACCGATGGATCGTTGAAGACCTTCCCAAGTTGAGCAATATCTCTCTTCAATCCTTTTTCAACGAGAATAAGTGGCATGCCAAATCCATTGTGGGTCATCTATTTAATTGATGAGGGATAAGCATAATGTAATTCTTATTCTTGTTTCATCCAAGTGATTAATTCCTTCTTTCGGAGTTTGTTCATGATGAATAAATTCTCGGTTTCAGTTGTTTCATCTTTTCTTTTCCTGGAGTTCCAAGCTCTCATCATCACGAAGATCCATCTAAATCATTGCAAGGTTCACCTTGTGTTTTCAACTTCTCTTTCTTTCTATCACCCTTTTGTTTACCGGAGTTCTTCATGGAGGCTCTACATGGTGATGGTTCATCAAGGATTTAATTCCCTCTCAAAGTTTTCATCGAGATTCTTTCCTAAAGAGCTCAAATATTCTTCTTCCTGCATTCCGAAGTGCGATTCTTTCTACCTTATCTTCTGAGGTGGTGTTAGGTCATTCTTGATAATTTCCCTTCGCGTTTCATGATTCACAAGTTTTCAAGAGTGACATATTTAAATCCATCTTATTCTCTTTGTTCAAGAGATCTTTTCAACCGTCAATCTCTTCATTGGAGTTATCTTGGTATAGATTTCACCTAAAGCCTTCCCTAAGGAATGTTGCTATTTGTGGTGCTTATTAATGACCCAAGTTATCTCTTTTCCATCTTGATGGAACAAGCTTTCATCTCTTCGTTAATCTCAAGCAAGCAATTGTTTCTGTTAGTGGCCGTTTGTCACCTCATAATTTTGAGATGTTTCCATAAGCCCACTACAAACTTATTCTTTTTGTTGTTGGTCTTCCAACAACTCTATTCTAACCTTCTTGCAAGGATGCCTTCCAAATTCAACTGTGGTAGAAGTTGTCATTTTCTTCTCCGTCCTTTTATCCCAACGGTCTAGCTTCCATTCTTTCGTTCCGGAGGCATTGTGATGTTGTGCTCTTCACCCATCACCTCGTTTTGTGAGGATCATGTTCTTTTCATGCTTATCCATTTAACCGGAGTGTTGTGTCATCTCTTCAAGTTCTTTCATCTCATCAAGTTTTGCCCCCCTTCTCAACCGGACTGCTGTCTGAAATCTTTCTTGCCCCTTGTGCCATTCTTTCAATAGTTCCAGCGGCAGTGTGGTTGTTGATTTCATCAAGTATTATCCCATCTTCTCAAGTTCATGTTCTATTCCTTCCATGTTCAACCGGAGTGCTGCCCGAATTCTTCCCCTCTCATCTTGTTTTAACTGGAGTGGTTTCGAATTCTATCTTGTCCATTAAACTCTTGATTCATGCCTTTGCAACCTTCAAGTCCTCATAATGTTCCTCGTTCCTCTTTTCTAACGGATTTTTTGCAATCTCGTTCATCTCTATTGTTACTCTTTCTTTTAAATTTTCAACCTCTCAAGGTTCTTTGGTTTCACTCTTTTGTCGAAGAAGCAACTTAGTTTTACCTCTTCTCTTTCTCTTCCGTTTTTCCTACGGTGCCATTCTAGATCTCGGGACGAGATCCTCTCATAGTGGTGGAGTGTTGTAACGCCCCGAGACCGATGTGCCAGGTGTCCGCCAGTTATTCGCTGTTGTTGCCTTGTCATTATCTTGCGTGTGCATCTTATCATGTCATCATGTGCATTGCATCATCATGTTTTCACAACTTGCATCCGTCCCGGTCTCCTCGTTCCGTCCGTTGTCCGTTCTGAGCCCAGACACACTTGCACGCGCCCGCGACATGTCCGAATTATTATTTTATAAGTGGCCGGAAAAATGTTCTCGGAATGGGTTGAGAGTTGACGTGTGGTCTTATTATAGTGTAGATGGACCGGCTGTCAAGTTTCGTCGCATTCGGAGTTCGTTTGATAGCCCAACGGATAACTATAGCGGCAATATAGCCGGTCTAACGTCGAACGTTTTGGTCTCCGGAAACAGTCGCCGGGCCTCCCTCTCTTCTCTTCCCTCAGCTCGAGACCGTCTACACAGTCCGCTACCTACCGCCAGGTCCAGCCTAACCCCTCTCGTCAGCCCGCGACCCCCCTCACGCGCGTCCGAAAGTTGTCCCGGACCGACCCGGACTGTCACTACCGTCGTGTCCGGATCATCCCCAAACGCCTACAAAATATCTCCGTTTTCTTATTTGGACTCCCTAACCCATTTATTCCGGTCCATCCGATCGCGATCGGAGGATCCAAATCATCCCGCTTTCGTATATATATAGTCCATCCCTCGTCCATTTTGGCAAACCCTAAAAATCCTCTCCCTTGTCCCGTCGCGCCGCCGCCACTAGCTCCACTCTGTCGCCTCCTTCCTCGGGATTCTCCCGATTCAACCGCAGCCAACCAGCGCCAGCCACTTCTCGCCATCGATCCATCCTGCATCCACCTTGCTTCTGCCGCCAACCAACCAGCGCCATGCCCCGCTTCCTTTCTCCTCCTCCCTGTCTCGCCTGGTGCCCGATCTGCATCGCGCCCCTGCCTTCGTTCCCCGCTGCAGCCAGCCTCCACCGGAGCTCCCTCCGCCGACGAGCATCACCAGCAGGCCGTCCTCGCTGCCCCTACTCGTTCTCCCTGCCCTCCTCTTCTCTTTTCCCGTTCTCAAACTCTCTTCCTGTCTCGTTTTGGACAGGAAACCGAAGGAGCGCCGCCTGACTCCCTCGATCTGCGATGGGAGACTCCTCAAGCTCGCCACCATCTTCTTCCAGGAACCCGCGGCCTTCTCTGCTCCGTTCCTCGCACGAACCAGGAGGCCGTCCCCGCCGCCATGGAGCTGCCGTCCTGGAGCTTGTCTGCCTCCCTCTTCCGTCAGATCCATGGCCCAGGGACCGGATCCGCCTCAAGCTCCGCCGGCAAGCCCTCCTCCGCCGCCTTGCCTCGCCATCCCCGCCGCCAAGTCCGGCCATGGCCGTCGCCCCCTGCATCCTCTGCTTCGAGCAGGAGGACGACGAGCGCTCGACCCAGCTCCGTTGACCGCGCCCCTTCGTCCTGCGACCCGCGCGAGGCCCTCCTCTGCTTCGCTCGCAGCCCAGCGCCTCCCCAAGACCCAGATGTGCACCGCTTGGGCCTCCTCCTCTCTAGCCGGGCCAAGAGCCCATGGTGAGAAAACCCCCACCCCCTCCTGAGCACTGCTGGGTCGAACAGTTTCGGCCCATGTCATTTTTTTCCCGTTCTTTGAATTTGCCCAATTATCCAGAGTCTGCAGTTTTACAGATTAGACCCTAAACTTCATGCATATAATAACTCATGAATGGTGCATCGGTTTAAAATGATTTAAACATGTAAAGTGCTTAGAATTTCATCTAGTTTCATAATCTGCCATTTTCATCCATGTTTAAAATGTTTAAAATGCTGTTTGTTTAAATTTGCTTAAATGCCATGCTAAAATGATTTAATTCATAACTAATTAACCGTAACTCGGATTTCAATAAACTCTATATGTAAATGGGGTAGAATTTTGCCTAGTTTAACATGGTGCACTCATCTTGCATGTTTAACAACTCTAAAATTGTGTTTAGGGCAGAACAGCACCAAACCTAATATATGCATATGAGGAGTTTCCGGAGTTGTTGTTTTGTTGTTTCCGGCCTCATTTAAACTTGCCTAGCTAGGTAGTTTTGTTATGCTTCATCTCTTACCATGTTTAACAACATTTAATATTGATGGGTACATAACCGAGAGAGAACTAAATAATTGATGTGGTGTTTTGTCAATATGCAACTAGTTGCATATTGAGCTCCACTTAATTTGTAGTGTTGTTTGTTTGCACTTTGCCATGCCATGCCTCATTAAAACGGACATGCATCATACTTGTTTGCGCATCATGACATGCTTATGCTTGTGTGTTTACTATGTTGTTTGCTTCTTTCCGGTTTGCTTCTCTCGTTAGCTTTGGTTTCGTTCCGGAGTTGTGAGGATCCGTTCGACTTCGTCCGTTTGTCTTCTTCATGGACTCGTTCTTCTTCCTTGCGGGATTTCAGGCAAGATGATCATACCCTCGAAATCACTACTATCTTTGCTATGCTAGTTTGCTCGCTCTTTTGCTATGCCAATGCTGCGATGCCTACCATTTGCTTGTCAGCCTCCCAAATTGCCATGTCAAACCTCTAACCTTTGACACCATTCCTAGCAAACCGTTGATTGGCTATGTTACCGCTTTGCTCAGCCCCTCTTATAGCGTTGTTAGTTGCAGGTGAAGATTGAAGATTGTTCCTTGTTGGAACATGGAGATGTTGTTCCTTGTTGGAACATGTTTACTTGTTGGGATATCACAATATATCTTATCTAATTAATGCATCTATATACTTGGTAAAGGGTGGAAGGCTCGGCCTTATGCCTGGTGTTTTGTTCCACTCTTGTCGCCCTAGTTTCTGTCATACCGGTGTTATGTTCCCGGATTTTGCGTTCCTTACGCGGTCATGTGATTTATGGGACCCCCCTGACAGTTCGCTTTGAATAAAACTTGTCCAGCAAGGCCCAACATTGACTTTTACCATTTGCCTCACCTAGCCCTTTTTCCCTTGGGTTTCCGGAGCCCGAGGGTCATCTTTATTTTAGCACCCCCCCCCCCCCCCGGGCCAGTGCTCCTTCGAGTGTTGGTCCGAAACGGGCAGACTGCGGGGCCACCTCGGGGCAACTCGAGGGATGGTTTTACTCGTAGGCTGACCTATCCGGTGTGCCCTGAGAACGAGGTACGTGCGACTCCTATCGGGATTTGTCGGCACATCGGGCGGCTTTGCTGGTCTTGTTTTACCATTGTTGAAATGTCTTGATGTACCGGGATTCCGAGACTGATCGGGTCTTCCTGGGTGAAGGTCTATTCCTTCGATGATCGCGAGAGCTTGTCATGGGCTAAGTTGGGACACCCCTGCAGGGTATAAACTTTCGAGAGCCGTGCCCGCGGTTATGTGGCAGATGGGAATTTGTTAATGTACGGTTGTAGAAAACCCGAAGTTGACCTTAATTAAAATACATCAACCGTGTGTGTAACCGTGATGGTCTCTTTCCGGCGGAGTCCGAGAAGTGAACACGATGTTGGAGTTATGCTTGATGTAGGTTGCTATAGGATCACTTCTTGATCATACTGTTATCGACCGTGCTTTGCCTTCTCTTCTCGCTCTCTTTTGCGATTGTAGCCACCATGTATGCTAGTCGCTTGCTGCAGCTCCGCCTCATTACTCCATCCTTCCTATAAGCTTAAATAGTCTTGATCTCGCGGGTGCGAGATTGCTGAGTCCCCGTGGCTCACCAGATACTTCCAAAACCAGTTTGCAGGTGCCGATGTTACCGAGCAGGTGACGCAACCAAGCTCAAGGAGGAGCTCGATGAAGATCTTGCCCTTTGTGTTGTTTCGTTCTAGTTGATCAGTAGTGGAGCCCAGTTGGGGTCGATCGGGGACCTTTGTCGCATTTGGGGTTCTTCTTTTATTTTGGTTCCGTAGTCGGACCTTGATTGTATCTGTATGATGTAATGCTTTATTCATGTAATTGTGTGAAGTGGCGATTGTAAGCCAACTATGTATCTCTTCCCTTATGTATTACATGGGTTGTGTGAAGATTACCTCACTTGCGACATTGCTTTCAATGCGGTTATGCCTCTAAGTCGTGCTTCGACACGTGGGAGATATAGCCGCATCGAGGGCGTTACAGTGTGAGTGTTGCGTGCGTGTGTGGCTGCGTGTGTACGTGTGAGTGTTGCGTGCGTGCGTGGGTGCATGTGTTTGTGTGAGTGTTGCGTGGATGGAGTTCGTGTGCATGCTTGCGTGTGTGTATAATCACCACACCAGCTCCTGTGTGTTAAAATAGACGGCTCAGCATACCAATACAAGGCCACCTTGTTCGCTGTACCCGCGGTCATGACTTCGCACCACCGTCAAAATATTTTTTTGTCGTTTGTTTTCATTCTTACTAGCAAGATGCCCGTGCGTTGCATGTAACATCAAGATGCATTTGTATGACTTGTTTATCTTGTGAGAGAAAATGATGAACGAGGGAAGGCCTTATTTGCAAATGTGGAGAGGTGTGTGGGTACCTTTTTGCAAAATTGCCATAGTTTCTTTCCTATCCATCAGATATAAATCAGACGGCCTATATTGCAGGATGGCAGGCACACCATCATCACCAACTCTGTTTTTTTATAAGAGTGTATTTTATGTATTTTATAATAGTGTAGATGTAGAGTAGATACAAGTCGACAGGTGGGCACGATGTTAGTGAGATAATGTAATGCAACACTAGAGGTGCCACGTGGAGCGTTCAACTAGTCAACTAGTCATGTCATGAGCAAATACAAAGTTGTACGGTGAGCCCGTGACTGTATAATAACCACTAAACATAAACGGTGACCGTAATGAGTGGATTATGAAGTCCAATGTATGTATCGTGCTTTCGCTTCAAATACAATGATCGTCATTGCATATATCGCGAGAGAAAGATGAAACACGCGTGAATTTTCTGGGGGCTTACTTTTAGAGGACCTGGAGATAGTTTTGTGTGCATACGTGAAAGGGGCGTACAGGGGGGGGGTATGCGATGGAGAGAGAGATGCTCTTCGTTTCTCTTTATTATGACTAACTTTGTATATAGTATAAAAATATACAAATTCACAGTGTGGAATAAATATCATTGTGGGCACAATGCAATGCAAATTAGCGTTCGTACTCATACATATAACTTTGTAATGTTGTATATATGTAGAAACTCTAAAATAATTTTTTTGGCCACACTTTATTCAAAAGGAATGTTGTATGCAAAATAAACGTGAAGAGAGGGCTTTTTAGATCAATGGGGTACGTGATGTAACATGTGTGAATGTGTAGTTGATGCATTTGGCGGGGGCTAGAAAGGTATGTGTGTGTATTACGTATTCGAGAGAGGCATGGATAGAGGGGCTGACGGGGGGGGGGGGGGGGGGGAGATAGCACGAGAAATGAGGTTGGTCTAGAGAGAGAGACGAATATGACGTCACGACAAGAGATTCCATTCCCTTGAGTGTGTATATGCAAGGGGGGAGGGAATTGAGGCACCAGGAGAAATTTTCTGTGTGTGTGGTGTTTGTGTGGGTATGTGTGGGTGTGAGAAGATAATGAGACGTGGGGGGCAGAGGGTGTGTCACCGCGTGAGGTCCGGTGGGTTGAGGTGAGGCCCTTCGTTCGGTTCCGTCCTGCGCCACATTGGTCGGCCCATGACACATTTTAGGAAGACCCATGGATGACTAGTCGTACAAGACAAAGATAGCAGAATTGTGAAGGACTCTGTGTCCACTGACAAAGCTGGCTAGGATTTGTAACCCTAGGTTCTCGGACTAAGGTAACCCCTTTATCTCTGATATTACTATTCATCCAACCTAACTTTAAGGGGCATCCTACAGAATGCTCTGCTAGAATCATACTAGTCGATTAGGAAGAGAGGTGTGAGATAATGCGTGAGAGACAGGCGTAAAGATAATGTGCGTACATGAGACACGTAGGCAGGTCCATGTATATAGAAAGGGTCGATGAGGATTGTGTGTGTGTATGTTTGCGAGAGGAAGAGTGCTTGTGATAAAGGTTAGTGAAAACAGTTGTAAATGGTTACGAGAGGGAGGGAGGGTTATATCTAGAGAATGTGTGCGAGAAAGACACCTCGGGAGAGAGTGTGTGAGCATGTGTGAGAGACCACCGATGGAGAGTGAAACTACACGTAAAAGACTGCTCTACACATTGATTAAAGATATAAATTGTATACAAATATTAGGATGGGATCATGATATTTGCAATTCGCGTAAGGAGCGGTCATTGATCCATCAGACATCGAGATTCTTTCGAATTTGAGCATGTCTATGTTATTACTCGACACAATTGATCCACATAGTTAGTATTTTGAACTCCAGTCAATGCATCGCTTTAGCAATCGAATATAAACGTGAGTATAGTTCATGTTGTGTGTGTAAAGCACATTATACATACGAAAGTTACACAATGGACATTTATAAATAGCTACCTTTGAACTAGCATATATTTGAATTCAACCTAAGGTGGTTTAAAAAAATCGAATTCAACATGAAGTCCATTCAATTATTTGAATTTGATATCATGGCATTTGTAAACCATACCTAAACTATGGGGGTACCAATCTTTTCTCTGATTTTGTACATAATAGCATATGTAGTCGTGTATAAAATAGATTCAAATTTAGCTCCTCCATTCCAAAATAATCGTAGTTATAGGATTTTCAAGTGTCAAAATTTCAAAAGGAAACGGATAATTTAATGAGGTTTTCAAACATACAAGGTCAAATATAATGTTGTCTATTTAGGTCAATCCTCATAGTTCAAGAGTACTCTAAACGTGAATGCTTGTGTTTCAAAATTTCGAACGAAGCGCCAAAAGAGCCTCTACTCGCCCGAAACCACGTGAGACCAATGTTTGGTAGTACAAGGAAATTACTTTTCTAATAACTCTGACCTGTGAAACCTACTGGCCCGACGTCCAAAGGTCTAAACCGAGGTAGGTTTGTAGCTTCATCTAGATGCCACGCAACCGCCTCCAAAAAATATTCATAGACAATGGCCGCCTAAGCACACATGAGCGCGGCCGAAATTGCTCCCGCCCACTATTTGGGACACCTGGGATTACCATCCTACCCCCGACCCGCAGTAGGTCCGAAATTTAAGAGGGGGCAAAGTTTGTACTTTCCCCAAATTTCGAACAAGCGCGTCCCATCTTCTATTCAAAAAAGCCAAAAACAAGCGTGTCCCAGACCGAAACATGGTCCCCCCCACCCGTCCGATTCCCCATTCGTACTCCGTGGGCGCCAAAACTACCTCTCCTCCGTCCGCCACCCTATCCCACCCATCAACCGCCGCCCTCCTTCATCACGCCGGAGCCGATACCCCGACGTCGTCGTCCACCGCAACCTCAACCGCAACGCCCTCCACGGCTAGTAGTTGAAGCCGAGGCCGAGCCGTCCGTACCCGAGCCAGTTCAACCATGCCATCCTGCGCCTCACCGCTGCCGCTCCAACTTCGCCACCCTCCACCTCACCGGAGCTGTTCCTGCTACGCCGTCCTTCGACGCCTAGGATCTTTTCCCCTCCGCCGACATACAACCACGGCAACACAGTCAACAATTTGGCCATGGGTTCGTCCAAGCCTGCACCCTCCAGAACATCGGTTTCCCCGGTAAAAACAAGAAGATCGGCGCGACATGTGGAGGTGACCACACCGGCAATCGAAGAAGGTACTCCTCTTCCCTTATTCGTGCAAATCTTACGTCTCTGCTTGCACGGTATTCATCCCACAGAAGGCACTAGTTGACCGCTTATTCTTGATACTAGATGTTCCTAGTAACTCGCGATGCACAAGGTTTCTCCTCATATACTATTTCACCTTAGCTAGAGGTCCGTCGCCCCCCTGAATTTCAATTTTTGGCCAGTTGATTCCAAATTAACGGAAGCATTCCCCGGTGTAACAGGCGCTAGTACGGCTATTACGCCGGGGAAGCAGCGCCTTGGTGTTTATCTTAGAGGCGTCTGCGGCCTAGAGCTACTGGCGCCCGATCTGGAGGTCGGCCGGGATTAAAGGGATGGCTTGGGGGCACTGCCAAGCACGGCGGTGGTGTGAGGTCGATGGGAGGGCGGGGCGGCGGAGGCACGGGTCTGGGCCAGTGGTCACTGGCGGTTCGAGAAAGATCGTCAATAGTGACTGGCAGGAGGTAAACGAAGGCCATCTGCCCGTTCCTTATAGATCGGACGGTTCATTAAAAAAATTGACTGACCTATTTATTTTCAGTCGACTGTTATCTTAGATATGACCACATGTGGTGGTGTGCTGAAGGAGTATCTGCATTTCCTATGCTCATATATTACAAAATCATACGGAGTAGAATCTAATTTTGTTTGCCATGCAATGTTGTAGAGCTATCATATGTCTCCTGTCATTTATTTTTCAGCCACCTGCTATCTGCTACTTTTACAGTGCACTAGTTCTGCACACACTCCACCCATACTCTCACTATTGTGTTTTTATGCAAGGGTATTTCAGACTCTCCTGCCGAAAGAGAAGCAGCAAAGAAAAGAGAGAAGTTGCTCCAGCTTCATATGCTGGCAGGGAAGACACGTTACCGTGCTATAAAGGGTGCAGTGTTAGCAGATGGAGACGGTAAACGTTGCTCTGGAGTTGATGACCTCGCTCGCAATGAACCACCATCCCAGGTGCTTGCTTTAACTTCGCGGTGTCATATGTGGTTGCATGTTCCATATGGTGTCTAGCTTGTATTCGAAAGGCTGAAGTCGGTCTTTATTAAGATAAGGAAAGATATTTTTTACATGAACCACCATCACGTCAGCACCAAAAGACAAATAGCTAGTCAGGGCACTGGCCGATCCAGTGACAAGCCCAGCAAAGACAGGCATCACCTGGAAGCCAACTAAAAAGCCGCGATGGTGGCGAAGCAGCCCGCCTCCCACCAGGCTCTCAGGTCCTAGATGATCATGTTCACCACTCCAGCCGGATGTCTAGCTTGTATTGCTTCCAATTTGGTTAAATTGCATCTGCTTAGCTTACACATTATACCTTTGAATATGACATGCCTTTCTGTTTTTGGTACATACTAGTACATCTATGTATTAACCATGTTCTTACATCAAACTAATGTTCTTGTGTATCCCTCATCAATCACTTATGACGAGGCAGGCAGGCAAGTGGACTACTCCTCATTTAAAGAATGCAGCATCAGCCTCCCGACATGATTCTCAAGAAACAGAAATGCTAGATGAAGATAGTGAACGTAGCTCTGTAGTTGATTACAGCATTTCCCCTACACTAGCATTGCAGGTGCTTGCTCTAACTTGGCAGCGTGATATGTGGTTGCATGTTGCATATGGTGTCTAGATTGTAATTCTTCCAATCTGGTTAAACAACATGTGCTAGTCTGCTTAGCTTATACTCATATAAATGTGACATTATACCTGTTAATGTGACATGCCTTCCTGTATTTAGTACATAGTACATCTGTCTATTAAGCATGTCCTTACATAAAACTACTGTTTTTTTTGTATCCCGCATCAATCAATATGATGAGACACCTTTAGTATATGCAGTGCGATATTAGTTGCATCTTTCATATGATTTATAGCATGCGCTGCTTCTAATTTGTTGAAATTCCATTTATGATGGGACGCTTTTAACTTGGCAGTCATATTGGTTGCATCTTTCATGTGGTGTCTAGCTTGCATTGCTTCTTATTTGCTGGAATGGTTTCTGCTTAGTTTACACAAACAGTTGTGAACATGCCATGCCGTCCTGTTTTTCGTACATATTCCATCCTGGTATCATGTGTTTGCCTTACATCAAAGTAGTGATTGTCAGTATCATGCATGAATGAGTTCTGAAGAGAGAATTTTATTGCTTTTTCTTGTCGGTTTTACTTGCAATTCAAAATCAATAAAGCGGAAGGAAGTTAGCAAGGCAGCGGATAAAGGTGCTCCTTCCAAACGGAGGGCCTCTACATTTTCTACTCCTCCACACCCCAAGATGATTTCCAAGACAACACATGCATAGACACTCAACAAAGTTGTGTTTATGATGAGCACGTCTCCCCTAGTGCAGCATCACTGGTGCTCCCTCTAACTTGGCACTGTTATTTGTGGTTGCATGTTATGTGTGATGTCTAGCTTGTATTGCTTCTAATTTTGTTGAATTCCATCTGCTTACTTTACACATTATACTTGAATAAGACATGTGTTCCTGTTTCTAGAACATACAATATCTGTCTATCACACCATGTTCTTACATCAAATTACTACTGTTGTGTAACCTACAACAATCACTTATCATAAGACACGTTTGACTTCAGAGTGTGATATAGGTTACATCTCACATTCTTTTCTAGCTTGTACTACTAATTTGTTGAAATGGCATTTATGACGAGACAGTTTTAACTTGGTAGAGTGATATTATTTGCATCTTTCATATGGTGTCTAGCTTTCATTGCTTCTAATTTGTTGAAATGCCTTCTCCTTAGTTTACACATCATAAGCTGTGAATATGCAATGCTGTGAATATGCAATGGCACTTATGACGAGAGACCTCTAACATGGTAGTGTGATGTTTTTTGCATCTTGCATATGATTTATTTCTTGTACTACTTCACATTTGTTTAAACGCCATTTATGCTGAGACACTGTTAACTTGGCAGAGCGATATTTGTAGCATCTTTCATATGGTGTCTACCTTCCATTGCATTGCTTCTAATTTGGTGAAATGTCTTCTTCTTAGTTTACACATCATAGTTCTAGTTATCTCTTCCGTCCTGTTTTTCATACATATTACATCCTCTTGTCATGTGGTTGTCTAACATCAAAGTTTTATTCGTCTGCATCACGCATCAATTTGTTCTGAAGAACTAAATTGGTATTCGATTTTCTTGTCGGCTTGACTTAACATGGCACAGAGAAAGAGGAAGAAACAAAAAATGGTAGGGAATGAGAAGCGGATGAATCCTGTAGATTCTGCTGGTACTGATAGTGCAATAGAAGGTGAAAGTCCAGCGGAAAATTCTACAAACACGGCATCCCATGCTACACGAGCTACAAAAAAAGCCAAACAGAAACAAATAGCTGCCACCAAACAAGCAGAGACAGCCCTAGTTCTTGCAACACCTACCACAGTACTACCAGCTGCACGACATACTCGTGCGTCAACTGAGCTAGCAGCACGTTCCGAAGCTCCCTTGCCACCTGACACTACTTCCCAAGCACTCTTGACACAAGACGAGTTGGCAATATCAGATGAACCTCGTGAGCTTCAACAGCAAGAAGGTAGTTGCTGGAGTCAGGTTACAGTTGCATGCTTCTTTATATGTAGTCTCACAGTTTGATGTACACTAACACTTCCTATGTTTGTTTTTTGACTAGCACCTAGGCGCAAGAGGAAACAAGCATCAAGGATAATGCTCGATAGGCTAACTAAATCTAGAGGAGGAAGAATGGAGATCCGTTTTGAGGCAGGTTTAAAAAGGCCACGTGATGCTACAGAGTCAGTCAAGTTAGTATCAGAGGCAGCGGTTGCCGTTAGGTGTCATGTACGTATCCTCCCAACATGGATTCAGTACAGGAATGACAAAGACGAAACCCAGTTCAACACCTTCCTCGACCATTTATCTTTAAGTATGGTTATGTATGGAAACTAGTAATATCGTCTTGCTCTATCCCATACTTTCTAGGTTGCTGATAATGAGACTCCCATAATTTTCAACAGATGAGGTTCAAGTTGGATAGCCAAGATGATGCAACCAGACAAGCTTGCACCCATGTTTTCAAGTCTGCTCTGCGACAGTATCGATATAACTTGAGGAAAACTCACTTTGAAGGCAAGGCTAACAGTGAACTTTCCCAAACATCTCCAGTGGAAAATATATCGGATGAAGACTGGAGGGCCTTGTTAAACACTGGTCTGATCCGAAGTATCAGGTACATTATATATATGTGATCAGATCACATATTGAAGTCCTATTGACGCATGTGCCACACAGATCTATCTTCTTGTAGGTGAATTGTTCAAAGAACAAGGCCAATCGTACGAAAGTGAAATTCCAACAGACGACAGGATCTCGTAGCTATATTGCACACTGCAAGGCTCTTGTAATTAGCTGCTGTTTCACTCTTTTCGCTGTACCATATTATCAGATCTATATTGACTTGTTCGAAAGGAAAGCCCGCAAGGACCAAAAAGTACCTGAACCAAATGTTGTGGAAATATTCAAGGACTGTCACACCAGGAAGAAGAAGGGCATGACTACACCAGTCAAAGCCGCTGTTGTAAGTCCTTAATCCTCATGCCTTTTAACTACTACTTACTCCGACTTGTGCCTTGAACTGCATGGTTTGCAGCCAATGTCTATTACTCTTTTCAATTTTATACACAATTGTCTTAGCGTATCATTGCACCTTACAAGGTTTAAAAGGGAGGAGTGATGTTCCTTTGATCTTGACCCATAATCTAGTTTCGTGCTGGACTTGCCCACACAACGTTACAATTGCCTGTTTGTCTGTTCTCAGTTGTTTTGTGATATGAATGATGTCATACTATGCTTACCGTATTATAAACTTTGTCTCTTTATCCTTAGCCCTTAATACAATGTGAAGAAATAGACAATACATTAGCGAGGGTACATGGTCATATGTTTGTAACCTGGTTTTATTATGTACTTTGCAATAAAATACAACTAATATTTTACATGGGTTCACCAGAATAAGTTCTGTAGACCAAAGCTATTTTGTTTTGTTTTGCTGCCTCCTTAATATCTTCTGTTCTGGTACTACTAATGTAAAACCTCAACTTTTCAGCGAGCTATGGAAAAAATGGTGGAACCGCCACCTTCTGAAGGTGGCGAGGCAACTATAACCGCAATGTCATCTCTTGCTGCAGTGGGTCAGTACCTGTCCACTAACAGTGCCAAAAGCACGTTCCTGCGTAATACTGGGTTGGTTGTTAAGGCAATATCGTCCAAACTGCCTCATGATCAAGATATGCAAGCTCAAAGCAATGTTGTATCTGCGCTCCAGACACAAGTCCATTCCCTAACAGAGGCCCTTTGTGAAACAAGGAGAAACATTGCTCAATGTTATCAAGATATGCATGGTTTTGAAACCATACTATCAGACAATTGCTATGTTGTTCAGGAGCCTAGGGGAAATGAAGGCGAGGGTTATGGTGTTTCATCGGACAATACATCATGAAAACGTAATAGTCAGGGCAAATGAACCGAGCTTCTGAACTTCTGGTGGTGCGTTTATCTGTAGACTGTTAAGTTTTATGCCAACCTTCCTTTTGTTATATAGTTGTAATTTGTTTTGGTGCGATACAAAATTTATTCTTAACGTGCAGCCACCGGCTAAAGAAAACAACAAGCCATTTTTGTATAGTGTAGGGTGTTCCCTATATTTGCACTGGTGGCGATCTTTGATGCCGAGTGGATGTAATCTGTGCAATCGCCTTAATAGCCTAGCGTTAGTTTGGGCCTTATTTATTTCCTAGTCTTCTTTTTCCCTAGTTTGCTAGTGGCCACAACTACCTATGGGCCATATACGGGCCGTAGGATCCATGGGTCTCCTACGGGCCGTCGATAAATGGGCCTGTAATTGGTGGGCCTCGGGCCATCAATAAATGGGCCTATAATCGGTGGGCCTCGGGCCGTCGGATAAATGGGTCTACATGGGCCGTAATCGGGCATAATTGGTATCGGCCCAGCACGGTAACGGGTCGTTAATAGGCTGTAGGACTGCAAAAGCTTAATTCTGTCACAGGCATAACGGGTCGTTAATGTGCCAGAATATAGGACGGGCTGGCCAGAAACAGGCCAACTCTTGCCATGGGCCGAATTTGGCCCATTAGGCTAACAGGCCAGTAACGGGCCGACTCTTGCCATGGGCCGAATTTGGCCCACTTGGGGAACATGCTAGTAACGGGCCGACTCTTGCCATGGGCCGAATTTGGCCCATTAGGGGAACAGGCCAGTAACGGGCCGGAAGTAATCGAGGGCCGAAAAGAAGCCCAAGAACGTACAGTAGGCCGAAAGCTAACACGGGCTGGAAACGGCCCATGTAAATCACGAGTTGTTAACTAGTACAAAGAAAATTACTGTTCATTATGGGCTAGAGTCACCGTGGGCCTGTAAAGGGCCGAAAGATACGAAGGCCTCATATGGGCCGAAAGACGTCGTGGGCCATACATGGGCCAAAAGTGAAATGGGCTGGTGTTATATTCGACGGGCCACATGACGTTGTTGGGCCGATTTCCTTTAGTGCCTAACGGGCCGTAAAATGGGCTATTTGCGAAGAGACCGTTAACAGGCTCTTCATGGACCAGCCCGTTAACTTTTTACCAAGTCAAACGGGCCGGCTTTGTAAGCTAAATGGGCCAATGGTGGGCCGTGGCACGTTTCGACATATCATAGGCGCCTATCTGACCCACTGACGAGCTGACACATGTTTCGTCCGGCCAATAAGAATTTTACACGTGGAAATTTCCCATTGGTCGGGGCTGTTAACGGGTTATCGGATCCAAAACCCGACCTGATAGCTTAACGGCGTTCCGTTACGGTGGATGCCACGTGTCGTTCACCCTTGACGAAAGTACTTCTGTGACACGCGATTTATCGTCATGGAAGTGGACACTTCCGTGATGATAATTTTGGTAATGTCATGGAACACTTCTACGACAGCACAGGTATGACTATCTTGATTATGTCATAAAATCGTCATGGATGTACATGCATGACAAAAAACGCGACCTACTGTGACAAACACGTATCATCACGGAAGTGTATTTTTTTGTAGTGACGAACGCGGTCACCACGTGAACTCTGCCCTTAGGCCGGCCTAAGTCCAAATTTCATGTCTGGCTTGTTGTTCGTGGTAGTTTTGAAGGTTACCACACTTGGGTTTGGTCTCAGGTGCAGTAGAAAAGATTTCACACGCCTAGTAAGTTTCTGGACGGTAACTTTGAGAGCTTACTTTGGTCAAACTACTGGGAGTTGGGAGCTGGGCTTTGGAGGTTAGCAATCATCTACTAAGGTGATGAGGCACAAGAAAAATTAGCCACAATGGAGCAAGTAAAATGGTAGTTGCTGTTGAAACTACCATTTGTCCAGAATAGAAAATATTTTCTATAGCCAAAATATTCCAAAAAGTGATGAAATATTTTTGCTCAGGAAGGTGCCCTAGGGTTCAAAGAATAATTGGGATTTTTCTCAGATTTTCATGGGCAAGAAAAAATGGGGTTGCTTTGGAGCACATTGAGCTAGCTAGGGTTTAAGAGAGGGAAATGAATATTTTTCATTTAAGAAAAATATTCCATATATTATTTTGAGGTGAACCAGAGAGGGAATGATGGTTAGAGAGGGAAATGGGACACTTGGGTGAAAGCCAAGGGGTACCCAAGTGTTTAAGTCCATATGAAAAGATTCAAAACTCCAAATTTCAAAATCAAACCAACTGCAAATCAGGCAAAGAGAAGAGGGCAAAAACCAGGCTGTCACAAACCTCCCCCACTTAGAATGAATCTCGTCCTCAAGATTCGGTTGCTTGGGAAAACCATTCTGGATAATGTGCCTTTAGAAATTCTTCCCGTTCCCAAGTTGATTCTGACTCTGTGTGATGCTCCCACTGGACTTTGTAGAACTCCCTTGCTTTACTACGAGTGACCCTTTCCATCTGATCCAAAATTCTAGCCGGCCTCTCTTCATATGTTAAATCCTTTGCCAGCTCTATTTCAGTCATAGTGGTCTTTTTCTCAGGCGGCGATATGCATCGCCTCAACTGTGAAATATGAAACACGCTGTGCATGTCCGACAATTCAGGGGGTAGTTCCAACTGATATGCAACAGTACCCACTCGGGACATAACTGGAAATGGACCAATAAATCTGGGTGCCAACTTCCCACGAGTCTGGAATCTCTTGATTCCTTTCATAGGAGTGACTCGGAGGTATACGTGTTCCCCGGGTTCAAAACTGATCTGTCAGTGTTTTGCATCATAATAACTCTTCTGTCGAGATTTGTCCAATTGCAATCTGTCTCTGATTTCCTTAACTTGTTTCTAAGCTTCCATCATGAGATCCATTCCGAAAATACGGCTATCTCCATTTTGGGACCAATTTAAAGGAGTGCGGCACTTACGGCCATACAAAGCCTCATACGGTGACATCTTTAAACTGGTCCGAAAGCTGTTGTTATACGAAAACTCGATATACGGCAAGCAGTCTTCCCATTTAGGTCCTTGGGCCAAAGCACAGGCTCGGAGCATATCTTCGAGTATTTGGTTTACCCGCTCTGTCTGTCCACCAGTCTGAGGATGATAAGCGGTACTATATTTCATCGCTGTCCCCAAGGCTTGATGGAGACGTGACCAAAAAGCGGAGGTAAAAAGTGAACCTCGGTCAGAAGTGATGGTTTGGGGTACTCCATGCAGACTGACTATTCTGGATACATACAGCTGTGCAAGTTGATCTGCTCGATATGTGGTTCTGATCGGGATAAAGTGAGCAACCTTGGTTAAGGTGTCCACTATGACCCATATTGCATCATTTCCTCGCTGAGTCTTAGGTAGTCCTATGATGAAATCCATGCAGACATCATCCCATTTCCATTGTGAAACTGGCAACGGTTGGAGAAGTTTGGCTGGATTCTGATGCTCTGCCTTCACCTTGTTGCATATGTCGCAACAGGCCACAAAATAAGCAATGTCTTCCTTCATTCCATCCCACCAGAATATTTGTCGAAGGTCTTCATACATTTTCGTACCTCCAGGGTGAATAGAATAGGAGGATTCGTGTGCTTCTGACAGGATTTTCTGTTTTAACTCTGCTTGATTGGATACACAAATCCTTCCATGGAAGCGGAGGGTACCAAATTGATCCTTCGAGAAATCTGGAGTCTGTCCTGCTACGATATTCTTGGCACGTTTCTGCAGGACGGTGTCAGCTGGCTGGGCCTTGCGGATCTCTTCCTCAATTCGAAGAGACTTGCAAAGATAACTTAATCAAAATATTAGCAAGGCCGGCATCAACTATGACCAGGTTGAGCTGAGCAATCTCCTCTTGGAGTTCAAGAGGCAAGGATTTCAATATGACATTTAGGCTGACAGGCTTTCAACTGAATGCATCGGCAACCACGTTGGCCTTACCCGGGTGGTAATTTATTCCAAGATCATAATCCTTGACTAACTCAAGCCATCTTTGTTCACAGAGATTTTAATCTGGCTGGGTAAATATGTACTTGAGACTTTTGTGATCGGTAAAAATTTGGCACCTCTTCCCGATGAGATAGTGTCTCCAGATTTTTAGAGCATGAACCACCGCGGCAATGGCGCCAGAAATCCTTCTTGCTACGTCTTGAGCTTGCGTTGGTTTTCCTCGAAGAGGAGAGGGTGATGCAGCAAAGTGTAGCGTAAGTATTTCCCTCAGTTTTGAGAACCAAGGTATCAATCCAGTAGGAGGCTCCTCAAAATTCCCACGCACCTACACAAACAAACTGAGAACTCGCAACCAACGCAATAAAGGGGTTGTCAATCCCTTCACGGCCACTTGCGGAAGTGAGATCTAATAAAGATAGTATGATAAGATAAATATATTTTTGGTATATTATAATATAGATGCAAAAAGTAAAGATGCAAATAAAGGTAGATTGAAAGCAAATATGATAAGAGATAGACCCGGGGGCCATAGGTTTCACTAGAGGCTTCTCTCAAGATAGCATAAGTATTACGGTGGGTGAACAAATTACTGTCGAGCAATTGATAGAAAAGCGCATAGTTATGAGATTATCTAGGCATGATCATGTATATAGGCATCACGTCCATAACAAGTAGACCGACTCCTGCCTGCATCTACTACTATTACTCCACACATCGACCGACTCCTGCCTGCATCTAGAGTATTAAGTTCATAAGAACAGAGTAACACATTAAGCAAGATGACATGATGTAGAGGGATAAACACATGCAATATGATATAAACCCCATCTTGTTATCCTCGATGGCAACAATACAATACGTGTCTTGCAACCCTTTCTATCACTGGGTAACAACACCGCAAGATTGAACCCAAAGCTAAGCACTTCTCCCATGGCAAGAAGAACCAATCTAGTAGGCCAAACCAAACTGATAATTCGAAGAGACTTGCAAAGATAACTCAATCACACATAAAAGAATTCAGAGAAGATTCAAATATTATTCATAGATAAACTTGATCACAAACCCACAATTCATCGGATCTCGACAAACACACCGCAAAAAGAGTTTACATCGAATAGATCTCCACAAGAGAGGGGGAGAACATTGTATTGAGATCCAAAAAGAGAGAAGAATCCATCTAGCTAATAACTATGGACCCGTAGGTCTGTGGTAAACAACTCACAACTCATCGGAGGGGCAAGGATGTTGATGTAGAGGCCCTCCGTGGTTGATTCCCCCTCCGGCAGAGTGCTGGAGAAGGCTCCAAGATGGGATCTTGCGGATACAGAAGGTTACGGCGGTGGAAATTGTGTTTCATGGTGCCCCTGGATGTTTTTGGGGTACGTAGGTATATATAGGAGGAAGAAGTACGTCGGTGGCCGCCCGAGGGGCCCACGAGACAGGGGCGCGCCCTACCGGGGGGGCGGCCCCCTATCTCGTGGGTTCCTCGGAAGCTTCTTGACTTGCACTCCAAGCTCTCCGGATCATGTTCGTTCCAAAAATCACGCTTCCGAAGGTTTCATTCCGTTTGGACTCCGTTTGATATTCCTTTTCTTCGAAATACTGAAATAGGCAAAAAGCAGCAATATGGGCTGGACCTCCGGTTAGTAGGTTAGTCCCAAAAATGATATAAATGTGTAAAATAAAGCCCATAAACATCCAAAAGGGGTAATATAATAGCATGGAACAATAAAAAATTATAGATACGTTCGAGACGTATCAAGCATCCCCAAGCTTAATTCCTGCTCGTCCTCGAGTAGGTAAATGATAAAAAGAGAAATTTTGATGTGGAATGCTACCTAGCATAATTCATAATGTAATTTTCTTTATTGTGGCATGAATGTTCAGATCCAAATGAATACAAAATAAAAGTTCATATTGTTATAAGAAATAGTAATACTTCAAGCATACTAATCAAAGTAACCATGTCTTCTCAAAATAACATGGCTAAAGAAAGTTATCCCTACAAAAATCATATAGTCTGGCTATGCTCTATCTTCATCACACAAAGTATTTAATCATGCACAACCCCAATGACAAGCCAAGCAATTGTTTCACACTTTAATAATCTCAAACTTTTTCAACTTTCACGCAATACATGAGCGTGAGCCATGGAAATAGCACTATATGTGGAATAGAATGGTGGTTGTGGAGAAGACAAAAAAGGAGAAGATAGTCTCACATCAACTAGGCGTATCAACGGGCTATATGGAGATGCCCATTAATAGATATCAATGTGAGTGAGTAGGGATTGCCATGCAACGGATGCACTAGAGCTATAAATATATGAAAGCTCAATAAAAGAAACTAAGTGGGGTGCATCCAACTTGCTTGCTCACGAAGACCTAGGGCACTTTTGAGGAAGCCCATCATTGGACTATACAAGCCAAGTTCTATAATGAAAAATTCCCACTAGTATATGAAAGTGACAACATATGAGACTCTCTATCATGAAGATCATGGTGCTATTTTGAAGCACAAGTGTGGAAAAAGAGATAGTAGCATTGTCCCTTCTCTCTTTTTCTCTCATTTTTTCTTTTTTTTCTTGGCCTTTTTTTGCCTTTCTTTTTTTTTCTTTTTTTCTTTTTATAAAGTATGAAGTATCATCCCGACTTGTGGGGGAATCATAGTCTTCATCATCCTTTCCTCACTAGGACAATGCTCTAATAATGAAGATCATCACACTTTTATGGATTTACAACTCAAAGCTAGAACAAGATATGACTCTATATGAATGCCTCCGGTGGTGTACCGGGATATGCAATGAATCAAGAGCGACATGTATGAAAATTATGAAGGTGGCCTTGCCACAAATACAATGTCAACTACATGATCATGCAAGAAGCAATATGACAACAGTAATGCGTGTCATATAAACGGAACGGTGGAAAGTTGCATGGCAATACTTCTCGGAATGGCTATGGAAATGCCATAATAGGTAGGTATGGTGGCTGTTTTGAGGAAGGTAAATGGTGGGTGTATGGTATCGGCGAAAGTTGCGCGGTACAAGAGAGGCTAGCAATGGTGGAAGGGTGAAAGAGTGCGTATAATCCATGGACTCAACATTAATCAAAAGAACTCATATACTTATTGCAAAAAATTTAGAAGTCATCAAAAACCAAAGCACTACACCCATGCTCCTAGGGGGATAGATTGATAGGAAAAGACCATCGCTCGTCCCCGACGGCCACTCATAAGGAAGACAATCAATAAATAAAATTGTGCTCCAACTTCATCACAAAGCGGTTCACCATACGTGCATGCTACGGGAATCACAAGCTTCAACACAAGCATTCTTTAAATTCATAATCACACAACTAGCATGACTTTAATATCACTACCTCCATATCTCAAAACAATCATCAAGCATCAAATTGATCATAGCATCCAATTCACTTTCTATGATAGTTTTTATTATACCCAACTTGGATGCTCATCATTCTAGGACCAACTTTATGATCATAGCAAATACCATGCTGTTCTAAAGTACTATCAAAATAATATAAGTGAAGCAGGAGAGACTAGCAATTTCTTCAAAATTAAGGCACCACCGTGCTCTAAAAGATATAAGTGAAGCACTAGAGCAAAAACTATCAAGCTCAAAAGATATAAGTGAAGCACATAGAGTATTCTAGCAAATTCTAATCAAATAGGCTTCTCCCAAAAGGTGTGTACAGCAAGGATTATTGTGGTAAACTAAAAAGAAAATACTAATATAATACACGATGCTTCAAGCAAAACACATATCATGTGGCGAATAAAAATATAGCTCCAAGTAAAGTTACCAATGAACGGAGACGAAAGAGGGGATGCCTTCCCGGGGCATCCCCAAGCTTAGGCTTTTGGCTATCCTTGAATACCTTGGGGTGCCATGGGCATCCCCAAGCTTAGGCTCTTGCCACTCCTTATTCCATAGTCCATAAAAGCTTTACCCAAAACTTGAAAACTTCACAACACAAAACTCAACAGGAAATCTTATAAGCTCCGTTAGTGAAAGAAAACAAAACCATCACATAAGGTACTGCAATGAACTCATTATTTATTTATATTGGTGTTAAACCTACTGTATTCCAACTTCTTTATGGTTTATAAACTAATTTACTAGCCATAGATGCAAAGCAAACAACACATGAAAAACAGAATCTGTCAAAAACAGAACAGTCTTTAGCAATCTGTAACTAACGCAAACTTCTGGAACTCTAAAAATCCTAAAAAAATAGGAAGTCCTAGACAATGTGTTTATTGAACAGAAGCAAAAAGAATCAAGGCAAAAGCATGTTCCTGTGATTTAACAAAATTATATTCGTGCGTGCAAAGTTTCTGTTTTGCAGCAGAATCAAATCAACTATCATCGTAGGTTATCCTATAGGTTCTACTTGGCACAAACACTAATTAAAAGATAAAAACACATCTAAACAGAAGGTAGATGCAAGATTTATTACTAAACAGGAGCAAAAACAAAGAACATAAAGAAAATTGGGTTGCCTCCCAACTAGCGCTATCGTTTAACGCCCCTAGCTAGGCATAAAAACAAAGATAGATCTAACGAGTGCCTTCTTTGGCACTAAATTCATAAGTAGCACGCATGATAGATTCATAAGGTAATTTGAATTTCTTTCTTGGAAAGTTCTCCATGCCTTTCTTTAAGGTAAATTGGAATCTAATGTTCCCTTCCTTCATATCAATAATCGCACCAATCGTTCTAAGGAAAGGTCTACCAAGAATAATAGGGCAAGAAAGATTGCAATCTATATCAAGAACGATAAAATCTACGGGCACCAAATTTCTATTTGCAACAATAAGAACATCATTGATCCTTCCCAAAGTTCTCCATGCCTTTCTTTAAGGTAAATTGGAATCTAATGTTCCCTTCCTTCATATCAATAATCGCACCAATCGTTCTAAGGAAAGGTCTACCAAGAATAATAGGGCAAGAAAGATTGCAATCTATATCAAGAACGATAAAATCTACGGGCACCAAATTTCTATTTGCAACAATAAGAACATCATTGATCCTTCCCATAAGAGAAAATTGTGTTGAAAGATGTTAGTAGCAATGATGCGGATTGGATCCGTGATCTGAGGTTTATCCTCATTGCTGCACAGAAGAATTATGTCCTTAATGCACCGCTAGGTGACAGACCTATTGCAGGAGCAGATGCAGATGTTATGAACGTTTGGCTAGCTCAATATGATGACTACTTGATAGTTTAGTGCACCATGCTTAACGGCTTAGAATCGGGACTTCAAAGACGTTTTGAACGTCATGGACCATATGAGATGTTCCAGGAATTGAAGTTAATATTTCAAGCAAATACCCGAGTTGAGAGATATGAAGTCTCCAACAAGTTCTATAGCTAAAAGATGGAGGAGAATCGCTCAACTAGTGAGCATGTGCTCAGATTGTCTGGGTACTTCAATCGCTTGAATCAAGTGGGAGTTAATCCTCCAGATAAGATAGTGATTGACAGAATTCTCTAGTCACCATCACTAAGTTACTAGAACTTCATGACGAACTATAGTATGCAAGGGATGACGAAAACGATTCCCGAGCTCTTCGTGATGTTGAAATCGACGAAGGTAGAAATCAAGAAAGAGCATCAAGTGTTGATGATTGACAAGACCACTAGTTTCAAGAAAAGAGCAAAGGGAAACAAAGGGAAACTTCAAGTAGAATGGCAAACAAGTTGTCACTCCCGTAAAGAAGACCAAAGCTGGAACAAAGCCTGAAACTGAGTGCTTACACTGCAAAGGAAATGGTCACTGGAAGCAGAAATGCCCTAAATATTTGGTGGATAAGAAGGATGGCAAAGTGAACAAAGGTATATTTGATATACAGGTGTTTGATGTGTGCCTGACTAGTGTTTATAGTAGCCCCTGAGTATTTGATACTTGTTCGGTTGCTAAGATTAGTAACTCGAAACAGGAGTTACATAATAAATAGAGACTAGTTGAGGGGAAGTGACGATGAGTGTTGGAAATAGTTCCAAGATTGATATGATCATCATCACACACTCCCTATATTTTCGAGATTAGTGTTAAACCTAAATAAATGTTATTTAGCGTTTGCGTTGAGCATGAATATGATTTGATCATGTTTATTGCGATACGGTTATTCATTTGAAGTTAAAGAATAATTGTTATTCTGTTTACATGAATAAGACCTTCGATGGTTATACACCCAATGAAAATAGTTTGTTGGATCTCGATCATAGTGATACACATATTCATAATATTGATGCCAAAAGATGCAAAGTCAATAATGATAGTGCAACTTATTTGTGGCACTGCCGTTTGGGTCATATAGGTGTAAAGCGCATGAAGAAACTCCATAAAGATGGATTTTCGGAATCACTTGGTTATGAATCATTTGATGCTTGCGAACCGTGCCTTTTTGGGCAAGATGACTAAAACTCCGTTCTCCGAAACAATGGAACAAGCTACTGACTTATTGGAAATAATACATACCGATGTATGCGATCCAATGAGTGTTGATGCTCGTGGCAAGTATCGTTATTTTCTGACCTTCACAAGATGATTTGAGCAGATATGGGTATATCTACTTGATGAAACATAAATCTGAAATAGTTGAAAGGTTCAAAGAATTTCAGAGTGAAGTGGAAAAATCATCGTAACAAGAAAATAAAGTTTCTGCAATCTGATCGCGGAGACGAATATTTGAGTTACGAGTTTGGTCTTCAATTAAAACAATGTGGAATAGTTTCACAGCTCACACCACATGTAACACCACAACGTTATGGTGTGTGCGAACGTCGTAACCGCACTTTATTGGATATGGTGCGATCTATGATGTCTCTTACTGATTTACCACTATTGTTTTGGGGTTATGCATTAGAGACAACTACATTCACGTTAAAAGGGCACCATCTAAATCCGTTGAGACGACACCATATGAACTGTGGTTTAGCAAGAAACCCAAGTTGTCGTTTCTTAAAGTTTGGGGCTGCAATGCTTATGTGAAAACGTTTCATCCTGATAAGCTCAAACCCAAATTGGAGAAGTGCATCTTCATAGAATACCCAAAGGAAACTATTGGGTACACCTTCTATCACAGATCCGAAGGCAAGATATTCGTTGCTAAAAATGGATCCTTTCTAGAGAAGGAGTTTCTCTCGAAAGAAGTGAGTGGGAGGAAAGTAGAACTTGATAAGGTAATTGTACCTTCTCCCAAATTGGAAAGTTGTTCATCACTGAAATCAGTTCCAGTGATTTCTACACCAATTAGTGAGGAAGCTAATGATGATGATCATGAAACTTCGGATCAAGTTACTACAGAACCTCGTAGGTCTTCCAGAGTACGGTCCGCACCAGAGTGGTACGGTAATCCTATTCTGAAAGTCATGTTACTAGACCATGATAAACCTACGAACTATGAGGAAGCGATGATGAGCCCAGATTCTGCGAAATGGCTGGAGGCCATGAAATCTGAGATAGGATCCATGTATGAGAACAAAGTGTGGACTTTGGTGGACTTGCCCGATGATCGGCAAGCCATAGAAAATAAATGGATCTTCAAGAGGAAGACGGACGTTGATAGTAGTGTTACTATCTACAAAGCTCGACTTGTCGCAAAAAGGCTTTTGACAAAGTTCAAGGTGTTGACTACAAAGAGATTTTCTCAACTGTAGCGATGCTTAAGTCTGTCCGAATCATGTTAGCAATTGCCACAATTTATGAAATCTGGCAAATGGATGTCAAAACTGCATTCCTTAATGGTTTTCTTAAAGAAGAGTTGTGTATGATGCAATCAGAAGGTTTTGTCAATCCTAAAGGTGCTAACAAAATGTGCAAGCTCCAGCGATCCATCTATGGACTGGTGCAAGCATCTCGGAGTAGGAATATACGCTTTGGTAAGTTGATCAAAGCATATAGTTTTATACAGACTTGCGGTGAAGCCTGTATTTACAAGAAAGTGAGTGGGAGCGCTACTACATTTCTGATAAGTATATGTGAATGACATATTGTTGATCGGAAATAATGTAGAATTATTCTGCAAAGCATAAAGGAGTGTTTGAAAGGAGTTTTTTCAAAGAAAGACCTCAGCAAAGCTACTTACATATTGAGCATTAAGATCTATTGAGATAGATCAAGACGCTTGATAAGATTTTCAATGAGTACATACCTTGACAAGATTTTGAAGTAGTTCAAAATGGAACAGTCAAAGAAAGAAGTTCTTTCCTGTGTTGCAAAGATGTGAAGTTGAGTAAGACTCAAAACCCGACTATGGCAGAAAATAGAAAGATAATGAAAAGTCATTCCCTATGCCTCAGTCATAGGTTCTATAAAAGTATGCCATGCGATGGACCAGACCTATTGTATACTCTGCCCTGGTTTGGCAAGGGAGTACAATAGTGATCTAGGAGTATATCACTAGACATTGGTCAAAATTATCCTTAGTGGAATAAGGATATGTTTCTCGATTATGGAGGTGACAAAAGGTTCGTCGTAAAGGGTTACGTCGATACAAGTTTTGGCACTGATCCAGATGACTCTAAGTCTTAATCTGGATACATATTGAAAGTGGGAGCAATTAGCTAGAGTAGCTCCGTGCAGAGCATTGTAGACATAGAATATTTGCAAAATACATACGGCTCTGAATGTGACAGACCCGTTGACTAAACTTCTCTCACAAGCAAAACATGATCATACCTTAGTACTCTTTGGGTGTTAATTACATAGCAATGTGAACTAGATTATTGACTCTAGCAAACCCTTTGGGTGTTGATCACATGACGATGTGAACTATGGGTGTTAATCACATGGTGATGTGAACTATTGGTGTTCAATCACATGGTGATGTGAACTAGATTATTGACTCTAGTGCAAGTGGGAGACTGAAGGAAATATGCCCTAGAGGCAATAATAAAGTTATTATTTATTTCCTTATTTCATGATAAATTTTTATTATTCATGCTAGAATTGTATTAACGGAAACATAATACATGTGTGAATACATAGACAAACATAGTGTCACTAGTATGCCTCTACTTGACTAGCTCGTGAATCAAAGATGGTTAAGTTTCCTAGCCATAGACATGAGTTGTCATTTGATTAACGGGATCACATCATTAGGAGAATGATGTGATTGACATGACCCATTCCGTTAGCTTAGAACTTGATCGTTTAGTATGTTGCTATTGCTTTCTTCATGACTTATACATGTTCCTATTACTATGAGATTATGCAACTCCCGTTTACCGGAGGAACACTTTGTGTTCTACCAAACGTCACAACGTAACTGGGTGATTATAAAGGTGCTCTACAGGTGTCTCCGAAGGTACATGTTGGGTTGGCATAATTCGAGATTAGGTTTTGTCACTCCGATTGTCGGAGAGGTATCTCTGGGCCCTCTCGGTAATACACATCACTTAAGCCTTGCAAGCATTGTAACTAATGAGTTAGTTACGGGATGAAGTATTACGGAGCGAGTAAAGAGACTTGCCGGTAACGAGATTGAACTAGGTATTGGATACCAACGATCGAATCTCGGGCAAGTAACATACCGATGACAAAGGGAACAACGTATGTTGTTATGCGATTTGACCGATAAAGATCTTCGTAGAATATGTAGGTGCCAATATGAGCATCCAGGTTCCACTATTGGTTATTGACCGAGAATAGTTCTAGGTCATGTCTACATAGTTCTCGAACCCGTAGGGTCCGCACGCTTAACGTTACGATGACAGTTTTATTATGAGTTTATAAGTTTTGATGTACCGAAGGAGTTCGGAGTCCCGGATGAGATCGGGGACATGACGAGGAGTCTCAAAATGGTCGAGACGTAAAGATCGATATATTGGGCGACTATATTCGGAGTTCGGAAAGGTTCCGAGTGATTCGGGTATTTTTCGGAGTACCGAAGAGTTACGGGAATTCGTATTGGGCCTCAATGGGCCATACGGGAAAGGAGAGAAAGGGCCAAAAGGGTGGCCGCACCCCTCCCCTTGGACTAGTCCGAATTGGACTAGGGAGGGGGGGCGCCCCCTTCCTTCCTTCTCCTTCTCTCTTCCCTTTCCTTCTCTCCTACTCCTACTACATGGAAGGGTTCCTAGTTCTACTAGGAAAAGGGGAATCCTACTCCCGGTGGGAGTAGGACTCCCCTAGGGAGCGCCATAGAGAGGGCCGGCCCTCCCCCTCCTCCACTCCTTTATATACAGGGGCAGGGGGCACCCCATAGACACACAAGTTGATCTACGGATCGTTCCTTAGCTGTGTGCGGTGCCCCCTCCACCATATTCCACCTCGGTCATATCGTCGCGGAGTTTAGGCGAAGCCCTGCGCCGGTAGAACATCATCATCGTCACCACGCCGTTGTGCTGACGGAAGTCACCCCCGACGCTTTGCTGGATTGGAGCACGGGGAACGTCATCGAGTTGAACGTGTGCTGAACACGGAGGTGCCGTACGTTCGGTGCTTGGATCGGTCGGATCGTGAAGACGTACGACTACATCAACCGCGTTGTCATAACGCTTCCGCTTTCGGCCTATGAGGGTACGTGGACACACTCTCCCCTCTCGTTGCTATGCCATCACCATGATCTTGCGTGTGCGTAGGAAATTTTTTGAAATTACTACGTTCCCCAACAAAAACAACAAGATGGCCTTTCCGCCATCATCAACAGTGCAAAGTCATAACTTAGTGTGCAAGATTTGTTTAAACGTTGACCCATGGTGTGACCTACTTTCGAGCGTGTCTATAACCATGGACTCGGCTATCGATAGATTAATACACTCTGCAGAGGTAGCGCACTGTACCCACACCACGGAACCCATGGCCTCGCACTCCCATTTGGGTGGACCAACGGCATTCCGATGAAACCCCTCCATTGCCATGACACTCTCTCGGCCACTCCGACTCACTCCCCACCGGGCTAGTCCTGGATGGCCCCGTGTCTACCAAAGACACAACAACCACTGTCGTGGCCAAAACATAAACGATCCCACTCGAGGACCCGGTACCATAAACTCAACAAAGGGCACACAAGGATATGTCTGCTTACCGGGCCAGGATACTGCACGCCCATAACCTTCCCTCGTTGGAGGCACCGACCAGAGGCATGACAACTGACCAAATAAAGGCCTTCCCATAAAGGCAAATGTGGTTGCACTGGGAAAACTCGATTCAGTGGCACCATGACCCGGTCAACAATATATTTAAGTTGAGTTATTATCAGGTTCAACTTAACGTGAAAATAACAGGTGTCATAGTATGCCATGAAATGCAACACTAACATATGCATCACATATTAACGGAAATGACTGAGTCAACTATATCCACACTAAGCATAAACATCAACAACTCATGACACTTCTCTGGTTAAGATATAACCTCACTTTAAACAGAATCTTTTCTAGCAAATTTTACCATTTTTACTCATGCAAGAAAATAATTCCACTAATTATTTATATCCATAACCATATTATTGTTTCATCACCCAAAATAAATCCTAGTTTCTTTACCAACTAAGTTAACTTCAAACTTTCTATGAATCAAGCATATTAACTAAAACAAGCAATTAACAGAATATAAATAACATAATAATAATTTAAATGCATGGATTAAATCATTTTTTCAAGTAAGAAAATCACAAATATTGTAATGGCACCATGAAAATGTTGTTGTGGCTTGCCTTAGTGCAGATGAGGTTCATAAGCCTCCTGGTGATTCTCAAGACAAGCCTCACCCTCTGAAAATAATGTTAAACACAAGAAGAAAATATCAAGAAACCTTCTAAAATTCACCAGAAAATCTAGATAGCAAATAAAAATCTCATCTTTGGTGATCTGCTAGATTTTTTTACAAAGAACACAATGCAAAAAGAATCAATTCATTTGGACTTATGGTTAAAGAGTTTTGGCTGTTTGAAGTTCTCTTGAATAATATGAATTTGAATTTAAATAAAAACAAACTCGGGCGGGGGGTGACGTCGAAGGCGTAAAGCCTCGGGGCGCCACCACTCGTACCGCTTCGCGCGCGTACTGACTGGCTGACTAGCAGGCCCCGCTAGTCAGGTGAGGGGGAGAGGGAGAAGGAAACAGAGGATGGCGCGGCGTCGCCGGAGCACACGCCGGCGGCGAGGGCTTCTTGGCCAAAACGAGAGGGAGGGATCAAGATAGGAGACGGAGGCGTACCTGCCTATACCCGTAGAGTAGCTAGAGGTGGTCGGACGGTGTCGGAATCGACCTCTCTAGCGGAGGCAGAGAGCAGAGGTCGCCGGAGACGAAGACGACGATGAACAGAGGCGACTCCAGGGGCTCCAACCAGGCGGAACCGCACCGCCGAAGAGTGGCGGAGGCCCTGGAAGGGTTGCCCAGGCCTGGGAGGGGCTGGAACCACGGATACAACCCGAGGGGATCGCCGGCGAGCTCGCGCTCAGGGATGGCGGCCCGCGGCCTGCCCGGCCGGGCTACGGCTATCTGCGAGATTGTGGAGTGTGTGGGAGTGGTGGATGGTCCTCGAGGAGGCTGGGGAGGGCTGTATTTATAGCCGAGCATCAAGGGGGGATCGGGCTCCGCCGGTGGACACCTGGACACGGCGCCCGGCGACGAACGGCGTCAGTGAGAGGGGGAGAAGGCGACGCAGCTCACGCGGGGACTGTGGGCGAACAGGGACAAGCGCAGGGGCACTGGGGTGACGACGAGCACAGTGCGCACCGCACTGTTACGTTGCCGGACCGCGCCCGTGCTCGCTGCGGCGAGCGCCAGGAGGGAGTTAAGAAGGTCGAGACGATGATTCTGGCGAAGTTTGGCAAGGCTAGGCAGGCGAGGGAGCGAGCATGCGCGCAACAGAGGCTCGGGCGGCACTCAGAGCACGTCAGCTGCATGCCTGGACGAACGCGGTCACCGCGTGAACTCTGCCCTCAGACTGGCCTATGTCCAAATTTCATGTCTGGCTTGTTGTTCATGGTAGTTTTGAAGGTTACCACACTTGGGTTTGTTCTCAGGTGCAGTAGAAAAGATTTCACACGCCTAGTATGTTTCTGGACAGTAACTTTGAGAGCTTACAATGGTCAAACTACTGGGTGTTGGGAGCTAGGCTTTGGAGGTTAGCAATCATCTACTAAGGTGATGAGGCACAAGAAAAATCAGCCACAATGGAGCAAGTAAAATGGTAGTTGCTGTAGAAACTACCATTTCTGTCCAGAACAGAAAATATTTTCTATAGCCAAAATATTCCAAAAAGTGATGAAATAATTTTGCTCAGGAAGGTGCCCTAGGGTTCAAAGTATAATTGGGATTTTTCTCAGATTTTTATGGGCAAGAAAAATTGGGGTTGCTTTGGAGCACATTGAGCTAGCTAGGGTTTAAGAGAGGGAAATGAATATTTTTCATTTAAGAAAAATATTCCATATTTTATTTTGAGGTGAACCATAGAGGGAATGATGGTTAGAGAGGGAAATGGGACACTTGGGTGAAAGCCAAGGGGTACCCAAGTGTTTAAGTCCATATGAAAAGATTCAAAACTCCAAATTTCAAAATCAAACCAACTGAAAATCAGGCAAAGAGAAGAGGGCAAAAACCAGGCTGTCACAAACAACAAGTGCAAGCAAAGGATACAACACAATAATAGCTTGCACAAAGTAAAGGGAAGATATAACCACAAGTGGAGCCGGTGGAGACGAGGATGTGTTACCGAAGTTCCTACCCTTTGGGGGAAGTACGTCTCCGTTGAGTGGTGTGGAGGCACAATGCTCCCCAATAAGCCACTTGGGCCATCGTATTATCCTCACATCCTCACACAATGCGAGATGTCGTGATTCCACTAGTGGTGGCCTTGAAGGCGGTGGCCGAACCTTTACCAACAAGGTTGGGCTTTCTCCACAACTTGATTGGAGGCTCCCAACAATACCATAGAGCTTCACCACAATGGAATGTGGCTCGAGGTGACCTCAACCATCTAGGGTGCTCAAACACCCAAGAGTAACAAGATCCGCAAGGGATTAGTGGGGGGAATCAAATTTCTCTTGGTGGAAGTGTAGATCCAGGCCATCTCAACCAATCCCTAGAAAATCAACAAGTTTGATTGGCCAGGGAGAGAGATCGGGTGAAAAAGAGCTTTGGAGCAACAATGGAGCTTGGGGAAAAGAGGTAGGTCTTCTTGGGGAAGAAGACCTCCTTTTATAGTGGGGAGACCAATCCAACCGTTATCCCATCCTCAGCCCGCACAGAGCGATACTAATATGATGGAAAATAGAACTTATATGATGGAAAAGAGACCCGGGGGCCATAAGTTTCACTAGTGGCTTATTTCAAGATAGCAAATAATATGGTGGGTGAACAAGTTACTGCCGAGCAATTGGTAGAAGAGCGCATAATTATGATGATATCTAAGGCAATGATCATGAACATAGGCATCACGTCCGTGTCAAGTAGACCGAAAAGATTTTGCATTTACTACTATTACTCCACACGTCGACCGACTAATGCCTGCATCTAGAGTATTAAGTTCATGAAGAAGAGAGTAACGAATTAAGTAAGATGACATGATGTAGAGGAATTAACTCAAGCAATATGATGAAAACCCCATCTTTTTATCCTTCATGGCAACAATACAATACGTGCCTTACTGCCCCTACTGTCACTGGGGAAGGACACCGCAAGATTGAACCCAAATCTAAGCACTTCTCCCATTGCAAGAAAAACCAATCTAGTAGGCCAAACTAAACTGATAATTCGAAGAGACTTGCAAAGATATAAAATCATGCATATAAGAATTCAGAGAAGATTCAAATAATATTCATAGATAATCTCATCATAAATCCACGATTCATCAGATCTTGGCAAACAGACTGCAAAAGAGTGTTACACCGAATAGATCTCCAAGAACATTGAGGAGAACATGGTATTGAGAATCAAAGAATGAGAAGAAGCCATCTAGCTACTAGCTATGGACCCGTAGGTCTGTGGTAAACTATTCACGCTTCATCGGAATGGCAATGGTGTTGATGTAGAAGCCCTCCATGATCGAATACCCCTCCGGCAGGACGCCGGAAAAGGCCCCTAGATGGGATCTCATGGGTACAGAAGGTTGCGGCTGTGGAAAGTGTTTTCGTGGCTCCCCCTGATGGTTTTGGGGTATAAGAGTATATATGGCCGAAAGAATTAGGCCAGGAAACCTCCGAGGGGCCCACGAGGTAGGGGGCGCGCCCTCCACCCTTGTGGCCGCCTCGTTGTTCTCCGACTTCATCTCCAAGTCTTCTGGTTTGCTTTTGGTCCAAGAAAGATCATCGCGAAAGTTTTATTCCGTTTGGACTCTGTTTGGTATTCCTTTTCTGCGAAACTCTAAAACAGGCAAAAAACAGAAATTGGCACTGGGCTCCAGGTCAATAGGTGATACGTCTCCGCCGTATCTATAATTTTTTATTGTTCCATGCCAATGTTATTCAACTTTCATATACTTTTGGCAACTTTTTATACTATTTTTGGGACCAACATATTGATCCAGTGCCAGTGCCAGTTCCTGTTTGTTGCATGTTTTATGTTTCGCAGAAACCTAATATCAAACGGAGTCCAAACGGGATAAAAACGGACGGAAATTATTTTTGAAAAAAAATCAATGCGAGACGGTGCCCGAGGGGGCCACGAGGCGGGGGGCACGCCCCAGGGGGGCAGGCGCGCCCTTGACCCTCATGGGTACCCCATAAGGCGGTTGACGCTCTTCTTTTGCCGCAAGAAAGCTAATTTTCGGAGAAAATGAGGGTGAAAGTTTCAACCGAATCGGAGTTACGGATCTCCGGATATAAAAGAAACGGTGAAAGGGCAGAATCGGGGAGCGCAGAAACAGAGAGAGACAGAGAGACAGATCCAATCTCAGAAGGGCTCTCACCCCTCCCAAGCCATGGAGGCCATGGACCAGAGGGGAAACCCTTCTGCCATCTAGGGAGAAGGTCAAGGAAGAATAAGAAAAAGGGGGGCTCTCCCCCCTTGCTTCCGGTGGCCCCAGAATGCTGCCGGGGGCCATCATCATCACCGCGATCTACACCAACACCTCCATCATCTTCACCAACATCTCCATCACCCTCCACCATCTATATTCAGCGGTCCACTCTCCCACAACCCGCTATACTCTCTACTTGAACATGGTGCTTTATGCTTCATATTATTATCCAATGATGTGTTGCCATCCTATGATGTCTGAGTAGATTTTAGTTGTCCTACCGGTGATTGATGAAATACTATGATTGGTTTAATTTGCTTGTGGTTATGTCGCTGTCCAATTGTGCCCTCCATGACGCGCAAGCGTGAGGGATTCCCGCTGTAGGGTGTTGCAATACGTTCATGATTCGCTTATAGTGGGTTGCTTGAGTGACAGAAGCATAAACCCGAGTAAGGGGGTTGTGGCGTATGGGATAAAGGGGACTTGATACTTTAATGTTATGGTTGGGTTTTACCTTAATGATTTTTAGTAGTTGTGGATGCTTTCTAGAGTTCCAATCATAAGTGCATATGATCCCAGAAGAGAAAGTATGTTAGTTTATGCCTCTCCCACATAAAACTTGCTATCGGTCTAGTAAAGTAGTCAATTGCTAAGGGACACTTTCACAACTCCTACCACCACTTTTCCATACTCGCTATATTTACTTTATTGCTTCTTTATCTAAACAACCCCTACTCTTTATTTACGTGTTCTTTATTATCTTGCAAACCTATCCAACAACTCCTACAAAGTCCTTCTAGTTTCATACTTGTTCTAGGTAACGTGAATACTAAGCGTGCGTAGATTCGTATCAGTGGCAGATAGGAATTGAGAGAATATTTGTTCTACCTTTAGCTCCTCGTTGGGTTCAACACTCTTACTTATCGAAAGAGGCTACAATTATCCCCTACACTTGTGGGTTATCAATAGGTTAGTCCCAAAAATAATATAAAATAGCATATTAATGCATATAAAACATCCAAAACAGACAATATAATAGCATGGAACAATAAAAAATTATAGATACGTTGGAGACCTATTAGGTACTACCGCAGAGATAGAGAGCTGAGGCCAGAGAGGGGGAAGGGAATGGGGCCGCTAGCCCGGGCGGCACTAGCAGCGGTACTACCGCGCCTACTGCCGCTCCTACTGCCGCCTGATATGTCCATTTTGCATCATGCTTTTATATCAATATTTAGTGCATTATGGGCTGTTATTACACATTATATCTCATTACTTATGGCTATTCTCTCTTATTTTACAAGGTTTACCATGAAGAGGGGGAATGCCGGCAGCTGGAATTCTGGCTGGAAAAGGAACAAACATTGGAAACCTATTCTGCACTGCTCCAAAAATCCTGAAACTCCACGAAACCTGTTTTTGGAATTAATAAGAATTATTGAGCGGAAGAAATACATCAGGGGGCCCACACCCTGGCCAGGAGGGTGGGGGCGCGCCCACCACTACTGGGCGCGCCCCCTGTCTCCTGGGCCCCCTGGTGGCCCCCCCGGTGTCCATCTTCTACTATATGAGGGCTTTTACCCTAGAAAAAATCGTGGGCAAGCATACGGGACGAAACTCCGCCGCCACGAGGCAGAACCTTGGCGGAATCAATCTAGGGCTCGGGTGGAGCTGTTCTGCCGGGGACACTTCCCTCCGGGAGGGGGAAATCATCACCAACATCATCACCAACGATCCTCTCATCAGGAGGGGGTCAATCTCCATCAACATCTTCACCAGCACCATCTCCTCTCAAAACCCTAGTTCATCTCTTGTATCCAATCTTGTATCCAAACCACAAATTGGTGCCTGTGGGTTGCTACTAGTGTTGATTACTCCTTGTAGTTGATGCTAATTGGTTTCTTGGTGGAAGATCATATGTTTAGATCCTTAATGCATATTATTACTCCTCTGATGATGAACATGAATATGCTTTGTGAGTAGTTACGATTGTTCCTGAGGACATGGGTGAAGTCTTGCTATTAGTAGTCATGTGAATTTGGTATTCGTTCGATATTTTGATGAGATGTATGATGTCTTTTCCTCTAGTGGTGTTATGTGAACGTCGACTACATGACACTTCACCATTATTTGGGCCTAGAGGAAGGCATTGGGAAGTAATAAGTAGATGATGGGTTGCTAGAGTGACAGAAGCTTAAACCCTAGTTTATGCGTTGCTTCGTTAGGGGCTGATTTGGACCCATATGTTTAATGTTGTGGTTAGGTTTACCTTAATACTTCTTTTGTATTTGCGGATGCTTGCAATAGGGGTTAATCATAAGTGGGATGCTTGTCCAAGTAAGGGCAATACCCAAGCACCGGTCCACCCACATATCAAATTATCAAAGTACCGAACGCGAATCATATGAACGTGATGAAAACTAGCTTGACGATAATTCCCATGTGTCCTCGGGAGCTCCTTTCTCATTATAAGAAATTGTCCAGGCTTATCCTTTGCTACATAAAGGATTGGGCCACCTTGCTGCACTTTATTTACTTGTTACTCATTACTATTTATCTTATCACAAAACTATCTATTACCTACAATTTGAGTGCTTGCAGAGAAAACCTTACTGAAAACCGCTTATCATTTCCTTCTGCTCCTCGTTGGGTTCGACACTCTTACTTATCGAAAGGACTACGATAGATCCCCTACACTTGTGGGTCATCAAGACTCTTTTCTGGCGCCGTTGCCGGGGAGTGTAGCGCTTTTGGTGAGTGGAACTTGGTAAGGAAACATCTATATAGTGTGCTGAAATTTTCTGCCACTTGTCACTATGGAAACTAATCCTTTGAGTGGCTTGTTCGAGGTATCTTCACCCCGACCAGAAGAGTAAAGAGTTGCTCCTCAACCCACTGAACTTTTTGAAAATATATACTTTGAGATTCCTTCGGGTATGATAGAGAAACTGCTAGCTAATCCATTTGCAGGAGATAGAACATTGCATCCCGATTTACACCTTATCTTTGTGGATGAAGTTTGTGGATTATTTAAGGTTGCAGGTATTCCCGATGATGTTGTCAAAAGGAAGGTCTTCCCTTTATCTTTGAAGGGAGATGCATTGACATGGTATAGGCTATGTGATGATACGAGATCTTGGAATTATAAATGATTGAAGTTGGAATTTCACCAGAAGTTCTATCCTATGCATCTTGTTCATCGTGATCGTAATTACATATATAATTTCTGGCCTCGCGAAGGAGAAAGCATCGCTCAAGCTTGGGGGAGGCTTAAATCAATGTTATATTCATGCCCCAATCATGAGCTCTCCCGGGAAATGATTATTCAAAATTTTTATGCTCAGTTTTCTCTCAATGATCGCAACCTACTCGATACTTCCTGTTCTGGTTCTTATATGCTGAAGATTGTTGATTTCAAATGGGACTTATTGGAATGAATTAAGCGCAACTCTGAAGATTGGGGTTCCAACGATGGTAAGGAGTCAGGTATGACACCTAAGTTCGATTGTGTTAAATCTTTTATGGATACCGATGCTTTTCGTGGATTTAGCACGAAGTATGGACTTGACTCTGAGTTAGTATCTTCTTTCTGTGAATCTTTTGCTACTCACGTTGATCTCCCTAAAGAGAAGTGATTTAAATATAATCCTCCTGTTGAAGTAAAAGTAGTTGCACCTATTGCAGTTGAAGAAAAGACTGTCACCTATGGTGATCCTATTGATCCTACTACTTATGTTGAGAAACCTTCTTTTCCTGTTAGGATAAAGGATCATGCTAAAACTTCGACTGTTGTTCGTAAGAGTAATACTAGGACTTATACACCTCCTGAGCAAATCAATGTTGAGCCTAGTATTGCTATGGTTAAAGATCTCTTGGATGATGATTTAGATGGGCATGTTATTTATTTCTGTAATGAGACTGCTAATATTGCTAGACCAGATACTAAGATACATAGACCTGTCATAGGCATGCCTATTATTTCTGTTAAAATAGGAGATCATTGTTATCATGGTTTATGTGATATGGGTGCTAGTGCTAGTGTGATACCCTATGATCTATATAAAAAAAATTATGCACGACATTACACCCGTTGAATTAGAAGACATTGATGTTACCATTAAGCTTGCTAATAGGGATACCATTAAACCCGTTGGGATTGTTAGAGATGTTGAAGTTTTGTGTGGGAAGGTTAAATACCCTGCTGATTTTCTTGTTCTTGCCTCCCCACAAGATGATTTTTGTCCCATTATTTTTGGTAGACCCTTCTTAAATACAGCTAGTGCTTGGATTGATTGTGAAAAAGATATTGTCACTGTTGGCTTAGATGGTATGTCTCATGAGTTTAATTTTGCTAAGTTTCATAGACAACCTCATGATAGAGAATCACCTAGTAAGGATGAGATTATAGGTCTTGCTTCCATTGCTGTGTCTCCTACTGATCCGTTAGAACAATATTTGCTAGACCATGAAAACGAAATGTTTATGAAGGAAAAAAGGGAATAGATGAAGTGTTCCTTAAACAGAGCTTGTGGAAGAGAATCTTGGTCAAACTCCTCTTCAACTACCGGTATGGGACTAAACTTACCACCATACCCACTGCCGTTTAACCCACATGGGCCTTTAGAGATTTTTTGAATTTGTTAGATGGGCCCTAGGCCCACCCTCATATTTGAACATGTAGGTTCCAACTAGGGGCAAAAGTGCAATTGTCCTTAAATTTAAACATACACTATCTTATTTCAAAATTTTATGTTTCGATTATCATTTTTAATTCAAATTATTGGTGCATTCGAATATTTATCTTTCAGTTGTGATAATATGTTCTTATATCTTTGATTCTTTTGAATAGTTCGGTTATAAAAATATAAATTGAAAGCGGACATTCGGTACCTGCCGTTGGATTGCCTCCGCCCTATCCCCACAGACATTTAAGAAGTTCCATTTTGATGATCCACGTTTCGAGTTGCCTTTAATATGCGATTGCCAGGGTCTCTTTGATTCACGGGATTCTAAAAACACGGGAATAGAAAAAACATAGGATTAGAAGGTCAAAACATCTCAACCCTGCATTATTTTGGGTTATTTAATTGCAACATAGGAAAAACAAAGGGCTCTTTCTAAGTTGTTCAAATAATTTCCTAGAGAAAATTTCTATATATGATTCAATCATATGAATCGAATAACCAACTAGGAAAAAATTATAAGGATTAATCCCCTAATACTGCTATGCAAATCCTTTGAATCAAAGGAGCCCTGAGAATTTTAGATATTCTCTTCCGGCGTTCATTTCACCCGATGTCTTTCTTTTACACTTCAACCGATGTCATGCTGCAGTGTGAAACGCATCTCATTCACAACAAAGGAAGCTCCGTTGGCTAAAGAAAAAAGCCCTACTGTCCATGTGACATCTCCAAATAAGCAATTATAAGCGATAATGGAGAAATTCCAGGAGGAAAAAGTAGAAGTTGATTGACACAAACAACTTGGCATTACTTTAATCAAATCGAGCCCCAGCACAAGCAACTCATTTGGCGAATGGGTCCCATGAAAAGGTCCGGCTTTGAGGAAGGTACAACTGCGCATTGGATAACATGACATGCCGTCCACTTCACATTTACAAACAAAGAACAAATTGACAAAAAAATGGCACTGCTGGTAGTATTCTCCGCACAACCACACAACAAAAAGGAAACACCACACATGCTTTAGCTCACTTACATAATTTAGTTTGACACGTTTGATATGAATGGAAGGTAATGCTCGGAGTTGGCACACGCAACGGCGCGTACGCAGGCGCCGCTTCTTGCCGGCCCCTCACCGAACCATGTCGCACATTCCCGGGCGCGTGCGGCACCAGAGCGGCTGGATGGGCTCGGCGCGGATCCCTCGCCCCACCATGCGGTGCCGCCAGTCGTTGAGCCTGTCCGTGGCCTCCGCGTACCGCTTCCTCCCGGACGCGTCGCGGTTGCCGGACCACAGCGCCTCCGCCATGGCCGACGCCCGCGGCCAGATCCTGGCGTCCAGGACCGTCGAGTCGGCCTGCTCCGTCCACAGCGCCACCTCGCCGCCGATGACCAGCTTGGCCTCCTCCGCGGTGAGCTTGTACGCGATATCGTAGTCGTACACCCGCTGCCACGTCTTGAACGGCCCGCACCACGAGCCCCCGTCCGTCTTGTAGTCGCTCCTCTGGTCGTCGTACACGCTGTTGTTCCCGACGAAGTCGCCGTGGCCGCAGTCGAGGTAGTAGAAGGACGCGGAGGAGACGATGGCGCGGTACCCGGCCTGCACGATCAGCTTCGTGTTGTTGGCCCCGTTGTTCCACGTCTGCAGGATGGTCGTCGCCGGCGGGATCACCGACGAACTCACGTTCACCTCCAGGTCCAGCAGCACGTCCTCCCAGAACACCACCGTGCGGTTCTTGGACACCACGTGCGGGTGCACCGCGCGCACGTACCGCTCCAGGAGCTGGCTCAGGGTGCCGCCCTTCTCCATGTCCGCCTGGATCGACGGGTCCGTCTCCCAGCATCCCGGCGTGACCTCGTCGGCGCCGGCGTGGTAGAAGCCTTCCGGGAAGAGGGAGGTGAGGTCGTTGATGATGTTGGTCATCACCTCGTACGTCTTGGGCTCCAGCGGGTTCAGCTGGCCGGACCCCGGCTCGGCCGCGAGCCTGCTGCCCCAGTCGCCCGCGTCGGGCAGCCAGAACTTGCCCGCGCAGGACACCGCCTCCGGGTACGCGCCGGCCCACGACGCCGTGTGGCCTGAAATGATGGCAACACATTAGCTCGTTCATCAACTGGGCCGTGTCAGCACATTGCTTAGTAGGCCGAATGGGAAAATGGCAGCCATATCTTTTTTTTTCTCTCTCTCTCTCTTTTTGCCGGGGAAATAGCAGGCGTGTCAGCTTGCTTACCCGGTGCGTCTATCTCCGGCACGACGCGGACGCCGCGGCTCATGGCGAACTCCACGATGCGCTTGACGTCCTTGACGGTGTACCTCATGTCCTCACCGTACGCGCCCATCTCCGCCAGCATCGGCTCGGACGGCAGCTCGATGGGGAACGACTGCGAGTCCGTGATGTGCCAGTGGAACACGTTCATCTTGTTGGCCGCCATGGTGTCTATGGTCCGCAGGATGTCCACGACGGGGAAGTAGGTCCTCCCGGTGTCGAGCATCAGGCCACGGTGCTGGTACAAAGGCTTGTCCTCCACGCGCACGCCGGCGGCCACCAGCAGCTCCCCTTGCCGGCCCCTCCACGCGAGCTGCGAGAACGTCTCCAGCCCGTGCATGGCGGCCCATACCGTGGCAGCCGTGATGGTGGCCACGCCCGTGGGGAGGATTTCCAGCGCGTAGGACTCGTCCACGCCGTCCTGGAGCGGGGCGGACAGGTCGGACACGGACACGGTCAGGCTCTGGAGCGCGGGGCCCCCGGCGGTGACATTGACCGCCGGCCGGACGATGGGCCTGTACCTCTCGGCGAAGAGCAGCGCGGTGTAGCGCTGCGTCGCGGAGACGAGGTATGGGCTGTCCCCGGACGTCCCGACGATGCGGAACGACGCGGACACCGGCATGGCGGCGAGAGGCTCCGCCCAGGACATGGACGTCGGCTTGGGCCAGACATTGACGGGGAACGACGACGATGCCTGGGCGCGCGAAGGCAGCGGCGAGCTCAGCAAGGACAGGAGCAGGACGGCGGCGAGAAGGCCCGTCTTCGCCGCCATTTGTGGTTTGGCTCGAGCTGCTCTGCGCCGCTGCACCGTATGATTGGCAGATGCCTTGATGTTTGGGTGTATGCATCAATGTGCCATTCGATTTATATAAGGCGTAGCTTAGCTATGTGATTAACGGCATCGCTCGGCGTGTTGTTGTCATCTATGCGCGCGCTTATCGCAAGACTCCAAGTGGCTCTTTCAGGGCGCCTTGGCTCTACCGTTCGTCCATTTCTGAAAGCTCCGGTTTCGTGGCGTTTTATCTCATATACGATGCCGGCGTTCTGCCTTATGTATGCCGGTTAGCCAGCGATGACTACACGTTTTCTATTGGGTTTCTTGGCCTAAAAGATGTAGTGGAACGGCTGCAACGGCAGTAGTAGTTTACTAATAGCTGTACAAGTTTAGGCAGACGTAATCCCTAATCAGACAGTGTACGGCCTGCTGATTGTACTATAATAAGATCCGTAGGTGAACACTATAACACGTCGGCTATTTTAATGCCGTCACAGGTGCAGTAGAGCTCGAGCAGTGTGCATGAGCCATATGGTGGTAGACGAACCAGACCTGGCTTTATTTTAGCAACTAGCCTTATTGGTTCAGAACGAAACAGACACAAAAACGAGCACCAGAGTCTTTTACTACTCTCACGGCTGTGTTTGATTCTCATGATCTGCTTTGCCCGGATTTGCTATTTCACAAGCGATTGAAAAATAGTTACACGTCGATTTTGGCCCTATGTCACGCCTGATGCGGGACAGAAGGACGTCTCGCTTCAGCAGACGCCCGATTGGGCCACCCAGCGCGGACAGGCCTTCAGGGCTTTTAAAATTCTTTTTTTATATTTTTCGTTCCTTTTTATTTATTTTCAATTTTACTTATATTTATAATTTTGTGAATATATCTCTTACAAAAACAAATTTATATACAGAATTTGAAAAACATTAATCCCGCATAGAACAATATTAAACGTGTATGAAAAATGTATCTAATGTATAAGAAAATTGTATAATGTGTATGGAAAATAGACATCAAAACATATGTATTTGAAAAATGCTAAACGTGTATAGAAAAAAATGTACCTGATTATACAAAAAATGTACAATGTTTATGGGAAATGTAGACATAAAAAATACTCCCTCCGTCCCAAAATTCTTGTCTTAGATTAGTCAAGATACGGATGTATCTAATACTAAAATGTGACTTGATATATCCGTATTTAGACAAATTTAAGACAAAAAATTTAGGACGGAGGGAGTATATGTTAAAACAAATATTAATTATGTATTTGAAAAATGGTAAACGTGAATATAAAAAATATTGTCGATACATACAAAATGTACAATGTGTATGTACAAAAATAGACATCAAAACATTATATGTTTTAAAAAATGTTAATCATGTATTTGTAAAATGTTAAATGTGTATATTAAAAATGCTCCTAATGTATTAAAAAATGTAAAATGTGTATGCAGAAAAGTGGACATAAAAAAATGTCAAAAAATTTCAAAAGCGGTCAGACTTGATCCGTCGGGAACCCATTGCAAATGACGCTTGAATCCGGCGCTAGGCACGTCGTTGGTGCCTCGTCGGAGGCCATGTGGTCCGTCTGGCGCCCCAATGCGGTGGCAGAGGCGCAACCCCTTAGTTAGCGCGCCGAGTCGGAGGTGAACGCCCCTATCCATTGCCCATCTGGCGGGAGGCTATGGTGCGGCTTGCCCGCCGTGCGACGCAGAGGACGCGGGATGCCATGACTACGGCAGAGGACGACGAGGCGGAGTCGCACGGCACACAAGGTAGTCAGAGTCGGGATTCTGAATCAGATCAATTTTTCTTAGACAAATTGAGCTGTAGTATCAAGTCGTGGAATCGAGGATTCTACAAGCTTTACCCAAATATGATATTTTGTATTCACGCTACAAATTTATATGGTTTCTATAGAGTTTTAACACCAAATATAGAGCAAACAATCAAAGTACTTAGACCACAGTAGTAGTTTTGTAATGTAGTAGTAGTAATCTAATAGAAGCCATCCACATTTGGTTCTTCTTTGCTTCCCGCATTTGTGTGCTACCATCTTCTTCATCAAGCACATCATCGTATTATGCTACAACTAAGTAGACTACTCATATCTTGAACTTCCCACTCCTCCTCCTCCTCCAAGAAAGAAAGTTAGGGTTTGTACCTCTCGCCGGCGCCGGTGCAGGTCCGCCTCGTCTCCGGTGGCCCTAGGGCCATGGAGGCGGGGTGGATCCTGGAAAGGGCCGGTGGGAGGGCTCCGTTTGTAGTCGTTTTTTTCAATCTTGTTAGGGTTTGTGTCCTACCCAGCAAGGCGAGACGGCGGCGGCTCCCTGAAGATGAAATAAAGGTTTCCCCACCTAGCCCCTGTTCCGGCGGTGCGTCTAGCATCATTGGTGGGCGTGTGGAGGTGTGTCTCCGACAGATCTATCTTTGGTGGATTTGCTCGGATCTCGTTGTTGTTCGTCTACGTTCGTGTGCCTTCGGTTTGGATCCTTCCAATCTACATTATTTTTCATCGGCGGCGGTTGCTGTTCTGGGGTGCTGGTCCTATGGGGTCTTAGCACGATGACTTCCTGACTGTCTACAACAACAAGTTGTGCCCGGCTTCGATGATGGAGGGGCGATGACGGCGGCGCACCTTCGGCTCGCTTCGGTGCTTGTAGTCATCGCTAGGTGGTCTACGAATCTGGATGTAATTTTTATTTCGGGTATTCGCTGTACTGCCATGATTGAAGATGAATAGATTGGAAGTTTTTCCAAAAAAAAAGTAGACTACTCAAACAATAAGTTAGTAGAACCGGACATAGTCCATAATATAGTCAGGATTCTACACTTTTGTATAGGATTATACGATTTGGATCGCGACTCAACATGGATTCTACCTGATCTGGATTCATAGTAGGACTTGGATCGACATGCTTCCATAGGGTCATGGAATCGTAGGATTACAGGACTCAAATCGTAGTTCTGACTACCTTGACGCCGTGTCACCGCTACAGGTGACCGGCAGCTCATCGCGTCGCAACCGCATTGTGGTGGACGTGTTGGGCTCCGACTACGGCGAATCTATCGTGAAGCTCACATTGATCAGCGACGTGTAGGCCGAGGGTTCCGAAGAGGAAGAGTAAGGCATGGGAGACGGCGGTGCCTCGAGTCCCATGAGCCGGTCCGTGTCCTATCACTCACTCTACCTCGCCGACGACCACACCATCACTCTGAGGGGCTCAGTTGGCCGACGGACATAGGCACGACCGTGCTAACGCCGCAGATTTAGATTAGTGAGAATTCATGATTGAAAGAGGAAATTTGAGATGTGATTGGTCACTATCCGGGGACGCGCATGTCGCATTTGATGTATGCGGCATAGATGCTCTATAGTCGCGATGGGCAAATCCGGCCCCCCAAACATCCGCGGATGCGCTCGGGCGCGTCCGCAGACATTGACCGACCACGCCTCAAATAATGCAATTCACATCCGGATACTTCAAAGTAGAAACCTTAAATCCATATTATTACATGCAACATAGCGATCTTTGCGAGCGGAGCTTGTCCAGTTGCCATGGTCATGTCCGATGGCTGGCTACACTCCCGGAGTATTGGTCCGGTCGCCGGCAAGGTAGAGTAGGGCATGGGACACGAGCCGGCTCACGGGACTCAAGGCGTCGCCGTCTCCCATGCCTTACCCTTCCTCGTCGTCGAAGCCCGGAACCCGTTGGGTGCCAGTGGATGTCAGATCGATGTTGGATCCATCCTGGGACAAGCCGGCGATATCCACCACGACACGGTTGCGGCGCCCGGACTGGTGCACCGCACGGGGCACCGAAGAACGCGACTCCGCCTCGCCGACGTCCACCGCGGGGCACAACGCGCCATGTTTGCGTAGGACGACGCCCACGATGTGTCCACGGGCTCGACGCAGCAACAGAGGGGTTTCGCGTCCGCCGCCATGTTCGGACGCCAAATGGACCGCATCGCCTCCGCTGAGGTAGCTGTCGGTGTCAAAACCAGCGGATCTCGGGTAGGGGGTCCCGAACTGTGCGTCTAAGGCTAATGGTAACAGGAGGCGGGGGACACAATGTTTACCCAGGTTAGGGCCCTCTCTATGGAGGTAATATCCTACTTCCTGCTTGATTGATCTTGATGATATGAGTATTACAAGAGTTGATCTACCACGAGATCGTAGAGGCTAAACCCTAGAAGCTAGCCTATGATTATGATTGTTGTTGTCCTACGGACTAAACCCTCCGGTTTATATAGACATTGGAGGGGGCTAGGGTTACACAGAGTCGGTTACAGAGAAGGAAATCTACATATCCGAATTGCCAAGCTTGCCTTCCACGCAAAGGAGAGTCCCACCCGGACACGGGACGAAGTCTTCAATCTTGTATCTTCATAGTCCAACAGTCCGGCACAAGTACATAGTCCAGCTGTCCGAGGACCCCCTAATCCAGGACTCCCTCAGTAGCCCCTGAACCAGGCTTCAATGACGATGAGTCCGGCGCGCAGATTGTCTTCGGCATTGCAAGGCGGGTTCCTTCTCGGAATACTCCATAGAAGATCTTGAACACAAGGATCGTGTCCGGCTCTACAAAACAAATTCCACATACCACCGTAGAGAGCACAATATTCCACAAATCCAATCTGCTGACAACTTTTCACAGCATGACATCACGCCACAGCCCGGTCTTTATTCGAACCGTTTTCCTCAACCTGCTACTTCACATCTTTTGAGGCGGTTTTACTGGCATGTCTTGTCGAAGCAGAGATCGTGTCCCCTTATCATGGGATTCTCATCAATACGGGTGTGGGTAACCCAACCGCGCCATCAACACGGCGCTTGGGGAATAAGCGAGTTTACGGGGCAAGTAGGGAGACGCATGGTTTCCACCGTCTTTATAAAGAGATAAGGATTCCCTTTTTTCACCCACGCCTTCTTCCTTCTCTGCTCATCCATTCTTCCTTGCTCGAGCTCCAGCGCCGAAGTTCTCACCCTCTCTATAAAGCCATTCCAAGCATGTCCGGAGCGGGAGGCAAGTGGATGGCCTCCTTCGTTACGGAGGAGGACATCACGAAGCTTCGGGAGGCCGGATACCTGTCCGCGAACATCGCGCACCGGCTTCCGGCTGAAGGGCAAATCGTCCCCACCCGGAACCCCAGGAGAGGGTAGTGTTCCTCTCTCACTTCGTCCGCAGACTGGGATTCCCCCTGCACCCATTCGTCTGCGGACTTATGTTCTACTACAGGCTGGACTTCCATGATCTGGCTCCCAATTTCATCCTCAACATTTCGGCGTTTATCATCGTGTGCGAGGCCTTCCTCCGCATTACGCCCCACTTCGGCCTATGGCTGAAGACCTTCAATGTGAAGCCAAAGGTGGTGGTTGGCCAGCAAGCGGAGTGCGGAGGCGCCATGGTGGGCAAGATTCCCAATGTCACCTGGCCCGAAGGCTCCTTTGTAGAGACCGTGAAGGGGTGGCAATCGGGGTGGTTCTACATCACCGAGCCGCGTGACACCAACTGGGCGGCGGCCCCCGAATTTTGATCCGGCATCCCCATGCGGCTCACCTCCTGGAAAGATAAGGGCTTGGCCTGGGGCTCAACGGTGGAGCTGACCAGACTTCAGACATGCGTCCAAAATATGATAGGCAAGAAAATCAAGCTTGTCAACGTGGTCCAGGTCATGCTCCTCCGCCGGATCCTTCCGTGTCAGAGACGGGCTTTCAATATGTGGGAGTTCGAGCCGGCCGAACACCAGACGCTGCGAGAGCTCTTCGACACGACATACGAAGACGTCTGGAAGGTGTTGTTCAAGGCCACCGTGTTGGGGAACGTAGTAATTTCAAAAAAATTCCTACGCACACGCAAGATCATGGTGATGCATAGCAACGAGAGGGGATAGTGTCGTCCACGTACCCTTGTAGACCGAAAGTGGAAGCGTTAGAACAACATGGTTGATGTAGTCGTACGTCTTCACGGCCCGACCGATCAAGCACCGAAAGTACGGCACCTCCGAGTTCTAGCACACGTTCAGCTCGATGACGTCCCTCGAACTTTGATCCAGCCGAGTGTCAAGGGAGAGTTCCCTCAGCACGACAGCGTGGTGACGATGTTGATGTTCTACCGTCACAGGGCTTCGCCTAAGCACCGCTACAATATTGTCGAGGAGGACTATGGTGGAGGGGGGCACCGCACACGGCTAAGAGATCAATGATCTGTTGTTGTGTCTCTAGAGGTGCCCCCCTGCCCCCGTATATAAAGGAGAAAGGGGGAGGGGTGGCCGGTCAGGGAGGAGGCGCGCCAAGGGTAGTCCTACTCCCACCGGGAGTAGCACTCCCTCCTTCCTTGTTGGATTAGGAGAAGGGGGAAAGAGGAGGGAGAGAGAGGAAGGAAAGGGGGGGGGGGCACCGCCCCCTCTCCTTGTCCTATTCGGACTAGGGGGGAGGGGCGCACGACCCTGCCCTGGCCTCCTCTCCTCTTCTCCACTAAGGCCCACTATGGCCCATTAAGCCCCCGGGGGGTTCCGGTAACCCCCCAGTACTCCAATAAAATCCCGATTTCACCCGGAACACTTCCGACATCCAAATATAGGCTTCCAATATATCAATCTTCATGTTTCGACCATTTCGAGACTCCACATCATGTCCGTGATCACATCCGGGACACTGAACAACCTTCGGTACATCAAAACTCATAAACTCATAATATAACTGTCATCGAAACTTTAAGCGTGCGGACCCTACGGGTTCGAGAACTATGTAGACATGACCGAGACACGTTTCCGGTCAATAACCAATAGCGGAACCTGGATGCTCATATTGGCTCATACATATTCTACGAAGATCTTTATCGGTCAAACCGCATAACAACATATGTTGTTCCCTTTGTCATCGGTATGTTACTTGCCCGAGAATCGATCGTCGGTATCTCAATACCTAGTTCAATCTCGTTACCGGTAAGTCTCTTTACTCGTTATGTAATGCATCATTCTGTAACTAACTCATTAGTTACATTGCTTGCAAGGCTTATAGTGATGTGCATTACCGAGAGGGCCCAGAGATACCTCTCCGACAATCGGAGTGACAAAACCTAATCTCGAAATACGCCAACTCAACATGTACCTTTGAAGACACCTGTAGAGCTCCTTTATAATCACCCAGTGACGTTGTGACGTTTGGTAGCACACAAAGTGTTCCTCCGGTAAATGGGAGTTGCATAATCTCATAGTTGTAGGAACATGTATAAGTCATGAAGAAAGCAATAGCAACATACTAAACGATCAAGTGCTAAGATAACGGAATGGGTCATGTCAATCACATCATTCTACTAATGATGTGATCCCGTTAATCAAATGACAACTCATGTCTATGGTTAGGAAACATAACCATCTTTGATTAATGAGCTAGTCAAGTAGAGGCATACTAGTGACATTATGTTTGTCTATGTATTCACACATGTATCATGTTTCCGGTTAATACAATTCTAGCAAGAATAATAAACATTTATCATGATATAAGGAAATAAATAATAACTTTATTATTGCCTCTAGGGCATATTTCCTTCAGTCTCCCACTTGCACTAGAGTCAATAATCTAGATTACAAAGTAATGATTCTAACACCATGGAGCCATGGTGCTGATCATGTTTTGCTCGTGGAAGAGGCTTCAACGGGTCTGCAACATTCAGATCCGTATGTATCTTGCAAGTCTCTATGTCTCCCACCTGGACTTGGTCCCGGATGGAATTGAAGCGTCTCTTGATGTGCTTGGTCTTCTTGTGAAAGCTGGATTCCTTTGCCAAGGCAATTGCACCAGTATTGTCACAGAAGATCTCCATTGGTCCCGATGCACTAGGTATGACACCTTGATTGGAAATGAACTCCTTCATCTAGACTCCTTCATTTGCTGCTTCCGAAGCAGCTATGTACTCTGCTTCGCATGTAGATCCCGCCATGATGCTTTGTTTAGAACTGCACCAACTGACAGCTCCACCGTTTAATATAAACACATATCCGGTTTGCGATTTAGAATCGTCCGGATCAGTGTCAAAGCTTGCATCGATGTAACCATTTACGACTAGCTCTTTGTCACCTCCATAAACGAGAAACATATCCTTAGTCCTTTTTAGGTATTTCAGGATGTCCTTGACCGCTGTCCAGTGATCCACTCCTGGATTACTTTGGTACCTCCCTGCTAAACTTATTGCTAAGCATACATTAGGTCTAGTACACAACATTGCATACATGATAGAGCCTACGGCTGAAGCATAGGGAACATCTTTCATTTTCTCTCTATCTTCTGCTGTGGTCGGGCATTGAGTCTGACTCAACTCCACACCTTGTAAGACAGGCAAGAACCCTTTCTTTGCCTGATCCATTTTGAACTTTTTCAAAACTTTATCAAGGTATGTGCTTTGTGAAAGTCCAATTAAGCTTCTTGATATATCTCTATAGATCTTGATGCCCAATATGTAAGTAGCTTCACCGAGGTCTTTCATCGAATTTTTTTTATTCAAGTAGCCCTTTATGCCATCCAGAAATTCTATATCATTTCCCATTAACAATATGTCGTCTACATATAATATCAGAAATGCTACAGAGCTCCCACTCACTTTCTTGTAAATACAGGCTTCTCCAAAAGTCTGTATAAAACCATATGCTTTGATCAAACTATCAAAGCATTTATTCCAACTCCGAGAAGCTTGCACCAGTCCATAAATGGATCGCTGGAGGTTGCACACTTTGTTAGCACCTTTTGGATCAACAAAACCTTCTGGTTGCATCATATACAACTCTTCTTCCAGAAATCCATTCAGGAATGCAATTTTGACATCCATTTGCCATATTTCATAATCACAAAATGCGGCAATTGCTAACATGATTCGGACAGACTTAAGCATCGTTACGGGTGAGAAAGTCTCATCGTAGTCAACTCCTTGAACTTGTCGAAAACCTTTTGCAACAAGTCGAGCTTTGTAGACAGTTACATTACCATCAGCGTCAGTCTTCTTCTTGAAGATCCATTTATTCTCGACGGCTTGCCGATCATCGGGCAAGTCAACCAAAGTCCATACTTTGTTCTCATACATGGATCCCATCTCAGATTTCATGGCCTCAAGCCATTTTGCGGAATTTGGGCTCATCATCACTTCCCCATAGATCGTAGGTTCGCCATGGTCAAGTAACATGACTTCCAGAATAGGATTACCGTACCACTCTGGAGCGGATCTTACTCTGAATGACCTACGAGGTTCTGTAGTAACTTGATCTGAAGTTTCATGATCAATATCATTAGCTTCCTCACTGATTGGTGTAGTTGTCACAAGAAGCGGTTTCTGTGATGAACTACTTTCCAATAAGGGAGCAGGTACAGTTACCTCATCAAGTTCTAGTTTCCTCACACTCACTTCTTTCAAGAGAAACACTTTTTCTAGAAAGGATCCGAATTTAGCAAAAAAAGTCTTGCCTTCAGATCTGTGATAGAAGGTGTACCCAATAGTCTCTTTTGGGTATCCTATGAAGACACATTTCTCCAATTTTGGTTCAAGCTTATCTGGTTGAAGTTTCTTCACATAAGAATCGCAGCCCCGAACTTTAAGAAACAACAACTTTGGTTTCTTGCCAAACCACAGTTCATAAGGCGTCGTCTCAACGGATTTTGATGGTGCCCTATTTAACGTGAATGCGGCCGTCTCTAAAGCATAACCCCAAAACGATAGTGGTAAATCAGTAAGAGACATCATAGATCGCACCATATCTAGTAACGTACGATTACGACGTTCGGACACACCATTTCGTTGTGGTGTTTCGGGTGGCGTGAGTTGTGAAACTATTCCACATTGTTTCAAATGTAAACCAAACTCGTAACTCAAATATTCTCCTCCAGGATCAGATCGTAGAAACTTTATTTCTTGTTACGATGATTTTCCACTTCACCCTGAAATTCTTTGAACTTTTCAAATGTTTCAGACTTGTGTTTCATTAAGTCGATATACCCATATCTTCTCAAATCATCTGTGAAGGTGAGAAAATAACGATATCCGCCGCGAGCCTCAACATTCATTGGACCCCATACATCAGTATGTATGATTTCCAACAAGTCTGTTGCTCGCTCCATAGTTCCGGAGAACGGCGTTTTAGTCATCTTGCCCATGAGGCACGGTTCACAAGTACGAAGTGATTCATAATCAAGTGATTCCAGAAGTCCATCAGTGTGGAGTTTCTTCATGCGCTTTACACCAATATGACCCAAACAGCAGGGCCACAAATAAGTTGCACTATCATTATCAACTCTGCATCTTTTGGCTTCAACATTATGAATATGTGTATCACTACTATCGAGATTTAATAAAAATAGACCACTCTTCAAGGGTGCATGACATAAAACATATTACTCATATAAATAGAACAACCATTATTCTATGATTTAAATGAATAACCGTCTCGCATCAAACAAGATCCAGATATAATGTTCATGCTCAACGCTGGCACCAAATAACAATTATTCAGGTCTAAAACTAATCCCGAAGGTAGATGTAGAGGTAGCGTGCCGACCGCGATCATATCGACTTTGGAACCATTTCCCACGCGCATCGTCACCTCGTCCTTAGCCAATCTTCACTTAATCCGTAGTCCCTGTTTCGAGTTGCAAATATTAGCAACAGAACCAGTATCAAATACCCAGGTGCTACTGCGAGCATTAGTAAGGTACACATCAATAATATGTATATCACATATACCTTTGTTCATCTTGCCATCCTTCTTATCCGCCAAATACTTGGGACAGTTCCGCTTCCAGTGACCAGTCTGCTTGCAGTATAAGCACTCAGTCTTAGGCTTAGGTCCAGATTTGGGTTTCTTCTCTTGAGCAACAACTTGTTTGATGTTCTTTCTGAAGTTCCCCTTCTTCTTCCCTTTACCCTTTTTCTTGAAACTGGTGGTATTATTGACCATCAACACTTGATGCTCCTTGATTTCTACCTCCGCAGCCTTTAGCATTGCGAAGAGCTCGGGAATAGTCTTGTCCATCCCTTGCTTATTATAGTTCATCACGAAGCTCTTGTAGCTTGGTGGCAGTGATTGAAGAATTCTGTCAATGACACTATCATCAGGAAGATTAATCAAGTGATTAATATACCCAGACATTTTGAGTATATGTTCACTGACAGAACTATTCTCTTCCATCTTGCAGCTATAGAACTTATTGGAGACTTCATATCTCTCAATCCAGGCATTTGCTTGAAATATTAACTTCAACTCCTGGAACATCTCATATGCTCCATGAAGTTCACAACGTCGTTGAAGTCCCGGTTCTAAGCCGTAAAGCATGGCACACTGAACTATCGAGTAGTCATCAGCTTTGCTCTGCCAGACGTTCTTAACATAGTCAGTTGCATCTGCAGCAGGCCTGGCACCCAGCGGTGCTTCCAGGACGTAATTCTTCTGTGCAGCAATGAGGATAATCCTCAAGTTACGGACCCAGTGCGTGTAATTGCTACCATCATCTTTCAACTTATCTTTCTCAAGGAACGCGTTAAAATTCAACGGAACAACAACACGAGCCATCTATCTACAACAAACATAGACAAGCAAAATACTATCAGGTACTAAGTTCTTGATAAATTTAAGTTCAACTAATCATATTACTAAAGAACTCCCACTTAGACAGACATCCCTCTAGTCATCTAAGTGATCACGTGATCCAAATCAACTAAACCATATCCGATCATCACATGAGATGGAGTAGTTTTCAATGGTGAACATCACTATGTTGATCATATCTACTATATGATTCACGCTCAACCTTTAGGTCTCAGTGTTCCGAGGCCATATCTCTATATGCTAGGCTCGTCAAGTTTAACCTGAGTATTCCGCGTGTGCAACTGTTTTGCACCCGTTGTATTTGAACGTAGAGCCTATCACACCGATCATCAGGTGGTGTCTCAACACGAAGAACTTTTGCAACGGTGCATACTCAGGGAGAACACTTCTTGAAATTTAGTGACAAATCATCTTATAATGCTGCCGTCAATCAAAGCAAGATAAGATGCATAAAGGATAAACATCACATGCAATCAATATAAGTGATATGATCTGGCCATCATCATCTTGTGCTTGTGATCTCCATCTCCGAAGAACCGTCATGATCACCATCGTCACCGGCGCGACACCTTGATCTCCATCGTCGCATCGTTGTCGTTTCGCCATCTATTGCTTCTACGACTATCGCTACCGCTTAGTGATAAAGTAAAGCAATTACAGGGCGCTTGCATTTCATACAATAAAGCGACAACCATATGGCTCCTGTCAGTTGCCGATAACTCGGTTACAAAACATGATCATCTCATACAATAAAATATAGCATCACGTCTTGACCATATCACATCACAACATGCCCTGCAAAAACAAGTTAGACGTCCTCTACTTTGTTGTTGCAAATTTTACGTGGGTGCTACGGGCTGAGCAAGAACCGTTCTTACCTACGCATCAAAACGACAATGATAGTACGTCAAGTTAGTGTTGTTTTAACCTTCGCAAGGACCGGGAGTAGCCACACTCGGTTCAACTAAAGTTGGAGAAACTGACACCCGCCAGCCACCTGTGTGCAAAGCACGTCGGTATAACCAGTCTCGTGTAAGCGTACGCGTAATGTCGGTCCGGGCCGCTTCATCCAACAATACCGTTGAACCAAAGTATGACATGCTGGTAAGCAGTATGACTTGTATCGCCCACAACTCACTTGTGCTCTACTCGTGCATATAACATCTACGCATAAAACCTGGCTCGGATGCCACTATTGGGGAACGTAGTAATTTCAAAAAAAAAATCCTACGCACACACAAGATCATGGTGATGCATAGCAATGAGAGGGGAGAGTGTCGTCCACGTACCCTCCTAGACCGAAAGCGGAAGCGTTAGAACAACGCGGTTGATGTAGTCGTACGTCTTCACGGCCTGACCGATCAAGCACCGAAAGTACAACACCTCCGAGTTCTAGCACACGTTCAGCTCGATGACGTCCCTCGAACTCCGATCCAGCCGAGTGTCGAGGGAGAGTTCTGTCAGCACGACGGCGTGGTGACGATGTTGATGTTCTACCGTCGCAGGGCTTTCGCCTAAGCACCGCTACAATATTATCGAGGAGGACTATGGTGGAGGGGGGCACCGCACACGGCTAAGAGATCAATGATCTGTTGTTGTGTCTCTAGAGGTGCCCCTACCCCCGTATATAAAGGAGCAAGGAAGGAGGGGGCGGGCGGCCAGGGAGGAGGCGCGCCAAGAGGAATCCTACTCCCACCGAGAGTAGGAGTCCCTCCTTCCTTGTTGGATTAGGAGAAAGGGGGAAAGAGGAGGGAGAGAGAGGAAGGAAAGGGGGCGCCCCCCTCTCCTTGTCCTATTCAGACTAGGGGGGAGGGGCGCGCGGCCCTGCCCTGGCCTCCTCTCCTCTTCTCCACTAAGGACCACTATGGCCCATTAAGCCCCCGGGGGGTCCGGTAACCCCCGAGTACTCCGGTAAAATCCCGATTTCACCCGGAACACTTCCGACATCCAAATATAGGCTTCCAATATATCAATCTCCATGTCTCAACCATTTTGAGACTCCTCGTCATGTCCTTGATCACATCCGGGACTCCGAACTACCTTCGGTACATCAAAACTCATAAACTCATAATATAACTGTCATCGAAACTTTAAGCGTGCGGACCCTACGGGTTCGAGAACTATGTAGACATGAACGAGACACGTTTCCGGTCAATAACCAATAGTGGAACCTGGATGCTCATATTGGCTCCTACATATTCTATGTGTTGGAAATATGCCCTAGAGGCAATAATAAAAGTATTATTATATTTCATTGTTCATGATAATTGTCTTTTGTTCATGCTATAACTGTATTATCCGGAAATCGTAATACACGTGTGAACACATAGACCACAATATGTCCCTAGTGAGCCTCTAGTTGACTAGCTCGTTGTGATCAACAGATAGTCATGGTTTCCTGACTATGGACATTGGATGTCGTTGATAACGGGATCACATCATTAGGAGAATGATGTGATGGACAAGACCCAAACCTAAGCATAGCACTAAGATCGTGTAGTTCGTTTGCTAGAGCTTTGCCAATGTCAAGTATCTCTTCCTTCGACCATGAGATCGTGTAACTCCCGGATACCGTAGGAGTGCCTTGGGTGTATCAAACGTCACAACGTAACTGGGTGACTATAAAGGTGCATTACAGGTATCTCCGAAAGTGTCTGTTGGGTTGACACGGATCGACACTGGGATTTGTCACTCCGCATGACGGAGAGGTATCTCTGGGCCCACTCGGTAATGCATCATCATAATGAGCTCAAGGTGACCAAGGTGTTGGCCACGGGATGATGCATTACGGTACGAGTAAAGTGACTTGCCGGTAACGAGACTGAACAAGGTATTGGGATACCGACGATCGAGTCTCGGGCAAGTAACGTACCGATTGACAAAGGGAATTGAATACAGGGTTTTGATCGAATCCTCGACATCGTGGTTCAACTGATGAAATCATCGAGGAGCATGTGGGAGCCAACATGGGTATCCAGATCCCGCTGTTGGTTATTGCCCGAGAGTCGTCTCGGTCATGTATGCATGTCTCCCGAACCCGTAGGGTCTACATACTTAAGGTTCGGTGACGCTAGGGTTAGTAGGAAGACTAGTATGTGACTACCGAATGTTGTTCGGAGTCCCGGATGAGATCCCGGACGTCACGAGGAGTTCCAGAATGGTCCGGGGTGAAGTTTTATATATGGGAAGTTGTCATACGGACACCGGAAAGTTTCAGGGGTCTATCGGTAATGTACCGGGACCACCGGAGGGGTTCCGGGGGTCCACCGGGAGGGGCCACCTCTCCTGGAGGGCCACATGGGCCGCAAAGGGGAGGCAGCCAGCCTCTGGAGGGCTGGGCGCGCCCCCCACCTTGGGCCCATGCGCCTAGGGTTGGGGGGGAAACCCTGAGGGGGGCGCCCCCCTTGCTTGGGGGGCAAGCCTCCCCTCCCTGGCTGCCACCCCCCCTCTATATCCCATCTAGAGGGGCCGGCCCCCCTTGCCCCTTCCCCTATAAATAGAGGGGTGGGGGAGGGCTGCTGTACCCCATCTCTAAGGCGCAGCCCCTCCCCTCCCCAACACATCTCCTCCTCCGTAAGCGCTTGGCGAAGCCCTGTCGGAGTACTGCTGCACCAACACCACCACGCCGTCGTGCTGCTGTTGGAGCGAGCTTCCTCAACCTCTCCTTCCCCCTTGCTGGATCAAGAAGGAGGAGACGTCTCCCGTCCCGTACGTGTGTTGAACGCGGAGGTGCTGTCGGTTCAGCACTTGGACATCGGTGATTTGAATCACGTCGAGTACGACTCCATCATCACCATCACCTTGCAAGCTTCCGCACGCGATCTACAAGTGGTATGTAGATGCAAACTCTCTCCCATGACTCGTTGCTTAGATGAACTCATAGATGGATCTTGGTGAAACCGTAGGAAAAAATTTAATTTTCTGCAACGTTCCCCAACACTGGTATCAGAGCTAGGTCTATGCGTAGTTCTCTAATGCACGAGTAGAACACAATTTGTTGTGGGCGTGGATCTTGTCAACTTGCTTGCCTCTACTAGTCTTTTCTTGCTTCAGCGGTATTGTGGGATGAAGTGGCCCGGACCAACCTTACACGTACGCTTACGTGAGACCGGTTCCACCGATTGACATGCACTAGTTGCATAAGGTGGCTGGCGGGTGTCTGTCTCTCCCACTTTAGTTGGAGCGGATTCGATGAACAGGGCCCTTATGAAGGGTAAATAGAAGTTGACAAAATCACGTTGTGGTTATTCATAGGTAAGAAAACGTTCTTGCTAGAACCCAATTGCAGCCACGTAAAAGATGCAACAACAAATTAGAGGACGTCTAACTTGTTTTTGCAGCGATTGATCATGTGATGTGATATGGCCAGAAGTTGTGATGAATGATGAATTGTGATGTATGAGATCATGTTCTTGTAATAGGATTCACGACTTGCATGTCGATGAGTATGACAACCGGCAGGAGCCATAGGAGTTGTCTTTATTTTTTGTATGACCTGCGTGTCATTGAAGAACGCCATGTGAACTACTTTACTTTATTGCTAAACGCGTTAGCCATAGAAGTAGAAGTAGTCGTTGGCGTGACAACTTCATGAAGACACGATGATGGAGATCATGATGATGGAGATCATGGTGTCAAGCCGGTGACAAGATGATCATGGAGCCCCGAAGATGGAGATCAATGGAGCTATATGATATTGGCCATATCATGTCACAACTATATAATTGCATGTGATGTTTATTATGTTTTTGCATCTTGTTTACTTAGGACGACGGTAGTAAATAAGATGATCCCTTACAAAAATTTCAAGAAGTGTTCTCCCCTAACTGTGCACCGTTGCTACAGTTCGTCGCTTCTAAGCACCACGTGATGATCGGGTGTGATGGATTCTTACGTTCACATACAACGGGTGTAAGACAGTTTTACACAGCGAAAACACTTAGGGTTAACTTGACGAGCCTAGCATGTACAGACATGGCCTCGGAACACGGAGACCGAAAGGTCGAACACGAGTCGTATGGAAGATACGATCAACATGAAGATGTTCACCGACGATGACTAGTTCGTCTCACGTGATGATCGGACACGGGCTAGTCGACTTGGATCGTGTAACACTTAGATGATTGGAGGGATGTCTAATCTAAGTGGGAGTTCATAATTTGATTAGAACTTTATTATCATGAACTTAGTCTAAAACCTTTGCAAATATGTCTTGTAGATCAAATGGCCAACGCTAATGTCAACATGAACTTCAACGCGTTCCTAGAGAAAACCAAGCTGAAAGATGATGGCAGCAACTATACGGACTGGGTCCGGAACCTGAGGATCATCCTCATAGCTGCCAGGAAGCAATATGTCCTAGAAGGACCGCTAGGTGACGCTCCCGTCCCAGAGAACCAAGACGTTATGAACGCTTGGCAAGCTCGTGTTGATGATTACTCCCTCGTTCAGTGCGGCATGCTTTACAACTTAGAACCGGGGCTCCAAAAGCGTTTTGAGCATCACGGAGCATATGAGATGTTCGAAGAGCTGAAACTAGTTTTCCAAGCTCATGCCCGGGTCGAGAGATATGATGTCTCCGACAAGTTCTATAGTTGTAAGATGGAGGAAAACAGTTCTGTCAGTGAGCACATCCTGAAGATGTCTGGGTTGCACAACCGTATGACCCAGCTGAACATTAACATCCCAGATGAGGCGGTCATTGACAGAATCCTCCAGTCGCTCCCACCAAGCTACAAGAGCTTTGTGATGAACTACAACATGCAGGGGATGGTGAAGACCATTCCTGAAGTGTTCTCGATGCTGAAGTCAGCAGAGGCTGAAATCAAGAAAGAACATCAAGTGTTGATGGTCAATAAGACCACTAAGTTCAAGAAGGGCAAGGGCAAGAAGAACTTCAAGAAGGACGGCAAGGAAGTTGCCGCGCCCGGTAAGCCAGTTGCCGGGAAGAAGTCAAAGAATGGACCCAAGCCTGAGACTGAGTGCTTTTATTGCAAGGGGAAGGGTCACTGGAAGCGGAACTGCCCCAAATACTTAGCGGATAAGAAGGTCGGCAACACCAAAGGTATATTTGATATACATGTAATTGATGTGTACCTTACCAGTACTCGTAGTAACTCCTGGGTATTTGATACCGGTGCCATTGCTCATATTTGTAACTCACAGCAGGAGCTGCGGAATAAACGGAGACTGGCGAAGGACGAGGTGACGATGCGCGTCGGGAATGGTTCCAGAGTCGATGTGATCGCCGTCGGCACGCTGCCTCTACATTTACCTACGGGATTAGTTTTGAACCTTAATAATTGTTATTTAGTGCCAAGTTTGAGCATGAACATTGTATCTGGATCTCGTTTAATACGAGATGGCTACTCATTTAAGTCTGAGAATAATGGTTGTTCGATTTATATGAGAGATATGTTTTATGGTCATGCTCCGATGGTCAATGGTTTATTCTTAATGAATCTCGAGCGTAATATTACACATGTTCATAGTGTGGATGCCAAAAGATGTAAAGTTGATAATGATAGTCCCACATACTTGTGGCACTGCCGCCTTGGTCACATTGGTGTCAAGTGCATGAAGAAGCTCCATGCTGATGGACTTTAAGAGTCTCTTGATTATGAATCGTTTGACACATGCGAACCATGCCTCATGGGAAAAATGACCAAGACTCCGTTCTCCGGAACAATGGAGCGAGCAACCAACTTGTTGGAAATCATACACACCGATGTGTGCGGTCCAATGAGCGTTGAGGCTCGCGGAGGATATCGTTATGTTCTCACTCTCACTGATGACTTAAGTAGATATGGGTATGTCTACTTAATGAAACACAAGTCTGAGACCTTTGAAAAGTTCAAGGAATTTCAGAGTGAGGTAGAGAATCAACGTGACCGAAAGATAAAGTTCCTACGATCAGATCATGGAGGAGAATATTTAAGTCACGAATTTGGCACACACTTAAGGAAATGTGGAATCGTTTCACAACTCACGCCGCCTGGAACACCTCAGCGAAACGGTGTGTCCGAACGTCGTAATCGCACTCTATTGGATTTGGTGCGGTCTATGATGTCTCTTACCGATTTACCGCTATCATTTTGGGGATACGCTCTAGAGACAGCTACATTCACTTTAAATAGGGCACCGTCTAAATCCGTTGAGACGACACCGTATGAATTATGGTTTGGAAAGAAACCTAAGCTATCGTTTCTAAAACTTTGGGGATGCGATGCTTATGTCAAGAAACTTCAACCTGAAAAGCTCAAACCCAAGTCGGAAAAATGCGTATTCATAGGATACCCTAAGGAAACTGTCGGGTATACCTTCTACTTAAAATCCGAAGGCAAGATCTTTGTTGCCAAGAACAGATGCTTTCTGGAAAAAGAGTTTCTCTCGAAAGAAGTAAGTGGGAGGAAAGTAGAACTCGATGAAGTACTACCTCTCGAACGGGAAAGTGGTGCAGCGCAGGAAACCGTTCCTGTGATGCCCACACCAACTGAAGAGGAAAACAATGATGATGATCAAGGTACTTCGGATCAAGTTGTTACTGAACTTCGTAGGTCCACAAGGACACGTTCCGCACCAGAGTGGTACGGCTACCCTGTCCTAGAAATCATGTTGTTAGACAACGATGAACCTTCGAACTATGAAGAAGCGATGGCGGGCCTGGATTCCAACAAATGGCTTGAGGCCATGAAATTCGAGATAGAATCCATGTATGAAAACAAAGTATGGACTTTGACAGACTTGCCCGATGATCGGCGAGCGATAGAAAACAAATGGATTTTTAAGAAGAAGACAGACGCGGATGGTAATGTTACCATCTATAAGGCTCGACTTGTCGCTAAGGGTTATCGACAAGTTCAAGGGATTGACTAACATTCTCTCCCGTAGCGAAGCTGAAGTCCGTCCGAATCATGTTAGCAATTGCCGCATACTATGATTATGAGATATGGCAGATGGACGTCAAAACGGCATTCCTTAACGGACATCTTAAGGAAGAGCTGTATATGATGCAGCCGGAAGGTTTTGTCGATCCTAAGAACGCTAACAAAGTATGCAAGCTCCAGCGATCCATTTATGGGCTGGTGAAAGCATCTCGGAGTTGGAACATTCGCTTTGATGAGATGATCAAAGTGTTTGGGTTTATGCAGACTTATGGAGAAGCCTGCGTTTACAAGAAAGTGAGTGGGAGCTCTGTAGCATTTCTCATATTATATGTAGATGACATACTCTTGATGGGAAATAATATAGAACTTCTGGACAGCATTAAGGCCTACTTGAATAAGTGTTTTTCAATGAAGGACCTTGGAGAAGCTGCTTATATATTAGGCATCAAGATCTATAGAGATAGATCAAGACGCCTCATAGGTCTTTCACAAAGCACATACCTTGATAAGATTTTGAAGAGGTTCAAAATGGATCAGTCCAAGAAGGGGTTCTTGCCTATGTTACAAGGTGTGAGATTGAGCTCGGCTCAGTCACCGACCACGGCAAAAGATAAAGAAGAGATGAGTGTCATCCCCTATGCTTCAGCCATAGGATCTATTATGTATGCCATGCTGTGTACCAGACCCGATGTAAACCTTGCCATAAGTTTGGTTGCAAGATACCAAAGTAATCCCGGCAAGGAACACTGGACAGCGGTCAAGAATATCCTGAAGTACCTGAAAAGGACAAAGGACATGTTTCTCGTTTATGGAGGAGACGAAGAGCTCGTCGTAAAGGGTTACGTCGACGCTAGCTTCGACTCAGATCTGGATGAATCTAAGTCACAAACCGGATACGTGTATATGTTGAATGGTGGAGCAGTAAGCTGGTGCAGCTGCAAGCAGAGCGTCGTGGCGGGATCTACGTGTGAAGCAGAGTACATGGCAGCCTCGGAGGCAGCGCATGAAGCGATTTGGGTGAAGGAGTTCATCACCGACCTAGGAGTCATACCCAATGCGTCGGGGCTGATCAAACTCTTCTGTGACAACACTGGAGCTATTGCCCTTGCCAAGGAGCCCAGGTTTCACAAGAAGACCAGGCACATCAAGTGTCGTTTCAACTCCATCCGTGAAAATGTTCAAGATGGAGACATAGAGATTTGCAAAGTGCACATGGATCTAAATGTCGCAGATCCGTTGACTAAACCTCTCTCGCGAGCAAAACATGATCAACACCAGAACTCTATGGGTGTTCGATTCATCACAATGTAACTAGATTGGTGACTCTAGTGCAAGTGGGAGACTGTTGGAAATATGCCCTAGAGGCAATAATAAAAGTATTATTATATTTCATTGTTCATGATAATTGTCTTTTGTTCATGCTATAACTGTATTATCCGGAAATCGTAATACACGTGTGAACACATAGACCACAATATGTCCCTAGTGAGCCTCTAGTTGACTAGCTCGTTGTGATCAACAGATAGTCATGGTTTCCTGACTATGGACATTGGATGTCGTTGATAACGGGATCACATCATTAGGAGAATGATGTGATGGACAAGACCCAAACCTAAGCATAGCACTAAGATCGTGTAGTTCGTTTGCTAGAGCTTTGCCAATGTCAAGTATCTCTTCCTTCGACCATGAGATCATGTAACTCCCAGATACCGTAGGAGTGACTTGGGTGTATCAAACGTCACAACGTAACTGGGTGACTATAAAGGTGCATTACAGGTATCTCCGAAAGTGTCTGTTGGGTTGACACGGATCGAGACTGGGATTTGTCACTCCGCATGACGGAGAGGTATCTCTGGGCCCACTCGGTAATGCATCATCATAATGAGCTCAAGGTGACCAAGGTGTTGGCCACGGGATGATGCATTACGGTACGAGTAAAGTGACTTGCCGGTAACGAGACTGAACAAGGTATTGGGATACCGACGATCGAGTCTCGGGCAAGTAACGTACCGATTGACAAAGGGAATTGAATACAGGGTTTTGATCGAATCCTCGACATCGTGGTTCAACCGATGAAATCATCGAGGAGCATGTGGGAGCCAACATGGGTATCCAAATCCCGCTGTTGGTTATTGCCCGAGAGTCGTCTCGGTCATGTCTGCATGTCTCCCGAACCCGTAGGGTCTACACACTTAAGGTTCGGTGACGCTAGGGTTAGTAGGAAGACTAGTATGTGACTACCGAATGTTGTTCGGAGTCCCAGATGAGATCCCGGACGTCATGAGGAGTTCCGGAATGGTCCGGAGGTGAAGTTTTATATATGGGAAGTTGTCATACGGACACCGGAAAGTTTCGGGGGTCTATCGGTAATGTACCGGGACCACCGGAGGGGTTCCGGGGGTCCACCGGGAGGGGCCACCTCTCCCGGAGGGCCACATGGGCCGCAAAGGGGAGGCAGCCAGCCCCTGGAGGGCTGGGCGCGCCCCCCACCTTGGGCCCATGCGCCTAGGGTTGGGGGGGGGGAACCCTGAGGGGGGCGCCCCCCTTGCTTGGGGGGCAAGCCTCCCCTCCCTGGCTGCCGCCCCCCCTCTATATCCCATCTAGAGGGGCCGGCCCCCCTTGCCCCTTCCCCTATAAATAGAGGGGTGGGGGAGGGCTGCTGTACCCCATCTCTAAGGCGCAGCCCCTCCCCTCCCCAACACATCTCCTCCTCCGTAAGCGCTTGGCGAAGCCCTGTCGGAGTACTGCTGCACCAACACCACCACGCCGTCGTGCTGCTGTTGGAGCGAGCTTCCTCAACCTCTCCTTCCCCCTTGCTGGATCAAGAAGGAGGAGACGTCTCCCGTCCCGTACGTGTGTTGAACGCGGAGGTGCTGTCGGTTCAGCACTTGGACATCGGTGATTTGAATCACGTCGAGTACGACTCCATCATCACCATCACCTTGCAAGCTTCCGCACGCGATCTACAAGTGGTATGTAGATGCAAACTCTCTCCCATGACTCATTGCTTAGATGAACTCATAGATGGATCTTGGTGAAACCGTAGGAAACATTTTAATTTTCTGCAATGTTCCCCAACACTATGAAGATCTTTATCGGTCAAACCGCATAACAATATACGTTGTTCCCTTTGTCATCGTATGTTACTTGCCCGAGATTCGATCGTCGGTATCTCAATACCTAGTTCAATCTCGTTACCAGCAAGTCTCTTTACTTGTTATGTAATGCATCATTCTGTAACTAACTTATTAGTTACATTGCTTGCAAGGCTTATAGTGATGTGCATTACCGAGAGGGCCCAGAGATACCTCTCTGACAATCAGTGTGACAAAACCTAATCTCGAAATACGCCAACTCAACATGTACCTTTGGAGACAACTGTAGAGCTCCTTTATAATCACCCAGTTACGTTGTGACGTTTGGTAGCACACAAAGTGTTCCTCCGATAAACGGGAGTTGCATAATCCCATAGTTGTAGGAACGTGTATAAGTCATGAAGAAAGCAATAGCAACATACTAAACGATCAAGTGCTAAGCTAACGGAATGGGTCATGTCAATCACATCATTCTACTAATGATGTGATCCAGTTAATCAAATGACAACTCATGTCTATGGTTAGGAAACATAACCATCTTTGATTAATGAGCTAGTCAAGTAGAGGCATACTAGTGACATTATGTTTGTCTATGTATTCACACATGTATCATGTTTCCGGTTAATAAAATTCTAGCATGAATAATAAACATTTATCATGATATAAGGAAATAAATAATAACTTTATTATTGCCTCTAGGGCATATTTCCTTCACAACGAGGTACCATCGCCCATAACCGAGGATCACGGACTCAACGCAAAGCACCCCGCCAATCCGGTAAGCTCTCTTTTTTTATATTTTGCAAGATATTCCTTTCCCTAGCACATTCACGGGAGGAATCTAAGCCTCCATGCCAATTTAACAAGATTGGGTAGCGATAGCAGAGCGAATTGACTGTCTGGCTCCGCTACCTGAAGATCTAGCATCGCCTCTTCTAACGAAGATGTTGTTTCCGGCGCCCTATGAGGTGCCGGAGAAGAAGGCCAAGAGAAGGCCGTGGGGACCAGGAAAGGTCTCCGGCGCAAGGTTGTATCGGACATGACGTCTGAGGACACCGAGGCGCACTCCTCCAACAAAGACGAGGAGGAGGAGAATAAATCCCTCCCCCCCCCAACCCAGGGGGAAAAGTAGAGAAAGGCCGCCCCACAAGGGGAGGCCGAGGCGTCCAAGAAGGGAAAGGCCTTCCTACCGGACCACTCCACCACGACCACCTACAGCGGCGAGGAGTGGCTGCCCAGGGACAAGCCCCTGGCTAAGTCGTAAGCGTCCGGACACTTTAATGCTTCCGGTATGTTTTGATTTATTGCTTCTTATCATGCTAAACATGCATACGCAGTCCGGCCACATCCCACCTCGACGCATCCTCTTCGGATGGGTCATTGGGCCCGTCGGCGATGCATAGCGATTCGCTCCCGACAGCCTCTTCCCCCAGGCCCACGGACGACAGCGAGGTGTTGTCTCAGAGGACACCGGACTAGGGGGAGACAGTTCTCGAGACGCCCCAAGGCGAAATCCCAGACGCCGGGCACATGGGAGGGAAGACCCCCATGGATTCTGATGACGGGGGCTGCAACAAGTCTGGCCCCCAGCCGAATGCGGCTCCAGAAACCCAAGTGGTTCCGGATTCAGGCAGGCAGCCTCTCCCTAAGGAGGGTGAGCCGCCTGTGCCGATGACCTATGTTCATCCAGAGGCATCGGACAACTTGCTGGAGGCGCTGCGAAGCGCTTCCATTGGTGAGGAACACCGTACTCTTATGAGTATGGTGATTGAGAAGGTCTGGTCCGCCAAAAGCGGGTTGACCGAAGCCTGTGCTAGCCTCCTAACGGGCTTTGAGGTAAGTAATAAAATTGTAAGAAAATATCACAGTATAGATAGTAGCCCCTGATGCTCTGTTTGGTGTTCGGAACGAAAGGCCGAACAGAGGATCAAATAACATTCGCAGGAGTCTAACAGAAAATGTCTATGTGAATAAGCAGGCGTCGCTGCTGGCCGCTACCGCTCGTACTACTGAGGTCTCCGGACTGAAGCGGGACCTCGAGCGGACTGAGGAAGAGCTCGACCTCGTGAAGAGGCAGCTCAATGAAAACAAAGGTACACAATACCCCGTCTGTACATTTATAAAGGAAAAATTGTTGCTTCTAATAGAAGCGTCATGAATTTTAATAGGGGCCATGACCGAAGTGGCGGCCCTTAAAAGGGCGCTGACTGATGCCGAAGACAAAGCGGCCAAGGAGCACGCCGAGCGAGAGAAGCAAGAGGCTCGAGTCGACGAGGTCCAACAAGAGCTTCAGGATTACGTCAAAAAATACGAGTCCTTGGAGCATGACTCTAAGACGCAAGAGTCCGAGCTTGCGAAGGCCCTCCAGAGCACACGAGATGCCAAGGCCGAAGCCCAAAAGGCTCTCCAGGAGATTCAGGCGGTCAAGAAGATAGCGGCGGGTAAGGCATTCATTATGCAAAGCAAGCATGTGAAGGAGACTTTCCTTTTACTTACCCAAATTTGGAGCTCTCCAGGAGCATTCGCAGATCTGCCGCGCAACATATCTGATGCCGCAGAGTTCTACCGAGCTAAAGAAGGGAGCTCGACGGAGAAGTTGTTCTGGTCCCAGTATATTGGGACCAAACATCCGATGCCCTTGAGCGACCAACTGAAGCAACTGGTCGAACTGCACAAGGCGGTCGAACTGGCCATGAAGGACCTCATAGTCCGGCTGTGGCCTGCCGAGCCTTTTCCCAGTAGCTACTTCGGCCTCGTGAAGCGGCTTGTGAATGCCTGCCCGTGGCTCGAAGTCATAAAGCGGTCAGTTTGCATTGAAGGTGCGCGGATGGCCTTCGCCCGCGCAAAAGTGCACTAGGCGAAGATGGATGCCGAGAAGCTGATGACGGAGGGGCCACCGAAGGGCAAGGAGCACCGCCACCCTGAGAAGTATTATGACAGTGTCCTGAAGAGCTCCCGCCTTGTGGCGGAGCAATGTGCTAAGGATGTAATATTTGAGTGAATGTACTCATTTGATCCTGTAATATGAAAACAAGTTCATTTGCGCAATATAACGCTTGTTGATTTAAAATTTTACCTTCTGTGCGGCCGTTTATAAAATCTGAGAGTGGCCAGTCGTCGGCTTCTGCCCCCATGTAACTAGTACCGGGATGTTCGGGATAAATCTAAACACTCTTTATCCAAATTTTTGGTCCTTTAAGGAGGTATTTAGCGCAACGAACAAGGCAATCGGACTATACAGCTTTATCACTCTCACTTAGCCATAGAAGTTCTATAATTTTAAATTTTGGCATAGCCCCTGGTATTCGGAAGGCCAAACTTGGGGCGCTATACACGCCTAAATCGGACAAGGTCGATTCCTCGCCCAAAGCGCAAAAAATCTTTAAGTATTTGAGACCTCTCAAACAGCGACCATCTCTCGCCGCATCATGACAGTCAGTTTTCGGCTTTCTCTACTGAGGTGCTCGTCCGGAAGAACTGGGACACAATCGCAGTAGTTCTCTCTGTGCCACCTTATCCGATGTAGCGGAACGTAAGGCGGAAAAACATGGGAGTCGGGCAAACCCAACTATTGACCCAAGACATGATTCAGAGATGATGCATATAATGCTATAAGTTTGGGGTGCCGCACTATCGAAAGTGTTCGACTTTTCTTGCCGTGTTATGGGGTACACTAAAGCCCCTGGCGAGCTGAACGTACCAATATGTACGGGTGCAATTTGTAATAAATAAATAGTCAAGGAAAAAGATAAAGAAATGTAATAATAAGCTGACACTATACATTATTTTCCATTGTTGTTTGAATGATACGTCAAGGCGTATGTATACAAGTAGTGCGATAAGCAGAATAGGACTATTTGACATGTCTTAACCAAGAGCGAGCTGCGAGTGGGTATGTAAAACAGGCATAGCGATCGTTATCAGAGACCACCCGGGGATTCCCTAGTACGCCAAAGCTCCTTGCCTCATTGGTGTTTCCGTCTCGTGACGGGTCCGATAATCGGGCTATTGGAAGAGCCTCCAGAAAATAGGGGTCTGAAAGAAAGAATAAGGGGAGGGTGTACAGGTCCTGGGGCGGTTGAGCCGCATTGTGGACCGCATTGCAGCCGTGCCTCCGCCTATGCCCATGGTATTTTTAGTGCGTAATTATGTACGCGCGTCACAAATTTCACCGCTTGACTGGGACTAGGACAGAGGCCGAATTGCTAGGCAAGCTCTGCACGTGCCGGACGATCCTCTTGCAGAGTACTTCGGAAATGCTTGGCGATGTACGGGGGCTTTATTGCCGAATTGGAGATCTGCCTAAGAAGGCTGCTCTGTACTTCTACTGCGAGGGCCGTAGTGTGCTCCTTTGTACGGAGGGAGCGCTCTATGTTTCCATTGACTTTTATAACCCCATGAGGTCCGGGCATCTTGAGCTTGAGATAGGCGTAGTGTGGCACCGCATTAAATCGAGCAAATGTGGTTCGTCCTAGTAGTGCATGATAACCACTACGGAAGGGGACGATATCGAAGATTAACTCCTCGCTTCGGAAGTTGTCCGGGGATCCGAAGACCACTTCCAGTGTGATTGAGCCTGTGCAACAGGCCTCTACACCTAGTATGAAACCTTTAAAGGTGGTTTTGGTGGGTTTGATCCTTGAGGGATCGATGCCCATTTTGCACACTGTATCCTGATAGAGCAGGCTCTCAGACATTACCACTTGATGTCTCACACATCATGTGGTGTGAGCTTCGGTTTGCCGTCTTCAATCGCAAGGTCCCCATCTATGGACCGTATCTGTTTCAGTTGATCTCTGTAACTTGGGAGAAGCTCTACCCTCAAGATGACTTTAAGGCCCCTGATTGGATTCGACATGATTCCATCCGGCTCCGTGTCAAACCTCAGTGGGCTAACACCACTTCTCGTGCTGAGGCTGCGGATGCCATGGATGTGGATGCAGATGAGGGTGAGGAGGAGCCAGAAGATGAGGTCAGCTCTGAGGGGTACACCCCTCCCACCTCTGAGCCATCTTGGGCTAAGAGGCTGAAGAACAAGATGAAGACCTTATTCTGCATGCAGGCCAAGGGTCAGTACAGGTCTCATGTTGCCTCCAAGGAGAGTTGCTGCCGGGACAAGAAGATCACGAGGCTGTATGGAGAGGATGTTTTTGGCAGTTCTGAGGATCGCATCACTCCAGAGGTTGAGTGGATGGTGAAACAAGGCTTCAAGTGGACCGATTCCGAGGAGGACGTCGAGGAGACCATTCCTGCTGCTGAGTCTGACGAGGACCGTGCGTCTGACTACTCTGCTTGAGCCACCACTTGTGTGTAGGTGTCCTCTCTGCCTTTTTGGCGTCTCGATGCCAAAGGGGGAGAGAGTGTAGGGATTTGCGAGAGTCTTGTGTTTGCTTTGCTCGTTTTTGTTCCGTTGAACCTTGCTTTGCTTTGGTTTAGTTTGCTCGTGAGACTTGGTCTATCATATGGTGTAAGACATATGCACTCTATTGTACCTTATTACCTTATTGAGCCTATGCTATTTCGTGCTTCTTATGTTTTGCTCATACTTACTATCTTGTTTAGTGTTAGCCTTATTATTGCAAGATATGCTTTGTCTCTAAAATATAGGGGGAGTGGTGATCCTAGTATTCGTGCCGTGCAGTCCAAAGCACTTTACTCCCTAGCACAAATCTAGGGGGAGCTCGTCTATATTCTAGAGATGCGGGGTTTGCTTGTGCTACATTCTTTCCCTTCGTGCAAATCTCGTATTGTCATCAATCCACCAAAAAGGGGGAGATTGTAAGGGCATGTTTATCCCTAAGGTGTTTTGGTGATTGATGACAATGCTTTTGCGTACTAATCGTGTGCCTTGAGTATTTCAGTTGCTTCGTCGTTAGGCACAAGACGGTTTGGTACCTCTCGAAGACTATTGAAGACGGTGGTGTTCTACGTCTCTTTTGGTGGATTTGAGTCGTACGATAGTGATACGTCCATTTTGCATCATGCTTTTATATTGATATTTATTGCATTATGGGCTGTTATTTCACGTTATGTCACAATACTTATGGTTATTCTCTCTTATTTTACAAGGTTTACCATGAAGAGGGGGAATGCGGCAGCTGGAATTCTGGCTGGAAAAGGAGCAAATATTGGAGACCTATTCTGCGCAACTCCAAAAGTCCTGAAACTCCATGGAATATCTTAAAAGAAAATAAAGAAAAATCGTCGCCAAAGATGAAGGCCAAGGGGCCCACACCCTGCTCACGAGGGTGGGGGGCGCGCCCCTCCCCCCTGGGCGCGCCCCCTTACCTCGTGGGCCCCCTGGTGGCTCTCCGACGCCCATCTTCTCCTATATGAAGTCTTTCAATGAGAAAAAAATCCTAAGCAACCTTTCGGGACGAGACTCCGCCGCCACGAGGCGGAACCTTCGTGGAACCAATCTAGGGCTCCAGCAGAGCTGTTCTGCCGGGGACACTTCCCTCCGGGAGGGGGAAATCATCATCATCATCATCACCAACGCTCCTCATCGGGAGAGGGCAATCTCCATCAACATCTTCACCAGCACCATCTCATCTCCAAACCCTAGTTCATCTCTTGTATCCAATTCTTGTCTCCAAGTCCGGGATTGGTGCTAGTAGGTTGCTAGTAGTGTTGATTACTCCTTGTAGTTGATGCTAGTTGGTTTATTTGGTGGAAGATCATATGTTCAGATCCTTTATGCATATTATTACCCCTCTGATTATGAACATGAATATGCTTTGTGAGTAGTTACGTTTGTTCCTGAGGACAAGGGAGAAGTCTTGCTATTAGTAGTCATGTGAATTTGGTATTCGTTTGATATTTTGATAAGATGTATGTTGTCTAACCTCTAGTGGTGTTATGTGAACGTCGACTACATAACACTTCACCATTATTTGGGCCTAGAGGAAGGCATTGGGAAGTAATAAGTAGATGATGGGTTGCTAGAGTGACAGAAGCTTAAACCCTAGTTTATGTGTTGCTTCGTAAGGGGCTGATTTGGATCCACATGTTTCATGTATGGTTAGGTTTACCTTAATACTTTTGTTGTAGTTGCGGATGCTTGCAATAGAGGTTAATCATAAGTGGGATGCTTGTCCAAGTAAGGGCAGTACCCAAGCACCAGTCCACCCACATATCAAATTATCAAAGTACCGAATGTGAATCATATGAGCGTGATGAAAACTAGCTTGACGATATTCTCATGTGTCCTCGAGAGCGCTTTTCCTATTATAAGAGTTTGTTCCGGCTTGTCCTTTGCTACAAAAAGGATTGGGCCACCTTGCTGCACTTTATTTACTTTTGTAACTTGTTGCTCGTTACAATTTATCTTATCACAAAACTATCTGTTATCACTTATTTCAGTACTTGCAGAGAATACCTTGCTGAAAACCGCTTATCATTTCCTTCTGCTCCTCGTTGGGTTCGACACTCTTACTTATCGAAAGGACTATGATAGATCCCCTATACTTGTGGGTCATCAGATAGCCGTTCTATTAAGAGGGGGTCCGCGGTGGAAAGGTTTGGGTGGAATCATCACGTACACGTTTTCTTCTTTTACCCCGCCTTTCCCTTTGCGCTTTGGAGCTTCCTCCGTTATCTCCTTTACTGTGCAAAAAGAAGGATTCCTAAGTGCTGCTATTTGAGGCATGCGGTAGTACTGCTCATAGGAGCGGTAGTACTGCGGGCCCCTGCGGTAGTACCACAAGCCCTCGCGGTAGTACCGTAGGCGCCCATGGTAGTACCGCTCCTATGGAGCTGTAGTACCGTGGCCTCAGGCCAGGCTCAGCCTCTCTTGCGGCTGTAGGGGCGGATGTAATTTTTTACATCCGCGCCCTATGTGGTAGTACCACCCCAGGTGCGCGGTAGTACCATGAGTCCTGGTTCGGCTCAGTAGCACAAGCGGAAGTAGGGGCGGATGTAAATTTTTACATCTGCTCCCTGCGCGGTAGTACCGCAAGCCTGGCGCGGTAGTACCGTGTCGGATTTTTGCACCGTTCGATTTTTAGCGGAAGTAGACACGGATGTATTTTTATTCATCCGTGCCCTTCCTAGCCTAGTCCATCCTGGCCTTGTGGGGGAGCGGTAGTACCGCGTCAATGGCAGTACCGCTCTCAGCCTTGGCGGCTTTGGCCTGGACTAGCCCCTGCCGCTGCAGCGGTAGTACCGCGGCTCATCACGGTAGTACCGTGAGCCCTTGCGGTAGTACCGCTTGTCTGGAGTGGTAGTACCGCAGGTCGCGGGCTTAGTAAGTGGATAACGGTTGTATTTGTCTCTCCACTATATAAGGCGTGTCTTCTTCCTCTACTTGACCACCTCTTCCATCCCCAAGCTCCATTGTTGCTCCAAGCTCCATTTTCTCCTGATCTCTCTCCCTAGCTAATAAAACTTGTTGATTTGCTCGGGATTGGTTGAGAAGGCCCCGATCTACACTTCCACTAAAAGAAATTTGATTTCCCCCACTAATCCCTAGCGGATCTTGTTACTCTTGGGTGTTTGAGCACCCTAGACGGTTGAGGTCACCTCGGAGCCACAATCCATTGTGGTGAAGCTTCGTGGTGTCGTTGGGAGCCTCCAGTTAAGTTGTGGAGATTGCCCCAACCTTGTTTGTAAAGGTTCAATCGCCGCCTTCAAGGGCACCAATAGTGGAATCACGGCATCTCGCATTGTGTGAGGGCGTGAGGAGAATACGGTGGCCCTAGTGGCTTCTTGGGGAGCATTGTGCCTCCACACCGCTCCAATGGAGACGTACTTCCCCTCAAAAGGAAGGAACTTCGGTAACACATCATCGTCTCCACCGGCTCCACTCTTGGTTATCTCGCGCCTTTACTTTTGCAAGCTTATTTGTGTTATATCCCTTGCTTGCTTGTGTGCTTGTTGTTGTTCCATCATATAGGTCGTTCACCTAGTTGCATATCTAGACAACCTACTTTGATGCAAAGTTGAATTTGGTAAAGAAAAGCTAAAAATTGTTAGTTGCCTATTCACCCCCCCTCTAGTCAACTATATCGATCCTTTCAATTGGTATCAGAGCCTCGTCTCTTTATTAAGGACTTTGCCGTCCGAAGAGTATGGTTGACACCGTAGACGGTGGGGAGGAGGAGCACTCCGGTGTGAATCCGATCTCGTCTACGGGTGATGGGGAAACCACGGTGTCCCGTGAGGAATTCAATGTGGCCTTGGACACATTGAAAACCTCCATGACAACCACGGTTGAAAGCATGTTTAATAAATTCTTAGAAGGACTTAAACCACCTACCTCGCCGTTGAAAGTGGGTGATCCCACTAACAAGGTGACGGATGTTAACTCCGACAAGAGGGAAGCTAATAGTGAGAAGGGTCCTTCTACTAGTGGTAGAAATGGCACCGACATCTTTGCCCATGTGGAACCTCCAACTTATGGAGGACCGATTCCCTCTACTCATTAAAATCATGCCGGTCCTCCTCCTAAGATTGTGAAAAATGAGGATTTTGATTCTTGGGTGTATCACTTCAAGCGTCATTTAAATCATGTGAATACTAATCTTTGGAGAATCAATGAAGAAGGTTTCTATCCACATGACCGAAGCAACTTCACCCCTAGAGAAGCAGTGGATAATCAATTCAATGAGAATGCTCTCTTCATCATCCAAGATGCTATCCTCCCTGAAGATCTCCCTCATCTTCGACCCCATGCCATGGCCAAAGATGCATGGCAATGCGTTGTGTCTCTCTATTGGGGAAGTGCAAGCATTCAACGCTCCAACTATGAAGTGGTGTAAGATGAAGCCGATGAGTTTGCAATGAAAGAAGATGAAGAACCTCGTGAGCTCTTTTGAAGAGTGACCAAACTCGCGGTCTCACTCCGAGATCATGGGAGCAAGGACATGGATGACAATTGGATAAAGTGCAAGTTCCTCAAGGCCATGATGCCCTACAACAAGGCCATGTCCTCTGTCATTCGTCAAAGACCGGACTTCCACTCCATGACCTCAAGTGAAGTGTTGGATGAGTTCGTTGCAATGAGCATCTTGGACAAGACCGCCGACAACGCGGTGCTCCGCTCTCAAAGGGCAAAGAAGCCCAACCTTGCCTTGAAGGCCAAGGTTATTGTGGAAGAAGAGGAAGAAGAGGAGGATGAGGAGAGCAACCCTGAAGATACGAAATATGATTATCATGAGCACATGGCTCTTGCTTCAAGACAATTTCGGAGAAGAAGAACTCAAGGCCCAATTTCAACAAGACCAACTCAAGTGGCTTCAAGGGCAAGTAACGAGTAAGAACTTGTTACAACTATGGCAATGTGAGCCATTTCATTGCGGATTGTCCTTGCGAGAAGCGGGAAGACAATGGTGGCAAGCTCATCTGAAAAGACAAAGCCAAGTCCTTCCCCAACAAGAACAACTTCACCAAAAATACTCCTACTCGAGGGTTGGTGGTTCAAGAAGAATACCGTGAGGATGACGATGATGATGAAGATAGTGAAGCAATGGCCATGGCATCCGTTGCCATTGCCACAACTCCCCGGATGTCTCTCTTCGACTCACCCAACGAGAACATCACCGCCAAGTGCCTCATGGCCAAAGCCTCTAACAAGGTAACCCCCAACATCAAAACCACCATCATTACTAATCCCTCTTTGACGGGTTGCATTGATGAACATGAGGGGTCTAATGAGTATGTGAATGAATTTGAGTCCTTTATGAGTAAGCTCAAGGGAAAATCCAAGAAGCACTTTGTTGCTCTCTTGGAACAACTTGGTGAAGCCAATGACATGATCGAGGCTCACGAAGAAACCATCTCTAAGATGGAAGGTCATATTCGTGACTATGCCGATGAGATATCGGATCTCTCTAATTCTCTTGAGGAAGAGTGTGGGCATTGTTTGGCTCTTGAGGAGTCACACAACGATGACCATGCTAAGTCAAATAAAGATCTTGATCATGCTCTTGTTGTGTCTTGTGTGCTAACTTCCGAGAAGGCTAAACTTGGGGTTGATCATGCTAGACTCAAGGAGGAGTTTCATGTACTTGACAAGGCCCACAAGGTCTTGAAGGGTGCTCATGCTAACCTCAAGGAGTCTCATGCTCAACTCCAAGTTAAGCTAACCAAGGAAAAGGCCACCTTTCCTCATATGGTATTAATTGATAATGCATATGCCACTAACCCATGTTGTGAGCATGTCCATCTTGTGGAGGAGAATGCCAAGTTGAAGGATCAACTTGAGAAAGGCCTTGTGACATGCATTCAAGGTGAGAAGAACCTCAACGACCTTTTGAGCAATCAAAAGGAAGTTGTGGCCAAGGAGGGAATTGGGTTCGCACCCAAGTCCAAGAACAAGAAGAAGAACGACAAGACCAAACGACCTCCTCCTCTCAAGCAAACTTTTGTGAAAGAGGGAGAGGGTGCTCCTAAGGAGAAGAATAAAAATGTGAAGGGTGTTGATGTCAAGAAACGCAAAACCACCTCCTCCAACAAAGCCGACGACTTTAACCCTTCTTATGTGTTTGTGTCGTGCTAGTGATGGGCATGTTTATGCTAAATTTGTTGGTTCTCCTTATGAGTACATTGAATGGTCTATTTGGGTTCCTAAGACCCTTGTTACTAACATCAAAGGACCCATTACAAAATGGGTACCTAAAACCAAGCATTGATCTCGTGTAGGTGTTTGCTTCCGGTGGGGTATCATGGTTGCTCGATAGTGGAGCAACGAATCATATGACCGGAAGCAAGGACTTGGTGGTGGACGTGCACAAGATTCCTTCTATTCCCACCAATGTCGAGTGGGGTGATGCCTCGTATTCTAAGGTATTGGGTCTTGGCAAGGTTGTCATTTCTCATGATCTTACGATCGAGAAAGTCATGCTTGTTGAGTCCCTTGCATTCAATCTTCTTTCCGTTCGTCAACTTGCACTCATGGGCTTTGCCACTTTCTTTGATATTGATACCGTGGCCCTCTTGTGGAGCAAGACTCTTAAAGTAGCCTTTGTTGGGCATGTCGAGAATGGTCTTTATGTGATTAACTTTTCGGAGCAACCCACTAAGACCGCGACATGCCTAATGGCTAAGGTTGATGTGGGATGGCTTTGGCATCACCATTTAGCCCACGTCAATATGAGATCTTTGCAAAGTCTCCTCAAGGGGGACCATGTCCATGGACTAACAAATGTTAGTTTTGCCAAAGATCGTGCTTGCAGTGCTTGTATCGAAGGGAAGCTTCATGAAAAGGCTCACCCTCCCACGACTATCATTTACTCGAAGAGACCCTTGGAGCTCCTTCACATGGATCTTTTTGGGCCTCCATCCTTTGATAGTCTTGGAGGTAGAAAGTATTGCTTGGTGATTGTGGATGATTATTCAAGGTACACTTGGGTATTTTTCTTCAAGAGGAAGAGTGAGACTCAACAAACCGTCATCGACTTTGCAAATGAAGCTCAACGTCAACATGATGCAAAGATCTTGACAATAAGAAGTGACAACGGCACCGAGTTCAAGAACTACACCTTGGATGAGTTTCTTAGTGATGAGGGGATCAAGCATCGATATGCTGCACCTTATACCCCTCAACAAAATGGTGTAGCGAAGAGGAAGAACCGGACGTTGATGGATGCGGCAAGGACCATGATGGCGGAGTTCAAGTCTCCATACAACTTTTGGGTCGAAGCCATCAACACAGCATGCCATGCATCCAATCGGCTCTATCTCCGCAAAGGCTTGAACAAGACTCCTTATGAAATACTTACCGGTAACAAGCCCAACCTCAAGTACTTCCGGGTGTTCGGGTGTAAGTGTTTCATTCTCAAAAAAGGTGTTCGTTTGTCTAAATTTGAGGCTAGAGCTTATGAGGGCATATTTGTTGGTTATGCTACAAACTCTCATGCTTACCGTGTCCTCAACAAGTCCACCGGACTCATTGAGGAGACGTGTAACGTGGAGTTTGACGAAAATAATGGCTCCCAAGTGGAGAAAAGTGGTACTTGTGATGTAGGTGATGAAATTCCTCCCCAAGCCATAATAAGAATGGGTGTGGGTCATATCCTACCCATTGAGGAACCCCTTGTGGCCGAAGGAGAAGGACAATGCTCCACTCAAGTGGAGCCATGACCAACACAAGACCCACACGCTTCCAAAGAACAAAGTGAAGGCCCTCAACCTCGTGAACAAGACCAAGGGCAAGATCAACCTCAAGATGGTGGTGAACCACCAAATGACGCCCAAGGCCAAGTTCTCCCTCTCGAGCAAGTTCAAGATCAAGAGCAAGCTCAAGATCTAGAACAAGCTCAAGACGGCGCTCAAGATAATCAAGTTAACCCTCCTCCTTCCACATCCGAGGAGGAATTAGAGCGTCATGCCGCGAAGATTGCTTCCAAGGTCACCACCAAAGGTCATCTCATGGAGAATGTGGTGGGAATCCTAAGAAAGGGGGTAAGCACTCGTAGACAATTAGCAAACTATTGTGAACATCACGCGTTTGTCTCTTGTGTTGAACCCCAAAAGGTCTATGAGGCGCTCGAAGATCCGGATTGGCTCAATGCCATGCATGAAGAACTCAACAACTTCGAGTACAACAAGGTGTGGAGATTGGTGCCAAGGCCGTCAGGGAACCACAACGTCATTGGAACCAAGTGGATATTCAAGAACAAGCAAGATGCTCATGGGAACATCATTCGTAACAAGGCAAGATTGGTAGCACAAGGCTACTCCCAAGTCGAGGGTATCGACTACGGTGAAACCTTTGCTCCCGTTGCTCGCCTTGAATCCACTCGTTTGTTGATTGCTTATGCTTCCCATCACAACTTTAAGTTACAACAAATGGATGTGAAGAGTGCTTTTCTTAATGGTCCTATTAATGAGTTGGTTTATGTCAAGCAACCCCCCGGGTTCGAGGATCCCTACTTCCTGGATCATGTGTATCAACTCGATAAGGCTCTCTATGGCCTTAAGCAAGCCCCACGTGCGTGGTACGACCACCTTACCGAGTTGTTACAAGATCGTGTATTTGAGGTTGGGCAAATCGATCCCACTCTTTTTACTAAGAAGGTCAAAGGGGAGTTGTTTGTTTGCCAACTATATGTTGATGATATTATCTTTGGTTCCCCTAACAAAGTTTTCAATGATGAATTTGCCGCTCTCATGACCTCTAAGTTCAAGATGTCTTCGATGGGAGAGTTGAAGTTCTTCCTTGGTTTCGATATCAAGCAAAGAAGAGAAGGTACCTTCATCAACCAAGCCAAATACACTCAAGACATGCTCAAAAGATTCAAGCTAAGTGATGTCAAGCCGGCTTCTACTCCAATGCCTACCAAGTGCCAAGTTGACATTGATCCCAATGGTAAAGCGGTGGATCAGAAGGTATATCGCTCCATGATTGGCTCCTTGCTTTACCTTTGTGCATCTAGACCGGATATCATGTTCGAGTGTGGGAATATGTGCACGGTTTCAAGCTGCACCGAAAGAAAGTCACTATGTGGCGGTCAAGCGAATCTTTCGATATTTGGCTCATACCCCAAACTTGGGCTTATGGTACCCAAGAGGAGCAAACTTCAAGCTTGAAGGTTTTTCGGATTCCAATTGGGCGGGAGACAAAGTGGATAGGAAGTCCACTTCTGGAGGGTGCCAGTTTCTGGGTTGCTCTTTGGTAAGTTAGTCTTCCAAGAAGCAAAGTTGTGTGTCTCTCTCGTCCACCGAAGCGGAATATGTGGTGGACGGTAGTTGTTGTGCACAATTCCTATGGATGAGGCAAACTTTAAAGGATTACGGTGTCATTTGTGACAAAGTGCCTCTTTGGTGTGACAATGAATGTGCCATCAAGATTTCTCTCAACCCGGTGCAACACTTCAAGACGAAGCATATTGAGATTCGGTATCACTTCATCCGGGATCATATTAGGCGAGGGGAGATCGAGCTCAAGTATGTCAACACTCATGATAACCTTGCAGATATTTTCACGAAGCCCTTGGATGAAGCAAGATTTTGCGAGTTAAGGCATGAGCTAAATATCATTGATTTGAGCAATGTGACTTGAACCCTTGCACATCCCACCACACTCAACTTGTTGTCTAGTTTAGGTGTAGGCATGGACATAGGGGGAGTGTTGTTCTCTCAATGAACTCTTCCTCCCCCCATTATGCATAAATTGATCAACTCTTTCACAATTAACCATTTTTGATGGTACATGTGCTTCAAAGACGAGTTTTGGTCATGGGCCCAAGGATAATTCTTCACGGTGCCATACCAATCAACTCAAACATAGGTGGCTCCGGCCACCGCCCCCTCCTTGGAGAGGTTGTGTCTCGTTTTGGTCTTTGTTGCCTCTTGTGTGGTTGCGGTGTTTCGCTTGTTAGCTCGTTGGTGTGTGTGTTCTCTTGAAGGTTCCGTGCAAAGTTGTTTTTCTCTCGTGCTTGAAACTGCGTTTTCTTGGGTTCACGGTACTATCGTGGTCCGCCACGGTACTACCGCAGGGCACGGTACCACCGCAACCAGCACAGCAGTAATTTTTTACTGTCGTTGGTGGAGCTGTACTACCGCCCACGGCGCGGTACTTGCGCCCGGGCGGTACTACCGCAATGAGTCGCGGTACTACCGTGACGTAGCGAGCGCGTGGGGGTTATGAGCGGGCAGGGGGAGTTCCAACTCCCCCATACCCATTCACTCCTTCTCCCCATGCTGCCTCTCTCTCTCCTGCCCACGAACGGCGCCGGAGACCCTCGCCGGATCTCCCTCTCCGGCTGCTCTCCTCGGATTCCGACCGGTGGGATCGTTCCCCACCACTTCCTCTTTCCATGGACCAAGGTCTTTCCCCAAATCCCTCTCTTTTTGGTTTGTTCTTTTGCTTCTAGGTTTTTGGGGGAGATGCTAGTTGTTCTTGAGATTTTAGGCTAAATCTTTGCAAGAGTAGGATGGAGGAGAGTAGTAATGCGTAGAGTTTATACATAATATGTTGTCCCATGGTAGATTTGATCGGCCGTAGTACCACTTTGTTGTCACGGTAGTTCTCAGATTCAATTGTTGTTTCAGATCTGAAAACGCTCGGTACTACCACACCTCCGGCGCGGTACTACCGCTCTCGCGGTACTACCGTACCTCCAACGCGGTACTACCGTGATTTGGCACGGCAATAATTTTTTAGTTCCGTGTGATCAAGCGGTGCTACAGTTGCTGTCAAATCTATCGTGTGGCAATTATTATGTGCGAATTCTACTTGTTTCACTACTTTGCTGCGTTCTTTGCACCAATCCTTCTCGCGTTTCTTGCGTGCTTGTTTTGTGGTGTGTGGCTCAGGTGCTCATGCTCGCCGGTCCAATCCAAGCCGTGACATGGGCTCCAAGCGCCTACGCAATCAAGACGAAGCTCCTGAGGGCTCCAGTGGCCCCCAATGCAAGACCAAGACCACCGCCACCAAAGACGAGGAACCCGCCATGAGTATGGATGAGATGCCGCTTACTGAGTTCGTCTCTCGTAGGAGGATCAATCCTACGTGAATCCTCATGCCAACCTTCGAGGGAATGAGTTGTTCTGGACCAAGCAGCAGAACCTCATTTATTTGGATGTGATCAAGGCCAAGAGGAATATCTATGTGGATGTGCATTGGATCGACATGCATCATATGAGGGAAGAGAAGCACCGGGCATACTTTGGTGAGGCTCTGGATCTAATGGAGCAGTTTGGCATTGAGCATATCATCTCCTTTCACAAAGACTATGATACGGAGATTGTGGCTCAGTTCTTCGCCTCAGTGTACTTTCATCCTAATGAGGACAGGACGATGACTTGGATGACCAATGGTCGGCGGCTGACGGCTACCTGGAAGGAGTTCATGACTTTGCTTGGTGTTTCGGATGAGGGGCTCGCCACACCCCAAGGTGTTCGTCCTCATGCCAATAACGAGTCTGCCAACAAGAGGAAGTTTCAGCCCTTCCTTGTTGAGAAGAAGCTCTACAGTGGCAAGTCTTCGTGGGTGCTCAACTCTTTCCTTGACATCATGTACCGGATCTTCCGCAACTCTATCTTCCCACGCATTGGGGATAAGGACAAGGTACATGCTTATCTTGTGGACATGTTGCTCCTATGTGAAGAAGCGCGCAACTCTCAGATGTTACCACTTGATGTCTCACACATCATGTGGTGTGAGCTTCGGTTTGCCGTCTTCAACCGCAAGGTCCCCATCTATGGACCGTATCTGTTTCAGTTGATCTCTGCAACTTGGGAGAAGCTCTACCCTTAGGATGACTTTGAGGCCCCTGATTGGATTCGACATGATTCCATCCGGCTCCGTGTCAAGCCTCAGTGGGCTAACACCACTTCTCGTGCTGAGGCTGCGGCTGCCATGGATGTGGATGCAGATGAGGGTGAGGAGGAGCCAACAGATGAGGTCAGCTCTGAGGGGTACACCCCTCCCACCTCCGAGCCATCTTGGGCTAAGAGGCTGAAGAACAAGATGAAGACCTTGTTCTGCATGTAGGCCAAGGGTCAGTACAGGTCTCATGTTGCCTCAAGGGAGAGTCGCCGCCGGGACAAGAAGATCATGAGGCTCTATGGAGAGGACGTTTCTGGCGGTTCTGAGGATCACGTCACTCCAGAGGCTGAGTGGATGGTGAAACAAGGCTTCAAGTGGACCGATTCACAGGAGGACGTCGAGGAGACCATTCCTGCTGCCGAGTCTGACGAGGACCGTGCGTCTGACTATTCCGCTTGAGCCACCACTTATGTGTAGGTGTCCTCTCTGCCTTTTTGGCATCTCGATGCCAAAGGGGGGAGAGTGTAGGTATTTACGAGAGTCTTGTGTTTGCTTTGCTCGTGTTTGTTCCGTTGAACCTTGCTTTGCTTTGGTTTAGTTTGCTCGTGAGACTTGGTCTATCGTATGGTGTAAGACATATGCACTCTATCGTACCATATTACCTTATTGAGCCTATGCTATTTCGTGCTTCTTATGTTTTGCTCATACTTACTATCTTGTTTAGTGTTAGCCTTATTATTGCAAGATATGCTTTGTCTCTAAAATGTAGGGGGAGTGGTGATCCTTGTATTCATGCCGTGCAGTCCAAAGCACTTTACTCCCTAGCACGAATCTAGGGGGAGATCGTTTATATTCTAGAGATGTGGGGTTTGCTTGTGCTACATTCTTTCCCTTCGTGCAAATCCCGTATTGTCATCAACCCACCAAAAAGGGGGAGATTGTAAGGGCATGTTTATCCCTAAGGTGTTTTAGTGATTGATGACAATGCTTTTGCAGATTAATCGTGTGCCTTGAGTATTTCAGTTGCTTCATCGTTAGGCACAAGACGGTTTGGTACCCCTCGAAGACTATTGAAGACGGTGGTGTTCTACGTCTCTTTTGGTGGATTTGAGTCGTAGGATAGCCGTTCTATTAAGAGGTGGTCCGCGGTGGAAAGGTTTGGGTGGAATCATCACGTACACGTTTTCTTACTTTACCCCGCTTTTCCCTTTGCGCTTTGGAGCTTCCTCCGTTATCTCCATTACTGTGCAAAAAGAAGGATTCCTAAGTGCTGCTATTTGAGGCATGCGGTAGTACTGCTCATAGGAGCGGTAGTACCGCAGGCCCCTGCAGTAGTACCGCAAGCCCTCACGGTAGTACCGTAGGCGCCCACGGTAGTACCGCTCCTATGGAGCTGTAGTACCATGGCCTCAGGCCAGGCTCGGCCTCTCTTGCGGCTGTAGGGGCAGATGTAATTTTTTACTTCCGCGCCCTACGCGGTAGTACCGCCCCAGGTGCGCGGTAGTACCATGAGTCCTGGTCCGGCTCAGTAGCACGAGCGGAAGTAGGGGCGGATGTAATTTTTTACATCCGCTCCCTGCGCGGTAGTACCGCAAGCCTGGCGCGGCAGTACTATAGGACCTTCAGAAGAGGTGTCTAGTGGGGGGGGGTGATTAGACACTAAGTACCAAAGTTGCAGATTTTAAGGTTCTTTAAGTTTAAGTGGAGTTTAGGCACAATTTCAACATTCACAACACATATCAAGCAAGCATGCAAAGAGTATATGAGCAGTGGAAAGTAAAGCATGCAACTTGCAAGAAAGTAAAGGGAAGGGTTTAGAGGATTCAAACGCAATTGGAGACACGGATGTTTTTGGCGTGGTTCCGATAGGTGGTGCTATTGTACATCCACGTTGATGGAGACTTCAACTCGCAAAGGGTAACGGCTGCGCGAGTCCACGGAGGGCTCCACCCACGAAGGGTCCACGAAGAAGCAACCTTGTCTATCCCACCATGGCTGTCGCCCACGAAGGACTTGCCTCACTAGCGGTAGATCTTCACGAAGTAGGCGATCTCCTTGCCCTTACAAACTCCTTGGTTCAACTCCACAATCTTGTTGGAGGCTCCCAAGTGACACCTAGCCAATCTAGGAGACACCACTCTCCAAGAAGTAACAAATGGTGCGTTGATGCTGAAATCCTTCCTCTTGTGCTTCAAATGATAGTCTTCCCAACACTCAACTCTCTCTCATAGGTTTTGGATCTAGTGGAAAGAAGATTTGAGTGGAAAGCAACTTGGGGAAGGCTAGAGATCAAGATTCATATGGTAGGAATGGAATATCTTGGTCTCAACACATGAGTAGGTAGTTCTCTCTCAGAAAATGTATGCTGGAAGTGTAGGTTCGTTCTGATGGCTCTCTCCACGAATGAAGAGGAGGTGGAGGGGTATATATAGCCTCCACACAAAATCTAACCGTTACACACAATCTACCAAACTCGGTGGGACCGAATCGTTAAACTCGGTCATACCGGTTTAGCAAATAATGTGACCGTTAGGGTTTTCGGTGGGACCGAAGTGCAACTCGGTGAGACCGATTCGGTTAGGGTTAGGGCATAACGTAATCTCGGTAAGAACGATTACACAAACTCGGTGAGACCGATTTGGTAATAAGCTTTCCAGAGAGTTGGTCAGGCAAACTTGGTGGGACCGATTACTCAAACTCGGTGAGACCAATTTTGGTAATAAGCTTTCCAGAGAGTTTGTATTGTAATCTCGGTAGTACCGATTGCTCAAACTCGGTGAGACCGATTTTGATAATGGACATACACAGAGAGATTACAATCCCATCTCGGTGAGACCGAGATCCCTATCGGTAAGACCGATTTGCTTAGGGTTTGTGGCAGTGGTTATGACTTTTGGAATCGGTGGCGCCGGATAGGAAGAATCGGTGTGACCGATTTTGGCTTTGGGTTTAGGTCATTTGTGGATGTGGGAAAGTAGTTGAGGGTTTTGGAGCATATCACAAAGCACATGAAGCAAGAGGCTCATTAAGCAACACATCATCCTCCTTGATAGTATTGGCTTTTCCTATAAACTCAATGTGATCTTGGACCACTAAAATGTAAAATGAAGAGTCTTGATCTTGAAGCTCGAGCCAATCCTTTGTCCTTAGCATCTTGAAGGAGTTCCCAAATCCTTTACTCCATGCCACTCCATTTTTGAACTCATCTGAAACATGCTAGATAAAGTGTTAGTCCAACAAGAGATATGTTGACATTAATTACCAAAACCACCTAGGGAGCACTTGTGCTTTCAATCTCCCCCTTTTTGGTAATTGATGGCAACATACATCAAAGCTTTAGATAAAGATATAAAGAGTAGCAAGTAAAGCTTTGAAAAGACATGTAACAAACATAGGCTCCCCCTACATGCATGCAATCATGTGAATATGGAATGTAGAAACATGTGAGAGCAAAACATGATAGAGCAGGCAATGTGTTACATGTATCTTGGCCATATGCATCAGAGCAAAGGATGTTGAAGAAAATACCTTCATGCTCATGAGTCCTTCTTGCAAACAATATGTACATCAGCAAGAATTCCTCATACACATGATTGTGACGCATATACTTACCTTGTGGTCTTGAGTTGGCTTAGGATGGGATGAACCTGCGTAAACAAAGTTAGATAACACAGATGCATCTACTAGCCATAGCAAACAAAAGAAACCACGAGAATACCAAGACTGGGATGACATGTAGGTAGTGAGTACTAAGTACCACATGAATTAGACATGTCCCCAAGAGTAAAGGTATGCAATGAATTTAAATGATCTCTTTCCCTTAGATGTCTTGCTCCCCCTGAATAAATGGGATATTGGGAGAAGATAGGGAATAGAAAATCAGAGCTGAAAGATATGAATGATGATCAGAGCTAATGTTCAGAGCTAATGTATGCTAATGCAAATAAGCACAATAGATCATATGAACATGTCTCTCCCCTCAAGAAGACATGTGGACATCTCTCATCTTGAACACCAAGCATCTAGGATCCTTGAGAAATACTTTCTACTTAAGTATCCTCTCCCCTGGAGATCTCTCTCTCTCCTTTTGAGGGTCTCTCCCCTTAGAAGGTCTCTCTCCCCCTTAAGAAGGTGAAGGTGATAAGCTTTGATGCTCTCTCTATCTTCAAATGATAAGCTTTGATGTTCTCTCTCTCCCCCTTCCACATCAATTTCCAAGAAGGATCTTCTGGAATCTGTCGAATGGGTTTGGTCCTTGAGACACAGAACAAAGCAATGATAAAAATGTGATGCTTGTAGAGGACAAGATTCATTGAGTGGAGCTGGATCAGAAGAAACACAGAGTATGTGGCAAATAGTTTTTCCTGTTGTGAAATCGGTGGCACCGAGTGGTGTGTTTCGGTCGTACAGAGAGGATTCGGTTGGGCCGGAAATAACTAATCGGTGAAACTGAGTTCATCGCAGAGAAAACACTTGTCACCTCAGCTCACTAGACTAGTAAGATCTCACAAAGATTTGCAAAGAATTTACTGAAAGATGTGCAATGAAATGGAATGCAGAAAATGCAAAGCAAACAGAAAGAAATCTAGATGAAGTTTTTTTTTGATTGAAAAAGGGGAAACGAATATGCATGAGACAAATGCAAAAACACAGAAAAGAACACAAGAGAACTTCATCTAGAGATGGTCGGCGACAAAGTCACCTATGTTAGAGTATATTGACTTAGGAGTCAAGTGAGATCACTTGATCATAGGTCATACTCATCGTTTAAGCTCAAAATAGGGTTGCCATTTTTCGTTTAAGCATCTTGATGTATTCACATCTTGTCGAGTTGCTTTAGCTCATGACTTGGAGTAAAGCCTCTCTAAGATTGAACAACATACCTTGGTTGGTGGTGTAGTCCATGTAGTTGAACTTGTGTGGGTTGCTCAAGGTTGATGTAGCTCATCAAGAGTTTGGAGCACCACTTGGAATTTTAGTCCATCTTCCTACATGGGTTAGTTCTTGCAAGGAAGAGCACTTGTGTATCCAAGAATGACAATCGCGAAGCTCAACATAGAATTTGTCAAAAGATATGTTTAAGAGGTTTCGTGCTTCCTTGTCTTCATCCACCATCGTGTAGAGACTTGGTGATGTAGAGATTGCTCAAGATATGAGTAGATTACAATCTCATGGAGTTGGATTCCACCAAGTACCTACAAGAGTTAGATAACATGCAAGATACAAATATATCCAAGACATATGATTTTCATCATAAGAGAAATATCAAGGATTAGTCATAAGCTCATGTCTTGCATGTATCCAATGGAGTTTCTACTCCAAGTTCGAAGCATCAATGATGTTCAATTCTCCTCTTAACCTGCAAAACACTTTCTCATCAAGAGGTTTAGTGAATATATCCGCTAATTGCTTTTCGATGCGAACATGCTTAAGATCAATTTCACCCTTAGCAACATGATCTCGAATGAAATGATGGCGAACTTCAATATGCTTAGTTCGAGAATGTTGCACAGGATTATGACCTATTTTGATAGCACTTTCATTGTCACAAAGCAATGGAACATGTCTCACATATATCCCATAATCTTTAAGAGATTGGGTCATCCAAAGTAATTGAGCACAACATGAACCAGCGGCAATATATTCAGCTTCGGCGGTGGATAAGGATACCGAGTTTTGTTTCTTGGAGGACCAAGACACAAGAGATCTACCAAGAAATTGACAAGTACCCGAAGTGGACTTTCTATCAACCTTGTCTCCGGCATAGTCTGAGTCGGAATAGCCAACAAGATCGAAAGAGGCCCTCTTAGGATACCAAATGCCAAAGTTTGGTGTATGGATTAAGTATCTCACTATCCTTTTCACGGCCTTAAGATGACATTCCTTAGGAGCAGCTTGATATCGTGCACACATACACACACTTAGCATGATATCGGGACGGGAAGCACATAGGTATAATAATGAACCGATCATAGAGCGATGAACCTTTTGACCAACCGGTTCACCACCTTTGGTTAAGTCATTATGTCCACTAGTAGGCATGGGTGTAGACATACCTTTGCATTCTTGCATATTGAACTTCCCGAATAAGTCCTTGGTGTACTTGTTGGGGAACGTAGTAATTTCAAAAATTTCCTACGCACACGCAAGATCATGGTGATGCATAGCAACGAGAGGGGAGAGTGTGTCCACGTACCCTCGTAGACCGTAAGCGGAAGCGTTATGACAACGCGGTTGATGTAGTCGTACGTCTTCACGACCCGACCGATCCAAGTACCGAACGTATGGCACCTCCGAGTTCAGCACACGTTCAGCTCGATGACGATCCCCGGACTCCAATCCCGCAAAGTGTCGGGGATGAGTTCTGTCAGCACGACGGCGTGGTGATGATGATGATGTTCTACCGGCGCAGGGCTTTGCCTAAACTCCGCGACGATATGACCGAGGTGGAATATGGTGGAGGGGGGCACCGCACACGGCTAAGGAACAATCACGAAGATCAACTTGTGTGTCATGGGGTGCCCCCCTGCCCCCGTATATAAAGGAGCAAGGGGGAGGGGGCGGCCGGCCAAGGAGGGCGCGCCAAGGAGGAGTCCTACTCCCACCGGGAGTAGGATTCCCCCCCCCCCCCCTTCCAAGTAGTAGGAGTAGGAGTCAAGGAAAGGGGGAAGAGAAGAGAAGGAAGGAGGGGGCGCAGCCCCTCCCCCTAGTCCAATTCGGACTAGGCCTTGGGGGCGCCCAACCTCTCCTCTCTCTTTCCCCTAAAGCCCAATAAGGCCCATATACTCCCCGGCGAATTCCCGTAACTCTCCGGTACTCCGAAAAATACCCGAATCACTCGGAACCTTTCCGAACTCCGAATATAGTCGTCCAATATATCGATCTTTACGTCTCGACCATTTTGAGACTCCTCGTCATGTCCCCGATCTCATCCGGGACTCCGAACTCCTTCGGTACATCAAAACTCATAAACTCATAATATAACTGTCATCGAAACCATAAGCGTGCGGACCCTACGGGTTCGAGAACTATGTAGACATGACCTAGAACTATTCTCGGTCAATAAACAATAGCGGAACCTGGATGCCCATATTGGCTCCTACATATTCTACGAAGATCTTTATCGGTCAAACCGCATAGCAACATACGTTGTTCCCTTTGTCATCGGTATGTTACTTGCCCGAGATTCGATCGTCGGTATCCAATACCTAGTTCAATCTCGTTACCAACAAGTCTCTTTACTCGTTATGTAATGCATCATTCTGTAACTAACTCATTAGCTACATTGCTTGCAAGGCTTATAGTGATGTGCATTACCGAGAGGGCCCAGAGATACCTCTCCGACAATCGGAGTGACAAAACCTAATCTCGAAATACGCCAACCCAACATGTACCTTTGGAGACACCTGTAGTACTCCTTTATAATCACCCAGTTACGTTGTGACGTTTGGTAGCACCCAAAGTGTTCCTTCGGTAAACGGCAGTTGCATAATCTCATAGTTACAGGAACATGTATAAGTCATGAAGAAAGCAATAGCAACATACTAAACGATCAAGTGCTAGGCTAACGGAATGGGTCATGTCAATCACATCATTCTCCTAATGATGTGATCCCATTAATCAAATGACAACACATGTCTATGGTTAGGAAACATAACCATCTTTGATTAATGAGCTAGTCAAGTAGAGGCATACTAGTGACTATATGTTTGTCTATGTATTCACACATGTATCATGTTTCCGGTTAATACAATTCTAGCATGAATAATAAACATTTATCATGATATAAGGAAATAAATAATAACTTTATTATTGCCTCTAGGGCATATTTCCTTCAGTCTCTCACTTGCACTAGAGTCAATAATCTAGTTCACATCACCATGTGATTTAACATCAATATTCATATCTGTATATGATTAACACCCATAGTTCACATCGTCATGTGACCAACACCCAAAGGGTTTACTAGAGTCAATAATCTAGTTCACATCGCTATGTGATTAACACCCAAAAGAGTACTAAGGTGTGATCATGTTTTGCTCGTGAGAGAAGCTTAGTCAACGGTTCTGTCACATTCAGAGCCGCATGTAGTTTGCAAATATTCTATGTCTACAATGCTCTGCACGGAGCTACTCTAGCTAATTGCTCCCACTTTCAGTATGTATCCAGATTGAGACTTAGAGTCATCTGGATTGGTGTGAAAGCTTGCACCGATGTAACTCTTTACGACGGGCTCTTTTATCACCTCCATAATCGGGAAACATTTCCTTAGTCCTCACTAAGGATATTCTTGACCAATGTCCAGTGATCTACTCCTAGATCACTATTGTACTCCCTTGCCAAATAAAGAGCAAGATATACAATAGGTCTGGTACATAGCACATCATACTTTATAGAACCTATGACTAAGGCATAGGGAATGATTTTTCATTCTCTTTCTATTTTCTGCCATGGTCGGGTCTTGAGTCTTACTCAACTTCACACCTTTGCATCATAGGCAAGAACTCCTTCTTTGACTATTCTATTTTGAACTATTTCAAAAATTTATCAAGGTATGTACTCATTGAAAAATCTTATCAAGCGTCTTGATCTATCTATATAGATCTTGACGCTCAATGTGTAAGTAGCTTTACCGAGGTCTTTCATTGAAAAACTTTTATTCAAGTATCCCTTTATGCTATCCAGAAATTCTATATCATTTCCGATCAACAATATGTCATCTACATATAGTATCAGAAATGCTACAGAGCTCCCACTCACTTTCTTGTAAATACAGGCTTCACCGCAAGTCTGTATAATACTATATGCTTTGATCAACTTATCAAAGCGTATATTCCAACTCTGAGATGCCTGCACCAGTCCATTGATGGAACGCTAGATCTTGCACATTTTGTTAGCACCTTTAGGAGTGACACAACCTTCTGGTTGTATCATATACAACTCTTCTTTAATAAAACCTATTAAGGAATGCAGTTTTGACATCCATTTGCCAGATTTCATAAAATGTGGCAATTGCTAACATGATTCAAACAGTTTTAAGCATCGCTACAGTTGAGAAAATCTCATTGTAGTCAACACCTTGAACTTGTCGAAAACCTTTTTGCGACAAGTCGAGCTTTGTAGATAGTGACACTACTATCAGCATCTGTCTTCCTCTTGAAGATCCATTTATACAATATGGCTTGCCGATCATCGGGCAACTCCACCAAAGTCCACACTTTGTTCTCATACATGGATCCCATCTCAGATTTCATGGCCTCAATCCATTTCATGGAATCTGGGCTCATCATCGCTTCCTCATAGTTCGTAGGTTCATCATGGTCTAGTAACATGACTTCCAAAACAAGATTACCGTACCACTCTGGTGCGGACTGTACTTTGGAAGACCTACGAGGTTTTGTAGTAACTTGATCTAAAGTTTCATGATCATCATCATTAGCTTCCTCACTAATTGGTGTAGGAATCACTGGAACTGATTTCTGTGATGAACTACTTTCCAATTCGGGAGAAGGTACAAATTACCTTATCAAGCTCTACTTTCCTCCCACTCACTTCTTTCGAGAGAAACTCCTTCTCTAGAAAGGATCCATTCTTAGCAACGAATGTTTTGCCTTCAGATCTGTGATAGAAGGTGTACCCAACAGTTTCCTTTGGATATTCTATGAAGACGCACTTCTCCGATTTGGGTTCGAGCTTATCAGGTTGAAAACCTTTTCATATAAGCATCGCTACTCCAAACTTTAAGAAACAACAACTTGGGTTTCTTGCTAAACCATAGTTCATATGGTGTCGTCTCAACGGATTTAGATGGTGCCCTTTTAACGTGAATGCAGCTGTCTCTAATGCATAACCCCAAAACAATAATGGTAAGAGACATCATAGATCGCACCATATCCAATAAAGTGCGGTTACGACGTTCGGACACACCATAACGTTGTGGTGTTCCAGGTGGCGTGAGCTGTGAAACTATTCCACATTGTTTTAATTGAAGACCAAACTCGTAACTCAAATATCCGTCTCCGTGATCAGATCGCGGAAATTTTATTTTCTTGTTACGATGATTTTTCCACTTCACTCTGAAATTCTTTGAACCAACTATTTCAGACTTATGTTTCATCAAGTAGATATACCCATATCTGCTCAAATCATCTTGTGAAGGTCAGAAAATAACGATACTTGCCACGAGCATCAACACTCATTGGATCGCATACATCGGTATGTATTATTTCCAATAAGTCAGTAGCTTGTTCCATTGTTCCGAAGAACGGAGTTTTAGTCATCTTGCCCAAAAGGCACGGTTCGCACGCATCAAATGATTCATAACCAAGTGATTCCGAAAATCCATCTTTATGGAGTTTCTTCATGCGCTTTACACCGATATGACCCAAACGGCAGTGCCAAAAATAAGTTGCACTATCATTATTAACTTTGCATCTTTTGGCATCAATATTATGAATATGTGTATCACTACGATCGAGATCCAACAAACTATGTTAATTGGGTGTATGACCATCGAAGGTCTTATTCATGTAAACAGAATAACAATTTATTCTCTAACTTTAAATGAATAACCATATCGCAATAAACATGATCAAATCATATCCATGCTCAACGCAAACGCCAAATAACATTTATTTAGGTTTAACACTAATCCCAAAAGTATAGGGAGTGTGCGATGATGATCATATCAATCTTGGAACCACTTCTAATACACATCGTTACTTCCCCTCAACTAGTCTCTGTTTATTCTGTAACTCCTGTTTCGAGTCACTAATTTTTACCAACCGAACAAGTATCAAATACTCAGGGGCTACTATAAACACTAGTAAGGTACACATCAATAACCTGTATATCAAATATACCCTTGTTCACTCTGCCATCCTTCCTGTTGGGGAATGTAGCAGAAATTCAAAAATTTCCTACGTGTCACCAAGATCTATCTATGGAGAAACCAGCAACGAGGGGAAGGAGAGTGCATCTACATACCCTTGTAGATCGCTAAGCGGAAGCGTTCAAGAGAACGGGGTTGAAGGAGTCGTACTCGTCGTGATCCAAATCACCGGAGATCCTAGTGCCGAACGGACGGCACCTCCGCGTTCAACACACGTACAGCCCGGTGACGTCTCCCATGCCTTGATCCAGCAAGGAGAGAGGGAGAGGTTGAGGAAGACTCCATCCAGCAGCAGCACGACGGCGTGGTGGTGGTGGAGGAGCGTGGCAATCCTGCAGGGCTTCGCCAAGCACCGCGGGAGAGGAGGAGGACTTGGGAGAGGGGGAGGGCTGCGCCAGAACTTCGTGTAGAGCTCCCATGCGCCTCCCCACTATATATAGGGGTGGAGGGGCTGGTTTCTTGCCCTCCAAGTCCATTGGGGCGTTGGCCAAGGTGGGAGGAAAGAAATCCCATCATTTCCTTCCCCACTGATTGTTATCCCCCCTTTTTAGGGATCTTGATCTTATCCCTTCGGGATATGATCTTATTCCTTCTAAGGGGGGATCTTGGTGCTCCTTGACCAGGGGTGTGGGGCCTTGCCCCCACTACCCACGTTCATGTGGGTCCTCCCATGCAGGTGGGCCCCACTCCGGAACCTTCTAGAACCTTCCCGGTACAATACCGAAAAATCCCGAACATTTTCCGGTGGCCAAAATAGGACTTCCCATATATAAATCTTTACCTCCGGACCATTTCGGAACTCCTCGTGATGTCCGGGATCTCATCCGGGACTCCGAACAACATTCGGTAACCACATACAAACTTCCTTTATAACCCTAGCGTCATCGAACCTTAAGTGTGTAGACCCTACGGGTTCGGGAGACATGTAGACATGACCGAGACGTTCTCCGGTCAATAACCAACAGCGGGATCTGGATACCCATGTTGGCTCCCACATGTTCCATGATGATCTCATCGGATGAACCACGATGTCAAGGACTCAGTCGATCCCGTATACAATTCCCTTTGTCTAGCGGTATTATACTTGCCCGAGATTCGATCGTCGGTATACTGATACCTTGTTCAATCTCGTTACCGGCAAGTCTCTTTACTCGTTCCGCAACACATCATCCCGTGATCAACCCTTTGGTCACATTGTGCACATTATGATGATGTCCTACCGAGTGGGCCCAGAGATACCTCTCCGTTTACACGGAGTGACAAATCCCAGTCTCGATCCGTGTCAACCCAACAGACACTTTCGGAGATACCTGTAGTGCACCTTTATAGTCACCCAGTTACGTTGTGACGTTTGATACACCCAAAGCACTCCTACGGTATCCGGGAGTTACACGATCTCATGGTCTAAGGAAGAGATACTTGACATTGGAAAAGCTCTAGCAAACGAACTACACGATCTTTGTGCTATGCTTAGGATTGGGTCTTGTCCATCACATCATTCTCCTAATGATGTGATCCCGTTATCAACGACATCCAATGTCCATAGCCAGGAAACCATGACTATCTGTTGATCACAACGAGCTAGTCAACTAGAGGCTCACTAGGGACATATTGTGGTCTATGTATTCACACGTGTATTATGATTTCCAGATAATACAGTTATAGCATGAATAAAAGACAATTATCATGAACAAGGAAATATAATAATACTTTTTTTATTGCCTCTAGGGCATATTTCCAACAGTCTCCCACTTGCACTAGAGTCAATAATCTAGTTCACATCGCCATGTGATTAACACTCACAGGTCACATCACCATGTGACCAACATCCAAAGAGTTTACTAGTGTCATTAAACTAGTTCACATCATCATGTGATTAAGACTCAATGAGTTCTGGGGTTTGATCATATTTTTCTTGTGAGAGAGGTTTTAGTCAACGGGTCTGCAACTTTCAGATCCGTATGTACTTCGCAAATCTCTAGGTCATTCTGTAAATGCTGCTTCCATGCTCCACTTGGAGCTATTCCAAATGGTTGCTCCACTATACGTATCCGGTTTGCTGCTCAGAGTCACTCGGATAGGTGTTAAAGCTTGCATCGACGTAACCCTTTACGCCGAACTCTTTATCACCTCCATAATCGAGAAACATGTCCTTATTTACTCCAAGGACAATTTTGACCGCTGTCCAATGATCCATTCCTGGATCATTCTTGTACCCCTTGACTGACTCATGGCAAGGCACACTCCCGGTGCGGTACACAGCATAGCATACTATAGAGCGTACCTCTGAAGTATAGAGGACGACCTTCGTCCTTTCTCTCTATTCTGCCGTGGTCGAGCTTTTAAGTCTTAACTTCATACCTTACATCTCAGGCAAGAACTCCTTCTTTGACTGATCCATCTTGAACACCTTCAAGATCATGTCAAGGTACGTGCTCATTTGAAAGTACCAGTAAGCGGTTTTTGATCTATCCTCATAGATCTTGATGCTCAATGTTCAAGCAGCTTATTCCAGGTTTTCTATTGAAAAACACCTTTCAAATAACCCTATATGCTTTCCAGAAATTCTACATCATTTCTGATCAACAATATGTCAACAACATATACTCATCAGAAATTCTATAGTGCTCTCACTCACTTCTTTGTAAATACAAGTTTCTCATAAACTTTTGCATAAACCCAAAATCTTTGATCATCTCATCAAAACGTACATTCCAACTCCGAGATGCTTACTCCAGTCCTTAGAAGGATCACTGGAGCCAGCATACCTTTTAGCATCCTTAGGATCGACAAAAACTTTCGGATTGTATCACATACAACCTTTCCTTACAAAAACTGGTAAGGAAACTCGTTTTGACATCCATGTGCCAGATTTCATAAATGCAGCTAATGCTAACATGATTCCGACGGACTTAAGCATCGCTACGGATGAGAAAATCTCATTGTAGTCAACTCCTTGAACTTGTGAAAAACTCTTCGCCACAAGTCGAGCTTCATAGACGGTGACATTACCGTCCACGTCCGTCTTCTTCTTAAAGATCCATTTATCTCAATGGCTTGCCGATCATCGGGCAAGTCCACCAAACTCCATGCTTTGTTCTGATACATGGATCCTATCTCGGATTTCATGGCTTCTAACCATTTGTCGGAATTTGGGCCCACCATTGCTTCTCCATAGGTCGTAGGTTCATTGTTGTCTAGCAACATGACCTTCAAGACAGGATTACTGTACCACTCTAAAGTAGTACGCATCATTGTCACCCTACGAGGTACGGTAGTGACTTGATCCAAAAACTTCATGATCACTATCATAAGCTTCTACTTCAATTGGTGTAGGAGCCACAGGAACAACTTCCTGTGCCCTGCTACATACTTGTTGAAGTGACGGTTCAATAACCTCATCAAGCCTCCACCATCCTCCCACTCAATTTTTGAGACAAACCTTTCCTTGAGAAAGGACCCGATTCAAGAAACAATCCGTATTGCTTTCGGATCTGAATTAGGAGGTATACCCAACTGTTTTGGGTGTCCTATGAAGATGCATTTTATCCGCTTTGGGTTCGAGCTTATCAACCTGAAACTTTTTCACATAAGCGTCGCAGCACCAAACCTTTAAGAAATGACAGCTTAGGTTTCTTTAAACCATAGTTCATACGGTGTCATCTCAACGGAATTACGTGGTGCCCTATTTAAAGTGAATGTGGTTGTCTCTAAGGCCTAACCCATAAACGATAGTGGTAATTCGATAAGAGACATCATGGTACGCACCATATCCAATAGGGTGCAACTATGATGTTCGGACACACCATCAAACTATGGTGTTCCAGGCGGTATTAATTGTGAAACAATTTCCACAATGTCTTAATTGCGTGCCAAAGCTCGTAACTCAGATACTCATCTCTATGATCATATCATAGACATTTCATCCTCTTGTCACGATGATCTTCAACTTCACTCTGAAATTACTTGAACCATTCAATAATTCAGACTTGTGTTTCATCAACTAAATATACTCTACATCTACTCGAATCATCTGTGAAGTAAGAACATAACGATATTCACTGCATGCCTCAGCACTCATTGGACTGCACACATCAAAATGTGTTACTTCCAACAAGTTGCTATCTTGTTCCATTTTACTGAAAAACGAGGCTTTTTAGTCATCTTGCCCATGTGGTATGATTTGCATATCTCAAGTGATTCAAAATCAAGTGAGTCCAAACGATCCATCTGCATGGAGTTTCTTCATGCGTATACACCAATAGACATGGTTCGCATGTCTCAAACTTTTCAAAATGAGTGAGTCCAAAGATCCATCAACATGGAGCTTCTTCATGCGTTTTACACCAATATGACTTACATGGAAGTGCCACAAGTAAGTGGTACTATCATTACTATCTTATACCTTTTGGCATGAAAATGTGTATCACTACGATCGAGATTCAATAAACCATTCCTTTAGGTGCAAGACCATTGAAGGTATTATTCAAATAAATAGAGTAACCATTATTCTCCTTAAATGAATAACCGTATTGCGATAGACATAATCCAATCATGTCTATGCTCAACGCAAACACCAAATCTCGATGGTAGAGGGAGCGTGCGATGCTTGATCACATCAACCTTGGAAACACTTCCAACACATATCGTCAGCTCACCTTTAGCTAGTCTCCGTTTATTCCGTAGCTTTTATTTCGAGTTACTAACACTTAGCAACCGAACCGGTATCTAATACCCTGGTGCTACTAGGAGTACTAGTAAAGTACACATTAACATAATGTATATCCAATATACTTCTATCGACCTTGCCAGCCTTCTCATCTACCAAGTATCTAGGGTAATTCCGCTCTAGTGACTATTCCCCTTATCACAGAAGCACTTAGTCTCGGGTTTGGGTTCAACCTTGGGTTTCTTCACTAGAGCAGCAGCTGATTTGCCGTTTCATGAAGTATCCCTTCTTGCCCTTGCCCTTCTTGAAACTAGTGGTTTCACCAACCATCAACAATTGATGCTCCTTCTTGATTTCTACTTTTGCGGTGTCAAACATCGCGAATACCTCAAGGATCATCATATCTATCCCTCATATGTTATAGCTCATCACGAAGCTCTAGCAGCTTGGTGGCAATGACTTTGGAGAAACATCACTATCTCATCTGGAAGATCAACTCCCACTCAATTCAAGTGATTGTTGCACTCAGACAATCTGAGCACAAGCTCAACGATTGAGCTTTTCTCCCTTTGTTTGCAGGCTAAGAAAATCATCGGAGGTCTCATACCTCTTGACGTGGGCATGAGCCTGAAATCTCAATTTCAGCCCTCGAAACATCTCATATGTTCCGCGACATTTTGAAAACGTCTTTGGTGCCTCAACTCTAAACCGTTTAACTGAACTATCACGTAGTTATCAAAACGTGTATGTCTGATGTTCGCAACATCCAGAAATGACGTTTGGGGTTCAGCACACTGTGCGGTGCATTAAGGACATAAGCTTTCTACTGTCCGCATAATCGCTATTGTCAACTTTCAACTATATTTTCTCTAGGAACATATCTAAACAGTGGAACTAAAGCGCGAGCTTATGACATAATTTGCAAAGATCTTTTGACTATGTTCAGGATAATTAAGTTCATCTTATGAACTCCCACTCAGATAGACATCCCTCTAGTCATCTAAGTGATTACATGATCCGAGTCAACTAGGTCGTGTCCGATCATCACGTGAGACGGACTAGTCATCATCGGTGAACATCTTCATGTTGATCGTATCCTCCATATGACTCATGCTCGACCTTTCGGTCTTTGTGTTCCGAGGCCATGTCTGTACATGCTAGGCTCGTCAAGTTAACCCTAAGTGTTTTGCATGTGTAAAACTGTCTTACACCCGTTGTATGTGAACGTAAGAATCCATCACACCCGATCATCACGTGGTGCTTAGAAGCGACAAACTTTAGCAACGGTGCACAGTTAGGGGAGAACACTTCTTGAAATTTTTGTAAGGGGTCATCTTATTTACTACCGTCGTTCTAAGTAAACAAGATGCATAAACATATAAACATCACATGCAATCAAATAGTGACATGATATGGCCAATATCATTTTGCTCCTTTTGATCTCCATCTTCGGGGCTCCATGATCATCATCGTCACCGGCATGACACCATGATCTCCATCATCATGATCTCCATCATCGTGTCTCCATGAAGTTGTCTCGCCAACTTATTACTTCTACTACTATGGCTACCGGTTAGCAATAAAGTAACGTAATTACATGGCGTTGTTCAATGACACGCAGGTCATACAATAAATTAAGACAACTCCTATGGCTCCTGCCGGTTGTCATACTCATCGACATGCAAGTCGTGATTCCTATTACAAGAACATGATCAATCTCATACATCACATATCATTCATCACATTCTTCTTGGCCATATCACATCACATAGCATACCCTGCAAAAACAAGTTAGACGTCCTCTAATTGTTGTTGCATGTTTTACGTGGCTGCTATGGGTTTCTAGCAAGAACGTTTCTTACCTACGCAAAACCACAACGTGATATGCCAATTGCTATTTACCCTTCATAAGGACCCTTTTCATCGAATCCGTTCCGACTAAAGTGGGAGAGACTGGCACCCGCTAGCCACCTTATGCACCAAGTGCATGTCAATCGGTGGAACCTATCTCACGTAAGAGTACGTGTAAGGTCGGTCCGGGCCGCTTCATCCCACAATACCGTCGAAACAAGATTGGACTAGTAACGGTAAGCATATTGAACAAAATCAACGCCCACAACTACTTTGTGTTCTACTCGTGCAAAGAATCTACGCAATAGACCTAGCTCATGATGCCACTGTTGGGGAATGTAGCAGAAATTCAAAACTTTCCTACGTGTCACCAAGATCTATCTATGGAGAAACCAGCAACGAGGGGAAGGAGCGTGCATCTACATACCCTTGTAGATCGCTAAGCGGAAGCGTTCAAGAGAAGGGGGTTGAAGGAGTCGTACTCATCGTGATCCAAATCACCGGAGATCCTAGTGCCGAACGGACGGCACCTCCGCGTTCAACACACGTACAGCCCGGTGACGTCTCCCATGCCTTGATCCAGCAAGGAGAGAGGGAGAGGTTGAGGAAGACTCCATCCAGCAGCAGCACGACGGCGTGGTGGTGGTGGAGGAGCGTGGCAATCCTGCAGGGCTTCGCCAAGCACCGCGGGAGAGGAGGAGGACTTGGGAGAGGGGGAGGGCTGCGCCAGAACTTCGTGTAGAGCTCCCATGCGCCTCCCCACTATATATAGGGGTGGAGGGGCTGGTTTCTTGCCCTCCAAGTCCATTGGGGCGTTGGCCAAGGTGGGAGGAAAGAAATCCCATCATTTCCTTCCCCACCGATTGTTATCCCCCCTTTTTAGGGATCTTGATCTTATCCCTTCGGGATATGATCTTATTCCTTCTAAGGGGGGATCTTGGTGCGCCTTGACCAGGGGTATGGGGCCTTGCCCCCACTACCCACGTTCATGTGGGTCCTCCCATGCAGGTGGGCCCCACTCCGGAACCTTCTAGAACCTTCCCGGTACAATACCGAAAAATCCCGAACATTTTCCGGTGGCCAAAATAGGACTTCCCATATATAAATCTTTACCTCCGGACCATTCCGGAACTCCTCGTGACGTCCGGGATCTCATCCGGGACTCCGAACAACATTCGGTAACCACATACAAACTTCCTTTATAACCCTAGCGTCATCGAACCTTAAGTGTGTAGACCCTACGGGTTCGGGAGACATGTAGACATGACCGAGACGTTCTCCGGTCAATAACCAACAGCGGGATCTGGATACCCATGTTGGCTCCCACATGTTCCACGATGATCTCATCGGATGAACCACGATGTCAAGGACTCAGTCGATCCCGTATACAATTCCCTTTGTCTAGCGGTATTATACTTGCCCGAGATTCGATCGTCGGTATACCGATACCTTGTTCAATCTCGTTACCGGCAAGTCTCTTTACTCGTTCCGCAACACATCATCCCGTGATCAACCCCTTGGTCACATTGTGCACATTATGATGATGTCCTACCGAGTGGGCCCAGAGATACCTCTCCGTTTACACGGAGTGACAAATCACAGTCTCGATCCGTGTCAACCCAACAGACACTTTCGGAGATACCTGTAGTGCACCTTTATAGTCACCCAGTTACGTTGTGACGTTTGATACACCCAAAGCACTCCTACGGTATCCGGGAGTTACACGATCTCATGGTCTAAGGAAGAGATACTTGACATTGGAAAAGCTCTAGCAAACGAACTACACGATCTTTGTGCTATGCTTAGGATTGGGTCTTGTCCATCACATCATTCTCCTAATGATGTGATCCCGTTATCAACGACATCCAATGTCCATAGCCAGGAAACCATGACTATCTGTTGATCACAACGAGCTAGTCAACTAGAGGCTCACTAGGGACATATTGTGGTCTATGTATTCACATGTGTATTACGATTTCCAGATAATACAGTTATAGCATGAATAAAAGACAATTATCATGAACAAGGAAATATAATAATACTTTTATTATTGCCTCTAGGGCATATTTCCAACACTTCCCACCAAATATTCAGGGTATTTCCATTTCCAGTGACCATTTCCTTTGCAGTGTAAACACTCAGTTTCAGGCTTTGGTTCAGCTTTGGGATTCTTCGTGGGAGTGACAACTTGCTTGTCATTCTACTTGAAGTTCCCTTTCTTTCCCTTTGCCCTTTTTCTTGAAACTAGTGATCTTGTCAACCATCAACACTTGATGCTCTTTCTTGATTTCTACCTTCATCGATTTCAATATCACGAAGAGCTCGGGAATCGTTTTCGTCATCCCTTGCATACTATAGTTCATCACGAAGTTCTAGTAACTTAGTGATGGTGACTAGAGAATTTTGTCAATCACTATCTTATCTGGAAGATTAACTCCCACTTGATTCAAGCGATTGAAGTACCCAGACAATCTGAGCACATGCTCACTAGTTGAGCGATTCTCCTCCATCTTTTAGCTATAGAAATTGTTGGAGACTTCATATCTCTCAACTCGGGTATTTGCATGAAATATTAACTTCAATTCCGGGAACATCTCATATGGTCCATGACGTTCAAAACGTCTTTGAAGTCCCGATTCTAAGCCGTTAAGCATGGTGCACTAAACTATCAGTAGTCATCATATTGAGCTAGCCAAACATTCATAACGGCTGCATCTGCTCCTGCAATAGGTCTGTCACCTAGCGGTGCATTAAGGACATAATTCTTCTGTGCAGCAATGAGGATAAACCTCAGATCACGGATCCAATCCGCATCATTGCTACTAACATCTTTCAACACAATTTTCTCTAGGAACATATCAAAATAAACATATGAAAGCAACAACGCGAGCTATTGATCTATAACATAATTTGCAAAATACTATCAGGTACTAAGTTCATGATAAATTTAAGTTCAATTAATCATATTACTTAAGAACTCCCACTTAGATAGACATCCCTCTAATCCTCGAAGTGATTACGTGATCCATATCAACTACACCAGGTCCGATCGTCACGTGAGATGGAGTAGTTTCAACGGTGAACATCAATATGTTGATCATATCTACTATATGATTCACGCTCGACCTTTCGGTCTCCGTGTTCCGAGGCCATATCTGTTATATGCTAGGCTCGTCAAGTTTAACCTGAGTATTCCGCGTGTGCAACTGTTTTGCACCCGTTGTATTTGAACGTAGAGCCTATCACACCCGATCATCACGTGGTGTCTCAGCACGAAGAACTTTCGCAACGGTGCATACTCAGGGAGAACACTTCTTGATAATTTTAGTGAGAGATCATCTTAAAATGCTACCGTCAATCAAAGCAAGATAAGATGCATAAAGGATAAACATCACATCCAATCAATATAAGTGATATGATATGGCCATCATCATCCTGTGCTTGTGATCTCCATCTCCGAAGCACCGTCGTGATCACCATCGTCACCGGCGCGACACCTTGATCTCCATCGTAGCATCGTTGTTGCTATGCCATCTATTGCTTCTACGACTATCGCTACCGCTTAGTGATAAAGTAAAGCAATTACAGGGCGTTTGCATTTCATACAATAAAGCGACAACCATATGGCTCCTGCCAGTTGCCGATAACTTCGGTTACAAAACATGATCATCTCATACAATAAAATATAGCATCACGTCTTGACCATATCACATCACAACATGCCCTGCAAAAACAAGTTAGACGTCCGCTACTTTGTTGTTGCAAATTTTTACGTGGCTGCTACGGGCTTAGCAAGAACCGTTCTTACCTACGCATCAAAACCACAACGATAGTTCATCAAGTTAGTGATGTTTTAACCTTTGCAAGGACCGGGCGTAGCCACACTCGGTTCAACTAAAGTGAGAGAGACAGACACCCGCCAGTCACCTTTAAGCACGAGTGCTCGTAACGGTGAAACCAGTCTCGCGTAAGCGTACGCGTAATGTCGGTCCGGGCCGCTTTATCTCACAATACCGCTGAACCAAAGTATGACATGCTGGTAAGCAGTATGACTTGTATCGCCCACAACTCACTTGTGTTCTACTCGTGCATATGACATCTACGCATAAAACCTGTCTCTGATACCACTGTTGGGGAACATAGTAATTTCAAAAATTTCCTACGCACACGCAAGATCATGGTGATGCATAGCAATGAGAGGGGAGAGTGTGTCCACGTACCCTCGTAGACTGTAAGCGGAAGCGTTATGACAACACGGTTGTTGTAGTCGTACATCTTCACGATCCGACCGATCCAAGTACCGAACGTACGGCACCTCCGAGTTCAGCACACGTTCAGCTCGATGACGATCCCCGGACTCTAATCCAGCAAAGTGTCGGGGATGAGTTCCGTCAGCACGACGGCGTGGTGATGATGATGACGTTCTACCGGCGCAGGGCTTCGCCTAAACTCCGCGATGATATGACCGAGGTGGAATATGGTGGAGGGGGGCACCGCACACGGCTAAGGAACGATAACGAAGATCAACTTGTGTGTCATGGGGTGCCCCCCTGCCCCCGTATATAAAGGAGCAAGGGGGAGGGGCGGCCCGCCAAGGAGGGCGCGCCAAGGAGGAGTCCTACTCCCACCGGGAGTAGGATCCCCCCCCCTTCCAAGTAGTAGGAGTAGGAGTCAAGGAAAGGGGGAAGAGAAGAGAAGGAAGGAGGGGGCGCAGCCCCTCCCCCTAGTCCAATTCGGACTAGGCCTTGGGGGGTGCCCAACCACTCCTCTCTCTTTCCCCTAAAGCCCAATAAGGCCCATATACTCCCCGGCGAATTCCCGTAACTCTCCGGTACTCCGAAAAATACCCCAATCATTCGGAACCTTTCCGAACTCCGAATATAGTCGTCCAATATATCGATCTTTACGTCTCGACCATTTCGAGACTCCTCGTCATGTCCCCGATCTCATCCGGGACTCCGAACTCCTTCGGTACATCAAAACTCATAAACTCATAATATAACTGTCATCGAAACCTTAAGCGTGCGGACCCTACGGGTTCGAGAACTATGTAGACATGACTTAGAACTATTCTCGGTCAATAACCAATAGCGAAACCTGGATGCCCATATTGTCTCCTACATATTCTACGATGATTTTTATCGGTCAAACCGCATAGCAACATACGTTGTTCCCTTTGTCATCGGTATGTTACTTGCCCGAGATTCGATCGTCGGTATCCAATACCTAGTTCAATCTCGTTACCGGCAAGTCTCTTTACTCGTTACGTAATGCATCATTCCGTAACTAACTCATTAGCTACATTGCTTGCAAGGCTTATAGTGATGTGCATTACCGAGAGGGCCCAGTGATACTTCTCCGACAATCGGAGTGACAAAACCTAATCTCGAAATACGCCAACCCAACATGTACCTTTGGAGACACCTGTAGTACTCCTTTATAATCACCCAGTTACGTTGTGACGTTTGGTAGCACCCAAAGTGTTCCTCCGGTAAACGGGAGTTGCATAATCTCATAGTTACAGGAACATGTATAAGTCATGAAGAAAGCAATAGCAACATACTAAACGATCAAGTGCTAGGCTAACGGAATGGGTCATGTCAATCACATCATTCTCCTAATGATGTGATCCCATTAATCAAATGACAACACATGTCTATGGTTAGGAAACATAACCATCTTTGATTAATGAGCTAGTCAAGTAGAGGCATACTAGTGACTATATGTCTGTCTATGTATTCACACATGTATCATGTTTCCGGTTAATACAATTCTAGCATTAATAATAAACATTTATCATGATATAAGGAAATAAATAATAACTTTATTATTGCCTCTAGGGCATATTTCCTTCAGTACTTCGTTTGAGAAACAAAGGTACCTTCCTTAGTTTGCTTGATTTGCAACCCAGGGAAGAATTTGAGTTCACTCATCATAGACATCTCAAACTTCTCCGACATTAGCTTCCCAAACTTTTCACTAAAATGAGGGTTAGTTGAACCAAATATGATATCATCAACATAAATTTGGCACACAAATAATTCTCCATTAACCCTTTTAGTAAAAAGAGTAGAATCAATTTTCCCAATTTCAAAGCCTTTTTCAATAAGAAACTTGGTCAAGCATTTATACCAAGCTCTAGGAGCTTGTTTAAGACCATAAAGAGCTTCATGCAGTTTGTAAACATGATTGGGTTTCTTAGGATTGACAAAGCCGGGAGGTTGCTTAACATAAACTTCCTCCTCTATTTCACCATTCAGAAAAGCACTTTTAATGTCCATTTGGTACAAGGTGATATCATGATGATTAGCATAGGCAAGTAAGATGCGAATGGACTCAAGTCTAGCAACGGGGGCGTAAGTCTCACCATAGTCCATACCTTTGACTTGTGTGTAGCCTTGGGCGACGAGACGTGCTTTGTTGCGAACTACTTGTCCATCTTCATCTTGCTTGTTGCGAAACACCCATTTGGTACCGATGACGTTGTGGTTGTTGTCGGGCTTCTCAACCAATGTCCAAACTTGGTTCCTCTCAAAGTTATGTAGCTCTTCATGCATAGCATTTATCCATTCCGGATCTTCCAATGCTTCTTCAACCTTCATAGGTTCAATGCTAGAGATGAAAGAATAGTTTTCACAAAAGTTAGCTAAACGAGTTTTAGAGCGAGTGATTCTCCCGGTTTGAATGTCATTGTAGATTTGCTCGACGGGATGATCTTTAGCAATTCTTGCTCGAACTCGTGAAAGCTTTTGCTTGGGTCTTTGTTGAACATCATCTTCATCTTGTTCTTCTTCTTCTTGGCCTTCTTCATTGTTGGCGTTGTCGTTCTCTTGTCGTGGTGGAGAAGGAGGTTGTTGACGTTCATCTTGATGCACTTCCTCGTTTTCTTCATCTTGGTGTGTCCCACTTGTGGATGCTTCCGTATCAACTCTTGGTTCACCTTGTTGTGAAGTAGAAGCTTCCACTTGGACGGACGAGGTACTCTCCTTCACCTTCGTTGGACGAACCTTGCCAATAGACATGTCTTGAATTGCTTCCGAAGGATCTTTGTCACCTACATCAATTGGCAATCGCTCTACTTGCGAGCCATTAGATTCATCAAACTTCACATCTACCGTCTCTTCAACCTTTCGGGTGAAATTGTTGTAGACACGGTAAGTGTGAGAGTTTGAGCCATAACCGAGTAGGAAACCTTCATGAGATTTAGGAGCAAATTTAGAGCGACGATGCTTATCAAGAATATAGCACTTTGAGCCGAATACTCGAAAGTATCCAACTTGGGGTTTGTTACCAGTGAGGAGCTCGTATGCCGTCTTGCGGAGTAGCTTGTGAAGATACAAGCGATTTGTTGCATGACAAGCTGTCTCAACTGCTTCTGCCCAAAAGTGCTTCGGCGTCTTGTACTCATCAAGCATCGTTCTCGCCATTTCGATGAGCGTCCGGTTCTTCCTCTCAATAACTCCGTTTTGTTGAGGTGTGTACGTAGCCGAGAACTCGTGTGAAATCCCTTCTTCGTCAAGAAAGGTGTCCACATTTGCGTTCTTGAACTCCGTTCCGTTGTCGCTGCGAACCTTCTTGATCTTCACTTCAAATTGATTTTGGGCCTTCCTAGCGAAGTTCTTGAAGATCTTTTGGACCTGCGATTTATCGTCGAGAAAGAACACCCACGTAAATCTTGAAAAATCATCAACTATAACTAGACCAAAAGAATTTCCACCGAGACTCTTGTAAGAGTTGGGACCAAAAAGATCCATGTGAAGTAACTCGAGTGGCCTCCTTGTAGTCATGATGTTCTTCACGGGATGCCTTCCTCCAAGCTGTTTACCTGCCTGACAAGCGCTGCAAAGTCTGTCCTTATCAAATATGACATCATTAACTCCAAGAATATGATTTCCTTTAATAAGCTTGTCAAGGTTTCGCATACCAACATGACCTAGTCGTCTATGCCATAGCCAACCTTTTGAGGATTTAGCAATGAAGCAAGTTTTAGGTTGAGCCTTTTTAGTGAAATCAACAATGTATAGATCACCTCTACGCACACCGGTAAAGACCGTTTTATGATTATCTCGACGAAACACTTGGCAATCAACTTCAGTAAATAAGACATTGAAACCGAAATCAGCAAGTCTAGATACTAAAAGTAAGTTGTATCCAAGAGATTCAACGAGCATGACATTTTGTATGGAGCTATCATGTGATATGGCCACCTTACCGAGGCCAACCACCTTACCCTTTGAGTTGTCACCGAAAGTGACATACTTTCAAGGACTATCGTTGTCAGCAAGCTCACGAAACATGTCTTTATCTCCGGTCATGTGATCGGTACATCCACTATCAAGAACCCATTCCTTTCCTCCGAAGATTTGCCATAAGACCAAAGTGTCTCATTGCATCATCAAGATCGAAGTCACTATCATCATCCTCATCATAGTATCCATGTTCAACATCGTCATGTGGTGGATCAAGTCCTAGAGAGGGTGATTCATTAGAATGAGTTTGACAATGATCTTGCTTATGAATTTTTATGGCTTCGGAAATAATATCACTAATAATACCAACATTTCCTTTGGCACGCATAAGGTTAGTAACCTCAAATAGACGATCACCAAACATAGGATCACTAGTATTCATCTTACTCAAGGCAATAGACTTATGGAGAATTTCATCAAGATTTTTCAAGGAATAATCGGGAAATCGTTCCTCAAGAAATTTCCATATGGTGTAGGCACACTTGAAAGTAGGCAAACATCCAAGCAAGTTTCTAGGCAATCCTTTAATGATAAGTTCGGCAGTTCTAAGATTCCTAATCATGTCAATAGACTCATCATGGGTAGGATGCATAGGATCAACACAAGGTGCACAAGGGCTAGCAATGTACTTGTTAAAATGATATTGATTGAAAATAACAAGCATCTCATTTTTCCACTCATGAAAATACTCTCCATCAAGAATAGGCGCTCTATGTCTAAGACTCCCCAAAGTAGACTCATCCATCTTCCTCCAATGGTGATTAAACCAAAGCAATGGAGACCAATGCTCTGATACCACTTGTAGGACCTTGAGAAGAGGTGTCTAGAGGGGGGATGATTAGACACTAAGTACCAAAGTTGCAGATTTTAAGGTTCTTTAAGTTTAAGTGGAGTTTAGGCACAATTTCAACATTCACAACACATATCAAGCAAGCATGCAAAGAGTATATGAGCAGCGGAAAGTAAAGCATGCAACTTGCAAGAAAGTAAAGGGAAGGGTTTGGAGGATTCAAACGCAATTGGAGACACAGATGTTTTTGGCGTGGTTCCGATAGGTGGTGCTATCGTGCATCCACGTTGATGGAGACTTCAACCCACGAAGGGTAACGGCTACGCAAGTCCACGGAGGGCTCCACCCACGAAGGGTCCACGAAGAAGCAACCTTGTCTATCCCACCATGGTCGTCGCCCACGAAGGACTTGCCTCACTAGCGGTAGATCTTCACGAAGTAGGCGATCTCCTTGCCCTTACAAACTCCTTGGTTCAACTCCACAATCTTGTTGGAGGCTCCCAAGTGACACCTAGCCAATCTAGGAGACACCACTCTCCAAGAAGTAACAAATGGTGCGTTGATGATGAACTCCTTGCTCTTGTGCTTCAAATGATAGTCTCCCCAACACTCAACTCTCTCTCATAGGTTTTGGATCTGGTGGAAAGAAGATTTGAGTGGAAAGCAACTTGGGGAAGGCTAGAGATCAAGATTCATATGGTAGGAATGGAATATCTTGGTCTCAACACATGAGTAGGTAGTTCTCTCTCAGAAAATGTATGCTGGAAGTGTAGGTTCGTTCTGATGTCTCTCTCCATGAATGAAGAGGAGGTGGAGGGGTATATATAGCCTCCACACAAAATCTAACCGTTACAAACAATCTACCAAACTCGGTGGGACCGAATCGTTAAACTCGGTCATACCGATTTAGCAAATAATGTGACCGTTAGGGTTTTCGGTGGGACTGAAGTGCAACTCGGTGAGACCGATTCGGTTAGGGTTAGGGCATAACGTAATCTCGGTAAGACCGATTACACAAACTCGGTGAGACCGGTTTGGTAATAAGCTTTCTAGAGAGTTGGTCAGGCAAACTCGGTGGGACCGATTACTCAAACTCGGTGAGACCGATTTTGGTAATAAGCTTTCCAGAGAGTTTGCATTGTAATCTCGGTAGTACCGATTGCTCAAACTCAGTGAGACCGATTTTGATAATGGACATACACAGAGAGATTACAATCCCATCTCGGTGAGGCCGAGATCCCTATCGCTAAGACCGATTTGCTTAGGGTTTGTGGCAGTGGCTATGACTTTTGGAATCGGTGGCGCCGGATAGGAAGAATCGGTGTGACCGATTTTGGCTTTGGGTTTAGGTCATTTGTGGATGTGGGAAAGTAGTTGAGGGTTTTGGAGCATATCACAAAGCACATGAAGCAAGAGGCTCATTAAGCAACACCTCATCCCCACTTGATAGTATTGGCTTTTCCTATAGACTCAATGTGATCTTGGACCACTAAAATGTAAAATGAAGAGTCTTGATCTTGAAGCTCGAGCCAATCCTTTGTCCTTAGCATCTTGAAGGAGTTCCCAAATCCTGTAGTCCATGCCACTCCATTGTTGAACTCATCTGAAACATGCTAGATAAAATGTTAGTCCAACAAGAGATATGTTGACATTAATTACCAAAACCACCTAGGGAGCACTTGTGCTTTCAAGTACCATGTCGGATTTTTGCACCGTTCGATTTTCAGCGGAAGTAGACACGGATGTATTTTTATTCATGCGTGCCCTTCCCAGCCTAGTCTATCCTGGCCTTGCGGTAGTACCGCAAGGGGGAGCGGTAGTACCGCGTCAGCGGCAGTACCGCTCTCAGCCTTGGCGGCTCTGTCCTCGACTAGCCCCTGCCGCTGCAGCGGTAGTACCGTGGCTCATCACGGTAGTACCGTGAGCCCTTGCGGTAGTACCGCAGGTCGCGGGCTGAGTAAGTGGATAACGGTTGGATTTGTCTCTCCACTATATAAGGGGTGTCTTCTTCCTCTAGTTGACCACCTCTTCCATCCCCAAGCTCCATTGTTGCTCCAAGCTCCATTTTCGCCCGATCTCTCTCCCTAGCCAATCAAACTTGTTGATTTTCTCGGGATTGGTTGAGAAGGCCCCGATCTACACTTCCACCAAGAGAAATTTGATTCCCCCCACTAATCCCTAGCGGATCTTGTTACTCTTGGGTGTTTGAGCACCCTAGACGGTTGAGGGCACCTCGGAGCCATAGTACATTGTGGTGAAGCTTCATGGTGTCGTTGGGAGCCTCCAATTAAGTTGTGGAGATTGCCCCAACCTTGTTTGTAAAGGTTCGGTCGCCGCCTTCAAGGGCACCAATAGTGGAATCACGACATCTCGCATTGTGTGAGGGCGTGAGGAGAATACGGCGGCCCTAGTGGCTTCTTGGGGAGCATTGTGCCTCCACACCGCTCTAACGGAGACGTACTTCCCCTCAAAAGGAAGGAACTTCGGTAACACATCCTCGTCTCCACTGGCTCCACTCTTGGTTATCTCGCGCCTTTACTTTTGCAAGCTTACTTGTGTTATATCCCTTGCTTGCTTGTGTGCTTGTTGTTGTTGCATCATATAGGGTGTTCACCTAGTTGCATATCTAGACAACCTACTTTGATGCAAAGTTGAATTTGGTAAAGAAAAGCTAAAAATTGTTAGTTGCCTATTAACCCCCCCCCCCCTCTAGTCAACTATTTCGATCCTTTCACCTGCGATCGAAAGTGATCGGACAAGAAGACCATGGGTTGAACTTTGGGGCGACTGGCTCCATCGCGTAGACGTCCCTTAGTGCACGCTTCCGTCCCCTCTTGGGAATATGGGTTGCGTATATCATATTTACCGTTTTTACTTGGGGAGGAAATTTCTTCTGTCCTCCTGTGTTCGGCAGCCGGGGCTCCTCGTCGTCATCACTGTGCAGCCCCTTTTCCTTGTTTTCGGTATTCAACTTGCCAGCCTGTTTGAACACCCAACATTCTCTGTTGGTGTGGTTGGCTGGTTTATTGGGGGTGCCGTGGATTTGACATGAGCGATCGAGTATGCGGTCCAGACTGGACGAGCCCGGACTGTTTCTTTTGAATGGCTTTTTCTGCTGACCGGACTTAGAGCCACTGAATCCGGCATTGATGGTCGTGTCTTCGGCGTTATCGCCATTGCTGCGATGCTTGTGTCTGTTGCGTCGGGGCTTGCCGTTGCTATCTCTGGCATCTGAGGTGTCAGGATTTCTTGATGTGCTGTTGCTGCGAGCCAGCCAGCTACCTTCGCCCGCACAAAAGCGGGTCATGAGTGTCATGAGGGCTGCCATGGACTTCAGCTTCTCTTGGCTGAGGTGTCGGGCAAGCCACTCATCACGGATGTTATGCTTAAAGGCCGCTAGGGCTTCGACATCCGGATAGTCGACAATTTGATTCTTTTTAGTTAGGAACCAAGTCCAGAATTTCCTGGCTGACTCTCTGGGATGTTGGGTTATGTGACTTAAATCATCAGCATCCGGTGGTCGCACATAAGTGCCCTGGAAGTTATCCAGGAATGCGTCTTCCAGGTTCTCCCAACTTCCAATGGAGTTTGTCGGCAAACTATTCAGCCAATGCCGAGCCGGTCACTTGAGTTTTAGTGGGAGGTACTTGATGGCGTGTAGATCATCCCCGCGGGCCATGTGAATATGGAGAAGGAAATCATCTATCCATACCGCAGGGTCTGTAGTCCCATCGTAGGACTCGATATTCACGGGCTTAAACCCTTCTAGGAATTCATGCTCCATTACTTCGTCAGTGAAGCATAGGGGGTGTGCGGCGCCTCTATGCCGGGCTACATCACAACGCAGTTCAACTGAGTCTGGTCTGTGGTATTCGGCCCTACCAGATTAGTATTTAGTATATCCGGTGTGGCGGTCATCGTCACGCGTTGGGGCGCACCCCCGTGATCCGTAGATTGATCTTGACTGTCCTGCTTTGTTTTCCAATTCGTCTCGCAGGTCATGCGTGTAGCCCCGGGCCTTCGTGTTTTTGTTTTTGTGGCGACAGGGTGCAGGCTGGTATTCGGGTTGATATGTCGCTTTGTCTCGGCCCGAGGTGGCCGATCAGCCGCATCCTGCGCTGGTAATGTAGGCTCCAATGCCTCCTCCTCGAATTGAGGTAACAACCTGCGCTTTGGGTAATTTTTTGTTGGGCGCTCGAGTCCGTATTCCTCGGCTACCAGGACCTCAGTCCATCTATTAGTTAGCAGATCTTGACCAGCTTGAAGCTGCTGCTGCTTTTTCTTTAGGCTTTTTGCAGTGGCTATAAGCCGGCAGTTGAAGCACTCCTGCTCGACGGGATCCTCGGGCACGATGAATTCTTCGTCGCCGAGGCTCAACTCGTCTTCCGAGAGGGGCATGTAATTGTCATCCTATGAGTCTCCATCCATTGCCTGTTTATCAGGGCTAGCTTGCCCATCCTCCCGTCCGGCTTGCTCGAAGCTTGGCTGGGCGGGATTGTTTTGGTCTTCGGCGTCATCCGGAGTGCTATTGTCTCTTGTGCCGGTATCGCTATTTTTGCTATGGCGGGGCTTAGAGCGGCACCGCTGACGCCGGCGCTTAGATTGCTTCTCAAGGGGATTATCCTCTGTTGCCTCATTGCCATTGCTTTCTTTGGGTGTGTCCACCATATATATATCATATGATGAGGTGGTTGTCCAGCGCCCTGTGTGCGGTGGTTCTTGTTCTTCTCCGGCATCGTCGTGTTGGGGAACGTAGCAGCAATTCAAAATTTTCTACGCATCACCAAGATTAATCTATGGAGAGACTAGAAACGAGAGAGAGGGGAGTGCATCTTCATACCCTTGAAGATCGCGATGCGGAAGCGTTACAAGAACGCAGTTGGTGGAGTCGTACACGCAGCGATTCAGATCGCGGTCGATTCCGATCTAAGCGCCGAACGGACGGCGCCTCCGCGTTCAACACACGTACAGACCGGGGACGTCTCCTCCTTCTTGATCCAGCAAGGGGAGAGGAGAAGTTGAGGGAAAACTCCAGCAGCACGATGGCATGGTGGCGATGGAGCTCGTGGTTCTCCGGCAGGGCTTCGCCAAGCACTATGGAGGAGGAGAAGGTGTTGGAGGAGGGAGGGGGCTGCGCCAGGGAAGAGGTGCGGCTGCCCTCCCACCCCTCCATTATATATAGGGTCAAGGGGAGAGAGGGAGCGCCCTAGGGTTTCCCCTAGGGGGCGGCGGCCAAGCAGATTGGATCTCCCTAGGGAAAATCCTAGGGAGACTTGCCCCCCAAGCCAAGCATGTGGAGGCTTGCCTCCCAAGCCAGGTGGAGGCGCCCCACCTCCCCAAGTAACGTGGGAAAGGGTGTGGGGGGCTCACCACCCCTTAGTGGGCTGGTTTGCCCCTTCCCCTTTGGCCCATGAGGCCCTCCAACACTTGTCGGGGCTCCCGAAACACCTTTCGGTCATGCTGGCCATAGCCTGGTACCCCAAGAACACTTCCGGACTCCAATACCCTTCGTCCAATATATCAATCTTCACCGCCGGACCATTCTAGAACTCCTCGTGACGTTCGGGATCTCATCCGGGACTCTGAACTACCTTCAGTAACCACATACTATTTCCCATAACAACTCTAGCCTCACTGAACCTTAAGTGTGTAGACCCTACGGGTTCGGGAACCATGCAGACATAACCGAGACATCTCTCCGGCCAATAACCAACAGCGGGATCTGGATACCCATGTTGGTTCCCACATGTTCCACGATGATCTCATCGGATGAACCACGATGTCAAGGATTCAAGCAATCCCGTATACAATTCCCTTTGTCAATCGGTACGTTACTTGCCCGAGATTCGATCGTCGGTATCCCAATACCTCGTTCAATCTCGTTTCCGACAAGTCACTTTACTCGTTCCGTAATGCATGATCCCGTGACTAACTACTTAGTCACATTGAGCTCATTATGATGATGCATTACCGAGTGGGCCCAGAGATACCTCTCCGTCATACGGAGTGACAAATCCCAGTCTCGATTCGTGCCAACCCAATAGACACTTTCGGAGATGCCTGTAGTGTACCTTTATAGCCACCCAGTTACGTTGTGATGTTTGGTACACCCAAAGCATTCCTACGATATCCAGGAGTTGCACAATCTCATGGTCTAAGGAAATGATACTTGACATTAGAAAAGCTTTAGCAAACGAACTACACGATCTCTGTGCTACGCTTAGGATTGGGTCTTGTCCATCACATCATTCTCCTAATGATGTGATCCCGCTATCAATGACATCTAATGTCCATGGTCAGGAAACCATGACCACCTGTTGATCAACGAGCTAGTCAACTAGAGGCTCAGTAGGGACATGTTGTGGTCTATGTATTCACACATGTATTACGGTTTCCAGTTAATACAATTATAGCATGAACAATAGACAATTATCATGAACAAGGAAATATAATAATAACTATTTTATTATTGCCTCTAGGGCATATCTTCAACAGTCTCCCACTTGCAATAGAGTTAATAATCTAGTTCACATCATTATGTGATTGTAATGAATCCAACACCCATGGTGTTTGATCATATCTCGCTTGTGAGAGAGGTTTATTAGTCAACGGGTCTGAACCTTTCAGATCTGTGTGTGCTTTACAAATTTCTATGTCATCTTGTAGATGCAGCTACCACGCTCTATTTGGAGCTAATCCAAATAACTGTTCTACTATACGAATCCGGTTTACTACTCAGAATCATCCAGATTAGTGTCAAAGTTTGCATCGGCGTAACCCTTTACGACAAACTCTTTTACCACCTCCATAATCGAGAAAATTCCTTAGTCCACTAGTTACTAAGGATAACCTTGATCATTGTCCTGTGATCCATTCCTGGATCACACTTGTACCCCTTGACTGACTCATGACAAGGAACACTTCATGTGCGGTACACAGCATAGCATACTGTAGAGCCTACGTCTAAAGCATAGGGGATGACCTTCATCCGTTCTCTCTATTCTGCCGTGGTCAGGTCTTGAGTCTTACTCTATACTCACACCTTATAACACAGCCAAGAACTCCTTCTTTGCCAATCTATTTTGAACTCCTTCAAAATCTTGTCACGGTATGTGTTCATTTGAAAGTACTATTAAGTGATTTTGATCTATCCTTATAGATCTTGATGCTCAATGTTCAAGTAGCTTAATCCAGGTTTTCCATTGAAAAACAATTTTCAAATAACCCTATATGCTTTCCAGAAACTCTACATCATTTCTGATCAACAATATGTCAACAACATATACTCATCAGAAATTCTATAGTGCTCCCACTCACTTCTTTGGAAATACAAGTTTCTCATAAACTTTGTATAAACCCAAAATCTTTGATCATCTCATCAAAGCGTATATTCCAACTCCGAGATGCTTACTCCAGTCCTTAGAAGGATTGCTGGAGCTTTGCATACCTATTAGCATCTTTCAGGATTGTCAAAACCTTCTGGTTGTATCACATACAACCTTTCCTCAAGAAAATCGTCGAGGAAACAATGTTTTGACATCCTATCTGCAAGATTTCATAAATAATGCAGTAATTGCTAATATAATTCCAACAGACTCTTAGCATCGCTACGAGTGAGAAAGTCTCATCGTAGTCAACTCCTTGAACTTGTCGGAAAATATCTTAACGACAAGTCGAGCTTTCTTAATGGTGATACTTACCATCATTGTCCGTCTTCCTTTTAAAATCCATCTGCACCCAACAGCCTTACGACCATCAAGTGGTTCTTCCAAAGTCCATACTTTGTTTTCATACATGGATCCTCTCTCGGATATTATGGCCTCGAGCCATTCGTCGGAATTCGGGCCCATCATCACTTCTTCATAGCTCGTAGGTTCATTGTTATCCAGCAACATGACCTCTAAGATAGGATTACGTACCACTCTGAAGTAGTACACATCCTTGTCGACCTACGAGGTTTGGTAGTGACTTGATCTGAAGTTTCATGATCACTATCATCAGCTTCCACTTCAATTGGTGTAGGCGCCATAGGAACGACTTCCTGTGCCCTGCTACACACTAGTTGAAGTGATGGTTCGATAACCTCATCAAGTCTCCACCATCCTCCCACTCAATTCTTTCAAGAGAAATTTTTCCTCGAGAAAGGACCCGATTCTAGAAACAATCACTTTTGCTTCCAGATCTGAAATAGGAGGTATACCCAACTATTTTGGGTGTCCTATGAAGATGCATTATCCGATTTGGGTTCGAGCTTATCAGGCTGAAACCTTTTTCACATAAGCGTCGCATCCCCAAACTTTTAGGAAACGACAGCTTAGGTTTCTCTAAACCATAGTTCATATGGTGTCGTCTCAATGGAATTGCGTGGTGCCCTATTTAAAGTGAATGCGGTTGTCTCTAATGCCTAACCCATAAATGATAGTGGTAATTCGATAAGAGACATCATGGTATGCACCATATCCAATAGGGTGTAGTTATGACGTTCGGACACACCATCACACTATGGTGTTCCAGGCGGTATTAGTTGTGAAACAATTTCCACAATGTCTTAATTGTGTGCCAAACTCATAACTTAGATATTCATCGCTATGATCATATCATGGACATCTTATCCTCTTGTCACGACGATCTTCAACTTCACTCTGAAATTACTTGAACCTTTCAATAATTCAGACTTGTGTTTCTTCAAGTAAATATACTTAGCATCTACTCAAATCATCTGTGAAGCAAGAACATAACGATATCCAGTGCGTGCCTCAGCACTCATTGGACTGCACACATCAAAATGTATTACTTCCAACAAGTTGCTTTCTTGTTCCATCTCACTGAAAACGAGGCCTTTTAGTCATCTTGCCCATGTGGTATGATTTGCATGTCTCAAGTGATTCAAAATCAAGTGAGTCCAAACAATCTATCTGCATGGGGTTTCTTCATGCGTATACACCAATAGACATGGTTCGCATGTCTCAAGCTTTTCAAAAACGAGTGAGTCCAAAGATCCATCAACATGGAGCTTCTTCATGCGTTTTATACCAATATGACTCAAATGGCAGTGCCACAAGTAGGTGGTACTATCATTACTATCTTATATCTTTTGGCATGAACATGTGTAACACTACGATCGAGATTCAATAAACCATTCATTTTAGGTGCAAGACCGTTGAAGGTATTATTCAAATAAACAGAGTAACCATTATTCTCCTTAAATGAATAACCGTATTGTGATAAACATAATCCAATCATGTCTATGCTCAACGCAAACACCAAATAACAATTATTTAGGTTTAACACTAATCTCGATGGTAGAGGGAGCAGGCGATGCTTGATCACATCAACCTTGGAAACACTTCCAACATATATTGCCATCTCACCTTTAGCTAGTCTCCGTTTATTCCATAGCTTTTTATTTCGAGTTACTAACACTTAGCAACCGAACCGGTATCTTAATACCTTGGTGCTACTAGGAGTACTAGTGAAGTACACATTTAATACAATGTATATCCAATATACTTCTGTCAACCTTGCCAGCCTTCTTATCTACCAAGTGTCTAGGGTAGTTCTTCCTCAGTGACCGTTCCCTCATTACAGAAGCACTTAGTCTCGGGTTTGGGTTCAACCCTGGGTTTTTCACTAGAGTAGCAACTGATTTGCCGTTTCATGAAGTATCCCTTCTTGCCCTTGCCCTTCTTGAAACTAGTGGTTTTACTAACCATCAACAATTGATGCTCCTACTCGACTTCTACTTTCGCGGTGTAAAACATCGCGAATTGCTCAAGGATCATCATGTCTATCCCTGATATGTTATAGTTCATCACGAAGCTCTAACAGCTTGGTGGTAGTGACTATGGAGAACCATCACTATCTCATCTGGAAGATTAACTCCCACTCGATTCAAGTGATTGTAGTACCCAGACAATCTGAGCACATGCTCAATGATTGAGATTTTCTCCCTTAGTTTGCAGGTTAAGAGACTTGTCGTGGGTCTCATACCTCTTGACGTGGGCACGAGCCTGAAATCCTAATTTCAGCTCTTGGAACATCTCATATGTTCTGCGACGTTTCAAAAATGTCTTCGGTGCCTTAATTCTAAACTGTTTAACATTACGCACCGAACTATCACGTAGTCATCAAAACGTGTATGTCAGATGTTCGCAACATCCACAAAAGACCCTCGAGGTTCAGCACAACGAGCGGTGCATTAAGGACATAAGCCTTCTCAATGAGGACAATCCTCAGTTTACGGACCTAGTCCGCATAATTTCTACTATCAACTTTCAACTAAATTTTCTCTAGGAACATATCTAAAACAGTAGAACTAAAGCGCAAGTTACGACATAATTTGCAAAGACCTTTTGACTATGTTCATGATAATTAAGTTCATCTAATTATTTAATGAAATCCCACTTAGATAGACATCCCTCTAGTCATGTAAGTGATACATGATCCGAGTCAACTAGGCCGTGTCCGATCATCACGTGAGACGGACTAGTCATCGTCGGTGAACATCTTCATGTTGATCGCATCTGCTATACGACTCATGTTCGACTTTTCGGTCTCTTGTGTTCCGAGGCCATGTCTGTACATGCTAGGCTCGTCAAGTCAACCTAAGTGTTTTGCATGTGTAAATCTGGCTTACACCCGTTGTATGCGAACGTTAGAATCTATCACACCCGATCATCACGTGGTGCTTCGAAACAACGAACCTTCGCAACGGTGCACAGTTAGGGGGAACACTTTCTTGAAATTTTATGAGGGATCATCTTATTTATGCTACCGTCGTTCTAATCAAATAAGATGCAAAAACATGATAAACATCTCATGCAATCAAATAGTGACATGATATGGCCAATATCATTTTGCTCCTTTTGATCTCCATCTTCGGGGCGCCATGATCATCATCGTCACCGGCATGACACCATGATCTCCATCATCGTGTCTTCATGAAGTTGTCTCGCCAACTATTACTTCTACTACTATGGCTAACGGTTTAGCAATAAAGTAAAGTAATTACATGGCGCTATTCAATGACACGCAGGTCATACAATAAATTAAGACAACTCATATGGCTCCTGCCGGTTGTCATACTCATCGACATGCAAGTCGTGATTCCTATTACAAGAACATGATCAATCTCATACATCACATATATATCATTCATCACATCCTTTTGGCCATATCACATCACACGACATATGCTGCAAACAACAAGTTAGACGTCCTCTAATTGTTGTTGCAAGTTTTTTTACGTGGCTGCTATAGGTTTCTAGCAAGAACGTTTCTTACCTACTCCAAAACCACAACGTGATATGCCAATTGCTATTTACCCTTCATAAGGACCCTTTTCATCGAATCCGATCTGACTAAAGTGGGAGAGACAGACACCCGCTAGCCACCTTATGCAACTAGTGCATGTCAGTCGGTGGAACCTGTCTCACGTAAGCATACGTGTAAGGTCGGTCTGGACCGCTTCATCCCACGATGCTGTCGAATCAAGATAAGACTAGTAGTGGCAAGTAAATTGACAAAATAGACGCCCACAACAACTTGTGTTCTACTCGTGCATAGAAACTACGCATAGACCTAGCTCATGATGCCACTGTTGGGGAACGTAGCAGAAATTCAAAATTTTCTACACATCACCAAGATCAATCTATGTAGAGACTAGCAATGAGAGAGAGGGGAGTGCATCTTCATACCCTTGAAGATCGCGATGCGGAAGCGTTACAAGAACACGGTTGGTAGAGTCGTACACGCAGCGATTCAGATTGCGGTCGATTCCGATCTAAGCGCCGAACGGACGGCGCCTCCATGTTCAACACACGTACAGACCGGGGACGTCTCCTCCTTCTTGATCCAGCAAGGGGAGAGGAGAAGTTGAGGGAAAACTCCAGCAGCACGACGGCATGGTGGCGATGGAGCTTGTGGTTCTCCGGCAGGGCTTCGCCAAGCACTACGGAGGAGGAGGAGGTGTTGGAGGAGGGAGGGGGCTGCGCCAGGGGAAGAGGTGCGGCTGCCCTCCCACCCCTCCACTATATATAGGGGCAAGGGGAGAGGGGGAGGCGCCCTAGGGTTTCCCCTAGGGGGTGGCGGCCAAGCAGATTGGATCTCCCTAGGGAAAATCCTAGGCCCCCAAGCCAAGCATGTGGAGGCTTGCCTCCCAAGCCAGGTGGAGGCACCCCACCTCCCCAAGTAACGTGGGAAAGGGTGTGGGGGGCGCACCACCCCTTAGTGGGCTGGTTTGCCCCTTCCCCTTTGGCCCATGAGGCCCTCCAACACTTGCCGGGGCTCCCAAAACACCTTTCGGTCATGGTGGCCATAGCCTGGTACCCCCAGAACACTTCCGGACTCCAATACCCTTCGTCCAATATATCAATCTTCACCGCCGGACCATTACGGAACTCCTCGTGACGTCCGGGATCTCATCCGGGACTCTGAACTACCTTTGGTAACCACATACTATTTCCCATAACAACTCTAGCGTCATCGAACCTTAAGTGTATAGACCCTACGGGTTCGGGAACCATGCAGACATAACCGAGACATCTCTCCGTCCAATAACCAACAGCGGGATCTGGATACCCATGTTAGCTCCCACATGTTCCACGATGATCCATAATCGGATGAACCACGATGTCAAGGATTCAAGCAATCCCGTATACAATTCCCTTTGTCAATCGGTACGTTACTTGCCCGAGATTCGATCGTTGGTATCCCAATACCTCGTTCAATCTCATTACCGACAAGTCACTTTACTTGTTCCGTAATGCATGATCCCGTGACTAACTACTTAGTCACATTGAGCTCATTATGATGATGCATTACCGAGTGGGCCCAGCGATACCTCTTCGTCATACGGAGTGACAAATCGTAGTCTCGATTCGTGCCAACCCAACACACTTTCGAATATGCCTATAGTGTACCTTTATAGCCACCCAGTTACGTTGTGACGTTTGGTACACCCAAAGCATTCCTACGGTATCCGGGAGTTGCACAATCTCATGGTCTAAGGAAATGATACTTGACATTAGAAAAGCTTTAGCAAACGAACTGCACGATCTTTGTGCTACGCTTAGGATTGGGTCTTGTCCATCACATCATTCTCCTAATGATGTGATCCCGCTATTAATGACATCTAATGTCCATGGTCAGGAAACCATGACCATCTATTGATCAACGAGCTAGTCAACTAGAGGCTCACTAGGGACATGTTGTGGTCTATGTATTCACACATGTATTATGGTTTCTAGTTAATACAGTTATAGCATGAACAATAGACAATTATCATGAACAAGGAAATATAATAATAACCATTTTATTATTGCCTCTAGGACATATCTCCAACACTTCGTCCATACCGTCGATGTCTTCGGAGTCAAAATCAAGCATGTCGGTTAAGTCGTCGACAGTGGCTATTAAGTGGGTGGTGGGTGGGGAACGAATTTCTTCGTCGTCCGCTTCCCACTCAAGCCGGACATAGTTTGGCCAGGAGTCTCCTGACAGGGAGAGAGATTTCAACGAGTTTAGCACGTCGCCCAAGGACCGGTGCTGAAAGATATCCGCGGAGGTAAACTTCATGATCGGCGCCCAATCAGGTTCGATGGGCGCGGATATACGCGGTTCGGAGCCTGCGGCCGGAGACGAGTCCGGGAGTCCGACGACACAGACCTCATTGAAGGCAAAGTCTGTGTTCGGCTCTATCGCCACTGTGTGTGCGGCCTCCGTGGCGGGGTCCATCCACCCGTCCTCGGATGGCACGATCTGCTCCAGATTAAGAGCCGGGGCAGCCGCAGGTGTGATCTCCCGAACACCGTCCGATGGCAGATCTAAGTCATGCTCATTGTGACTGTTCGGCGCACCTGTCATGGGCTCGAATACGTCAAAAATCAAGTCTCCGCGGATGTCGGCGGTGTAGTTCAGGCTTCCAAACCTGACCTGATGGCCAGGGGCGTAGCTATCGATTTGCTCCAGATGGCCAAGCGAGTCGGCCCGCAGTGCGAAGCCGCCAAATACGAAGATCTGTCTGGGGAGAAAACCTCACCCTGGATCGCATCGTCGTAGATGATTGAAGGGGCCATAAAGCCTTATGGTGACGACACAGTGAAACTCTCAATGAAAGCACCCATGTCGGTGTCAAAACCGGCGGATCTCGGGTAGGGGGTCCCGAACTGTGCGTCTAAGGCTAATGGTAACAGAAGGTGGGGGACACAATGTTTACCCAGGTTCGGGCCCTCTCTATGCAGGTAATACCCTACTTCCTGCTTGATTGATCTTGATGATATGATTATTACAAGAGTTGATCTACCACGAGATCGTAGAGGCTAAACCCTAGAAGCTAGCCTATGATTATGATTGTTGTTGTCCTACGGACTAAACCCTCCGGTTTATGCAGACACTGAAGGGGGCTAGGGTTACACAGAGTCGGTTACAGAGAAGGAAATCTACATATCCGAATTGCCAAGCTTGCCTTCCACGCAAAGGAGAGTCCCACCCGGACACGGGACGAAGTCTTCAATCTTGTATCTTCATAGTCCAACAGTCCGGCACAAGTACATAGTTCGGCTGTCCGAGGACCCCCTAATCCAGGACTCCCTCAGCAGCGCCGGCTGCCCTAGCGCCGGATCCATGTGTCATTTGGGTTCCCGACGAAAGTAGTCCGAGCGCTGCTGTGCATGCAATGGATTCCCGACGGAAGGAGTCCGAGCGCTGCCGTGCACGGGCCTCATTCCGGGCACGGCAGAGCGCAAGCCGGATGGCCATCTCCTCCTCGGACCGCGTGGGATGAGTTCGGGATCGACAGATCTGGAGGTGAAGGACTCAGATCCGCTGCTCGCCATGCCGGAGACGGCCGGACGACACCGGAGACGAGCTTGGGTAGCAGAGTGAAGTGGAGTGAAGTGACTAGGGTTTGGTCCGGCGAGCGGATGGGGAGAAATATGTGTGGGGTCGTGTGGGTCAGCGTGAGCGGGTCCGAAGTGGCGGGCGTGCGTGAGCATCCCCATATCCGCGAGTGGTGGAGCTACGGCTGGGCCAAACGAGGCCATGGCCCGCCCAGCCGCACAAGATTTCAGTCAAGATTAGTGTACAATCTAGCCATAAGAGCAAAATTTTAATGGTCCTTATTTCAATCTGTTTTGGTCCGTCCACTGATATTCGTCCCATATTTAGGTTGAATATAAGGTGCGCCGGTCAGACCGAGCGTTTTAGGCCGTTTGAGGGGTCCGTCTGTATCAAATTTTTATGACCCGACAGTGACTGGGCGATCTGTCCCGGACGATATAAGACGGGTTTGAGGCGTCCGGGGTACACGCCCTTACTTTTCATTGTTCAATCTTTTTCACATTCATGGATCTATGCGGAAGCAAAGGCTTCCCTCGGCGGAAGCAAAGGCTAACCTTTGCGCAAAGGTAAACGAAGACACGAGCTGGGACACGAGCCGGGATACAGACACGAGTTGGTCATGAGTGGGCATGCTCATCTTCGCAAAACAACGACACGAACCGACCCGCCGCTACGACGAGTCACGACTGAACCCACCCAGCCAAGCGGTCGCTGCTGTGTCAGCAGCCAGCGGGACCCGTCGTCATCTCGGCAAAGCAACTATTCGCAGAGCCACGGCACGTGGACGCCGAGCTGCAGGCCGCTTCGCCCTGCGCTCCAAGCCGCCGACAATGCAGGCCCACCAACCCTGACCGCAACAGGTTGGGCAGCAGCTCGCAATACACTCCGGGCCCCGAGAAGCAGCGAGGCGCACCAAACCCCGCCTCGCACGCGAGCCGCCACCGCCGCCTCCCCCGCCCCGCCGGCGGACCAGACGGCATGGAGTGCCTGAGGCGGGCGAACCCGTTCCGCGCGTGCGCGGGGCTGCGGGTTCTGGGGTACCTCATGCTGGCGCTCGTCGCCGCCATCGTCGCCGCCTCCTACTACGCCGTCGTCGTCTACGCCTGGGGCCCACTGCTCCTACGCGGGGGCAGCGGAGGCTCCGTAGCCGCGGCCGCTCTCGTCCTCGCCGCCTTCCACCTCCTTGTAAACGCCGCCACCCTGTCTCTCTTAGACTCTTACTAACCATCTAATTCCAGTATACCTTGAGGAGTCATGTGGTGCTAGGTAGTGGCCTCTGTTTTTCCTTGATCTCGGCATTTTTATACTCCATCATTAATGTCTTTCGTATTAGCACATGATAGATGCGTATGCTCCAGCATCGTATATTTATCGAACTAATTATATCTGAAGAAATACTGTATATCCTCGAAATTACCTATTGACGGCCCTTTCTTATTGCTGACTTTGTGCATTGAGTAACTCAATATATAAGAACATCCCAGATGCTATGGTTATACTCTTATTCAACTATTTTTTTCATGCTTCAAGCTATTGATAGATATATTTTGGTCAAACAAGTCAGTAGCATATAGATCGAACCATGTTTGACGATAATAGCTAGACATGATATTTTGAGCCGCTGTTCTTGTTATTCACCAAACTGTATTTACTACTCCCTCCATTTCTAAATATAAGCCTTTTTAGAGATTTCAATACGGACTACATACGGATGTACATAGTCATATTTTAGAGAGTAGATACACTCATTTTGCTCCGTATGTAGTCTGTATTGGAATCTCTAAAAGGCTTATATTTAGGAATGGAGGGAGTAGCTTTTAGATTTTCGGTTCGAAATATTGAGCATGACAAAGGATGTGTTGGTTTCTTACAATTAGACTAAATTATTCACCATAAGTGCCTTACATTACTTGCTATCATGGAATTCTCTTTTCTTTAAATGAGAAAATCAGGCCATGATTGTGTTTGTTTCTGTTTTGTTTAAATTTCTTCAGGGTTCTTGTTTCTTCTGCAGCTTATAATGATGCTATGGTGCTACTTTATGGTTGTTTTTACGAATCCTGGAGCTGTACCTGAAAACTGGAGACATGCTGCTGAAGAGGATGGTATGCATGCAAACAACAGTAGCACCATATCAAATAATGTTGCTACAGATTGTGTGAATCCTCCATCCACTTCAGAGGAGCAAGGACATGCGCCTAGATATTGCTCTCGTTGTCAAAATGGAAAACCTCCACGTTGCCATCATTGTTCTGTCTGTAAGTCAGCCTTCTTCATTGTGTCAATTAATTTATAGTATGCCATTGTTTCAAACCAACCTTCATACTTCAGGAAAAATGATTTTTGTCATCCAATATAAATTGGTTGGTTATGATGCGAATGATCTTGCAAGTGCTGGATTATGGTCACTGAACTGGATTGAATGTCGCTTTAGTACCGATGTTACTTTCAATGAATAACGGTCAGTTTGCGGTTGCTGAACTGTATTCCGCCGAACTTAATTTATAATCTGCTATGGAAAAATAATCACGTAAGTAGGGATAAATTGATTGAAACAAAAGTTATAATAGACAAAAGCTGGAAAGATAAGGTGGAATATCATTAATCCACTGCAATTCCAAAAGCAGCCCACGAAAGGGTGATCTGTAAAGCAGCTTGTGTGCTTTTCTTTTATAGTTAGTTTGTTACCGATAAATGCATGAAAGTCATCTATCCCTTCTATTACATTCTTATTTTGACCTGTGTATTTGACTATGTAGGTGACAGATGCGTGCTGAAAATGGATCATCACTGTGTTTGGGTAGTAAATTGTGTTGGAGCAAGGAATTACAAGTATTTTCTCCTTTTCCTGGTAGGATTGGAACACTCATTGGGAAATTGATTATTGAAACACTTATTGGAAAATTAATCTCGGATAGTGCATAATGGTTTTCTGAGAGCGCATTTTCATATAACTTCAGCAAGATTTTAAGTTGCTGTTCGGTTAGGATTGGGTGTAGTGAAAATATTTTGTATTAGTAAGCTATAGTCTCTTATACCTGTCCTGGACTTGTATGAAAACCATGCTAGAGTGATTTTGCAGACATGTATTTTTGTTGTGGGATATACTAGTTCTGTCGTGCCATAGCGAAACAAGATTTTAGACTTTTTTTGGGCCCTAAATCTACCTTAAGAAATCTTATTTTGATGAGAACCTGATGTCCAAACAGGCAAACTAGGCCTTGCGGGTTGTTTGGATCTTGGCTGTAAGCAAAATTGGTTGAACTATTTTATGGGCTAACCACCTGACCTTTTTGGCCTAGGTCATGCTTATATGAAACTGCCAATTGCTAGTTTTTCTAAAAAAACACTTCAAAATAGCAGAATAACTAAAAATGATGCTCTCCAATCAGATTTTCACCAAATACTATCGTAATGTAACACAAAATTATAAATCAGTATTGCTAAAACTTCTCAGAGAGTTGATGCAATTGGCTTGTTATCATTTTGTAGCCACATATTTGTGTTTTTTCTAGTATCTTAGAATATGTGGTTTGAAGGGGAGCCTTGGCGCAGTGGTAAAGCTGCTGCCTTGTGACCATGAGGTCACGGGTTCAAGTCCTGGAAACAGCCTCTTACAGAAATGTAGGGAAAGGCTGCGTACTATAGACCCAAAGTGGTCGGACCCTTCCCCGGACCCTGCGCAAGCGGGAGCTACATGCACCGGGCTGCCCTTAGAATATGTGGTTTGCCTTTTCAGGTTCATTCAACAAATTTATGCCACCTATTGGCTTGATATCATGTTGTAGGCTTTTAGCCCCATATTTGTGTGTTGTTTCCTCGATGACAATAAGCACTTCCATATTTTGTTGTGATATTATCTGATAGGTTCATGCACACATTATACCAGAATTTGCATGTTTAGGATTGTCGGACTTGCTCATCTTTATTTGTTTTTCAAATTGTAGGTAGCAAGAAAGACATGGAAGTATACATTGATTTTAAAAACAGAAAGACATGGAAAAGCTTTAACGAAAACCTTTAACGTTGTCTTGTGTTATACTAAGTGCTAACTTACCAAATCTGACGACCGTTGTACTCTGTTCTCCGCGCTGGGACTCTGGCTGGCTTCAGCCACATATAAGTGTTGGGCATAAGCATAACGAGCCTTACGACTCATAAGGGCACAAACAAACTACAACACAAGTTACTTATAATTATGTTTCCTGTCAATTGTCGACACTTCCTATAAATTATGTTCCCAACCTGCTTCTTTAGCTTCCGTTCTACTTATTACTTTTAAAGTGCACTATCTTTGCATTATAGGTGTATACTTTCCTCGAGACTGTGCTGGATACATTGGTGCTACTTCCAAGCTTTATTATCTTCTTTCATGATGGAAGTAGGCGCCCCAGTTCAGCCGGTGATATTGCCATTCTATTTCTTGCTTTCGGTAAGCCTCTTCCGTTCAAACTTATCTTAAAGGTTTGTGGTTGAACTTACCCTGCTCCTATGGTTTTACCGCAGTTCTAAATTTGGCGTTTGCGCTGAGCCTCCTTTGCTTCATATGCATGCACACGTCTCTTGTTGCCAGTAATACGACTTCTATCGAGGTAAAGGATTTGTAATGTGAATACTTTTGGTTTCCTGTTTGCCACTGTTCATAAGTACACAATTCCTTGATTGAACTGTTAAACTTCGTTTTGCAATTATTTGGAGTTACTGGTTGATCTTCAGGTCGTGTAACCAACTGACATCACACACCTGTTAAAATAATATCATGTAGCTCATTATATTGGTACTTGATAACCTAGTATTTCATGACCTTCATTTTGTAGTTAAACTCACTGGTAATACAACAGTACAAGAACAATCTAGGTTTCAGCTTGAATTTCTTTGCAAGAATAACGAGATTTTGGTTGTATAGTGACTTGCTGCTGCTGGCATGCCCAAATGATATGTTTTTTTTTGTACTGGTTAAACTAATTCCAGGTATACGAGCGAAAGAAAACATGCTCATGGGAGTATGACCTAGGATGGAGAAAAAACTTGGAGCAGGTATTTTACCTGCATTCCTGTTCATCCGATCTCCTTAATTCCATACGAACTTTCTGAAATATTGTGTACTGCAGGTATTTGGCACCAACAAGTTGCTCTGGTTTCTTCCTATGTACTGTACCGAGGATCTGCAAAACATTCCTACAATTCAAGGCCTTGAATTCCCTACTCGTTCTGATGCAGTGCTGTAATTGCGATTTGGTTGGGAGTATATTCTTGTTATACCATGCGGCCATCTCACTTGTAGATTAAACCGTCTTATTTCTGTACAGAATCATTATTTTTCTGTACAAAGCTACTTCATCCGTCCGAATTTAGGGCAACTCCAATCCGCGTCACCAATCACCCGCAAATGTATTGACTGGACAGTCTAGGCATTTGAAATTGATACATGGGGCGGTAACATTTCACTATGATAACCTAGATTCATGGATTACAAAAAAGAGCTCCTCCGACTGCGGGACCTTTCGGACGACAAGGCGTGCAAAGAGGGATATGAGAGCACAAGATAATTAAATCCCTCAGAGCAACATAAATAGCTCATGTAGTTTGCGAACAACGCTTCATCTCCCATCAAATAGAACTGTCACCAAGGACTCACCAGATCCGCTGCAAATGCCCGCCGCCAGTGGAGGGCACGGCGTGATGTATGACTCGAACCCTTCGCTCTGCATCAAGGCCATCTCGTTGTAGCTCATGAAGGTCGGAGTCAAATGAGGGGCGATTTGGTCACCGTCCAGGTATTGCATGACCTTTCGCATGCTAGGCCTTGTGTTGGGCAATGGGTGCGCGCACAACAAACCTAGTCTGAGTACGATACTAACCTCTTCCATGTTGAATTTCCCCTCAAGCCGGGAATCCACCGTATCGATGATTGAGCCATTGCGGTGGTGCTCAAGCACCCAGTCGACCAACACCACCGGGTTATTATGCTCGTCACTCCCGATTGGCCTGCGTCCACAGACGACCTCTAGGAGAAACACACCAAATGCAAATACATCAGTTGTGGGTGTTGCCTTCCCCGTGCGCATAAGTTCTGGCGCGAGGTATCCCATGGTACCAACGACATGTGTTGTTTGAGCATCTGTACCATGGTCGTATAACCTTGCCAGACCAAAGTCACCGAGCCGGCCGTTCATCTCCCTATCCAGCAGCACATTGCTTGCTTTTATATCTCGGTGGATGACGACTTGCTCCCAATCCTCGTGTAAATACAATAAGCTTGATGCGATACCTTTGACAATCCAGTACCTTTGAGGCCAACATAGAGCTGGCCCATTCTTATTGTGCAGGTACTTGTCAAGGCTGCCATTTGCCATGTAGTCATACACTAATAGAAGTTCACCATTGCGCCGGCAATAGCCTAGCAGCTGTGCGAGATTTCGATGCCGGAGACGACCAATGCTCACCACTTCGGCAATGAATTCCCGTATTCCTTGCCTTGAGTCATGTGACACTCTCTTGACGGCGATCTCCAAATTAGATACAGGAAGTACCCCTTTGTATACTTTTCCAAACCCTCCAACACCGAGTACATTTCTGTTCTTGAACCCGTCGGTGGCATGGAACAAGTCTTTGTATGCGAATCGGTGTGGGCCGAAATCTTCCTCCCAATCTTCGCGCACCTCTGCAAACCGACGCCGGCGCCACACAATGAACGCTACAGCCAACACCGCAGCGATGAGCAACATGATGGCTAATGGTAGGGCGATGTACAAGATCTTGGACGGAGGTTTGGGACCCACATGCGGCAGGCTGGGCAGCTTAGAGAAGTCGAGCGGCGGAGCAGGTCCGTCGAAGCTGAAGCTCCATCCAAGGACGTAGTGGTGCGTGGACACCACACCCGACGACGATGAGAAGCCAGCATACATCGTGTCCGCCACGATAGTGGAGAGGTCAATGGCTTCAGAGAGCAAAGGATTCTTGGGCTTCGTAGCTTGCACGGGAGCTAATGTCACATTGAGTCGCCTGCCCTGGCCGTCGAAGTCCACCCACACCTGCATTGGCCTGCGGCTATTCAGCATCAGGTCTCGGAAGGCCATGTCTTCGTCGTCGGCGTAGTAGCCGGCGGGCTTGGCCTGCCGGGAGATGAGGCTGTTGACGTTGATGCCGACGTGATTGCTGTTGATGTCGCTCAGCTCGGGGTTCCGGATGGTGTCGAGCTCCACCGCCAAGATGTGGTCGCTCGCGGTGCCGTTGGTTGCGTTGAGGAGGCCTAGGTACTGTCCGCCGTTGGCCGACGAGAGGTCCGAGGTTGGGGCGACCACGAAGGCGAGGCCCTGATCGCTCAGGCCATCGACGACGGACACGATGGCGAACACGAAGGTTGCGGAGAAGGAGCGCGCCACGGCAGTGGAGCTCGCCGTCGTGTTGAGGAAGCGGAGCGGGGCTGGGTGGAAGGCGTGGCCTTTTTGCTGGGAAGTGAAGTTGGTGAGAGCGAGGAGGCCGTTGGGCATGACGGCTGCGAGACCGTCTAGGGTAAGGTTCGCCGTCGCGAAGCCCTGGTAGGCGAACTGGCCGGCGTCACCCGACGAGGCCAACAACACTCCGTTCAGGCTCAACAACAAGATCAGAGGAAGAGTCGGCATGGTTTCTCGCCAAAGTTTTGCTTTCTCGTTTTCTTTTGAGCCAACTGAGGTCTACGTACTCAATTGGTAAAATTTATAACCACGATTGTTACATTTTTTGACGGCGTGGAGAATGGTGTTGTGGGTGAGATCTCAGGATTGAGGCCCACCGCACACTAGGATAAGTCAGAGAGAGAAGGACGTGTCCGGCAGTCGTAGAGGAGGACCGAGGCGCGCCGCACACTGGGCTAGAAGTCAGACAGAGAGAAGGGCGTCGGAGGGGGTCGACGTCGTGGTTGCAGCGAGTGCATCCAACAGACTGTTTTTCCATCTAAGAGAAGGTAACACAAGTGGAACACAAGTCTGCTGCTTTTATGGATAGAATGGACCGGAGACAATTCTCACGCTTCCAGTGACAACTCTCACCTTATATTAAGGCTCTGTTCGGCAACCCGCCAGCTCCTAAAAATACGAGGAGCTGCGGAGTCGAGGGACTACAGCTCCATCCTTTTTAACTACAGCTCCGCCAGCTCCCGGAGCGGAGTGGAGGGGCTCCGAACGGGGCGTAAGTACGAGTAAAATCTTCTGAAATCACCGCAAAGGACCGTGATCTGTGGCGCCGCGAAGGTGGAGTTCGTCATCGTGGATATTTTCGGAAGCGGCCGGAGTGCTTCTCGCAACTGCAAGCGGTCATAGGTGTGAGCTGGGCAAGACGCAAGAGCGTGTCACGCGGGGTGAGAGCGTTTGTCACTGCATATGGTAGAAAAGAGCCATGTCTGAGTGAGACCTCTTTTACTTTTCTATGGAAAAATATGGACTTCCCGGGCTCTTTTCACTATGATTTGAGAAGAAGATTCGTAGTTGTGAGTTGTGACTTCTAACAGTGATACGGAGTACATTTCTACCCCATGAAGCCATTTTACGACGACTAGTAGTTGTCTCATGTGTCTGATTCCTGGTTCCGATTTTCTCTCATCTTCCCTCGTTATCTAAGATTTACTTTCTGGGTATTCTAGTTCTGCACCAATTCGTCCACTGTGAGCTTGGTCAAAGCCCTATAATTTCAGCAAAACCATCAACGTCTTATGACCCAGACATCTTGTTTTATACTGGAGGATTTAACTCAGGCTCGGTGATAAAAGTAGGGGACTGAAACTGACTATTTCCTTGGTTAAAAAATGCAGGGATTATATATTTTTTTGGACGAAAGGCCATGAATTTCCATTAAAGAAAGAGAACCACTACAGTTTACAAACCAAGAGCAACAGAAACTCAAAAGGAAACCTCATGGATAAGAGGAAGAAAACTAAAGCCTGCAACAATCAGGCAAAGCTATTTCTGAACCGACTGCACGCAGGCAGCTCAAACCAGCGTCACACTTGCACAAGATCACCACAAAGTTCAAACCATCAACTAAAACAAGTTCCCAAAACAAACCACAGCACTTTAGATCAAGCAAGGCAGAAACTCTATCAGTGGCAAATTCTCCTGGCCAAGGGATGGTCTCCACAGCATTTTATTTCAGATCTAACGTTAGATGAAAGTAGTCCTATATACATGATGAATAAAATTTTGATTTCCTCAGAAAAAAAACTATGCTACTTAGCAGTATCTATTAGGACAACACTGGTTGTGCTTGAGATGAAGACTGCACGCAAGAACAAAAAAAAAAATCTTATTGTTTTGACGGAAAATATGTAGAAGTACTCGTGTATTTAGAACTTCTGGGAGTACTGATTTTATCATCCATTTGATTTCCTATTGTAAGGTGACGGATGGAGATATGATCCTAAAAAACAGATAGCACTTGTTTGGCAACATTGATGTGTTTATATAATCCTGAAATTCAGTCATAAGAAAGATAAACCACAAGAGCATACATTTCTAGTAAAATGAGTACACCATAGATACATCGGAACTTCCATAGTCAATTACACAGTTCCACTTTTTTTTAACTCAGTGCAAGAACCTCATCACCTTCCTCCCGAGAGATCAGAAATGGCACCTACGCTCGCTGATGAAGCGTATGGCATCAGGTTCTGGTTGAACTCCTCATTGTACATTCGCTCCAGCATGCTGAAGCTGAGGTACGCCGGTGACAAGTCTGGGAGGAGCATGTCACCGTCGAGGTACTGCATGACTTGTCGCATGGTTGGCCTCGCGGTGGGCAATGGGTGTGAGCAGAGCAGTGCTAGTTTCAGCACCAGTGAGACTTTTTTTTCGAAAAGGGGGACTCCCCGGCCTCTGCATGAGAAAGATGCATACGGCCATATTTATAAATAAATAAATAAGTCCAACAGGGTCTTGCAGTCTGCTCCAAAATGAGAAGCTGGTTCACAAAGAGCAACAAAAGCAAATAAGGCCCAAAAGCCACAACCGGCTGGCATAAGATAGATAGGTAAACTAGTCGCCTATCCAATTACATGACCGCCATCCAAACCGATTGAAGATATCCCGCGCTACCATCTCCCACCGGAGAGATCCAGTAACCAAACGCTCCCTGGCCTCCGTCGGAGTGAGTAAGGACCACATACGGATTAGCGCAGTAGCATGGAATAAAACCTGCAAAAAATGAATAGTTGTTGTTCTGTTAAAAGCTAAATCATTTCTGCAGTTCCAAATTGCCCATAACAACGGACACGCTCCTAAGCGAATTTGTCTAGCTGTTTCGGACTCTATCTCAACAAGCCATGTTCCAAATAACGACCTGACCGAATTCGGAGGAGAAATGTTAAAGGCAACTTGCACCGAGCGCCATAAGACCTTCGCCAACGGGCAATCAAAGAACAGGTGCTTGATATTTTCATCCCGATCACAGAAACTACACCTAGTAGATCCTGTCCAGTTTCGCTTAACCAAATTATCTTTCGTTAAGATGACTTGTTTATGTACAAACCACATAAACACTTTGATTTTCAGAGGAACCTTAACTTTCCAAACATGTTTGGAACCAGGAATCACACTAGAATTGATGACATCAATATACATCGACTTGACTGTGAATTCCCCAGATCTAGTAAGCTTCCAACACAACTGATCGGGCTAATGCGTAAGCTGAACCTCCATCAGTCTACTCACCAGATGAAGCCAGGCTTCCCACCGGTCTCCAACAAGCACCCTCCTAAAGTGAATGTTAAGGGCAGTGGACTGCAAACTCGTTGCAACCAGAGCATCACGACGCTGCACAATACGATATAGCGAAGGATACTGAAGCGCCAATGGCGCTTCCCCCAGCCAAGTATCCTCCCATAAGCGAGTATTGTTGTCATCACCAACAAGAAACTTTGTTCTATTAAAGAAAGTAGCTTTGACTCTCATTAGCCCTTTCCAGAAAGGCGAATCAGTCGGTCTGACTGTCACCTGCGACAAAGTCTTAGAGTGGAGGTACTTGTTACGCAGAATCTGTGCCCAAGTAGCTTCAGTCTCAGCTGCTAACTTATATAGCCACTTACTGAGAAGACATCTGTTCTTGACCTCAAGATTTTCAACACCAAGACCCCCTTGGTCCTTCGGTCGGCAGATGACGTCCCATTTGGCTAAATGGTACTTTCTCTTAAGTTCATCACTCTGCCAGAAGAAACGGGACCGATAGAAGTCCAACCTTTTCCTAACTCCAACTGGTACTTCAAAAAAGGACAAAAGAAACATAGGCAGACTCGTGAGCACCGAATTAATAAGAATCAACCGGCCTCCATACGACATGAGTTTGCCCTTCCAGCAGCTCAGTTTCTTCTCAAACCGATCCTCGATACACTTCCATTCGCTGTTTGTCAGCTTACGACGATGAATGGGGATACCTAGGTAAGTGAACGGAAGTGCTCCCAATTCACAACCAAACAATTGCTTATATGCATCTTGTTCCTCTTTGGCTCTTCCAAAACAGAACAACTCGCTTTTATGGAAGTTAATCTTCAGACCGGTCAATTGCTAAAACAGGCACAACACCAGCTTCATATTTCTCGCTTTTGCCAAGTCATGCTCCATAAAGATGATCGTATCATCAGCGTACTGCAGGATGGACACACCACCATCAACTAGATGAGGCACCAAGCCACCTACCTGGCTGGCCTCCTTTGCCCTACCTATCAGGATAGCCAACATGTCAACGACGACAATGTTGAACAAAATAGGAGACATTGGATCACCTTGTCTCAGGCCCTTATGTGTCTGGAAATAATGACCTATATCGTCATTCACTTTAATTCCAACACTCCCTTTTTGCGTGAAGGATTCGACTTGTCATCTCCAAACTTCATCAAAACCCTTCATGCGTAGTGCCTGTTGAAGGAAAGGCCATTTGACTTTGTCGTACGCTTTCTCGAAATCCACCTTGAAAACAACGCCATCAAGTTTTTTCGTGTGAATCTCATGGAGCGTTTCATGCAAGACCACAACCCCTTCGAGGATGTTCCTGTCCGGCATGAAAGCAGACTGAGTAGGCTGCACCACAGTATGCGCAATCTGTGTGAGCCTATTCGTCCCGACCTTGGTAAAGTTTTTGAAACTAACATTGAGAAGACAGATAGGCCGGAATTGCTCAATCCGCATTGCCTTTGTCTTCTTGGGAAGTAAGGTTATCGTTCCAAAATTCAGGTGAAAAAGGTGAAGCTGGCCAGAGAATAAATCATTGAACAATGGCAAGAAATCTCCTTTAATAATGTGCCAACACTTCTTGTAGAACTCTGCCGGGAACCATCCGGACCAGGAGCCTTATTATTCTTCATCTGGGAAATGGCCTCAAACACCTCTTTCTTAGAGAAAGGAGCTACTAAAATATCATTCTCAACAGCCGTAAGTTGAGGCACATCCTCAATCCTAGACTCATCCAGCGACACAAAGTTGTCCTCTGGAGGCCCAAACAGCTGCTTGTAATACTCAATAATATATTGCTTTAAGTTTTTCCTGACCAAGAATCGTTCACTCGTCTTGTTCAAGCTGAAAGATCCTCTTCTTTCTATACTTACCATTGGCGATCAAGTGAAAAAATTGAGGTGTTCGCGTCCCCCTGAATGACTATTGACCTTAGCCCGAAGCGCCCACTTTAGTTCTTCCTCGCGAAGGAGCTTTTTCAGCCTCATTTCCGCATCAAGCTTGGCATGAAGCTCCGAGGCTGGCAGGATCATGGTTTCGGCCTTTACATCAAGGGACTGAATAAGCGCAAGGAGCTGTTCCTTTTCAACCTTATAAATCCCACTGAGATGCTTAGCCCACCCACGTAGGAAGCTTCTCAAATGCCTAATTTTATTCTGCCAGCGCTCAAGCGCAGACCGACCTCCTGCATCCTTAGCCCATTCTCTGGCTACGAGATCCAAGAAACCTTCTCTCTCAAACCAAGCAAGCTCGAAAGAAAAAACATTTTTATTTCCCAAGTGGGTGGCCTCCCCAGAGTCAAGAAATAAAGGCGTGTGATCAGAAATACCACGAGTAAGCGCCTGGACCGTAACATATGGGAATTTCTGTTCCCATTCGACGCTAGCCAGGACTCTATCCAGCTTCTGAAACGTCGGATTTGGCAAGGCGTTAGCCCAGGTAAACTTTCGGCCCGAAAGCCTATCTCACGCAGGTCAAGGCTTTCAATGATTGTGTTAAACATGAATGACCATCGGCCGTCAAAATTGTCATTATTCTTCTCATCACTCCTCCTGATGATATTGAAATCACCCCCCACCAGTATAGGAAGTTGTTCAGAACCACAAATCCTAACCAGATCAGCCAAGAAATCCGGTTTGAGCTCGGGCTGAGCAGCACCATATACCGCTACCAAAGCCCAGTTAAACCCATCCGCCTTCGACCTCACCCTAAACTTAACAGCAAAATCTCCCATGACCACGCTTCGGACTTCTAACGAATCACATCTAACTCCGAGTAAAATCCCACCCGATCTTCCTCGCGGAGGTAGACAATGCCAATCGAAATCAATACCCCCCAAAAGAGTATTTAGAAATTGTGGCGAGAAGTTGGCTCTACCCGTTTCCGACAAAGCGATAAAATCCAACTTATGCTCAATAGAAGCCTCAGCAAGAAACCTTCTTTTAGCCAAGTCTTTCAGACCTTTGCTATTCCAAAAGATTCCTTTCATATCTCATCGTGGAATTTTTTAGCCGTCCGTATCCGAGCACTCCTCCGCACTGCGGAAACCGGGTAAATCTTCCGCTTCCATTTGCATTTAGGAGCATTGAAACTCTCCAGCTGGTCCTCACAACCAGTCACAGAGGTGCGCAAATCCACAATGTCTACTCGCTCATCCTCCTCCTCAGGCTCAGGAGACGGTTGAGCCAGATCCGCACAAAGATTATCGAGCGCCCTGACCCCTAAAGCGTCGATATCTGAATCATTCATGGGTTTGACCGCAACTAAGTTACGAATCATCTCAAGCGCCCGTTCGGCCTCTAAATCCAGCATATCATTAACCGAGGTTGAGATTTCACTATCATTACTACCTAGTGAAATTCCTAGCTGATTTGCATTATTGATAATCTCATCATTGGAAAAATGCAAAATAGAATTAGAGGTATTGACCGACATACCAGTAGTGACCTCCACGTCACGAAGCTTGGCCGCCCTCATAGCGCACCGCTGCTGAATGTCGTCCACGTCTGGATGGTCCTGGAGACGGCTACTCAACCGTTGCCCCTCAGAGACTGGATCCGGAATACCCCCGAACGCAATCACCTCCTCCCGAGTAGCAGCACAGGAGAACCCCAAACCGGGGGAAGGTGGAACCAGGGCCTCCTGCCCGATCTCCCCATCCATCCCGGCCCAACGGCCAGCCAGCGTCACCGGCACTGAAGGCCAGTAGGCCTCCCTAGGCGCCCCCGGAGGAGAGAGCCCCGAGGCCACCTGCCCCGAGCTCTCTCCGGAAAGCAATGCCGGCGCCAGCGAAACCGGCCCGGCAAATGGGGAGGAAGGAGCCGTGGCTGGCAGCCTCGGCCCCCCTCCCGAAGAGTCAAGCAGCACCGTGTGGAACCCATCCTCCGGAAGCCTCAATGAGAGTGCGGAGGCCTCCTGCCCCACTCCCCCATCATCCGAAGGCACCGCCTGCTGAACCTGAGAGACCACGACCGCAACGGAGGAATCCGAAATCACCATCTCCGGACCCCCGCCAGCGAGAGCAGTCTCCTCCGCCTCATCCCTGACCGAAATCGCCGACACACCAAGAATAGGAACCACAGACTCCTCAGACTCCAGCACCGGCAGCATATAGTCAAACACCTCATCAGACTCCACACGATCACTCCAAAGTCTCGGAGGCGCAGATGTCGGCTCGAAAGACCCGAATCTGAGAGTAGTCGTAGGCACGGTAGAAGGTGGTGCCGTACCATCCGCAGACGTCTGAGAGTCAGCACCCGGCGCAGTGGACAACTCTCGTCCACTGTCAGCTACTGGTGCCTCCTTTAGCGCCGAGCCATCATCACCCTCGTGCATATCAGTATCCGTCCCGCTAGCCACCTCAGCGAACAGACTCTCATCCTTGAACTCAATGACAAGGTTATTGTTATGGTGCTGCTAGAAGGAGGGCGCGAGAGGGCCGGCCGGGGGCCTTTTGCCCACGGCCAGGCAAGAGGGAAAGGATTTCCTTCTTAATTCTTGCTTGATTAGATTGATACATCTCCTCTCTTTATATAGAGAGGTTTACTTGACTCCCAAGCAAGACTTACTTGATCCCTAAGCAAGCGACCCTTATCTCTAATTAACCCTAAGACTAATGGGCCCATTAGGCCCATTACGTACTCTAACACTACACCCCACCTGGACATGCAGCTTGTCCTCGAGCTGCAGCCTAACCAACTTATAACCATGACTCGACCAACACAAACCTAACACCTAAAAACAAGCCTTTTACATCTCGGCTTGTGTTATTACTCTCAACCTGAAATAGACTGGGACGCTTTATTTTGGACGTGCACGTGTACAGCCACCTGGATCCCATGGATACCACCTGGACAAAAGGAGTGCATGTGTATGGCTGTTGGTCTGCACTGCACAGGGAAGAGTGGAGGGCTTGCGATGGAGAATGTCGAGGAGGGGTGCGTCCCCCCAACCGCCGATGTCGCTGACTTTGAGGTCGCTGCCCACGGGGAAAACAGCATGCCCGCCGCCCGTGGGGGAAACCGCATGCCCAAGATCCCCGATGCAGCGGACGAGATCGAGGTCCTTTGCGCAGCGAAGGGCAACTTGGATGAGCGTCAGCTGCAGACCACGCATCTCCCGCACACGCCGACGCGCTAGGAGGCCGCGCGCAGCAGCCTGTAGCCTCACTGCCGCCGACATGTGGCGGGTAGCGATCCAAGAAGGAAGCGGTGACGGCGGCGGCGGGGACTTGAGCTGCTGGATGTGGACGCCCTGGGATGGCGGCGGAGCTGATGGGAACAAGGTCGTCGCAGTCCCGTCGTAGGGCATCCCATACTTGGCGGCGGAGCTGACCGACGGTGGCTGCTGCAGCTGCAGCGGCTGCTGCGGTGTCGCGCCAGGCAGCGGCAGCGGCTGCTGCGGCAAAGCGCCGGGCGCGGCGGAGGCCGCTAGGAGCGGCGGCTGCCACTGCAGCTAGGGTTGGGCGGTGGTGGCGATGGATGGCAGCTGCAGCGGCCCGGCAAGCGCGGCGAAGGCCGCCTGGTGCGGCGGCTGCCACGGCAGCCACGGCGGCGCGGGGGCGTCGATGGGCGGCGCAGCCGGGGGCGACCCGTAGGACCCGGCCAAGAACATGTGGATCTCCTGGACCGCCTGGGTTAGGTCCCGCAGCACCCCGAACACCTCCTCCGGGGTGAGGACGGCGGGGGCGGGCGCGACGGAGGATCCCGGCGTGGGCAGGAGCGAGGCGACGGTCGTGGTGGTCGCCGGAGGCGACGAAGTGACCGGCAGCGGAAGAGACGGGCTTGGCGGCGGTGAAGACATGATCGAACCGAAGCTATCTAATACCAAATTGTTATGGTGCTGCTAGAAGGAGGGCGCGAGAGGGCCGGCCGGGGGCCTTTTGCCCACGGCCAGGCAAGAGGGAAAGGATTTCCTTCTTAATTCTTGCTTGATTAGATTGATACATCTCCTCTCTTTATATAGAGAGGTTTACTTGACTCCCAAGCAAGACTTACTTGATCCCTAAGCAAGCGACCCTTATCTCTAATTAACCCTAAGACTAATGGGCCCATTAGGCCCATTACGTACTCTAACACTTGATAGAGGCAAAGGTGTCCCGTCTTTCGATGAGATGGTGGATTTCACTTTGGTGGAAGTCGACTTTGACGATCCGACTACGAACGTGCGAGGACGTCGCGCCTTAGCAATCGCTAAACCAACTCCGAGAGGTTATTGACCACGCCGGAGCACGATCAACCTGACCACGAGGGCCTGTTTCCTGCGAGCAAACGAAGAACAAGCAAGAAACTGAGATTGCAATCTGGATATTGCGAATATAAGATGAAAGCTTTATTGATCAAGGTGGGGTTCTGTGACGCCTTTGTCTGGTCGTTGAACACAAGGGAAAGGATTTCCTTCTTAATTCTTGCTTGATTAGATTGATACATCTCCTCTTTTTATATAGAGAGGTTTACTTGACTCCCAAGCAAGACTTACTTGATCCCTAAGCAAGCGACCCTTATCTCTAATTAACCCTAAGACTAATGGGCCCATTAGGCCCATTACGTACTCTAACAGTTATAGATGTGGCCTCGATAAGCCCACTTTACCACCTCAGGCACATATTCGATGTTCAACACACTAACCAGTATACGGGAAATGCCGTTGTCCGGATTAAACCCATCTGGAATTCTCGTATCCGCCACATCAACAATCAATCCGTTCCGCCATTGCTCGATCACCCAATCCACGAGCACGATGCGGTTGTCGCGCTCGTTTTGCTGAATTGGCCTCCGCCCACACGTGATTTCGAGAAGGAATGCACCGAAGGCGAACACATCAGTGGACGGGGTTGCCTTGCCGGTGTGTCCAAGCTCAGGAGCTAGGTAGCCCATGGTGCCAACCACATGCGTTGTTTGGGCGTCCGCTCCATGGTCGTACAACCTTGCAAGGCCGAAATCCCCTAACCGCCCATTCATCTCGCTGTCTAGAAGAATATTGCTCGCCTTCACATCTCGGTGGATGACAACTTGCTCCCAATCCTTATGGAGATACAACAACCCAGAAGCCACGCCTCTGATTATGTGAAATCTTTGAGGCCAATCCAGTGTACCTGCGGATCCATCATACAAGTACTTATCAAGGCTTCCGTTTGGCATGTAATCATAAACCAGGAGAAGCTCCGCCTTGCGCCGGCAGTAACCAAGCAGTGGCACCAGGTTGCGGTGCCGTAGTCGCCCAATGCTTGCAACCTCGGCGACGAACTCCTTCATCCCCTGCCTTGACTCATGGGAGACCCTCTTTACGGCGATCTCCTTGTCAGGTTTGTGGAGTCTACCCCTATAGACACTTCCGAAGCCTCCTACTCCGAGCAGATTCTTGTTGCTGAACCCCTTGGTCGCATGAAACAAGTCTTTGTAAGAGAATCGGTGGGGACCGAACGCGTCCTCCCAGTCCTCACGCAGCTCAGAGTACTTGACAGGCCGTCGTACAAAGATGCACACTCCGATGCCTACAGCGAAAACCAGCATCACCGACGCTATAGGCAGCACAATCTCCAGGACCCTCGACCGTGGCTTGGGCCAGGCGCGCGGCAAGGCCGGCAGCTCTGAGATGTCCAGTGCCGGGGCTGGCACGTCCAGTGCGAAGCTCCAGCCGACGACGAAGTGGCGTGTGGACATGACGCCGGTCGCCGACGAGAATCCAACATATGCCGTGCTCTGCACCACACCCGAGAGGTCGACGGTGGTCCACAGGAGCGGCTTCTTGGGCCTGGCCACGCCTAGGGGAGCCATGGTCACCGTGATCTCCGTGGCCACACCATCGTAGTCCACCCACACTTGCATTGCCTTCCGGCTGATCAGGCTTAGGTTCTGGAACCGACCTGTGCTATCATCGTAGTATCCGGCGTCGGCGGAATCGATGGATATCAGACTATTGATGTCGACACCAACATGGTTGCTGTTAATGTCACGGAAATCGGCGTTGAGAAGAGTGTCGAGCTCCACGGCGAAGACGCGGGCGCTCTGGTTGCCATTGGTGGCGTTGAGGAGGCCCAAGAACTGGCCCGGAAGCGCAGTGGAGAGCGCCTCCCTGGACGCTGAGGCGAAGAAGGTCAGTCCGTGGCTGCTCAGGTAGGCGTACGGGCCAAAGATGGCGAAGACGAAAGTGGTCGAGAAGGACCGCACGACGCCGGTGCCGTTCGCCTCGGCGTGGAACGGCAGCGGGGACGGGTGGAAGGCCTGGCCTTTCGTCTGAAGGGTGCCATTGGTCAGCATGAGGAGGCCGTTCGGCGTGACGGTGGCCCCGCCATTGAGCGTCAAGTTCGCACCCACGAAGCCGTTGTAGGCGAACTGCCGACCGTCATCGCCGCTGCTGCTTCCACCACCGGTGGCGGGGTGGCAGCGATCGGCGGCCACCAGGAGCAGGAGCAGAGTGACCAACTGGTGAAGCTGGAGAAACATGGCTCTCCTATCACTTTGCAGGACGAGCCAGTGGGCTGTGGCGCAGGAAACACTACCACTATCCATATCTAGACAAATATAGGACAAGTAATTCGGATAGGAGTAATTGCATACATCGAATTCACAGCTTTTGTGCTTTTGTGTAAGATTGATGAGGTAAAGAGAACTTTTTTTCAGCGTTTTGCGGTGTGGAAAATTATGAGAGCCTTGTGGTTTGTGGCGCGCGTTTGACTAAACTACCTACTGGAAATGAAATGCATTAATGGGTACAAATGTGATGTCTACAAATCTACAATGGTGACCTCGCAACACATTTCGACCATACTAGTCGTCAACCCGTGCATCTGCATGGGCTAGAAATTTCCCAAGGAAATCCAAGATTGGACTACACAGTCATGACAAATTGTGGTCTCCAAACACAAAGTACTAAAACAAATCACCAAATAACCTTATGTAGTTTCATAATTTTCACTGGTATAGGCAAGACGCGAGTCTCTGTATTTGCCCTTATTTATATCAAAAGATAAAATTATAATTCAGATGCTTACTTGCTTCGGAAGGGGAGCCTTGGCGCAGTGGTAAAGCTGCTGCCTTGTGACCATGAGGTCACGGGTTCAAGTCGAGCTACATGCACCGGGCTGCCCTTTATACTTGCTTCACAAAAGGCATTAGTGATACTTTAAGTAAAGAAAACTGGAGTACAAACAACTGAATTCTGTAAAGAGGTAAAACCGTAACCAATGTTTGCATTTTTTTTACTCCAACATTCTATTCATGAAATGATGTACATGAGCAACATATACCACCGTGTCAATGTTTAGTTGAACATGCAATTTTGTTTAGTAGATGCGGAATATATATTTGTAATAGTCAGATTGCAGTAAGGAAATGGTACTTAAGTGAAACTGTAACTACAATATGGACGGAAACCAACATGCACAAACCTGTCTTCATATATTGTTGTCTTATCCATTTTTGTGTTTGTTTAGTTAACATTCTTTCCTCGTCTTTATGACAGTTTTGGTTTTCAAGTCCTTCACTTCTTTCCTTCCTATATCTTTGCATACAGTAAAGCTAATTTTTTATAAGCATGTAGGCAATATTTGTGGATGCTAATAGTCCAGATAGATACATTTTCACCATAAAAACGACATTTACCTTTGGTGCAAAGAGGTCTGCAAATAATGGAAAGAGCGGTGATGCGAATAAGAACGTAAAGAGCATGGCTTCATGACTGCAGACAGGGTGGAGCATCTGAAAATAATGAAAAGTGCATCATTAATAAAAATAAATTTAGGTGCCAGAATAGCAAAACATGTGCATATTTCTAGTTCATATGCATTATACTCGTAGTAAAGGAAGATAAACATCCTCACACTCTTTACTAGATTATTATTGCGCACCTTAGACAGCAAAGGTTATATTTCCTTAGCTAAGGCTTCATATGTTCCTCACTAACATTGAACTTGATGCTTACAAACTTTAGAGATCGAAAAAGTTCAGGAAAATTTCCTCATAAAACAAAAGATATACAGAAGTTATATATACAGTTTTTGAATCAACAACCACTATATATTTGAAAAGTATGCAATATAAAGGAAGTCTGTCACCAGACATCTGCACTAAGTGGAGATCTTTAGATACCTTGCACATCTGTCATTATTCACTTATTGTAGCTATAAAAGGCACATGGAAGGAAGCTAGTAATATATAGTAAACTCCAGAAGATTGCATTGCATAATTCCATTTTTAGGTCAATACCATAATCCTAGAAACACAGCAGATCAGCCTTTGATCGGAGGCTTTTATATGTAGGCCTTCTCCCCTTATTTCCAAGCAGAGGTCACAACAAAAATCTCAGGTATACCAAAGATGTAGTAATTAGAATCCCATGAAGATCACAATTATTTTTGTTTATTATTATGGTCAGGATAAACTGCAACGTTTATTAGAATTTGGCATAATTTAGGGTGGCTTACAGGTGCATTTGCACATACGTGTAGTTAAAACCTCTGCCCAGCCTGAAGTAAGGGAGGTCATGGAGGCTGCAGAACTTACAAACTGCAAGAGATAAGACCATTGTCCAACCTGAAGAAAGGGAGGACTTGACCGAGGAGGCTGCAGAACATATAAATTGCAGCATATAAGTATATAACTCATTAGAAAGATCATTACACCGCAGAATAATAATGCAATAGCAGGAGTTAATCCTATCAATTTTGGCACATTCATACAATTTTTTATTGCCGCTGCTCTGCAATCATTTCTCAATGCACCTATTGTCTGAATGAGCGACCAACTTCACCTAAAAGGAATTGTGCAGAAGTAGGCACGGTAGTAAATCCAAAGAAGTGAACGAAGAAGCATTAAAACATAGTTATTGGTAATGATGAGTAACAATGGAATTCATCGGTTAACCTACATAGGTCAATATCATTTGAAGCTCTGCGACTAACACTATAAGCCAAGAGTCATTTCGTCAAACACCTAGCCTACAGGCTACAGCAACCAACAATGATTCAGCAAACTGGAAATATTAGGATGGCAGCGCGACGCCACGAAAAGCATGGTCGTGTCTCCATGAAACCTCACCCTCGGCCCTCTTCAGGCAGTGCATCTTGATCGGAGATTCATGGCCAGGGCGCCGGCTGCAAGAGGCTACAGCTTCTTGTCCTTCTCATACTCGTCTGACTTGATTGATCTTGGATTGTCAGATTCTGAAGGCCGTGGCTCACGGAGGTGACGAGAGACGAAGCAGTGGGCTGACGGTGGTAGGCGATCAAGGACGGGAGATCTTGGATAACGCTGTGTCAGAATAAATCCAAGACATGTATAGTCGATAATCCAAGGACCAAGCAATCATACGAACACGACATCGAGATCTGTTAATGAGGTTCACCTATATGGCTACATCCTCGGGGCTTGACTACGGAGGCACGGACGCTCCTTCTCATGACACCGTCACAATACCATACCCCGGCCATCCGGACGCCGGCACGCGCCGCCGGCTTTTCCTGCGTGCGTGTGCTATTATGATGACATATGTTACAACGTGGGATGCCTCATTATATATAAAAGGCTAAGGGTACAACGTGTCCGATTTCAACACTACACGTCTCCTATCCATACTACAACACCAAGTTGAAACGTAACCCAACTCGTGCAAAATATTCGACACAAACTCAACACGCTGCATCAAAAGCCAGAGTTTGTACAATGTTATTATACTTCTAATACGAAGTAACGCGGGGGACCTGGCCACGGTGTGACATTTCTTTTATAGTACTCTAAACAATTTTATATTTTTTTATAAAGGGAGTACTAAATAAATGCTTACTCCAAGTCGGAGTCCTTTCCTCAAGGTTTAGCGATAGCGATGACGCCTTTTAGGGGAAGAGTGATAACAATAATGCCTGCATGCTGTCTCGGCGAGACCCTCTTGAAGTGGCGTGCGTGGAGTATCTTATGTATGTTGTTCAGCAGTTGTGATGGTTTTCGCCCGGTTCTTCATAAATAGCTAGGCAATCTGGTTTTCGCTCGGTTTTCCCTAACCAAGCAATTCTTTTCTTCTTAATGAATGCAGTAATCTTGTCATTTAAAAAAAGAACTAGTAAAATATATTTCACAGACCATAAAAACTTTTTCCTTTGGTACCAAAATTGGTTCATGCAAATAGGAAGCTATTTTGTATCAAAATGATTGAGTTACCAAAGAATTGGTACCAAAATTCTTAGTCATAAGTGTCTACATCACAATGACCCAGAGACAAGGGGTCTAACCTACGTTTTCTTAAAAACAAATCCATTAATCATGTAAGATCATCTCAAGGGCATATATCCTCCTTGTCCAATTATTCTTGCGACTATCAAAAAAGGCTTTCGCCCTGCTTTATATATAAAGCAAACCACCAGAGCCAACACACACACACACACACACACACACACACACACACACACACACACACACACACACACACACACACCAGTAGCACAACACAAAGTATGAGAGGGTTCTGCTGAGGGCACAACTCCACAAGCCCTAAAAGAAGACACAAAACAAAGACATCAGCACACAGTGCGCAAGGATGCTAATCCGCCTCTGAAGGAGGTGGGGTAAGCGGCGGCGCCAAGTGGAGAGCCATCGAGCGAAGATCTGCTATGATGATGTTGATGGTGTCTCGACCCCTAGGGCAGCTAAGTGTTGGGAAACGTAGTAGAAAAAAAATTGCACCTACGATCACCAAGATCAATATGAAGATGCATAAGGTTTGGGACCAACGATCGTTACCAACTCCAGAGTGCAGCGGAAGAAGAAGAGTCTGTGTAGATCGTGCTCGAAGTCCCTCGAACAATGATGACGATCCCACTTACCGCCCTCGAATGATTCATCGAACAGAAGACCGAAAGCACGACCTCTCTACTTGGTTGCAAGCGTACAGTCTTCATGATTCATCAGCGCTTCGCCGTCCAGAGCTAATCATCATCGGAGAATTAGAGGGAGGAGATTAGAACCATACTGGACTTCTAATTATGAGGATTAGAGGTGGCTAGGGCTAGCTCTAATTAGTCTGGGACCAACTAGCACTAGAATTAGATCAACTAGAAGAGGCACCCAAAAACTTGTGTTCAAAAGGGTGGAAAACCTCTAGTATATATAGGTTTAGGAGGGAGGAGAGGGCAGCCACCAAGGGAGGAAAGTCCTCCCTTGGTGCGCCGGTCTAGGAGAGGGGGGGAGTCCAACTCCCACCCCTAGTAGGATTCGCACCCTCCCCCCTCCCCACAAGGAAAGGGGGGCGCCACCTCCACTTGGGCCTTTATGGCCCAAGTCTCCTTCCCCTTCTTGGCCTTTTAGGGCACGTTGATATTTAATTAATATATAAAATACTTTAAACAACCCTAAAAAAATATAAAATACTTTAAACATTTTTAGAGCATTATATATATATATAAATATATAAAATTTAACATCCCCGGAAACATTTTCCACCTACATATAATTAATCGGTAATACCCGGTATTACCCGATATTCACCGAAACCCTTCCGGTGACCCCGAAACGCTTCCGGAACCTCTCGGAACTATTCCGGATATTAATGAAACTATTTCAAAAATATATTCTCATAATTCCTGTTCCACTAACTCTCAGCAGATCGTGATTACCTTAAGCTTGTGACCCCGTAGGTTCGGTAAAACATAGACATGAACGAAACCCCTTCGTTCAATGATCGATAGCGGAACCGTGGACATCCATATCGGTCCCTATGATTACACGCATGATATTCGAGTGAACCTTTGGTTATCATGTGACGTTTCCTTTGCTTCACAATACTTTAAAAAACCCGGTGTGCATTGGTATCCTCTTGGGTCATCACTATGCCCACTATACCGTTGCTCCCGTTACCGGTTTTGTTCTTCTTTCTCGTTGACGTGTTTTGGCATCCCCGTGACGTAGTCACCTGTGTCTGGCTAGACGAAGATGGATGCCGTCACACCAAGAGGGCCCTAAGAATATCTCTACATCACTGGAGGAGCAAATCCCACTCTCGAGCTGTTCATTCACTTGTCAAACTTTCCGGTGAACCTGGAAGTTGTCGTTATGATCACCTTGTTACAGATGATGTTTGAGCAATCCCAAAGTCCACCGACTGGTAAGAAGTAACCAAGACACTCTCATGGTCTGGGGAACTAAAGTACACATGCTAACACTTCATGTTATAACAGATGATTTCAAACGATATGATCACAAAGTATAACATACAAGATTGGGTCGATTCAATATGATCGTTCTTCTAACGTCATACCCTCAATGTTGTTTTTAGGACTATCGTTGCACCTAACGATATCCTAAGATCCGGAACATGATCACCAACAACATTTGAGCCAGTCCTAGAGGCTGGGCCGGGAATCTATTGTTGGACCGTTTATCATTCCACACGTGCATATGAGTTTTCCACTGAATCACATATTCCAGGATCATAGCAGTTATAGCATGAAATATAAACTCTTAGTTATGAATAATGGAAATATAATAATATAATATTATTGCCTCCAGGGCATATTTCCAATACTAAGCGGCCGCCAAAGCTGCTAATAGCCACACAATTTAAACCGCGTCAGTAGAACGTCGAAGAGGCACACATTGGATCACAAGTTTATTCTAGATCGTCCAGAGCGTCCAAGTAAGGACTCCAATAGTCAGCCACAACCGTTTGTGGGGATGCCTGGATTTTGACGAAGAGGTCGGGGAAGTTGTTGTTGCGCCAACGACCACCAACCACTTCGCCGAAACAACTCCACAGGAATTGAGCGGAAACACAAGAGAAGAAAATGTGGTTGGAGTCTTCATCTGTCACACAAGGGGGCAAATCCCATCACCTGGGGCATTCCGCTTGAGGGCCTCCACACCTGTCGGGACCCTACCCCAGATCCATTGCCACAGAAAGACCCAAATCTTCAGTGGCAGTTGGATGGTCCATATCTTGACAAGAGGCTCCGGGGCAGGCGTGGCCGCGATGGCCTGGTACATGGATTTAGTGGAAAAGCCACCCAATGGCTCTAGACGCCGGGATATGAGATTGTGCGCCTGATCCACCTCTGGCTCGTGAGTGATGCACTGAAGGAGTTCATGCCAGGCTATAAGATCCGGGGGCCCAAACGAGTGTCGGAATGCAAGGCGCCCTAAGTCAATTAGGGCCACCTCGACGAAGATCCTAGGCTCCACAGTGATGGAGAATAAGTCTGGGAAACTGACAGCAAAAGGGAGATCCCTAGCTCATCTGTCGAACCAGAACAGAGTGGATGCTCCTGATCCAACTGCGGTGGAGGTCCCAATGTGGAGGACCTGGAGCAACTGGATGACGGATTGCCAGAACTGCTAGAGAGAATTCCTTATTTGACACTCCCTTAAAATCATGTTCCTTATTTGACACTAGAAAAAATTTCTTCCCTATATGACCTATAGTCTTAATTTCTTTCCCTATATGACACTCTAGTGCATTTTGTTCACGTGAAAAGACCATTTTACCCATATGTATAATGTGACCGCAAATATGTACAAGATAATAGTTGTTCCAAAAAAAAAATCAGTCGAGTTATCCATATGTGACATCATATATGCTGGTATTGTCATGCCAGTCGATTTACTACTGTGCTAAGAAATCATGACCGAGGCCTTCGATGGTTCATGTGCTAATTGACCTCATGGTCTGGCTAGTTGTCTATACATATTTGTGTACATATACGCGGCCAGCTTGCCGGCCGAAGCGTAGATATTTAAATACATACGCGCACCCTGACGATCAAGCGAATACATGTATTCTAGCTTCGTATGACCCGGTTCATATACATACGCATGTTGGCTGCACCGAACCGGGCGTACGTTCGTGCTAGCACGCAACTTCATTCCATACAGCTATAGGTCCTGCATGAGCCACCATGCAAATACGTGCACATGCACTAATGGCATGCACGTAGGTGAGCACCGAAGCACACACAAAAGTGCTTAAAAAATTCATTCATTTTTAAGAATGCATTTTAGTGTTAAAGCACACGTACAAAAGTACGTCAAAAAGTCACACTCACAAACCATACCGCATGAAACTAGACCCACAACTGAATACGTTCTAAATACATTGGATGCATGCGCTCAGATATACATAATACACATGCATCCCAAAAAACGGAGGAGATAACATGTTCAGCTGTGCTCACTCTTATCAACGAATTTTTCCTAATTAGGCTCAATGCTACATATTTCTGGTCACATTATGTACAGGGGCAAAAAGGTCTTTTCACATGTACAAAATGAACTAGAGTGTCATATAGGAAAAGAAATTAAGACTATAGGTCATATAGGGAAGAAATTTTTTTCAGTGTCAAATAAGGAACACAATTTCAAGAGAGTGTCAAATAAGGAATTCTCTCGAACTGCTATCCGCCTGACCGCTGACAAAAGGCGAGCGGCTGGCTTCGCAGATATTTGTGCAAAAAGTCAAAGAGATAAGTCATTTATTTGTGCACTGGATCAACTAGTAACTTACTATTCATGCATACTTGGTCCTCAAACCCGTCGTTCAGACAGAATTTCCATATATTCCCTTTATTATTAATCATCTCATCACAAGGAGCAACACTATGAACTTCAAATCGTAGCAAAAATGCACATGAAGTTGTTGAGTCTTTTTTTAAGCAATTGGCACGAGCTCTACATTTTCATTAAGAAAGGAAAATATGCACATCCTGTCATGTATAAAGGGGAACATGCCGGAAACCCCCACATAGACTAAAACCACATGCAGACTACTCGTGGATTTGAATAACTCTCGGCCCAAAGGCCAAACATCTATGAAAATGCATTTGTTCCTCTCCTTCCATTCCATGCTATGTAGATGAGGGCGCCTCTATGATGCCTAGGGCCGTCGATATCTTTGAGACCGCCCTCCCACCATGCATCAATCGAGGGAAAAGTGGAAATGGGGCCGAAGGCAAGCTGAAGATCTGTCTAGGACAACTCGGGGTTGACGGCCGCAACAGTGAAACGGCAGTCCTTGCGGAGATATACAATTTCATGGGCGCCGTGGCAAAGTTGGCAAATAGGATAATTTGGCAAGCCCCTTTAAGGCTAGGTGACCAATCATGAGGATTCTGTTGTGGAGGACAAGCCAGGAGAACTGTCTACACTTTAGCTCCGCGTGTGACCTCCAAATCTTGTTGGTCAATAACCTCGGGTGGGAGCCATGGAATTAAGCCTTGTAGGCCGAGCTGGTCGAGTAGTCTCTTGAGAATGGTGCTCTGCAGCTAGCTCGGCTCCTCGGTCAATTGTCCATTGTCTTCATGTGCATTATGTATTGGTCGAAACTGACACTACGGAGCTGCAATGCCAGGAGTAATTTTAGGAGACATAGCCAAGAACTGGAGGCAAACTTCTACTTGTATTATACCAGAATTGAAGGCGACAAGCGGAACACTTTTTTTCTCAATATAGGAATATTTATTCAGTAGAAATATCAAAATGGTTTGTTCAATTTTTTGGTCAATTCAGATCATCATCAAACCAATACAAAGATTGATGCATGAGGTCTCATGAGGATAGTAACACTTCATTGCTCATAATCATTGTTAGGTGGTCCATGGACCCGGTTGTAATTTTTATTACCTATAAGAATCTTCGTATTGCTGTTACATTTTATTAATAGGTTGGAAGACTTATTCAAAAAGAATTCACTATTAAATCCCGGATTCATGGATTAGACTAGAGGAAAAGAGCTTCTGGAACTTGAAAGCTAGGATCACATGATGTGTAAAAACAAAGAAAAATCTTGGGTCACAAGTTGATTACAAAACCATCAATGGAAGAGGGGGAGAAGAACAATAAAAACAGTTGATTACAAGCAAAAAATTCATCTCCCATCTAGAAGAACTGTTGCTGATGACACGTCGGATACACTACAGATGCTCATCTCCGGCGGAGGGCATGCCATGATGTATGAATCGAACCCTTCATTCTCCATGAGAGCAAGCATGCTGTAGCTCATGTATGTCGATGGTAAATCAGGAACCAATTGGACACCATCGAGGTATTGCATGACCTTTTGCACATGAGGCCTAACATTGGGTGATGGGTGCGCACACAACAAACCTAGTTTGAGCACAAGAGTGACCTCATCTGTGTTGAATTTTCCCATGAGATGTGGATCCACTGTGTCAATGATTGAGCCATTGCGATGGTGCTCAAGCACCCAGTCGAGCAGCACCACCCTGTTGTTATGCGGACCACTCTCAATGGGCCTGCGTCCACAGACAACCTCTAGGAGAAACACGCCGAATGCAAATACATCTGTTGAAGGTGTTGCCTTCCCAGTGCGTAGAAGTTCTGGTGCGAGGTATCCCATAGTGCCAACCACATGTGTTGTTTGAGCATCCGTGCCATGATCGTATAACCTTGCTAGGCCAAAATCGCCGAGCCTTCCATTCATCTGCTTATCCAAGAGCACATTGCTTGCCTTTATATCTCGGTGGATGACGACTTGTTCCCAATCCTCATGAAGATACAGTAAACTTGATGCAACACCTTTGACGATCCAATATCTTTGAGGCCAATCCAAAGTTGGCCCATTGTTATTGTACAAGTACTTGTCAAGGCTCCCATTTTCCATGTAGTCATACACCAGGAGAAGTTCACCATTGCGCCGGCAATAGCCTTGTAACTGTGCTAGATTCCTGTGGCGGAGACGACCAATGGTCACCACTTCAGCAATGAACTCTCTTATACCTTGTCTTGAGTCATGTGATACTCTCTTCACCGCTATTTCCAAATTGGATCCAGGAAGTACCCCTTTGTATACTTTGCCAAACCCTCCGGCACCGAGTAAATTTCCATTCTTGAATCCATCAGTGGCACGAAATAGATCTTTGTATGCGAACCGGTGTGGGCCGAACTCATCCTCCCAATCTTCGCGCACCTCAGCAAATCGACGCTGGCGCCACACAAAGAAGGAGGCGGCAGCTAGCACCGTGGCGATGATCAATACAGTGGCTAATGGCAGCACGAGAGCCAAGACCATGGACCGATGCTTCGAACCCACACGCGGCAGTGCCGGAAGCTTAGAGAAATCAAGAGGCGGGGCAGGCCCGTCCAAGCTGAAGCTCCATCCAAGCACATAGTGGTGTGTGAACACCACGCCGGACGACGACGAGAAGCCAACATACATTGTGTCCGTGAGGACAGTGGAGAGGTCAATGGCTTCAGAGAGGAGAGGATACCTGGGTTTGGGCTCGTGCGCAGGAGCTAATGTCACACTGAGTTGCCTGGCCTGGCCATCGTAGTCCACCCACACCTGCATCGGCTCGCGGCTGTTCAACATCAGGCCTCGAAAGGTGGCACCGTCATCGCCGTAGTAGCCGGCCGGCTTGGCCTTCCGCGAAATGAGGCTGTTGACGTTGATGCCCACGTGGTTGCTGTTGATGTCGCGGAACTCGGGGTTCATGATGGTGTCGAGCTCGACAGCCAATATGTGGTCGCTCGCGGTGCCGTTCGTCGTGTTGAGGAGGCCCAGATACTGCCCGGCGATCGCCGTTGAGAAGTTGGTGGTCGGGGCGACCACGAAGGCCAGCCCTTGGTCGCTCAGGCCATCGTAGTTGGAGACGATGGCGAACACGAAGGACGTGGAGAAGGAGCGCGCCACGGCAGTGGAGTTGGTCGTCCCGTTGACGTTGAGGAGGCGGAGAGGGGTGGGGTTGAAGGCATGGCCTTTTGTCTGGGGAGTGAAGTTGGTGAGCGCGAGCAGGCCGTTGGGCATGACGGCGGCGAGACCGTCCAGCGTAAGATTCGCCGCCGCGAAGCCCTGGAAGGCGAACTGGCCCTCGTCGGCGGACGAGCACGGGACCAACTCTCCGGCCATGCTCAACAGCAAGAGCAGAAGAAGAGCCGGCATGGTTTCTTGCCAGATTTAGTGCTGCTGGCCTGCCGCGCTTCCTTCAAGAGAAAGCAACTCAATCGGTACAGTTTTTGGCGGGGTGGAGATTGGCTGAAAGTCATGGAGATAATGGCATGCCTGGCAGCATCAGGAGTCGAGGTCGTAGTTGCCGTGAGTACTAGTCTACTACTGATTGATTTGTTCTCTTTGAATGAAAAAGGCTGCTACACATTTGTCTTGGTGTGCATGTAATACCTAGCTGACACGGCGCCTCTGTGTAGACCGGAGAAAACTCTGCGAGAGTTCTTGTCAAAGATGTCTGCTTATGAAAATGCAAATGGTTGATATGGCGAGCTGGGGAAGCGCAGTGCCGTGCAGCGTGGTAGCGTCACCTGGTTGAAAAGGAGGATTGCTGACCATTCACCTTCAGCCGTTCACATGAAGAAACAAATATCTAAATTGTGGATGTCATCTAGCTAGACGGCTAGACCAGTTCAGTTTATTTTTCAACAATCATAGCACATCAACCTTAAGTCCGTTTTCTGCAGTTTAATTTTATAGAAAAAACACACCACGTCTAACTTTATAAACAATACCATAACGGCAACGTCATCCAACAAACAAGTAGGTAGAAACTGATACATCCTCCGTGGGTTCCTGGAAGCGGTCCTTGCTACGAGCAACATCGGCGAAAGAAAACATCGACGCACCACTAGGATCCCCCCCCCCCCCCCCCCCCCCCAGGTCTCGCGACTAGGGTTCTCCAGTCCTCCGGTGGCGCCGCCACCGTGAGTTCCCACCATCGAGGAGACTGATCCCTCAAGACAAAGGATTCTCTTCCTCCGTCTGTCTCCTTCCCACCGGGCCTGTCCCTGGGTTAGGAAACACGCGGTTTAGGGTTTTGGTTTTGGAGGCCGCCCACGGGTGCCATGGCGGACATGGGTGCTAGTAGTGGATCGGGAGATCGGAGATCGGAGGAAGCGGCAAAACTCCTGGAGAGTCTGAATCTGCAGGATGAGGCGATAGATGACATGATCTGGGAAGAAGAGAATGATGTAGAGGAAATCACGCCAAAGTGGCTAGCCGTAAGCCGGGTGTTGACTGCAAGAAGCTTTAGCCAGAGCGCTTTGATCGCGGAGATGAAAGCAACCTGGAACCCGACGACTCAGGTTGTTTGGAGGAGAATCAATGCGAATTTGTTTTCTATCCAATTCAACTATCTGGGGGATTGGAACAAAGCGATGCACCAGGGACATTGGGACTTTAAAGGTTCGACACTGTTGCTTACTGAATATGATGTCTTTTCAAATCCAGAAAAGATGAAGCTGGATAAATTGGAGACCTGGTGTCAAATCCACAAGCTACAGATGGGGTCCTTAAGAGCACATCAGCGTTGAAGCATCTGGCCACTAGGATTGGAGAAGTTCAAGAAGTCCAAGTAACTGTACCTAATGGCTTCAGAGTGAGATTGGATGTGAATAAGAAACTAACACTCGCAGTTGAGATAACTAGGGCCGGAGAAACTAAGAAGTACCTAGTTAAATTTGAGAAGCTTCCAACTTTTTGCAATCAGTGTGGATTCATGGGACACTGGCATGAAGAATGCGGCACTTGTGAGCATGATAAAACAAAATTTACACTACTAGGAAAAGGGCTATAGATGGGATGGACACTAATGGCGCACTGTACATGTGGTGCGCCATTAGTAATGGCGCACCATGTGTTGGTGCGCCATTAGTGTGCAAATACTAATGGCGCACCACATCCCACGGTGCGCCATTAGTATTTTTTTTAATTTTTTCAAAACTACAATGGCGCACCGTGGGGGTGGTGCGCCATTACTAGTTGACATAGTAATGGCGCACCACACCCACGGTGCGCCATTAGTAATTTTAAAAAAAAGTAAAAAAAAATTAAAAAAATTTTGTTAGTATTGGCGCACCAGTGAACAGTGCGCCATTACTAGTTAAAATGGCGCACTGTCCACTGGTGCGCCATTACTAAGTTTTTTCAAAAAATATTCAAAAAAAATTTCAATTTTTTTTCAAAACTAGTAATGGCGCACCGTGGGCGTGGTGCGCCATTACTAGTTAAACTAGTAATGGCGCACTACCCCACGGTGCGCCATTACTAACTTGGCCCAACACCGAATGCACCCCCCCGGACCGCCTTTTCAGTTTAAAAAAAAATAAAAGAAAATGATGGAAATGTCAAAAAAAAATAAAAGAAAATAAGTTTCCCATGTAATATGTGGTCTAGTTGTTGGGAAAATTTACAAATATGAATTTCGACTTTATTTGCAAAATCTCTCTGGAAATTTGTAAAATGGGCATAACTTTTGCATACGAACTCGGATTAAAAGTTTTTTATATGAAAAATCATCTACTCGAAAAGTTACATCCGAATTTTCAAAATCCCGTTACGGGGCTTTCAAAATCCCGAAAAACCTAACAGAAAAAAACTTACGGGGCTTTCAAGATCTAGAGGCAAAAAAATTCAAAAAATTTTAAAAAAAATTGGTTTTGAATTTTTTTGAATTGTTTTTCAAAAAATGATAAGTAATATGACCGGGAAGTTTGAAGTATTTTTCAAAATTTCATCATAGACATGAACATGAACAAAGTCCTAGACATCAACAAGGTATAATAGGATTGATATGCTAGATATATCAACAAGTGCCTGTGAAGTGAGCTATTGCTGGGGTTGGATAGAACTCTGAAGTTAAGCATGCTTGGGCTGGAGTAGTGTGAGGATGGGTGACCTTTCGGGAAGTTTGACCACGGAGTGCGATTTGACCCGAGATTAAGCCATATTGACTTGAGATTAAGAAAAAAAGAAAAAAATTTGAATTTTTTTTTTAAAAAAATCTGATTTTTTTTTTTTGAAAAAAATGTTACTAATGGCGCACTTTTATGTGGTGCGCCAAAAGTGCGCCATTAGTATACCAGATACTAATGGCGCACCGCGTGGTGCGTCATTAGTATACCAGATACTAATGGCGCGCCGTGGACTATACTAATGGCGCACCGCGTGGTGCGCCATTAGTATACCAGATACTAATGGTGCACCAGTGGTGCGCCATTAGTAAAAAAATACTAATGGCGTGCTACTAATGACGCACTGGTAGTGCGTCATTAGTAGGCAAAACCGGTGCGCCATTAATAGGCCTTTTTCTAGTAGTGTTAAATGGGGGGACTTCATATTGGCACCAAAGAGAGGAAGAGGAGGAGGCCGTGGAGGCCGAGGGAGTGGAGGAAGACGAAGTGAGATGGATGATGGGTTGGATGAAGGAGGAAGAGGATTTGGGAGAGGCCTAGGCAGGGGGAGAGAACGCAATATGCAGCCAACCCCCAATGCCTCGAATACTGGAAGCTCGCGGTTTAGTGCATTATATACCCCATCAGGAAGGAGTGAGGATAATGGGAATGTTGTAGCACCAGGCAATACTGTGTGTGGACATGATGTAAGGATGGGAGGTGCAAGTAGATCTGAGTAAAGGAACTGTTGCTGATAGCGCGTCTGAATCCATGGTGGATAAAGCGGCACTCGAATCAAATGTCATAGTTATGGGCCATGCAGATGGTTTGACATCTGCAGGTAATCTCTTGGGGAAAAGGACGGCTAAAGACTCAAGCACAGTAATGCCAGAGCAGACTTTGGCTATTGTTCCAGTTGACAAAATAGTGAAATCGGTGGTAGCAAACTTAGTGGATCGCTATGAAGGCGATGATGACATACTGCGTAACCCCTCGAACCAAGTGAACACCCCATAGAAGAATGCAAATAGGAAAAACATAGAGGAGAAAATGGAGAAGCTTTGAGTATTGTGGAGGGAGATACAAAAAAAAAACAGAAAATGATGGATCGGCGGCCCCTCGAGGAGGGGACTGCCAGGCGCAATGAAACTCTTATCTTGGAATTGCCGGGGGCTTGGGAACTCCCCGACAGTTCGAGCTTTGTTGGATGTCCAGCGAAACTGTAGCCCTGAGGTGGTGTTTTTGTCGGAGACCCACCTTGTCAGCTATCCGGCGGAATGCTTAAGGAGAAGAATGAAGATGGATCAGAAGCTGGTGTGCACGAGTAATGGTAGAAGTGGTGGTTTAGTCCTGTTTTGGAATAATCATATCAAAGTCCATAGACTTGCTTTAGATCCTATGTTCATCGATGTAATAATTGAGGATAATAATAATAATTCAGTTTGGCGTTTGACTGGGATGTACGGTGAGTTCAGGTGGGCGAATAAACATCTAACCTGGTCCCGTATGCAGCAACTCCATCAAAGTCAATCTCTGCCGTGGCTCTTGATTGGTGACCTGAATGAAATACAGTTCCTTCACGAGAAGGAAGGGGCTAACCCGTGACCAGTTCAATATATCCAAGCTTTTCAAGATGCCATTGACGATTGCGAGCTACATGACATGGGGTTTCTTGGAGATCCCTTTACTTGGCATCGTGGGAGGATAAGAGAAAGGTTGGACAGAGGATTAGTGAATGATGCATGGGCGAGCTTGTTCCCCCAGGCGGCACTGCAGAACTTGGAATTCAACCACTCTGACAACATGCCACTATTGGTGGATACAGAATATTACATGCGACTGGCTGCTAGTCCAAACAATGTACATGTTAAGAGGTTTGAGGTGCGGTGGTTGAGGAAACATAGTTTTCACGATACAGTAGCAGAGGCATGGAATGAAGCTACAACCAATCCAACTATTAACACTATTTATGAGAAGTTGAATAAAATGCATAATAGGTTCCATGATTGGGACCAACGGGTCCTCAAAAAAAAAAAATCCAAAAACGGCTCTAAAAAGCACAACGAGAACTTGAAAAGGTCATGGCGGGGCCTATGAATGATAATAGTGAAGAGAAGAGAACTTTCGGAACTAATTGAGTACCTGTTCGAATTAGAAGAGATCCAAGCCAAACAATAGTCCAGAGATACATGGTTAAAAGTGGGGGATTGCAACACTGCCTTCTTTCAGGCTTTTGCTTCAGTAAGGCGGAAAAGGAATTTCATCAAGAGATTGAAGGATGAGACTAGGAATTGGCTAGAAGGTACTGCTGAACTAAATGCACACATCTTAAAATATTTCACTAATATGTTCTCCTCTGAAGTACAACAAACAGATCCTGCTATTTTGGAACGAGTCCAACACAAGGTGTTGGACCAAATGTACAATTTTCTGATGGCCCCATATACATCAGATGATGTAAAGAAGGCGATCTCAAGTATTGGTGACATCAAAGCACCCGGTCCTGATGGTCTGCATGCAATTTTCTTTAAGAAATATTGGCATATACACTACTAGGAAAAAGCCTATACACAGAATCTTACCAGCACCGCATTTTAAAATAAGGCGTTGCTGCAATGTAGCAGTAGCGCGCTCTAGCTGAACTCGCTGCTGAAATAAAAGTAGCAGTAGCGCGCCTCCTATAAGCCGCACTACTGCTATAATTCCCACGACCCCGCCACGAAGCTAGTTCTAGCAGCAACGCGTTAATTCTAAGTGCGCTACTGCTAGGTCGTTTAGCAGTAGCGCCTTTCCCTATAGCGCGCTACTGCTAAAACTAGCTATCTCCCACCACCCACGCTCTTCTCTATCCGATCCACTCACACTCACTCGATCTCCCCATCACCCCCCCGCGCGCCGGTCCTCCCCCGTCGGCCGCCCTCGCCCCCGCCGGCCACCCTCGCCTACCCCTCCTCCCTCTGCGCTGCCGTCACCTCCTCCTCCTCGCTGGACTCGGTACCGCCCTCCTCCTCCGTCCTCCCTCCACTCGCCGCCGGCCAACCCCTCCTCGCTCCACCCTTCCTCCTCCGTCCTACTCTCTCCTTCCTCCTCCAGTCGCCCCTCCTTCTCCCTCCTCCCTCCTCCATCCACAACCCCTCCTCCTTGCTACATTTTGATTTAGTAGGCTAGTTCAAATGCAACATTTTGATTTAGTTCAGATGATTTAGTTGATTTAGTAGGCTAGTTGATTTAGTAGGCAAGTTGATTTAGTAGGCTAGTTGATTTAGTTGATTTATAGAACATTTTGATTTAGTTGATTCAGTAGGCAAGTTGATTCAGTAGGCTAGTTGATTTAGTTGATTTATAGAACATTTTGATTTAGTTGATTTAGTACGCTAGTTGATAGCTCTGAAGATTTGGCACCACCTAGCTAGATCTTAGGATTATAATTGTCCATCAAATTGCTTCTCGCGGAAGAAGAATCAAATTGCTTCTCGCGGAAGATTTGGCATTTGCCTGCTAGCTATTGCTTCTATTCTAGAAGGTGTTAGTAAGCTATAAAAATATAACTGAAGAAGAACCAAAAATATCACATGCTACTGTTTTTCTTTCCTGTGAAGTGGATCGTTAATCCTTTGCTCATATTTCTTTAAGAAAATGGTGCCACCACCACCACCACCACCATGTCGACTTTGCAAGTCAAGGTGCGCCAACAGCCTTGCAACTGGAAAGCTGTCCGGCATCTACTTCCAGCCGAGTTTTCGTCTTGCGGCGGTAAGAAATTATATGAAATGTAACAACTATTTTATTTTTAGTGTTGGCATTGCTGCATTGCGTCATTTTGCTTTTTTTTACACAGATCGTCCCATGCAATGTGAGGTTGAAATTCAACATGCTGACAGGAGACACTGTGACATTTGAGGCTCCTGGGGGGCCGTACACTGTGGAAGTCGAGAAAGGACGCAATATGTCGTAGATTGGAGGAGATGGATGGGCCCATTTCCTCGCCCACATGCGTTTTACTGGTGGTGAGTTCATCAGCTTCTCCTTCAGAGCAGAAAGACCCAAGCTGGCTGTCATTTATATCAACCTGGTGGAAGATGATGAAGATGACGAAGATGATGAACATAATGAGGACCCACTCGATGAAGATATGAGGACCCACTTCATGAAGCCATCGTAGCTCAAAGAATGAGGCTGAGCGAGGAGGAGGTGTGCAACCTATGGGACATAATTTCGCCACGTGATGACTTTGTCGGGGTGCCATTCGTGACCCGCCTGACAAGTACCATGGTCGATCGACATGATATGGTATGTTATACTTACAAATGTAAATTATCCGATGATATGCTTAGTGTAGAGTCCAATGATATGCTGTGTGGAATCTAGTCGACGATATGCTTTAGTGTAGAGTCCGATCACATGCTTATTGGTGTAGAATCTAAGGAACTATTAATAGTGTAGATAATCCATATATACTTATTAGTAGAATTCATGCTTAGTACAAATGTGTACTGCAAGGGGCTCCGTCACAACCTGTACTTACCACATGGACATGAGCGGTCGCACACACTTAAACTCGGTTGGGTGGAAGATATTCCTCGTTGGCAAGAATCTTCGTGTTGGACAGGTCATCCTAATTACTATCAGGAACACCCACCACCCAGCCTTGAGGATGATGATCATCGTCGATATCATCTAGAACTACATATGTGTGTGTGTGGCTATATCATCTAGAACTACATATGATGATCATCGTCGATATCATCTAGAACTACATATGATGATCGTCGTCGATATCACCTAGTACTGCTTGAGGATGCATGTTGACTATATATGAAATTGTTATCTACTACTCCCTCCATTCCAAATTACTCGTTGTGGTTTTAGTTCAATTTGAACTAAAACCACGACGAGTAATTTGGAACGGAGGGAGTACTACCTAGTACCTATAATGCTTTATGAAATTGATATCTAGTAGTACCTAATATCTGGAAATTGCAGTTTATTGAAACCGAAATGGGGTAGGAAGCGGGGGGGGGGGGGGGGGGGGAGGAATGATGAAAGATATAGCAGTAGCGAGGGGCTAGGAAACCGCTACAACTAATTAATATTAGCGCGTTCCAGAAAAGCGCTGCTGATATAGTCAACAGTAGTAGCGCGGTTGCGGACCGCGCTACTACTAACAGTTAGCTATAGCGCCGTAGTAGTAGCGCGGCTGCCCACGCTGCTGATAGCCTCAAAACCCGCGCTACTACTAGGGTTTTTGTAACATCCCAAAATTCTAAATTTTGGAATGTTATATTAAATAAATAGTTTTGATTTGATTGTTTGATTGTGGTGTGGTTGCTTGTTTGAAATTGAGTGAAATTCAAAACTTTATGAAAGTTAAATGAGAGGAAATAAAAGGACATTCCCAAACTTTCATTTTTTGCATTTATGATCTCCATGAATTCAAATTCATTTCATCACAAAACCCTAGAGAGAAGATGACATGACTTCTTCCATCTAAATAAATGAAAAGGGTTTTGAAAAGATTTGAATTCTATTTGGAACTATTTCAAATTCAGAAACTTTAATTAACTCAATGATTTTCATGAGAGAAGATAAAATGACTTCTTCGAAACATATGAATATGAGTTGAAAGTTTAAAAGAATCAAATTGAAAGTCTCTTTGAAATTATTTTCAATTCAGAGTTATTCGGTTTTTATTCAAATTATTTTTCTGCACAAATAAAATATATGTAAATTAGGGTAAAATGATTCCCTACATTAGAAAAATGTAGAGAAATAAATTTGAAATCATTTTAGTATTTTTAAAATGATTTTTATGAGGTTTTATTGCAACATTCGCACTGTTTGCTTTATTTGAATTCTTGTGGAATTTATTTGACTCTAGGAAAATTTTCAGGTTGTAGAAAATCATTTTCTGCAAATTTTGATATATAATATGCCTATATAAGTTTTGTTTTTATTTTCGTTATTCAGTTTTTCTTTTTCTGTTTCTATTTTTTAAAAACTCCGTGTGCGGCCTATAACTATCTGCCTCCCACGTGCGCAGCATAGTCAGTAGACAGGCCCATAACTGTTTTTATTTATTTAGTCGGTTATGCTTGAAGAAAAAAAATATTATTTTTAAAAATATTTTATTTTATTGAAAAATTCAAAAAATTAAAAAATAAATAGAAAAAACGTGCACGTGTGGCCTGATGAAGCCATGTACCTAGGGTAGGGTCATGGACCTGTCGAAGATACCCTCCCCAAGGACACCTCTAGAAGAAATCGCCTTTCAGTCGACCTGGAAGGGTTCCACTCGACCGACTCGAAGACACTCGACCATGAAGCCAACCACTCGACTCCGAGGAGACCTAAAGTCACTCTGCACGCAAATGTTCTGTCATTAAGTAGCTTTTATGATCATCATAGCACTTTATTTGTGACGTTACCAGTAACGCCCAATCTTAATGTACCTTAAACCCTGCATAACTGAGGGCCGGAGGGGTCTGGCGAACTCTATATAAGCCACCCCCTCCTCGGTGTAAAGGGTTCGCACCCCTGTAACTCATATACACATAATCCAGTCGACCGCCTCCGGGCTCTGAGACGTAGGGCTGTTACTTCCTCCGAGAAGGGCCTGAACTCGTAAACATCTTGCATATACGACTACTTAATAGCTAGGATCTTGCCTCTACATTCTTACCCCTCTATACTACTGTCAGACTTAGAACCACGACAGTTGGCGCCCACCATGGGGCATGACATCTATCGAGCCATGGTGCAAATGGTTTTTCCATTTATTTTCGGCAACAACTCAACGATTGGCTTGCTGGAATTCTGGGCATCGCGCCATTAGTACAAACACAAGGATCAGGGAAGTATCTATTTGATCTAGTCTTTCTTTGAATTAATTATCTAACAATGGGTTGATCTTTTTCTCCTGTAGGCAGGGCTGGCCCTGTGTTTCGGGAGGCCCTAGGCAAACTCGACGACATGGGCCCCTATGTCCTAAGTCCTAAGACAATATATATTTATGCGTATGTTATATATATAACTTATTAAAAGTAACTTTTAATCACACATCTTTAGTTTAAAATATGACTATAATAATTCAAATGACTCCATCGAGAACAATAATAACCAAATTCGAACCGACTCCATAAAAAACGATGGTACTAAAAAGATCGTAAAATGAAACTAACATGACATGATTACCTCAAATAAGAACGAAGTTAGACTGACTCCATCGACAACAATAATACTTCAGTGCTTCAAAAACAGTTTCTTCAGGCATTTCTTGATGCGAAGTCATTAAGGGCACAATCAAGATCAACATTGTCCAAGATATCCTTCTCAATGCAGCACATAGCCAGGCCATTCAATCTATCTTGCAACATAGTTGACCTCAAATAATTTTTCAGCAGTTTTAGTTTAGAGAAACTTCTTTCAGCTGAGGCTACAGTCACAGGCACTGTTAAGAGGATCTGATAGGCGACAGAGACATTTGGATAGCAATCTACAGCCATAACAAACTAGAGAATCTCAAGCGCTGATATCAAACCATCTGGCAAAGTTACCTGCAACACTTTTAACTCTGAGACAAAATCATGAAGATCAACATCAGATGCGTACTTGTTGACTTCCAGTCGGATGCGTACTCGTATAGGTATTGTCGTATTGCCGCGGTGCCGGATGCCGGATGGCCGGGCTGCCGCCTGCCTGCCGGACTGCTGTGTGGCGGCGACGGCGAGCCGGCGAGGCGACGGCGACGCGGCAAGGGCCAAGGGGCAAGGCGCCGAGCGAGTGAGAAGGCCGACGGGCGGGCGAGGGCGACGAGGAAATGTCGAAACGAGCAAGAGTCACGGGACCGCTTGGCCTTCGTGTATCCATCAGCCGATCAGCGATCGCTAGCTAGCTAGCTATATCTGGGCCTCCTAGCCCATCCTATTTCTTTTCTTTAATTCTTTTGTAATTTTTTTTGCTTTTTGCTGGGCTACAGTATATGTATATACTCCATCATGCCCCCCCTCGCCAGGGCCCTGGGCTGTCGCCCCGTCGCCCATGCCCCAGGGCCGGCCCTACCTGTAGGATCAGACATCACCCATGCGTGATCAATCATAAGGAGAAGAAGCGGCCAAAGGGACACCTCGCTCCGTTCTGACCGCTGGTTCTGCTCCGAGGTGATGAAGCGACGCCATCCACGCGTGGCCATCTACGGTCTCGTCTGCGACGCCATCATCGCGCCCCCACGCACGAACGTCGGCGCCGTCCACCCGTCGTCTCCGACTCCATCTACGACGCCGACGTCACGCTTCCAGGCATTGACACTGACGTCGTCCGCCGATCGTCGTCTCCGGCCCGATGCTGTCCTCGAACCTCTCACACTCGACGGCATCGTCCTCTGGTCAGCTGTAGTGCGGAAGCCCCTGCGATTCAAACGCAGATCCGACGACGTGCACATAATGATGGAGGCTGTGCCCCACACACGCGCGACTCCAGCGATCGCAGCCCGGCCTGGAACGCCATAGTCGGGTACACCGTGCCCACCAGCGTGTTCGTGTTTGTCGACGTGCTGCTCTGCATCAGGCATGACCAAGACGACCACGACTTCGACTGTCTTCGAGCTGCTCTCCGGAGCCTCCGCCGGTCCCGTACCCGACGAGTTCGATGCTTTCCGGGGCCGCGAGATCAAGTCCGGCAAACCCCACGGGCCAGGGCATAGCAATGAACTGCATGCAGTGAATGACCGTGGGAAAGGGAAACTTCCATTTCGTACATTAACGCTTTAACTTTTGCTTAATTAGCGCTAATTAATGCCTCTTGCATGCAGGTTCCATCTACGGACTCTGGACGTGGGCAACTCCTTCCATGCGTTGGCTTGTCAAGCAATTACATCTAATTACTAGGCATTAATTGCTAATATTGATATGTTTGGGAGCAGGAAAGCATTCCTCTGCTCGGCCCTGATCTGCTGGTCAACACCAGCTAGATCCTGTCCGCCTGCAAGCCGGATAGACTCGTCCACCTCCAGCGAAGGGAGCAGCACTCGGGTGCTTATGGGCACGTCCACGCCTAAGTACTTGAAAATCCTACCGAGTGGTGAGCCAGCCTCCCACTCGGGGGCTTAGCTGCAGTCCAGTACTCGCCTAAGTATTTGAAAATCCTACCGAGTGGTGAGCCAGCCTTCCACTCGGGGGCTTAGCTGCAGTCCAGTACTCACCTAAGTATTTGAAAATCCTACCAAGTGGTGAGCCAGCCTCCCACTCGGGGGCTTAGCTGCAGTCCAGTACTCGCCTAAGTATTTGAAAATCCTACCGAGTGGTGAGCCAGCCTTCCACTCGGGGGCTTAGCTGCAGTCCAGTACTCGCCTAAGTATTTGAAAATCCTACCCAGTGGTGAGCCAACCTCCCACTCGGGGGCTTAGCTGCAGTCCAGTAGTCGCCTAAGTATTTGAAAATCCTATCGAGTGGTGAGCCAGCCTCCCACTCGGGGGCTTAGCTGCAGCACAGTACTCGCCTAAGTATTTGAAATCCTACCGAGTGGAGAGCAAACCTCCCACTCGGAGGCTTAGCTGCAGTCCAGTACTCGCCTAAGTATTTGAAAATCCTACCGAGTGGAGAGCAATCCTCCCACTCGGGGGCTTAGCTGCAGTCCAGTACTCGCCTAAGTATTTGAAAATCCTATCGAGTGGAGAACAATCCTCCCACTCAGGGGCTTAGCTGCAATCCAGTACTCGCCTAAGTATTTAAAAATCCTACCGAGTGGAGAGCAATCCTCCCACTCGGGGGCTTAGTTGCAGTCCAGTACTCGCCTAAGTATTTAAAAATCCTACCGAGTGGAGAATAATCCTCCCACTCGGGGGCTTAGCTACAATCCAGTACTCGCCTAAGTATTTGAAAATCCTACCGAGTAGAGAGCAATCCTCCCACTCGGGGGATTAGCTGCAGTCCAGTACTCGCCTAAGTATTTAATCCATTTCGATCCACAAGGACGACGAGGTGCAGGTCGACTGCTACCTTCTCCTTCGGAGCTACGCCACAAATACAATGTGCGCTCTGCAAGGACAACGAGGTGCAGGTCGACTGCTACCTTCTCCTTCGGAGCTACACCACAAATACAACATGCGCTCTGCAAGGACGACGAGGTGCAGGTCGACTGCTACCTTCTCCTTTTGAGCTACGCCACAAATACAATGTGCACCCCATTCTGATCCGGAAGGACGCAGGTTGACTGCAATCTGTGCTCCATCCCTACCTGCAAGAGCGATGAAGTGCAGGTCGACTGGACTTTCCACCTCAGAGCTGCGTCTCAAGCACTAAAGCATATTCCGAGTGAAGAACAAAGTTCGCTTGAAGGCAAATGCAAGCATATTCAATGATAATCCAAGTTCAGATAACATCCTACGGATTTAGAAGTGCTCAAGCGTCAAGCCTGTAAAAGTTTATCGGTTACAAAACCATTCGACATTCCAAGGAAAATTTAAGGCGAAGCATAGAAGTTTTTCTTACTCCTCAGGTGGAGGACTGGAGGGCGCGACAAACTGGTCCAGGTCGATTTCGTCAGCAATCCGAGTGGCAGCAGCAATGAAGGTCTCCATGAAAGATTGGAAGTCGTGCTTCTTGGTATTGGCCACTTTGATGGATGCCAGCTTGTCCTCTCGCGCATCCTTGAAGTGAACACGGACCAGGGACAGAGCAACGTCAGCACCGCACCTGGCAGAAGACTTCTTTGATTCCTGCACTCGACCTGGAACTTCGTTCAGTCGAGTCATTAGAGACTCGAGGTCATTTTGAAGCGTCTCTCCCGGCCAGAGTGTCGTGTTGATTTGCGACGCCGCAACCTTCAGTTGAGCAAGGTAGTCAACAACTCCAGCAACACGAGACTCCAGTAGGAGCACGTTCATAGCGGCTTCATCCTTCACAGGAGAGTTAATGGGGTCCAAGCTTGTCTCCACTCGACTGGTCTCCTCCTCGAAGTTTTGGCAGAATTCTGTAAACACAATTCGAAGTTAAGCCCACAGTTCTATGATGAGTCGATGATAACAAGTCAGTCGGATAGAAGAGACTACCTTCAAGTATGATGAATAACTTCTTGGCGAGCCCTCCCAGATAAGCCTCCAGATAGTTCTTCTTTCCCGCCAGTTCGCTAGCCTTGTCACTCAGAGCTATCTTATCATTCTTCATACGGCTGACCTCCTTGTTGGCCACGTCGAGAGCAGCTTTCAGATTGGCGTTCTCCTCTTCAAGTTTACCGACTGAAGCCATTTTTTCTTCCGCAAGCTTCGTTTTGTCCAAAGCCGCCTTCTGCGCCTCGGCGAGGTCATGGTCCTTCTTCTTCAGAGCCTCCTTCATTTTATCTGCAAAGTGACAATGAGATCAGAATCGGGAATGGGCAGAAAGATAAAGACAGTCGTCAAGATTCTCACCAACCATACCTTTGGCTTCATCTTTCGCCTTCTTAAAGTTCTCTTGTACGAGCTTCATGTCAAGGTCGAGCTGGATATGTTTGTTTTCCAATTCAGTATAGCGAGCGACAAGCTCGCAAGATTTCTGCGAAGGGTCAGTCGACAGACATCAAAGATAGGTTGCTTCCGAGTGACTAAGAGAAAAATCGTAACATTTCAAAGACTACAGCCGAATCAAAATATTGAGCAGTAGTCTCGGGGACTACACCCAGTGGGTGCACTCAGCGTGCCCCCACTGGTTCTACCGACTCGGTCCGATCAGTCGACCGAAAAGGACAAAGAGGTTATGATCTTAAACCATAGCTAACTGTCGGCAGTCAGCCACGGTCTCATCATGATCTACCAAAAAAAACAGGTTCTTCAGACCTTAGTCGACTGCCAGCAGTCGACCATGGTCTCGGGGACTACACCCAGTGGGTGCACTCAGCGTGCCCCCACTGGTTCCAAGATTCCATTCGACATGGTCCGACCAGACCGAGTGGAGAAGTTAGAGTGAAGAAATTCAAAATACAAAGACTACAGTCGACTGCCAGCAGTCCACCATAGTCTCGGGGGCTACACCCAGTGGGTGCACTCAGCGTGCCCCCACCAAGCCAAAAATCAATTGACACACCCAGTGGGTGTACATATACAAAGATCTTCGGAAAGAAAGTCTTCAGATAGCATATCCTAACAGAACAAGCGGTGATCAACTAACCTGGACGTTGCTCTGAAGGGCTGAGCTAGCATCATAGGCCGCTTGGCTGGCTTCCCGGATCGCCTTCACCTGCTCCATCATGATCCCTGCCTGGCGTATAGCCTCCTTAGCAGCACCCGCTTGGTCCTTTGGGACGTCGTGTGTGGCGAAAAGGGAAGGCGGGTCAGCAGTCAACGACGAAGGTCGATCACTCGTCGGCGACACAGAAGTCCGAGTGATGTTGCCACCCTCCTGAACCAGCGTCTCAAGCACTGATGCAACCTGAGCGGTCTTGCCAGCCGGCGCCTTTCTGTTTCTCCTCGGCCTCAATGGCGCCTCGTCATCATCATCAGGGAGATCAATGACATGAGGAGGAGCTACAGGAAAAATCCAAAGTTAAAATCGGGAATCCAATCGACCAAAAGTAATTATAGAGATCATACCAAGGTTGGAGGTGGCAGTGTCTTCCATTTCCTGGTCTTCGTTCTTGGCGGAGGTCTCGGAGGTAGCAGCACTGCAGATTTCAAAAACCAGTCAATTAGTCAACGAGTCGACCAAGAGTTTGTCCACGCTAAACGAGAAAACACAAGTTCTGCTGTTACCCGGAGATGGTGGGAATGGTCATTCTCATCTTGGGAAAGGCCTTCGTCGGCTTTGATGACGCCGCTCGTGGATGCTTTGGCGCTTTTTCAGTCGGCGCCAGAGAAGTCGTCCGAGGATGTTTTGACGACTGCCCAATGGGCGAGTCGCTTTGCCACGTTCGCTCGTGGGGTCGTGGGTGAGCTTGGATCGCCTTTCTGAGCGAGGAGGATCGAGTTCCTCCTCCTCCTCTTCACTGAAGCCATCGTCATCCTCTTCCCCCTCACCGTCAGATTGCCACTCCTCCTCACTTTCGCCTCCGCTCGCCTCCTCCTCCTCCTCAGCCTGTTCTTGTGCCTCGTTGGGCATCGAGTACATCTCAGTGGTAGCCTAGAAGATAAAAACAAGACAAAAGTCAGTAGACTGATTTTAAGCAAACAGAATGAAGAAAGCAAGATCACAGTCGGAGATGCAGAATTGGACCTGGTCTACTTCGTATGATTGGTCGAGTGGAGGAATCCTCTTGGCTCCTCGGGGGTTGTCTTTGTTCCTTGTGATGGCCGTCAGCCACCTCTCCAGCGTGGCATCCTCGACCTCCTCCGGGTGGATCCGAGTGGTGTCCTCAGTGCGAGAGTACAACCACATCGGATGGTCTCGAGCTTGAAGCGGCTGGATGCGTCATCGGAGGAAGACCTCTAAGAGGTCCATGCCGGTCACCCCGACACGGATAAGCTGGACAACACGTTCGACCAACACCTTAACCTGCGCCTTCTCTTCCAGGATCACCTTGAAAGAGGAAGGCTTCCTCACTCGGTCCATAGAAAAAGGAGGGAGTCCGGTCGACTGCCCTGGCGTCGGCTGGTCTTTGTAGTAAAACCAGGTCGACTGCCATCCACGGACCGAGTCGGGTAAGACCATGGCCGGAAAAGCACTTTTTCCCCTCATTTGAACCCCAAGACCCCCACACATCTGAATCACCTGCGTTCTCTCGTCACTCGGATTGGCCTTTTTCACCGTCTGGGAGCGACAGGTGAAAATGTGCTTGAAAAGACCCCAATGGGGCCGACAACCCAGGAAATTCTCGCACAAAGACACGAAAGCAGCGAGGTACACGATGGTGTGGGGGTGAAGTGATGGAGTGTTGCGCCCCAAAGAAATTCAGAAATCCCCGAAAGAAAGGATGAGGCGACAAAGAAAACCCACGGTCGACATGGGTGGCCAAGCGAACGACCTCACCCTCCTGAGGCTGCGGCTCAGACTCCTTCCCCTGGAGCCGCGCCAATCCATGGGGGATCAGTCCTCCGTTGGCCAGGTCGTCAAGATCTTCTTGACGAATCGTCGAGCGGATCCAGTTGCCCTGGATCCAGCCCTGCGGCAGGCCGGCCCTCGATGAAGATCCGCCTTGACTGGTCGCCCTTCCCTTCGCCTTCGCCGTCGCCTTCTTCGCCCGCTCCAGGGCCGCCGTCTTCTCTTTCACCATCGTCGCCGGTGAGACACGCACAGAGCGACGGCGCTGAGACGGAAGCGAATGCGGCAGATAAGTCTAAGGAAGAGAGGAGGAAATGAGAGTGCACTGTTCAAAACCCCCCGTCCGAGGCCTTATATGAGGTTACTTCCGAGTGACTGACTTGTAGGCCCGGGCGATCCTGTCAAATCCCACAACAGTCGCGCGCGCGATACGTGGCGAAAAAGGTGGTGCGGAGATCGAGGCGTCCTTGCCTTATCCCATCCGATTACTGCGGCCTCCTCCGCCCCGCGCGCTTCCTGAAATTCGAATCCCGCTAAATCCGCGGGCTGCAGAGCAACTCGTCAGACGGAAGATTTCCTCCGCCCTGTCGTTCGGAGTTCTCCAAGTAAAGAAATTCACGCGACGGATACAAAGAATGGATCAAGGCGACTGAAAAAGAAGTTGGTGCCATCACCTAAGTTCATTGATCCAGAACAAGACATACTCATAGCACGAAAATGGGTTGGAAGTGTGTTCAACTCCTTCCCCACTCAAACCTCGATCCATTCGGGGGCTAATGATGAAGCCATGTACCTAGGGTAGGGTCATGGACCTGTCCAAGATACCCTCCCCAAGGATACCTCTAGAAGAAACCACCTTTCAGTCGACCTGGAAGGGTTCCACTTGACCGACTCGAAGACACTCGACCATGAAGCCAACCACTCGACTCCCAGGAGACCTAAAGTCACTCTGCACGCAAACGGTATGTCATTAAGTAGCTTTTATGGTCATCATAGCACTTTATTTGTGACGTTACCAGTAACGCCCAATCTTAATGTACCTTAAACCCTGCATAACTGAGGGCCGGAGGGGTCTGGCGAACTCTATATAAGCCACCCCCCTCCTCAGTGTAAAGGGTTCGCACCCCTGTAACTCATATACACATAATCCAGTCGACCACCTCTGGGCTCCGAGACGTAGGGCTGTTACTTCCTCCGAGAAGGGCCTGAACTCGTAAACATCTTGCATATACGACTAGTCCATAGCTAGAATCTTGCCTCTCCATTCCTACCCCCCTATTCTACTGTCAGACTTAGAACCACGACACGGCCTGCCGAACTAAAAGGCCCATATGGTGCCTTTACCGATCTTTTCTCCTATTTTCATATACGTTTAGTCCCACATTGCCTAGCCTTTTACCTCTAAGCCTTTTTTTCCACCTATAAATATAGACACATAGAGTCTCCAAAAAATCATCTGATTCAGGTTAAATCAATATTTTGGTTTAACTAGATTCATTAAAGAAAAATATTTTTCTCCTCTCCAGTGGGAATTCTGAAAGTCGTGTCCTCTCTTCGAAGTCGTCTTTTCTCTACCTTATAAATGTATCTTTCTTCGTATTTTTTATATACTCCTGCAGCTTATTATGTACGTATTTTTCTTCCATAAAACAGCTTGGCCCTGATTTTTTCAAATAGCCATATTTTTTACTTATTCATCCAAATTAGATGAAGTCAGTGTCTATAGTTTTGTCTTGTTTTCATCTATCAAGTGAACCTGTCACATCAACTTTTTGAATTTTTCAAATTTCAAAATTTGTTCAGATTCATATTCAAACTTCTTTTGATCATAACTTGAGTTTCCTAAGTCCGATTTGGTTGATTCTTTTTGCAAATCGAAGATCTTGACCTAAAATTTATGATAAGGCCAAATCCACCTAATTTTGGTACTGTTAGAAATTGTTTTCTGTTGCAAGAGTTAATTGCTTGTTTTTGAAGCTTTCCGAGATCTTTTCTTTGATTCTTTTGCATGATTGCTTATGTGTGGTTACTATTGATTGCTTACGATAGATTGAACGGAGTGTGACGAGTAGAACTATCAGGAGTTATGAGTGTGAAGGATCTTCATCAACAGTACAGGCAAGTTCACACTTTGATCATATTTTTCATATCCAGTTTTTATGCATTAGCTGCAACCCTCAAACATTGCATGAGTAGGTTTGATAACATGTGCGTACTGGGAAGTAGTTGATGAGGTAGGAACCTATTGTCTTATATTCAAACCCTTGGGTGTTACTACGTTATGCTTATACTGCTATGCTATGCTCATAGACGTGGATTGGTTTTGAGAGAATTCATGAAAGATGTGAGAGTTATTGTTAATTTAAGGTTTAACTTAAGGTGGCTACTTTAACACACATCTCGGTGGATTGGTTGGGGCACCCTGGAGCACCCAGTGGTTTGCCCGGGCACCTGGAGAACCCAGTGCTTGCCCAAGGGGATCCCGGAGTACACGTGTGATCATCCTATGGAATGCCACCCAGGCTTAAAGGGATCATAAGATTATTCATGCTAGAAACTTCCATGTGCAGCCACAAGCTATTATGGGCTCTAGCATAGTTGAGTAAATTGCATGACCTCTTTCAGTGGTGGGCTAGCAGATGTAGGGGAAAGTAGGTGTAACTGTCCACCCGGAGTAAAGAGTTAATGTATCTGAAAGACTATGTCTCGGTCATCCGTTTCTCAAACACCATGTAGTGCGAGAAATCTAATGGAGGATATCGAGTCTTGTGGGGAAAAGTGCGCAAACCTCTGCAGAGGGTACAAACTAATCATGATTAGCCGTGTCCCCGGTTATGGACATCTTGAGTATCTGGTACTTGAATTATTGATTTGATCTCATCACTTTAAATTAATTATTGGGTTATTAATACTGTTAAATTGGGATTGAGTTGGAGGAACCTTCTCAATGTTTATCAACCACCATGATAGTTAAACAAAATATATTCCTTTGTTCTAGGGAAAAACTAGTTTTCTGCAAAATTAAACCTAGAGCCTCCACCAGCCAAATATGCATGTAGTGATAGCCATTATTCAGCATTGCTCTACAGTGTGAAATTGCCAGTACATTCAATGTACTAACCTACATGGCTGCAACGTCTCATGTTGCAGGATTCTTACGACGAGTAAGTGATACGTTAGGGTTACGATTTCTGTACTCAAATTTGCCGTTGGTGTTGATGGGAATCCACAACCTTGTTGTTACTTCCGCTATATGGATTTTGGTAATAGTATTTATGTTACTTTATACATGTGATTTACCTCTGTTATAAATCCTCGAGTACTGTGTGTGTCAGCATACCGATCCAGGGATGACACTTATGCACAGAGACTTCGATCCATTCGGGTCGGGTCGCTACAGTTTTCCCTAGTAGTGATAATTGGAGATGAAGTCACCCATGAGGTTCTGTTGACTATTAATTCAAGGAAGATCCCAGCTGAATGGAATGATACCACCATTGTGATGGTCCCCAAAACTGAGTCTCCAGAGAGGGTAACACAATACAGACCTATCAGTCTTTGTAATGTTCTTTACAAGATCATTTCCAAAATGCTAGCTTTACAGATGAAAAATATACTTCCTGAAATTATTTCCCCTACTCAAAGTGCTTTTGTGCCTGGGAGAATGATCACAGATAATATCTCGATTGCATATGAATGTGTGCATAAGATAAAGAATAAAAGGGCTAGCAAATCTGGTTTATGTGCAGTAAAGCTTGATATGCACAAGGCCTATGATAGAGTGGACTGGTCCTTTCTACAAGACATGATGATCAAACTAGGTTTTCATGAACAATGAGTCGAAATGATTATGGAATGTGTGAAATCTGTAACATATAAGGTGAGATTTAATTCATAAGAAACAAAAGGTTTTAGCCCGACAAGGGGTGTCAGGCAGGGGGACCCTCTCTCCCCTATCTATTCCTTCTTTGTGCAGAGGGTCTATCTAGTCTTTTGCGGTATGAAGAAGAAGCTGGTGGCATAGAAGGGATTAGAGTGTGTAGGAATGCACCATCGGTATCACAGCTCTTATTCGCTGATGATTCTCTAATTCTCATGAAGGCTGACACGCTTAATGCAACTTCCTTACATCATGTTTTGGATACCTACTGTCAAAGCTCGGGGCAAATGGTGAGTGTAACTAAGTCGAGTATCTTCTTTAGCCCGAATACTCCTGTTGTATCTAGGGCGGAAATATGTCAACTGCTGCACATTCACAAAGAAGCCTTATCAGATAAATATCTTGGACTACCTGCAATGGTGGGTGCGGGTAGAAGTGATTGCTTTAAGCACTTTGTTGAGCGGATTCAGGAGAGGCTCGAAGGATGGATGGAAAAGCAGTTATCCATGGGAGGGAAAGAGATCCTCCTCAAGTATGTGGCACAAGCCATTCCTATGTTTGCTATGTCAGTCTTTAGTTTACCGAAAGGAATATGCAAAGAGATAACAGACTTAATTTCCCAGTTCTGGTGGGGAGATGATGAAGAACATAAGAGGATGCAATGGTATAGTTGGTGGAAACTTTGCTATCCGAAGAGTGAAGGGGGCATGGGATTCCAAGATCTATATTCCTTTAATCTGGCAATGCTCTCTATGCAATGCTGGGGACTACTAAATAATTCGGAGTCATTATGTGCAAGAGTACTGAAGGCAAAGTACTTCCCTAGTGGGAAATTATTACAGGCAACTCTTAAAAATGGGGCTTCTTTCACGTGGCAGAGTATTATGAAGGGGTTAGAGACTTTCAAACTAGGGTACATTTGGCGAACTGGGACAGGAAAGAAAGTGAACATCTGGAGGGATCCCTGGGTTCCAAGCAGTGCAAATAGAATGGTGATTACCCAGCGTGGGCATACTGTCCTAACTACTTTCAATGGTCTCATCGACCCCACAAGTGGAAGTTGGGATGAAGCTTTAATTACGTCTATTTTCAACCATGTTGACGTCCGCAGGATTTTGGAAATCCACTTAACTTCAATGCCTTTGAGGATTTTATAGCTTGGCATCTAGATCATAGAGGTGTTTTTTCAGTTCGCTCAACTTATCACACTCAATGGATTCGAACTTTCCGGGCACATGCAAATGTGCTAGCGCAGCCAGGAAGGTCTAGCACACCAGCAGTATGGAGTACATTATGAAAGCTCCAAATTCCACGCAAAGTTCAAATCTTCTGTCGGCGAGCACTCCATGGCATTTTACCTCTAAAATCCATAATCACTAATAGGCATGTTGGGTCAGATGGATCTTGCCCTATATGCCACCGAGCGGCAGATGATGTGAAGCACCTCCTCTTTGAATGTTCCCATGCTACTAAGCTCTGGCCACGCCTAGAAATATTGGATTATATCAATGAAGTGAAAATGGTTGATCGCTCTGGGTCGATCATCCTGGAAACATATTCTTTTAGATCCACCAAGACAAGTGATGCTCAAGCCCAACCTGGATGGGAATCAACTCATTGCGGTTGGAGGATGGTACCTTTGGTAGATTCGACATGAGATCACTCATATAATGGTTCTCCCCCACCTCCTTTCAAATGGACAATGTCGATTATGGCTATAGCTAATAATTTTCATCAAGCAAATGCAAAGATATTATACCAGTGCAAGATAGATGGAAGAAGCCGGAGCCCAGGTTCGTAAAACTAAATGTTGACATAGTGTTCTATATGATAGAAGGAGTAGGAGCTGCTATAGCGGTGATCAGGGATGCGACTGGATCCTTTATAGCTGCTCAATGTATCTATATACATCCAGCGTGGTTATGACCTAGGCGCTAGCAATGCGGAATGGTCTGAACTTTGCAAGCTCGCTAGGTTTCTCGCGGGTGGAGGTGGAGTCAGACTCGTTGATAGTAATTGAATCTTGTGATGGCCAGACAAGATGGTAGGATGAAGCTGCTGCAATTTTTGCTGAATGTGTGAACATTTCATGTCTGATTGGGAATGTCAAATTTAAGCATTGTCATCGTAGTTCAAACCAAGCGGCGCATGTGCTAGCGGATTACAGTTATTGTAATAAACTTTGTAATGTTTGGATGGACGAGCCCCCGAGCTGTCTTGTCTCAAACCTCGTGGATGATGTAATTCTTTTCTAAGTTAATAAAGCTAGCCGTGATGGCCTTCCCTAAAAAAAAGGTAGAAACTGATACATCAAGTCAAGCCATAAGGGCATCTACAATGTAGGTGACGCCAGGCGGGATCCTAGCCGTTTCCTCGTAATCTCATCCAAATCCCGAATCTTGGTAAGCGTTGATGCCATAAGAGTCGTCCGGTGCTAAATGAGATGTCCGTTCTATTTTTTGGGCATAGCGCCCATACACTAGCTCTCAGTATTGCATATCTGGACTTCAAGCCGAGGCGCCAGGAGAAAAATCCTTTTTTATTCCTAATCAAGCGCCTGATTAGGCACCCTAAGAGGCCATCACTAGTGCAGTTAGGGTGTGTTTGGTTTAGGTCATCAAGTGAAATGTAATAGGTCCGTTCCGATCCCAAGCCCAATTCTCGTGTTCGGTCCATGGAGGAACATGAACCCACTCATTCCTCAAAACAACATATTCGCTAGATATGTCGAACCTGACCGTTCCTCCAAATCGGCTGACCACGCGGAATGGCTCACTCGCTCGCTTCTCTCTCTCGCGCGACTCGCCCGCCCTGCGACCCGCGTGTGCCGCGCCCCAGCCGCCCGTGACCTCTGCCATTCTCTCCCTCGATGGCCATGGCGGCGGCCGAAGCACCTCCCCTCCTCCGCGACAATCCCCGTTTGTGGCCGCGGTGGACACGAAGCCGAGAGCTGGCTCGTCCGAGATGCAACTTGCATCACGCCTGCTACGCCATCGTTTCCCGCCCCTCGTCTCTTCGATGGTTTAGGAACGGCGGCGGCCAGCGTACAGGTCGGTGTGATCCAGCCGCTAGAGGAGCTGCTCAATCTGGAAGGCGACGAGCGTCGCGTCCACTCCCTGTACGGAGACGTCTTGGTGCGGGAGAGCAGCTGCTCGATCTGGACGGCTGACGCCCGTAACTGGAGCTGGCAGATAAGGCATGAGTAGATGGTGACAACCGTGCAGCAACTAACAGCAATCAGCGGCAACGAGTTGTTTGCTGCACTCTAATCTCCTGTTAGGATGCAACCTCTGAATACCCAAATCACCATCTGTTGACCAGATGCAATCAGTGATGACGCAGTGTTCCATGTAAAAAGCTACTATTTGTCTAAGGTAATCTGATCATTTCTATAGCAAAGAGCTGAAACTGACTCAAATTCATTCTATTTCACACCTCCAACCAAACACCCAAATGTAACCATTTCATTCCACCTAATTATCCCTACCAAACACAAAAATAGAATCAACCCAATATTGTGGAATGAAACCACGACATTTCATTCCACTTCGTTCCCGAACCAAACACACCTTAAGCAAACGGTTTAAACCAACACATTTTCAAACCGCCGCCTTATGATGGTGTGCCATATGGGGGGTTCATCTCACACGATACATGGTAATTGTGTGTGATAGGGCTCGAGAATGCAACCGTTTTGCAAAAAGCAATCATATGAGATGCTCAAACTTGTCCAACATGCGACTACTGATGTAAGGCTTCCAATATCTAAACTTCACAAACGTTTTTACACCAAAATGGTATGGGGTTATCCGGTTATAGATTAATTGCACACACTATTCTGTGACTTAGCATTTGCTACACGATCAAAGTAGGAGAAGATTACTCGACTTGGAGCGTTTGCAAAAAGATGTGTATCAAAAATATTTAATCTACCACCCATATCACACATGCTCATGAAATGCAAAATGTGTGCGGTGCTAGTACTACCGTAGAAGATTTCTACATGCTAAGCGTGTGTGATACGTCCCAAAGGTATCTACTTTTTTAAATACTTTTGCTTTTGTTTTGGACTCTAATTTGGATGATTTGAATGCAACTAACCCGAACTGATGCTGTTTTCAGCAGAATTGCCATGGTGTTGTCTTTGTGCAGAAATGAAAGTTCTAGAATCGAGCTAAAAATTTACAGAGAATTATTTCAGAATATATAAAAAATATTTGTGAAGGAAATTACCAAAGGGGGCCCACCGGGGCGCCACAAGCCCAGGGGTGGGCGCCCCTGGCAAGCTTGTGGGCCCCTGGCAGGTCCCGCAACCCTAACTCCAACTCTATAAGTACCTATTCACCAAGAAAAAACGCAGAGAGAAGGAATCATCATGTTTTACAATATGGAGCCGCCGCCACCTCCTGTTCTTCATCAGGAGGGCTAATCCGGAGTCTGTTTTGGGCTCCAAAGAGGGGGATTCGACATCGTCATCATCATCAACCTTCCCCCATCACCAATTTCATGATGCTTTCCACTGGAAGTGAGTAATTCCTTCGCGGGCTTGCTGGACGATGATGGGTTGGATGAGATTTATCATGTAATCGAGTTAGTTTTGTTAGGGCTTGATCCCTAGTATCCACTATATTTTGAGATTGATTTTTCTATGACTTTGCTATGCTTAATGCTTGTCACTGTAGCCCGAGTGCCATGATTTTAGATCTGAACCCTTTATGTTTTATTTGTGTTCTTGATCCTATCTTGCAAGTTATACGCACCTACTACGTGTTATGATCCGCATACCCCAAGGTGACAATAATTGGGATTCTTTTTGGTGATTACTTTAGTTTGAGGAGTTCACGTATTCACTATATGTAGATGCTTTGTTCCGGTTCTCTATTAAAAGGGGGCTTAATATCCCTTAGTTTTCTTTTGGACCCCGCTGCCACTAGAGGGTAGGACAAAAGATGTCATGCAGGTTCTTATTGCAAGCATGTATGACTATATATGGAATACATGCCTACATTATATTAATGAATTGGAGCTAGTTCTGTGTCGCCCTAGATTATAACTGTTACATGGTGAATGTTATCCAACATAATTATCCATCACCGATACAATTGCCTACAAGCCTTTCACATATTGATCTTTGCTAAGTTACTACTGTTGCTGCTATTGTCACAATTGCTACAAAACTACTGCTAGTGCCGTTACCATTACTATTGCCATCGTTACCACTGCTATTAGACTATCATATTACTGTGCTACTCATCACTTTGCTGTAGATATTTAGTCTCTAGGTGCGGTTGAATTGACAACTCAACTGCTAATACTTGCAAATATTCTTTGGCTCCCTTTGTGTTGAATCAAAAAAATTTGGGTTGAATACTCTATCCTCGAAAACTATTGCGATCCCTTATACTTGTGGGTTATCAAGACCTTTTACTAGCGCCGTTGCCGGGGAGCATATCTCTATTTGTTGAGTCACTTGAGATTTATATCTGTTGATCACTATGGAGAATCTGAAGGATGATAGAACCAAGATCGTTCCCTCTAGGATGAGGGGAGGTAAGGAATTGTTATCTAGCTCTACACTTGATTCGCCTTCTATTTTGAGTAAGCTTGCGACACCACCACCTGCTATTAATCCTGATATGTCGCAAGTAATTGATGATGCTACTTCTGCTATGAATGATGCCATTGATGATGCTAGTACTTTGCTTGATGATACTGTGCCCCTAGGTGAATTGCTTGATGAACAACTTGATAGAGCTAAAGAATTTGAGGATGCTGAAACTGTGAAATTATGAAACACCTATTAGACCTAGCTCTCCTAGATATGAATTGCCTAAGATACCTGAGAGTTATGTTATGGATGGAGAGATAGCTAGGGAATTTCTTGCTTGTAATGATAGAGATGATC